>JBBGZY010000327.1:1440000-2880000 GCA_037952925.1 Lithobates clamitans | reverse complement strand
TTTAAAAGTCTATGGGAGAAATCAAAAGTGCTAATTTTAAAGGCTTATATGCAAGTTATTGTCATAAAAAGTGTTTGGGGACCCGGGTCCTGCCCCAGGGGACATGGATCAATGCAAAAAAAAGTTTTAAAAACGGACGTTTTTTCAGGAGCAGTGATTTTATTAATGCTTAAAGTCAAACAATAAAAGTGTAATATCCCTTTAAATTTAGTACCTGGGGGGTGTCTATAGTATGCCTGTAAAGGGGCGCATGTTTCCTGTGTTTAGAACAGTCTGACAGCAAAATGACATTTTGAAGAAAAAAAACACATTTAAAACCACCCGCGGCTATTGCATTGCCGACAATACACATAGAAGTTCATTGATAAAAACGGCATGGGAATTCCCCACAGGGCAACCCCGAACCAAAATAAAAAAAAAAAATGATGTGGGGGGTCCCCCTAAATTCCATACAAGGCCCTTCAGGTCTGGTATGGATATTAAGGGGAACCCCAGCCAAAATTTAAAAAAAAAATTGACGTGGGGTTCCCCCTAAATTCCATACCAGACCCTTCAGGTCTGGTATGGATTTTAAGGGGAACCCCGCGCCAAAAAAAAAAAAAAAAACAGCGTGGGGTCCCCCCAAAAATCCATACCAGACCCTTATCCGAGCACGCAACCTGGCAGGCCGCAGGAAAAGAGGGGGGGACGAGAGTACGGCCCCCCCCCTCCTGAACCGTACCAGGCCACATGCCCTCAACATTGGGAGGGTGCTTTAGGGTAGCCCCCCAAAACACCTTGTCCCCATGTTGATGAAGACAAGGGCCTCATCCCCACAACCCTGGCCGGTGGTTGTGGGGGTCTGCGGGCGGGGGGCTTATCGGAATCTGGAAGCCCCCTTTAACAAGGGGACCCCAAGATCCCGGCCCCCCCCTGTGTGAAATGGTAAGGGGGTACTTACCCCTACCATTTTACTAAAAAACTGTCAAAAATGTTAAAAATGACAAGAGACAGTTTTTGACAATTCCTTTATTTAAATGCTTCTTCTTTCTTCCTTCATCTTCTTCTTCTTCGGGTTCTTCTGGCTCTTCTGGTTCTTCCTCCGGCGTTCTCGTCCAGCATCTCCTCCGCGGCATCTTCTATCTTCTTCTCCTCGGGCCGCTCCGCACCCATGGCATGAGGGGGGAGGCTCCCGCTCTTCTCTTCATCTTCTTCTCTTCTTCATCTTCTTCTTCATCTTCTTCTTCTTCTTCTCTTCTTCCTTCTTCTCTTCTTCATTTCAGGAGGGGGGGGGGGCCGCACTCTCGTCCCCCCCTCTTTTACTGCGGCCTGCCAGGTTGCGTGCTCGGATAAGGGTCTGGTATGGATTATTGGGGGGACCCCACGCCGTTTTTTTTTTTTTTTTGGTGCGGGGTTCCCCTTAAAATCCATACCAGACCTGAAGGGTCTGGTATGGAATTTAGGGGGAACCCCACGTCAATTTTTTTTTTACATTTTGGCTGGGGTTCCCCTTAATATCCATACCAGACCTGAAGGGCCTTGTATGGAATTTAGGGGGACTCCCACATCATTTTTTTTTTTTAATTTTGGTTCGGGGTTGCCCTGTGGGGAATTCCCATGCCGTTTTTATCAATGAACTTCTATTTGTATTGTCGGCAATGCAATAGCCGCGGTAGTTTTAAATGTGTTTTTTCCTTCAAAATGTCATTTTGCTGTCAGACTGTTCTAAACACGGGAAACATGCGCCCCTTTACAGGCATACTATAGACACCCCCCAGGTATGAAATTTAAAGGGATATTACACTTTTATTGTTTGACTTTAAGCATTATTAAAATCACTGCTCCTGAAAAAACGGCCGTTTTTAAAACTTTTTTTTGCATTGATTCATGTCCCCTGGGGCAGGACCCAGGTCCCCAAACACTTTTTATGACAATAACTTGCATATTAGCCTTTAAAATTAGCACTTTTGATTATTCATGTTCGTGTCCCATAGACTTTAACGGTGTTCGCGTGTTCGAACAAATTTTTTTCCTGTTCGCATGTTCTGGTGCGAACCGAACAGGGGGGTGTTCGGCTCATCCCTACACAAGACAAACCCTAATGTCAGGCTAAAGTCTCCTAATCTTGTCCCAATATAGGACTGAATTTTTTAAGCAGTATAGAACAAGTAAAAATTTGCGCTGAACTGAAAAAAGCAAGCGGCCAGCAAAGTTTGTAGATAACAAACAAAAAGTCACATGCATAAAAATTATTGCGGTGCTGAAAAGTGTATACAGTGTATATAAAGCGTAACACGCGTACGTCAAACGTACGATCTGTGAGCGGAGGAAGGAGTATCGGAAGCGCCGATCGTGATAACGAAGATAACATTTAAACCTGGGCCTATACTGCTTATATAAAAATTATTGCGGCACTGAAAAGTTCAAAAATGAAATAGAAGAGTGGGAGGAATCCAATCACCAAATATATTGTGCAGATGTAGAAAGAGTCACTCGTCACCACGTGGTAATGTAGTCTGCTTACCAGAAGGTGTTAGGGATTAGGCATAGATGATAAATTCTCAATAGCATCCAGCAAATCCAAGATTTGCAAGACCCAAGATTTGCAAATAAAAAAAAGGAGAAAAAACAAAATAAATAAAACGAATAAAGGAGTGTTTTGATGCTAACTGTTATTAATGAAGCTATTAACATCCCACTCTACGTTTAACCCACATGGCGTATAGCATTTGAGGGTGTGTATCAATTGCGTTTCCAACCTCGATTTTTCCAACCTTATTTTGTTTTTTCTCCTTTTTTTTATTTGCAAATCTTGGGTCTAGGTCAGTTTTTTAAAACAATATTTTTTAAAAACAATATTTTTTATGATGTTTACAATCATCTGTATTGATTTTAACACATATATTGATGTATATTGCATGCATGTATTTTTATTGAATTGTGTGCGATTAATCGCATTCAAAATGTCTATTGCTTAGTTGCATGTGAGTCGCTGGTTTGTTATACATAGGTTAGTGTTTTTTTTCCCATGCAGGCACTGATTTGTTATACAAAGTCTAGCGTTTTATTCTATGCCTTTGATCTATACTGCATGACAGGCGTTAATCTCAAAGCTTATCTGTGCGGGTGTTAATTCTTTTCTATTTTTTTTATTGTGTATATTGAGTTATATGATATCAGGTTTTTGTCTGATCAATCAAAAATACATTTTTAGCCTTTTTCTTGTCCCTGAGCCGGACCGCACAGCCGGCGCTCTTCCTTGTCGCCTGTTCATGCTTATCTGGCATTTTTCAATTTTTCTGTTCACTGAGAGATAGGTTAACCAATGAGGTGCCATCCTCTTTTTGTTCCTATCCTCTCTTTTTTCTGATTGGCCGTGCGCTGTCGCGTCATCAGTTGCTAACCAGGTTTATCCTGTTAGCACCAGGGCGCTCTGCACAAGACACACATCCTACCCAGCTGTCAGTGATGAGTTTGATTATATCCCCTCTGATCCACCCACTAACCATACCATATATATAGCGTGCGGTTGTAGCTGTAGCCATGTCTCTGAAGACATCTGTTACGATGAAACATGTCAGGCAGGCTGACATCCGTACGCTGATTGCTGCAGCCGTTTGTTCCTATCATTGATGCATGCTGTTTTAAGCTTCAACTGTAAGTTACTACAATAAAAGTTTTTTTTATCTATCATTACGGGCTTCACTATGGGTGCTTCATTTTCTTTTCTTGGATATATGATGACTACATGCCTGAATGCCTAATTCTGAAGTGACCATTGGGAGATGTTTATATGTGAAGGAAATCCCACGGATGTTGTGGTCTGATGAGGGGTTCCAGTGGGCTGGATTTGCTGGATGCTATTGAGAATTTATCATCTATGCCTAATCCCTAACACCTTCTGGTAAGCAGACTACATTACCACGTGGTGACGAGTGACTCTTTCTACATCTGCACAATATATTTGGTGATTGGATTCCTCCCACTCTTCTATTTCATTTTTGAACTTTTCAGCGCCGCAATAATTTTTATATAAGCAGTATAGGCCCAGGTTTAAATGTTATCTTCGTTATCACGATCGGCGCTTCCGATACTCCTTCCTCCGCTCACAGATCGTACGTTTGACGTACGCGTGTTACGCTTTATATACACTGCGCATACGTGAAACTCCGCCCGCCCCTGACGTTCTTTCTAGTCTTTTCCCCGTCCCTTCTCTTTCAGCGCAGTGGGGGAGAGCACATGGCGGGGACACAACAGGTGCGTGATAATTACAGCAACGAGGAGGAGGAGGAAAGCCCAGAGCCAGAAATGTCACAATCCCGGAGGAGAAGATTTAAGGCCTCAAATATGGCCTTTGTAGAGATGGTGGAGATGGTGGACATATTGAAGAGGGCCGACTATGACGGGAAGTATTAACCTTAACCCAACCCAAATGTGAGAAAGGCCAAGATCATGGCGAAAGTTGTGAAGAAAAAAGTGTTAAAACCGCGCTATGGGAACTATAGGAAGCTAAAAAACTAAAGGGGTGGTGGCAAGATAGTTACCAGCCATCCACCACATCGGGAGCCGCAATAATTGTGTACAACATCAATACACTCATAAATGGAAAAAGTTGGAAAATCGCGCTACCCTTGGAGAACTTAACCAAAAATTCTATGTGATTGATAATATAATCCAAAACAAATATACAATAAATTTGTGAAATTAATCAACAGTAAAAAACAGTAAGTAAATGAATAAATACGTGGTTAATAAAACATGTAATCAATAGACAATGTGATACGACATACACCAGTGAGTGATAAATCATCAATCAGTATAACATTTATTTTAGGGAATATTTAAAGACAAAGGTATATGCTTCACCTATCAGATTCCTCCCCCCCCTCATGGGCGATTTTAAAAATTTTAGGGGGGGGGGGATGTTTTGGACAGGTAACCCTCTCCATCAAGATAATAATAGGATACAAAAACTTTAAAGCACTACATGCTTTGGGGAATTCATACAGAAATCTGACCACAAAAGAGGTAGGTATACTGTGTATGGGTTTGGCAAAGTCAGCAGATAGAGGATTGGAATCAGCTGACTTAGCAATTGGGGGAGGGGGGGTTCCAAATGATTTTGGGACCCCAAAAAAAAACCTCTGGCACTCTGCCTGAATTTAAAGCACAAATAACATTTTTACACATTTTAGGGGTTGTTTAGGGTAAAGCACTACTATGGAGCTGACAAAATAAATTCTTAAGTGACTAGACGAGGTGGATATAGGCAAAAACAGTACTAAAAACCTCCCATGATATGAAATTGCTCATGTAGAGTATAAAATATAGTTGGATCTGTACGATTCATAAATATGACGGGCTCCCTCCCAAGTAACAAAAATTGATAAACAAAAGAGACAAAAGGGACCAAGGTGGCCCCAAGACTGCCAACAAAGGGAGAAGCTACAACGTAGTGAGATCAAAACCAAAAAAGACCAACTTTATTGAAAAATTGCATAAAAACAAAAGGCAAGGGATCACACATATGTGGAGCTATTCCACACAGGTGGAATCTGTTCCTCCACAATATCAGGTGACAATAGAAAAAATTTACATAAAAATGACCAACGTTGATTTAAAAATAGACTCTGGTGGGTCAACCCACCCCCTGAGTCCCTGAGCAGAATGTGCTTATGAATGCTGTAGATTTGATGGTAGACAGCACAGGATAGTGTCCACTAGAAGTAGCACAAGCAGCTTGAGAGGTATTTCCGGATATAACCTAATTATAAATGTGCCCATACATGGGCTTGCATGAATGTATATCCCCACTATACATAGTTAAATTGTACAGACGTACTGTGTGTGGCTGCTAGTTGTCTAGTGGAATCAAACACACGCCAAGTCCTGTCAAAACAGATATGAGGTATATGCAAAGATGCCTAATAAATCTGCCAGTGTGATTTTCATTAAAAAGGCAATGTCCAACTATGTTCACCAAGTCGATGTATACTGACCCAAATAATAGCTGAAAAAATATATGTGTATGTCCTAACCAGGGCTTCAATGAGTTCATGTAGACATGGTTGTCAGCTCAAATGGGAGGTATAGTTAAAATGTTGAGGCTAGTTTAGAATGATGGTTGAGTCATAGGAACTGTTGTACCAGTGCACCTAGATCCATACACATTTGTATGATGTAAGTATAATCACTTAGATCCCCTGGATGTCAGAAGTTAAATGCATAAAGTCCCACAAACTTGGCTGGCTACCGGAATAAGCAGATAGACACTGCTACAGTGCATCTACGCTAAATAGCTCTGTTCAGCCAGAAGGTCTAAGCGGAAGGGGTAAGATGTGTGAAGATACATTAAGGGATCAATTTGGTCCGTGAAATATTCTTATCCCTTCTTCAGCTTTATGTTGTGACTGACCAGTTCCCTCCGTGCGTCCAGCATGTGTGAGTTCGAGGTGACAGGACAAACTTGCATCCAAGTGTGCACCTTGCTTCTGACAGGAAAGTCAGCTGTGCGTGCAATAACATCCAGTTAAGATGTGCTAATGGCTCTGTGAGTGAACGGCCAATAGAGGGCGCTGGTTCAAGCAACTGTGAATGTCCACACAAAGAAAAGCCATTCTGTTAGTAATGTGAGCTTGCTCCGGGACAAAAGAGGGGGGACCACCAGCATCTATGGCATCAAATTGTCGACGCGTTTCGTGCTGCAAAACGAGCACTTCATCTGGAGGTGGATCTAGGCCCAGAAGAGCATGCTGGGGAGGTTAGTGGAGGCAAATATGCATGAAGGATAAAAATTTTTTTTTAAAAAACAGCATGCATGAGGACAAAGGGGACATTCACAGCATATTACAATCATGGTAATTAGGGAATGAGGAAACACATACAATATATTATCAAACATTAAATACAATAAAATGTGATGTTAAAGGATACAAATCTTACCTTAATATAGTCCTTCTGCAGGACCTGGATGATGGCATAACAGGTCTCCGGGATAATGATCCCCAGAGCCTGGGGGGAGATGCCTGTCGAGAACTTGAGGTCCTGCAGGCTTCTCCCCGTCACCAAGTACCTCAACATGGTGACTAGCCTCTGCTCCAGAGTGATGGCTTGCCGCATGCAGGTATCCTGCCTGCTGATATAAGGGGTCAGCAAAGCCAACAAATGGTGAAATACGGGGTCCGTCATCCGGTGGAAGTTCCTGAAATTGTCAGGATTATTCTCACGGATCTCACTGAGAAAAGGCATGTGACAGAATTGGTCATGCTGGAGCAACCACTTCTTGGTCCATGAACTCCTCCTCGCCCTGTTCATGGACTGGACTTGTGTCAAAGTAAGAACCCCAACACCAAGTCCCCACACAGCACAAACGCTACGATGAGTACGTACATGCAGCATGGCTAGAAAACGGTCGGCTGGTCAGAACGAAGTAACAGAGCGCACTGAAGAACAGCAAGGAATGTGAAGAGCGACCTGAAAATCAGTAACGAACGGACAAGAACACAATGATAAATCAACAGATACAAACCCACAAGCAGAAACTGAACACCAGAAATACGATCTGAAAACCACGAGTCTGAAAAAGCGTGAATCGTCTCTGACCAAACTTTTACTAACACGAGATTAGCAAAAGGAGCCCAAAAGGTGGCGCGCTTGGTATTAAACTGCCCTTTTATAGTCTCGTCGTACGTGGTGTACGTCACTGCGTTCTTGACGTTTGGAAATTCCGACAACTTTGTGCGACTGTGTGTATGCAAGACAAGTTTGAGCCAACATCCATTGGAAAAAAACAATGGATTTTGTTGTTGGAATGTCCGATCAATGTCCGACCGTGTGTACAGGGCATAATTCACATTCTATGGCAGTGTCCAGAAGTAGCAACGCTATGAGAAGACGTAGCAAAGATTGAGCTGTACTTCTCTTCTGCCTATTACCCACAAACGAATGGTCAAATGGAGAGAACCAATCAGACTCTCGAGCGATACTTATGTTGCTTTTCCTCGTTCTCTCAAGAAGTCTGAGTTTCAATATTACCTTTACCCGAGTTTTCCTACAATAATTCTACTCACTTGGACACAAAGCAATCCCCGTTCTTTGCCAATTACGGCTTTCATCTATCATTCTTGTCTAACACTATCCCAGAATGTTCAGTACCAGCTGTTCTTGAGACAATGAACTTCTTTAATACAAATAACAAACTATTGCAGGAAACGATGGCTAAGACACAGGAGTACAACAGGAAGGTCTTTGATAAAAGGAGACAAGGAGAATTCATTCTGGAACCTGGCAATCAGGTATGGTTATCCACAGCAAACTTAAAGCTAGCATGTCTTTCAAAAAAATTGGGTTCTAAGTCTGTGGGGCCCTTCCCGATGAAGAGAAAGATCAACAATGCAGCCTACGAACTGGAGCTGCCGGACTCTTTTAGGATACATCCTGTTTTCCACGTAACCTTACTAAAGCCTACAATCCCTGACTCCTTTCCCAGACGGAATACTGGTCCTCCTGAGCTGGTAGTAATTGACGGGGAAGAAGAATTTGAAATCAAAGCAATCTTGGATTGTAGAAAGAGGAGTAACTAAGTGCAGTACTTGATCAAATGGAAGGGATATGGGCCAGAGGAGAACTCATGGGAACCCGAAGGTAATATCTATGCCAAGAGACTGATCAGTCATTTAAGAGATCCCATCCCATAAAATTGGGCAGGTTTGGGCATCCGGAGACTGCCCATTGGGAGGGGGCAATGTCAGGAAGGGCACGCCAGCAACCAAGATGGCAACTGCAAAAGATTACCTGTGTTCCACATCCCAGTAAAGAAAGCCCCACAGGCTTGGGGATGCTGTCTGGTCTACAGCTTTCCATGTGATTCCTGCTACTTGTTTACCCTGAACCTGTTCCAGTTGCTAACTCGGCTTGTTCCTGACTACTCCTGCTATCCACCTGCACCTGACCCCGGCTTGTCTCTCAGTTTGCTTCTGCCCATTTCTCTGGTTACCTCACTGTCCGCCTGCCTCCAACCCAGCCTGCACCTTGACTTCGCTCCAGCCTCCATATCTGTTCCTGATCTGCCCGTCTGTGTATGACCCAGCCTGCCTGCACCTGCCTGTGTTCCTAGCCTATGGAACACCCACTTCGCTAGCTGCTGTGTCCATCTTCCAGGCTGTGGTGTTCTATTACCAGCCTGTTCCAGTCTTCAGCCTGCCTGTTGTTCCTGGTCTCCCTACTTGTTGGTTATCCTTCGTGGTGCCATTGGAAGTTCCAAGCCAGCTCCTCCACCAGCAATCCTGCCAGTCACTCCTGTGCCACCTGTCTACTCTAGTCAGAGTTGTAAGAGAGACCTTCTCTGCATATCGAGCTCTACTACCAGGTATGTGACAATGAGAGACACCAGACCCAACAATGCAGATGAGCTAGGGCCCCTATCAAAGCAACCCAGGCTTCCATAACACCTCAGCAGTGCCACAGGCTGATTGCCTCCATGCCACTCCGCATTGATGCAGTAATTCATGCAAAAGGAGCCCCGACCATGTATTGAGTGCATACTATACTGTACATGGACATACTTTTCAGTGAGCCAACATTTTTGTACTAAAAACATTTTATTTTATTGGTCTTATGTAATATTTTAATTTTCTGAGATACAGAATTTGGGGTTTTCACTAGCTGTAAGCCATAATCAGCAAAATTAAAAGAAAGAAATGCTTGATATATATCACTCTGTGTGTAACAAATAAAATATATGAGTTTCACTTTTAGATATTGGTATTGATATTCTAATTTTATGAGATGCACCTGTAATGTGGAGAGTGCTAAGCCCAACTGCCATTCAGATTAAATTTATCTCAGTCTTCAGGTCCTCTTTAACTCTTCAGCTGTAACCTAGGAAGTGAACCATAGATGCTATTAGTTTGAATGTCTCTACAATTCCTGTAAAAAGAAAAATGTCCACTCTTTAGATATTTTTTTTCTTTAAATGTAAAGCTTCAATATTGTTTCTAGTACCTAATGCATTACCAAGTCAAATCCTTCCACAACAGCATATATTAAATTATAACAGTATAATGTGCATTGAAGGGATCCTTCAGATATTGTTTCTTGTATTCTTTAGTTTGCTACACTTATGTAATCAGTGCACATGTTGAATTTCCCATGGACACTATCCAAAGTATACAGGGCTCTATTCACAAGAGTATCAATGTTCTAATTAGTTGAAGTTAATTATTTGCTACCTTTGGGGCTTTTCACAAGTGAAGAAGTAAAAGCAGCATTTGCCTGTAAGTTAGGATAGCCGTTTGTTTAAGTGATGTTAACAAAAAGTAATTCTGGAATCAATAACTATACTTCAATGCTCTTGCAGATATATTGCATAAGTTAACACATACAATTGTGTCACCATCATGTTTTTTTTTTTTGTCTCTCACATTGTGGCAGATTAACATAGATTTAGTCTAAACACCCAAATTAAGCCTGCTTACTATGTAGCCATCTGTTCTTAATGAATATCTAGAGTCTATTTCTCAGCTAAGAGATTCGTTTTGTGTTGATGTGTTGGTTTTCTAGTGCTATCTGCATAATTGTTGAAAGATTTTATCGCAAAATGAATACCATCCAGTGTGTTGGGAACAAGGAAAAAGGAAAAATGAGAGAAATAACTACTAAAAGGAAGTTAATAAAAAAATTCAGTTTTTGCTGTAGAGAAACTGCCAGGACTTTTATTATGCGACTCTTAAACTTTAACCTATAGAGAGATTTTGAACTGCTTAAGGAAAGCACAAAAAAAAATCTTACTTTTCAGATTAATTAGAGTTTGTAAAGTTCAAAAGATGATTTAAATGAGCCAAGTACCTAAAGTTCAATTTACAGATAAGGAAAGGATTAAATTATAGGTAGGGATAAGGTTAGTTTTCGGTCCAACCATGGGTTCAAACTGAACCAGCACAAACAAAACATGTAGCCCCGGCTAACCAATTTGGGAATTTGCCATGCACAATTCTTTGTAACCATAATGCACTACATGGTCTTTGAAGGTCAGCTGGCCTAAAAGGGCCAATAATGTGAGCTTTGTTATGCGCCAGTCCGCTCACTATAAAAGGGTGAGCTCCTGGCAGTACTTTGGGAATTTGTGTTGTAAGTTGGAACAGGTACATTTTTTAAGTGTAATTTCAGCCAGAAATTTATTAGTTATTATTATTATTATTAATACAGTGGAAACAAGGATTGGTGATAAAGCTTCAGTGAAGACACCTTATTTCCATGATAAGTCTTACAGGAGTGAATTTCCCTTCTTAGGGTTAGATTTCCTCTCACTTCCTGTTGTCTCCCTCCATTTGTAAGTATGAGTCATATGTAACGCAGATGTATGTAACTGCCTGTAGTTTAGGGAGTGATGACAGTCTGTGTGTAGGGAGATTACAAAACAAAGGGGTTCCCCTGGATGGACTTTACTGGCACTTGCAACAAGAAGAAAGTATGGGAATATGTAGGAAATCAAAGGGCAATATAAAAAGCAGTACAAATTTTATTCGTATTCACAAGTACATATGGATAAAAACAAGCAATGCGTGATTTTGACTAACATAGTGCATAATACATGATAGTCATAATGAACAATAAGACAAAATCAATAGTGATGAAAACACTCTTCTCAAGCCCGACGCGTTTCGGGGTACTTAGTAACTGTACAATCCTTCTTCAGGGGCATGATCTGAGAGAGGGGGGTTCATCTAAATAAATGGGGAGAGAGGTAAGGAAAAAAGAAAAGAAAGGGTAAGGTAAGGGATGAAGTAAAGGGCGATATTGAATGGGGGGTATAGGGTGGTGAATAAGACACCTACCTGACTATGTGTGATTAATCACTTATGAAAGTTTGTTTTTTCTAAAAACAAGGAGAGCCATGGAAGGAGGGCAGGGTAAGGGGAGTAGTGTACGTGTTGTAGCTAGTATAGACAAGAGTCCTTAGATGGTAAGAAATGCAAGGTGGTAGGCTACGATCACCATGGAGAGGTGTGGCAGAGACTCCCGTTCCGCCCGTCCCGGGCGCGCACACACCAGAGCGGCGTGCTGAGGTCATAAATAGGCGCCCCTAAAAAACAACAAGATATGGAAGGGACCTTGCAAGGTGGTAGGCTACTATCTCCATGGTGATCGTAGCCTACCACCTTGCATTTCTTACCATCTAAGGACTCTTGTCTATACTAGCTACAACACGTACACTACTCCCCTTACCCTGCCCTCCTTCCATGGCTCTCCTTGTTTTTAGAAAAAACAAACTTTCATAAGTGATTAATCACACATAGTCAGGTAGGTGTCTTATTCACCACCCTATACCCCCCATTCAATATCGCCCTTTACTTCATCCCTTACCTTACCCTTTCTTTTCTTTTTTCCTTACCTCTCTCCCCATTTATTTAGATGAACCCCCCTCTCTCAGATCATGCCCCTGAAGAAGGATTGTACAGTTACTAAGTACCCCGAAACGCGTCGGGCTTGAGAAGAGTGTTTTCATCACTATTGATTTTGTCTTATTGTTCATTATGACTATCATGTATTATGCACTATGTTAGTCAAAATCACGCATTGCTTGTTTTTATCCATATGTACTTGTGAATACGAATAAAATTTGTACTGCTTTTTATATTGCCCTTTGATTTCCTACATATTCCCATACTTTCTTCTTGTTGCAAGTGCCAGTAAAGTCCATCCAGGGGAACCCCTTTGTTTTGTATCTTCAGATTATTGGACGCGGCACGGCCCCCTTGGTCCCAAACTGGTTGGTCAATCCTTTTTCTGTGTAGGGAGATTAGGGAGATTTAGTTGCTATACAGTGTTATACTGTGTTTTATAGTGCTAAAATAATTTGCATTTTAGTGTGGTGGGCTACATATTCTTGTACACCTCCCATGTTCATGGTTCAGAGACCCAACAGTCCTCTCTAGGTTAGAACTTTTTTTAGGACCTTTTCTGTGTGTCATGAACAGTTGCAGTTTTTCTTTTTTTTGGGGGGTGTTCTTTTTTTTGGAGGGGGGGGGTTATCTTATTTAGGTATTTATTTTATCAGTAGGTATTTTTTGTTTTAGTTTTTATTTTGGGGTCCACTGCATACCCTTGTTGGTGACAAAAGCTCTTTGTGGCATATCATTGCATACTTGTACAGTCAAATAGTGTGCACCAAACCACCACACATTAATTCCCCCTATTGCCATAGCTGCCATGAAAATTAGGCAATCCCCTTTATTAAAAATGTCAGGCAGGTCCTTCAGGACAAAGCAGTAGTTTGGTAACACCATGTATTTTTCAGCAATTGCACCCTATACAGTGTTCCCCATATCCGCCACGGGGGGATTACCCAAATTTTTGGGTGCCTCACACATTGCCGCCCGAGACCCCATCCTGGTCTTGATTGGTAAGTCAGACTCAGCTCTATTAAATTACTCCAAGTACTTTGTAATCATTGTATGAGAATATTCCCCCCCTTTTCTTTTCCCTTCTTGTTAATTATTAACTTGTATATCTTGTGACATTATCAACAAAGAATTGCATTTCTTTCTAGATGTATTAGGCCAAATCCTCCTGAGGAAGCAAATTTATTTGCGAAACATGTAGAGGAATCCAAATTTGACCTACATCTTCAGAAGCTCCACTATACTGTGGGGTTCTTGCCTTGTAAAGTCTGTATAAAATAATTTCTTTTTTGCTTCTGTATGTAACAATGCCTTTTAAATCACGTTTTGTACTTATGTGTAAAAACTGTGTTTGTATAATAAAACTTAATTTTTTATATTGAATTGCTTTATCCCTGGGTACTGAGATAGTCCATTCCCATTTTGGTCTTGGGGCATTTATTGGAGTAACTCCAGACAACCCTTTTTTATATCATTGTCAATATAGGATGATGGTACCTACCCTATCTATATGTATTTATCTCCATTGAGGCAATCCTCTTCACCATGTAGAGGGAGGGCATGTCTCCCTTTTTTTAATCTGAGTGGCCATGCAATACAACCACAGCATTCAGAGGAGGTACCTGTATTTGAGTGGCTGACAAAGCTGTCCTTTTCTTTTTTCTCCCAGGCATTCAGCAACCAGTTATATGCAACTGCTATTAATGCACCCTTTACTTCCTTCTCTTCCTCTTCAGCTAATTCTGCCACAGCCTGGCAAATTAGCATGGAGGAGCCAGCAAAATTATTCCTTTTCACAATCAATCACTTGCTACAAAAGGATGATCTTGGTCATGTGCAAGTATTTCTCATTTCACTGTTTATGCATGCCATTATTTGCAGAGAAGGAAAGTTCTGAGAGAGAGGCAGAGGAGCAGTGAGGGAGAATTATGTCCATTGGCAGCAGCAGCTTGCAAAACACTGCAGAGAGCAACCTTTCTAATCCATCTGGCAGCACTGCCCCACAGGCATAAGCCACTGCTATCCCTAGTGCTGGTTCACAAAGCTTAGCAATGCATGTTTTTAAATGTATCTGCCACACACAGCACTGCTGGGGTCTGCAACCTCTAGGGTAGCATATACATGAGAGACACATGACTCTGAACCACAAACCTTGGTAGGAGCAGCACCTCAATGTGACAAGAATGCAGCAAAAAGGCACACAGTCTTCGTTCCTTGCATCTTACTTCTCCCCTTCCTCCACAATTCCTCATGCTTCTTCTGTAACAACATCAGCAGTAGGGATGAGCCGAACACCCCCCGGTTCGGTTCGCACCAGAACCTGCGAACGGACCGAAAGTTTGCACGAACATTAGAACCCCATTGACGTCTATGGGACTCGAACGTTCAAAATCAAAAGTGCTCATTTTAAAGGCTAATTTGCATGGTATTGTCCTAAAAAGGGTTTGGGGACCCGGGTCCTACCCCAGGGGACATGTATCAATTAAAAAAAAACTTTTAAAAACGGCAGTTTTTTCGGGAGCAGTGATTTTAATGATGCTTAAAGTAAAAAAAAAAAAGTGAAATATTCCTTTTAAATATCATACCTGAGGGGTGTCTATAGTATGCCTGTAAAGTGATGCGTGTTTCCCGTGTTTAGAACAGTCCCTGCACCAAATGTAATTTTTAAAGGAAAAATCTCATTTAAAACGGCTTGCGGGTTTAATGTAATGTCGGGTCCTGGCAATATGGATGAAAATCAGTGAGACAAACGGCATGGGTACCCCCCAGTCCATTACCAGGCCCTTTGGGTCTTGTATGGAAATTAAGGGGAACCCCGCACCCAAATTAAAATAAGGAAAGGTGTGGGGCCACCAGGCCCTATATACTCTGAACAGCAGTATACAGGCGGTGCAAACAAGACAGGGACTGTAGGTTTGTTGTTAAGTAGAATCTCTTTGTAATCTTGAACGGGTACATTTTTAACGTGTTTAGCTCCAGCCAAAAATTCTTTTTTAAGCTTTTTGAAAAACATAGGGAGAGGTTATCACCCCTGTGACATTTGTTTTGCTGTCTTTCCTCCTCTTCAGAAGATTTAACCTCACTTTTTGTCCCAATGAAAAATGTTTTTTTGAAAATTTGGGTTTTTTTGTGGAAAAAGGATTGGAAAGCATCAGTGGAAAGGAGAGAAAATAGACAGGGGACTTTGGACTTTATAGGCACAGTAACATCACGTAAATCTTTATGTAAAAAAACTAATTTATTGAAAAAACATATACATAGACAATACGTTTTAAAAAGCCACAAATCACAAAGAAACTACATCTAATAAGAGGTATTTGACAGACCCGGTGCTAATTACAACCAACTATTTAGTGCCACTCAGACAGAAGGATGGTCATCCCAGATAACGACAAGTTCGAGGCGACGGTTGAATAGCAGGTCATAAGATATGAGGTGCGTGTCATAAAGATGCTCAACTAGTTGCGCGTGTCCTCACGCTTCTTCAGGAGCGAAGAGCTGTGGCATAGCTGACAGAAATGTATGACATACAATTAAAATATATCACTATATCTAACCATATAAAGTGTTACAACAAGTGTGATCATGCAGTAATGACCTTAATGTAAAAGGGGGAAGGGAAAGGGGGAAAAAGGGGAGGGGGGGCGCCCCATGCTGGCTGGATCGGTGCAACAAAGGACGGGACACCAAGATGGGCAGCAAAAGGTCACCATGGGGACGTGCATAACAGGATTCTCAAAGGTAGTATGTGTCCAGGAAATACCAGTAGAAGGAAATTGCTATTGTTGTTGTAAGTTGATCCAAATAATGGACCATATAGTGGGATTGAGGTATCGCTAGATAAGGAACATTTGGGGAAAACAAGACAGGGATGGGGAGAAAGGGGAGGGGGGAGGGTTAGAAAAGGAAAAACAGAAAGGGATAGGGGCCAAATTACTTACTAGAATAGATATGAACAAATCATATGATGACCCACAATGATTGGTAGCAAAGCTCACGATGCATAATTTACACCACACATAGCAACTCCAAAGTAGATCTAAGGACCATCTATACAAAAGGACCTGCACAAAAATACATAGGTCATTGGAGTGGTGGATAGTGTAGGGTCAGGAGGTAGTTAAAATCTACACAGTCAGACTGCTAACTCACCAGCAGTTTCATTAATTGAAAAATCTAGACCGTAATCACATAGATAGAGGCAGGGGGACCAAGCTTCATGTAGTCAGTGGATATAAGAATGCCATAGTTACAGTATTAACCTCCTCCTAAGATACCAAAAATAAGAGGGGAGAGGAAGAAATGTGGGAGAGAGAGACATGAAAGCCAACCCTCAATGGCAGTATTTAAAGGTCCATATCCCAATAGCGCTAATCAGCAAGAAAGTACCTGGTTTATAAGGGGAGAAGAGTTTCAACGTGTGGTGTCCATCGTGAGCTGGAGCGGGTATGTCTCTGTAGCAGAACGCCGTGCATTTTGAATGCCCGCCCCGTCCGTAGTCAACCAATCGGCGCCGCCGATGTGACGTCATCCGGACCGGCCGAAAGCTCCAATTGCGCATGCGCGTCCCTCAGTGAGGAGCGCCGTCACAGCCTTGACGACACGCCCCCCACGTAGAGGGCCGCACGCCCTATGGAGCAGCAATGACCAGCTGGGTATGGGAAAACCCATTGCTGGCCATTGACAGCGCCACAGCACCAAGAGGTATGGTGCAGTGACGCTGGGCGGCCGCATGGTAACCACAATACACCACCAGATGGCGCCCCTCCCAGTCCACACCAGAACAGCCAGCAAAGGAAACCACAAAATGAACATATACATAATATAATTGTAGATACAGTGCATAAATTAAATTGAACAACAATAGTCTCCATAGTGGATCATGCTCCAAGCAGTGGAGCCTCAGAAAACATTCAATATATATGTGAAATTTCAGCTAGCGATATTTATATAGCCTGAAATTACAGAACGACCTACGGTTTTAGCACAGCAGAGAAGGCAGAACAAAAGAGAAAGAAAAAGAAGAAAGGAGAGAACGAAAAAATGATTGGATAGGATTGTATGTGTGAGGTGTTCTCAAATATACTGCTGCTCTGACATTTGATATGCATGTTTTAAAGAAAGGGTTTATATGATTGGGCCTCATTGATACCTGGGGCTCGTGTGGCATCTAGCCGTTCTATCCAGAGTGTCTCTTTTCTAAGTATCAGGTTGTCCCAATCACCGCCTCTAGGACTTTTTGGAATAACTGCCAAAACCATAAAGGTAACCACTGAGGTGTCGAATTTGTGGTATAGGTCCAGATGTCTGCTGACTGATGTGACCATTTTCCCTCCTCCAGAATAATAGATATGATCTTTTATTCGAGAGCGGAATTGTCTGATAGTTTTGCCCACATAGAATGCTCGACAACTACAGGTCATTAAATAGACCACCCCTCTTGTTTCACAATCTGCGTGAAAATTAGGAATGAAGGTTTCCCCATTGGGCAGTATAAATGAAGTACCTGTACGAACCCAGGGGCAAAAGGAACATCTGCCACATCTTTTAATCCCCTTGGGGTGGTGTTGGGCTAGGGGGTTATCTATATAGTGACTTGACGTGAGTTTGTCCCGTAGGGATTTGGCCCTTCGAAATGTAATAGCTGGAATTGGAGTCACATATTTAGCCAGAATAGGATCACTGTATATTAGCGACCAGTGTGTGGTCAAAATGTCGCGTATCTCAGTATGATGTAGGGAAAACCTGGTAATGAATCTTGTAATTTGACTGGATTTGGGGGGCTTATTTTGATATAATAAGGAGCTGCGCGATTGGCGCAGCGCCTTATTATAAGCCCGACGGAGAAGAGATTTGCTGTAACCTCTTGCCTTTAAACGGTCCCGCAATGATTTGGCTTGACATATGAATTCCTCCGTCAACGTGCAATTCCTACGAAGTCTTAAATACTGTGCATAAGGTATGCTGCGAATTAGTGTCTGTGGATGTGCACTGGCAGCATGTAGGAGAGTGTTGCCTGATGTTTCTTTACGAAATAGTGTGGAAGTCAGGTTTCCATTACTATCCTTGCGAATCGTAAGGTCCAAAAAAGTGATCTGGGATTGATTGCTAAGAACTGTAAATTTAAGATTATAGGAATTGTGATTAAGAATCTCAATGAATGCATTGAGGCTTTCTACGGACCCTAACCAGATAATGAATATGTCATCAATAAAACGTAGCCAGCAAAGCGCCTGGCTCGTAAATTGTGACAAATCTTCATCCGCAAAAATGGTGCGTTCCCACCCCCCCAGGTACAGGTTCGCGTAGGTAGGTGCACAGCATGTGCCCATGGCTACCCCCTGTACCTGGAGGAAGTGGGACTCTTTGAAGGTAAAGTGGTTGTGTGTGAGTATGAACTGTAGCAAATCCAGAATGAACTCACAATATTCCCAGCGGTGGTGGGTCTGTTCATGGAGGAAGGTACGTGCTGTCTCGATGCCCAACTCGTGAGGGATGCTTGAGTATAGAGCCTCGACATCCAAGGTCACGAGAAGGGCATCAGGAGGCACGACCATTCCTTCAATGTGTTTGAGCAAATCAAGTGTATCTCTAATGTACGATGGTAGTGCCAGTACATGTGGTATGAGCATCGAGTCCACCAAACGACTAGCGTTTTCCGTGAGTGACCCGATGCCCGATACTATTGGTCTCCCAGGGGGTTTGTTCGAATTTTTGTGCACTTTCGGGAGTGCATAGAATGTGGGTAATCTCGGATGTCGTATGTTTAAAAAATTGTATAGTTCCTGATCTATTAGGCCTCCCTGATGGGCAGAACCAATGACAGTCAAAAACTCAGTTCTATAATGATCAATTAGGGTTGGATCTATCGGTCTATACCATTCTTTGTTGTTAAGAATATTCATGACCATAAGTTCGTAGTTAGCCTTGGTCATAAGGACTATGTTACCGCCCTTGTCCGCGGGTTTAATCACAAGATCCGGGTGATTCTGTAGCTCAGTAATTGCTTGTAATTGTATCGGAGTAAGATTTTTAGCTTTGGGGGTGAACTGCATTTTCTTGATGTCATTGATCGTGCCCATCAGGAAGGCCCAAATACTGGGATTAGTCATGAGGTCGGGAAAACGCTGGGATTTGCATCTGAATGTGGTTCTCGGTATCGACTTATCAGAACTAGAGTTCGAGTTTGGGGTGTCGTTTGATTGTTCACTTTCATCTAGCAATAAGATCAAGTCACGTAAAGCTCTGAAATCTTCCATTGTAAAATTTTTTACTTGTTCAGAGATTTGTTTATCTTGAATAGATCGAAGACGATCATTATCAAAAAGAAATTTGTATGTGAGATTGTGACAAAATAGGTAAAGATCCTTGATGGTTTCGTATTTATCAATTGCCATAGAGGGGCAAAAACTGAGCCCAAGTCGAAGTACCTCTAGTTGAGAGGTCGTTAATGAATATGGTGTTAGATTAAGGATATCCAGATTCAAATTTAAGTGGGGAGTGATGTATGGGCAGGTATTGGAAAATTTGATGAGGGGTTTCTGATCTGTGAGACATGTGCATCTAAAGTGCTTTGTCGTGTCAAAGTTGGATGTTGTGTAGCCGGTGTACTGCTACAAGAAACGTTTGTAAGTGATATTTGTGAGCTTGCCGCAGCCATGGCTCCCTGTATGGGAAGTCCAACTAAGTCTCCCCCAATGGGGGGACGCATCACATTGGATGGTGTATTGGGTGTTTGCGATTGTGTGTTCAACAGGTGGATAGCCTGCAGGGCCGTGGCCCCCAAATATTTGCCTGACTGGTGATCAGTAGTGTCTCTGTATTGGGAAGTGTCGTGGGGAGGCCTATTGTGTGAGTAGGTGTTGTCTGAAGGGGGACGTTTTTTAAAATAAGGTGTATAAGACCCACCACCAAGATCCCTCTTACGTGCTCCTTGTTGCAGATGGTGAGTTGTAGGGTGATTTTTTCTGGATGAAGGCTGTGAAGGAAAAAGAGAAGAATCAGATTCTGTGTCATCATCAGTAGTATAGGGAGTATAAGGGGTATTGCCCTGGTTTTTGGATGTGCGAGGTTTTGTTCTAGATCCTTTATTTTGGGAAGATGACTGCCAGTGATATGCAAAGCCTTCCATGAAAGCCAACCTGTCTTTAGACAGTTTGTTTTGTTTTTTGTAGATGATATCTCTAGTAATCCTGGTAACAAAATCCTTTATATCTTGCCATCGTTTGGTATATAGAGCATGGGTTTTAATATTCTCGTTGGAAGATTGTAAGAGTACAATTTCCTGGTCAAGTGTTGTAAGCTCTGACTGATATTGAGTGATGAGAAGTCTCATCAAATTGATACTGCAGGTTGTTAATGCTTTTTCCCATGCTACTTTGAATTCTGGAGTAGTAGCCTGGAAAGAAGGATAAACTTGTAACCTTAAGCCCAAGGGGCTTATGTTTTCCTGGACATATTTGTTTAAGAATTCAATATGCCAATAAAGGTTTGATTTCTTTTTTAGGAGGCGTTTCATTTTGGCCATATACTGGTTAATCCCAATCTCCTGTTCTGTGTCAACATTGCAGTTGGTATGAATCTCTGACATATAGCCAGTCCATGCTGTGCCCACAAAGTCCATAGGATCCAATCTGTATGTATTAACTATAATGGATATAAAAAAAAAAAAAAAAAAAAAAAAAAAGAGACTATTGAGGGGTAGGACAGAAAAAAGAATGTATATATTTACGTGACTGGTATTTAATCTAAACAATGGTTTAGAAGCCACTAATGGACCCCAAGAAATTTCCGGGGGACCATAGGCCCGGGTGATACCACCCAAATTGCAAATGCAAAGAATGAAGGTATCTTTACACAGAGTGGTCCTGTGGATACCTGAGCATAAAAAAGTGCCACGTCCTATGATAATTACGACAGAAGAGAAAATAGACAGGGGACTTTGGACTTTTTTTTGGACATGCTGTGCACCTACCTACGCGAACCTGTACCTGGGGGGGTGGGAACGCACCATTTTTGCGGATGAAGATTTGTCACAATTTACGAGCCAGGCGCTTTGCTGGCTACGTTTTATTGATGACATATTCATTATCTGGTTAGGGTCCGTAGAAAGCCTCAATGCATTCATTGAGATTCTTAATCACAATTCCTATAATCTTAAATTTACAGTTCTTAGCAATCAATCCCAGATCACTTTTTTGGACCTTACGATTCGCAAGGATAGTAATGGAAACCTGACTTCCACACTATTTCGTAAAGAAACATCAGGCAACACTCTCCTACATGCTGCCAGTGCACATCCACAGACACTAATTCGCAGCATACCTTATGCACAGTATTTAAGACTTCGTAGGAATTGCACGTTGACGGAGGAATTCATATGTCAAGCCAAATCATTGCGGGACCGTTTAAAGGCAAGAGGTTACAGCAAATCTCTTCTCCGTCGGGCTTATAATAAGGCGCTGCGCCAATCGCGCAGCTCCTTATTATATCAAAATAAGCCCCCCAAATCCAGTCAAATTACAAGATTCATTACCAGGTTTTCCCTACATCATACTGAGATACGCGACATTTTGACCACACACTGGTCGCTAATATACAGTGATCCTATTCTGGCTAAATATGTGACTCCAATTCCAGCTATTACATTTCGAAGGGCCAAATCCCTACGGGACAAACTCACGTCAAGTCACTATATAGATAACCCCCTAGCCCAACACCACCCCAAGGGGATTAAAAGATGTGGCAGATGTTCCTTCTGCCCCTGGGTTCGTACAGGTACTTCATTTATACTGCCCAATGGGGAAACCTTCATTCCTAATTTTCACGCAGATTGTGAAACAAGAGGGGTGGTCTATTTAATGACCTGTAGTTGTCGAGCATTCTATGTGGGCAAAACTATCAGACAATTCCGCTCTCGAATAAAAGATCATATCTATTATTCTGGAGGAGGGAAAATGGTCACATCAGTCAGCAGACATCTGGACCTATACCACAAATTCGACACCTCAGTGGTTACCTTTATGGTTTTGGCAGTTATTCCAAAAAGTCCTAGAGGCGGTGATTGGGACAACCTGATACTTAGAAAAGAGACACTCTGGATAGAACGGCTAGATGCCACACGAGCCCCAGGTATCAATGAGGCCCAATCATATAAACCCTTTCTTTAAAACATGCATATCAAATGTCAGAGCAGCAGTATATTTGAGAACACCTCACACATACAATCCTATCCAATCATTTTTTCGTTCTCTCCTTTCTTCTTTTTCTTTCTCTTTTGTTCTGCCTTCTCTGCTGTGCTAAAACCGTAGGTCGTTCTGTAATTTCAGGCTATATAAATATCGCTAGCTGAAATTTCACATATATATTGAATGTTTTCTGAGGCTCCACTGCTTGGAGCATGATCCACTATGGAGACTATTGTTGTTCAATTTAATTTATGCACTGTATCTACAATTATATTATGTATATGTTCATTTTGTGGTTTCCTTTGCTGGCTGTTCTGGTGTGGACTGGGAGGGGCGCCATCTGGTGGTGTATTGTGGTTACCATGCGGCCGCCCAGCGTCACTGCACCATACCTCTTGGTGCTGTGGCGCTGTCAATGGCCAGCAATGGGTTTTCCCTTACCCAGCTGGTCATTGCTGCTCCATAGGGCGTGCGGCCCTCTACGTGGGGGGCGTGTCGTCAAGGCTGTGACGGCGCTCCTCACTGAGGGACGCGCATGCGCAATTGGAGCTTTCGGCCGGTCCGGATGACGTCACATCGGCGGCGCCGATTGGTTGACTACGGACGGGGCGGGCATTCAAAATGCACGGCGTTCTGCTACAGAGACATACCCGCTCCAGCTCACGATGGACACCACACGTTGAAACTCTTCTCCCCTTATAAACCAGGTACTTTCTTGCTGATTAGCGCTATTGGGATATGGACCTTTAAATACTGCCATTGAGGGTTGGCTTTCATGTCTCTCTCTCCCACATTTCTTCCTCTCCCCTCTTATTTTTGGTATCTTAGGAGGAGGTTAATACTGTAACTATGGCATTCTTATATCCACTGACTACATGAAGCTTGGTCCCCCTGCCTCTATCTATGTGATTACGGTCTAGATTTTTCAATTAATGAAACTGCTGGTGAGTTAGCAGTCTGACTGTGTAGATTTTAACTACCTCCTGACCCTACACTATCCACCACTCCAATGACCTATGTATTTTTGTGCAGGTCCTTTTGTATAGATGGTCCTTAGATCTACTTTGGAGTTGCTATGTGTGGTGTAAATGATGCATCGTGAGCTTTGCTACCAATCATTGTGGGTCATCATATGATTTGTTCATATCTATTCTAGTAAGTAATTTGGCCCCTATCCCTTTCTGTTTTTCCTTTTCTAACCCTCCCCCCTCCCCTTTCTCCCCATCCCTGTCTTGTTTTCCCCAAATGTTCCTTATCTAGCGATACCTCAATCCCACTATATGGTCCATTATTTGGATCAACTTACAACAACAATAGCATTTTCCTTCTACTGGTATTTCCTGGACACATACTACCTTTGAGAATCCTGTTATGCACGTCCCCATGGTGACCTTTTGCTGCCCATCTTGGTGTCCCGTCCTTTGTTGCACCGATCCAGCCAGCATGGGGCGCCCCCCCTCCCCTTTTTCCCCCTTTCCCTTCCCCCTTTTACATTAAGGTCATTACTGCATGATCACACTTGTTGTAACACTTTATATGGTTAGATATAGTGATATATTTTAATTGTATGTCATACATTTCTGTCAGCTATGCCACAGCTCTTCGCTCCTGAAGAAGCGTGAGGACACGCGCAACTAGTTGAGCATCTTTATGACACGCACCTCATATCTTATGACCTGCTATTCAACCGTCGCCTCGAACTTGTCGTTATCTGGGATGACCATCCTTCTGTCTGAGTGGCACTAAATAGTTGGTTGTAATTAGCACCGGGTCTGTCAAATACCTCTTATTAGATGTAGTTTCTTTGTGATTTGTGGCTTTTTAAAACGTATTGTCTATGTATATGTTTTTTCAATAAATTAGTTTTTTTACATAAAGATTTACGTGATGTTACTGTGCCTATAAAGTCCAAAGTCCCCTGTCTATTTTCTCTTCTGTCGTAATTATCATAGGACGTGGCACTTTTTTATGCTCAGGTATCCACAGGACCACTCTGTGTAAAGATACCTTCATTCTTTGCATCAGTGGAAAGGAGAAATGTTTTTCCCATATTAACTCTTACAGGAGAGAATTTCCCTTCCTAGGGGTAGATTTCATCTCACTTCCTGTTGTCTCCTTCCGTTTGCAAGTAGGAGCCGTTTGTAAGTTAGTTGTTTGAAAGTAGGGTCCTGCCCTATATACTCAGCAGAAATTTGGGCCTTAGGTGTTGCTGTGGCCACAACACTGTAAGCCCTCACAGGGCCCTGCTGTGAAATATTAGATCAAGAATTGTAATTACATGCCCCTGTTGAACAGGAGCTGAAAAATTAGGCCTTAGGCACTGGTGCTGGTGCCACAACACTGCAACCCCTCACAGACACTCTAGTTGGAACGCAGGAACGAGCCCTGCTGCAAAGTATTGCATCAAAAATTGTAATTACACGCCCCTGTTAAACAAGGGCTGAAAAATTGGGCCTTAGGCACTGGTGCTGGTGCCACAACACTGCAACCCCTCACAGACACTCTAGTTGGAACGCAGGAACGAGCCCTGCTGCAAAGTATTGCATCAAAAATTGTAATTACACGCCCCTGTTAAACAGGGGCAGAAAAAATGGGCCTTAGGCACTGGTGCTGGTGCCACAACACTGCAACCCCTCTCAGACACTCTAGTTGGAATGCAGGAACGAGCCCTGCTGCAAAGTATTACATCAAAAATTGTAATTACATGCCCCTGTTAAACAGGGGCTGAAAAATTGTGCCTTAGGCACTGGTGGTGGCGCCCAGAACCAAAAATGTTCTTACAAGCTATCAGCATGATGATTGAGAAGGAAGAGGATAATTACTCAGGGATACTCACTCAGCATCAGCATAGGCAGTCTTTGAAGGGATCTGAGATTTCAAAAAAAATTATTCGGTTACATCAGCATCAGGTGCTTGGTAGCTGGTGGTGATCCAAGACTGATTCATTTTTATGAAGGTCAGTCGATCGACCGAGTCAGTGGACAGACGCACCCTGTGATCGGTTACCACGCCTCCAGCAGCACTGAATGTGCGTTCCTGAAAGAACGCTGGATGCAGGACAGGCCAGTAGCTCAATTGCATACTGTGCAAGCTCTGGCCAGTGATCCATCCTCAAGACCCAGTAACCCAGAGGATTCTCGGTGGGAAAGGTGTCCAAGTCTGATCTTGCCCCTAGGTATTCCTGCACCATGTAAAACAGACGCTGGCGATGGTTGCTGGAACCAATCATACCTTGGGGCTGCGGACCAAAAAATTGTCTGAACGCATCGGTCAGATGGCCACCTTCTCCACCGCTCCTTCTTTGACTGACCTAAGCCTCAGCAACACGTTGTCCAGAAACAGGAGTTTGTAACCTCCCAGTCTCTGGGAACGCGTTGCACAGACCTTTCTGCAAGGCCTCCTGAAGATGTTTCATCCTCTGCTCCCTCTGCGATGGCAAGATAAGGTCCGCAACCTTACCCTTGTAACGTGGATCAAGGAGGGTTGCCAGTCAGTATTGGTCCTTCTCCTTGATACCACGAATACGAGGATCCTTACGCAGGCTTTGCAGGATCAGGGAGGCCATGCAGCATAGGTTTGCTGAGGCATTCGGTCCGGAGTCCTCTGGGTCACTAAGGACGACATGGTCCGCAGCCACCTCCTCCCAGCCACGTACAAGTCCATGTGTTTCTTGGGATTGATCCCTTGAAGACTGCTGCTGATGCTGAGTGCCAGGCTCCACCTCCATACTGACACAATCTTCCTCCTCCTCCTCCACCTCGTCCTCTTCCTGTGTGATCGGCGGGCATGCAGGAACACTGTCTGGATAAAGGGGGCCTTGAGAGCTAAGGAAGTCCTCCTCTTCCTGCCTCTGTTCTGCCTCAAGTGCCCTGTCCATTATTTCACGCAGCGTGTGCTTCAACAGGTGGACAAGGGGGACAGTGTCACTGATGCATGCACTGTCACTGCTCACCATCCTCGTGGCCTCCTCAAATGGTTACAGGACAGTGCATGTATCCCTGATCATGGCCCACTGGCGTGGGGAAAAAAAAACAAGCTCCCCTGACCCTGTCCTGGTGCCATAGTCGCACAGGTACTCATTGATGGCCCTCTGCTGCATGTGCAGCCGCTGCAGCATGGCCAACATTGAGTTCCACCTGGTGGGCATGTCACAGATTAGGCGGTTCTTGGGCAGGTTAAACTCCTTTTGGAGGTCCGTCAGCCGAGCACTGGCATTATATGACCGGCGGAAATGCACAAAGACTTTCCTGGCCTGCCTCAGGACATTCTGTAAGCCCGGGTACCTGCCCAAGAACCGCTGCACCACCAAGTTAAGGACGTGAGCCAAACAGGGCACATGGGTCAGTTGTCACTGTCGGAAGGAGAGGAGGTTGGTGCCATTGTCACAAACCACCATTCCTGCCTTAAGTTGGCGTGGCGTCAACCACCTCTGAACCTGCCCCTGCAGAGCTGACAGAACCTCTGCCCCAGTGTGGCCCTGTCCCCCAAGCACACCAGCTCAAGCACTGCATGGCATCTTTTGGCCTGTGTACTTGCGTAGCCCCTTGAACGACTACGGAGCACCGCTGGTTCCGAGGAAGAGGCCATGGAGGAAGAAGAAGAGGAGGGGGTGAAGGAGAGAGGTGTGTCACAATCATTAGCATTTTGGAGGCGTGGTGGTGGAACAACCTCCAACACTACTGCACCTTGTCCTGCATCCTTCCCAGCTGCCAGCACAGTCACCCAATGCGCCGTGAAACTTAGGTAACGTCCCTGTCCATGCCTGCTGGACCATGAGTCAGCGGTAATATGCACCTTACCGCTGACCGCCCTGTCCAGCGAGGCATGGACATTGCCTTCCACATGCTGGTAGAGAGCCGGAATCGCCTTCCGTGAGAAAAAGTGGTGTTTGGGTACCTGCCACTGAGGAACCGCACATTCCACAAACTCACGGAAGGGGGCAGAGTCTACCAACTGAAAAGGCAGCAGTTGAAGTGCTAGCAATTTTGCCAAGCTAGCATTCAACCGCTGGGCATGTGGATGGCTGAGAGCAAACTTCTTTCGGCGGTGCAGCAGCTGGGGCAGGGAAATTTGCCTGGTACAATCTGACGTCGGTGTACCAAAAGCAGATTGCCCACAAGTACTTGGCTGTGACACACCTAATTCTACACCTTCATTCCTCTCAGTGCAGGTCTCAGAGAGGACTGAAGGTCTAGTGGGGTTGGAAATCTCAGCTGATGAGGAGCAAGGAGAGGTCCTCTTTGTTCTTTGGTGTGGGTCTTTTAGATACGCTCGCCAATGAACTGCATGGCAGGTCAACATATGTCTGGTCAAGCATGTGGTACCAAAGCGGGAGATGTTTTGGCCACGTGAGATACGCTTGAGACATATGTTGCAAATAGCAGAGGTGCGATCTGATGCACTCGTCTCAAAAAAGCCCACAGCAAAGAACTTTTTGAATAACGCGCAGAGACTGCAGCGCCCTGCACATGTGGAGCTTTGGGGTGTGATGCAGTCAATGTGCTGCCCTTAGGCTGGCCCCTGGAGGGCATCCTGCCTCGTTGGTGATGTGCCGCCTCCTCCTCCTCCTCCTCTCTCCTATCAGGCACCCACGTTGAGTCAGTGACCTCATCATCCCCTCCCTCCTCATCACTGGAGCAAACCTGGCAGTATGCTGCAGCAGGGGGAGCATGACTGCCAGATTGCTGTCCTTCTTGGGCACCCCCTCTGTCCTTGCTCATGTTACTGCCTTCATCGAGCTCAGTATCATCATCAGAGCCTTCCAAACGCTGGGCATCCTCCTGGAGCATGTACCCAACACTGTGGTCAAACAGTTCGAGGGACTCCTCAGGAGGACATGGTGGGGCTAGGGAAGGAGTCAATGATGACATTGAGCCGAGGGAAGAGGCCGCTGCTTTGCCAGACAAAGCACCCTGGGCATGGGTGAGAGAGGATGAGGAGGATGAGGACGGCTTGGTCATCCACTCGACCAAGTCTTCCGCATGTTGCGGCTCAACATGGCCAGCTGCCGAAAAAAAGGCCAAGCATGTCCCATGGCCACGTGCTGATGAGGATGCACCGTCTCCACGACCAGCACTAGACACAGAGCCTGCTTACCCTCTCTTATTGGCTTGTGACTGTCTGCCTCTCCTTCTTGGCCTTCCAGACATACTAATGGCCTGTAGCTGCACTAAGCTGGGATATATATATATATATATATATATATGTACTGATACTGCAGCTAGCAAAATCAACTGCCTGCCTGTAGTATGAGAACACCACCAACCTTCTACAGGTAGCTTTAGCTGAACACTGTGAGCAGGTCGCGCACCCCACTAACTTGTAGGTTTAGCTGAACACTGTGAGCAGGACGCACTGCACTAACTGTAAATAGTCTAGCTGTCTGACTGTGGTACTAATAGGATCAAAAGAACACCAGCAATTTTCTTCAGGTAGCTGTATTTACTGTAACAAGACAAGCCTGCCTGTCAGTAAGAAGATAACAGAAACGGATCTAGCTGAACACTGTGAGCAGGACGCACCCCACTAGCTTATAGGTTTAGCTGAACACTGTGAGGTGGACGCACCCCACTAACTTGTAGGTTTAGCTGAACACTGTGAGCAGGACGCACCCCACTAACTTGTAGGTTTAGCAGAACACTGTGAGCAGGACGCACTGCACTAACTGTAAATAGTCTAGCTGCCTGACTGTGGTACTAATAGGATCAAAAGAACACCAGCAATTTTCTTCAGGTAGCTGTATTTACTGTAACAAGACAAGCCTGCCTGTCAGTAAGAAGATAACAGAAACGGATCTAGCTGAACACTGTGAGCAGGACGCACCCCACTAGCATGTAGGTTTAGCTGAACACTGTGAGGTGGACGCACCCCACTAACTTGTAGGTTTAGCTGAACACTGTGAGCAGGACGCACCCCACTAACTTGTAGGTTTAGCAGAACACTGTGAGCAGGACGCACTGCACTAACTGTAAATAGTCTAGCTGCCTGACTGTGGTACTAATAGGATCAAAAGAACACCAGCAATTTTCTTCAGGTAGCTGTATTTACTGTAACAAGACAAGCCTGCTTGTCAGTAAGAAGATAACAGAAACGGATCTAGCTGAACACTGTGAGCAGGACGCACCCCACTAGCTTGTAGGTTTAGCTGAACACTGTGAGGTGGACGCACCCCACTAACTTGTAGGTTTAGCTGAACACTGTGAGCAGGACGCACCCCACTAACTTGTAGGTTTAGCAGAACACTGTGAGCAGGACGCACTGCACTAACTGTAAATAGTCTAGCTGCCTGACTGTGGTACTAATAGGATCAAAAGAACACCAGCAATTTTCTTCAGGTAGCTGTATTTACTGTAACAAGACAAGCCTGCTTGTCAGTAAGAAGATAACAGAAACGGATCTAGCTGAACACTGTGAGCAGGACGCACCCCACTAGCTTGTAGGTTTAGCTGAACACTGTGAGGTGGACGCACCCCACTAACTTGTAGGTTTAGCTGAACACTGTGAGCAGGACGCACCCCACTAACTTGTAGGTTTAGCAGAACACTGTGAGCAGGACGCACTGCACTAAATGTAAATAGTCTAGCTGCCTGACTGTGGTACTAATAGGATCAAAAGAACACCAGTAATTTTCTTCAGGTAGCTTTATATACTGTAACAAGACAAGCCTGCCTGTCAGTAGGAAGATAACAGGAACGGATCTAGCTGAACACTGTGAGCAGGAAGCACTGCACTAAATGTAAATAGTCTAGCTGCCTGACTGTGGTACTAATAGGATCAAAAGAACACCAGTAATTTTCTTCAAAATACTGTAACAAGACAAGCCTGCCTGTCAGTAAGAAGATAACAGGAACGGATCTAGCTGAACACTGTGAGCAGGACGCACTGCACTAACTGTAAATAGTCTAGCTGCCTGACTGTGGTACTAATAGGATCAAAAGAACACCAGTAATTTTCTTCAAAATACTGTAACAAGACAAGCCTGCCTGTCAGTAAGAAGATAACAGGAACGGATCTAGCTGAACACTGTGAGCAGGACGCACTGCACTAAATGTAAATAGTCTAGCTGCCTGACTGTGGTACTAATAGGATCAAAAGAACACCAGTAATTTTCTTCAGGTAGCTTTATATACTGTAACAAGACAAGCCTGCCTGTCAGTAGGAGGATAACAGGAACGGATCTAGCTGAACACTGTGAGCAGGACGCACTGCACTAAATGTAAATAGTCTAGCTGCCTGACTGTGGTACTAATAGGATCAAAAGAACACCAGTAATTTTCTTCAGGTAGCTTTATATACTGTAACAAGACAAGCCTGCCTGTCAGTAGGAAGATAACAGGAACGGATCTAGCTGAACACTGTTAGCAGGACGCACTGCACTAAGTGTAAATAGTCTAGCTGTCTGACTGTGGTACTAATAGGATCAAAAGAACACCAGTAATTTTCTTCAGGTAGCTTTATATACTGTAACAAGACAAGCCTGCCTGTCAGTAGGAAGATAACAGGAACGGATCTAGCTGAACACTGTGAGCAGGACGCACCCCACTAGCTTATAGGTTTAGCTGAACACTGTGAGGTGGACGCACCCCACTAACTTGTAGGTTTAGCTGAACACTGTGAGCAGGACGCACCCCACTAACTTGTAGGTTTAGCAGAACACTGTGAGCAGGACGCACTGCACTAACTGTAAATAGTCTAGCTGCCTGACTGTGGTACTAATAGGATCAAAAGAACACCAGCAATTTTCTTCAGGTAGCTGTATTTACTGTAACAAGACAAGCCTGCCTGTCAGTAAGAAGATAACAGAAACGGATCTAGCTGAACACTGTGAGCAGGACGCACCCCACTAGCATGTAGGTTTAGCTGAACACTGTGAGGTGGACGCACCCCACTAACTTGTAGGTTTAGCTGAACACTGTGAGCAGGACGCACCCCACTAACTTGTAGGTTTAGCAGAACACTGTGAGCAGGACGCACTGCACTAACTGTAAATAGTCTAGCTGCCTGACTGTGGTACTAATAGGATCAAAAGAACACCAGCAATTTTCTTCAGGTAGCTGTATTTACTGTAACAAGACAAGCCTGCTTGTCAGTAAGAAGATAACAGAAACGGATCTAGCTGAACACTGTGAGCAGGACGCACCCCACTAGCTTGTAGGTTTAGCTGAACACTGTGAGGTGGACGCACCCCACTAACTTGTAGGTTTAGCTGAACACTGTGAGCAGGACGCACCCCACTAACTTGTAGGTTTAGCAGAACACTGTGAGCAGGACGCACTGCACTAACTGTAAATAGTCTAGCTGCCTGACTGTGGTACTAATAGGATCAAAAGAACACCAGCAATTTTCTTCAGGTAGCTGTATTTACTGTAACAAGACAAGCCTGCTTGTCAGTAAGAAGATAACAGAAACGGATCTAGCTGAACACTGTGAGCAGGACGCACCCCACTAGCTTGTAGGTTTAGCTGAACACTGTGAGGTGGACGCACCCCACTAACTTGTAGGTTTAGCTGAACACTGTGAGCAGGACGCACCCCACTAACTTGTAGGTTTAGCAGAACACTGTGAGCAGGACGCACTGCACTAAATGTAAATAGTCTAGCTGCCTGACTGTGGTACTAATAGGATCAAAAGAACACCAGTAATTTTCTTCAGGTAGCTTTATATACTGTAACAAGACAAGCCTGCCTGTCAGTAGGAAGATAACAGGAACGGATCTAGCTGAACACTGTGAGCAGGAAGCACTGCACTAAATGTAAATAGTCTAGCTGCCTGACTGTGGTACTAATAGGATCAAAAGAACACCAGTAATTTTCTTCAAAATACTGTAACAAGACAAGCCTGCCTGTCAGTAAGAAGATAACAGGAACGGATCTAGCTGAACACTGTGAGCAGGACGCACTGCACTAACTGTAAATAGTCTAGCTGCCTGACTGTGGTACTAATAGGATCAAAAGAACACCAGTAATTTTCTTCAAAATACTGTAACAAGACAAGCCTGCCTGTCAGTAAGAAGATAACAGAAACGGATCTAGCTGAACACTGTGAGCAGGACGCACTGCACTAAATGTAAATAGTCTAGCTGCCTGACTGTGGTACTAATAGGATCAAAAGAACACCAGTAATTTTCTTCAGGTAGCTTTATATACTGTAACAAGACAAGCCTGCCTGTCAGTAGGAGGATAACAGGAACGGATCTAGCTGAACACTGTGAGCAGGACGCACTGCACTAAATGTAAATAGTCTAGCTGCCTGACTGTGGTACTAATAGGATCAAAAGAACACCAGTAATTTTCTTCAGGTAGCTTTATATACTGTAACAAGACAAGCCTGCCTGTCAGTAGGAAGATAACAGGAACGGATCTAGCTGAACACTGTGAGCAGGACGCACTGCACTAAATGTAAATAGTCTAGCTGCCTGACTGTGGTACTAATAGGATCAAAAGAACACCAGTAATTTTCTTCAGGTAGCTTTATATACTGTAACAAGACAAGCCTGCCTGTCAGTAGGAAGATAACAGGAACGGATCTAGCTGAACACTGTTAGCAGGACGCACTGCACTAAGTGTAAATAGTCTAGCTGTCTGACTGTGGTACTAATAGGATCAAAAGAACACCAGTAATTTTCTTCAGGTAGCTTTATATACTGTAACAAGACAAGCCTGCCTGTCAGTAGGAAGATAACAGGAACGGATCTAGCTGAACACTGTGAGCAGGACGCACTGCACTAAATGTAAATAGTCTAGCTGCCTGACTGTGATACTAATAGGATCAAAAGAACACCAGTAATTTTCTTCAAAATACTGTAACAAGACAAGCCTGCCTGTCAGTAGGAAGATAACAGGAACGGATCTAGCTGAACACTGTGAGCAGGACGCACTGCACTAAATGTAAATAGTCTAGAAGATAACAGGAACGGATCTAGCTAAACTGAATACAGTGTATATATATATATATGCAACACCTGGGATGCATATATATACACAATACACTTTAAGTGCTGCTAACTGACTGACTGTCCTGCCTAATCTAGCTAACTCAAATGAAATGACACTGTCTCTCTCTCTCTCTATTTCTCAGCACACCGGAACACACTGCACAGGGCCGCTGCTTTGCCAGACAAAGTACCCTGGGCATGGGTGAGAGAGGATGAGGAGGATGAGGACGGCTTGGTCATCCACTCGACCAAGTCTTCCGCATGTTGCGGCTCAACATGGCCAGCTGCCGAAAAAAAGGCCAAGCATGTCCCATGGCCACGTGCTGATGAGGATGCACTGTCTCCACGACCAGCACTAGACACAGAGCCTGCTTACCCTCTCTTATTGGCTTGTGACTGTCTGCCTCTCCTTCTTGGCCTTCCAGACATACTAATGGCCTGTAGCTGCACTAAGCTGGGATATATATATATATATATATATATATATATATATGTACTGATACTGCAGCTAGCAAAATCAACTGCCTGCCTGTAGTATGAGAACACCACCAACCTTCTACAGGTAGCTTTAGCTGAACACTGTGAGCAGGTCGCGCACCCCACTAACTTGTAGGTTTAGCTGAACACTGTGAGCAGGACGCACTGCACTAACTGTAAATAGTCTAGCTGTCTGACTGTGGTACTAATAGGATCAAAAGAACACCAGCAATTTTCTTCAGGTAGCTGTATTTACTGTAACAAGACAAGCCTGCCTGTCAGTAAGAAGATAACAGAAACGGATCTAGCTGAACACTGTGAGCAGGACGCACCCCACTAGCTTATAGGTTTAGCTGAACACTGTGAGGTGGACGCACCCCACTAACTTGTAGGTTTAGCTGAACACTGTGAGCAGGACGCACCCCACTAACTTGTAGGTTTAGTAGAACACTGTGAGCAGGACGCACTGCACTAACTGTAAATAGTCTAGCTGCCTGACTGTGGTACTAATAGGATCAAAAGAACACCAGCAATTTTCTTCAGGTAGCTGTATTTACTGTAACAAGACAAGTCTGCCTGTCAGTAAGAAGATAACAGAAACGGATCTAGCTGAACACTGTGAGCAGGACGCACCCCACTAGCTTATAGGTTTAGCTGAACACTGTGAGGTGGACGCACCCCACTAACTTGTAGGTTTAGCTGAACACTGTGAGCAGGACGCACCCCACTAACTTGTAGGTTTAGCAGAACACTGTGAACAGGACACACTGCACTAAGTGTAAATAGTCTAGCTGTCTGACTGTAGTACTAATAGGATCAAAAGAACACCAGTAATTTTCTTCAGGTAGCTTTATATACTGTAACAAGACAAGCCTGCCTGTCAGTAGGAAGATAACAGGAACGGATCTAGCTGAACACTGTGAGCAGGACGCACTGCACTAAATGTAAATAGTCTAGCTGCCTGACTGTGATACTAATAGGATCAAAAGAACACCAGTAATTTTCTTCAAAATACTGTAACAAGACAAGCCTGCCTGTCAGTAGGAAGATAACAGGAACGGATCTAGCTGAACACTGTGAGCAGGACGCACTGCACTAAATGTAAATAGTCTAGAAGATAACAGGAACGGATCTAGCTAAACTGAATACAGTGTATATATATATATGCAACACCTGGGATGCATATATATACACAATACACTTTAAGTGCTGCTAACTGACTGACTGTCCTGCCTAATCTAGCTAACTCAAATGAAATGACACTGTCTCTCTCTCTCTCTATTCCTCAGCACACCGGAACACACTGCACAGGGCCGCCGTGCAGGCGGCCTTATATAGTGTGGGGCATGTACTAAATCCCCTGAGCCATAATTGGCCAAAGCCTCCTTGGCTTTGGCCAATTACGGCTCTCTGTTAAGGCGGCGCTGTGATTGGCCAAGCATGGTCATAGTGCATATTATAAAAGGAGCAGCGCTGTGACAAAAAACATGTGATATACCAAAACAATTGAATAAAAATATTCTCAAAAGTTCATTAATTGCATAATAAACAAGGTGTAGAAAGTCCTATCCAAACGATCCTAGATAGTAGATAGCGTGGGTAGGTAGATAGCAAATAAATCTTAGTCCTTCACCGCACCACTGTGGTATTAATACAAATGCGCGCTTACCAAACGGCAAGCTTAAGGAAGCTTGTGACCTTAACCCGGTCGGGGCCTTTCAGGAGGGACCATCAAAGGAAAAACAGACCACCTTCGCTTGGGATAAGCACGCTGTTTGGCAATTAACACTTATTGGAGAAATAACCCCTGGCTAGGGATAAGCCTCAGGAGAAGTATACCAAGGAAAGAAGGAGAGCGACATAGCGTGATCCTGCTTTCAATATTTATTAAAATCAAATGAAATTACACTTACATTTGGAGGATAAAAACAAGCACATAAGCCGGCCGCCTAGAAACGATCGCCCGTCCTACAGACGGTAATGCAGCACGTCAGCACGTCAGCACGCCCGACGTACGTTTCGTCACACTCTGACGTTGTCTGGTCATAGTGCATGCTTGGCCAATCATCAGCAAGCAATGCACTGCGATGCTGCAGTGAATTATGGGCCGTGACGCGCCACACGAATTTGGCGCGAACGGCTCATATCGTTCGCAATTCGGCGAACGACCGAACAGCCGATGTTCGAGTCGAACCCACGAAGCTCATCCCTAATCAGCAGCCTCTAGTGACAGGGAGGAAAGTTTCACAAGGGGTTTTAAAGGCTTAGGATATGCCAGGTCAAACAGGAAAGAGTGTTGTGTTGTCATGCAGAGTAGGGTCAGACTGAGGATTTTACTTTTTCTTTACCCTTCCACCATCTCTAGCAGCATTCTTCCCAAGTCAAGTGTCACTTTTGCAGCTACTTGTGCAGAATTAGAAAAGGAAAGTCCACAAATCACCGACATGCTAACATTCTAATTGAAGCCTGCCAAAACTGTGCATGCTGCCAGTTTGCGAGCTATGCTACACCACAGTGGCTGGTACCTAGATGCTACTATTTTGCCCAGAAGTTAATTCCGGTACTCCACCAGCATGTGGAACATGCTGTGTCAATATTGCTGGACCACATGGCAGGGTACATATGACAACAGAAACATGGTGCAGCAACATGGGCAGGGACACCACATAGCACTCACAACATACTGGGTCAATTTTCTGGGGGCTGGGAAGATTGCAGGATGGGAAAAAAAAATTGTAGAACCTCAGATCATATGCAACATTTAAGGTTAAACACCGCTGTTTTGCATTAGTATATGCTTATCTGAATATAGGCTCATTTTTATTTGGTTTTCAAAACAAATATTGACAAAGGAAATTACACCCATATATGCTTTACATGCTTATATGCTTGTGTAGAATTTGATGGTGAGAAGAATGAGGAAATGTAACAGGTTTTGAGGGGGACATTTCACCTCCTCAACCAAACCTGGTGTCACTATTTGAAAAAAGTGTGGCCTTTCAGGGCTCTGCCCACATGACTGTGTCATTCTTTCACAGAGTTCTGTGTATTATTGAACTACAAGTACCAACAGCCTTTGCAGCTGTCGGCTTATAGTTCTCAATAAACTACCAGGGCACTGTTGAGCGCTCTAGTTAGTTCATTAATTCATCCTGGCTTTCTGAAACTGCCTGCCTGTATGATGTATGGGCAGGCAGCTTACACTGGCAGTCTGTATAAGTTCTGCATGGTACCCGCAATCAGCAGATCATGGGTGCAATGCTTTCCAGACTCCTACAAAAAAATAATAGTACTGTAAATGCACGTTATTTTTTTTTTTTAAAGTGAACTTATCTTTGAATGCAAACAAACAAAAAGTTTCCATGGTGTAAAATGACAAATAAACAACCAATCAAAAATAAGAATCACTCTCACAGTGAAAAATTGAATACTAGCACCTCAATGATACGCTTAATAAAACCAAGTGTACTCCACTCCAATAGTGTCTTTAGGGAAGCATATAATATAAAGTACAAAATGTGCCAAAAAATAAATTCATCCAGTAATGCACATCACACTTGTGCTCCCCGTAAAGTAAATGGACTCATCAGATTATATAGACCATTAAGCACTGATCGGATGCTGATTTTCCAGCATGTTCCTTTGACAAAAGCCAGTCATTCAAAGGATTCTATTCAAACCTGCTTATGGCACCAAAACCCAATGGAGGTATTTTTCTTATTCTGGACCTGAAATCCATAAACAAGCACCATGGTGTTCTAAAGTTTTGAATGAAATCCACAAGGTCAGTATTTGCCTCTCTTATACAAGCTGTACAGTGGGGACAGAAAGTATTCAGACCCCCTTGCATTTTTCACTCTTTGTTATTTTGCAGCAATTTGCCAAAATCATTTAAGTTCATTTTTTTTCCTCATTAATGTACACACAGCACCCCATATTGACAGAAAAACACAGAATTGTTGACATTTTTGCAGATTAATTAAAAAAGAAAAACTGAAATATCACATGGTCCTAAGTATTCAGACCCTTTGCTGTGACACTCATATATTTAATTTAGGTGCTGTCCATTTCTTCTGATTATCCTTGAGATGGTTCTACACCTTCATTTGAGTCCAGCTGTGTTTGATTATGCTGATTGGACTTAATTAGGAAAGCCGCACACCTGTCTATATAAGACCTTACAGCTCACAGTGCATGTCAGAGCAAATGAGAATCATGAGGTCAACGGAACTGCCTGAAGAGCTCAGAGACAGAATTGTGGCAAGGCACAGATCTGGCCAAGGTTACCAAAAAAATCTCTGCTGCACTTAAAGTTCCTAAGAGCACAGTGGCCTCCATAATCCTTAAATGGAAGATGTTTGGGATGGCCAGAACCCTTCCTAGAGCTGGCCATCCGGCCAAACTGAACTATCGGGGGAGAAGAGCCTTGGTGAGAGAGGTAAAGAAGAACCCAAAGATCACTGTGGCTGAGCTCCAGAGATGCAGTCAGGAGATGGAAGAAAGTTGTAGAAAGTCAACCATCACTGCAGCCCTCCACCAGTCGGGGCTTTATGGCAGAGTGGCCCGACGGAAGCCTCTCCTCAGTGCATGACACATGAAAGCCTGCATGGAGTTTGCTAAAAAAACACCTGAAGGACTCCAATATGGTGAGAAATAAAATTTTTTGGTCTGATGAGACCAAGATAGAACTTTTTGGCCTTAATTCTAAGTGGTATATGTGGAGAAAACCAGGCACTGCTCACCATCTGTCCAATACAGTCCCAACAGTGAAGCATGGTGGTGGCAGCATCATGCTGTGGGGGTGTTTTCCAGCTGCAAGGACAGGACGACTGGTTGCAATTGAGGGAAAGATGAATGCCGCCAAGTACAGGGATATCCTGGACAAAAATCTTCTCCAGAGTGCTCAGGACCTCAGACTGGGCTGAAGGTGTACCTTCCAACAAGACAATGACCCTAAGCACACAGCTAAAATAACGAAGGATTGGCTTTACAACAACTCCATGACTGTTCTTGAATGGCCCAGCCAAAGCCCTGACTTAAACCCAATTGAGCATCTCTAGAGAGACCAAAAAATGGCTGTCCACCAATGTTTACCATCCAACCTGACAGAACTGGAGAGGATCTGCAAGGAGGAATGGCAGAGGATCCCCAAATCCAGGTGTGAAAAACTTGTTGCATCTTTCCCAAAAAGACTCATGGCTGTATTAGATCAAAAGGGTGCTTCTACTAAATACTGAGCAAAGGGTCTGAATTCTTAGGACCATGTGGTATTTCAGTTTTTCTTTTTTAATAAATCTGCAAAAAAGTCAACAATTCTGTGTTTTTCTGTGAATATGGGTTGCTGTGTGTACATTAATGAGGAAAAAAATTAACTTAAATGATTTTAGCAAATGGCTGCAATATAACAGAGAGTGAAAAATTTAAGGGGGTCTGAATACTTTCCGCCCCCACTGTATATTTGGCATTAGATTACATTCAATATGCCTACCTACATATCCCCCTTCATCCACCTTATCAGGGCTTTTTGCCCTTTGCAGTTCGAGAAAAACACTTTGAATTTGCCGCACTGCCATTCAGCTTATCCTCTGCCCCCAGAGTATACAAAAAGATGCTTTTACTCGTACTCACCCTCTTAAGAACTTGGGGTATCCAGGTCACAGGGTACCTAGCCAACCCCCTTCTAAAGCATTCATCTCCCTTAAAACTATTCATATTCTTCAGGCTTGTGTCTGGGTATTTAGCTTTCATAATTCTGCCCTCAAGCCTCCTATTTATCTAGAATACTTAAGCTTTATTCTGGACACAGTCCAGGAAAGATTTATTTCCTGTAAACAAATTTGCCTTCTTAAGGTAGAATTGCAGCTAGAGTCTACCGAAACTTAAAAATGCTCTCTCCTCCACCGATTGAGATAGCTCTCTGGGATATGCCCGCCTGCAATGCAGTACATCAGCTGTGATTTTATGTGGGTACACCCACACTTGTTGTTTGCATATATGGTTTAATTTTTACAACAAAGAACCCTCGTTGGTACATGGAAGTTCTCTACAACCTTTGTATCTTTGAATTTTTGGTTTAAATTCTGCATGTATGATTGAGATGTAGTAAAGCTCAGATTACTTCTTGCTCATTGCTTTCCATTGTTCTGTTATGCCCTGTACACATGATCGGACATTGATCAGACATTCCGACCACAAAAAAAATTTGAAGAATTTTGGGCCAAACTTCTCTTGGATACACACGGCCGCACAAAGTTGTCGGAAAATCTGATCGTTCTGAACGCGGTGACGTAAAACATGTACGTCAGGACTATAAATGGGGCAGTAGCCAATAGCTTTCGTCTCTTAATTTATTTTGAGCATGTGTGGCAATTTGTGCGTTGGATTTGTGTACACACGATCGGAATGTAACCAATCGGATTTTGTTGTCAGAAAATTTTATATCCTGCTCTCAAACTTTGTGTGTCGGAAATTCCAACGGAAAAAGTCAGATGGAGCCCACAAACGATCGGAATTTCCGACAACACAATCTGATCACACTTTTTCCGTCGGAAAATCCGACCGTGTGTACAGGGCATATCTCTTTCTGGATTGTAAGAAGTTTCTGATTTGAATAAAGAATTACAAAAAAAATGCTCCCTCCCTTCTCTTAATACCTATGCTAACTATCCCACGTAGAAAGATATATATTCTTACTTATTTTCAGCCCCCTTGAGTCCAGTTACGTGATCCCCTGTGTCAGCCAGCAGCAGCTGCAGGGGAATGGAGAGAGCGCCCAACAGTTGTTGTAAAAGCTGCGAGTGACAACATCACTTATAGGCTCCTATGGTGCAGCTATTGTTGGTAGTCCCTCCTCTCCCCTGCAGCCGCTGCTGGCAGACAAATGGGCGTTGGACCACAATACTCAACTGGAACAGGCTGAAAATAGGTAAGTATACTATATACATATTTTTTACATAGGTTAGTTGGTATAGGTGCTAGGAGTGAGGAGGGAGAATTTTAAGACTAGTTAGGCTTTAGCCAGAATTCTACTTTAATATCATATAAGTTCAGACTACAAGATCAAAAAGACATCCCCAGTTAGATTCTCCATGAGGGGTATGGACCTTATGATAGCCTGATTTGAGTCTTTTTTTCACTCAGTTCGAGGCCTCTTCAACAAAAATTTCTTTTGGCCTGGAACAAAAACATTACTTCTCTTGATCTGCCTATGATTCTCTCCAGTTAGATAAGGAACTCTCAAGTTTGGCGGATTTCCAAACCAACCTTGAAAAAGAGGAACTTATTTCTTCTATGCTCATGGAGGGTGGTAACAACAGATGCCAGCCTCCCAGGGGATGAGTGTTCCAATCTCTCATGGTTCAAGGAACCTGGTCCCCATAGGAAGCAAAGCTCTCCATCAACATCCTGAAACTCAAGGCAATAAAACTAGCTCTACTTCGCTAGATCCCTTTCCTTCTGGGACACCCCATCAGGGTGCAATCAGACTTTGTTACAGCAGTGTCCTATATCAGTCATCAGGGGGCACCAGGAGTCAGGCAGCCCTAAAAGGAGTAAGTCTGATTCTCCCCTGGAGCAGAGGACCACTGTCCAGCAATATCTGCTGTTCAAATTTCAGGCATGGACAATTTTCAGGCAGATTTACTTCACTCCATCACTGCCTGGACCAAGGAGATTGTCTCTTTATTCATTCTGACATCTTCATTCTCTTATGTCAGAAATGGAGAAATCCAGATGTGGGCATCCTGGCCTTTAGGTTCAACAAATTACCCCTGTTTGTGGCTAGAACCAAGGATTATCTAGTGTTGGCACCAGATGCCCTGATAATTCTCTGAGCTCCCCTTGGGCGATCTCTCCTCCAAATTGTCCATCTTGGTGGCTATTACATCTGCCAGACATGTTTCTAAGTTAGCTGCTCTCTCCTGTAAAAATCCCTTTCTGATTCTTCACAGGGATAAAATAGTCTTGTGCCCAAGGCCCTGCTTCTACCTAAGGTGGTACCAGCCTCCCATCTCAATGAGGACATTGTCCTTTTTTCTTTGTGCCCTGCTTCAAAGCACAAAAAAGAAATTGCTCTTAATTGTCTGGATGTGGTCAGAGGGATCAGGGTCTATCTGACAGCCATGGCCTCTATCCAAAATACAGTCTCTCTCTTAATTTTGCTGATGGGGTCTCATTAACCACTTAAGCCCCGGACCATTTGGCTGCCCAAAGACCAGAGCACTTTTTGAGATTCGGCACTGCGTCGCTTTAACTGACAATTGCGCAGCCGTTCGAAGTGCCTCCCAAACAAAATTTACGTCCTTTTTTCCCCACAAATAGAGCTTTCTTTTGGTTGTATTTGATGACCTCTGCGGTTTTTATTTTTTGTGCTATAAACTGTGCTATAATAAATATCCCCAAAAAATATATAAAAAAAAAACAAAAACATTTTTCCCTCAGTTTAGGCCGATATATATTCTTCTACATATTTTTGGTAAAAAAAATTGCAATGAGTGTGTATTGATTGGTTTGCGCAAAAGTTATAGTGTCTACAAAATAGGGGATAGTTTTATGGCATTTTTATTAATATTTTTTTTTTTACTAGTAATGGCAGTGATCAGCTATTTTTATTGTGACTGTGATATTATTCCAGAAAGATCAGACACTTTTGGTGCGATTTTGGGACCATTCACATTTATACAGTGATCAGTGCAATTAAAAATGCATTGATTACTGTGTAAATGTGACTGGCAGTGAAGGGGTTAACCACTTGCCACCCAGACCAATTCTGACATTTATTTCCTTTATGTAAAAATCATCATTTTTTTTGCTAGAAAATTACATAGAACCCCCAAACATTATATATGTTTTTTTAGCAAAGACACTAGAGAATACAATGGCAGTTGTTGCAACTTTTTATCTCGCACAGTATTTGCACAGAAATTTTTCGAACGCGTTTTTTTTTTGGGGAAAAAAAACAGTTTTGTGCTTTAAAAAAACAAAACAGTAAAGTTAGCCCAATGTTTTTGCATAATGTGAAATATGAAGTTACACCGAGTAAATAGATACCTAACATGTCACGCTTCAAAATTGCACACGCTCGCGGAATGGCACCAAAATTTGGTACCTAAAAATCCCCATAGGCGACACTTGAAATTTTTTTACTGGTTACATGTTTTGAGTTACAGAGGAGGTCCAGGGGCAAAATTATTGCTCTCGCTCCAACGTTTGTGTCAATACCTCACATGTGTGGTTTGAACACCATTTTCATGTGTGGGCGGGACTTCTGTATGCGTTCACTTCTGCATGCGAGCACACAGGGACAGGGGCGCTTTTTTATTGTTAATTATACTTTCTGTTTTTTATTTTGACACTTTTTTGAAAAAAAAATTTTTGATCACTTTTATTCCTATTACAAGGAATGTAAACACCCCTTGTAATAGGAATTTGACATGACAGGTCCTCTTTATAGTGAGATATGGGGTCAATAACCACATCTCACCACTAGGCTGGGAAGCCTGAAATAATAAAAAAAAAAAGATCACGGCTTCCCAGCCGAGGCGCCGCCGTTTTTTTTAATGCAGAGGCCGGGCATGACGTCATAACATTGCGCCCAGCTTCCGACGATCATAGAGACTCCGGCGACCATCTGGTCCACCAGAAATCTCTATGATCAACATCTGGGGCCGGCGGATCCTGTGTCCGACTCACCGATCATATCAGTGAGTCGGTAGAAGCACCGGAGGGCGGCAAGAGGGGGGACATCCCCTCTTGCCTCCCGTAAGAATGATCAAATGGTGGAACAGCTGCTATGATCATTCTTATGGTGTAGGGAATCGCCAGCTGAAAACGCCAATATCTGAATAATGTCTGTAGCTACAGGCATCATTCAGATATCCCCGCTCAAAGTCCGTCACGACATATGATGGCGGGTGGTCGTGAGGTGGATAACCACTAGGTGGCGCTGCAGGGGTTAAGTGTGTCCTAGGGAATGATTCTAACCGTGGGGGGAGGGGCTATGTGTGACACGATAGTGATCACTGCTCCTGTTTATAGTTCATGTGTGTGCAAAGGGAGGTGTCCCAATACTTTTGACAATATAGTGTATGCTTTCAAAGATAAGGTTCCTCCAGTACATTTGCATGATCACTCCACAAGTTTGGTTAAGGTTTCCTGGGCTTTCCTACATCAACCATATGTTGCCTGGCTTTGCAGAGCCACCACTTGGTTTTGCCCTGCAGTCAGTGTATTGTCTATGAGGACCTTTAGCGCAGTAGGAGGTATTTTTACAGAGGCAAATTCACCTGTCCCCTGATAGTGTTGATTGCTTCACATTAATTTAAACTGAACTAGTATTAGATTACCAATTATTACAAAAAAAACTGCTGCTGATGATACAGACTAAACTTTTAAGTGTCATCTGGCACAACAAAATGGTAGCTGCCACCATTACCAGCTTTTTTGCCACCTCTCTGCCAAATCAAGAGTTGCAGCCAAAACTACCTCAATCACCCTTTTCTTGATGTTGAAATTAATCAGATTGGGGCACAGCTGCTGCTGCTGCATTTAAAAACTTATTTAAAATGATGTGATGCTAGAATACAATGTCACTGATCCGTTCATGAAAAACGTACTGTTCCATGATTCAGGTACAGCTTAAAGGCATAATTCAAGCATGTAATTTAAGCAATTTTTTCCCATGTCATCCTTGAAGTTGCATTAATCTTGTTTATTTGTCTTGTAAATGGTTTAGTATCAAAACCTACCCCCTATAGACCTCAAGTTTAGGTTTGGTGAACTTTAACACCCCACAAATTGAACCTGTGCAAATTTGCTCATTCCTAATTGAAGGTTGCTATTATTGCTGTAAACATTTTACAATCTACTGGAAAAATTATTATAGCTACAGATTATAAGCCATTGGGAAGTTTCATATCAACCACATTTCCTAAAATACGTTGTAGAGATGAGCAAATTATTGTGCAATTTTTCTGTTCTTCTAATTATATGTTTGTAGGTCTGACTAATCTGCAGATAATTTTACAGCCCATGAATTACAAATTATGTGATTCTCCAAACATCAACATTTCAACACATAGATACTCAACTGGGTAAAATTGGCAAATTAGCAACTCTCCTGGTTCTGTGGTCATTGTTTTTTTATAGGTTATTAATCCATGAATGCTATTTCTAATTCCCCAGGTTGTATAATGCTCTTGAATGCTCCATTCTGTCTCTAATAGCATATCAATGAGTAAAAAAACTATAGTTTGTACAATTGTGGCATATCATTTATAGCAATGGTTTTGACTTCAAATTTCTCCAAATGTGACTTTTTATACCTCCTAATGTACATACAATAGAACAATCTTTGAATAGGACAGAATAATGTAGGATGTCTGCCTGTACATAGTCATCTCTAGACTGAAAAATGTTCTACTGGGAGAAGATATTTTCATACAAGTCATGGCAAATCTATACACGTTCAGTGTGTTGAACTCACTGGCCATATATTCACTGTCATTCAGAGACATTAATCCCCTCTAATTATCACACAAAATGTGATGTTAGTAAAGTGAAGTCAGCCAATGTGTAATGTGTAATGTAAAGTGCAGTCAGTTTTATGTATAACTGCAGTAAAACTGTGGAGTAGCTTCGGCAAATTTAACACAAATGTTTATATCTAGTACAAAACATAGAAGAATTTGAATCAGCACACAGTCTGGTTTTCTGTCATGGTGATGTTAAATTAAGGTTGTTTTTGGTGCTTTTAACTATCCTCGATTTGTTCCTATGCCAAAATGGGCCTCTCTTTAGCTGGGAACATTAGGTTAGATATTGTATTCTCGTTGTTGCCTGTGTATTATAGCAACTGCTCATGTATTGTCAAAATAGCCCATTTCTTGACTGCCTATTGTTTTTTGTTTCCTGTATTTTTCCAAGCTTTGTTGTTTCCTTTTTATTGACAGTCTATTGTCAGGATTGCCTATTAGTTGCCTGTGCATTATCACAATGTCCCATTTCTTGACTGTGTATTGTAATAACATGACATGTAACATTGTGTATTTACTAAAGAAGTTGAGAATGTTCACACAATAATTTATGTGAAGATTCACTTTAATTATAATATGAAAAGAAAACCCCTGTTCATTTATTTAATAGGATTGTATTTGCATAATTTAAATGAATATTCACACAATTTATTGTGTGAAGATTCCTACATTCGTTAGTAAATCAGACTCCTTGCCTGGTTTTATTCTCAATATTTTAATGATTTGTTGTTGCCTGCATATTGTAACAATTGACTTTTTGCTGCCAGCATATGGGCATATGGGCATGATTGTCCATGTTTTATAATTGCCTGTTTGTTGCCCATCTATTGTCTTGATTGTTTGTTTCCTGAATATTATCACAGTTGCCCATGTATAGCTGGAATATTGTAAAAATTTCACATATGTTGCCAAAAGACTGGTGTGATGAGACTCGTGTCATTAGGATGAAGAATGCCTCAGTGTTGGTGTCATTAGACAAAAAGAATAGGCTGCACACCACGGCTATAATCCAAAATCCTTTATTAGGACATCCAAGAGTGACACCGCAGAGACAAGGTGCCCGGTAGATGTGTTTCACACTGTTATGAGTGCTTAATCATTACACAGGTAAGTCAAAACTGAGTGTGAATATATATTGATACAAACAACAAATTAATTAATATTTAATCCAGACAGTATGGATGTATTGTAAATAAAAACCACAAAATTCTACCACAAAATAGACAACAACATTAACAATAGTAATAAGGAGAGCCGGCAAAACTGTAATCCTTGAAGTGTCATTTATTTATTAGCTACGACTAAGGCTATTGCCGAAATGCGTCAGTTTATTGCTTTATTGTCACTCTGATGTACCAAAAAAAGACACTTCAAGGATTACAGTTTTGCCGGCTTTCCTTATTACTGTTGCATTGGAGTGTGTTGGGACACACTGAGCCTCGGCACCTGTGAGTGGACCTGGTGTATGGATTGAGTTGTCCCTGCAGAGAGCGCTGTTACCTTTCTTCTTTTCGATGCAACATTAATAATAGGCACTGTTTATGAAAACATGAAGGAGGAATGCATGTGCATATAGCATAAAATAACCAGGAAAAAATTATGGGGAACAATTGTCCCTTGCAATCCTAAAATAAATGCATCTAAGCACATGCAGCCGTCCAATATTGCTTCTCCAGTTAGCCCATGTATATATTGGATATGTACCTATATATACCTGCACCAAAAAAGAACGATAAAAAAAAGAAGATATTGGATGGAGTGGCTTTCACATTCAGGGTGCATTGTGCTGCTAGAGATCTTTTTTTTTATCCAAGAAAAAGTTTTTATTAAAAAACAAGTACGTACAGTCCAAGAAAACCACAGTTGAATTGTACATAATAGCCTAAACAGACATATTTCCATATAGGGATCAGGCATATACAAAAATGTAAAGTACATCCCACTGTTAGAAAATAAGATGGGAATTGATTACACAACCTCCTACCTATGGAAATTCCAACCCTCTATCTGTAACCAACCCGAGTTCCGAGCTCCAATCAGGGCTAATGCGGGGTACACCATGGCTTCAGCCGTTATTAAGGCGCAGTAATCTGTCCATGACCAGGTCCTCCGGAGCTAACCCAGGAGTGCCTAGCCATGGTTCCCATAGTTTTTCAAATTTTCTCGAACATCCCCTGTGTTGGTATACAATTTTCTCCATTCTTAATATATGTCCTAGTGCAATAATCCATTCCTTGACTGAGGGAGGCGTTTCAGATTTCCAGTGTACCAAGATTAGCTTGCGGGCCACAAATAGGGCTCTAGTTAAAGCTTCCCTGACGTGGGGTTCCCACTCTAGTTCATCTAACACATTCAAAATACAGTGTCTAGGGTCCAGCGGTATGGAGACCCCAAACACTGCGTTCAGCGTGTCCACCACCCCCCTCCAGTACACATGCAATCTGGGACATCTCCATAGCATATGTATTAAATCTCCGTGATCTCTCTTACATCTAGTACAGGTTGGGGTGGGAAGAAGTCCCATATTATGTAGCCTATGGGGTGTGTAATACACTCTCAGAAGTGTATATAGTTGCGTTAGTCTTTGCGTTACATTTAATGAACATATGGAAACTGACTGCAAGACCTCCTCCCATTGATCCTCATCCAAGGGTCCAACATCCAACTCCCATTTCCCTTTTACTGTCAAAGGATGCTTTAGAAGGTATTTGTGGAGTAAAGTGCTATAGCTCTGGGAAATGAATCCTTTAGAGGTCTCAGCCCCTTTAAGCAAATCTGCCAAAGGGTTCAAGCTAGTGTGCCAATCAGAGGTTTTTGACTGTGCTTCAAATGCATGTCTAAGTTGCATATAGTAAAAAAGCATGGAGGACGGGAGACTATATAGGTCCCTTAAATTGTCAAATGAACGTAGTTTGCCCTCGATTATAATTTGCTTTAGGTAGAAAATGCCAAACCTCTTCCACCTTTCCGCATGTTGCAGTTTGGCAAGTTCTGGGTAGGACTCATTTCCCCATATAGGACTATATTCGTTAATACCTGTCGCCTCCTGAATGTATTTAGTTTTGTTCCATATTTTTTGTATGAGGGCATAAGTGGGAAAACATTTCTGAGGCTTGCTAAAGGCTGCGGCCTCCAAAGCCGTGGGAACGGATTTAACCCCTATCGTATGTAGCATTATATATTCTGAAGCGCTAGGGACCCCGGCCGTAGACTCCCCCTCCGTGGTCATGGTGCCTATTAAATGTTGCATTTGCGATGACAAGTAATAAAGCCATGGATTTGGCAATGCAAGTCCACCTTCATCTTTAGGGCGTTGTAAGTTTTCTAGTTTTATCCTTGGTGGGCGGTTCTTCCAGATCAGTTCACGAAAAATGGCATTAATTATTCTGAATATCTTAAGTGGGATGATTACCGGAGAATTATGTAGTATGTATAGCAGTTGAGGCATCAGAATCATTTTAATTAGATTCACTTTGCCTGCAACCGACATACACAGAGCATTCCAGGTTTTAACTCGTAGCCGAAATCGAGCCAGTAGTGGGGAAATATTCAACTGACTATATTCCCTAATCTTAGGAGAAACCTGTATCCCCAAGTATCTGAAGGAAGCGGACACAGGGATTCCCCCAACTTTCTCTTCATTTAATAATCTTGCATCATCTATTGGCATTAGGGCTGACTTGGTCCAGTTTATTTTAAGGCCTGAAAAGTCCCCAAAGCGAACCACTGTATCCATTGTGTTTTTTAGGGAGTGGTCAGTGTCACCCAAAAGAATCATAGTATCATCCGCATAGAGCATCACCTTCTCCTGTCTGTCACCATAACAGAAGCCGGTGATATCCCGGCAGTCTCTGACCCGTATTGCCAACGGCTCTATGGCTAGAGCAAACAGCAGGGGGGACAAAGGGCACCCCTGCCGCGTACCCCGCCCCAGAGCAAAGGGCAGTGACATTCTACCCGCCTCTCTAATTATCGCCTGAGGGCAATGATATAATAAACGCACCCAAGAAATATATATCTCTCCAAAACCGAATCTCCTCATTACCTCCCATAGGTATGGCCATTCCACACTATCAAAGGCTTTCATTGCGTCGAGAGACAGCAATGCCCTCTTACCTTTATTATCCGGTGGGGACTGTATGTTAAGATACAATCTCCTAAGGTTTATTGCTGTTGATTTGTTGGGCATAAATCCTGCCTGATCAGAGTGTATAATTGAGGCAACAGCCTTATTCAACCTTATAGCCAAAACCTTTGCCAATATTTTGATGTCTGACTGCAATAGGGATATCGGTCTATATGAGGCCGGGTCTACGGGGTCCTTGCCTGGTTCTAAAATTAAAACAATGTGGGCTCTAGACATGGAGGGTGGTAGGGTATTGTGCTTCCTAGCGGTAAGAAATAAATTTAAGAGCTTGGGGAGTAGTATCTCAGAATAGGTTTTATAGATTTCCATAGGGATACCATCCCCCCCGGGGGCCTTACAGTTAGGGAATGCAGCCACCGCCTCTTGCATCTTATCAAGAGTCAGAGGGGCGTCTAATTCTTTCCTCTGGGATTCCGTAAGCTGTGGAAATACAATGCCATCCAAGTAACTGGACAGCTCCTCGGAGCTATATCTGGAAGAGGAGCAATATAGCTTCTCATAGAACTCCGCCAGCGTCTGGAGTACCTGATCTGGGGAGTGTACCAGCCGCCCGTCAGCCCTCCTTATGGACCCTATTGCCGGAGATCTCTTATCAGAATTGGCTATTCTGGCTAAGAGGCGTCCGGTCGTCTCCCCTTCCTCAAAAAAGGCAGTCTTTGAAAAAAACCTCTTTTTGTCCGCCGAGGAGGTCAGCAGGTGCTCATAAGCTGATTGAGCCGACTGCCAAGCCTCCCTCGCGGAGTCAGTTGGGTCTTGGACATACCTTGCCTCAAGGGAGTAGGCATGGGATTCCAGTGTGTCCCGCAGCGCTTCAGAATGTTTCTTAACCTTGGTAACCTCATTACTAAGTATTTTCTTAAGGTGCATTTTGAAGCCCTCCCATTCTGCAAGGGTAGACAATGAGCCCGGTTGACATGAAAAAAACTTTTTTATGTTGCCTTCTAAGTTCTCAGGGGAGGTAAAAAGCTGTAGCCAAAAGGCATTAAATTTCCAGGGTACCTTAGGGAGTGTGGATTGGTGGGAAACAATAAGGTTTATCACCAAAGAGTGATCAGATACACACCGAGGTTTGTACGAAACGTCTAGCACCGAGGAGAGCATAGCCGGGTCTCCCACTGCCAAATCTATTCTGGATAAGGAGCCGTGTGCTTTCGAGAAACAGGAGAACTGTTTAGCAGTGGGATTCCGGTGTCTCCACAAATCCAGCCATCCCACCTCCTGTAGCAATCTAGCCAGCGGAGTTAGACCACAAGAAGCCGGGGTGCTCGGGCCCGGGTGTTTATCCAGGGCCGGAGCTAGCCAGCTATTGAAATCGCCCACCAACAATAACGGGAGATCCGGCTTCCCCTCCAGAAATTCCAGGAGGAGCCGGAGTACCCGAGCATTAAACGGGGGGGATGTACACACAAGCCAGAATGCATTTCAGAATACCAATACGACAATACAAAAATACAAATCTACCCTCCTGGTCTATTTTGGACTCAAATTCTTGATAGTCCAGGGAGCTGTGTATCACTACACTCACCCCCCGAGAAAAGGAGGTGTGAGTGGAGTGGTACGACCACCCAATCCATCTATATCTCATACAACTTGAAGAATCAGACGTTAAATGTGTTTCCTGTAAGCAAATAACCGCAGGATAAAACTTTTTCAGACATGAGAAAATCATAGTGCGTTTCAGGGGGGAGTTCATGCCCCTAACATTCCAGGAGATCACCGGTGAACCCGCCATGGCAAAAACACAGTTAGTTGTGGGGGAAGGTTAGAGGGTGGCTTGCCTGCGCAGAGACCACCGAAAACCTGTTGGGAGAGATTGCAGCAGGCTTGAGTAAATTCAAAATAGCAGGTGGTTAGTGGGAGTGAGACTCTTGGACTGCGGTAAAAAATAGGATGTATAGAATAACATAGCACAATGGTGCCAACAAACAGCAGTGCAACTGCACTGGGGTATTTCCTTTTGTGATTTGGCGCTCTCACTCCTGTGAGAGAGCAGGCAAGGATAAACAAAGTAGGCATCCTGATGAGCCATGCCAACGGGGCAGGCCTATAGGGCCCAACAAGGCCTAAAGACAGGCCAACTAATAATTCAGACATCACAAGTCAAGTAAAGGGGGGTTTCACAGTTCAGTTCCTCTCGCTGAAGAAATATGGGATGATTCCCGGCACATGGGTAACTTTGAAGAGGTCAGGTGAGTTGGTAGATTATGGTACAAGGGTATAAAAAACAAAGTGAAAAGGAAAAAAAGGGGGAGTGGGCCCAAAGACGGCATGGTGGTGACTTTGTGGACCAGAAAAGACAGCAAAAAAAGAGAGAATGTGGCATCTCGATGTGTAGGCAGCTCTCCTACCATCTGGAAGTATGTCCTGTTCAGTCACCTTCCACCTCAGCACGGTGACGCCGTAGTGCTTGTTCATTATGGTCCAACCAGGCGGCGGCTTCTCTGGCAGAGTCGAAGAATTGTGCATGTCCTTCCGCTGTTACACGGAGCTTCGCTGGGTATAGCATAGCGTATGGCAGTTGCAAAGCTCTTAGGCGCCTCTTCACATCGCTGAACTTAGCTCTATTTCTTTGCACCTCGGCCGAAAAGTCTGGATAGAAAGACACTCTTACGCCATTGAACTTCACTGTGGCCTGTTCTCTTGCGCAGCGTAGCACTGCCTCTCTGTCACGGTAATGTAGCAGTTTGGCCAACATTGATCTGGGGGGAGCACCCTGTGGGGGAGGCCGCCCCGGTACTCTATGGGCCCTCTCCACTGTAAAGAATGGGGAAAAGGCTTCTCGGCCAAACAGTTCAACCAGCCAGCTTTCCACAAACGATGTGGGATCTCTACCCTCCGATTTCTCAGGGAGGCCGACTATACGGACATTGTTTCTGCGCAAACGATTTTCCGTGTCTTCTGCTCTGTTATATATATCTTGGGCCATGCGGTAAGCTGCCTTTGCTTCTCGCGCCACCGGGGGTAACTGCTCCTCCAAATCACTTACTCTGCTCTCAGCTGCGGTTGCTCTTTCTCTAAGCTTTTGGAGGTCCTGTCTAAGTAGTGAGACCTCTTCCCTCAGGCCCCCAAACTGCTCCTTCATATCAGTGACTGTGGCCGTGCACACATTAACAGCCTTCAAAATATCAGCCAGGGTGGGCTGCTCCAGGGTCTCAATTATCTCATCTGACGGTGGGGGGGAGCTGCTCAGGCATAGTGTCTGTATCAAGGCCCCAATCAGCTTGTGAAAAAAGATCTGCAGCTTCCCCGTTACTTGTAGTCCCCCCCGCTTCCTCCGGGATTTGTATTTTCTGTGTGTAGTATGTCATGTCTCTGTACTGCTCCTTACCCTGTCCTTTCAGCTGCTTCTTGCTGGTATTATCCCTGGGCTTGTCCGTCGTTCGCGGCGTGCGCTGTGCTTTGGCTGCTGCAGCGGCGGCGCCATCTTGCGAGTCCGGTCCCGCCATCTCCAATGGGCCTCGGCGGGTCTTTGCTCTCGTGCAGAGGGCCGGTGGTGGGTCCGGATGATAGGGGGTCTCGGTAGCCAGCTGGGGGGCCGAAAAAATCAGGATCTGAGGTGCCGGGAAAGGATCAATCTGAGGATCAGGCAGGAGCTGTGAGAAGTGCGTCCTCTCACATGCCGGTCTTGGCCACGCCCCGCTGCTAGAGATCTTGACAACTTCCTGTCCCTCAGTGATCCCCCTATTGTGTCAGTCACCGATGCCAGTGCTGTCAGACCGGTCTCCTTCACGACACAGTCTGGTTTTTATCCTATTAATTCCCACACTCCTGAGATGACTAAATTCCAATGATCTGTGGAGCCAGCTCTGACTGCACTGGAACACCGAACAATGGAGGGTTCTACAGAGTGGAGAGACAATCGTACCAGGGAGGAGAGAATGTCATTAAAAAAGTTGGAGCAGGATGACTCTATTGCCATCCGCTGCTCTGATAAGGGAGGACTTATAGTTGTGATGGATGCAGATACCTACAGGGAGGAAGCAATTCATTAACTGTCTGATGTTTGCACATATGTTAAACTCAGGGGGGATCCCACTAAATAATTTAGAGCAGTCTTGTCAGGATTAATTTGGAGAGGGGTTAGGGTGGGTGTATTTAATCAAAAAGAAGCTAGTAAAATTATACCAGAATATCCCACTGTCCCCACTTTTTTACCACCTACCCACGACCCACAAGGGGTTAAATCCCCTTAAAGGCAGACCAATTATTTCAGGCATTAACTCCCTGAATGAAAGGCTAGGACAGTGGCTGGATAGGCAATTACAGTCTTTGGTCCAGCAACTTCCCGGCTAAGACACCAACCATCTTTTAAATATCCTTAAGGACTTTAAATGCAAGAGGGGATTCTCGTGGGTCACTTGTAACGTCAGGAGTTTGTACTCCTCTCTTCCACATGACCTTGCAATTTTGACTGTTTATTTCTATCTAGAGACATTCACTGACCCACCTTTTGAACAACAAGAATATATTTTAGAAATCTTGGAATATCTACTGTCCCTCAACTACTTTTCTTTTGATGGGGAGTTCTACCTCCAGAGATGCGGGGCCGCGATGGGGGCTAAATTCTCACCCTCCCTTCCCAACCTCTATATGGGTTGGTGGGAGCGGTCCCACATCTTTAGAGGGGAGAACCCCTTTAGGCCATGGTTTAAGTTGTAACTTCGGTACATCGATGACCTAGTATTAATCATGCAAGATGTGACTGACAGCATAGCTTCTTTAAATGTATAGTATTTAAATTTCAACAACAAAAACTTGGCATTTGCAGGGGAAGCGAATGCAAAGAAAAAGTGTGCCTCACAGAAGACAATCCTGGGGTTAAATCTACATTGTTTAGAAAGCCCGTCAGGCAATTCTCTCTTATTAGAACAATCGGGACACCCGAGATGCAATATCAAGGGTATACCTGTAGGGCAGTTTTTACGGGTCAGGAGAATATGTAGTGATGATGAACAGTTTGAACTAGAAGCAACCTCCCTTTACCAACAATTCCTAAATAAGGCAAAAAAAAATGGATGATCAATAGGGCCCTGGCTATAGCTCTGAGCAAGGACAGAAAGGATCTATTGGAAAAGAGAACTGAGGGCAATATCTTATATCAAACTAAATTGACCCTTTCCACCCCATATAGTGTGGAATTTGGGGAGATAAGGAATATCATTAATAAACATTTGCCCGTGCTTTATTCAAATGAGGTCTGCGCTAGTATTCTGGGGAATTGCCTTAATGCGGTACCTCAGAGAGCCCCCACTTTGGGTCGTACATTGTCTCCCAGCTTCTTTAACAACAGTAACAATACAATTAAATAAGTTACATAGCTGCATTTTAAGGGAAACTTTAAGTGTGGAGCCATGGGATGTCATTGTTGCAATCATATCATGGGAAGTAATAAGTTCCACTCATCTGTGTCACAGAAGGAACATAACATTTGTTAATTTTATAACTGTAACACCAGTTACGTGGTTTATCTACTCACTTGTGACTTGTGTCACATTCAGTATGTAGGTAGAACCAACTAAACGCCTCCATGATCGCTTCATTAAACACATTTATAGTGTGACAAAAAATCTTTTGACCAATGTGGCAAATCACTTTAATATGTGTCTTGATGGCAATGTATCAGCTATGCGTGTGCAGGTGATTGATAAAATTAGGGTTCCAAAAAGAGGGGGTGATGTCTTTAGACTCCTCTGTCGAAGAGAAGTATACTGGATTTTTCACCTCCAGACTGTCATCTCGCACGGGTTAAACTTTGAGTGGAATGTGAGAAATTTTTATGATCGATGATATGATTTGCTCTCTCCGATGGGTGAGTCTTTTTCTGGGTCACCCTCCTCCCAGATATACAGTGGGGACGGAAAGTATTCAGACCCCCTTAATTTTTTTACTCTTTGTTATATTGCAGTCCAGCTGTGTTTGATTACACTGAAGCCACACACCTGTCTATATAAGATCTTTCAGCTCACAGTGTACATTAATGAGGAAAAACATGACATTATTGTGGCTTATTTATATATGTTTAGTATTTATTATTTACCGTGTATGTATGCATATATACATGCGTGTGCTTACATATATATGTATATATATATATATATATATAATTTTTAATTTTATAATTAATTATTTATTTTATAATTTTTTTTTTTATCGTTCCTTTTTTGGTGCAGATTTTGGTGACTCTGACAATCCTAATTACATACATTGCTATGTTCCAGACATATCCAATATCTACATGGACTGACTGGATAAGCAGTATTGGACAGCTGCATGTGCTTAGATGCATTTATTTCAGGATTGCAAGGGACAATTGTTCCCCGTAATTTTTTTCCTGGTTATTTTATGCTATATGCACTATATGCACATGCATTCATCCTTTATGTTTTCATAAACAGTGTTGCCTATTTTTGATATTGTTGTTTATTTTGTGGTAGTATTATGTGGTTTTTAATTACAATACATCCATACGGTCTAGATTGAATATTAATTAATTTAAATGTTTTTAGATTTTGTTGTTTGTATCAATATATATTCACACTCGGTTTTGTATTTCCTTTTTTTAAGGGTTGGTTCTTCACTTGATGGTTTACATATATCTTTATATTTAGGTATAACTTTTTTATATTTATTTTATCAACTTTATTGAATACTAAAGGGGGTTTCTCTTTTTCTATTTTTTACTTCATGTGGTTGTATGCTTTATTTCCTACATGTTTAAGTAATGTTATGTGAATTGATTTTAATAGGAAGTCTGTAATTAACACCCCGATACACCTTTTGCAGGTGAAGGTGGGGCTAAATAAGAAACATCATTTAGACTTACCTGTGTAATGATTAAGCACTCATAACAGTATGAAACGCATCTACCAGGCACCTTGTCCCTGTGGTGTTACTCTTGGATGTCCTAATAAAGGATTTTGTATCATAGTCATGGTGTGCAGCATATTCTTTTTGTATATTGATTGCGGAGGCTAGCCAAGGCGAGCACCCACAAGTTCCATAAGACTTACTAATCTCACCTGGAGTGGCAAGCCTTCTTTTGTTCTCATTGGAAGAATACATTTTTCCCATCATAAAAGTTGATGGAAAAACAAAATCATGTGTCTCCTCATTGATGTCAGTGCAAGAAACACTATGCACCATTGTGTCGATACGAGGAAGAACATACCCCATTGCTGGTGTCAGTGGGAAGAGAAATGTCTGAGCAATGGTGTTCAGTGGTCAACAGAGAGGATACTTTGTGTATTTTATTCACTGTGTCAAATATTTTATAAACAAGCAAATTTAAATAAAGGTAATTTTATTCAAAATGCCATGGACAATGTGTGAGTACAGGGTTTCATAGACCCACCCTCTGAGAGGACACCGACATGGCACCCTGCACTAATGTCATCATGTCAGTGCAGTTCCCTGGGTTATTGAGGACTGATAACCATCACAGGAGAATGACCCTGCATGTGATGTGAGCAGCCTCAAGAAAAAAAGGTTAGTATTAAAGATAACAGCGTGCTATTTTAAGCAAATGTGCCTTTACAAGTACTTCAACCCTTAGTGATCAGAATGTATCTTTTACTGGTCTCTTTACTCAGTTTGTTTACACAATTGACATAACCATTCTTTTTTTGCACTGCCTTTTTAAATTGCCTTCTTTACCATATATACCCATTTACTAAAATAAGTTAAAGAGGTATTTAGCTGTGTGGATTATATATTTCCTTTTCCACAATAAAATTACATTTTATACAGGTATGTTATAATTCAGTAAACACATTTTCCTTTGCCTAGCGTTTCTTACCATCAACAAAAATCAAAGATAGCTACAAACATAATAGGTTTTATTTTTCTGAAGACATTGAGCAAAGTGCAAAAATTGTAACACAAATTGTGGAAATAAATAAAAAGCTATACTTTCCATTTCACTGAAAAAAATCAATAGTAGTTTCGGACAGTAATGTCGGAACAATTTTTAAACATGCTTTCTACTGTGTCTGCAATCTGTGAGACTATAAAACCAGTGCTTTAAAGAAATCTATCTTACATAGTTGTAGTTTAAATAGAATGCATAACCTAGTTTAAACGTAGCTGTAGTCAGGCAAATATGATTTTTTTTTTTTTATATTTACTGTATAATTCCACCAAGTAGGTTGGGCTCAATGCAAGTTTGAAAGCTAGTTTTAACTGTCTTCCTATTGTTTGCAAATTTCAATGGCTTGAGATGAAATTTTTAAATATAACCTGCTCATCCCACCAACATTATTCCTTCCCTGCATGCTCTGTTGATATGGGGTTATAGAGGGATTGAAAATTCAAGAAATGAAGCAATGTAAAAGTAAACAGATTCTGTCCATAGTGTTACATTAAAGTGGTTGTAAAGGTTCAAGGTTTGTTACTTTTATGCAAGGTGAAATACCTTCTGTGCAGCCCCCCCCCCTTATACTTACCTGAGCCCCATCTTAATCCAGCAATGTGCATGAAAGCCTTACATCTTCTGGGTCTCTCCCTCTTTATTGGCTTAGACAGCAGTGGTAGCCATTGGCTCCCGCTACTACAAACCATAGCCAAAGAGCCAATGAGGAGAGAGCGGGGGTGTGGCCAAGTTGTACTTCGTGTGTGTGAATGGACAGACAGAGCAGCGGCTTGGGAGTGAGCCTGCTTGGTTGTCCACATAGCAAGCTGCTTGCCCTGGGGGCACTAGAGTTGTTCTGATAACAGGAATCACAATTGGAAATTTTCCTATCTCCTACTGCAAACTGTACATTTGATCCCCTACCCCTATTTTTAAACCTCATGCAAAATACCACCTCAACTAAGAGCTCTATATTACACTGCTATAACATGCTCCTTGTAGCTTTTCTATGAGAACACCCTTGTAAGTCTGCAGAAAGATGGGAAAAGGATGTAGGCCTAATAACAGGAGAACAATGGGAAAGTGCATTGCAATCAACTATCAATATGTTCACTCAATGTGGCTCACATGTATGATCACATGAATGTATGAGGAATCCACAACCCTTCACTAAAATCCTCAAGGTTGCCCTTAAAGTGGTTGTAAACTTTTGTTTATTTTTTTTTTAAATAACAAAATATCATATTTACTTCCACTGTGCAGTTTGTTTTGCACAGAAGCGCTCTCCTTGGGGGTTACCTTGCGGGTTACCTTGCGGGCGTGCTCCCGAGTCCAGCATTTTCGTCCATAGACACAGAATGCCAGACTCGCCCCCCCCCTGCGCCCATGTCATTAGATTTGTTTGACAGCAGCGGGAGCCAATGGCTGCGCTGCTATCAATCTATCCAATCAAGAGCTGAGAACCCTGGGCAGAGAGGAAGAGCACGTCTCCGCCGAGGGAATGAAGGGAATGAAGGGCTCAGGTGAGTAAAATGGGGGGCTGGTTAGTGTCAGAAGTTTATTCACCTTAATGCCTCTGACACTAATTATATAGAAAAGAAAGGCTATATAGCTACAAGTGTGTTTCTGAGGGCTCCTCCCATAGCAGAATGAATGGAAAATGTTAGTACAAATTCCCACATGTTCACATGTCCAAGGCTGGAACAAAAGAGCTATGCTGGATTGGCCACTGCCAAGGCAAATTATAGCCAGTAACTAGGGATGAGCCGAACACCCCCCCGGTTCGGTTCGCACCAGAACCTGCGAACGGACCGAAAGTTTGCACGAACTTTAGAACCCCATTAAAGTCTATGGGACTCGAACCTTTGAAATCAAAAGTGCTAATTTTAAAGGCTAATATGCAAGTTATTGTCCTAAAAAGGGTTTGGGGATCCGGGTCCTGCCCCAGGGGACATGTATCAATGCAAAAAAAAGTTTTAAAACAGCTGTTTTTTCAGGAGCAGTGATTTTAATTATGCTTAAAGTGAAAAAGAAAAATGAAATATTCCATTAAATATCGTACCTGGGGGGTGTCTACAGTATGCCTTTAAAGTGGCGCGTGTTTCCCGTGCTTAGAACAGTCCCTGCACAAAATGACATTTTTAAAGGCATAAAAGTCATTTAAAACTGCTTGCGGCTTTAATGTAATGTCGGGTCCTGGCAATATGGATGAAAATCAGTGAGACAAACTGCATGGGTACCCCCCCAATCCACTACCAGGCCCTTTGAGTCTTGTATGGATTTCAAGGGGAACCCCACACCCAAATAAAAAAAAGGAAAGGCGTGAGGCCCCCAGGCCCTATATACTCTGAACAGCAGTATACTGGCAGTGCAAACAAGACAGGGACTGTAGATTTGTTGTTAAGTAGAATCCATTTTTAATTTTGAACTAGTACATTTTTATAGTGTAGCTCCAGCCAAAAAATCTATTTTTAAGCTTTTTGGAAAACATAGGGAAGGGTTATCACCCCTGTAACATTTGTTTTCCTGTCTGTGCACCTCTTTAGAAGATTTCACCTCACTTTCTGTCCCAATGACAAATGTTTTTTGAAAATTTGGGGTTTTTAGTGAAACAAGGATTGGTGATAAAGCATCAGTGAAGAGGAGACACGTTTTTCCCATATTAACTCTTACAGGAGAGAATTTCCCTTCCTAGGGGTAGATTTCATCTCACTTCCTGTTGTCTCCTTGCAAGTAGGAGTCGTTTGTAAGTTGGATGTTTGAAAGTAGGGGCCTGCCCTATATACTCTGCAGAAATTGGGGCCTTAGGTGTTGGTGTTGCCACAACACTGTAAGCCCTCACAGTTACTCTTGGTGGGCGCAGGAATGGGCCCTGCTGTGAAATATTAGATCAAGAATTGTAATTACATGCCATTGTTGAACAGTGGTAGAAAAATTGGGCCTTTGGTCCCTGGTGGTGGTGGTGGTGTTGGTGCCACAACACTGTAAGTCCTCACAGTTACTCTTGGTGGGCGCTGGAAATGGCCCTGCTGTGAAATATTATATCAAGAATTGTAAATACATGCACCTGTTGAACAGAGGCAAAAAAAATGGGCCTTTGGTGGTGGTGGTAATGTTGCCACAACACTGTAAGCCCTCACAGTTACTCTTGGTGGGCGCAGGAATGGGCCCTGCTATGAAGTATTAGATCAAGAATTGTAATTACATGTCCCTGTTGAACAGGGGCAGAAAAATTAGGCCTTAGGCACTGGTGCCACAACACTGCAACCCCTCACAGATGCTATAGTTGGAGCACAGGAATTAGCCCTGCTGCAAAGTATTGCATCAAAAATTGTAATTACACGCCCCTGTTAAACAGGGGCAGAAAAATTGCCACAACACTGCAACCCCTCGCAGATACTATAGTTGGAGCACAGGAATGAGCCCTGCTGCAAAGTATTGCATCAAAAATTGTAATTATACGCCCCTATTAAACAGGGGCTGAAAAATTGGGCCTTGGGCACTGGTGCTGGTGCCACAACACTGCAACCCCTCACAGATACTATAGTTGGAGCGCAGGAACTAGCCCTGCTGCAAATAATTGCATCAAACATTGTAATTACACGTCCCCTGTTAAAAAGGGGCAGAAAAATTGGGCCTTGGCCCCTGGTGGCGGTGCCCAGAACCAAAAATGTTTTTACAAGCGATCAGCATGAAAATTGAAGAGGAAGAGGATTGTGACTCAGCATAACAGGATAGTCGCTCAGCATAGGTCTTGAAGGGATCTCACATTAAAAAAAATCAATCATCAGCATCAGGTGCTTGGTAGCTGGTGATCCAAGACTGATTCATTTTTTATGAAGGTCAGCCGATCGACCGATTCGGCGGACAGGCGCACCCTGTGATCGGTTACAAAGCCTCCAGCAGCACTGAATGTGCGTTCCGAAAGAACGCTGGATGCAGGAAAGGCCAGTAGCTCAATTGCATACTGTGCAAGCTCTGGCCAGTGATCCATCCTCAAGACCCAGTAACCCAGAGGATTTTCGGTGGGAAAGGTGTCCAAGTCTGATCTTGCCCCTAGGTAATCCTGCACCATGTGAATCAGACGCTGGCGTTGGTTGCCTGAACCGATCAGACCCTGGGGCTGCGGACTGAAAAATTATCTGAACGCATCGGTCAGACCGCCACCTTCTCCACCGCTCCTTCTCTGACTGACCGAAGCCTCAGCAACACGTTGTTCAGGAGGACCAGGAAATTGTAACCTCCCAGGCTATGGAAACGCGTTGCACAAACCTTTCTGCAAGGCCTCCTGAAGATGTTTCATCCTCTGCTCCCTCTGCGATGGCAAAATAAGGTCCGGAACCTTACCCTTGTAAAAAGGATCAAGGAGGGTTGCCAGCCAGTAATCATCCCTCCCCTTGATACTACGAATAAGAGGATCCTTCTGCAGGCTTTGCAGGATCATGGAGGCCATGCAGCTTAGTTTGCTGAGGCATTCGGTCCAGAGTCCTCTGGGTCACTAAGGATGACATGATCCGCAGCCACCTCCTTCCAGCCACGTACAAGTCCATGGGTTTCTTCAGACTGTAAATGATCCCTTGAAGACTGCTGCTGATGCTGAGTGCCAGGCTCCACCTCTATGCTGACACAATCTTCCTGCTCGTCTTCTTCCTGTGTGATCGGCGGGCACGTAGGAACACTGTCTGGATAAAGGGGGCCTTGAGAGGTAAGGAAGTCCTCCTCTTCCTCCCTCTGTTCTGCCTCAAGTGCCCTGTCCATTATTCCACGCAGCGTGTGCTCCACCAGGTGGACAAGAGGGACAGTGTCACTGATGCATGCACTGTCACTGCTCACCATCCTCGTGGCCTCCTCAAATGGTGACAGGACAGTGCATGCGTCCCTGATCATAGCCCACTGATGTGGGGAAAAAAAACAAGGTCCTCTGACCCTGTCCTGGTGCCATAGTCGCATAGGTATTCATTGATGGCCCTCTGCTGTGTATGCAGCCACTGCAGCATGGCCAACGTTGAGTTCCACCTGGTGGGCATGTCACAGATTAGGCGGTTCTTGGGCAGGTTAAATTCCTTTTGGAGGTCAGCCAGCCGAGCACTGGCAGTATATGACCTGAGGAAATGCACACAGACTTTCCTGGCCTGCCTCAGGACATCCTGTAAGCCTGGGTACCTTCCCAAGAACCGCTGCACCACCAAGTTAAGGACGTGAGCCAAACAGGGCACATGGGTCAGTTGTCACTGTCGGAGGGTGGAGAGGAGGTTGGTGCCATTGTCACAAACCATCATACCTGCCTTAAGCTGGCGTGGTGTCAACCACCTCTGAACCTGCCCCTGCAGAGCTGACAGATTATCTGCCCCAGTGTGGCTCCTGTCCCCCAAGCACACCAGCTCAAGCACCGCATGGCATCTTTTTGCCTGCGTGCTTGCGTAGCCCCTGGAACGCCTACGCAGCACCGCTGGTTCTGAGGACAAATTAGCACAGGAAGAGGCCATGGAGGAAGAAGAAGAGGAGGGGGTGGAGGAGAGAAGTGTGGCAGAATCACCACTAGTAGAATTTTGGAGGCCTGGTGGCAGAACAACCTCCAACACTACTGCACCCTGTCCTGCATCCTTCCCAGCTGCCAGAAGAGTCACCCAGTGCACGGTGAAAGATAGGTAACGTCCCTGTCAATGCCTGCTGGACCATGAGTCAGTGGTAATATGCACCTTACCGCTGACCGCCCTGTCCAACGAGGCCAAGACATTGCCTTCCACATGCCGGTAGAGAGCCGGAATCGCCTTCCATGAGAAAAAGTGGCATTTGGGAACCTGCCACTGAGGAACCGCACATTCCACAAACTCAGGGAAGGGGGCAGAGTCTACCAACTGAAAAGGCAGCAGTTTAATTGCTAGCAATTTAGCCAAGCTAGCATTCAACTGCTGGGCATGTGAATGGCTGGGAGCGAACTTCTTTCGGCTGTGTAGCAGCTGGGGCAGAGAAATTTGCCTGGTACAATCTGACATTGGTGTACCGATAGCAGATTGCCTGCAAGTACTTGGCTGTAACACTCCTAATTCTACACCTTCATTCCTCTCAGTGCAGGTTTCAGAGAGGACTGAAGGTATAATGGGGTTGGAGATCCCAGCTGATAAGGAGCAAGGAGAGGTCCGCTTTGTTCTTTGGTGTGGGTCTTTTAGGTACGATTGCCAATGAACTGCCTGGCTGGTCGACATAAGTCTGGTCAAGCATGTGGTGCCCAAGCGGGTGATGTTTTGGCCACGTGAGATACAGTTGAGACATATGTTGCAAATAGTAGTGGTGGGATCTGATGCACTCGTCTCAAAAAAGGCCCACACCAAAGAACTTTTGGAATAACGCACAGAGACAGCAGTGCCCTGCACATGCGGAGCTCTGCATTGTGCTGCCCTTAAGCTGGCCCCTGGAGGGCATCCTGCCTCGTTGGAGATGTGCCTCCTCCTCCTCTATCCTATCAGGCTTCCACGTGGAGTCAGTGACCTCATAATCCCCTCCCTCCTCATCACTGGAGCAAAGCTGGCAGTATGCTGCAGCTGGGGGAACATGACTGCCAGATTACTGTCCTTCTTGGGCACCCCCTCTCTCTGGGCTCACGTTACTGCCTTCCTCTAGCTGGGTACCATCATCGGAGCCTTAAAAACACTGGGCATCCTCCTAAAGCATGTACCCAACACTGTGGTCAAACAATTCGGGGGACTCCTCAGGAGAACATTGGGGGGCTAGGGAAGGAGTGACTGATGCCATTGAACTGAGTGAAGAGGCCGCGTTGGCAGCTGCTTTGCCAGACAAAGTACCCTGAGCCTGAGTGAGAGAGGATGAGGAGGATGAGGACGGCTTGGTCATCCACTCTACCAAGTCTTCCGCATGTTGCGGCTCAACACGGCCAGCTGCCAAAAAAAGGACAAGCGTGTCCCACGACCATGTGCTGATGAGGATGCACCATCTCCATGACCAGCACTGTTGCCTCTAGACACAGAGTCTGCTTGCCCTCTTTTATTGGCTTGTGACTGTCTAACTCTCCTAGCCTTCCAGACATACTAATGGCCTGCAGTGAGATGTAGCTGCACAAAGATGGGATGTAAATATATAATGATACTGCAGCTAGCAAAATCAACTGCCTGCCTGTGGTACTAATAGGATCAGAAAAACACCACCAATTTTCTTCAGGTAGCTTTAGGTGCACACTGTGCAGAGGACACAGTACACTAACTGTAAATACTGCAGCTGCCTGCCTGTGGTACTAATAGGATCAGAAGAAAACCATCAATTTTCTTCAGGTAGCTTTAGGTGCACACTGTGCAGAGGACACAGTACACTAACTTGTAAATACTGTAGCTGCCTGCCTGTGGTATTTTTTTTTTTTATAGATTTTATTGAAAAAGATAAGTCAATACAAAGTATCACAATAATGGGTATACAGTTTTCTCAGAACATTATATTCTTGTAACAGTGTACAGAAACCAGTAGATTGAGCATTTACAAACACGTAAGGAGACAGATTTCTCAGGTATGAGATAACTGGTAACACAGATACAATAACCATGTCGAGATAACTGGATGGATCAAGTACTGGAGGTCTCCAATGAGCTACTGGTGATAACGAGAATATAGGGGTGAGGGGGAGTTGGGAAATGGAGGAAAGATTTGTTGGGGGGGGCAACGCCATTGAATTGTCCAAAGAGGAAAACAGTGTAAGACTCCTCGGGAGGAGTGCGATTGGTTGAAGTAGATAAGTGTGAGAGGGGTTGGTCCTGTTGGGCGATAGTAAGAGCATTTGGTACCACTGGTGTGGGGCTAGAGGTATAGAAAACATCCTCCTCAGGAGGGGTCGTGTGGGACTCATGGTAGGAGAATGTAGAATTTCTGAAATTCTGTAGATCCTCTTGTGATAAGGTCGATAGCATGAAAGCCCACCATCTGGAGTAGAATGGTGTGTAGGAGTTTGCACGTGTAAAGTCAGAGTTGAGTTTGTTTTTGTAGAGCAGGCTTAGAAGCTCACGTTTAAGTTGTAGGATCTGGGGGCATAGCGAAAAGGTCCAGTTCTTTAGAATTAGTCTCCTGGCTAGTATGAGACTGATCAGAATCCAATCCTTATAAATGGGGTGAGTGGTTGGGGACCACGGTAACAGTTGGGAGTCCCAGCATCCGAAGATGAGGAGTAAGGGGTCTTTAGGTATTTTTAGAAGTGCCTGTGGTATTAATAGGAGCAGAACAACAGCAATTGTCTTCAGGTAGCTTTAGGTGCACACTGTGCAGAGGACACAGTACACTAACTGTAAATACTGCAGCTGCCTGCCTGTGGTACTAATAGGATCAGAAGAAAACCATCAATTTTCTTAAGGTAGCTTTAGGTGCACACTGTGCAGAGGACACAGTACACTAACTTGTAAATACTGTAGCTGCCTGCCTGTGGTATTAATAGGAGCAGAACAACAGCAATTGTCTTCAGGTAGCTTTATGTGCACACTGTGCAGAGGACACAGTACACTAACTGTAAATACTGCAGCTGCCTGCCCGTGGTACTAATAGGATCAGAAGAACACCACCAATTTTCTTCAGGTAGCTTTAGGTGCACACTGTGCAGAGGACACAGTACACTAACTGTAAATACTGTAGCTGCCTGCCTGTGGTATTAATAGGAGCCGAACAACAGCAATTGTCTTCAAGTAGTTTTAGGTGCACACTGTGCAGGAGACACAGTACACTAACTGTAAATACTGTAGCTGCCTGCCTGTGGTATTAATAGGATCAGAACAACAGCAATTGTCTTTAGGTAGCTTTAGGTGCACACTGTGCAGAGGACGCAGTACACTAATTGTAAATACTGCAGCTGCCTGCCTGTGGTACTAATAGGATCAGAAGAACACCACCAATTTTCTTCAGGTAGCTTTAGGTGCACACTGTGCAGAGGACACAGTACACTAACTGTAAATACTGTAGCTGCCTGGCCGTGGTATTAATAGGAGCAGAACAACAGCAATTGTCTTAGGGTAGCTTTAGGTGCACACTGTGCAGAGGACACAGTACACTAACTGTAAATACTGCAGCTGCCTGCAGTACTAATAGGATCAGAAGAACACCACCAATTTTCTTCAGGTAGCTTTAGGTGCACACTGTGCAGAGGACGCACTACACTAACTTGTAAATACTGCAGCCGCCTGCGGTACTTATAGGATCAGAAGAACACCACCAATTTTCTTCAGGCAGCTTTAGGTGCACACTGCGCAGAGGATGCACTACACTAACTTGTAAATACTGCAGCTGCCTGCGGTACTAATAGGATCAGAAGAATACCACTATATTTCTTCAGGTAGCTTTAGGTTCCCACTGTGCAGAGGACGCACTACACTAACTTGTAAATACTACAGCTGCCAGTGGTACTAATAGGATCAGAAGAACACCACCAATTTTCTTCAGGTAGCTTTAGGTGCACACTGTGCAGAGGACACACTACACTAACTGTAAATACTGTAGATAATAGGACTAATAGGATCAGAAGAACACCAGCAATTTTCTTCAGGTAGCTGTAAATACTGTAAAAACACCTGCCTGCCTGTCAGTAGGAAGAGAATAACAGTAACGGATCTAGCTAAACTGGATAGGATACATATATATATATATATATATATATATATATATATATATATATATATATACACAATACACTGTAAATGCAGCTAACTGACTCGCCTGCCTACTCTATCTAACTTAAATCAAATGACACTGTCTCTCTGTCTATCTCTCCGCCGTCGCCACAACACACTACACAAGGCCGCCACGCAGGCGGCCTTATATAGTGTGGGGCGTGTACTAAACCCCCTGAGGCATAATTGGCCAAAGCCACCCTGGCTTTGGCCAATTATGGCTCTCCGTTCTTACCGGGCTGTGATTGGCCAAAGCATGCAGGTCATAGTGCATGCTTGGCCAATCATCAGCCAGCAATGCACTGCGATGCCGCAGTGAATTATGGACCGTGACGCACCACTTGAATTTGGCGCTAACGGCCCATAACGTTCGAAATTCAATGAACGGTTGAACATGCGATGCTCGAGTCGAACATGGGTTCGACTCAAACTCGAAGCTCATCCCTACCAGTAACATGTCATAAGGGTATTTTAACCCCAAAGGTACATGCATTGTGGAAATCCCATTGTGTAAAAGCTTTTCCATTGTATCCATATAGCCCCTGTGGTACACTGTTATGTCAGGAGCTAAGGCCCAGGTTGCTAAGAAAGGAAGTGGTTAGATAAGAGCCACAACAGCTGTGTCAGAGGCAATATTCCCTTTGAGTCTCTATAAGTAGAGCAGAGGAGGAAGACCCCATTGAACTGGCTTGTCTTTGAAGGTTTTTCAATTTGAATGATTTTTTGGAGAAAGAGTTGGAGTTTGAGAGTCACTGTTATTAACAGACTCTTAGAAAGTTTTATATATTGTATATCTCACCTTGTGAAAGCTCATTAGAATAGTATAGTGCTAATACTACACCTGTAGCAATAATGTTCTATGCTGACACTGAATTTGTCATATTTTATGTACCTATTTCTTTATATCAATGCACTGCTGCTCTGGAAATTCCAATAAAAAAAATTCTGATTAAAAAATAGTAATAACATTGGCTGTTGAGAACAGCAGTGATTACCATGAAGCAACAATTGATATCAGAGAGTCAGTTTCACTGAAAGGTAGATGCTGAGAGCAGCAATGATTACCTGTGAGAGGAAAAGAAAAGAGATGATCGGATGGAGTTGTGCTAAAGTGCCCCTGGTACCTAAACAAGATGGTATCTGCTAGTGCCAACCACATATTGTGCTTGCACACATATTTTTGTAAATAGAAATACATTTATATCACCAATGAAACAACTGTAGGGATGGCCTACACAATGAAATGGTGCATTACTTGGCTTACATCTTTTTGAAAATTCTGTTTATTGCTTTTAAAAAGTATAAAAAGGTATACTAAACAGTTACAACCATAACCAATAGACAAACAAGCACTACAATGCATCAGTACTAGCAGCCAGTACTACCCAAAGGAATATAGTATACATTTCCATCACGAAAAGCACATATCATTATCGACACAAACATGTATTATTTATAGTAAAAGCCAGTCCCCATGAAAAAGTGATTCCCATGTGCAAAACAAAAACAGCCATAACTGCATGTGATCCATGAAAGACACTATCCCCAGGAGAGCATGTCAGGGGTTCCAAGGCACATGGAGTCACAGCAATACCAGATAATACACAGGAGGAAAAAAATGGTAAACACATACATTTAACCACTTGCCTCGGCTCACGCCGATATACGTCGGCAGAATGGCGTGGCTGGGGGGCGTGGCTAACTGCTGAGGAAGATGGAAGCATAGCGGGACAGCTCCTCTGTGAGGAAGAAAAATTAATCAACTCAGGCCCGTTACAGGACACTATTCGGCTCAAAAATTTCACCAGGAATTCCCAGTATACCGGCCGGCCATGTCCCGCAAAAGAGTGGGTGAACACTCGAAAGCACAGCGGCTCCCCTGTCTCCTGCCCAAGATGCTGACACTGACCTCCTCACTAGCAGCCCAGCTAGAGCGAGGATGCGGATGGCTGCTCCTTGCCAGCATTCACCTCAGCAGCAGCCTCAGCAGAAGCAGCAGCAGCCTGAGGAATTAATTGAGGCTCAGGCTTTTCACCCACTGCAATCCGGCCAGGCATTATACAGCTCCATGGCTGTGCCACTGCCACGTCCTTATGAACAGTTACAGCTGTATCCTAATTTGTCCAAATACACACTCCAACTTAGGAGGAACCTAAACCCAATCACGAAAGGCCTCCATAATCATAAAATTGTGTATAAGTGGCTTAATCCCGCGACCTTGCTCATTTCCAAAAATGGAGCCACTCACACTGTCACAGACCTGAAGAAGGGATTGCGACTATTACATGTTTGGGGCATCATCCTAGAACCCCCCAAAGAAGGAAACCCACCTTTGCCGCAAAGAAAGGATCTGCACCGTCGTCGGTACCAAGACCCCAATGGATATCAACACGAATTCCACACCTGAATATACTGGGGCCATTGTATTAACTAATCTTCTTCCTCGCTACTTAATGCTTAGTGTTTAATACTATTTTTTTTTTTTTTTCCATAAAGATTTTATTGTATATAAAATATATAACACATACAGAAATCGTACATAGCAACTTGCACAATCATCTCGTGGTGTAAAGAGCAAACAACATTAGGTGCATGCATAGTCCAACAAAATGCTAAAAGGAGGCTGATCTGGAGAAGGGTTTTTAGTAATGCTGGAGGTAAAAACCTGAAACCTCTTAATAGGGTGTTGTTATTCGGTACGGGACTCTCTCCACTCACATCGTCTCTTGGTGAGTACAAGGGAGAGAGTCGGGCACCGTGCCGGTCCCGGGAAAGGAGTTAGGGGGTGTCGTGGCCCCACCGGGCACAAATATTGAGTGTCTCGAGGCTTCAGAAGTGACGAGAGGGTGCTTTCATCTTAGGGCCTACTATACGTAGGACAACTGTGTAGGTGTTGCTAATCAAGGGGAGGGAAGATAGAATAGTCAAATAAAGGGAGGAAAGGGGGGAAGGTGAAAAGAAAGGGTAGAGGGGGTAGGGGGAAAGGGGGAAAAAAAAGTAGGGTGTGTAAGAAAGAAAAAGAAAAAAAGGGGAATAGGAAGAGTGATGATTGGAAATGAGATAAGAGAAACTAATGGGGGACGACTCCAGGGAGTGACCGGAACCGCCCCTCCAGACTCTGCAGGAAAGGCACCCACAGGAGTGCCCTCCTGATTGTACGCGATTATGTTTGTATGGACACTCTTGGCAGATATTGACGATATCCCTCGGTGGTCGTGAAGTGTATCCAACAAGACCATGTAGTCGTGAACTTCTGCGTCCTGTCCTGAGAAACATGGATAAGCTCTTCCATGTCTTTCGTTTTGGAGATTCTTGCAAACCATTCACTGATTGATGGTGCAGATGTCGATTGCCAGTGTTTTGGGACACATAGTCTGGCAGCATTCACCAGATGCATTGCTAAGGATTTAAAGTAGTTACGCTTGGATAATGAAGTGTGATGCAGAAGATATTGGGCTGGGGTAAAATCCAGAGTAAATGTGGTGATTTGTGCTATTAAATTATGAACCTCCTTCCAAAAAGGTTGGATAATTGCGCAATCCCACCATATATGTAGCATAGTGCCCACTTCCGCTCCGCATCGCCAACAGATGTTGGTGATAGAGGATTTAAATTTGTGGAGTCTTGAGGGGGTTCTATACCATCTGGTAGCTATCTTATATCCATTCTCTTGTGTAGTGACATTCAATGAGCCCTTATGTATGTACTCATGGACCGTTTTCCATTCCTCACTAGTTAAAGGTGTCGGGAGATCCCTATTCCATGAGTTCTGAGAAGGTGGAGTATTAGGTGTTAAGGGGTCATTAAGTAGTGAATACAGGAGGGAAATGAGATGTCTTTGTGGAGTTTTACGGTGACATAGGGTTTCAAACTGAGTGAGGTGTTTAAGCTCTTGAGTTTGATTGATGTGAGATTCCAGGAAATGTCTGATTTGCCTATAAGTCCAAAAGGAAAATGTTGAAATTTTGGATAAATCCATGAGTTTTTCAAGAGGTATGATTTTCCCGTCTTGGTAAAAGTGCATAACTAGAACGTCATCATATGGCCATTCTTTCTGTAGGAAATTATTATGGGAGCCTGGAAGGAAGTCGGGGTTTCCTCTTAATGTGGTTAAGGGACCCGGAATTGAGGCCAAGTTCCCCTTTAATGAGGCCTTTCTAAATGCAAGTAGGGACGGATAGATTAGGGGGTGAGTCGTTATCGGTTGCGGCCAGTGTTTAGGGGAAAGCCATGGGAGTAAATGTATGGGAAGATGTGCCACGGCGTTTTCCAGGGGAATCCAGGATTTCTTGAGGGCGTGGATATTCCAATCCGCCACCCTCGTGAGGTGGCTTGCGCTATAGTATTTGCCCAGATCTGGAAGTCCAATTCCACCCCTGGATTTAGGTAAGGTGAGTCTAGAGTACTTAATGCGAGGGGGAGAGTCTCTCCATAAAAATGTTGAGCAGATTTTTTGGTATGTTGTAAAGAAGCTAGATGGTAGAGCTATTGGTATTGTTTGTATGAGGTATAGCAGGCGTGGCAGGATAAGCATCTTAATCAGGGCTGCTCTTCCAAACCAAGAAACATTTAACATCTTCCATTCTTTGAGGAGATTTTGGGCTTTAAGTAGAGCTCCCTGGAAATTCATTGCGTATAGATTTGATAATAGGGGTGGGATTTGTATTCCTAAGTAAGTAAGGGCGTTTTTTTGCCATTGAAACGGGAAGGAATCTTGACAACTTGTTACTTCTTGGGGGGGGAGCGAGATGTTCAGGGCTTGTGATTTTGTATGATTGATTTTTAAATTGGAAATTTTACTAAAGAGATCAATTTCATGTAACAGGTTTGGGAGAGAAACCCGGGGTGCTTGTAGTGACAGTAGGATATCGTCGGCGAATGCCGCTACCTTGTATTCTCTCCCTTTCACTGTAATGCCACGGATATCAGGGTTGTTTCTTAGTTTGTTGAGGAAGGGCTCTAAGGTGAGGATATAGAGAATTGGTGATAAAGGGCAGCCCTGGCGTGTGCCATTCTTGACCGAGAAGGCGTCTGACAGGAGGCCGTTGACTCTAACTGCAGCGGTGGGACCAGAATATAGTGCCATGATAGAGGATAGCATGCGATCTCCGATCCCAATCGCCGAAAGAGCTTCGTGCATATAGTCCCAGGCCACCCTGTCAAACGCCTTCTCGGCGTCCAGGGAGAGGAGAAAACCTTGGGTTTTAGTAGTCGAAATCCAGTGATGTAGGTTTAGCGTGCGTATTACGTTGTCTCGGGCTTCCCTACCCGGGACAAACCCTACCTGGTCTAGGGATACGAGGTTTGGTATTAAGGGGAGTAATCTATTTGCAAGAATTTTTGCATACATTTTGATGTCTACATTCAATAGGGATATTGGCCTGTAATTCGTGACTGATGAGGGGTCTTTGCCCTCTTTTGGTATGACCGAGATGTGGGCTATTAGCATTTTGGAAGGGTCGAATTGGGCGTCAGCCAGGGCGTTGAATGTGGATAAGAGTGTGGGGGAAAGGACATCTAAAAATGTTTTATAATATTGGAGAGTGTAGCCGTCAGGGCCAGGGCTTTTGCCAAGTTTCATTTGTTTTACTGCTGCCTCAATTTCAGTTAGGGATATGGGTTTATCGAGTTCTAGTTTAAGTTGGGACGATATCGGCTTGGGGCTATTTTTGGAGAGGAAAGATTTAATGAGGTCAGAGCGGGTTTTCTGTGTGTTTTGAGATCTTTGGTCAGGGTTTAAATTATATAATTTTGAGTAAAAGATCTCAAATTCTTTAGCTATTTCCTCATTCTTAACCAGAAGATCTCCCTTAGGATTGCGTAATTGGTGTATTCTGGTGGTGGTTTTAGCAGATTGAACTGAGCGAGCGAGTAGGCGTCCACATTTGTTCCCCTGCTCGTAGAAGATCTTCTGGGAGAGGATATAGCGCCTACTAGAACGTTTGTCTAATTCTGTTTTAAGGAGAGCACGGGTATGAGATAGTTCTTGTAAGGTGGCGATTGCCTGTGTTTGTTTGTGCGTTCTTTCTAGGGATTTAATTGTGTCGATGAGTGAATTAATAAGTTCTTGGTTCCGTTTTTTGGTTTTAGCCGCTAGAGCAATCAGATCCCCCCGGATCACACACTTATGAGCTTCCCAAAGGGAGATAGGAGAGATTTCAGGTGACGAATTCTCAGTAAAGTAGTTGAGGATGCATGTACGGATGCGGTCTAGGGAGGTCGGATCCCCCAGTAGTGAAGGGTTAAATCGCCATACTTTAGTTCGAGGTTGGGTTTCAGGAAAGGATAGTGTAACCGTAATGGGGTGATGGTCTGATAAAAACATGGGTTCTATTGTTGACTGTTTTAGAGATGAGAGATCTGACTGAGAGAGGAAAAAATAATCTATTCTAGAATACTTTTGGTGTGGTGCCGAGAAAAATGTGTAGTCTTTTACCGTGGGTGATAATGTACGCCATGTATCGTGGAGAGTCAAATTTTGTAGTTGGGTTTTAATCTGGCGAAGAGCCATGTATGTTAGGGTAGAAGAGCCTGATGATGAGTCTAATAATGGGTTTAGGGGGACGTTAAAATCTCCACCAAGGAGAACTAAACCCTCCTGAAAGGTTGCCAGCCGGCAGCAGATGTCTCGAAAAAAGGAGACTTGATGATCATTGGGGCAGTAAACGTTCGCCAAAGTTATTGGTTTGTTTGCATATTTCCCTTTGAGGAAGACATATCTACCGGCCGGGTCAATCAGTGAGTCTGAGAGAAAAAAGTTTGCATGCTTGGAGATTAATATTGATACACCTTTCGTTTTGGCATCTGGGTTCGTAGCGTGGTGGGCTGTACGATATATGTGGTTCGAAAGTTTGGGTATTGAGTCGGAGCGGAAGTGGGTCTCTTGCAAAAAAATAAAATGAGCTTTGTGTTTGGAAAGAGATGTCAAGACTTGGGAGCGTTTCTCAGGAAGGTTGAGACCTTTCACATTGAGGGATATACATTTTAGTGTTAAGGAAAGATTGGTTAATGGTTTCGATTGCATGGTTTATGTACTGTTAACGTCCGGGAGTCAAAGCCCACTCAGATGTAATTCGGTGGATGTCGGTGTACAGTATGTGAGGGCTGTTGAGCAAGGGGCTGGGCGGGGTCAGTCACCCCCCGGAGTCTAGGAGCGGGGCAAGAGAGGGAGGTTATTGGTTATGGAAGAGAGAGGAGAGAGGAGTAGAGAGAAAAGGAGAGGAGGGAAGGGAGTAGAAAAGGAGAAGAGCGGCAAAGGTGGGTATTGAGTAAAGGAGAGGAGGGAGAGAAGAAATGGGGATAGAGGATGGTGAGGGGAGGAGGAAAGTGAAGAAGGGTAGGTAGTGTAGGGTAGGATAAGGAAGAGGAGAGGGATCGGGCAAAGAAAATCTACCAGAGACGAGGTTAGAAAATTCCCCTCGTCTAGGGGAGGAAAAAGGGTTCTGGAGTGTCAGCTAGTGTCCTTAAGGACTTGCTGTGTGGGGAGGTGAGAGAAGACGGGGAACCTAGTTCGGGTGTGAACCGGGGGACAGGTCCGCTTCACAACTTAGGTGTAGAGATATTAGTTGTAGTTATATGATGTTGTGTTTTTGTGATTTTTGAGGGGATTTTTGAGGGGAGCCCACTCAGAGTTTAGGTGTACTATAGGGCCACAGGTCACCCAGGAAAGGGAACCGTGTAGGAGGTCATAAAGCATTTGTCAGGAAAACATTAACATAATACATCTTCGCTAAAATAACCTATAAGCTGCTAACCTTATCAATTCAAACCTGTATTGTGTGTAACAAGCAGGGAGGAGAAACAAAAAATTATTATAACAGCTTAAATCCCTTAACACAAATACAAGAATTCTAACAGGAAGAAGGGTTATCAACATCCTATGCACACTGTAAGACAGATATCAAACTCAAGCTTAAGCTTTTCCTAATAAATGAAAAGTTAAGCTTTATTCCTGGAGGAGGAAGGTAAGGAGGCAGATCTTATGGGGGATGGTAAAGGAAAAGGGGAAGAGGGGGGAGGGTTGGATGGGTAGGGTGGGTCTGGAGCAGGGGATAGGGAAGGAGAGGAGGGGGTAAGGGGGGATGGTATGGGAGAAGGGTGGTGAGAGGGAGATACTTGTTGTTAACTTTTGAGCTAAAGGGACTAACCATGCGATTCTGAAGATGCGAGGCTAAAGCCATACTATAACCTTATCAGAGGAGCCAGTGGCCTGATAAAGCGCATTGTATGTGATCTGGCTTCTATGATAAATGGTTTGCTTACTAAAGGCCAAAGACATCTGAGGGAATAGGTAAAGACAGTTTTCTTGATGACTAGGGTAGCTATGAGATTACTTTTGCTATATGTATAAGATCATTTACCATAAAGAAATCGCTTATTATGCATTTTTACAGACTGGTAATGACATACATGCTTCGTCTACGTTTAAATACAAAGAAGAAATGCATGAAACACAAATAAAAAAGAAAAGAAAAAAAAATAATAAATTAAAAAAAAAAAAAAAAAAAAAAAAAAAAAGGGGGGGGGGGGGAGAAGGGGGGGGGGGGGAAAGGGAGGGGAAGGGAAGGGGGGAAGCTGTAAAGTTCTGTTCCTTCCACTCCTGCATGTTTGTATGTGGAAATTTGGGCAGTCAGTGAGATATGGAGAAGTTCCTGTGAGTAATAAGGAGGAAAAAAATCAGATAGGGGTTGGACGGATGTGGATGAGAGATGCCAAGGGATATCAGGGGACTGCGTTCCTGCTGCAAGAATTAGAGTACAGAGTACGATGAGGGGGTGGTGTGCATCGGGGATTAAATCAAAAACTCACTGCTGTTGCAATGCGGCTGAGTGGTTGACTTCAATCTTCCTGATGATTTCGTCCCGGGGGAGACATCGGAGCACGAGGAGGGCTTCGCTGATAGAGGTCTCGACGGGATGAGTGTGGTTTCGGTGATGCCGATCCTGCTTTACGTCTGCGCGATCTCTGGCGTGGTGCCTTTGGAGATGGGTTGAGAGTAACCGGCTGCCATGGTTCCGAGGGGAAAAAGAGGTCATACCATTCCGGAAGTTCGATCCGTGGAAGGTCAAGCTGATCACAGAAATTCTTCAGGTCATCTGGTGTGCGGAGGATGGCAGTGCGACCCCTGGTGGACGCAGATAAAGCAAAGGGGAATTTCCAGCGATACTGGATGTTCCTAGTGCGTAATGCCTCTAATAAAGGTCTTAGGGCTCGTCTGTTTTGTAGCGTGATCTGCGACAGGTCCTGGAAAAGCTTTACTTCAGTCCCATTAAAGATTACTCGGCCTCTTTCCCTAGCTTTCCGTAGGATTTCCTCCTTAAGGGGAAAGTTCACCAGACAACAAACAATGTCTCTGGGTGGTTCATTCTCCCTGGGCTGGGGGCGAAGAGCGCGGTGTGCTCTTTCCATATCAATGGGTGAATCTGCAGGTCTTCCTATTAGATCATTAAATAGAGCACAGAGGGTTTGCTGCACTGAATTTGGATCGATGCTTTCGGGTATACCCCTTACCCTTACATTGTGCCGGCGACCGCGATTATCAAGGTCTTCCACATGTCTATGGAGTTCAAACATTTGGGAGAGTTGTGCATCATAGGCAGATTGGACCTGGCGGATGGCTGCTGCATGGGTCAGGGTTGTTTGTTCTACCGTTTCAATACGGTGTGCTATCGCCTGCATGTCTGATTTTAAGTCGGCAATAGCTGCCGTCACCGTGCTTTTAATGTCCGATGCTACTTTTTCCAGGTCGAATAAGTTTAGCATGTGTGTTCGACCGGAGTCGGTTGTGGGAGTGAGAGAACTCATGGTCTGCATGTCGGGCCGTTCGGTAGGAGAGGCCGGTGTTTGGGCCTGTGAGGCCACGTGTGCGGACGGTCTTTGGGTGCGGAATATGTCAGGAATATTCCTACTGAGTTGCGTACCTGGGTCCAATGTGGTACGGGACGTTGAGGAACTCCGGGTGGACCTGCTCATGCTGAAATCAAGGTGTGGGCTCCCCGTTTAGCTAAGATCTGTCCCCGGATCACAGGAGCTCTTGGCTTATGCTGCCATCACGGTCTCCGTCCAGGCCACGCCCCCCGTGTTTAATACTATTATTCCTCTGTTACTAACTTTGTTTTTCCCCCACTGCAGTATAGCTGATTCAGCTGCATTCTGCCGCTCAGTATTATATCGGAAGTATAGTATAACTAGTTGGAAAGCACCAGATCTGCAACTTAGCACACTTTGACCTAACTTACTGTTTGTTTTTTGTTTTTTTATTGCTACCTTTTTTTTTTTGCTGGTAGAACATCAAGCCTGCAAGCTTACGACACCTTAATATCTACAGTTACCTCCTCAACGGACAGCCTTCACCAACTATATCTACAGTCAATCTTCTACTAACTGTAAGTGTTATCCATTCCACCTACACAAAACAGGTCACAAACCTAAGAACATGCCACTTAATATAGTATCAATCAATGCCAGAGGTCTAAACCACCCGGCAAAAAGCCACTCCCTTTGGCAAACGGCTGACAAGCTGAAAAGTGATGTCGTCTGTGTTCAGGAGACACACCTATTACCAAATTCGACAGCTTTTTGTCGTAACAATAAATACTCCCATATCTACCATGCTACCTCTGAATCCAAGACAAAAGGGGTTCTCATCGCAATAAAAAAAAACAGTGGACTTCCACCTGATCCAAACTATATCTGACCTCCAAGGCAGATACAACATTTTGATCGGTACTATAAATAAGGTCACATATACCATTCTGAATATCTACGCACCGAATGTCAACCAAATGCGATTCATTAAACACACCTTGCGAAAGGTCCAAGCAGTCAAACAAGTACATATGCTGATATGTGGAGATTTTAATATAGTTGCGGATGTGCATATGGATACCACTTCAGCAAACAAAAGACGAGAGTCCCCACTGAAGAGCTTCCTTCATTCACAGGATCTTTATGATGTGTGGAGATGTCACCATGGTTCTGAAAAGGATTACACCTACTTCTCCCCACGTCATAAATCGTACTCAAGATTAGACATGTTTATTTCTGATAAGTGATTGTGACAAAAAATTATTGCTTCGGCGATCTACACCATGACATGGTCAGACCACACCCCGATCACAATCTCTATCAATGACACAGGCCACCAGAGGAATGTATTCCTATGGTGAGCAAACAATTACATACTACAACACCCAACCTACTCACAGGAAATTGAAAAACAATTGAAAGAATACTTTGATATTAATGATGGCTCGGTGGGTGATCCTGTTGTGCTGTGGAATGCAAAAAAGGCGGTGATCCGCGGTGTACTATTGAAATTAAGCTCTATCTGTAAAGGAAAAAAAAATCAGCGTATTGATGAACTGACAGTACAAATTACTAGCCTCGAGTCAGCCCACAAATCCAAACCGAACCCAACCCTATTGGCCCAACTACTCACCCTTAGACAGGAACTCAGGACACTACTTCTCAATTCGTTTGAACATATGCAACGAAAACTTAAAGCAATATCATACTCCACATCTAATAAGGCAGGCAAACGACTGGCACAACGTCTAAAGGGCAAAAGAATCAAAACTAAGATACCCCACTTGATTCACCCACACACTAAACAGAAAATGACCAACCCACAAGATATAGCTAACGCGTTTAGCGACTATTACAACAACCTCTATAACCTTAGAAACAATGTCAATACGAACCAACCCTCCAGCGAAAATATTGATGAATTCTTGCACCAAATAAAACTCCCTCAGTTGACCGAAGCCCAACTAAATTCCCTAAATTCCCCCTTCACTGACCAGGAAATTCTCACAACAATCTTGTAACAATCCAGCCTCATCTTCCATGTTTGTCAAAGAATCATTAAGTGCACTAATAATTACACTCCCAAAACCAGGAAAAGAACCGAACACCTCAGAACTTTCGTCCCATATCCCTTCTAAACCTAGATGTACAAATTTATGCTAAAACTATTGCTAAACGTTTATTAGAGATCATGCGTTTCCTCATTCATGTAGATCAGTCAGGCTTCACCAAGGGGCGACAAGCACCTGATGCCACTAGGCGTAAGATCAATTTAATACACCATGCAGAGACTTCTGGAACGCCTTCTCTGCTGCTTTCATTAGACGCAGAGAAGGCGTTCGATAGAGTCCATTGGGTATATCTACAAAGAGTACTTCTTAAATTTGGGTTCAGAGACAACATTTATAGGGCAATTATGGCTCTTTACTCCAATCTTTCAGCACAAGTTTACTCGGCTGACATGTTGTCCCAACCATTTAATATAACAAATGGTACACGCCAAGGATGCCCTTATCACCTCTAATTTTTAATATGATGATGGCAGAACATGTACGCTCAAATCCGCTGATCACGGGATTAAAGATAGGTCGAACCTCACATAAAAAAAGCCTATTCGCGGATGACGTCATCCTAATCTTAACTAATCCAACTTCTTCCCTAGCGGAAGCCCATAAATGACTTCACCGGTTTGGAGACGTCTCTTATTATAAATTAAAAACTTCTAAATCCTATATCTTAGACTTGAAAATAGACGCCATTACAAAAAACTTATTACAAGTCCAATTCCCCTTCGCTTGATCAGATAAAAGTATCCCATATCTTGTTATTCAACTCACTAGATCGGTTAAACACCTCTTCTCGGCTAAATATAAACCACTCCTTACTAAATTGCAAACTGAAACTCAACCTATGATTAAACAAGAAATTTCATGCTCAGGCAGATTAGCGGCTTTCAAAATGTTCCACTTGCCACAAATTCTCTATTTGTTTCGAACTATCCCCATTCCCCTGCCCAAGTACTTCTTTAAATCCCTTCACACATTGTTCAACAAATGCATATGGAAAGGATCTAAACCTCGGTGTGCTAAATCGAAACTCTTAAAACATAAGCTATCGGGAGGCTCTGACACCATTGAATTTGAAGATTACCACACTGCGTCGGTGTTGGAACAGCTTACTGAGTGGTTCCAACCACAACCATGTAAATTATGGAGTATAATAGAAAGTCAGTCACTGATCCGCCCAAATTTGAAATACTGGATGATGAGTACACCCCTCCTTCCTAAACTGACTTCTGCACTATCCCCCACCATGCTAGCGTTGGCACAAGCCTGGAAAAAATTAATCATAGATAGTACTACCTACCCTAATCTCCCACAGATTCCAATCCCACTTGAATCCCTACATCAAATCTCCCCCGACTTACCTCTACAACAATGGAAGAAAAAGGGCATCCGATGCATCCAAGACATATAGGGCGTACACACGGTCGGACTTTGTTTGGACATTCCGACAACAAAATCCTAGGATTTTTTCCGACGGATGTTGGCTCAAACTTGTTTTGCCTACACACGGTCGCACAAAGTTGTCGGAATTTCCGATCGACAATCACGCGGTCACATACACCACGTACGACGAGACTAGAAAAGGCCGGTTCAGAACCAAGCGCGGCACCCTTTGGGCTCCTTTTGCTAATCTCGTGTTAGTAAAAGTTTGGTGAGAGACGATTCACGCTTTTTCAGACTCGTGGCTTTCAGATCGTTTTCTGCCGTTCAGTTTGTGCTTGTGGGTTTGTATCTGCTCTTCAGTGCGTGCAAGCAAGTTCCGCGTGACTTAGTCATTGTATTCTTGTTCGTTCGTTACTGTTTTTCAGGTCGCTCTTCACAGGCCTTGCTGTTCTTCAGTGCGTTCTGTTACTTCGTTCTGAGCAGCCGACCGTTTTCTAGCCATGTTTCGTATGCGTACTCCTCGTATAGTTCGTGCTGTGCGGGGGCTTGGTGTTGGGGTCCTGACCTTGACACAAGTCCAGTCCATGAACAGGGTGGGGAGGAGTTCATGGACCAAGAATTGGTTGCTTCAGCGTGACCAGTTCTGTCATATGCCTTTGCCCCGTGAGATCAGTGAGAATAATCCTGATGATTTCAGGAACTTTCTCAGGATGACGGACCCCGTGTTTCACCGTTTGTTGGCTTCGCTGACCCCCTATATCAGCAGGCAGGATACCTGCATGAGGCAAGCCATCACTCCGGAGCAGAGGTTGGTCGCTACCTTGCGGTATTTGGCCACAGGGAGAAGTCTGCAGGACTTGAAGTTCTCGACAGGCATCTCCGCCCAGGCTCTGGGGATCATTATCCCAGAGGCCTGTTCTGCCATCATACAGGTCCTGCAGAAGGAGTATATGAAGGTAAGATTTTTATCCTTTTATATCACATTTTATTGTATTGAATGTTTGCTAATATCTTGTATTTCTTTCCTCATTCCCTAATTACCATGCTTGTAATATGCTGTGAATGTCCCCTTTGTTCTCATGCATGCTGGATTTTTATGTAATTATTATTTTATGTCCTTCAAACATATTTGCCCTTCAATAACCTCCCCAGCATGGTGTCTCCTGCCCTATATTCACCTCATGTAGTCACTTAACAATGTATTTTATCAGCTCCATAGTAGTGCTTTACCCCAAACACCCCCTAAAATGTTTGGAAATGTTATTTTTGATTTAAATTCAGGCAGAGTGCCAGAGGCTTTTTTTTGTGGTGTCCCCAAATTTTTTGTAACCCTCCCTCCCCCCAACTGCTAAGTCAGCTGATCCCAATTCTCTATCCTCAATCATCTATCTGCTGACTTTGCCAAACCCATACACACTATACCCATGTCTTTACTGGTCAGATTTATGGATGAATTACCCAAAGCATGTAGTGCAAGGGCCTGCCTGTATACTTTCCAATGGTACTGTTTAAAGTTTTTGTATCCTATTATTATCTTGATAGGTAATAGCAGAATGTTCAAATGTGCTCAAATGTGTACAGTGTGTATTTATATCTTTGTATTCAGACACTTCTTACCTGTCCAGTGGGCTGCCAATAGTGTAACTAAGGAGGGGATGTTCCAAGTAATACCCATTATTTAGGCATTCATCTCTCAATGAAGTGAAGAGGGTTACCTGTCCAAAAGTCCCCCCCCCTATAATGTTAGAAACGGCCCATGAGAGGGGGGGGGGATATGATAGGTGTGCCTTATACTTTGTCGTTGTTAAATTCCCCTTAATAAATGCTATCTGGAGGTTGCCCCATAATATTTGTGTCTAATCTGCTTGCCATGTTTCTGTGAAAAAATAGTAATGTTTATTGTTTTTTCCTCAACAGTTTCCTTCCACGCCACAGGAATGGCAGACTGTGGCCTCCCACTTTGCCCAGCGGTGCGACTTTCCTAACTGCAGAGGGGCAATTGATGGGAAACACGTCCACATCATCCAACCACCCAACTCGGGGTCGTACTATTATAATTACAAGGGGTTTAATAGTATAGTGATGTTGGCGGTGGTGTCGGCTAATTACGAGTGCCTGTATGTGGACGTGGGGAAGAATGGCCGGATGTCCGATGGTGGAGTCATTGCCCAGATGGAGTTCTACAGGCGTCTCCAGAATGGCAGCTTGGACTTGCCACCTCCAGAGGACAATGTTGAAGGTCTCCCATTTGTGTTCGTTGCTGATGAAGCGTTTGCGCTGGGGGACCACCTGATGCGGCCATTCCCGATGAGGACCCTCACCCCGGAACAGAGGGTTTTTAATTACCGGCTGGCCAGAGCCCGAAGAGTGGTGGAGAACACATTTGGAATCCTGGCCAGCCGGTTCCGATTATTTCTGACACCCATCCATATGGCGGAGTATAAACTGAACCATATAATACTTGCCTGCTGTGTTCTCCATAATTTTTTAAGAAAACATTCAGCCAACTATGCTGGCTTAGTTGGGCCTGAGGCCGGAATCCCAAATCCATCAACACTGACGGCGCTTGAAAGTGGCCGTCCTGGCTTGCCCTCCCTGAATGCCCGTGATGTCCGGTTACAATACCTGGAGTTCTTTGCAGGTAGGGGGGCTATCAATATGCCAGACAATCTGTGAAACCTTTTTCAAATAAAAAACAACCAAAAGAAATTCTTTGTGGACATTTACTGCTTGTGTTTGTTTTAGCTGACCCTGACAGAAATGTGTTGAGTGCAGAAAATGTCGTGATTGGGTAACCTTATAAAAAACACTGTTGGCTGGTACTTCCTAAATGCAAAAACACATTTCACTACAAGCGCACTTGCAACTGCACTGAAACTGCACTTGTAGTGCAAAGTGGATTTGCCCTTAGGAAATAACCCCCATGTTTGCATAAAACAGCAATTACATCACCCCAAAAGTGTTGTAGCGTTGAGACAATAATCCACACATTCTTGAGTAACCAACTTTTTTATAGCTGCACAATCACATGTGCATTTACCAAAGGTTTTTCAAACTAACCAACATGTTTGTTGTATAACAATTTTTGCTGTAGCATTATCAAAAATGGAAATGTCCTTTTCTGATAAAACAGGCCTGTGTAAAACTAACAAGAAAGCCAAAAAAATTTAACTTACAAAGTTCACATTAGGTAAAACCTGAAGGCTATATCAGACATGAGTATTTAGGAACTGTGTTTGATCTAGCGTTCAGATGGGGGAAATCACCCCTGGAAAAGCCAAATTTGGAAGATGCACACCAAGTTCAGAATGTCAACATGTGCTATCTGCCATCAGGGGGGATCAAGGGACGTGTTTTGGGGGAGCAAGCCCTTCCTCAACGCGACTTTATAATTGAGGAAGGGGTTGCACCCCCAAAACGCGTCCATTGATCTCCCGTGATGGCAGATAGCACATGTTGGCACACTGTGTGCATCCTCCAAATTTGGCTTTTCAAAACATTGCAAAAATATTTTAAAGATTGGACCACAATCCAAAAAGGTGATTTTGTGTCCTTTTAAATTCGCCCCAAAACATCAATAATGTTATTATTTTTTTTAATAACATCACTGATTTGTTGCTGTATGTTGTGCAATTCGAGATTACACCCCACTGGACATTTTCAGAAGTAAAGCGTTCTCTCTCCCTCACATCATGATCACCTAAAAAGAGATAAAGAAAACAAAAATAGGTATCAAAAATCTGCCACCATCCATATCGGTAACCTGAGCCTTTGGTCGCAGACACTCACCTGTTGTGGTGCCAATCTCCACCACATCTTCTGCTTCCTCCTGCTCTTCTTCTTGGGTTTGCGGTATTTCCCCTTCTTCCAGAGGTGGGGGGTCTCTGGTCTCCTGGGATGAGGGGTGTCCTCCGAGTCTTTTCTCCCCTATGTAAAACAAAAATGGTATAATTAGCACACAGATATTTGATGGCAGAACTAGAAATAGGAAACATTGCTTGGAAGTGGGGTACAATTGTCTATTTTAGCAGAGTTGCAAGATGTATATTTTTTATTGCCCTTTGTCAAGCTGCAATACTTTACCTGTTCGGTACAAGCTTCCCAGATGGAGACCCCCCTATAGTATACACTGGAGCACCTGTGTGGCCCCCTAATAAAAATGGTGTTCTGGGGTCCCACACTAGTGCTCCAGTGTCCAGATGTGAAAACAGTTGCTCAGTGTCCTCTCCTTACACACAATCTAGTTGGCATTTCATTCTAGTAACAAACCCATCTACACAAACAAATAATTGGCATCCAAGTAGGCCCAAAAAAAATGTGGGAAAATGCATATGGCCTAAACAATGGTGTTTTAGAGGCCCAAAGAAAAATGTTTGATACGAACGAATAATGGGCCCATGAACATTAAAGTTGCCCTTTTGAACGTTAAAATTACTAAAAGCATATGGAGCCGAACGAACGGAATAAAGACAGAAAGAATAGGAACACAGCACAACTACTTACTTTTTTGCAGCACTCTCCGGATCTTTCGGTACTGCTCTGGCTCTCTCAATTTCAGGTCCGACCACCGCTTCTGGAGCTGATCTTTTGATCTTCAGACCCCGAAATTCCTCTCAAGACTCCTGACCACTTTCACCATGATCTTGGCCTTTCGGATGTTCGGGTTGGGGTAAAGCCCATATTTTCCGTCATAGTCGGACTTCTTCATGATGTCGACCATCTCCAACATCTCCCCAAAGGACATATTTGTGGCCTTAAAACGTCTCCTTCTGGATCGGGACGTGCCTGGATCCGGGCTTTCCTCCTCCTCCTCCTCGTTCCTGCAATTATCACGCACCTGCTGTGACTACGCCATCATGTTCTTCACCCACTGCGCCAAACGTCAGGGGCGGGCGGAGTTACACGCATGCGCAGTGTATATAAAGCATAACACGATCTGTGAGCGGAGGAAGGAGCATTGGAGGCGCCGATCGTAAGAATGAAGGTAAGAGACAAACTTGTGCCTATACTGCTTCTACATTGAGGCCTATATTGTAAAAGATTAGGAGAGTTTTGTCTGACATTAGGCTTTGTCTTGTGTTGTGTCTTGTAGTGAACATGGATATGGTACTCAAAGATAATGACTTCATGTCAGTATTCATAGATATGCTAAGGGAGCTGCCCTGTCTGTGGGAGATTAACCACCCACATTACAAGAACCAAGCAAAGAGGAAGGCAGCACTGGTGCAATTGTTGGAAATTGTGAAGCAGGTGATCCCCACGGCAGACATCACCTATTTAAAGATATGAATTGGTTGCTTGAGGAGCACATATCTAAGGGAGCGCAAGAAAGTCCTGGATTCACAGAAATCCGGAGCAGCAGATGACATCTATGTCCCCAGGATGTTGTCCTACGACAGGCTGCACTTTCTGGCAGGCCAGACTGAACCCAGGCCATCCCTCTCCAGTCTTCCTTCCACGCTTCCTTCCCCCCCGGCTGAGGCTTCTGACGCCCAACCTGGGCCTTCCAGGCGATATTTGGAGGAGCCCAGATTGAGCCAGGTATAGCATTCCTCTAAATATTTCTGCTTGTCCAATCAATGATGTTACCTAGATGTTAGTTGGGAGTACTAATTGAGGATTGTGATTGATGATGCAAAAACTAAAACCATGTCCCTTTTTCATACACAGGGAAATCTCAGCCAGGAGGTGGCCGGGCCGAGCCGGCTGGCTGATCTGCAGGTCCCTCCACCCCCCTGAAAAGAGAAAGTGGCAGTAGGAGGAGTGCCCTAGAGGAGGCTACCGAGGACTCTTTTGGAGGGCTACAGAGGTCCTGGGAGCACGACAGACCGTGGAGGAGGACATTGCTGCCGTCATTGCATATAAAATGCAGAGGATGGAGGAGGGCCAACAAGTCATGTGTGAGGCCCTCATACCGGAGGTATGAGGGGCCAAATTACACCTGAGACACACCTTTGTGATGGTCCTCCTCCTCCTCCTGCAGGTCCTCCTCCCCGTCCTCCCTCTCCTCCAGGTCCTCCCAGTCCTCCTCAAGGTCCTACTCCTCCTCCTGCCACATCTCCAACTGCACAGCCACAGCCCAGAAGGAAGCGTGGAAGGAAGACCAGACAGTGATTGCCCTGGGTTCAGTCTGGTCGGCCAAAAGATGCAGCCTCTTGTGGTACCACAGCCTGGGGACACAGATGTCATCTGCTGCTATCCGGATCTCTGCGAATTCTGGACCAGACTGCCCTCCCTTACATATGGACTCCTCAGGCCACCAATTTTGATGTTGAAGAATTGATGTCTGCCGTGGGGGTCCCACGCTTCGCTAATTTCTCATGTTGATCCAGTGTTGCCTTCCTCTTTGTTTGGTTCTGATCCCTTAATAAAGGATTTTTGTTTTGAATTATACTCTCCTATGTGTTTTACTTCAAAAATGACAGCTTGTTTGTGAGGGTTCAGGTACATTTTAAATACTGTATTTATTGGCGTATAACACTCACTTTTTCACACTGAAAATTGGGTGCAAATAGTGTGTGCGTGTTATACGCCGATATTGCAATTTAGGCTGCCTCGGAGGGAACGGGGAGGGGACGGGACGAGCGCCATCAGATTACATACAGCGAGAATCTCCTGTTTACTCAGCGGCCTCTGTAATAGGAAGTCCCATCTCCTGGGCCAGCATTGGACCAGTGTTCTGTCTATCATAGAAGCCGGTCCAGGAGGCGGGACTTTGTATTAAAGAGGCCGCCGAATAAACAGGAGATTCTTGCTGTATGTAATCTGAATCTAAAATGTAATCCCGCCCCCCTCCCTGTTCCCTCCGAGGCAACAGTAATCTGATGTGAGGCTGCAGATGGGCATTGATCAGGCTGCATTCATGGCCATGGTGAGGCTGCATATGGGCATTGATCAGGCTGCAGATGGGCATTGATGAAGCTGCAGATGGGCATTGAGCAAGCTGCAGATGGGCACTGATCAGGCTGCATTGATGGACAATTGTAAGGCTGCAGATGACATTGATCGGGCTGCATATGGCATGGATCAGGCTGCATCGATGGGCAATGGTGAGGCTGCATCGATGGGCACTGACTCTTATTTTGCTTCAAAGTTCTTTATTTAAAATTTTAGTTTTTTTTCCAGAAACTTCCCTCCTAAAATGAAACTGCGTGTTATACGCCTGTGCGTGTTATATGCCGATAAATACGGTATACAATGTGAAATGAACAAGGGACACCAACAACAAACAATCTCCTGGAGATTAAATAATAAAAGATATCAATGGTGTTGGGGTAACTTGACACACAAAACACACACAAAAATATTCAGGAGTAAAAATCCATTGCGAACGCTAAGTTTACCAGAACGAGCTGTCCCGTCTCGGAATTTCTTCTGAGCATGGGTGGCACTTTGTGCGTCGGAACAGGCGCGATCGGATTTTGTTGTCGGATTTTCCGATGGAAAATGTCCGATCGGAGCGTGTTGTCGGAAATTCCGACCGTGTGTGGGCTCCATCGGACATTTTCCATCGGATTTTTCGACACACAAAGTTGGAGAGCAGGAGATAAAATTTTCCGACAACAAAATCCGTTGTCGGAAATTCCGATCGTGTGTACACAAATCTGACGGACAAAGTGCCACGCATGCTCAGAATATATAAAGAGATGAATGCTATTGGCCACTGCCCCGTTTATAGTCCCGACGTATGTGTTTTACGTCACCGCGTTTAGAACAATCGGATTTTCCGACAACTTTGTGCGACCGTGTGTAGACAAAACAAGTTTGAGTCAACATCCGTCGGAAAAAATCCTAGGATTTTGTTGTCGGAATGTCCGAACAAAGTCCGAAGGTGTGTACGGGGCATTAGTGTGCTTAGGTTAAATAGGGGTAGGTCATATCCATACACCACGACAAGGTAATCCCCCCATGGGCAACAAAAGAGATCCCATAGGGGTTGCCAGGAGGGATAATCACCAAATCACTTAAAGGCCTACTTCTGTAACACCAGTTCTGTTTTTGTAGGGTAATATCTTTGTTATTATCTCTATATTACATACTTATGTTTTTACATGTATGATTATATGCGTTGAAAATTTAAACGTTGTACATTGTGCACAATGTATGTTTCTTAAACTGAAATATGCCAATAAAAAACTATTGTAGAAAAAAAAAAGAATTGGAAACACATATAACTATATTTATTATTATTATTATTACTATTATTGTTGTTGTTGTTGTTGTTATTATTATTATTATTATTATTATCAAATAGCTCAACAAAATAATACTAGAAATAAAAACAAATAACTTCTTAGAATGGCGCGGCTGGGCGAAACCCCGTATGGGTATGTTGTTCCCTTTAAGAGCCACCAGGGGTCATGAGCACACCACCAGAATCACACACGCCCATGGTGGGTGACACAATGCGAGTGGCCAGTGGGTGCAATCGCGGCCAGCCACCCGATTTTGCTGGCACAAGAGCCAGCAAGGGATTTCTGTGTGTAAACACACAAATCACTGTTCTTTCAGGGGAGAGGAGACAATTCGTTTGTTCCTACTAACTGCTAAAAATTGCAGATTACCGCCATTACTAGTAAAAAAAATATTATAAAAATGCCATAAATCTTTCCCATAGTTTGTAGATGCTATAACTTTTGCGCAAACCAATCAAAATACACTTATTGCAAGTTTTTTTTTACCAAAAATATATATTAGCCTAAAATGATGAATTAATTTATTTTTTAAAAACATTTTTTAGGATATGTATTATAGCAAAAAGTAGAAAATATATTTTTTCTTTTTAAATTGTCAATCTTTTTTTGTTAATAGCGCAAAAAATAAAAACTGCAGAGGTGATCAAATACCACCAAAAGAAAGCTCTATTTGTGAGAAAAAAAGGATGCAAATTTTGTTTGATTACAGCATCACATGACCGCGCATTTACCAGTTGAAATGACTCAGTGCCAAATTGTAAAAAGTGCTCTGGTCAGGAAGGGGGTAAAATCTTCCGGGGCTGAAGTGGTTAATCAGATACCGTGAATATATCGTTTGACAATGTGAAAGCTCCAGTGGCATATAAAACAAAGAAGAAAACTAATGCGAAAAACCAAGGTGAGCCAAAGCACCTAAAGAGGACTAAGAAGCCACCACACATACGGCAGTGTTCCCACACAGAAAAACAATAAGGTAAATAGAGATATGTGGCGCTAACTCAAAGTGCATAAATGTGATTAAATAAATATAATCCAATTCTTCAAGTAAAGTGCATTTGCGTAAAGAGCAAAATCACATAAATAAAGTGACTAAACATCCATTAACCACTAGGCGTCCGCGCTATAGCCGAAAGACGGCTACAGCGCGGACTCAAATTGCCGGGAGGGCGTCCCTGGACGTCCTCCTGTTTACTTCCGCATTGCGCGCTCCCGCGAGCGCGCATCGCGGAAGTTTTGTGCTGGCCGTGTCCCTCGGACACAGCCAGTCACAGATCACCGTAAACGGCCAATGACAGCGGCCGTTTACGGTGCGATCGGCGGTGCCAATGAGAGAGGATCTCATATGTAAACATATGAGATCATCACTCATCGCCGGCTCTCCCTCCTCACACAGAGACAGCGTGTGAGGAGGGAGAGCGGAACCGCTGCGGCGGTGAGTGTAAAAAAAAAAAAAAAAAGTGTCCCGCTGTTAACAGTCCCTGCCATCTGCCCTGTCATCTGCCCTGTCATCTGCCCTGTCATCTGCCCCTGCCATCTGCCCTGTCATCTGCCCTGTCATCTGCCCTGTCATCTGCCCCTGCCATCTGCCCTGTCATCTGCCCTGTCATCTGCCCTGTCATCTGCCCCTGCCATCTGCCCTGTCATCTGCCCTGTCATCTGCCCCTGCCATCTGCCCCTGCCATCTGCCCTGTCATCTGCCCCTGCCATCTGCCCTGTCATCTGCCCTGTCATCTGCCCCTGCCATCTGCCCCTGCCATCTGCCCCTGCCATCTGCCCCGTCATCTGCCCCGTCATCTGCCCCTGTCATCTGCCCCTGCCATCTGCCCCTGCCATCTGCCCCTGTCATCTGCCCCTGCCATCTGCCCCTGCCATCTGCCCCGTCATCTGCCCCGTCATCTGCCCCTGCCATCTGCCCTGTCATCTGCCCTGTCATCTGCCCCTGCCATCTGTCCCCACTGCCACGTATAAGTGCCATCTGTCATCAGTGCCACATAGTGCCATCTGTCATCAGTGCCACATAGTGCCATCTGTCATCAGTGCCACATAGTGCCATCTGTCATCAGTGCCATCTTTCATCAGTGCCACCTGTCAGTGTCACGTGCCATCTGTCATCAGTGTCACGTGCCATCTGTCATCAGTGTCACGTGTCATCAGTGCCACGTATTAGTGCCACCTGTCATCAGTGTCATCAGTGCCACGTATCAGTGCCACCTGTCATCAGTGTCATCAGTGCCACGTATTAGTGCCATCTGTCATCAGTGCCACGTATTAGTGCCATCTGTCATCAGTGCCACGTATTAGTGCCATCTGTCATCAGTGCCACGTATTAGTGCCATCTGTCATCAGTGCCACGTATTAGTGCCATCTGTCATCAGTGCCATGTGTTAGTGCCATCTTTCATCAGTGCCACATGTCATCAGTGCCACATATCAGTGCCATTTGTCATCAGCGCCACATGCCGTCAGTGCCACATATTAGTGCCATGTGTCATCAGTGCCACATATTAGTGCCATCTGTCAGTGCCACGTATTAGTGCCATCTGTCAGTGCCACGTATTAGTGCCATCTGTCATCAGTGCCATGTATTAGTGCCATCTGTCATCAGTGCCACGTCAGTGCCACGTATCAGTGCCATCTGTCATCAGTGCCACATCAGTGCCACGTATCAGTGCCATTTGTCATCAGTGCCACCTCAGTGTCACGTGTCATTGTCCTGGTGCTCCAGGGCCTTCAAAAGTGTAATAGGTAGTCAACAAATTAGATGTGTAATTTTTGCTCCTAGAACACGTGATGGTGCTCCATGCATGTTGGGCCTCTCTATGTGGCCAGGCTGTGAAAAAAGTCCCACACATGTGGTATCGTAATACTCAGGAGGAGTAGCAGAATGTATTTTGGGGTGTCATTTGTGGTATATACATGCCATGTGAGAGAAATAACCTATTACAATGACAATTTTGTGGGGGAAAAAAAAAAAATCTTCATTTTGCAAAGAATTGTGGGAAAAAATGACAACATCAAAAACCTCACCATGCATCTTACTAAATACCTTGGAATGTCTACTTTCAAAAAAGGGGTCATTTGGGGGGTATTTGTACTTTCCTGACTTGTTCGGGTCACAAGAAATGAGATAGGCCGTCAGTGCATCACGTGTGATCAATTTTTATGATTTGCACCATAACTTGTAGACTCTCTAACTTTCAGAAAGACCAAATAATATCCACTAATTTGGGTTATTTTTACCAAAGATATGTAGCAGTATAAATTGTGGCCAAAATTTATGAAGAAAAATTACTAATTTGAAAAATTTTATCACAGAAACTAAGAAAAATGCGTTTTTTTTCAAAATTTGCGGTCTTTTTTCATTTATAGCGCAAAAAATAAAAAACCCAGAGGTAAACAAATACCACCAAAAGAAAGCTCTATTTGTATGAAAAAAAGGACAAAAAATTCATTTGGGTACAGTATTGCATGACTGAGTAATTGTCATTCAAAGTGTGAGAGCGCTGAAAGCTGAAAATTGGTCTGGTCACGAAGGGGGTTTAAGTGCCCAGTTGTCAGGTGGTTAAATTCATAAGAAGTGACATCGGATAAATAACAGTGAAAATTCATGAAATATGACATCATATAAATAAATAATCAAATCCAAATGAAGGTGAATAAAACCAAAAATAGTCAAAAAGTGCATGAAGATAAAAAAAAACCCACAAATTTAGAAAAAATTTCAAAAAATCACATGAGATAAAAAAAGTTGCATGCAAAAACAAAAATCACATAAAGTGCAAAAAAGTGCAGAAACGCTATAAAAATAGCCACAAGTCATTCCAATTAATGTAATACAGTTCCAACGTGAACAAAGTGAGTCTTCATAAAACAGTTAATGCAAAAAAAAGATGAAAAAAGTGCAAATGCAAACGATGTTAGGTAACAGATTCCTCTTAATAACCGTACTCTCTGATGCGCCACACGTTTCCCCCAGCCTCTCACCTCTAGCAAAGACCCCTAGGGTCAAGTCGAGCCTGCAATCAGGAAGTGGATGAAACACCATCAATTGATCAGTCTCCTCCGATCATCACAGGTCTGGCAAATCTCCAAATGGAAGGCCTCAAGTTCAGCAAGTTGGGTGGAGGCATGCAATAGAAAGGAGTATCCCCATTGTGCAGTATTCAAAACAGGTTTATTCAAAACAACATAGTAACTTACATATACAGCATAAAATGAACAGCACAGATCCCAGTACTTCCAGTCTCGGCCACGGCCGTAAGTGATGACACCTGACTCTTCCCTACGCATATGCACTTTACTTGAAGAATTGGATTATATTCATTTCATCACATTTATGCACTTTGAATTAGCGCCACATATCTCTATTTTCCAGTGGCATATAAAAGCCAAGTATCTACTAAGCATGTACTTTGCAATACCTGGCAAAATAACAGATTCACTTTATAGAAAAAAATTACCATAAACTGTCTCCCTTCCAAATGCTTCCCCACCACTCTACTCCACTACTGAAGCATCAAACATACCCTGTACTTCCACATATGGGAGAAAATGTGACAAGCCTCCTACCTATAATGCTGTCTTGAGTGCCAGAATGACCAATTAACATGCTCAAGTGCTCTTACATGGGAGTGAGGAACTCTGTGCTGAATGACTAAAGCCTCATACACACAATCAGATTTTCCGACCGGAATTGAGTGATGACAGGCTGTTGGCGGATTTTCTGCGGACAAATGTTGGCTACCAGGTTTTAACATTTTCTGCAGACAAATGTGTGTTGTCAAATTTTCTGAGCGTGTGTATACAAGTCCGTCAGACAAAAGTCCAAAGTACAAACACGCATGCATGGAAGCAAGGACGAGCCAGAAGCAGTCGGTCTTGTAAAATTAGCATTTGTAATGTTGATACCAAATTCGTGATGCTGCAAATTATAAAATCTCAAAATGCAGCGCACATTCTCTTCTTCTTTATAATGGGATAAAAATGAAGCTGCTTTGCTGGTGATATTGACAGAGTTCTGCCAAATGTATTTCAAAAGGCTTTTTTTTTTCTAGTGATATCCAGAATATTTTTTTTTTTTTGGTCAAGTTACCACAACACCATTATTATCTCGTAGTTATTAAGCTCACAGATAAAACTATGTTGGTGTCCCTTGTTAATTTGACATTGTATTTTTGAAATGTATCTGCCTACTCACAAACAAACTGTCCTTTTTTAAGTAAAACAAGTATTTTTCAAAATATTTTTTTTTTATTTAATAGGGAGCACAGAAGGTCATATAAAAATCAAGAGAAAGGCAGAGATGGAGAAACAGTTGGAAATGGTGAAGACTTTGTACCCCAGGGCAGATATCATTTATGTGAAGCGCAAAATTGGAAATCTGAGGAGTCCATTCAATAGGGAGCACAATGCGATCCTGGTCTCTGAGAGATCAAGAGCAGCAGCAGATGACATATATGTCCCCAGGCTCTTACAACAGCCTGCGTTTTTGGCCAGACCAAACCGAACCCAGGCCATCGCTCTCAACACTTCCTTCCACATCGGCTGAGGTCATTTTTATCTTGTGCATTCTTTAACAAATCAAATAAACTAAATTAAATAAAAACTGCATTCTCTGCACCAAAAAAAAACTAAAATCATAATTTTAAAAATAAACAAAAAGGAAATTATAAATTGTAGGGTGAAAATCCCCAGCCCAGTGGGCTTGTTGGGGGTGTTGGGGCTGAATTTGCCACGACCACCATGGTGCTGTGGTGGGTGGGGTTGCTGTGGTGTCTGTGGAGAGGTGGTGGAGGATTGATATCTAAATCACAGATTTGTGTTTTAGGTGTAATTTGGCCCCTCCTCCCCTTGTTGAGGAGCTTCAGGATCAGCTCTTCACACATATTCCATTGCTCCTCCTCCATATCTTTCAGCTTATTTCCTGTCATACAGCCAAATGCCTCCTGTGTATCCGGGGCCATACTTGTGACACTTATTGCATGTCTGAGGAAGTCAGCCGTGGAGTAATCCAGGTTCCTGGTCTTCCTGGCCCTTTTAGTAGGAGGGCTTAGGGGAGGAATCTGTGACTCTGTCTGGCTGCTGGGCATGGGCTCGTCCTGACAGAGACTTTCCTGTGTATGGAAATGGGACATATTTGTGTTCTTTTGGTCATCAATCACACAATTTTGAGCTCATGACTGTTGCAAATTGAATGTTGAGAAAAAGAAAAGACTATCATTCTGACCCCAGCATTTTTCATTCTTGTCCCAATCATTTTTGGCCACTACTGTCTATTGATATGTAAACCACTTTGTTAAGGCAGACATTTGGGATCAATAACTTCTAGTTAACATCATTCTATTTTTGTCTACAAATATGTTCAAAAATGCTATACCTGGGTCAACTTCTTCCTGTGTAGAAGGACCAGGGTGGACCTCAGAAGCTGAGGCATCAGCCTATGTACAAGGAAGTGTTGAGAGTGATGGGCGTGGTTCTGTTTGGTGTGACAAAAAACGCAGGCTGTTGTAGTACCACAGCCTGGAGACATATATGTCATCTTCTGATGCTCCCGATCTCTGGGATTCCATGACCTTCTTGCGCTCCCTATTATATGTACTATGCAGGCTACCAATTTTGGCCTTCAAATAATCGATGTCTGCCATGGGGTACAGAGGCTTCCCCAATTCCAACAGTTTCTCCATCGCTGCCTTCCTCTTGATTTTATTTGAGTAATCCCTAATCTTGACTTGCCATAGACACGGCAGCTCCCAGGACTGCTCTATAAATACTGGCAAAAAGTCTGACTCTGTGAATTTATCCACCATTGTGAATTCAATTAATTAGCAGATGCCTGCAAGACAGAACACAAGACAAACCCTAATGTCTGGCTCATAAATAATCTGGTTCCAATATAGGCCTCAATCTATAAGCAGTATAGGCCACTAACCACTGAGGTCCCAATTTACAATTGTACCTTCGTTTTATGTTTCCTTTTGGCGATGTCGATCGTTCATCCTCCACTCCCAGATTGGTGCGATGGTCAGATATAAAGCACCGCAAGCAAGAGCAGATGGAGTCCATCCATCACATAATCAAAAAAGTATCTAAACAATATGTATATGTGTAAATTAGCTGTCTGTATATGTGCTTTCTCCAAGTAGGTTTTTAAAATTCTAGATAATGTTTTCTATAATCTTTGTCAGATTTTGTTTTAAACATGAAGTTAAATATAAAGCAGATATGAACATTTTAATTTGTTCTTCTTTTTGCAATTTTTGGGTAAAAATTAATTTTTACTCTTCTTTCAACAGGGAAGCACAAAAAAGGAGGCTACAGACAGTGAAAGTGTACTTGCAGTGCAAAGTGGATTTGCCTTTCAGAATAACACCCAGTGTGTCAACATGTGCTAGCTCCCATTATGGGGTATCAATGGACATGTTTCAGGGGTGCAACCCCTTCCTCTCACCTACTTTAGTTTGGAGGAAGGGGTTGCACCCCCAAAACAGGTACATTGATATCCCATGATGGGAGATAGCACATGTTGACACACTGTGTGTTTTAGGGCTTTAGAAAATAACCTGTTTGTACCTACACACATTTTAGGCGGAGGATCATAAGGGACATTTTACAGTTATGCCTCTACTTGTACGTGGCTTCAAATTTTGGCTTTTAGAGGGGTGAGATCACTCCATCTGAGGAAGACAACATCAACAGTTTTTGGATACTTATGTCTCATATCGCCTTCACTTTGGTAAAGTCGAACTTTGTAAATTCCTGAGTTGGGATGTGTATCTTATGTTTTTAAACATGCCTGTTTAGCCCCCAAAAAGGCTAAATAATGGCAAACATACCTGTTATACACCAAGATGTTGGTTTGTTCAAAAACCTTTTAAAACACACTTGTGAATGTGCTTGGAGTGAAATGTATTATACTAAACAATGTGTGGCTTCTTATTTCAATGCTCAATACCAGTGTATTTGTTAAGTTGGTGTAGTTACAGTGACAATGTGCTCTAAAATGTGGCAAACTCAGGCAATTTTAGGAGTTAAAAAAGGCTTAATATTTTTAACATTAATCCATTACATACATTAACAACAATAACATTGTGTGTGTGTAGCAGACCAACAGCACAACATAAGAGTTAGCTAAAGAAGAGATTGTCACCGCATGGCGCAAATAAGTTACGTTTGCACTATTGTAGAAAATGGCCAAAATGAAGGCCATTTGAGAACCTAGGATAAAGATAAGAAACACAAACAGTAATTAAAATGAAACAGGAGTTTAGTATCAAATCAAAGATTTATTCCTGATCAGCCACATTTTGCTGCAAAGCCACTGGTCCTCTACCCACAAAGTAGTCCATATATTGTTGCCGGACATCTCGGGCAGTTTGGGAGGGCAACCCAGCACTGCCACTTTCCAGAGCTGTCATCGCACCAGGATCAAAAAAAGGAGGGGGAGTGCAGCGCTATAAACAAATAAATACCAAGAATGTAATTGTTGACAATGATGTCACAATAAAAGAAGTGAAATAATATGTAAACAGTGACATAAATATACAGTAAATAAAGTGACATATGACAAGTATAAAGATCAATAAAAATAAATATCCATATGTGATGAAAAGGGACCACATAGGGACCAGATGTTGTGGTTTGATCTAGGGTAACACTGCTAGAAATTTTTGCTGATACTGTCTACAGTGAATGTTGATTTTATCTGCGCTGTGCAATCGCATGGTAACTGATGTTGATCTTCACACTGGTCTATTGACTATTCACTGTTTGGCCTGTGGACGAGATCTATGGTCCAAATAAGCCACTTCACCACTTTCTCCTACCTGTAGACCATTAAGCTTGATTGTCAGGTGTACACCTGTACAAGTCCAATCTTTCTGGTAAGAGACTAGTACTTTCGGTGGTGGTCTTTTTATGGTTATTCACCATTCACTTTGATGTCTGCTCAAGATTTTAATGATCGTCACATGCTTGTTTTGGATCACTCACCACAGGGATTTACCATTATATGTGGTCCCTTTTCATCACATATGGACATTTATTTTTATTGATCTTTATACTGGTCATATGTCACTTTATTTACTGTATATTTATGTCACTGTTCACATATTATTTCACTTCTTTTATTGTGACATCATTATCGACAATTACATTCTTGGTATTTATTTGTTTATAGCGCTTCACTCCCCCTCCCTTTTTTTTTAACCAATAAAAGTTTATTTTGCAATTTCAACAGCATACATATTAGGTGTGAACAAAGTTCACAAACATCGATCAGTATTAGATGCATCATAGGTTGAACAATTCAAAATAATTGTAACATTTGCTGAGGAGAACAATACTTTTAAGTTAAATGTAAGGAAATGAGAATGATTTTGTTCATTCTCATAGTACAGTGTTTCTTCCCCTCCTTTTTTAGACCATTTTTTTTTACATTGTCATGTTGGCTGCTTTTTCACATTTTTCCAACAGCGCGGTACTCTTTGTGATTTTTTTGGATCACACCAGGATCAGCTGGGCCTGACACTAAAAAGTCAACCTCACTTAGAAGTAAGGCAAGGTAGCTTCTTGCATTCCTCCATAAGTAACTGTGCAGTATGCAGCAGCACAATAGGACATGGTTGATCTTGTATTCAGCCAGGTTAATTGATGAACCAACTGGATAGTATGCCAAAGGCATTTTCCACAACCCTTCAGGCAGGAGAGAGCCTGTAATTGTAGATCATCTGCTCTGGGGTGAGGTTCCTCATAGGAAAGAAGATCATAAGATGTTCCCCCAGAGCAAAGGCCTCATCTGCCACAAAGACTAAATTAAGGCCCTCGACATTCCCCTCAGGAGGTGGCAAATGTAAGTTACAATTCTGTAGCCGATGGTAGAATTTGGTCTGTGCAATCACTCCTCCATCCGAGTTGCAGCCGTTCTTCCCAACATCCAGATACAGGAACTTGTAATTTGCAGACACTACTGCTAGCATGACTATGCTGCAAAAGCAATTATAGTTATAATAATAAGAGTCTGAGTTGGGTGGTGGGACAATACGGACATGCTTCCCATCAATCTCCTCACCACAGTTGGGAAAATCACACTGATGGAATTGGGCTGTAACAGCCTGCCATTCCTGTGGGTTGGAAGGAAACTGTGGAGTCAATCAATAAAAAAATACTACTTTTGCACATAACATTGCAAGCAGATTTAACACAAACATTCTTGGCCAACATAAGTATAACATTCTTTAAATGAGTATTTAAAGACAAAAGTATAAGTTCAACTTATCAGATTCCTCACCCCCTCTGGTGGCTCATTCTAAAAATGTTAAAGTGGGGGGTGGGTAGATGTTTTGGACAGGTAACCCTCTGCACTTCCAAGAGAGCTGAATGCATAAATAATGTGTGATACTTTGGCCAGCCCCTCCTTACTTACACTATTGGCAGCCCACTGGACAGGTAAGAAGTGTCAGAATACAAAAATATGGATACACACTGTCCAAATTGAAGCACATTTTTACATTCATAAATTATCTATCAAGATAATAGGAGACAAAAACTTTCAACAGTACCATTTGAAGGTATTCAGGCAGGCCCTTGCACTACATGCTTTGGTGAATTAATCCAGAAATATGACCACAAAAAAGGTATAGTGTGTATGGGTTTTGCAAAGCCAGCAGATAGATAATTGGTATCGGTTGACTTATCATTTGGGGGGGGGGGTTCCAAATGAGTTTGTGCCCCAAAAAAATGGCCTCTTGGATTCTGCCTAAATTTGAGGACAACAATAACATTTGTACACATTTTAGGGGAAAATATGCATGAAGGACAAAAAAGAAGCATTAAAAGCTTACAGCATGCATGAGGACAAAGAGAACATAGCATATTACGATAATGGTAATTATGGAATGAAGAAATTAATACAATACATTAGCAAACATTAAATACATTGAATGTGATGTTAAAGGCTAAAACTTACCCGAATATAGTCCTTCTGCAGGACTTGGATAATGGCAGAACAGGTCTCTGGAATAATAAGTCCCAGAGCCCGAGGGGAGATCCGGGTTGTGAACTTCAGATCCTGGAGACCTCTCCCCATCGGCAAGTACCACAAGGTGGCGATGAGCCTTTGCTCGGGAGTAATGGCAAGCCGCATGCATGTGTCCTGTTTACTAATATAGGGGGTTAGCAATGCCAATAGACGGTGAAAGCAGGTATCTGTCATCCGGAGATAATTCCTGAAATCATCAGGATTATTCTCCTGGAGCTCCCGCAGCAATGGCATATGACAGAATTGGTCATGATTAAGCAACCAATTCTTGTTCCAAGAACTCCTCCTCCTCCTGTTCCTGGACTGGACTTGGGTCAAAGCAATAACTCCAAGCCCAATGATAGCACAATCTCTCAGGCGAGAAAGCCACATGGCCACTAGACGAAAGGCCATTCAGAAACGACTGACAAGCACGCACTGAAAATCAGAAAGGACCTGACAAGCACAACCTGAAAATCAGAAATGGAAAAATAAGGACCCTGGGATAGGGACCCTATGTACCTCCCGGTACAGCAGGACTTTATGGGCGAACAGAACAATTACATTTATGATAAAAACTGTTATTTATTAGAAAAAAGCACAAAACAAGACAAACTGAACATAAATCTGTACAAAAGTGCTTGTGCAGCAAATTTTCTTTCATACTGATCACTTTACATTTTCATCTATAAATACATGTTTCTCTATAAGCCTGGCATGTTTCAGGTCAATGTCCCTTCTTCAGAGGCGTATTGCAGAGAGAAATTATATGTATAAAAGGCGCATTCTGAAAAGACAAGTGAGAACAATTTACATATTGTAATGTTGTACAGAATAAACAATTCACATCATGGCATCCAACAATGTCCAGCATACATACCAGTATCCAGTCCTTAAAGAAAAAATGTACATAAAGTGTACAAAAAAGCAAACTTTTGTATCAAAGGAAAAAGGTGATTTGAAAAAATGATGATAATAGTCACCAATTAGCCAAGAGACAGGCGTGGCAGCTCTCCCTTGGGTCAAGGAATAGCTCCGCAAAGGCCCCCAAATAGGGGGACGCCCCCACCGCATCCACACTGTGGCCCTAAAGAGGGGGGGGATAGGTTTGTATGAATTAATAAATCGCGCAAGATTGCTATAAACATACTTTTTGTTAGATAGTGATATATGTTATATATTTAACATATATTGCTATAAGATTGCTATAAACATACTTTTTGTTAGATAGTGATTAGGGATGAGCCGAACACCCCCCGGTTCGGTTCGCACCAGAATCCGCGAACGGACCGAAAGTTCGCACAAACGTTAGAACCCCATTGACGTCTATGGGACTCGAACGTTCGAAATCAAAAGTGCTCATTTTAAAGGCTAATTTGCATGGTATTGTCCTAAAAAGGGTTTGGGGACCCGGGTCCTACCCCAGGGGACATGTATCAATGCAAAAAAAACTTTTAAAAACGGCCGTTTTTTCGTGAGCAGTGATTTTAATGATGCTTAAAATAAAAAAAAAAAAAAGTGAAATATTCCTTTAAATATCGTACCTGGGGGGTGTCTATAGTATGCCTGTAAAGTGATGCGTGTTTCCCATGTTTAGAACAGTCCCTGCACCAAATGTCATTTTAAAAGGAAAAAATCTCATTTAAAAATGCTTGCGGGTTTAATGTCATGTCGGGTCATGGCAATATGGATGAAAATCAGTGAGACAAACGGCATGGGTACCCCCCAGTCCATTACCAGGCCCTTTGGGTCTTGTATGGATATTAAGGGGAACCCCGCACCCAAATTAAAATAAGGAAAGGTGTGGGGGCCACCAGGCCCTATATACTCTGAACAGCAGTATACAGGCGGTGCAAACAAGACAGGGACTGTAGGTTTGTTGTTAAGTAGAATCTCTTTGTAATTTTGAACATTTTTAACGTGTTTAGCTCCAGCCAAAAAATCTTTTCTAAACTTTTTGGAAAACATAGGGAAGGGTTATCACCCCTGTGACATTTGTTTTGCTGTCTTTCCTCCTCTTCAGAAGATTTCACCTCACTTTTTTGTCCCAATGAAAAATGTTTTTTGAAAATTTGGGTTTTTTTGTGGAACAAGGATTGGAAAGCATCAGTGGAAAGGAGAAATTGTTTTCCCATATTAACTCTTACAGGAGAGAATTTCCCTTCCTCGGGGTAGATTTCATCTCACTTCCTGTTGTCTCCTTCCGTTTGCAAGTAGGAGTCGTTTGTAAGTTAGATGTTTGAAAGTAGGGTCCTGCCCTATATACTCAGCAGAAATTTGGGCCTTAGGTGTTGCTGTGGCCACAACACTGTAAGCCCTCACAGGGCCCTGCTGTGAAATATTAGATCAAGAATTGTAATTACATGCCCCTGTTGAACAGGAGCTGAAAAATTAGGCCTTAGGCACTGGTGCTGGTGCCACAACACTGCAACTCCTCACAGACACTCTAGTTGGAATGCAGGAACGAGCCCTGCTGCAAAGTATTGCATCAAAAATTGTAATTACACGCCCCTGTTAGACAGGGGCAGAAAAATTGGGCCTTAGGCACTGGTGCTGGTGCCACAACACTGCAACCCCTCACAGACACTCTAGTTGGAACGCAGGAACGAGCCCTGCTGCAAAGTATTGCATCAAAAATTGTAATTACACGCCCCTGTTAGACAGGGGCAGAAAAATTGGGCCTTAGGCACTGGTGCTGGTGCCACAACACTGCAACCCCTCACAGACACTCTAGTTGGAACGCAGGAACGAGCCCTGCTGCAAAGTATTGCATCAAAAATTGTAATTACACGCCCCTGTTAGACAGGGGCAGAAAAATTGGGCCTTAGGCACTGGTGCTGGTGCCACAACACTGCAACCCCTCACAGACACTCTAGTTGGAACGCAGGAACGAGCCCTGCTGCAAAGTATTGCATCAAAAATTGTAATTACACGCCCCTGTTAGACAGGGGCAGAAAAATTGGGCCTTAGGCACTGGTGCTGGTGCCACAACACTGCAACCCCTCACAGACACTCTAGTTGGAATGCAGGAACGAGCCCTGCTGCAAAGTATTACATCAAAAATTGTAATTACACGCCCCTGTTAAACAGGGGCTGAAAAATTGTGCCTTAGGCACTGGTGGTGGCGCCCAGAACCAAAAATGTTCTTACAAGCTATCAGCGTGATGATTGAGGAGGAAGAGGATAATTACTCAGGGATAGTCACTCAGCATCAGCATAGGCAGTCTTTGAAGGGATCTGAGATTTCAAAAAAAATTATTCGGTTACATCAGCATCAGGTGCTTGGTAGCTGGTGGTGATCCAAGACTGATTCATTTTTATGAAGGTCAGCCGATCGACCGAGTCGGTGGACAGACGCACCCTGTGATCGGTTACCACGCCTCCAGCAGCACTGAATGTGCGTTCCGAAAGAACGCTGGATGCAGGACAGGCCAGTAGCTCAATTGCATACTGTGCAAGCTCTGGCCAGTGATCCATCCTCAAGACCCAGTAACCCAGAGGATTTTCGGTGGGAAAGGTGTCCAAGTCTGATCTTGCCCCTAGGTATTCCTGCACCATGTAAAACAGACGCTGGCGATGGTTGCTGGAACCGATCATACCTTGGGGCTGCGGACCAAAAAATTGTCTGAACATATCGGTCAGACGGCCACCTTCTCCACCGCTCCTTCTTTGACTGACCGAAGCCTCAGCAACACGTTGTCCAGAAACAGGAGTTTGTAACCTCCCAGTCTCTGGGAACGCGTTGCACAGACCTTTCTGCAAGGCCTCCCGAAGATGTTTCATCCTCTGCTCCCTCTGCGATGGCAAGATAAGGTCCGCAACCTTACCCTTGTAACGTGGATCAAGGAGGGTTGCCAGCCAGTATTGGTCCTTCTCCTTGATACTACGAATACGAGTATCCTTACGCAGGCTTTGCAGGATCAGGGAGGCCATGCAGCGTAGGTTTGCTGAGGAATTCGGTCCGGAGTCCTCTGGGTCACTAAGGACAACAACGTCCGCAGCCACCTCCTCCCAGCCACGTACAAGTCCATGTGTTCCTTGGGACTGATCCCTTAAAGACTGCTGCTGATGCTGAGTGCCAGGCTCCACCTCCATACTGACACAATCTTCCTCCTCCTCCTCCTCCTCCTCGTCCTCTTCCTGTGTGATCGGCGGGCACGCATGAACACTGTCTGGATAAAGGGGGCCTTGAGAGCTAAGGAAGTCCTCCTCTTCCTGCCTCTGTTCTGCCTCAAGTGCCCTGTCCATTATTCCACGCAGTGTGTGCTCCAACAGGTGGACAAGGGGGACAGTGTCACTGATGCATGCACTGTCAGTGCTCACCATCCTCGTGGCCTCCTCGAATGGTGACAGGACAGTGCATGCATCCCTGACCATGGCCCACTGGCGTGGGGAAAAAAACCAAGCTCCCCTGACCTTGTCCTGGTGCCATAGTCGCACAGGTACTCATTGATGGCCCTCTGCTGCATGTGCAGCCGCTGCAGCATGGCCAACGTTGAGTTCCACCTGGTGGGCATGTCACAGATTAGGCGGTTCTTGGGCAGGTTAAACTCCTTTTGGAGGTCCGTCAGCCGAGCACTGGCATTATATGACCGGCGGAAATGCACACAGACTTTCCTGGCCTGCCTCAGGACATCCTGTAAGCCCGGGTACCTGCCCAAGAACCGCTGCACCACCAAGTTAAGGACGTGAGCCAAACAGGGCACATGGGTCATTTGTCCCTGTCGGAGGGCAGAGAGGAGGTTGGTGCCATTGTCGCAAACCACCATTCCTGCCTTAAGTTGGCGTGGCGTCAACCACCTCTGAACCTGCCCCTGCAGAGCTGACAGAACCTCTGCCCCAGTGTGGCTCCTGTCCCCCAAGCACACCAGCTCAAGCACCGCATGGCATCTTTTGGCCTGCGTACTTGCGTAGCCCCTTGAACGGCTACGGAGCACCGCTGGTTCCGAGGAAGAGGCCATGGAGGAAGAAGAAGAGGAGGGGGTGGAGGAGAGAGGTGTGTCACAATCAGCATTTTGGAGGCGTGGTGGCGGAACAACCTCCAACACTACTGCACCTTGTCCTGCATCCTTCCCAGCTGCCAGCAGAGTCACCCTATGCGCCGTGAAACTTAGGTAACGTCCCTGTCCATGCCTGCTGGACCATGAGTCAGCGGTAATATGCACCTTACCGCTGACCGCCCTGTCCAGCGAGGCATGGACATTGCCTTCCACATGCCGGTAGAGAGCCGGAATCACCTTCCGTGAGAAAAAGTGGCATTTGGGTACCTGCGACTGAGGAACCGCACATTCCACAAACTCACAGAAGGGGGCAGAGTCTACCAACTGAAAAGGCAGCAGTTGAAGTGCTAGCAATTTTGCCAAGCTAGCATTCAACCGCTGGGCATGTGGATGGCTGGGAGCAAACTTCTTTCGGTGGTGCAGCAGCTGGGGCAGGGAAATTTGCCTGGTACAATCTGACGTCGGTGTACCAAAAGCAGATTGCCCACAAGTACTTGGCTGTGACACACCTAATTCTACACCTTCATTCCTCTCACTGCAGGTCTCAGAGAGGACTGAAGGTCTAGTGGGGTTGGAAATCTCAGCTGATGAGGAGCAAGGAGAGATCCTCTTTGTTCTTTGGTGTGGGTCTTTTAGATACGCTTGCCAACGAACTGCATGGCAGGTCAACATATGTCTGGTCAAGCATGTGGTACCCAAGCGGGAGATGTTTTGGCCACGCGAGATACGCTTGAGACATATGTTGCAAATAGCAGCGGTGCGATCTGATGCACTCGTCTCAAAAAAGGCCCACACCAAAGAACTTTTTGAATAACGCGCAGAGACTGCAGCGCCCTGCACATGTGGAGCTTTGGGGTGTGATGCAGTCAATGTGCTGCCCTTAGGCTGGCCCCTGGAGGGCATCCTGCCTCATTGGTGATGTGCCGCCTCCACCTCCTCCTCCTCCTCCTCCTCCTCTCTCCTATCAGGCACCCACGTTGAGTCAGTGACCTCATCATCCCCTCCCTCCTCATCACTGGAGCAAACCTGGCAGTATGCTGCAGCAGGGGGAGCATGACTGCCAGATTGCTGTCCTTCTTGGGCACCCCCCCTGTCCGTGCTCATGTTACTGCCTTCATCGAGCTCAGTATCATCATCAGAGCCTTCCAAACGCTGGGCATCCTCCTGGAGCATGTACCCAACACTGTGGTCAAACAGTTCGGGGGAATCCTCAGGAGGACATGGTGGAGCTAGGGAAGGAGTCACTGATGACATTGAGCTGAGGGAAGAGGCCGCTGCTTTGCCAGACAAAGCACCCTGGGCATGGGTGAGAGAGGATGAGGAGGATGAGGACGGCTTGGTCATCCACTCGACAAAGTCTTCCGCATGTTGCGGCTCAACACGGCCAGCTGCCGAAAAAAAGGCCAAGCGTGTCCCATGGCCACGTGCTGATGAGGATGCACCGTCTCCACGACCAGCACTAGACACAGAGCCTGCTTGCCCTCTCTTATTGGCTTGTGACTGTCTGCCTCTCCTTCTTGGCCTTCCAGACATACTAATGGCCTGTAGCTGCACTAAGCTGGGATAGAACACCTGTAATTTTCTTCAGGTAGCTTTATATACTGTAACCAGACAAGCCTGCCTGTCAGTAGGAAGATAACAGGAACGGATCTAGCTGAACACTGTGAGCAGGACGCACTGTACTAAATGTAAATAGTCTAGCTGCCTGACCGTGGTACTAATAGGATCAAATAGAACACCTGTAATTTTCTTCAGGTAGCTTTATATACTGTAACCAGACAAGCCTGCCTGTCAGTAGGAAGATAACAGGAACGGGTCTAGCTGAACACTGTGAGCAGGACGCACTGTACTAAATGTAAATAGTCTAGCTGCCTGACCGTGGTACTAATAGGATCAAATAGAACACCTGTAATTTTCTTCAGGTAGCTTTATATACTGTAACCAGACAAGCCTGCCTGTCAGTAGGAAGATAACAGGAACGGATCTAGCTGAACACTGTGAGCAGGACGCACTGTACTAAATGTAAATAGTCTAGCTGCCTGACCGTGGTACTAATAGGATCAAATAGAACACCTGTAATTTTCTTCAGGTAGCTTTATATACTGTAACCAGACAAGCCTGCCTGTCAGTAGGAAGATAACAGGAACGGATCTAGCTGAACACTGTGAGCAGGACGCACTGTACTAAATGTAAATAGTCTAGCTGCCTGACCGTGGTACTAATAGGATCAAATAGAACACCTGTAATTTTCTTCAGGTAGCTTTATATACTGTAACCAGACAAGCCTGCCTGTCAGTAGGAAGATAACAGGAATGGATCTAGCTGAACACTGTGAGCAGGACGCACTGTATTAAATGTAAATAGTCTAGCTGCCTGACCGTGGTACTAAAAGGATCAAATAGAACATCTGTAATTTTCTTCAGGTAGCTTTATATACTGTAACCAGACAAGCCTGCCTGTCAGTAGGAAGATCATAGGAACAGATCTAGCTGAACACTGTGAGCAGGACGCACTGCACTAAATGTAAATAGTCTAGAAGATAACAGGAACGGATCTAGCTGAACACTGTGAGCAGGACACACTGCACTAAATGTAAATAGCAGGAACGGATCTAGCTGAACACTGTGAGCAGGACGCACTGCACTAAATGTAAATAACAGGAACAGATCTAGCTGAACACTGTGAGCAGGACGCACTGCACTAAATGTAAATAGTCTAGAAGATAACAGGAACGGATCTAGCTGAACACTGTGAGCAGGACGCACTGCACTAAATGTAAATAGCAGGAACGGATCTAGCTGAACACTGTGAGCAGGACGCACTGCACTAAATGTAAATAGCAGGAACGGATCTAGCTGAACACTGTGAGCAGGACGCACTGCACTAAATGTAAATAGCAGGAACGGATCTAGCTGAACACTGTGAGCAGGACGCACTGCACTAAATGTAAATGGCAGGAACGGATCTAGCTGAACACTGTGAGCAGGACGCACTGCACTAAATGTAAATAGCAGGAACGGATCTAGCTGAACACTGTGAGCAGGACGCACTGCACTAAATGTAAATAGTCTAGAAGATAACAGGAACGGATCTAGCTGAACACTGTGAGCAGGACGCACTGCACTAAATGTAAATAGCAGGAACGGATCTAGCTGAACACTGTGAGCAGGACGCACTGCACTAAATGTAAATAGCAGGAACGGATCTAGCTGAACACTGTGAGCAGGACACACTGCACTAAATGTAAATAGTCTAGAAGATAACAGGAACGGATCTAGCTGAACACTGTGAGCAGGACGCACTGCACTAAATGTAAATAGCAGGAACGGATCTAGCTGAACACTGTGAGCAGGACGCACTGCACTAAATGTAAATAGCAGGAACGGATCTAGCTGAACACTGTGAGCAGGACGCACTGCACTAAATGTAAATAGCAGGAACGGATCTAGCTGAACACTGTGAGCAGGACGCACTGCACTAAATGTAAATAGCAGGAACGGATCTAGCTGAACACTGTGAGCAGGACGCACTGCACTAAATGTAAATAGCAGGAACGGATCTAGCTGAACACTGTGAGCAGGACGCACTGCACTAAATGTAAATAGCAGGAACGGATCTAGCTGAACACTGTGAGCAGGACGCACTGCACTAAATGTAAATAACAGGAACAGATCTAGCTGAACACTGTGAGCAGGACGCACTGCACTAAATGTAAATAGTCTAGATAGAAGATAACAGGAACGGATCTAGCTAAACTGAATACAGTGTATATATATATATGCAACACCTGGGATGCATATATATACACAATACACTGTAAGTGCAGCTAACTGACTGTTCTGCCTAATCTATCTAACTCAAATCAAATGACACTGTCTCTCTCTATCTCTCAGCACACCGGAACACACACTACACAGGGCCGCCATGCAGGCGGCCTTATATAGTGTGGGGCGTGTACTAAATCCCCTGAGCCATAATTGGCCAAAGCCACCCTGGCTTTGGCCAATTACAGCTCTCTCTACTGACGGCGCTGTGATTGGCCAAGCATGCGGGTCATAGTGCATGCTTGGCCAATCATCAGCCAGCAATGCACTGCGATGCCGAAGTGAATTATGGGCCGTGACGCGCCACACGAATTTGGCGCGAACGGCCCATATCGTTCGCAATTCGACGGACGGTCGAACAGCCGATGTTCGAGTCGAACATGGGTTCGACTCGAACACGAAGCTCATCCCTAATAGTGATATATGTTATATATTCAACATTGGGGATTTTGACATAATCTTATATCATAATAATGAGCACCGAACGGGGTAACAAAAAACAGGGTAGCAAATACCCATCCCCCATTCTTTTGAACCACACATATATGAACTTTTTCTTTTTTGTTTCTTTATATAACTGTTCATCTTCTCTATTTTTATAAAAAAATTAGTGTATTCTGAATGCAAATTTTGAAGACTTTTTTTTTTTTTTAATAGCATATTTTACATTTTTTTGTACTCACACAAATTTCTGCAAGGTTCTTTTCAGGATGTTCCAGGGCAAAGAATGGGACAATCTAATGGCAGGCTTCTCCAAAGACTACAACCAAAAATCATCCTCACAATCGGAAATTTCCTCTCTATTCTTTCAACTGGGAAAAATTGTTGATAAAAAAGTGGCATGTTTTTGGCACGCTGATACATTTGATAGATATATACAGGAGGACATCAACCCCCTAGGATTATTAATTCAAATTTTTCCTATGTTAGAAGATGTTGACTCCACTTTTAAAACCAATTGGGAGAACAACTTACAATTATGTACCAAGACTATGATGTCATTATTAAGCGAAGAGTACAAAAAACAAATTGCCAACTTTGATAGAGACATTGATGCAATTTATGCCAAATTGCTTCCCTTTAAAGATCTGCCCATTTTTCAAGAATACGAGGAAGAAATTAAAAACCGATTGAATCAAAAATCCAAAGAAAGGCTGATAATAAGGGATAAAAAACTTTGGAGAGATAAAAGAGCTTTTCAGGAAGGCACTGCTTATAAATGGCATCAAACCCCCTCAATTCAAAGTCCATATGGGGGTAATTTAAACAGAACTTCAAGAAATTCTGAATCTAATTCCTCTTTGAACTCTTCTGTCTCATCTTCCTCCCATAACAGACATAGAAATCGCCAACCACAAAAGAACAAAAGACCACCATCTGGAGACGATTCTGCGCACAACAAGAAGAGAATCACAGACACTGCTGTCACTCCTTCCACTCTTAATCCTCCTTCTACCAGTAAAGGTAATACACGTGGTGTCAATCAGCTTCTTTCAGTAGGATCCGGGGTCCACTACATCCACACTCACGTGTGATATTTCTCTATCTTCTATCACTACTACTTTACTTTATTCAGACCAAGATTTTTTAGTCCATTAAACAGAGGTGAGGCCTCCAGACCATCAAAACATCCTCACACCTCCCTCCCTTCCTCGTTCAACACTCAAAACATTGTCAATCTTTCTAATAACCCACTTACACAAGTTGAAAGAGACTTGTTGCACAAAGGTCTCAGTTTTTGTCCAGATGCAGATTTAGATACTTTTGCAGTAATAAAAGATCTACATCTTTTTCACCCGTAAACTCTACTACAAGAGCCTTTTCTCAAAAGAAAAAGGAAAAAACATCTCCCAAACAGAGACTAGGAGATCAGATGAGGCGCTAGACAATCTTTTAACCCTCCTTGAGGAACAAGATCCTAGCGAACTTATTGATACAATAGACATTGAAAGCCTTTTAGAAGAACACATCACAAAGGAGGTCATATTGCGGTCAGATAAACAGGTGAAATTTAAGAAAAAATCAGATAAATTTCCGTCCTTTACAAGTAACCCCAATCTAGCAGCATTTATAGCGTCCACCACATCAGAGATTAAAAAATAAAAAAAAAACGAAATCACAAAAAAGTAATCTCACCAAAGATGAACAACTAGCCTTAGAATCCCTAAAAAGAGAACATTCCCTTACGATTAAGCCATCGGACAAAAGCGGGAACATCGTCATCATGACTAACGAGCAGTACAAAGATATGTGTGCCAAGGTTGTCACCAATTTATCATGGTACAAACCCATCTCAAAAGGCACCACAGATAAATTTAATGGTGCCTTTTATGATCTGGTTGATGAAGCGTTTTGTAGTGGGGCTATTGACAAAGATGTCTGGGAATACATCAGAACACCATACCCCCGCACCCCCACTCTGTATTGCCTTCCCAAAATACATAAAAACCAAAAAACTCCTCCTGGTCGCCCCATCATTTCCGGGAACGGTTCTATAACCGAAAATTTAAGTAAATTTGTAGACAGTCATCTCAGACCCTATGTTGCGGGCTTATTTTCATACATTAAGGACACCACTCACCTATTGCAAAACTTGGAGGAGTTGCATACACTGCCTCACTCGCTTCTTGTCGCTATCGATGTAGAGGCGCTATACAGCTCCATCCTGCACAATTCAGGCCTTTCGGTCATCAGACATATTCTGTCACAATCTCACAAAGATGACGAAAATTAAATTCTTTCCTACTGGAAGCATTGATTTTATACTAACACATAATATCTTTTCGTTTGATGGCTCCCACTACCTCCAGGTGCAGGGGGTTGCGATGGGGACTTGTTGTGCCCCATCATATGCCAACCTGTACCTGGGGGAGTGGGAGCAGTCTCTCCTGTCAGACGACAGCCTTTCGTCATATACCACCCATGTAGCAGCATGGTTCAGGTATATAGATGATATATTCATGATATGGAATGGCACACCAGAGGCGTTACATGCCTTCATACAGATCATGAATCAAAATACCTTTATTCTATATTTCACGATGACCTTCAATGACACGTCTATTACCTTTCTTGATTTAAGCATAAGGAAATCTATAGATGGCTCTCTATCCAGCGGCCTCTACCGGAAAGAGACCGCTGGAAACACTATCCTACATGCTTCAAGCTCACATCCTAAACCATTAGTCTCATCTATCCCATATGGGCAATATTTAAGACTTAGATGCAACTGTTCCACTGACATTGATTTTGTCCGGGAGGCAAATAAACTAAGAGAACGACTTCTAGATCGTGGCTACTCGCTACATGTCTGAAAAAGGCTTTTAGACGTGCGCGGGGACAATTGAGGCATAATATTCTGTTCTCTAAAAAAACATCTTCAAATTCCCAGTCATGAGACTAATAACCACCTATAATAAACAGCATGGGTCAATTAAAAGTATTTTACAGAAACACTGGCACCTATTACAAATTGATCCCAACCTAAAACCATATGTATCTACGGCACCTACCATCACCTTCAGAAAAGCACGCTCATTGAGGGACCACCTTGTAAAAAGTGTTGATATACGGGTATTTATCGCTCTGATACATGCAAACAACTTGGAACTTTTACTTGCGGCGGTTGTTCGTGCTGCCGTTATATGAATACACAGACCAAATTCAAATTACCGAATGGCAGAATGTATAGGCCCAGACACTTTGCTAATTGCAGGACTTCTGGGGTTATCTACCTTCTGACATGCCAATGTAAATGCTTTTATGTTGGAAAAACAAAATTGGAGTTTCACAAAAGGGCAGCACGACATATTACTAGCATGAAGCAGGCGGACCCGGACCTTCCTCTGGGCGACATGTGTGAGACCATCACACAGGCAAATTTCCCCTTATCCATTTCACCATTCTCGACCGGATTCATCCGGACACAAGGGGGGGTGATTGGAATAAGGTCTGTTGGATCGCCAGCCTCAATGCAACTCAATTTCCAGGTCTGAACACCCAAATGAGCTTCCATCCATTCCTAGATGGTTTTGTATCAGGAGGATGTTAAAAAGAATAATCCAGTATATCATAACATACCATGTATCTAAAAACATCTAGGCTATGGATGTTTAAAATAATATACTTAAAGGATTTAAGGTTGATGTGACAATTTACCTTGTGGGATACTTTTCTCCTTACAGTGCTGTTCATTTTGTCATGTAAAAATGCATCCAACATATTTAAAAATGTATTTTATCCATAAATATACTCAACATATCCATGTATGGTGTTAACACCATTATACGATAAGATATTAAATATGTTTGTGCATTTAACTGCTATTTTGTTCTCTGCTTGTGATGTTTTGCCTACTTTGTTTCATGTGTTCATAGTTCCAAGCTTTGTCCTGCATCCATTGATCCTTGCTGCTTTCCCACCATGTGTATCCAATTATGTCCATGCATCCAGACCATAAAATTATTAAATCATTTGGATTAATGTGTTTGTACATATAGAAGTATAGTTTATAAGACACCTGTCTGTTGATATATATATATACTTTTTTGTATATATGGCGCACGGGGCCATGTTGTTTCCGTCTTTCGATGGTGGCATGGCTTTCTTTTACACTGCATCCCTGTTCGGTTGAGTCCGGGCATGCCATTGCAGTGTTTTGAGCGTCGGTGGGACCTGCCTGCATGACCCTTCCCCGGCGCCCGGGCGCTGGGTGGGCGCCATGCAGTTTTGTCCCTCGGGCCCCATTTTTGGATGTCCCAAGCCCCAAGTCCCTTGATTTTTCATGACTTTGTTTTGTATTTGATATTTCAGTTCTGGTTGGTTGGTATTTATTGCTTGTTGTTTTGTTTTCCAATGCCCTGTGTGCTTTTGGTTGCCGTGGTGATGATTGGATCGCCTTTAGCAACCTATCCACACAGCTCCGTTGCTTTTTTCCACCTTCTGCACCGCCCCATATGTCCTCACTGCGCTGGATGCAACGATGCAGTCCTCCAGTGATGACGCAGTTCCTTAGATCCTCCAGTCTGCCACTGGTTAACGCTGCCTGCGCATGTCACTTTGTTATGACGCTTATGCGTCATGCGCGACGAGATGCATCCACCTTTGCTGACACCGAGGGCATAATCTACACTGCGCAGGCGCCAGCGGCTAGTTTAAAAACCGCAATTGGCGTCCTGCTCAGTGGTAAGCCACACTTGCCAAGATTCATCACGCTCCAGCCTTTCGTTCAATACCTTTAATTTAAGCGAGTAAGTAAAAAAGCGTTATCTTGTATCTTCATGTACCTTTTAATGAAGGTGAGGCAATGCTCCACTACTTCCCCCATTGCAACTTTAGTGATGCCTGCATGGTTAAGCGTGTAACTACACGGTTAGTCCCTCCCTGCCTACTTGCTTATTATTACACATGCAAAACTATGTTTTAGCAGTATAACTACCAGGGGGCAAAAGTTGGCTTTATTACGCCTCTATTCCCCCCTTTTTTTTTATATTTGTTCCCCTTCTTTTTGAAGTCGGAGCTTTTTGGGATTGCTAATAATAACAATCAAAGACTAATTATGTGGGGGTCTTGTGAGCCAAAGATGGACTGATGCCTCTGTGAGGTGAAACAAATATAGATAAGCTGCAAACACTAACCACATTTCATTGCGTGCATAAACCAAAAAATATAAATAAACATGCCTGCGCTGAAAAAACAGATATATCCCAATAGTTGGGAGGTGCATATATAGTGTAAAACTATACTACAAAATTTCAATATAAAAAAAAAAAAAAGCTAGTAATATATAAATTATAGAATGAATACAATCCTTATATAAAAGTATCCCATAAAGTGCAACATGCAAAAAAACAATATATATATATATGTGGTTATAAATATAAGATCAAAGTGCAAAATCAAGACACGTATTTGGCACAGGGATCACGTGCCTTCCTCTGGGGGATCCTCCAGAGGAAGGCACGTGATCCCTGTGCCGAATACGCGTCGGAGAGGGGTAGGACGGAGCTGTCAGCAACAGAGGTAGATGAGGAACGACACACTGAACGCCATACAAACGCTTGTTTTATACAAACACTCTCTGGAAAGATTGGTGCACTCACGCACCTACATATTGTGAGTACCCTTCTGGAGGGAAGTTTTAATATATTTTAAATAAATCCCTACTGTATCACACTATGGAGCTTTTTCTTTCTTGTATGTGAGACTATCTGATGACATCTGAGAGTGGTGGAGTTTATACCAGCATACCCTGTATGAGCCCAAGGGGTGGCTCCAATGCGTGTTCAGACACCGTTTAATTACCGTGTCACACGCTCAGAGGTGAGCGCAAGCACAAGTGGGGGGTCACAGGAGAGCACTGAAGCATGCTGGATTGTGAACACCATTAAAGAGGAGCATGAGGAACACTGTTTTTTGTGGACACCACTTATTTGCACTTTATGTGTTGATATCAATGAATTGAACTTTTTAAATGTGGACACTTGATTTTGCACTTTGATCTTATATTTATAACCACATATATATATTGTTTTTTTGCATATTGCACTTTATGGGATACTTTTATATAAGGATTGTATTCATTCTATAATTTAAATATTACTAGCTTTTTTTTATTTTTTTTTATATTGAAATTTTGTAGTATAGTTTTACATTATATATGCACCTCCCAACTATTGGGATATATCTGTTTTTTCAGCGCAGGCACGTTTATTTATATTTTTTGCTAATAATAACAATTTTCTCTAATGCAGTTGCACAGCAACAAAAGGACTATTAGATTTGTAGTTGCAACATGGACCCACGCACTTTGTTTGTAATTATGGAGAAAGCAGTTTTGAAATTAGGAAAATTATGAAGAAAGCAGCCTTCTTTACCCCTCCCCCCTTAACTATCTTTCTTTTCCCCCGTTCCCCTCCCCTCCCCCCCCTCTTCCCCCCCTTCCTGTTATTCCTTTTCCCTCCCTTTTCCCCCCTTCGGTGCTCTTTACATATTATGATATAAGATTATGTCAAAATCCCCAGTGTTGAATATATAACATATATCACTATCTAACAAAAAGTAAGTTTACAGCAATCTTTTAGCAATATATGTTGAATATATAACATATATCACTATCTAACAAAAGTAAGTTTATAGCAATCTTGCGCGATTTATGAATTCATACAAACCTATCCCCCCCCCTCTTTAGGGCCACAGTGTGGATGCGGCGGGGGCGTCCTCCTATTTGGGGGCCTTTGCGGAGCTATTTCTTGACCCAAGGGAGAGCTGCCACGCCTGTCTCTTGGCTAATTGGTGGCTATTATCATCATTTTTCAAATCACCTTTTTCCTTTGATACAAAAGTTTGCTTTTTTGCACATGTACATTTTTTCTTTAAGGACTGGATACTGGTATGTATGCTGGACACTGGATGCCATGATGTGAATTGTTTATTCTGTACAACATTACAATATGTAAATTGTTCTCACTTGTCTTTTCAGAATGCGCCTTTTATATATATAATTTCTCTCTGCAATACGCCTCTGAAGAAGGGACATCGTCCTGAAACATGTCAGGCTTATAGAGAAACATGTATTTATAGATGAAAATGTAAAGTGATCAGTATGAAAGAAAATTTGCTGCACAAGCACTTTTGTACAGATTTATGTTCAGTTTGTCTTGTTTTTATGCTTTTTTCTAATAAATAACAGTTTTTTCTTCATAAATGTAATTGTTCTGTTCGCTCATAAAGTCCCGCTGTACTGGGGGGTACATAGGGTCCCTGTCCCAGGGTCCTTATTTTTCCGTATCAATTTGGGATGTTGGCAACATATTGAAGGTGATGTAATTCCCTTCTGTGGTTCAATATATCATATATACATGAAAATCAGAAATGACCTGACAAGCATGCACTGAAAATCATAAGCGAACTGAAAAGAACGCACTGAAAATCAGAAATGACCTGACAAGCACGCACTGAAAAACATAAATCAACTGACAAGCACAACCTGGAAAACAGAAATGAACTGACAAGCACAAGATGAAAAGCACGAATCGACACTCACCAAACTTCTACTAACGCGAGATTAGCAGAAGGAGCCCAAAGGGTGGCACATGACTGTTGAACTTCCTTTTTATCGGCTCGTAGTACGTCTAGTACGTCACTACGTTTGTAATTGTTGGCCAACAATTGTGTGGCTGTGTGTATGCAAGACAAGTTTGGGCCAATGCCTTTGGACAAAATTCCATGGTTTTGTTGGCGAACAATCTGATCGTGTGTATGAGGCTTTACAGTTGAAAGTTGCAAAAGAATTTCAGGATATCTAGTGGTGCATCAGGGCAAAACTGTGAAGAAGAGTAAAGGCAATGCCTCCTAAAAAACAAACCTGCTACTGTGCCTAATATGAGCAAAGTACAGGTATACTTGAAATTTCCCTATTGACTGGGTGCTAGAGATGAGCTCAGGTGTCCTCCAAACTCATCTCCATCCAAACTTCCATGTCACACTTTTTTCACCAATCAGTCATGGGTTGGGTCATTGGCCACCACATAGCACATGTAAACAAATGGACTGGATGCTGGGGACATGAATCCCCTGTAAGAACACTTGCCCATATTTAGTCAATATCATCAGCTTTTTTTCAGGGATCTTAATGCTTAAGAGCTATCACCAACAACAGGATCTTTAGTGTGACATGGCCTATAAAAGGAAAATAAATAAGTAATTAATCATTTATTATGTGAACAAATACACTTATTTTCATCATAAAATTTAGTTTTGAAATGTTTTGTTCTGATAAGAGATCACATTCTATGAGTCACTAAGGATTATTACATTTTGCATCACTTTCTTTTGACTACCTTTGTGTTGCAGGTAATGAAAAATATGTTTGATGTATGACGTAATAAAAACAATAAAAAAAAAAAACTGGAATCTTTTTCTTCTTATTATTAAATGGCATTACGTTATCAATAAATGATGGAAACAAAAATATCTATATTGCTGTTATATGAAAAGTTTATGGTTTGCATAACACTTTCTCTAGTCATAACAAACTAATGTTTCTGTGCAGGTCGAGTAGACACTATTAAATGAATTACCCTGACCACTGCATGAAAATACTAAGATCTCAAAATGCTCAAATATTTTCTAATTGGAACTTGCTAAAAAGTACAAAAAAGCAAATGGCATCAAAAACTTCAAAGCTGAGTCTCCATTTTATGACTGAAGTTGTTCTGCTCTGAAAAGTCTTTGAAGAAGGACTCCTGGTGATGAGAAACCTTTGAAATGATAGAAAACAGACATTTATAATTACATAAAGGTGCAGTGTCCAGCAGAGATGGTTGAGGACATTACTGAAGATTTTAAGAAATAGACACGGCAAGGCAAAAATTTGGTATCTCAAAATTCCATTGGCCTGTTATGATGGTAATAAGAAGGGCAGTATGTAACAGTTTTACTAAATATAGTCTTCTTTACATGTAAGCAGCATAGTATGTGTATTTATGTGTTTTAAAACAGATACATTGTGAACATTTCAAAATTGAAATTGAAACAATGAAACTTTTAGCAGTAGTCAAGTTTGATATGAGCTTTGACAGTAATAGAAAGAGGCTCACAGGAAGCTGTTGTGTCATTATAGTTATAAATATAAATATTTGCCAGTTCAGTTCATTGCAAAACGTGCAAAAATCTGTTCATGATAGGAGTAAAGGAGTTTATTAAGGGACAGGTTGTAAGGCTATACAACATATTCACATTTAAAGCAGAACTATACTGCATTTGAGCACTACAAGCCAAAAACATTATTATGTTCATTTTTAATATTTAGAGCAAACTCACCCATCTATCCACGTTTCCATGCTTTATTTTGCTGAGAAATCACTTTGGAAAACACCCCCTAACATTTCTGCCAGTGGCCATTCTGAATAAGGGCAGATTCATTTAGCATTTACTTCCTGGAATCCATCTGCCCTTAGCTCAGGTATGCATGCAGGAGGGTGTGCTTAGCTGAGAAAACCCCTTCTTCCCTCCTGAAGATTCCTGGGATGTATGACATCATTTGCCTAGGCCTGTAACCCAGGAAGTAACTGAAGAAATGCAAAAAAAAAAAAAAAAGTTTAAAACAAGTAAATATGATGACTGTGTCTATCAATTTACTAATGCTAGCAGGGTAAGGACTAAAAATAGTAAATGTTAATTGAAAGAGTGAAGTTCTGATTTAACATTAAAAAAAGTTCCAGTTTAGAAATACACATTCTGGCTTAAAGTGTATCTAAACTCCAAAACAAACATTTAATATATTGTGTTTATTTTGAATATAGATACAGTATATGGACTATCCTGGCTTGTAATAAAGATCCACAGTGTCAACATTACTTAAAAACCTTACTCAAAAATTAAAAAGTTAAATATGGATCGATAGATAAAATTCTCCTCATGAGAATATGAATGAAGGAAGGAAGGATAAACAAATGTGTTTACTTACATTCATTTTACATAGAAATAAAGGACTACAATAAGCAAGCTTTCTAGAATTACAGCAATGCACTACAACACACCAAATGACACATTAGGGGGGATTTACTAAAATTGGTGCACACAGAATCTGGTGCATCTATGCATAGCAACCAATTAACTTCTAGGTTTTAGCCCCCGTTCACATCTGCACGATCTACACGATTTGACATGCTATTTGACATGTCAGATAGCATGCCAAATTGCAGCCTATCGCCGGCAACAGCACTGTCCCAATCGGTGCGACACAGACTTTGCGGCGCTGCACCCATTTCCAAAAGTAGTTCTTGCACTACTTTTGGCGACTTCGGTGGCAATTTCAATAGACTTCTGTTCATAAAACCACATGGATGTCTGTCAAATCGGCCCCAAACTCGCACTGAAATGCGGGTTTGAACTAGTGCGAGTTCAGCTGAACTTAAGCTTAATTGAACAAGCTGAAGTTAGAAGCTGATGGGTTACAATGCACAGCTGCACCTGATTCTGTGTGCACCAGTTTTAGTCAATTTTCCCAATTATCTCAGGCGAGAGCCAATGGGGATATAAGGCACTATGATCATATTTAATGCTAAGTCTGAAGCATAATCTGTGAATATATCATTAACAATATTTAGAAAAATGTAATATATTGCAGCTGGCCAATCTATAAATGTGGTAGCTGCATTGGTTTTCTTTTTGTAGACTTTGTTTCCTTTATTGGCACCTGGTGATCTGGCTAGTAACAAACTTCCTGTCTGATGCAGCGTACACACGAGCGTACTTTTCGACCGGACTGGTCCGACGGACCGAGTCCGGCGGACAATCCGATCGTGTGTGGGCTTCATCGGACCTTCAGCGGACTTTTCCAGTCGAAAATCTGATGGACTTTAGATTTGAAACATGCTTCAAATCTTTCCGACAGACTCGAGTCCGGTTGAACAATCCGCTCGTCTGTATGCTAGTCTGATGGATGAAAACCCACGCTAGGGAAGCTATTAGCTACTGGCTATCAACTTCCTTATTTTAGTCCGGTTGTACATCATCATGTATGAATCCATCGAACTTTGGTGTGATCGTGTGTAGGCAAGTCAGTTCGTTCAAAAGTCCGTCGGAAGTCCGTCAAAAGTCTGACGAAAGTCCGCCGAAATGGCCATCGGACTTTTGTTGCTGAAAAGTCTGCTCGTGTGTACGTGGCCTTAGGGTAGCTCCATTCTATGTAGGAGCAATGAAACCACTCTTTGACAGCAGCATTGTTAACCTCCAGAGAGGATAGTGTTTGATGCACTAGCAAATTTAGATGGACTTGACAAACAAATTAAAGTCGATCTCCGCCTAACACTTATTAAAGGGGTTGTAAAGGTAATTTTTTTTTTTTAAATAACAAACATGTTATACTTACCTGCGCTGTGCAGCTCGTTCTGCACAGAGTGGCCCCGAACCTGCTCTTCTGGGGTCCCTCGGCGGCTGTTTCAGCTCCTCCCCGCAAGAACTAACCACCTTAATGTGAGCTCCCTCGCATGGTGGTTAGTTCTTGCAGCGCGCTCCCATGATACAGCTGGCTACTATAGCCGCTCACTGTATCACTCGGCCCCGTACCCCAGCACGCCGCGTCATTGGATGTGATTAAAAGCAGCGCGAGCCAATGGCTGCGCTGCTTCCAATCCATCCCCTGTAGCCAATCAGCAGCCAGGCTGAGCGGAGGAATAGATGTCGGGAGCGAGCAGCTGACTTTCGAGGGGTCAGGTAAGTAAAACGGGGGGGCTGGGGGCGGCGGTATTGTCAGAAGTTTTTTCACCTTAATGCATAGAATGCATTAAGGTGAAAAATTTTTTACCTTTACAACCCCTTTAAGCAGTTACAGCAACTGTTATTTTTTTTTTCTTTTGGGATGAAGGTTTTACGTTACCTTTTTTTCCCCACAAATAGAGCTTTCCTTTGGTGGTATTCGGTCACCTTTGCGGTTTTTATTTATTGCGCTATAAACAAAAAAAAATGACAATTTGGAAAAAAATAAAAATATATTTTTTACTTTCTGCTATAAAACACATCCAATAAAGAAAAATCAAATTTCTTCATAATGTAGTGCCCTTCTCCTGTTGATCAGGCGCTTGCATGTAAATTTAGGGGGATATCTGTTCTGTACACAGTTCAGATTTAATCTGTGGCTAAATTAACTTCTGTTCCAGCATTGGCTGTGTTGCATGTAGTTCCACACTGTTGTCTGTAGGTGTCGTTGTCACCACAGGCCAGTGTTGGAAGAGCAACAGGCTGAAGTGTATTGAGTGATCTTCTTTCTTGGAAACAGCCCAGTGGGGGTGGTCCATGGCTGTGCATTCTGGGAGAGGGTACTTAAGGGACAGACACCATTTTGTTTCCTCTTGCCGACTGGCCCTTCTGGCCTAAGGGATGTTGTGACTCTTCTCCTGCCTCGGGGCCACGTTGGCCCGAGGCTATGTGACTACAAGTAGGCCCAGAAGCCTGTCTGGGGCCTACCACCACAGAGGTGGTCCTTAGGCTGTCTTGCCTGTTAGGAAGAAGCCAAGCCAAGGAGATCCAGGGGAGGACCCTTGCTGGAGAGAGCCAGGAAGAAGGCTGGTCTCCGGTAGGGCCTGGTAACTTACTTGGAGGATGCACCTATACTTAACTAACCTGCCTCACAGTACTGCCGGGTCGGCTTAAAGGTTCTGGTACTGTGTAATTGTGCAACTAATACTAAATCCTGTGGCAGAGGATCGTGCAACTAATAACTAAGAACTAAGTGACTGGTGCATACATTGGTGGGCGTAAGGCCTAATACAGACTCTGAGTCCCGTATATGGTGGAAATACAGGTAAGAGGGTGACGGCAAAGACTCAAATTAAATCAGCCGCTCCTTCGGGGGTAAGCGCTACATGTGGGTGCATCATCCGGGATTATTTTCCGTTACCTCTCGCAACTCTGAGAAGTATTTCACAGAGAGTCTATGCTAAAAGAGGGGTTCCTGGACTTTGTCACTTTCTCCAGGAAAAAGAGGGGTTAAATTGCAATATCACATTTCTGACTGCGTAGGATACGGGTGGAGGAATAAAAGCCCGGGAGCTACGTGATCAGAGAAGCAAGTGGGAGGAGCTATACCTGCTTGTTGCTGCGTGAGACACGTGTGTGTATGTCTGGGGCCAAAGAAGAAGAGAGACCTCGTGATCATACTGAGAGGATCAGAGTGCAGCCATGTCTTCTTTTTCATTGATGCCGTCAGCCATGGGGTCCAAGATGTTCTCTACAAGCACCGCTGTGGGTGCTATGCTAACCGGAACCCTGCTGACGGATACCAGCATCCGTTTGAAGCCACAGGGGGTTTGTGTTGTACACTGTTGGAGATATTGAAGGGCTGGGCATGTTGTGCCACAAGTGCGAGGGACTGGCCATACATCTCCGTCCATTTGTTTGATGTTTGCAGTGTGGGGAATACCTATTCACTGTGGAGCAACCTACAATGCCGCCCTGTGCTTACTGAGTGGACTGGGCTACAGGGATTGCTATGGCAGAAACTGCTGCCATTGCTGCTGGAGGTGAACAGGCTCTTGTCCCATGTACTACTGTGAGTGTTCCTGAGGGAGATGTCGCTGTTACTGCTTCATCAGCGGACATCACCCTTGCTTCTACTTCCATTACACCTGTTGCCGCTGCACCTGTTCAGAGGAAGGTGGGATATGTGAAGGCTTCACACAGCCGCGGTAAAGGTCTGCCCCAAAGACTAATCTAACCGACAGGAATGGGTGAGAGATCAAGGGGGAACATATCTGGGACTGTCTATAAATATTTGCTTGCAGAGGAGTTGAGAGAATCGCAGATAGATTCTCTGTCAGATATCTCCGGTGATGATGATTTGTTTGAGACGACACATGTGCACACTGAAATATTTCATTTCGGAATTTGTTTTCATCTGAAAAATACATTTATTTAGTTACTCCCAAAATGTGTTTTTATTTATTTAGTTTTTCGTTAAAAATTGCATTCGTCTGAAAATCCTAATTAATTAAGGTCGAATCTGTCATTGAAGGCTTATGGTGTCTGTCGAATGTTCAAAGAAGATTTGACAGAGCAGCTAAACTGTACGACCCCGCAATCGTACATTTCTGGTCGAATTTTCCGCCTACAAGCTAGCTGTAGTAGAATACTAATGTATGACTAGTAATAATTATATTTATTAATTATTTTACTTGTCAACCAACATTAGAATTTTTCTATAGCCTATGGGCAGATACATTTGACTGGAAATGTATGATTGCAGCGTCGTACAGTTTAGCTGCTCTGTCGAATCTTCTTAGAACTTTCGACAGACACCATAAGCCAAAGATTTGACATTTGTATGTTTTTCATTGCTTTGTTGAATCTTCGTCCTTCATGTTGAATGGTCTACTCTACCCCAACAGTAAGCCAACTTTCACATTAATTTCTCAATCTTTAAGTGCAATGGTGGGCACAGCATCCGGCGTTCTGTCAGATATTGATATGGCATTATAATATAGAATCTATAATAATAAATCCCCGCCACAACACGGGCAGCCTCTGAGGCTATCACAACACTAGCAACACTAGTATCACTATCAAGTTCACAACACTAATGCCCTGTACACACGGTCAGATTTTCCAACAGAAAATGTGCGATCGGAGCTTGTTATCGGAAATTCCGACCATGTGTGGGCTCCATCGGACTTTTTCCATCGGATTTTCCGACAAACAAAGTTTGAGAGCAGGCTATAAAATTTTCCGACAACAAAATCCGATTGCGTCAATTCCGACCGTCTGTGGACAATTCCAACGCACAAAGTGCCACGCATGCTCAGAAGAAATTCCGAGACGGAACTGCTCGGTCTGGTAAAATTAGCGTTCGGAATGGATATAGCACTTTCGTCAGGCTGCAATGTTTTAAATTGTTTGATGCAGCGCACTCTCTTCTTCTTTATAATGCTAGAAGAATGAAATAGTTTTGCTGCTCATATTCACACAGAGTTCTCACAAACTTCTTTCTTTATTATTTATCGTGATTTCATCAATATAATATTTTTATTTGTCACATCTACTGAAAAAATATTATTTTTTGGATGTTTTTAGATTAAATTTTTTTTTGGATTTTTTTAAAGCCTGATCTTGTGTTTTCTTTTTCTTTTCTTTTTTTACTCCAGAATAGTTTTGGGTGTGTTTTGTGTGTCAAGTTACCACAACATCATTATTATCTTGTATTATTTAATCTCAAGGAGATTGTTTGGTGTTGGTGTCTCTTGTTAATTTCACATTGTAGTTTTGAAATGTACCTGCCTCCTCACAAACAAACTGTCCTTTTTGAAGGAAAACACACAGGCGAATATAATAAATCAAACCAAAAATTTATTAACGGCTCATAACCAAACAAAGAGGGAGGCAACGTTGGAGAAACATCAGAAATTGGCAAAGCCTTTGGCCCCCAGGTCACACATCAATTATTTTACTGCAAAATTGGTGGCCTGAGGAGTCCATATATAAGGGAGTACAATCTGGTCCAGAAGTCCAAGAGATCATGAACAGCAGCAGATGACATGTATGTCCCCAGGCTGTGATCATACAAGAGCCTGCATCTTTTGCCAGACCAGACTGAACCTAGGGCCATCACTCTTTGGTCTTCCTTAGAGGATTCCTTCCCGGCTGTGGCTCTGGTGTTGGAGGTGTGGCAGGAGGAGGAGGACCAGTAGGAGGAGGAGGAGGACCATGGTTGAGCTCACAAATGTGGCTTTGGCTTGTGACTTGGCCCCTCGACCTCTTATTTAGTGCTTGTAAAATGATAAACTCACATTAGAGGCATTAGCCCTCCTCCATTTCCTGCATTTTGCATGCTGTTATGTCTGCAAAGTCCTCTTCAACACTGTGGGGTGTTCTGAGGGCTGCAGTAGCTTTCCAAAATTGGCCAATTGCTACCTCCTCCAGGTTACTCCTTGTCCTGACACTTTTTTTTTTGAAGGTGGAGGGGAGGGACCTGGGTATCGGGCAGGCTACTGGGCCCAGCCACCTCCTGGTTGAGACTTTCCTGTGTATGAAAAAGGGACATTGTTTTAGTTTTTGGTTCATCAATCACAATCAGAAATTAGGAATCCAAACTAACATAGATTTAACATCATTAATTTGATCAACAGAAATATTTAGAAGAATGCTATACCTGGCTCAAGCTGGGCTCCTCCACATGTTTCTGCCTGGAAGGCCCAGGTTGGATGTCAGAAGCCTCAGCTGGGGGGGAAGGAAGCGTGGAAGGAAGACTGGAGAGTGCTGGCCTGGGTTCAGTCTGGCCTGCCAGAAAATGCAGTCTGTTATAGTGCCACAGCCTGGGGACATAAATGTCATCTGCTGCAGCTCCTGATCTCTGGAAATCCTCAACTTTTTGTGCTCCCCTAGATAAGTGCTCCTCATGCAACCAATTAGGATCTTCAAATAGGTGATGTCTGCAGTGGGGATCACCGGCTTCACAAATTCCAGCAATTTATCCAGCGTCGCCTTCCTCTTTGTTTGATTCTTATAATGTGGGTGGTTTACCTGCCACAGACAGGGCATCTCCCTGAACATATCAATGAATATGAGGATAAAGTCCTGATGATTCAATATATCCATTTTCTCTGCAATACACAACACAAGATAAACCCTAATGTCAGGCTAAACTCTCCTAATCTTGTCCCAATATAGGCCTCAATCTCTAAGCATAGTATAGGCCTAAGTTTAAATGTTACCTTCGTTATCACATTCGGGGCTTCCTATACTCCTTCCTCCGCTCACAGATCGTACGTGCGAGGCACATGTGTTACGCTTTATATACACTGCGCATGCGTGAAACTCCGCCCGCCCCTGACGTTCTTTCTAGTCTATTCCCTGTCCCTTCTCGTTCGGTGCAGTGGGGAAGAGCACATGGTGGAGACACAACAGGTGCATGCTAATTACAGCAATGAGGAGGAGGAAAGCCCGGAGCCACAAACGTCACGATCCCAGAGGAGATGATTTAAGGCATCAAATATGTCCTTTGTGGAGATGGTGGAGATGGTCGACATCTTGAAGTGGGCTGACTATGATGGGAAGTATGGACCTTACCCCAACCCCAATGTCAGAAAGGCCAAGATTGTGGCGAAAGTTGTGCAGAGTCTGCACCGTAATTTTGGGGTACGTCGATCCAAAGATCAACTCAGGAAGCGGTGGTCGGACCTCAAATTAAGGGAGCACGATCAGTATAGAAGGATCAGGAGAGTGCTGCAAAAAAGTAAGTAGTTGTGCTGTGTTCCTATTCTTTCTTTTTATTACATTTGTGCTGCTCCATGTGCTTTTCTTTACTGTTGTACAGTTTAAAATGGCAACTTTCATGTTCATGGACACATTACTCGTTCGTAGGAAACATTGTTTGTTCGGCCAATAAAACACCATGTTTTGTCCAGATGCATTTCAATACATTTATTCTGGCCTACTTCTCTTAAAATAATTTTGGTGTCTAGATGGGTTTGTAACTAGAACGAAATGCAAACTAGATTCTGTGTAAGGAGAGGACACTCAGCAGCTGTTTACACATCTGGACGCTGGAGCACTAGTGTGGGACACAAGAACACCCTTTTTATTAGGGGGCCCACACAGGTGCTCCAGTGTATACTATAGGGGTGACTCCATCTGTGAAGCTTGTATAAAACAGGTAAGCTTGTCAAAGGACAAAAATATTTTATTAATCTTGGAACTCTGACAAAACAGACAATTGTACCCCACTTCCAAGCAATGTTTCATATTCATTCCTATTTCTGCCATCAAATATCTGTGTGCTAAGCATACCTATTTTTTTTTACATAGGGGAGAAAAGACTTGGAGGACACCACTCATCAGAGGAGACCACGGACCCCCCACCTCAGGAAGAAGGGGAAATCCCACAAACACAACAGGAGGAGGAGGGAGACGTTATAGAAATTGTCACCACAACAGGTGAGTGTCTGCGACCACAGCCTCAGGTAAGAGATGGATGCTAGCATATTTATAATACATGGTGTGTTTTTTTTTTCTATATTTTTAGGTGATCGTGATGTTGTGGATGGTCATTTCACCAGTGAAAGTGTCAGGTCTCTCACTTACCGGACCGGAGTGTCCACTTGGGAAGAGGGTAGGCTCCCTTACGTATCCGACTTGCGGCCCCTGGTAGAGCAGATAGGAAGCACACAAGTGCCAAGTGGTATGAGAGCCTGTGAAGGAGTCCGTATTTCGGAAGCTAGCAATCTTCAGACAGCAGGTGATGGTTAGAGGCACAGGCAACGGATGCTGGGCAGGAGCTAAAGACAGGTCAATGCACAGGCTGGGTTTGGCAACAGGCGGGCAGCAGAGGTACAGGAGGAGCAGGCAGAAGCAAGGTCAAAACAAGCCGGGGTCAGATGCAGGCGGAGGTCAGAAGAATCCAAAGGCAAGCCGGGTCGTCAACAGATCAGAAACTCAGGAACTCAGGAACACAGGAACTAGGAACAGGAAGCAGGAAACAGGAACTAGGCACAGAGCTGTTGATCAGGCAGCACTGATCAGAGATAACAGCAGACCTAAATAGGCTGATTGGCGCCAAACGCCACACTTGTGCGCGCGCTGATACGCACAGACGCCCGCGCACCCGCACGAGCCCGAGCGCGCCCCCGGACACCGGCGCGCACACCAGCACCACCAGGCACAGCGCGGCCAGCTAGATTAGACATGCCAGTGCCCCCAGAAGCACGCGCCCCAACACGCACAGGAACGCGCGCACCAATGCGCCCCGGCGCACACCAATGCGCCCCGGCGCGCACTGACGCCCAACCAGGTAACCTCTCTGACAGAAAGTGCCCAGATCCTGATCGGGGGAGATCACGGGGTGTAATAGGGACTTGGAAAACATAAAGCAAAACATCAATAATGTTCAAAACAAAATGAAGAACATCATTGATGTTTTAGGGAGAGTTTAAAACCCCTCGAAATCCCTTACTTATTTCTGCTTTTTTTTTTGCAAATTTTTTGACATATTCTAGAAAAGCCAAATTTTGAAGATGCACACAGTGTGTCAACATGTGCTATCTGCCATCACGGGAGATCAATATACGCGTTTTGGGGGTGCAACCTCTTCTTCAATAATAAAGTAGCTGAGAGGAAGGGGTTGCACCCACAAAACACGTCCCTTGATCCCCCATGATGGCAGCTAGCAGATGCTGACATTCTGCAATTTGTGTGCATCTTCAAAATTTGGCTTTTCCAGGGGTGACTTCACCCCATCTGCTGAACGCAATATCAAACACAGTTTCTAAATACTCATGTCTGATATTGCCTTCAATTTCTACAAAAGTTGAAGTTTGTAAGTTTCAGAGTTGTGTATTTCTTGTTGGTTTTAAACATGCCTGTTTTACCTTAAAAGACAATCTCTACTTTTAATGTGACCTAAAAAATTGTTATACAACAAACATGTTTATTTGTTTTAAAAACCTTTTATAAATGCACATGTGATTGTGCTTTGATTAAAAAGTTTGAGAATCAACAATGTGTGGCTTCTTCTTTCAATGCTCAAAAGCATTTTTTGGTTGTAAAGTTGGTGTTTTCAGTGACAATGGGGGTTATTTACTATGCAAATCCACTTTGCACTTTGCACAGTGCAGTTTCTGTGCAGTCTTAAGTGCACTTGCAGTGCAAAGTGTCTTTGCCTTTAGTAAATAACACCCGACAGTGCTTTTTAATTTTACACAATCACGCCATTTTTAGGACTCCCCAAATTTCAGTCAGGGTCAGCTAAAAGAAAGACAAGCAGTAAATCTAAGCAAATGTTTGTTCAGTTTAAACTTTTTTTTATTTAAAAAATGTCTCAGACATTGTCTGGCATATTGATGGCCCTCCTACCCACAAAGTATTCCATGTATCATATACGGATCTTGCGGGCACTCTGGGGGGGTAAGCCAGGATGGGCAGCTTCAAGCGCCATCAGGGTTGGTTCATTGAGATTAATTCCACCTTCAGGCCCAACTGAGCCAGCATAGTTTACAGAATTTCTCCTTAAAAAGTTGTGGAGAACACAGCAAGCCAGGATGATGTGATTGAGTTTATATTCCGCCATGTGTATCGGTGTAAGAAATAGGTGGAGCCGGCTGGCCATTATTCCAAACATGTTCTCCACCACTCTTCTGGCTCTGGCAAGCCGGTAATTAAAAAACCTCTGGTCCGGGGTGAGGGTCCTCATAGGGAATGGCCACATAAGATGGTCCCCCAGCGCAAACGCTTTATCCGCAACAAAGACGAATGGGAGTCCTTCCGCATTGTCTTCTGGAGTTTGCAAGTCCAAGCTGCCATTCTGGAGATGCCTGTAGAACTCCGTGTGGGCAATGACTCCACCATCTGACATCCGGCCATTCTTCCCCACGTCCACATACAGGAACTTGTAAGTAGCTGACACCACCGCCAACATCACAATACCATTGAACCCCTTGTGGTTGTAAGAGTATGACCCTGAGTTGGGTGGTGGGATGATGTGGACATGTTTCCCATCAATTGCCCCTCCGCAGTTAGGAAAGTCCCACTGCTGGGCAAAGTGGGATGCCACAGTCTGCCATTCCTGTGGGTTGGAAGGAAACTGTGGAGTCAAACAAGAAAAAAAAATCATTTTGCACATAAACATGGAAAGCAGATTAGACACAAACATTCTTGGCCAACATCAGTATAACATTTATTTTAGGAAGTATTTAAAGACAGGTATAAGGTATAAGGTCCACCTATCAGATCCCCACCGATTGGCCATTTTAAAAATTTTATGGGGGGGGAGATGTTTTGGACAGGTAACCCTCTCCACTTCATTGAGAGATGAATGCCTAAATAATATGTATTACTTTGGCCAGCCCCTCCTTACTTACACTATTGGCAGCCCACTGGACAGGTAAGAAGTGTCATAATACAAAAATATAAATACACACTGTACACATTTTAGCACATTTTTACATTCTGAAATTACCTATCAAGATAATAATAGGATACAAAAACTTTAACAGTACCATTTGAAAGTATTCAGGCAGGCCCTTGCACTACAGTACATGCTTTGGGAAATTCATCCATAAATCTGACCACAAAAGAGGTGGGTATAGTGTGTATGGGTTTTCCAAAGTCAGCAGATAGAGGATTGGTATCAGCTGAGTTAGTAGTTGGGGGGGAGGGAGGGTTCGAAATGATTTTGGGACCAAAAAAAAAAAAAGCCTCTGGCACTCTGCACAAGCACAACACACATTTTTACACATTTTAGCGGGTGTTTAGGGTAAAGCACTACTATGGAGCTGACAAAATACATTGTTAAGTGACTACACAAGGTAAATATCGGCCCAGGAGAGCATGCTGGGGAGGTAAGTGAAGGCAAATATGTATGAAGGACAAAAAAAAATACATAAAAATCCAGAATGCATGAGGACAAAGGGGACATTCACAGCATATTACAATCATGGTAATTAGGGAATAAGGAAAGAAATACAATACATTAGCAAACATTCTGTACAATAAAATGTGATGTTAAAGGATAAAAATCTTACCTTAATGTAGTCCTTCTGCAGGACCTGGATGATGGCAGAACAGGCCCTGCAGATAATGATCCCCAGAGCCTGGGGGGGAGATGCCTGTCGAGAACTTGAGCTCCTGCAGGCTTTTCTCGGTCGCCAAGTACCGCAGGGTGGCGACTAGCCTCTGCTCTGCAGTGATGGCTTGCCTCATGCAGGTATCCTGCCTGCTGATATAAGGGGTCAGCAAAGCCAACAAATACGGAGTCCGTAATCCGGAGAAAGTTCCTGAAATCGTCAGGATTATTCTCACGGATCCCACGGAGCAAAGGCATGTGACAGAACTGGTCATGCTGGAGCAACCAATTCTTGGTCCATGAACTTCTCTTCCTGTTCATAGACTGTGCTTGTGTCAAAGTAAGGACCCCAACACCAAGCCCCCACACAGCACGAACTCTACAATGAGTACTTACACGCAACATGGCTAGAAAACGGTCAGCTGCTCAGAACAAAGTAACAGAATGCACTGAAAAACAGCAAGGCCTATGAAAAGTGACTTGAAAATCAGTAACGAATGAACAAGAACACAATGACAAAGTCAATGGTAACTCGCTGCACACACTGAAGACCAGATACAAACCCACAAGCACAAACTGAACACCAGAAAAACGAACTGAAAACCACGAGTCTGAAAAAGCGCGAATTGTCTCTCACCAAACTTTTACTAACACAAGATTATCAAAAGGAGCCCAAAGGGTGTCGCGTTTGGTACTGAACTGCCCTTTTATAGCTTTGTCGTACGTGGTGTACGTCACCGCATTCTTGGCGTTCAGAAATTCCGACAACTTTGTGCAACCGTGTGTATGCAAAACAAGTTTGAGCCAACATCCGTTGGAAAAAATCCATGGATTTTGTTGTCGGAATGTCCGATCAATGTCCGACTGTGTGTACGGGGCATAACACAATAGCAGCAGATTATTATGAAAAAGTTAAGTTGAACTGTAGCTTGCTTCACTATTGTTCTGCTGCTGTGCTTATGCTTAATTGCTAAATAATTCAGATTCTCTGACAAACGGACCAGCTAAGATTGACTGTCTTCTGAAATTATTCAGCGTGTGTGTCTCTCTCTGCTAGCAAATCGTAAGTGAATGTAAGTTGGCTGTATGTGTGTACTTAGTTCTAGCTATTTTACTGCCCCTCCTCTTTGGTTACAATCGGCCAATAACATTCATCATCATTATGATTTTTATTTTACTTCCCCCACCCAAGTGATCTGTTCTCTCTATGTCAAATCTTTTCTCTCTATGTCGAATCTTTTCTCTCTATGTCGAATCTTTTTTCTCTATGTAGAATAATCTTAGACTAATAGAGTTAAGGTTAGGCACATTCGACCACAGGTTTGATAGACACAGATTGTTATTGTCAGCGTCCTGTCGAATCTCCTATCTATATCGTACTGTTGTCGCAATGAAAATGAAAATAAAGCATTTGTTTATGTCGGATCTTTCGGTTTTCGTATTCTGCGCTTTCGTTATCGTTTGTTAAAACGATAACGAAAATACCTGAAAATCGAATGAAAATGCATTCGGACGAAAACGAATGCACATGTCTATTTGGGACAATGTCACAGGAATTGTTGTGGGCCCAGGGTGAAGATATTGCTTCTGCCTTTACTTTCTCAGACTGGATAGCCACAGATTCTGGGAAGACATCACAGCCACTGAGCACTATCAAAGAGACATTGTCTAAAGTTACTAGTTCATTTGAGTCTGAACCGATGCCCATCGGATCTATGGTGCGCAAATCTCCAAATTCTTGTGTGCCTCCTGGTCTGGGGAAAAACCAGCACTTTACCTAGATTTGCCCGATTGCAAAGAGTGCTCACCAAACGAGTTGCCACAGAGTATGGTCCGGAGTTCCCTTATGTTACTCAAGAGATTTTGCAGGAAATCGAAGCCAATCGAGAACAGTGGTACCGTAAAGCTGTCTGGGACTATTTGTGTGTACCAAAGCCTTTCCGGAGAGCTGGTTATTCTGCTATCATGGATGAACGGTTCAATGGGTGTTTGCTACATTGGAATTACGGTCGGCACATCTATGCTGACAAAGTAGTCATTTGCAGACCTGGAAAAGATGACATTGTTTATTTAATCACCTCTTTGGATAAACATGGGAAGAAACTGACTCTGCCAGATCCCCGGTTCTATTGGTAATTATGCAAAGGGACTGTTATTTTCTACTTTGCCAAAGAAAACAGAACTCTGGGGTGCATAGTTAGATAGCATCAGGGTTGGTGAGAACTTTGTGGTCAAGAGGTTTCATCTACTTCAGCATTCCTATACCAAAAGACTCTTTGTCATGTTGGATTTCTGCCACTAGGTGGTGGGATTTGCCCAGAGATAGGGATGGACTTTTAAGGTACATTTAGTTTACTTTGCATTTAAAAATGTGTGTGGAAGAAAGTTTCATTCTCTTGGGAGCAAGGCTTTGCTCCCAATTGATGAGTAACACTGTTTTGTGATTTCTGTGTGTGTAACTTTGTTTTTCAGGTAACAAAAGATCTTCTATCAAGCTGCTAGCATGGGGGCAGTTAGATAGATAGTGAGGTTGCTGTAACATGATTGATGTGAATATGCTGTTGATTAATCTTTGAAATTGTAACATTATTCTTTACTGTCTTTCTTTTCCCCATCCAAGTTTTAGTTCAGATACCATCTCTCAGGCTTGAGAGTAATTTTTTCTTTACAGACGCTGAGGACATCGTATTTTGTAGTAGAGGGGAGTATGTAGCGTCCTGCTCCTGTTGATCAGGCGGTTGCATGTAAATTTAGGGGGATATCTGTTCTGTACACAGTTCAGATTTAATCTGTGGCTAAATTAGCTTCTGTTCCAGCATTGGCTGTGTTGCATGTAGTTCCACACTGTTGTCTGTAGGTGTCATTGTCACCACAGGCCAGTGTTAGAAGAGGAACAGGCTGAAGTGTATTGTGTGCTCTTCTTTCTTGGAAACAGACCAATGGGGGTGGTCCATCGCTGTGCATTCTGGGAGAGGGTACTTAAGGGGCAGACGCCATTTTGGTTTCCTCTTGCCTCCTGGCCCTCAAGGCCTAAGGGATGTGGTGACTCTTCTCCTGCCTCTGGGCCATGTTGGCCTGAGGCTATGTGACTACAAGTAGGCCCAGAAGCCTGGGGCCTACCACCGCAGAGGTGGTCCTTAGGCTGTCTTGCCTGTTAGGAAGAAGCCAAGCCAAGCTGAGGAGATCCAGGGGAGGACCCTTGCTGGATAGAGCCAGGATGAAGGCTGGTCTCTCGGGAGGGCCTGGTAACTTACTTGGAGGATGCACCTATACTTAACCAACCTGCCTCACAGTACTGCCGGGTCGACTTAAAGGTTCTGGTACTGTGTAACCGTGCAACTAATAATAAATCCTGTGGCAGAGGATCGTGCAACTAATACTAAATCCTGTGGCAGAGGATTGTTCAATCATTTTGTTCTTCTCAGGTCTGTGGCAGAGACTTTTCATCTGTGTGACATTCCGACCACTAGGCTAGGTCAGTGAGAGAGGCCTATCCGGGTGGGCAATATCTGGTGACTAAAGGTGTGTTTGTCTTCAGGATCTCAATCTCCTCAGTGATCTGCATAAGGTATCTGAATCCTCCTGCAACTCCTCTTCTACCTCTTTACTACTACTTCTTTAAATGTTTTGCAATAAAGCATTGGAAACAAAACTAAGTGACTGGTGCATATATTGGTGAGCGTAAGGCCTCTAAATCCCTCTCCACCTCTGAGTCCCGTATATGGTGGAAATACAGGTAAGAGGGTGATGGCAAAGACCCAAATTAAATCAGCTGCTCCTTCGGGGGTAAGCACTACAATAAATTTAGGCCAATTTGTATTATGCTATATATTTTTGGTAACAAAATCCCAATAAGCGTATATTGATTGTTATTGCATCTACAAACTATGGGATATACTGTGACATTGTGGTGGACAAATCTGACACTTAACTGACACTTTTGACACTTCTTTGGGGACCAGTGACATTAAAACAGTTATCTGTGCTAAAAATATGCACTGTCACTGTACTAATGACACTGGCAGGGAAGGGGTTACCATCAGGGGCGATGAAAGGGTTTAATGTGTCTCTAGCAGGTGCTTGCTAACTGTGTGGGGGTTGCTGTGACTGGGTGAAGACAGAGATCCATGTTCCTGCTTAGCAGAAACACAAGATCTCTATATTCTCCCCTGTCAGAATGGCAATCTGCCTTGTTTACATAGGCAGATCACTGTTCTTCCTCCTCAGGAATGATCGTGGATGGCCGGTAGACATCAGGACTACTGACTACTGACCCGCTGATTGGCTCCCCCTCTATCCAATCAGTGCGCGATCGTGCCTCCATCAGTGCGCACGCGCCACCTGGTGGCTATTGCACGAAATGATGTACAGGTACGTGATCTCACGCAATAGAGCCAACCTGCTGCAGTACATGTACTTTAGGCGGTCAGCAAGTGGTTAATTGAACAATTTGAAATTAGAAGCTGATTGACTACCATGCACAGCTTCTCCAGATTTTGCACTCTTCAGTTTTAGCAAGTCAACCCCATTGTGTCATGACTGGGAATTTGTTCCCAATAGGGTCAGACTGATTGACCAATATTTTGTTATCGCTGGTGAAGACAGTGGTAAAAGCCATGCAGGAGACATGACAGCTCAGCATGCCCAGTTGATTAGCAAAGGTGAGAGGTGAGAGCCCTTAGAAGGGCTGAGGTGCAGGGTTTAAGGAGTCATCTGATCTTCACCATGGCTCTTGATGGTGGAAATGGGTTTGACTGCAAATCATGCCTCTTGCTGTGGCAATTTGACTCACCGAGTAAGAGTAACAAGACTCAAGCCTCTTTTAGCAGTGGGAGTCTGAAGAGTGCAGGAGACACATGAGTGTAGAGACAGAGGCGGCTCTAGGCTTTGTGAGGCATTAGGCATAACATAGACATGAGGCCCCACTCACGTCCATAAGGGAAAAAATAATTCAAGCAATGAAAATGAATTGCATATAGTACTGGTGTCAGTGTCCCCTATTTCAAAGCTGGTGTCAGTGCTGGCATGCTCTCAGTACTGGTGTCAGGGCACTCTATCTCAGTGCAGTGTGCTCTGTCTCGGCGCTGATGTCATTAACCTCTCTCTCTCAGTGCTGGTGTCAGTGCTCTATCTCTCTGTGCTGGTGTCAGTGTACACTCTGCTAGTGCTGGTGTCAGTGCTCTGTCTCTCTCAGTGCTGTGTCAGTGCTCTGTCTCTCTCAGTGCTGGTGTCAGTGCTCTGTCTCTCTCAATGCTGGTGTCAGTGCTCTGTCTCTCTCAGTGCTGGTGTCAGTGCTCTGTCTCTCTCAGTGCTGGTGTCAGTGCTCTGTCTCTCTCGGTGCTGGTGTCAGTGCTCTGTCTCTCTCAGTGCTGGTGTCAGTGCGGTCTCTCTCAGTGCTGGTGTTAGTGCAGTCTCTCTCAGTGTTGGTGTCAGTGTGGTCTCTCTCAGTGCTGGTGTCAGTGCGGTCTCTTAGGATAGTAGGATAGCAGAGGCAGCTCTTTAGGCAAACTAGGTGGCCGCGAGGCCCCTGAGAGGGTGAGGCCTTAGGCGACCGCCTAATTTGCCTAATTAGAGAGCCGCCTCTGTGTAGAGAGACTTGATTCTGACAGGAGTGCTCAGAGAATCACGCAGGTTCTGGTATCAGGTTGCTGGCTGGAACGTACAGAGAACCACACAGGGGCTGGAATGCAGGTTGTTGGCTGGAGTACACAAGGAGCAACAGAGATGAGGGAAGAATGGATGCTGGCTGGGGTGCTCAAGGATGCCACAGGTACAGTTAAGCTAGTTACATGCTGGAGTGCACAGAGAATCACACAGATCATGGGATGCAAGTTACTGGCTGGAACACACACGGAAAAACATATGCACTGGTTACAGGTTGGAACACACAAGGAAACACAGAGGCACTGGTCAAAGTTGGAATACACAGAAAAACACACATGAAGATTGTGGGAGACAGAAAAACTGGGAACACACAGAAGTAACAAAGAATCATCAGACATGCTCAGTTAGTCACTTGGAGACACAGAGGGGTTCGGCCAGTGTGTGCATTAATGTATTAGGACAGAGCCTAGGTGTGGATTGGCTGAGGCACCAGCGGCTGTTGATTGGTTGTATGCCAATGGCCTTGTGCAGAGAGAAGATTCAGCGCTGGAACATTGAACAGGTGACTGTAGCAGTCAGCAACCTTTTCTTTGTTAAATAGGTGAGGGTTGATTTATTAAAGCCAAATAGACTGTTCATTTTGTAAGGAAAGTGCACTTTGTAAGGAACTTGTCCAATAGTTTAGTAAATGTGGTGAAGTCTCACCAAAAATACCCAATCACGCGGGGAAAATAAAAAAAAACTCAATTTTTGCTTGTACATGATTGGATTATGGAAATTAGCAGATCTTTACCACTAAGCTCTGGGGCAAATTTCCTTGCAAAGTACAACTTTCCTTGGAAAGCAAACAGCATATTTTGCCTAGTGAATCAATCTCTTTGTCTCAGCCAATCTAACTGCCACTTTTGCAGGACAGCTAGTTCTGTTACATAGTTATATAGTAGGTGAGGTTGAAAAAAGACACAAGTCCATGGAGTTCAACCTATGTGTGTGGTTATATGTCAGTATTACATTGTATATCCCTGTATGTTGTGGTTGTTCAGGTGCTTATCTAATAGTTTCTTGAAACTATCGATGCCCCCCGCTGAGACCACCGCCTGTGGAAGGGAATTCAACATCCTTGCTGCTCTTACAGTAAAGAACCCTCTAAGTAGTTTAAGATTAAACCTCTTTTCTTCTAATTTTAATGAGTGGCCACGAGTCTTGTTAAACTCCCTTCTGCAAAAAAGTTTTATCCCTATCGTGGGGTCACCAGTATGGTATTTGTATATTGAAATCATATTCCCTCTCAAGCCTCTCTTCCCCAGAGAGAATAAGTTCAGTGCTTGCAACCTTTCCTCATAACTAATATCCTCCATTAGCTTTTTTGCCTTTTTCTGTACTCGCTCCATTTCCAGTACATCCTTCCTGAGGACTGGTGCCCAGAACTGGACAGCATACTCCAGGTGTGGCTGGACCAGAGTCTTGTAGAGCTGGAGAATTATTGTTTTACCTCTGGAATTAATCCCCTTTTTAATGCATGCCAATATTCTGTTTGCTTTGTTAGCAGTAGCTTGGCATTGCATGCCATTGCTGAGCCTATCATCTACTAGGACCCCCAGTTCCTTTTCCATCCTAGATTCCCCCAGAGGTTCTCCCCCTAGTGTAAAGATTGCATTCATATTTTTGCCACCCAAATGCATTATTTTACATTTTTCTACAAGGAACTACAATTTGCCATGTAGTTGCCCACCCATTAATTTGTTCAGATCTTTTTGCAAGGTTTCTACATTCTGCGGAGAAGTTATTGCCCTGCTTAGCTTAGTATTATCTGCAAATACAGAGATTAAACTGTTTACCCCATTCTCCAGGTCAGTTATGAACAAATTAAACAGGATTGGTCCCAGCACAGAACCCTGACAGACCCCACTACCCACCCCTGACCATTTCGAGTACTCCCCATTTATCATCACCCTCTAAACTCACCCTTGTAGCCAGTTTATAATCCATGTACTCACCCTATGGTCCATGCCAATGGACCTTATTTTGTACAGTAAATGTTTATAGGGAACTGTGTCAAATGCTTTTGCAAAATCCAGATACATCACGTCTACGGGCCTTCCTTTATATAGATGGCAACTCACCTCCTCATAGAAGGTCAATAGATTGGTTTGGCAAGAACGAATCTTCATAAATCCATGCTGATTACTGCTAATGATACCATTCTCATTACTAAAATCTTCTATATAGTCCCTTATCATCCCCTCGAAGAGTTTGCATATTATTGATGTTAGGCTAACTGGTCTGTAATTCCTAGGGATGTATTTTGGGCCTTTTTTAAATATTGGTGCTACATTGGCTTTTCTCCAATCAGCTGGTACCATTCCAGTCAGTAGACTGTCAGTAAAGATTAGGAACAATGGTCTGGCAATTACTTGACTGAGTTCCCTAAGTACCCTCGGGTGCACGCCATCTGGTCCTGGTGATTTATTAATGTTAATTTTCGCAAGTCTAATTTTAATTCTGTCCTCTGTTAACCATGGAGGTGCTTCCTGTGATGTATCATGAAGATAAACACTGCAATTTTGGTTACTAAAGCCCCCCGATTCCCTCATGAAGACTGAGGAGAAGAATAAATCTGATACCTTCGCCCTCTCCCCATCCTTTGTAACCAGATGTCCTTCCTCATTCTTTATGGGGCCAATATGGTCTGTCCTCCCTTTTTTACTGTTTACATATTTAAATAATTTCTTGGGATTTTTTTGCTCTCCTCTGCTATGTGTCTTTCATGTTCTATCTTAGCCGTCCTTATTGCACCCTTACATTTCTTGTTGCATTCTTTATAAAGTCTGAATGCTGATGATGATCCCTCAACCTTGTATTTTTTGAAGGCATTCTCATTTGCTTTTATATGCATGTTTAGGAGTTAAGCCATCCAGGACTTTTGTTTGCTCTTTTAAATTTATTACCTAATGGGATGCATTGGCTAATGCCCTAATTTATTATGCCCTTAAAGCAAACCCATCTCTCCTGCATGTTCTTTGTTCCTAAGATTTTATCCCAATTTATGCCTTCTAGCAAGGATTGTAGTTTAGGGAAGTTGGCTCTTTTGAAATGCAGTGTCTTTGTATTCCCCTTATCCTATTTGTGTGATTTATACTGAAGCCAATTGACCTGTGATTGCTGTTACCTAAATTGCCCCGTATTTTCACATCCATGATCAGGTCTGTATTGTTGGTATTCAGTAGCTCCAGTAATGCTTTATTTCTAGTTGGTGTGTCTACCATCTGAACCATAAAATTGTCCTGCAAGACATTTAGGAACTGGCGAGCCTAAGATGAATGCGTGGTGCCCTCTGCCCAGTCTATGTCTGGATAATTAAAATCCCCCATTATGATAACACTTCCCATCCTTACTGCCAAATTGGGATAGGAGATCTGTCTCCCCTTCCTCCCTCAGGTTAGGGGGCCTATATCATACTCCCAGTATTATTTTCCCCTTAGCTTCATCCCTTTGGAGCTCTACTCATAAGGATTCCACCTTCTCCCTAGCTCCCTTAGTGATGTCATCTCTCACATTCACTTGTACATTATTCTTGATATATAGGCATACCCCTCCCCCTTTTTTACCATCTCTATCCTTGCGATAAAGGGTATACCCTTGAATGTTTGCCAGCCAATCATGAGAGCTCTTGAACCAGGTCTCTGAAATTCCCACAAAATCCAATTCCTCCTCGTTCAACAGTAACTCCAGTTCACCCATCTTGTCCGCCAGGCTCCTGGCATTAGTGAACATGCCACATAGTTTAGACCGGTCGCATATTATCCTCTTACTGGGTGCTGTGAGATTGCAACTAGGACTTGCTACTATCCTTACCTTGGGTTTATGTGCTTTGGTCAACCTACCACTAATGCCCCCAATACTACCCTCTGGAATATGTTTCACACTGACTATCTCTACCTCTGGACCCTCCCCCAATCACCTAGTTTAAAAACCCCTCTAACTTTTTGGCCATCTTCATTTCCAGCTGATCTGCACCCTCTTCATTTAGGTGCAGTCCATCCCTTCTATAGTACTGGTTATCGACTGAGAAGTCGGCCCAGTCCTGAGGAACCCAAACCCCTCCTTACTACACCAGCTCTTCAGCCACTTGTTTAATTCCCTAATGTCCCTCTGCCTTTCTGATGTGGCTCGATGCACCAGTAGTATTCCTGAGAATACTACCTTGGGGGTCCTTTTCCTCAGTTTAGCTCCCAAGTCCCTAAAATCGTTCTTTAGGACACTCCATCCAACGTGCACCATGACAGCTGGGTCTTCCCCAGCCCCTCCCAGTAATCTTTCCACCAGATCCGTGATGTAGGAACAAATGGGAAATGGAGCACTGACAGGTGCTACTATTGAATTGAAAAATGGGACAGTGGTGTGGATAAGGAAGTGTGGTGTTTGTAAGAGGCAAACCGTTGAGGTGGTCATTAGACCTACAGTACTGGGTTCAGATGGATGGGGTAGGTGGCAGCCGGCTTCTCAGAGCAGAAGGGACTCTGTGGGGAAGACAAGCAGAAAAAAAGAGCAGCGCCGCTCTAGGGGTAATAGTGTGTATAAAAGACTTTAATAATGTTTAAAATATGCACTCAAATTTAGGCTAATAAAAACAGGCATGTAGTGTTACTCTTTAACATCATGAGATCACATGGACCGCTGGGTTGTGGAGGAGTCATTCCCCGGCCGCTTCCGGTGGCGTCTGAAGCTCCGAGGTATGTAGTTCCGTCAGACAGTGCATCAGCTGGTCCGTGGGTGGAGATGACAGATGCTGGAGAGCCGGGGGGCGTGGCCATAGTGCTCACGTTAGGAGCATGCGTGCTCCTTCATCAGATCCATGATGTGCCAAACCCGAGCACCCGGTAGACAACATACAGTTCGGCGCTTTAGGTCTTTGTTACAGATTGGCCTCTCTGTCCTTCCAAGAATTAAGTCCCCTACCACCACAATCTGTCTTTCCTTTCCCTTCGCTTCCCCCCCACTCTCACTGGAGGAGTTCTTCCCCCGGCAGCTAGGAGAGTCCCTCAGCTCCAGCAGTGCTGGTCCCTGACTGGATTCACCAATGTCACTCAATGGAGCATACCTTTTGGGATGCTCTAGCCCTGGATCAGCCTCCCTGGCACTTCCCCCTCTAACCTTCCTGACTGTCACCCATCTACTCTTTCCTAGTGCCTGCACCTCTTTGTCTCCACCCGCCTCTGTGCTGGCCCCTGCCGGCACCTGCCGTGTACGTTCCTGGCTCTCCTTTAGTATGGAGGGACTTCTCAGTGCTGACAGTTGCTTCCCCAGATTCAGAACCTGGGCTTCCAGGGAAACAATGTGCTTACATTTTGCACAGCAGTATTCGCCCTCGATCGGATAATCAAGGAACTCATGCATGCCACAAGATGTACAAGGAGTCACCTCTCCTGACCGGCCAAGCATCGTACCTATTAAATTTAATGAGGATTGGGGATTATACCCTGTTCAAATTACCTAACAACTAGCTTCCTGACACTAATACTCAACAAGACAATACACAGGTACTCAACAAGACAATACACAGGTACTCGCAGAACTACGTGCACTCGCAGACCTATGTACACTTGCACATCTACGTGCACTCGCAGACCTATGTGCACTCACAATACACAAGTACACAATACACAAGTACTAACAATCCACACACTACTCAAACACTCAGGAACTCACACTACACAGGTACTATGACCCCTGTTATGACCTCCTGTTTTCAACTCTGGTTTTTAACTCACCACTTAGTCCAGTTCCACTAACTGGTTTTTAACTCACCACTTAGTCCAGTTCCACTAACTGGTTTTTAAATCACCACTTAGTCCAGTTCCACTTGGTCTAAGTTCCAGCAAGCTCAAAGATGAGCAGGCTCACAATGAGTTTTAAACAAGGTTATATAGGCCTCAAGCACCTGTGACCAATTAAACACTCCCCTTAATTAGTAGACTCAAGGAACCAAAGAAAAAAAAAAGCTGTTTATAACATAATAAAACAGAACATGAAAAAGCACAATAGTAATACATCATGGCTCAGTTTTCTTAGCTGCAAGTGTAGATCTGATCTCCCATACTTTGTTAAACCTTGGCAGAGAGTTGCCTATCATTGCTGTCAAGTGTTCCATCCTGTGTATATCCGCTATGGCCATAAGAAATTGCAGAAAAGCATGGGGTAGTAGACAAACAATACTGAGGTATAGCACATTTTGCTGCTAACAGAATAAAAGCCATCAATCTCTTAGTAGCCTTAGTAGTGCCCAGGAGTGGAAGACCTGATAGGAAATGTATGAGATTTAAAAGGAATAGGGATATCTAGGATCTTTTGCAAGAGGTTATGAACTGGTGTCCAAAAGGGTGTGATTGAGGAACATTCCCAAAAGATATGGTAATGAGTGCCTATAGCAGCATCACATCTCCAACATTGTCCAGAGGTTGTCAACTTTTGAGCATGTAAGAAATATGGAGTCCTATACCAAAATAGAAGTGTTTTGTACACAGTCTCTCTCTGTGCCATGCATCATGAGACTCTAGATGTAGAGTCCCATATTTTTCCCTAGTCACCTAAGGATATAGGCCGTTGAAGAATATGGGAACATTTTCTCATATATGTGTGACTGGCTTCAGTCGGGGGGGGGGGAGCTGCATGCAAGATTTTATAAACAGATGACATCAAGTGGGGTTCATAGGGGTCCAGTAATTCAAATTCAGTTGGCGTGTCTAGTCGGGGGGAGATTTAGTAGCAAAAAAAATGTTTAATTTGTAGGAAAGAAAGAAATTTTGAGATCTTATGTTTGGATTGCAGCTCTATAAAAGAGAGAAGTTTATGTGTCTCTGGGTGTATCAGATGAAAGATTCCAGCTTGGGTCCAGGGTAACATATGGTTATAAGATAAGCTGTCCGGGCTATCTGGGTTGAATAAAACATGGGAGCATGGAGAAGAGAGAGAGTTTCTACTAGAGCATCACTTCCAAATCAACAGAGTGAATAACATCGGGTTTAGACAGGCACTTCTCAGTTGAGGCATTCATTTGTCTGAGGAAGGCCATAGCATGGAACAAGGGTATGCAGGGGATGTGACCCCCATTTTAATTTCAGACCATTTGTTCGGGGCATATCTGGAAGTCCAAGAGACAATAGCCCCTAAGTGTGTAGCATAATAATATTTTAAGAGATTGGGGGCACCCAATCCTCCCCTACCAAGCTTGCTATCCTATGGGAGGCATTGTTCCATACAAAATTTAAAAAAATTCTCTGAAGTGCCTTTAAGTGGTGTATTGGGATCAACACTGGGAGGGTCTCAAATATTTTGAGAACATTGATTCTCTCAAGAAGGGAAAGAGGGGGGTTAGTCCAAGCTTTTAGTTAAAGATTTATTTCTGCAAACAGAGAGGAAATTTAGCCTGAAATAATGTAGAATATGAGGTAGTCAGTTGGACATCCAGATATTTAAGTGAGTGGGAGCACCAGTGATAATTAAAATGTCCCTGAAGCGAGGCGGGATGGTTCGTTGGGATAGTAATAGGAAGGGCTTCTGTTTTAGTTGGATTAACTTTGAACCATGTTATGATTCCAAAGAGCACAGGGTATCACGAAGGGAGGGAAAGGAGATGTGGGGATGGGTCATTGTCAATAAGATGTCATCAGCAAATAAGGACAGCTTATTTTCCCTCCATCGCAGCATAACCCCCCGTATAACGGAATGGGAATGGATGGTTGCAGCCAGGGGCTCCAAACTAAATTAGAAGAGCAAAGGTGACAGGGGGCACCCCTGTCTGGTGCCATTAATCAGGGAAAATGACTGCAACGGATGAGAAGCAAGCTGTACTTGGGAAGTAGGTTTAGAATATAATGCCTGGAGGGCCTGTATAAACAGACCCGAGAATCCATACCGAGACAGGACTGCAAACATAAATAAATTTAAGCGGTCAAACGCTTTTTGAGTGTCTAAGCGTAACACTAGGGCGGGTAATTTGGTTTTGTTAGGAGATCTATTAGGTTGATAGTACATCTTATATTATCCCCAGCATGTCTGCTGGGAACAAAACCTACCTGGTCCATGTGTATGAGCGATGGGAGCAATAGGGACAACCTCTTTGCAAGGATTTTTTAAAATATTTTGTAATTCGAATTTAATAAAGCAATAGGGCGATAATTGTCAGGGATAGTCAGGTCTTTATCTGGTTTTTGGATGACCATAATGAAAGCATGTAAGAATTGTGGGTGGGGTACAGTACCCCTCATCAGGGAAGCAAACAAATTTACCATGAGAGGATTTAAAATTGGAAGGAAGGACTTATAATAGGAGTAAAGCAGTCCATTCAGACCTGGTGATTTATGTGACGGTAAATGTTGTATAACCTCAGTTATTTCCTCAGCAGTTAGGGGCATATTTAATTTAGAACGGTTATCAGGAGTTATTTTGGGCAGCTGTAAGGAAGCAAAAAGGAGTAAGATTTCTCTTGTGTAAACTGGGAGTTTGGGTCCACACTCAAACAATTATAACATTTTTGGTAATTTTCACCAAAAACCTTAGACATAGTCCAGGGGCAGAGGCTGGGGTACCATTGGATTGCATCAAAAAATCAGGCATAGAGATAAAGGTACATGGTTTAAATTTATGAACTAGCATCCTATGAGGCTTATTAGCATATTCATAAAACTTTTGTTTAGCCCATAACATAGATTTAGATATCGTACTCAAGTCCAGTGACTTAATGCAATTACGGAGAGAGATGGTCCACAGTGGGGGAAAGGAGTAAATGTTCCTCTGCAGTAGCTAAATTGAGTTAGGTCTCGGATACCATGCCCTCATTGAGTTGAAAGAATTCAGCCAGTTTCTATTGAAGTTGAATCTTGATATCAGGGATACAAAGAAAAGTTTTATTAAGGCGTCAATGGCATATCTTAGGGGTCGGAGCAGAAAGAAGAAGGTTAATGATTATAGGTGCATGGTCCGACCAAGTAATAGGATTTATTTTGGAGTTAGCTACATGCGTCAGTAAAGGCGCAGATACAAAAAAATTATCAAGTCGGGTATATAATTTGGTGAGGGAATAAAACGTAAATTGTTTATGGGTCAGATGCTTTACCTGCCATGTATCAAAGAGATTATAGGATTGAATACGTTTCGGAAAGAAAAGAACAAGTTTTGAACATGGAGTGATGAGGTAGTTTGAAAAAGGGCAAATCTTTCCTTGGTTGGAGACATACACGGCTTAAAGTCTCCACTCATGAACATGGAGGGTTGTGATAAAGACTGGATTTTCTCAAAAACCTGGCTAAAGTAACAGATGTGTTCATGTGGTCACAGCTCAAGAGAATATAATGTCCATGAGGGTCCAGGAAAGATGATTCAGTTTGAATAGGACAGGATCGTTTCATGAGGATTGCTACCCCAGCCTTGGCAGGAAGGATCAGAAGCTACAGAAGTGGTAGGGAATAGCTTGGATGCAATGAATAAGCCCTCTGCACAGAAATATGTCTCCTGAACCATGACCACATCTGCTTTAGAGGACTTGAACTCCTTCAGTGCCAACCAGCGCTTACAAATGGAGTTCAATCCCTTTACATTACATGAGATTATACTTAAAGCCATAACAAATACTAAGTGAATAGAGCAAGTTTTATTCTAATAATTGTAAAAATGAGCATAGACCATGATGTGTAGAGTAACAAAACCATTATAGTATAAACATTGAAAAGGAGTAAGAATACTGTTGTCGGATCACAGTTGTGATCCCAGAAAAGGATCTTAAAAAGAAGAAAAAAAATAAAAATATAAGAATTGAAAAAACAAGAACCACATTGGTATTAGGCCTGAGGAGGACGTTGGGGAGTGGAGAAAGCTTTCTGTGATCTTTGCTGGACTGGGGTCCAGATCTTTCCAGGCGTGGAAAGCGGCCTTGGAGCAGGAGCAGGAATCTGAAGATCTTCCTCAGGAACTGGTGGGAGATCCAAATCCTGGACGCACGTTTAGCTTACTTGAAGGTCTCTCATGGAGTATTGTGTCCCATCTCTAGACACAGAGAGTCAGAAAGGAAAGCCCCAATGATATGGAACTTGATGATTCTGCAGATGTACAGTGACAGGGTGAAGTTTTGCTAAAGTAATGGGTGACAGGTTGCCGAAGATTTGAATTTTGGCACCTTTAAATTCAATTTATTGTGGGTGGCTATTGTAAGAGCCTCTTTGCTTTCATAATAGTGTAAATGGATGATGATGACTCTGGAAATGGCACCTTGAGGTGGTTTAGGGCCCAGAGATCTATGAGCCCTGTCCAGGCGCCAGTCAATATCCGGGATATGGGGTACCAAATAAGAAACAAAGCAAGGAGGTAGGGACGTATTTCTCTATTATTGACAGATTCAGGGACCCCACGGATCTGCAAATTCTGACGGCATTCCCTGTTTTCCAAATCCACTTGTTGCATTTGCATTTTGGAGACTGTATGTTTAAGAGCAGCGTTATCTTCCTCTAAGACACGAACATACTGCACTAGTTTGTCAAATTTGGTTTCCAGGGTATCTGTGCATTCCCCAAATGATCAATCTCCCCTCTGAGCTCATGTGCTATTTTCCCAACTTCTTTAGCAATGTTCTGGGTTAGATTCTGAAGCAGGGTGTGCAGGTTTAAATGGACGATGATGACTCTGGGATTGGCACCTTGAGGTGGTTTAGGGGCCAGAGATCTATGAGCCCTGTCCAGGCGCCAGTCAATATCCGGGATATGGGGTGCCAAATAAGAAACAAAGCAAGGAGGTAGGGACGTATTTCTCTATTATTGACAGATTCAGGGACCCCACGGATCTGCAAATTCTGATGGTATTCCCTGTTTTCCAAATCCACTTGTTACATTTGCATTTTGGAGACTGTATGTTTAATAGCAGCGTTATCTTCCTCTAAGACATGAACATACTGCACTAGTTCATCAAATTTGGTTTCCAGGGTATCTGTGCATTCCCCAAATGATCAATCTCCCCTCTGAGCTCATGTGCTATTTTCCCAACTTCTTTAGCAATGTTCTGGGTTAGATTCTGAAGCAGGGTGTGCTGGTTTAAATCCAAAACCTTCACAGTCACCATCGCTGCTGATTCTGGCAGTGGAGATGATTGTGCCTTGCTTAGGGGTCTTTCAGTAAAAAGAGAAGGATCAATGAGTGCCAGTGACTCAGTGGGCTCCACCGAATCCTCCGGACTACTTGAGGCCGGGGATTGCGGCCTACGCAGGAAACGATCCATAAGCTGGGAAGGCCTACGCGTGGACTAAGGTAAGTTCTTCTGACATATGCATTTTTGGTCACTGATCTTACCCATGAGATGCCTGTGTGGCGCCTGGGTGCTTCCGGGATCAGATGAGAGGACTCCCGGTGCTTTGGTTGCGGCTGTAGTGGAGCGGGAGCTTTGATAGGAAACGGAGGCCAGAGCTTAGATCTTACACGTCTGCCATCTTACGAGCCGTGCATGCTCCCCCTTTGCAATTGGGTTTAAATACACTTTAGACTTCTTAATACTTTTTACTCTAGGTTAAGTTTGACTTTGCACAAGGTAACCACAGTGGGTGACAATGGCCACAGCCAGTAAACATGTCCGCCAAGGACATAGGCGTAATTTCCTGTGTAGTGTGGTCCAATAAATCTATGGGGAACTTATGATGGAATCCTAAAGCCTTCTTTATAAAAGTGTGACCGTATATTTGTCCTTTTCCAGGAAAATTAGTACAGGGGTACATTAGTTTCCCTTACCCATTCCCAAAAAGAGTAAAAGTAACAATTCTGTATAATTCTGTACAATAATAAAAATAGTAATACAGTCTACCCAATCCAGAGTTTACCTGCCAGTGGGACAATGTACAGAGTCTGCCAGCGATGGGCCCTTGTATTAGAGTGTTCAATTAGATAAACAAGATGGTGGCTAGAGGCCTCTCACCACTGATGACTCTGGTGACTGGTTCTGGTTGTGAATGGTCTCTCGATGTCCAGTGAAAGGGTTTTCCTAAAGGTGAAGGGTGGGGTATAAAATGTCCCCACCCCCACTACCTATGGGATTGTGGCAGACAAAGAAATTTCTAGAATGGTCACTTAATGGTCATGTATTAATTTTTTTTTAATTTGACGATAAATGCTTACTCTTGATTGGAGGATGATTTCACTGTTGCCCATAAACAGTCCTCTGGCACGGGCTGGTACCTATAAAAAGACTAGGATGTGTCATTAAATGTGGAGATGACAAGAAGATACAGAAGACAGCTCATCCCACCCTTCCACCCTGTCGTAGCCCTTTTTATGAATTTTGTCCCTTTCTTTGAAAGGGGATGTTATGTTTAAGTTAAAGTGGTAGCTTGAGCTTCAATAGTTGAGCTAGATATATGATTATGTAAAATGTTAAATACTAAGATATGAGTATTGCTTAATGAATTTTAATTAAATTAATTATTTATGTTTCATTAAAGTTGTGATAAATAAATTAATTTATTATACTTATAATAAAGGGCAACGGCCTATTCAAACCACAGGTTCTTGAGTCAAGAGCGTTTATTTATTAAAGTAAAGGGGTTTTGACTACGATCCCATTCTCAAGCCAATTCTCTGCAGCTGCAGCAGGTGGTGGTGACTGGAACACGTGTTGCTCTGGATAACTATAACACTGAGGGTGGTAAAGCTGGAACACTGTGAAACAGTAGTAAGTCTCTCTTCATTCACTGCAGCCAGCAGCTCTCAGCACAGCAATAGCCTGCAGCCTGATCCCTTCATACAGTTTAGCATGTGATTCAAATGCAGCACACAGTCTCTGACAGAATGATCTGCCCTGGACTCAGCAACAGCACATGGTCCAACTTTTATTGGCAACCCTGTGCCCTATCCACACACGCTCCAGCCTAAAAGCTCCTCAGCTTACAAAATCTGCAGGGGATCAAATAATTATTTTCCCAACTATATATTTCTAAACTGGGGTTTCCTAAAGGGGGGCTGATATATACAGTATCTCAGAAAAGTGAGTACACCCCTCACATTTTTGTAAATATTTTATTATATCTTTTCATGTGACAACATTGAGAAAATGACACTTTGCTATGATGTAAAGTAGTGAGTGTACAGCTTATATAACAGTGTAAATTTGCTATCTCCTCAAAAGAACTCAACATACAGTCATTATTGTCTATACTTTTGGCAACAAAATTGAGTACACCCCTAAGTCAAAAATGTCCAAATTGGCCCAAATAGCCATTTTCCCTCCCTGGTGTCATGTGACTCATTATTACAAGGCCTCAGGTGTGAATGGGGAGCAGGTGTGTTGAATTTGGTGTTATCGCTCTCACTCTCTTATACTGGTCACTGGAAGTTCAACATGGCACCTCATGGCAAAGAACTCTGAGGATCTGAAAAAAAGAATTTTTGCTCTACATAAAGATGGCCTAGGCTATAGGAAGAATGCCAAGACCCTGAAACTGAGCATTAGCACAGTGGCCAAGACCATGCAGCGGTTTAACAGGACAGGTTCCACTCAGAACAGACCTCACCATGGACGACCAAAAAGGTTGAGTGCACATGCTCAGCATCATATCTATAGGTTGTCTTTGGGAAATAGACGTATGAGCACTGTCAGCATTGCTACAGAGGTTAAAGGGGTGGGGGGGGGGTCAGCCTGTCAGTGCTCAGACCATACGCCGCACACTGCATCACATTTGTCTGCATGGCTATCATCCCACAAGGAAGCCTCTTCTTAAGATGATGCACTAGAAAGATTGCAGTTTGCTGAATACAAGCAGACTAAGGACATGGATTACTGGAACCATGTCCTGTGGTCTGATTAGACCAAGATAAACTAATTTGGTTCAGATGGTGTCAAGCATGTGTGACAGCAACCAGGTGAGGAGTACAAAGACAAGTGTGTCTTGCCTACAGTCAAGCATGGTGGTGGGAGTGTCACGGTCTGGGGCTGCATGAGTGCTGCTGGCACTGGGGAGCTACAGTTCATTGAGGGAACCATGAATGCCAACATGTACTGTGACATAATAAATCCAAGCATGTTCCCCTCCCTTTGGAGACTGGGCTGCAGGGCAGTATTCCAGCATGATAATGACCCCAAACACACCTCCAAGATGACCACTGCCTTGCTAAAGAAGCTGAGGGTAAAGGTGATGGACTGGCCAAGCATGTCTCCAGACCTAAACCCTATTGAATATCTGTGGGGCATCCTCAAATGGAAGGAGCGAAAGAGGGGTTTATTAGGGACTTTACCGAAGCCAAGTCCTGGTAAGGACATGTAATTCCATCCCTGGGGACTTTGAGTGAAATCATGATCTGGTGAGGTCATGCATTTCCATCCCATTTAATGAAGAGGACAAGGGGAGCAGGACTTTATTCGAAGCACAAGGTGGCAACAGAATTGCTTGGTGAATATGTAGGAGTTTTATTGGTTGTGACGATAATACATGCATAATAAGCTGGTATATAAATATAATATAGTAACAGAAACTTCATATTTAACATGTTGATCACAATAATGACAAATGTTGAACATACTGATAACAATAATAGCTCATATTGAACATGTAAATAACAATGGTATCTCATAAAAATAGGGGGCAATAAAATTCCAGAGTTCACCAAGACCATAATTGGGTAAGGTAATTAACACTGTAGGGCCTGCAAGACCTGTAGCCTCCCTAGGCCTGTGAATGGGTAACCTAATAGTAGCTTGAAGTTCAAGTATGTATTGTTAATAGAAGCACGGTAATTGGTGGCTCTACGCATTTCGTGGTTTTTGAACCACTCATCAGGAGCAAAGCACGTGGTAATTTCAGATACATGAATTGGTGGCAAGGTGACCGGGTGCCGCAAACGATCCAGCGACATCCCCAGGTGGGAGCTGAGGTAGACCCATGAACTCTAGAATTTTATTGCCCCCTATTTTTATGAGCTACCATTGTTATTTACATGTTCAATATGAGCTATTATTGTTATCAGTATGTTCAGCATGAGTCATTATTGTGATCAACATGTTAAATATGAAGTTTCTGTTACTATATTATATTTATATACCAGCTTGTTATGCATGTATTATCGTCACAACCAATAAAACTCCTACATATTCACCAAGCAATTCTGTTGCCACCCTGTACTTCATATAAACTCCCGTTCCCCTTGTCCTCTTCCTCCTCAAATGGAAGGAGGAGAAGTGCAAGGTCTCTAACATCCACCAGCTCCGTGATGTCGTCATGGAGGAGCGGAAGAGGACTCCAGTGGCAACCTGTGAAGCTCTGGTGAACTCCATGCCCAAAAGGGTTAAGCTAGTGTTGGAAAATAATGGTGGCCACACAAAATATTGACACTTTGGGCCTAATTTGGACATGTTCACTTAGGGGTATACTCACTTTTATTGCCAGCGGTTTAGGAATTAATTGCTGTGTGTTGAGTTTTTTTGAGGGGACAGCAAATTTACACTGTTATACAAGATGTACACTCACTACTTTACATTGTAGCAACGTGTCATTTCTTCAGTGTTGTCACATTAAAAGATATAATAAAATATTTACAAAAATGTGAGGGGTGTACTCACTTTGTAAAATACTGTACATCCGAAGATGTTGCTCGCACTTTCCAAGAGTACTATAAGACACTTTATAATATCTCTAATCCCGTTATGGTGCCTACTAACACACAGGGACCCGAAACAATGGCCCAATACATTCCAAATATGGCCCTTCCAAGATTAGATCAGGGAACTGTTGAATCACTGAATACTCCTTTCACTATACAGAAAATTCAACAAACAATCAAGGCACTTCCATCAAGCAAGAGTCCAGGCCCCGATATTTTTTCAACTATTTTTTATAAACAATTTCAGGATGTTCTAGCCCCCATCCTAGACACTACGTTTAACTCGATTTCCGACTCATGCGCCTTTCCCTAACAAATCGCAGGAAGCTCATATCACTCTTATCCACAAAGATCACAAAGACCCTAATGAATGTTTAAGTTATCGCCAAATCTCTTTAATAAATGTCAACCTTAAAATTTATGCCAAAAAATAGCAGATTGACTACATGTAGTTATTCCTTCTATTATTAGTTTAGATCAGGTTGGCTTTGTCCAAACCAGGAAAGCAAGGGACAACACTATTAAAATATTATCACTTATTTCACATTGTCAGTTATGAAAGGTTCCCCTATGTCTCCTTTCACTAGATGCAGAAAAGGTGTTTGATCATCTCAATTGGGAGTTTCTGAAAGCAACACTGGAGCAAATAAGCCTACCTCTGCACCTAATTAAAAAATGATGGCTCTGTACTCTTGTACTCTACCCATCAGCTTGTATTAGGGTAAATGGCTTATTCTCGGACCTGGTCAATATATTTAATAGGACACGTCAGGGGTGTCCTCTCTCACCACTCTTGTATATATTAGCAATGGAGCATTTGGCGACGGCTCTGTGGCTAACAACTCAATACATGGTGTAGACATTGTCGGTAAGAAATATAAGATAAGTTTGTTTTTGGTAGATCTTTTGCTCCATATAACCAATCCTTTAACTGCTTTTCCAGCGCTTTTAAAGGAATTAAAACTCTTTGGTACATTAAGCAACTTCAAAATTAACGCAGCAAAATCACAATGCTTAAATATTTCTCTTACTGCAGGTATCCAAGTCTCCCTTACTGAAAACTTTTCCTTCTAATGGGCCCAAAATTCTATTAACTATTTGGGGGGTCCAGCTACCCAGGCAAATTCATAAACTGTACGAGCTCAACTATCATCCACTCATGAAACTTTATGCAATTACACTTTATGAGATGGTCACCAATGTGAAACTCATGGCTGGGACGGATGCCCCTTTTTATGATGGACAACCTCCCCAGATTTCCTAATTTTTTTTCAAACAATCCTAATTCAGGTCCCACATTCTTTTTTTAGATTGTCTCAATCTATCTTACTAAAATATATTTGGTCTAGATCCTCGGCTAGACTTAACATTTTAGTGAAGAGGCGAGACGCTGGGGGAGCAGGCCTGCTGCATCTGAAACTATACCATGTGGCAGCATTACTTAGTAGGGTGCTAGATTGCTTCCACCATGAACCTCTTAAGCAGTGGGTTACCCTCGAGTCCAACCTAGTGCCTGTTCTACTGACTTCTCTTCCATGGGCTTCTTGCTAGCGATCGCCCACATACAACACAGGTAACGCCTTTGATCTTGTCTTTTTCATACGTTTGGGACATGGTTATCAGAACACACAATGTATCTTCTCGCCCAGGGCCTCTAACCCTAATATTGGGCAACACAGGGGTTCCCACCTAGCATGTAAGACAAGGGTTTTCTTTTCTGGTAACCATCACATCCTTCCTAAATGGCACCAGGTTTTTCTTTGTACTTCATGAATGTACTCTCTCTACTATATCGTTGTTATAGATAGTTACATAGTTACATAGTTACATAGTAGGTGAGGTTGAAAAAAGACACAAGTCCATCAAGACCAACCTATGTGTGTGATTATGTGTCAGTATTACATTACATATCCCTGTATATTGCGGTCATTCAGGTGATTATCTAATAGTTTCTTGAAGCTATCAATGCTCCCCGCTGAGACCACCGCCTGTGGAAGGGAATTCCACATCCTTGCCGCTCTTACAGTAAAGAACCCTCTACGTAGTTTAAGGTTAAACCTCTTTTCTTCTAATTGTAATGAGTGGCCACGATTCTTATTAAACTCTCTTCTGCGAAAAAGTTTTATCCCTATTGTGGGGTCACCAGTACAGTATTTGTAAATTGAAATCATATCCCCTCTCAAGCGTCTCTTCTCCAGAGAGAATAAGTTCAGTGCTCGCAACCTTACCTCATAACTAAGATCCTCCAGACCCTTTATTAGCTTTGTTGCCCTTCTTTGTACTCGCTCCATTTCCAGTACATCCCTCCTGAGGACTGGTGCCCAGAACTGGACAGCATACTCCAGGTGCGGGCGGACCAGAGTCTTGTAGAGCGGGAGAATTATCGTTTTATCTCTGCAGTTGATCCCCCTTTTAATGCATGCCAATATTCTGTTTGCTTTATTAGCAGCAGCTTGGCATTGCATGCCATTGCTGAGCCTATCATCCACTAGGACCCCCAAGTCCTTTTCCATTCTAGATTCCCCCAGAGGTTCTCCCCCCAGTGTATAGATTGCATTCATATTTTTGACACCCAAATGCATTATTTTACATTTTTCTACATTGAACCTCATTTGCCATGTAGTCGCCCACCCCATTAATTTGTTCAGGTCTTTTTGCAAGATTTCCACATCCTGCGGAGAAGTTATTGCCCTGCTTAGCTTAGTATCATCTGCAAATACAGAGATGGAACTGTTTATCCCATACTCCAGGTCGTTTATTAACAAATTAAATAGGATTGGTCCCAGCACAGAACCCTGGGGGACCCCACTACCCACCCCTGACCATTCTGAGTACTCCCCATTTATCACCACCCTCTGAACACGCCCTTGTAGCCAGTTTTCAATCCATGTACTCACCCTATGGTCCATGCCAATGGACCTTATTTTGTACAGTAAACGTTTATGGGGAACTGTGTCAAATGCTTTTGCAAAATCCAGATACACCACGTCTACGGGCCTTCCTTTATCTAGATGGCAACTCACCTCCTCATAGAAGGTTAATAGATTGGTTTGGCAAGAACGATTCTTCATGAATCCATGCTGATTACTGCTAATGATATCATTCTTATTACTAAAATCTTGTATATAGTCCCTTATCATCCCCTCCAAGAGTTTACATACTATTGATGTTAGGCTAACTGGTCTGTAATTCCCAGGGATGTTTTTTGGGCCCTTTTTAAATACTGGTGCTACATTGGCTTTTCTCCAATCAGCTGGTACAATTCCAGTCAATAGACTGTCTGTAAAAATTAGGAACAACGGTCTGGCAATCACCTGACTGAGTTCCCTAAGTACCCTCAGGTGCAAGCCATCTGGTCCCGGTGATTTATTAATGTTAAGTTTCTCAAGTCTAATTTTAATTCCGTCCTCTGTTAACCATGTAGGTGCTTCCTGTGTTGTGTCATGAGGATAAACACTGCAGTTTTGGTTACTGAAGCCCCCCGATTCACTCGTGAAGACTGAGGAGAAGAATAAATTCAATACCTCTGCCATCTCCCCATCCTTTGTAACCAGATGTCCTTCCTCATTCTTTATGGGGCCAATATGGTCTGTCCTCCCTTTTTTACTGTTTACATACTTAAAGAATTTCTTGGGATTTTTTTTGCTCTCCTCCGCTATGTGTCTTCCATGTTCTATCTTAGCCATCCTAATTGCACCCTTACATTTCTTATTGCATTCTTTATAAATTCTGAATGCTGTGGATGATCCCTCAACCTTGAATTTTTTGAAGGCCTTCTCCTTTGCTTTTATATGCATTTTTACATTGGAGTTAAGCCATCCAGGATGTTTGTTCGCTCTTTTAAATTTATTACCCAATGGGATACATTGGCTAATGCCCTTATTTAATATGCTCTTAAAGCAAACCCATCTCTCCTCTGTATTCTTTGTTCCTAATATTTTATCCCAATTTATGCCTTTTAGCAAGGTTTGTAGTTTAGGGAAGTTGGCTCTTTTGAAATTCAGTGTCTTTGTGTTCCCTTCATGTCTCATATTTGTGTGATTTATACTGAAACTAATTGACCTGTGATCGCTGTTACCTAAATTGCCCCGTATTTCCACATCTGTTATCAGGTCTGTATTGTTGGTAATCAGTAGATCTAGTAATGTTTTATTTCTAGTTGGTGCGTCTACCATCTGACCCATAAAATTGTCCTGCAAGACATTAAGGAACTGGCGAGCCTTAAATGAATGCGCGGTTCCCTCCGCCCAGTCTATGTCTGGATAATTAAAATCCCCCATTATGATAACACTTCCCATCCTTGCTGCTAATCCAATTTCTGATAGGAGATCCGTTTCCACTTCCTCCCTCAGGTTAGGGGGCCTATAGCATACTCCCAGTATTATTTTCCCCTTAGCTTCATCCCTTTGGAGCTCTACCCATAAAGATTCCACCTCCTCCCTAGCCCCCTCAGTGATGTCATCTCTCACATTCACATGTACATTATTCTTGATATATAGGCATACCCCTCCCCCTTTTTTACCCTCTCTATCCTTGCGGTATAGGGTATACCCTTGAATGTTTGCCAGCCAATCATGAGAGCTGTTGAACCAGGTCTCTGAAATTCCCACAAAATCCAAATCCTCCTTGTACAACAGTATCTCTAGTTCACCCATCTTGTCCGCCAGGCTCCTGGCATTGGTGAACATGCCAATGAATGAATGAATGATTTATAAAGCGCTGCAAATGCGAACTGAATCACCTCAAGGCGCTGGATGCATTCTCTGATGTCAGCTTCTCAGAAAAGGAAGGTCTTTAGTTTTTTTCTGAAGGCCTGGTGGTTTTCTTCCATGCGGATGTTGGTAGGAAGAGCGTTCCGTAGTTGAGGTCCTTGGACTGCGAATCTTCGTTCTCCCTTTGCTTTGTAGCGGTATTTGGGAATGGTAAGGAGGTTTTGGTTAGCTGATCGAAGACTGCGATTCGGTGTGTAGTGTTTTATTTTCTCGCGGAGATATGGTGGGGCGTTTCCTTGTACGCATTTGTGGGTGATGCAGAGGGTCTTGAATGTGATCCGTTTCTTCACGGTTAGCCAGTGTAGGCTCTTTAGGGAGGGGGAGATGGATTCCCAGGGTTTTTTTCCTGTTAACAGTCTTGCCGCCGTGTTTTGGATGAGTTGTAAGCGCGCAAGCTGATATTGGGGTAGTCCTACGTAGAGCAAATTTGCGTAGTCGAGTCGGGAATTGATGATTGTTCCCACAACTGCCGCTTTGTCCTCTTCTGGGATGAAGGGGATTAGTCTGCGTAGTTGGCGGAGGAGATGGTGGGATCCGCTCACCACTGATCCTATTTGTGCATCCATTGTCATTCCTGAGTCAAAAATGACTCCAAGACTCTTGACTTTGGTGCTTGGGGAGATGGTCTGTCCAAGGATGGTGGGAGGTGTCCATGTAGTCTTTATTTTGGAATTTTTGTTAGCTTGTAGGAGAAGTAGTTCTGTTTTTGATCCGTTGAGTTTGAGGGAGCTAGTGGTCATCCAGTCGTCTATTAAGGAGAGGCATTTCTGTAATTGCTGATGAAGGTCTTTTTGTCCGTTGATACGAAGGTAGAGTTGGGTGTCGTCAGCGTATGAATGGAAACAAAGATCGGTTTTCCTGATGATATTGAGAAGTGGGCGGATGTATATGTTGAATAGTACTGGTGACAAGGGTGATCCTTGAGGGACTCCACAGGAGACTGCCCGGGTTTCCGAGGTGAATGTACTTAGTTTCACTGTCTGGGAGCGATTCTCTAGGAAGGATGTAAACCATTTTAGAGCAGAACCTGTAGCTCCTACTACTTCAGCGAGGCGGACGAGTAAAGTATTGTGGTCTACTGTATCGAATGCTGCGCTGAGGTCTAACAGTACCAGGAAACTCTGTTCTCCGTCATCTGCTGCTTCAAGGGCATCATCCCATATCTTCAGAAGTGCTGTTTCTGTGCCATGGCCTGGGCGGAAGCCTGATTGCAGAGGGTCCAGGAGTTGGTGTGTGTCCAGGTGGCGTTGTAGCTGTTGTACTACTGCTTTCTCCATAATCTTGGAGATGGTGTTGAGGCTTGTTATTGGTCTGCGGCAGTTAGGGTGCTTAGGGTCGAGATTGGCTTTCTTTAGGAGAGGTTTGACGATGCCTTGCTTGAGGGAGGTTGGCACAGTCCCTTCTTTGAATGATTGATTTATGAGCTGTGTTAGGATAGGAGCCAAGATGTCGGAACATTCTTTAAGCAGTTTAGTGGGGATGATGTCGTTCGGTGATGTGCTGCCTCGAAGGCTTCTGATGATGTTTTTGGTTGTGTCTATGGTGATTGGGGACAAGATGAAATTCGGTGGTTGAGTGATGTTCGTGTCGATATCCTCTTTTTGGTTTGGTTCAGTGAGGATGATCGTTGTTTTCTGATGGATTTATTTCCGAATGTTGTCGATTTTGTCGATGAAGAAATCTGATAACTCATTGCAGAATTCTTGAGTATCGTTTCCTGGGGGCTCTAAGCAGGTCGGGTTCATAGACTGAGCCACTATTTTGAACAGTTCCCGCGGACGGTTTAAGGCGGATGAGATGGTGTCTGAGAAATGTTCTTTTTTGGCTTTGAAGATTGCCTTGTGGTATTTCCCCGTGAGTGCTTTGTAGTTAGCATGGTTTTCAATGGTAGGATTTCTTCTCCATGCTCTTTCAGCTCTTCTACGTTCTTGCTTGAGTAGGGTGAGAGTACCATTGAACCAGCTTGAGTTTTTTTTGCGGATGAGAGTTCTGCGTTTTGGCGCCACAAAGTCTGCTGTTTGTAGTAATACATTGTTTAGGGAGTTGAGCGTTTGTTCTGTTGAGAGGTTTGAGTTTAGCAAAAGAATTTTGCTCGATAATGTAGTTTTGAAGAGATCTATTCCAGTGTGTTGCTGTTACGTGTTTCTGTTTTTGGAGGATGGTGTTAGTGGTGATTTTAAATTTGATAGCATGGTGGTCCGTCCATGGTAGTGGAGTGTTGTCAAAAACGTTGATGTCCATATTCTGTTTGAAGATGAGATCTAGGGTGTGTCCTGAACCATGCGTGGGAGAGTTTATCAGTTGTTGAAGGCCAAGTTCTTCCATTTGGTTGACGCAGGCGGTTGCGGTGGGGTCTTGGGCAGAGTTTGCCCACAGGTTAAAATCCCCAAGTACCAGCAGGTTTTTGGTTTTCAAGGTGTGCATCGAGAAGAATTCAGTGAGCGGCGTGAGGAGATTGGTCTTTGGTCCTGGTGGTCTGTAGCATAGTAGTATGTGAACGGTGTCTTGAGGTGTTGTTCGGAGGTGCAGTGAGAGTGTTTCCATGAAAGGCACTGAGTTCTGTACGTTTGGTTTGGTGAACCCAAGATGAGATTTGAAGATCACTGCTAGGCCTCCTCCTTTTTTTCCGATTCTATGCTCGGTTAGGATACTGTAGTTCTCGGGCACCAGTTCAGTTAGGATGGTGTTGCAGTCAGGTGTTAGCCAGCTTTCTGTAATAAAGAGGCAATCTAAGTTGTTTTCGATGACGAAATCGTGGATTTCAAGCCTATGCTTGACTGCAGATCTGGTGTTGATCAGGGCGCATGCTAGTTGTTGCGGTTGGATCGGTGTCTCCTTGCATTTCCTGGTTGATTGTGGGTTGGTTCTTAATAATTGTTCTTTTTTTAGTCTTTTTTGAGTGGCGATCGGTAAAGTTGCGGCGGTGTTTCTTAGCCTGTGGATGGTGTCTGCTGTGTATTTAAAGTTGCACATGATGAGGAGGATGGTGTTGCTAGTAGGGAAGGTATTCTGATGGTGGTAGTGATGTGGTGACGATCCACTTCCGGGGAGATGGAGGGGTCAGATGGCTACCCGCTGCTAATGGAGTGGTGTGGCGATGGGCTGGTGTGGGTGCGGAGGTACTTGAGGAGGTACGGCTGCCTACCCCCTAGTCGTTGTGCTTTGGTTAACCTACCACTAATGCCCCCAATACTACCCTCTGGAATATCTTCCGCGCTGGCTATCACTGTCTCTGGACCCTCCCCCCCATCGCCTAGTTTAAAAACCCCTCTAACTTTTTGGCCATCTTCATTCCCAGCAGATCTGCACCCTCCTCATTTAGGTGCAGTCCGTCCCTTCTATAGTACCGGTTACCGACTGAGAAGTCGGCCCAGTCCTCCAGGAACCCAAACCCCTCCTTACTGCACCAGCTCTTCAGCCACTTGTTTACTTCCCTAATCTCCCTCTGCCTCTCTGGTGTGGCTCAATGTACCGGTAGTATTCCTGAGAACACTACCTTGGAGGTCCTTTTCCTCAATTTAGCTCCTAAGTCCCTAAAATCATTCTTTAGGACACTCCATCTGCCTCTGACTTTGTCATTGGTGCCAACGTGCACCATGACAGCCGGGTCTTCCCCAGCCCCTCCCAGTAATCTGTCCACAAGATCCGTGATGTGCCGAACCCAAGCACCCGGTAGACAACATACTGTTCGGCGCTTCAGGTCTTGGTTACAGATTGCCCTCTCTGTCCTTCTAAGAATTGAGTCCCCTACCACCAGAATCTGTCTTTCCTTTCCCTTTGCTGCCCCCCCACTCTCACTGGAGGAGTTCTTCCCCTGGCAGCTAGGAGAGTCCCTCAACTCCAGCAGTGCTGGTCCCTGACTGGTTACACCAATGTCACTCAATGGAGCGTACTTATTGGGATGCTCCAGTCCTGGATCGGCCTCCCTGGCACTTCCCCCTCTACCCCTCCTGACTGTCACCCATCTACTCTTTGCTAGTGCCTGCACCTCTTTGTCTCCACCCGCCTCTGTGCTGGCCCCTGCCGGCACCTGCCGTGTACGTTCCTGGCTCACCTTTAGTATGGAGGGACTTCTCAGTGCTGACAGTTGCTTCCCCAGATTCAGAACCTGGGCTTCCAGGGAAACAATGTGCTTACATTTTGCACAGCAGTATTCGCCCTCGATCGGATGATTAAGGAACGCATACATGCGGCAAGATGTACAAAGAGTCGCCTCTCCACACCCGCCGGGCATCGTACCTATTAAATTTAGTGAGGATTTGGGGATTTTACCCTGTCCAAATTACCTAACAACTAGCTTCCTGGCACTAATACTCAAGACAATACACAGGTACACGACAAGACAATACACAGGTACACAATACACAAGTACTAACGATCCACACACACTACTCAGACAACACTCAGATACTCACACTACACAGGTACTATGACCCCTGTTATAACCTCCTGTTTTAAACTCTTGTTTTTAACTCCCACTTAATCCAGCTCCACTTACACCAAGCTCCACAGCTTCAAACTGAGCACGCTCAACTGAGTCCTACAACAAGTTAAATAGGCACCTGGGCACCTGTGAGCAATTAACCACACCCCTTAATTGATAGACTGATGAAACAGAAAAAAAAAAAAAAAAAAAAAAGCTATTTAAAAAGTGACAGCAAAAGGCAAAATAAAAACTAAAAGGAAAAGTCCCCAAAATGCAACACAGCAAACACCAACAGACAGCAGCAATACACACACCAACAGACAGCAGCAATACACACACCAACAGACAGCAGCAATACACACACCAACAGACAGCAGAAATACACACACCAACAGACAGCAGCAATACACACACCAACAGACAGCAGCAAACACACACCAGCAGACAGCAAACACCAACAGACAGCAAGACTTGTATACTCTAACACTTGTTTTTAACTCCCACTTAATCCAGCTCCACTTACACCAAGCTCCACAGCTTCAAACTGAGCACGCTCAACTGAGTCCTACAACAAGTTAAATAGGCACCTGGGCACCTGTGAGCAATTAACCACACCCCTTAATTGATAGACTGATGAAACAGAAAAAAAAAAAAAAAAGCTATTTAAAAAGTGACAGCAAAAGGCAAATTAAAAACTAAAAGGAAAAGTCCCCAAAATGCAACCCAGCAAACACCAACAGACAGCAGCAATACACACACCAACAGACAGCAGCAATACACACACCAACAGACAGCAGCAATACACACACCAACAGACAGCAGAAATACACACACCAACAGACAGCAGAAATACACACACCAACAGACAGCAGCAATACACACACCAACAGACAGCAGCAAACACACACCAGCAGACAGCAAACACCAACAGACAGCAAGACTTGTATACTCTAACACTTGTTTTTAACTCCCACTTAATCCAGCTCCACTTACACCAAGCTCCACAGCTTCAAACTGAGCACGCTCAACTGAGTCCTACAACAAGTTAAATAGGCACCTGGGCACCTGTGAGCAATTAACCACACCCCTTAATTAATAGACTGATGAAACAGAAAAAAAAAAAAAAAGCTATTTAAAAAGTGACAGCAAAAGGCAAATTAAAAACTAAAAGGAAAAGTCCCCAAAATGCAACCCAGCAAACACCAACAGACAGCAGCAATACACACACCAACAGACAGCAGCAATACACACACCAACAGACAGCAGCAATACACACACCAACAGACAGCAGAAATACACACACCAACAGACAGCAGCAATACACACACCAGCAGACAGCAAACACCAACAGACAGCAAGACTTGTATACTCTAACACTTGTTTTAAACTCCCACTTAATCCAGCTCCACTTACACCAAGCTCCACAGCTTCAAACTGAGCATGCTCAACTGAGTCCTACAACAAGTTAAATAGGCACCTGGGCACCTGTGAGCAATTAACCACACCCCTTAATTGATAGACTGATGAAACAGAAAAAAAAAAAGCTATTTAAAAAGTGACAGCAAAAGGCAAATTAAAAACTAAAAGGAAAAGTCCCCAAAATGCAACCCAGCAAACACCAACAGACAGCAGCAATACACACACCAACAGACAGCAGCAATACACACACCAACAGACAGCAGCAATACACACACCAACAGACAGCAGCAAACACACACCAGCAGACAGCAAACACCAACAGACAGCAAGATTTGTATACTCTAACACTTGTTTTTAACTCCCACTTAATCCAGTTCCACTTACACCAAGCTCCACAGCTTCAAACTGAGCATGCTCAACTGAGTCCTACAACAAGTTAAATAGGCACCTGGGCACCTGTGAGCAATTAACCACACCCCTTAATTGATAGACTGATGAAACAGGAAAAAAAAAAGCTATTTAAAAAGTGACAGCAAAAGGCAAATTAAAAACTAAAAGGAAAAGTCCCCAAAATGCAACCCAGCAAACACCAACAGACAGCAGCAATACACACACCAACAGACAGCAGCAATACACACACCAACAGACAGCAGCAATACACACACCAACAGACAGCAGAAATACACACACCAACAGACAGCAGCAATACACACACCAACAGACAGCAGCAAACACACACCAGCAGACAGCAAACACCAACAGACAGCAAGGCTTGTATACTCTAACACTTGTTTTTAACTCCCACTTAATCCAGCTCCACTTACACCAAGCTCCACAGCTTCAAACTGAGCACGCTCAACTGAGTCCTACAACAAGTTAAATAGGCACCTGGGCACCTGTGAGCAATTAACCACACCCCTTAATTGATAGACTGATGAAAAAAAAAAAAAAGCTATTTAAAAAGTGACAGCAAAAGGCAAATTAAAAACTAAAAGGAAAAGTCCCCAAAATGCAACCCAGCAAACACCAACAGACAGCAGCAATACACACACCAACAGACAGCAGCAATACACACACCAACAGACAGCAGCAATACACACACCAACAGACAGCAGAAATACACACACCAACAGACAGCAGCAATACACACACCAGCAGACAGCAAACACCAACAGACAGCAAGACTTGTATACTCTAACACTTGTTTTAAACTCCCACTTAATCCAGCTCCACTTACACCAAGCTCCACAGCTTCAAACTGAGCATGCTCAACTGAGTCCTACAACAAGTTAAATAGGCACCTGGGCACCTGTGAGCAATTAACCACACCCCTTAATTGATAGACTGATGAAACAGAAAAAAAAAAGCTATTTAAAAAGTGACAGCAAAAGGCAAATTAAAAACTAAAAGGAAAAGTCCCCAAAATGCAACCCAGCAAACACCAACAGACAGCAGCAATACACACACCAACAGACAGCAGCAATACACACACCAACAGACAGCAGCAATACACACACCAACAGACAGCAGCAAACACACACCAGCAGACAGCAAACACCAACAGACAGCAAGATTTGTATACTCTAACACTTGTTTTTAACTCCCACTTAATCCAGTTCCACTTACACCAAGCTCCACAGCTTCAAACTGAGCATGCTCAACTGAGTCCTACAACAAGTTAAATAGGCACCTGGGCACCTGTGAGCAATTAACCACACCCCTTAATTGATAGACTGATGAAACAGGAAAAAAAAAGCTATTTAAAAAGTGACAGCAAAAGGCAAATTAAAAACTAAAAGGAAAAGTCCCCAAAATGCAACCCAGCAAACACCAACAGACAGCAGCAATACACACACCAACAGACAGCAGCAATACACACACCAACAGACAGCAGCAATACACACACCAACAGACAGCAGAAATACACACACCAACAGACAGCAGCAATACACACACCAACAGACAGCAGCAAACACACACCAGCAGACAGCAAACACCAACAGACAGCAAGGCTTGTATACTCTAACACTTGTTTTTAACTCCCACTTAATCCAGCTCCACTTACACCAAGCTCCACAGCTTCAAACTGAGCACGCTCAACTGAGTCCTACAACAAGTTAAATAGGCACCTGGGCACCTGTGAGCAATTAACCACACCCCTTAATTGATAGACTGATGAAAAAAAAAAAAAAGCTATTTAAAAAGTGACAGCAAAAGGCAAATTAAAAACTAAAAGGAAAAGTCCCCAAAATGCAACCCAGCAAACACCAACAGACAGCAGCAATACACACACCAACAGACAGCAGCAATACACACACCAACAGACAGCAGCAATACACACACCAACAGACAGCAGCAATACACACACCAACAGACAGCAGCAATACACACACCAACAGACAGCAGAAATACACACACCAACAGACAGCAGCAATACACACACCAACAGACAGCAGCAATACACACACCAGCAGACAGCAAACACCAACAGACAGCAAGACTTGTATACTCTAACACTTGTTTTTAACTCCCACTTAATCCAGCTCCACTTACACCAAGCTTCAAACTGAGTACGCTCAACTGAGTCCTACAACAAGTTAAATAGGCACCTGGGCACCTGTGAGCAATTAACCACACCCCTTAATTGATAGACTGATGAAACAGAAAAAAAAAAAGCTATTTAAAAAGTGACAGCAAAAGGCAAATTAAAAACTAAAAGGAAAAGTCCCCAAAATGCAACCCAGCAAACACCAACAGACAGCAGCAATGCACACACCAACAGACAGCAGCAATACACACACCAACAGACAGCAGCAATACACACACCAACAGACAGCAGCAATACACACACCAACAGACAGCAGCAATACACACACCAACAGACAGCAGCAATACACACACCAACAGACAGCAGCAAACACACACCAGCAGACAGCAAACACCAACAGACAGCAAGACTTGTATACTCTAACACTTGTTTTTAACTCCCACTTAATCCAGCTCCACTTACACCAAGCTCCACAGCTTCAAACTGAGCACCAACAGTTGCTATTTTTTTTATGATCGTTAGGACTCTTTCTGTCCGATACTATTGTTTCTATTTTTGCTCTGTTTTTTTCCTTTCAATCTTCTTTTTCTCTCTCTCTTTATAAAAACTGACATTGATAGCAAATACTTATTTACAGCACATTTGCACAAACTCGTGTCTCCCAGGTGTTAAAGGACAGGAGGGCATGATGTAATATATAATACAGGTGGCCATTGTGTATCTAGGCCATGGTTAATAAGCAATGTTATCTCTTTTTTTTCTTTTTACAGTGTCATCCCTTTCAATAAAAATATATTAAACCCAAGTTTGAAAAGACCATAGTTGATACAACAGTGTAAAACTGGCCAGCATTAGGACATTTTTTGTGATTAAGAACTGAACAAAATGTACTACGCAGTGATGGCTGATGTTTTTCTACAAGAATTTAGAGATTGCAGACAACACAGCAGTGTTAACCTGGCCAGCAGCAAAACATTTTTAATAAGGGAGAATAGGCCTAATTAGTGCATACCTCACTTGTATTCTTACTATGAAAATAGGAGGTGCTGTAAACGTCAGTCATGAACTTTGTTATTGCACTCATAGTTATATATATATAGATATACAGTGGGTGACGGAAAGTTTTCAGACCCCCTTAAATTTTCCACTCTTTGTTATATTGCAGATGTTTTCTAAGTCATTTAAGTTCATTTCTTTCCTCATTAATGCACACACAGCACCCCATATTGACAGAAAAACACAGAATTGTTGACATCTGTGCAGATTTATTAAAAAAGAAAAACTGAAATAACACATGGTCCTAGGTATTCAGACCCTTTGCTGTGACACTCATATCTTTAACTTAGGTGCTGTCCATTTCTTCTGATCATCCTTGAGATGGTTCTACACCTTCATTTGAGTCCAGCTGTGTTTGATCATACTGATTGGACTTGATTAGGAAAGCCACACTTGTCTATATAAGACCTTACAGCTCACAGTGCATGTCAGAGCAAATGAGAATCATGAGGTCAAAGGAACTGCCTGAAGAGCTCAGAGACAGAATTGTGGCAAGGCACAGATCTGGCCAAGGTTACAAAAAAATTTCTGCTGCACTTAAGGTTCCTAAGAGCACAGTGGCCTCCATAATCCCTAAATGGAAGAAGTTTGGGATGACCAGAACCCTTCCTAGAGCTGGCCGTCTGGCCAAACTGAGCTATCGGGGGAGAAGAGCCTTGGTGAGAGAGGTCAAGAAGAACCCAAAGATCACTGTGGCTGAGCTCCAGAGATGCAGTCAGGAGATGGGAAAAAATTGTAGAAAGTCAACCATCACAGCAGCCCTCCACCAGTTGGGGCTTTATGGCAGAGTGGCCCGATGAAAGCCTCTCTTCAGTGCAAGACACATGAAAGCCTGCATGGAGTTTGCTAAAAAAACACCTGAAGGACTCCAAGATGGTGAGAAATAAGTTTCTCTGGTCTGATGAGACCAAGATAGAACTTTTTGGTCTTAATTCTATGCAGTATGTGTGGAGAAAACCAGGCACTGCTCATCACCTGTCCAATACAGTCCCAACAGTGAAGCATGGTGGTGGCAGCATCATGCAGTGGGGTATTTTTCAGCTGCAGGGACAGGACGACTGGTTGCAATCGAGGGAAAGATGAATGCGGCCAAGTACAGGGATATCCTGCACAAAATCCTTCTCCAGAGTGCTCAGGACCTCAGACTGGGCCGAAGGTTTACCTCCCAACAAGACAATGACCCTAAGCACACAGCTAAAATAATGAAGGAGTGGCTTCACAACAACTCCGTGACTGTTCTTGAATGGCCCAGCCAGAGCCCTGACTTAAACCCAATTGAGTATCTCTGGAGAGACCTAAAAATGGCTATGCACCAACGTTTACCATCCAACCTGACAGAACTGGAGAGGATCTGCAAGGAGGAATGGCAGAGGATCCCCAAATCCAGGTGTGAAAAACTTGTTGCATCTTTCCCAAAAAGACTCAAGGCTGTATTAGATCAAAAGGGTGCTTCTACTAAATACTGAGCAAAGGGTCTGAATACTTAGGACCATGTGATATTTTCAGTTTTTCTTTTTTAATAAATCTGCAAAAATGTCAACAATTCTGTGTTTTTCTGTCAATATGTGGTGCTGTGTGTACATTTATGAGGAAAAAAATGAACTAAAATGATTTTAGCAAATGGCTGCAATATAACAAAGAGTGAAAAATTGTAAGGGGGTCTGAATACTTTCCGTCCCCACTGTATATATATATATATATATATATATATATATATATATATATATATATATATATATCTTTCATATGATGCAGGTGCATGCTGTAAGCAAAAGCAGCTCCAGGAAAAGATGGTCAGTAATGAATGCTGCACTTTAAGCATCGCAAACGTAAAAAAAAAAACAATAAAATTGAGGAAACCCCCAAAGCAAAGGAAAACCCCAAGGTACAACCCCTGAAACCCTTGTAGTAAAAAAAGAAAAAAAAAACACCCTTTAAAAAAGGCCCTATCAACATACATTAAAGATAAATATATCCCCATCATAAATGAAAACCCCAAGATAAAACCCCATGAAACAAAAGCACACTATTTTAGGAGAGACCTTCAGAATTAAAGTATGGTTTCCAAACTCACCCTAATCTTTCCTAAACTTCTAATACACTGATGCTGCGTATACATGATCAGAATTTTGATCGAAAAAAGGTATGAAAGCTTTTCCAACGGGATTCCGCTCAAGCTTGCCTTGCATACACACGGTCTCACAAAAGTTCCCTGAACTTTCGGCCGTCAAGAACGCGGTGACGTACAACACTACAACGAGCCGAGAAAATTAAGTTCAATGCTTCTGAGCATGCTGCGAATTGTTTCCGAGCATGCGTGATTTTTTGCGCGTCTGAAATGCATACAGACGAATGCATTTTCAGATAGGAACTTTTTCCGACCGAAAATTAGAGAACCTGCTCTCAATCTTTTGCTGGCTGGAATTCCGCCAGCAAAAGTCCAATGGAGCATACACACGGTCGCATTTTCCGACCCAAACCTCTCTTCTGAGTTTTGCTGGCTGCATTTCCGATCGTGGGGCATGACACTTTGGGTTCTCTGTACACCTCCCCCTTTTTTATAGTGAGGGGGCTGGCACATAACAAAGTCTTTAATAATGTCCCTTTTAAGCCAGATGACCTAAGTGCAAAGGGACTTGCAGAGCATTATATTTACAAAAAACGTAGTCAGGAGAAATTCACCATAACATGTTGAAATCTGAACATGATGATCAGGATTCGCCTCAAGCCCATGGTGGTTACAAGCCTGAACCACTTCCCTACTCTTGACATAATGGTAGCTTAAGCAGGTAATTGTCAAATGAAATTGAATGTAGAGTTATGAACCAAGACTATGGTAAAAGCATTGACCTTATACAGTAACATGATATTTAGCTCTACTTTTTTGGGCGGGTAGATCCTTTCCTTTGCAGCTCCCTTTGGAGCCACCCTTGCTTGTAGGAACTAAAGCTGTGTCTTCCTACAATGAATGAATCAATAGAAACACACAATCATGTAGCCTAGGATGGCAAAGTACTCCTTTGCTTCTCCCACCTCCAAGCTAATAGCATTCCAAACTGTGCTGTCCACATTTAACTATTTCCTACGAAGACAGGAAGTTCAGGAAAGCAGCACTGAGAGAGCAGGAACCAGCAGCATTGAAAGATGTACAGTAAACTGCAAGTACCAGGAAAGAATTTTAACAAAAAGTTTACTAGTGAATGTTTACTTTATTATGTTTAACGTGTTATGCTAAAAAGCATTGTGGGTTTAAAGTGGTTGCAAACCTACGAAAATAAACACCTGCTGCGACAAAGGCATAATGAGCTAGTATGCATAGCACTAGCTCATTAGGAAATACTTACCTTAGATTGAAGCCCCCGCATTGGTCCCGGCACACTGCTCTGGGCGGCGACATGTCTCCCAGAGTTATTTCCGAGTATCGCGATTGTGATTGGCCGGAGCCATGATGACGTCACTCCCACGCTTGCGCGTGGGATCCGCCAGTAGCGGCACATCAGCTGAAGAAACTGCATGCTCAGTCCGTTTCTTCAGTGCGCATGTGCCCATGACGTCAGCACATGCTGATACAGTGGATATCTCCTAAACTGTGCAGGTTTAGGAGATATCCACTGTACCTACAGGTAAGCCTTATTATAGGCTTACCTGTAGTCAAAAGGGGTCTGTAAGGGTTTGCAACCACTTTAAGACTAATTTTAATTAAATACACTTGGGCAAACAGAGCTGGAGAAGGACTTAAGAATACTGGTCAAGCATAGTAGCACTCTTCAAAACCTATTGGCAAACGCTAACAAAAACTTGTATAAATGGGTGATCTCAAAATAGTAATGCTTCTGTATAAATAACTTAGAGAAACCCATTTTCTAAGCCAAAGTAGCAGCATCTGGATGAAGGCTTTTCCCCTATTACTGACACTTACTTTGCCAGCAATCCTCTGCCTCCTCCACCACAGGTGCACCACTACCCTAATGCCCCATACACACGGTCGGATTTTCCGACAGAAAATGTGCGATCAGGGCGTGTTGCCAGAAAATCTGACCGTGTGTGGGCTCCATCGGACTTTTTCCATCGGATTTTTCTGACACACAAAGTTTGAGAGCAGGCTATAAAATTTTCCGACAACAAAATCCGTTTGCGTCAATTCCGACCGTGTGTGGACAATTCCGACGCACAAAGTGCCATGCAAGCTCAGAAGAAATTCCGAGACGGAATAGCTCAGCCTGGTAAAATTAGCGTTCGGAATGGATAGAGCACTTTCGTCAGGCTGCAGTGTTAAAAATTGTTTAATGCAGCGCACTCTCTTCTTCTTTATAATGCTAGAAGAATGAAGTAGTTTTGCTGCTGATATTCACACAGCATTCTTACAAACTTCTTTCTTTATTATTTATCGTGATTCCCTCAATATATTTGGATTTGTCACATCTGACAAAATTTTTGTTGGGTTTTTTTATTTTTGTTTTGATTTTTTTCAAGGATGAATTTTTTTTTTGTTAGTTTTACTCCAGAATATTTTTGTGTGTGTTTTGTGTGTCAAGTTACCACAACACCATTATTATCTTGTATTACTTAATCTCAAGGATATTGTTTGGTGTTGGCGTCTCTTGTTAATTTCACATTGTATTTTTGAAATGTACCTGAATCCTCACAAACAAACTGACCTTTTTGAAGGAAAACACACATAGGTGAGTATAATTGAAACACAAAATCCTTTATTAAGGGGTCCTAACCAAACAAAGAGGGAGGCAAAGCTGGAGAAACAGCAGAAATTGGTGAAGTCTTTGACCCCCAGGGCACACATCAACTATTTTACTGCAAAATTGGTGGCCTGAGGAGTCCATATATAAGGGAGTGCAGTCTGGTCCAGAAGTCCCAGAGATCCTGAAAGCAGCAGATGACATCTGTGTCCCCAGGCTGTGGTCATACAAGAGCCTGTATCTTTTGTCAGACCAGACTGAACCCAGGTCATCACTCTCTGGTCTTCCTTCCACGCTGTGGCTCTGGTGGTGGAGTTGTGGCAGGAGGAGTAGGAGGGTGAGGATGGTCCAACTCACTCAGGTGGGTATTGGGTGTGATTTCGCCCCTCACCCCCTTAGTTAAGACTTTATAAAGAAGGTCCTCACACAGGAGGCGTTGGCCCTCCTGCATGCCCTGCAGTTTGGTGGCAGCCATGCAGACAAAGGCCTCTTCAGGAGTGGGGGTGGCTCTGAGGGACACAGAAGCTGAATCCTGCACGTGACTCCTCTTCCTGGTGGGGCTTTTGTTAGAAAGGTGGAGGGGAGGGACCTGTGATTCTGTCAGGCTCCTACTGGGCCCTGGCTTCTCCTGGCTGCCACTTAGCCCCGCCTCGTCCTGTCTGCCACTAACCCCTGCCTCCTCCTGGCTGCCACATTGCACAGCCTCCTCCTGTGTGCCACATTTCAGAGCCTCCTCCTGGCTGAGGTCTTCCTGTGTATGAAAAAGGGACATTGTTTTAGTTTTTTATTCATCAATCACACACAATTTTCACCTCATGGCTGTTGCAAATTGAATGTTAACAAATATAACAGACTATCATTCTGAGCCCAGCAATTTTCATTCTTGTCCCAATTATTTTTGCCCACTACTGTCTATTGATATGTAAAACACTTTATTAAATTAGCAATTAGTGATCAATAATAACATATAGTAAACATCATTTATTTATTGACCAGAAATCTGTAGAACAATGCTTTACCTGGCTCCAGCTGGGCTCCTCCACTCCTTCCTGGCTGGAAGTCCCAGGTTGGACATTGGAAGCCTCAGCTGGGGTGGAAGATAGGGTGGAAGGAAGAGTGGAAGGAAGAGTGGAGAGGGATTCCCTGACTCCAGTCTGGTCTGACAGAAATCGCAGTCTCTCATAGTACCACAGCCTGGGAACATAAATGTCATCTGCTGCAGCTCCGGATCTCTGGGAATCCGTGACCTTCTTGCGCTCCCTTAGATAAGTGCTCCTCAGGCCACCAATTTTGGCTTTTAAATAGGGGATGGTTGCTGTGGGGACCACGGCTTCCCCAACTCCAGCAGTTTCTCCAGCGCTGTCTGCCTCTTTTGTTTATGATTATAATGCGGTGTTTCACCTGCCACAGACAGAGCAGCTCCCTGTACTTGTCTATGAACAGGGGGAGGAAGTTGTGGTCATTGAAGACATCCATTTTCTCTGCAAGACACAACACAAGACAAACCCTAATGTCAGACTAAACTCTACTAATCTTGTTACAATATAGGCCTCAATTTAGAAGCAGTATAGGCCCAAGTTTAGATCTTACCTTCGTTATCATGATCGGTGCCTCCGATACTCCTTCCTCCGCTCACAGATCGTACGTACCACGCACGAGTGTTACGCTTTATAGACACTGCGCATGCGCAAACCTCTGCCCGCCCCTGATGTTCTTTCTAGTCTATTCCCTGCCCCTTCTCATTCAGCGCAGTGGGGGGAGAGCACATGGCGGAGACACAACAGGTGTCTGATAATTACACCAATGAGGAGGAGGAATGCCCGCAGCCTAAAACGTCCCGATCCAGAAGGAGACGATTTAAGGCATCGAATATGTCTTTTGTGGCGGTGGTGGAGATGGTGGACATCCTGAAGAAGGCCGACTATGATGGGAAGTATGGACCTTACCCCAACCCCAATGTCAGAAAGGCCAAGATCATGGCGAAAGTGGTCAAGAGTCTGCACCGGGATTTCGGGGTACAATGATCGAAAGATCAGCTCAGGAAGCGGTGGTCTGACCTCAAATTAAGGGAGCATGAGCAGTACAGAAGGATCAGGAGAGTGCTGCAAAAAAGTAAGTAGTTGTGCTGTGTTCCTATTCTTTATGCTTATTACATTCGTGCTGCTCCATGTGCTTTTCTTTACTGTTGTCCAGTTTAAAATGGCAACTTTCATGTTTATGGGCACATTATTCGTTCATATTGTTCGTTCGGCCTAGAACACACCATTGTTTTGGCCATATGCATTTTAAATAATTTTTCATGGCCTACTTGTCTGAAAATTATTTGGTTATGTAGATGGGTTTGTAACTAGAATGAAATGCAAACTAGATTATGTGTAAGGAAAGGACACTCAGCAGCAGTTTTCACATCTGGACACTGGAACACTAGTGTGGGACAAAAGAACACCCTTTTTATTAGGGGGCCCACACAGGTGCTCCAGTGTAGGGGTGTCTCCATCTGTGAAGCTAGGGGTGTCTCCATCTGTGAAGCTTGTACTAAACAGGTAAGTATTCAAGCTTAACAAAGGACAATAAACATCTTGGAACTCTGCCAAAATAAACAATTGTACCCCACTTCTAAGCAATGTTTCATATTCCTATTTCTGCCATCAAATATTTGTGTGCTAAGTATACATATTTGTTTTTACATAGGGGATAAAAGACTCGGAGGACACTCCTCATCCGACGAGACCACAGACCCCCACCTCTGGAAAAAGGGGAAGTCCACCCAAGCCAAGCAGAGCAGGAGGAGGAAGACGTGGTTGAAATTGTCACCACAACAGGTGAGTGTCTGTGACCACAGGCTCAGGTAAGAGATGGATGCCGGCTTATTTATAATACATGGTGTGTTTTTGTTTCTATCTTTTTAGGTGATCGTGATGTTGTGGATCCAGGGCATTTCACCTCTGAAAGTGCCAAGATCCTGATCGGGGAGATCATGGGGTGTAATAGGGACTTGGAAAACATCTAGAAAAACATCAATGATGTTAAAAAAAAATTAAGTACATCATTGATGTTTTAGGGAGAGTTTAAAAAAAAAACGAAATCCCTTTGTTTTTTGTGAGCTAAAAATTTATACCATTTTTTGACATATTAGCGAAAAGCCAAATGTTGAAGATGCACATAGTGTGTCAACATGTGCTATCTGCCATCACGGGAGATCAATGGACGCGTTTTGGGGGTGCAACCCCTTCCTCAATAATAAAGTAGCTGTGAGGAAGGGGCTGCACCCCCAAAACACGTCCCTTGATCCCCCATGATGGCAGGTAGCACATGTTGACATTTGGCAATTTGTGTGCATCTTCAAAATTTGGCTTTTCCAGGGGTGACTTCACCCCATCTGAACGCAATATCAAACACAGTTTGTAAATACTCATGTCTGATATTGCCTTCAAGTTCTACCAAAATTTGTGTCTTTCTTGTTGGATTTAAACATGCCTGTTTAATCTTAAATGGACATTGCTACTTTTTCTAATGTGAAAAACAAAAATTGTTATACAACAAACATGTTGGTTTGTTTTAAAAACCTTTTCTAAATGCACATGTGATTGTGCTGGTATTAAAAAGATTGTTAATCAAGAATGTGTGGATTATTGTTTCAACGCTCCAAAACTTTTGTTGTGCTCTAATTGGTGTTTTCAGTGACAATGGGGGTTATTTCCTAAGGGAAAATCCACTTTGCACTGCAAGTGCAGTTTCAAGTGCACTTGTAGTGCAAAGTGTCTTTGCCTTTAGTAAATAACACCCAACAGTGCTTTGTAATGGTACACAATCACGCCATTTTCAGGACTCACCACATTTCTGTCAGGGTCAGCTAAAAGAAACACAAGCAGTAAATGTCACCAAAGATTTTAGTTGTTATTTTTTTTTTATTATTTGAAAAAGGTTTCAGACATTGTCTGGCATATTGATAGCCCCTCTACCCGCAAAGTATTCAAGGTATCTTAGCCGGACATCACGGGCACTCAGGGAGGGCAAGCCAGGACGGCCACTTTCAAGCGCCGTCAGGGTTGTTTCATTTAGAATTTCGGCCTCGGGCCCAACTGAGACAGCATAGTTGGCAGAATGTTGCCGTAAAAAGTTGTGTAGAACACAGCACGCAGGATGATATGATTCAGTTTGTACTCCGCCATGTGTATGGGTGTAAGAAATAGGCGGAACCGGCTGGCCATGATTCCAAACATGTTCTCCACCACTCTTCTGGCTCTGGCCAGCTGGTAATTAAAAACCCTCTGGTCCGGGGTGAGGGTCCTCATCGGGAATGGCCGCATAAGATGGTCCCCCAGCGCAAACGCTTCATCCGCAACGACGACGAATGGGAGTCCTTCCACATTGTCTTCTGGAGGTGGCAAGTCCAAGCTGCCATTCTGGAGACGCCTGTAGAACTCTGTCTTGGCGATGACTCCGCCATTGGACATCTGGCCATTCTTCCCCACGTCCACATACAGGAACTCGTAAGTAGCCGACACCACCGCCAACATCGCAATACTATTGAACCCCTTATAGTTGAAATAGTATGACCCCGAGTTGGGTAGTGGGACGAAGTGGACATGTTTCCCATCAATTGCCCCTCCGCAGTTAGGAAAGTCCCACCGCTGGGCAAAGTGGGAGGCCACAGTCTGCCATTCCTGTGCGTTGGAAGGAAACTGTGGAGTCAAACAACAACAAAAAAAATAGTCATTTTGCACATAAACAGGGAAAGCAGATTAGACACAAACATTCTTGGCCAACATCAAGATAACATTTATTTGAGGGAGTTTTTAAAGACCAAAGTATAAGGTACACCTATCAGATTCCCGCTCCCCCCCTCTCATGGGCCATTTCTAACATTTTAGGCGGGGGGATCTTTTGGACAGGTAACCCTCTCCACTTCATTGAGAGATGAATGCCTAAATAATGTGTGCTACTTTGGACAGCCCCTCCTTAGTTATACTATTGACAGCCCACTGGACAGGTAAGAAGTGTCATAATGCAAAGATATAAATACACATTTGAGCACATTTGGACATTCTGCTATTACCTATCAAGATAATAATAGGATACAAAAACTTTAAACAGTACCATTTGAAAGTATACAGGCAGGCCCTTGCACTACATGCTTTGGGGAATTCATCCATAAATATGACCACAAAAGAGATGGGTATAATGTGTATGGGTTTGGCAAAGTCAGCAGATAGATGATTGATGATAGATAGAGAATTGGTATCAGCTGACTTAGCAGTTGGGGGGAGGGAGGGTTCCCAATGATTTGGGGACCCCCCAAAAAAATCCTCTGGCACTCTGCCAGAATTTAAAGCACAAATCACATTTTAAAACATTTTAGGGGGTATTTAGGGTAAAGCACTACTATGGAGCTGATAAAATACATTGTTAAGTGACTACATGAGGTGAATATAGGGCCAGGAGACCATACTGGAGGAGGTAAGTGAAGGCAAATATGTATGAAGGACAAAAAAAATTACAGAAAAATCAAGCATGAATGAGGACAAATGGGAAATTCACAGCATATTACAATCATGGTAATTAGGGAATGAGGAAAGAAATACAATATATTATCAAACATTATATACAATAAAATGTGATGTTAAAGGATAAAAATCTTACCTTAATATACTCCTTCTGCAGGACCTGGATGATGGCAGAACAGGTCCAGAGCCTGGGGGGTGTTGCCTGTCGAGAACTTGAGGTCCTGCAGGCTTCTCCCCATCGCCAAGTACCGCAGGGTGGCGACGAGCCTCTGCTCCGGAGTGATGGCTTGCCTCATGCAGGTATCCTGCCTGCTAATATAAGGGGTCAGCAAAGCCAACAAACGGTGAAAAACGGGGTCCGTCATCCGGAGAAAGTTCCTGATATCATCAGGATTATTCTTACGGATCTCACAGAGCAAAGGCATATGACAGAACTGGTCACGCTGGAGCAATAAATTCTTGGTCCATGAACTCTTCCCCACCCTGTTCATGGACTGGGCTTGTGTCAAGGTAAGGACCCCAACACCAAGCCCCCACACAGCACAAACTCTACGAGGAGTACGTATACATAACATGGCTAGAAAACGGTCGGCTGCTCAGAACGTAGTAACAGAACGCACTGAAGAACAGCAAGGCCTGTGAAGAGCGACCTGAAAATCAGTAACGAATGAACAAGAACACAATGATAAATCAATGCAAACTCACTGCATGCACTGAAGAGCAGATACAAATCCACAAGCACAAACTGAACAGCAGAAAATGATCTGAAAGCCACGAGTCTGAAAAAAAGTGAATCGTCTCTCACCAAACTTTTACTAACATGAGATTAGCAAAAGGAGCCCAAAGGGTGCCGCACTCGGTTCGGACCTGCCCTTTTCTAGTCTCGTCGTATGTGGTGTACGTCACCGCGTTCTTGGTGATCGGAAATTCCGACAACTTTGAGCGACCGTGTGTATGCAAAAAAAGTTTTGGCCAACATCCGTGGATTTTGTTGTCGGAATGTTCGATCAATGTCCGATCGTGTGTTCGGGGCATTAGTGTCAGCTGGTTTTGAACGCAAAGTAGCTTGATGATGACTGTAGACTGCAGACTGTAATAACTGTCTGACAGAGCATCTAACCCTTGTTTAGTTTACAGAAAAAAAGTGTTTTGTTGCCATATGTGTCCCCACTGGAGAGATTTCCTGCAAGTTCCTATACTAACTACACCTGCCAGCTCCAGGTAAATGAGCCTCTGGGATCTGTAACGGGGACAGATCTGTGCTGAAGAGGGTAAAGGGGGTGTGTGGCTGGGGCAAGTATTTATGAAACTATACTTACCGTTCAGCAGGACTGCTGATGTACTGTAAGTCCAGGATGCCAAAATAATTTAGTGTCAGCTTTTAAGAAGCAGTGTCTACCTGTTATATACCTGTTATATATTCTGGGTAGCATGAAAGGATGGAGCAGTGCAACATTTTTTTAACCACTTTGTTTAAAAACTACTTTTTAAAGGACATATATTATGAGATGAATTTGAGAACTGTAAAAATACAAAAACTCAAAAATTCTTGCTGGTCTAGAGTTGTTTTGATTATTATTTTGATAATATTACCAAATAACTGAAAGAAAAATAAATGAGGGCATTCAGTGCCTTGAAAAAGTATTTATACCCCTTGAAATTTTCCACATTTTGTCATGTTACAACCAAAAACGTAAATGTATTTTATTGGGATTTTATGGGATAGAAACAATGTAATTAAATTCAGCGCTGACTAATTGAGTGGACTTATCAAGATAAATGCAAGCAGGCACTAAGGTCAATTCAAAAAAATACCTCAAAAGCATATAAGTATATAAAGAGTGCTGCGCAAATAAAAGTCCTTAAACAAATATACAAAGAGTAAAAGTATAATGGCAGGATAGGAGGACAGGAACCACCGGTGACAGTATAGATATCTGGATGGTGACTTTTTCCCTCCACCGTTCTTAGATGGCCCCTCACCTCAGATATTCGACCTGAAACAGGTCACACCGCTTGTAAGATTGGATGGATCAATCTGTATAATTAGTAATTACTCCTTCACCTCCTTCAACTCACAGTACTTAAAGATGAACTTTATTAGTTGCAAACTACACAGCACAGCAATGATCAACTGTTGACATAGGCAATCCTGGAAAGTTGGAGATCTACCTTTTGTTGGGAAGAAATGGCTGCTCCTTTCACCAGACTGATTGCAGACTGCTCCTGACTGAGAGGGGCTCATTCATTATAATCAGCTGGTGCACTTTCTGTGTTCTGATGAGACAAGCTGCATTTCTTTAGAAGTATTTAACCCTTAAAGAGGGAGTCCACCCAAACCGGTTTGGGTGGACTAGTAAGCATTCATACTAGCAGATTATACCTGTAGCACGAACTCTCGGTGGAGCTGCTAGTTTAAGCGGGCTGTTACCTTCACTCTCGATACATCTGTTTCACCAGGTCTAGGGTTCCGTTGAGTTTACCTCTGGACGATATAAGCACCAACACTTACGTTTTCAATGCGTTATTGAACCAAGTAACGAAGGAAGTAGCAGGAAAGAGGCAGGAGGAAAACTGAAGGGAAGCTCAAATACCTTTCTTTAGGTTTCTTTAGAACATCCTTTAAAGTTGAATACTGTAATCAAATGCAATCCCCTTTTGTGGGACACGATCTTTGCTCACCTGGATAGGCCTCTCTCACTTGCCTAAGAGCCAGTACGTAGCACGAACAAAAGTCTCTGCCACAGACTTGCTTGAAATAAACCCTTACGATCCTCTGCCACAAGATGTATTGGTTCACGATGAATGTCAGACACAGTACCTGGACCTTTAAGCCAACCCGGCAGTACCATGCAATAAGACTACTTCAGGATACGTCCTCCAACCGAGTCACCAGGCCCCTCTCCAGACTAGCACTCTGCATGATCCTTCCATGACGGGTCCTCCCCTGGGATCTTCTCGGTTGTCCAGCTTCTTCACTCTGGATAGACAGCTCAGGACCATTCCTCGGCTGCTGTGGTAGGCCCCAGACAGGCTTCTGGGCCCACTCACCCGCTGCAGCGACACGGGCTTCCGGAACGGAGGACCACGAGGTGGTACTCTAACACATACCTGTCGGCCAGGAGGACCAGCAGGTGGCTGAAAACGAACCCCTAAACATGGCGTCTGTCCCATAAATACCCTCTCCCAGAATGTAACTCGGAGGACCACCTCCACCGAGTTGTTTCCGGGACAGAGGAGCACTCATCCTCTTTAACACGTTGCTTTTCCAACACCCGCCGATGGTGACAACGACACCCACCGGCACAATGTGGAACCACACGCAACATCAGCCAAGCTGGAACAGAGGCAAATCTAACTTCCTACAATGAGCAATTCACTAAATTTACCTTTCAGATGGTAGATCATAAAACTACCAGCGCTACATACCTTTACCTTGCATGGTAAAAAATAAAAAAAAAGTCCAGCAGTATACAACTGCTTTAAATTATGCAATTACATTTACATTGAAACACTAAGGTGAAGAAGGAAGCACAGCATTGTATTTTATTGTAATATTTACAGTGTTTATACTGGTTATCGCAAGAGGGGAAAAAAAAGGGAGGGGGGAGAGAAGATGGAAGGGGGAGGAGAGAGAGAACTGGGGGGGAGGAGAAGGGAGGAGAGAGAGAGAGAAGGGGGGCAAGGGGGAGGGAGAGAGAAGAGGAATACAGAATACATCAGAAAGTACAAAGAGAATAAAGAGAAGAGCATTGTAGTAAATGTCTCTTCCTGTGCACATTCTCCACATTACCTTCACCTGAATGCATTCTTCTGCTTCTCTTACTCATTTCTCCTCCTTCTCTGCCCCCTCTCCAGTCCCCACTGCAGCTCAGTTCTTTCTCAAGGCTCCAGCATGTCTCCAGTACTCTAATCTTCTCAATCAAAGGGGGCGGCTTGAGAAAGGGGCAGGTTACAGCAGCGCCCATTGGCTCAGTAAGCAGCAGGAGGTGGATCAGCTCCTGCTGTTAACTCCTTCTTGTCCTGTGGCAGCCGTTCCTATAATATGAGGTTGCTGGTTCCTTTCTGTTGCTTCTATATAGTCAATGACAAGACAGGAGGGGGGAAGCTGCAGGGCGCTCCTACACACACACACAGCCACTGGGAGAGAAGAGCTGCAGTGTCAGGACTGTGAAGCTGGAGAGGAGGGAGAGCACAGTGCACCTCCGGGCTCCTTCCCCCTCTCCTGCACGGCAGCCTATTTTGCAAATAACCTAGGGGGACACCACTGCCTAAACTCCTCTCTCCCTTTATGCACTGCAGTCAGTGCCTCACATGATTGTTGTGCATGTCGGAGAAGATGCAGGGAGGAGGTGGGTGGAGCTAAGCAGTGGGCACGGAGGAGGAATTTAAATCTCCTCCACTCTGAATGCTGATCTCTGCCTCTCTCCTCCATGACGTCACTGGTTGTTAGACGCCAGGCGGGCCGTGGCTAGCAACCAGTTTGGGCAGTGAGCCAGGGGCCAGTGGTGAACGACCTAAAGCAGTCTCCGGTGTCCAGGATCCCACCCCAGGCTGACAGTGAGTAACAGTGGCGATATCAGGGCCATTTTAAGAAGAGATCTCTGCAAGTGCCTTGCTGCCCAGCCACTCAGGAGCGCCCTCTTCATATGGCGCCCATGGCACTTGCCATATCTGCCATACCCTGGATACGCTACTGGGAGAATCTGTCCACAGGACAACTATTAGTCGTGCACTCCACGAATCTGGCTTTTATGGAAGAGTGGTAAGAAGAAAGTTATTGTTGAAAGAAAGCCATAAGAAGTCCCATTTGCAGTTTGCGAGAAGCCATGTGGGGGAACACAGCAAATATGTGGAAGAAGGTGCTCTGGTCAGATGAGACCAAAATTGAACTTTTTCTACCAAAAGCAAAAAGCTATGTGTGGTGGAAAACTAACACTACACATCACCTTTAACATACCATCCCCACCGTGAAACATGATGGTGGCAGCATCATGTTGTGTCCAGGGGCGTAACTAGAAATAGCAGGGCCCCATAGCAAAATGTTGTATGGGGCCCCCCCTGCAAACAGCCCCCCCCCCCCACAGCTGCCCTAGTGTCAATGCAGCGTGACCTGTGCCACATACAGCGTGACTTGTGCCACATACAGCATGACCTGTGCCCAATACAGGGTGACCTGTGCCCCATACAGCTTGACCTGTGCCCAATACAGCCTGGTCTGCCTGTGCCCCATACAGCCCCACTTATGCAGAGGAAAAGGCAAGCCACCCTGATCAGCAGAGAGCGGGTTTGCCCACTGTAATAGCTTTCATTTGAATTTCCTGTCTTCCCGGGGCTCATCGTCACATAGCCCCACCTCTTGGCCCGACGCCTTTGATGACGTCACATGTCCCGCATTGGATCGGCGTTCTGTCTATCAAAGGCACCGGGCCAAAAGGTGGAGCTATGTGACGTGAGCCCGGGGAACACTGGAAGTTCTAATGAAACTCTTACATCGGGCAATTCAGATCTCTGCTGATACGGACAGCTCGCATCTTCCTTTCCTCTCTCTTCCCCTGGCTGGGAGACTGTGCCGGCGGTGCTCTAATCCTCACTGGGCCCCACTCGGCTGCGGGCCCCATAATGCCCGCATGGGTCGCTATGGTGGTAGTTACGCCCCTGGTTGTGTCGATGATTTTCTTCAGCAGGGATAGGGAAGCTGATCAGAGTTGGGAAGATGGATGGAGCCAAATATAGGGTAATCTTATGCCGCATGCACACAACCGTTTTTTCTGTCAGAATAAACTCTGACGGTTTTTCCAACGGAGTTCCGCTGAAACGGACTTGCCTACACATGATCACACCAAAGTCCGATCATTTAGAACGCAATGACGTATGATGGGACTATAAAAAGGAAGTTCAATAGCCAGTAGCCAATAGCTGCCCTTGCGTCTTTTTTGGTCCATCGGGAAAGCATACAGACAAATGGTTTTCCTGATAGGATTTGATTCAGTCGGAAATATTTAAAACATGTTCTATTTCTAGGTCCATCAGAATTTTAAAAAGAAAAAGTCCAATGAAGCCCACACATGATCGGAATATCCGATGGAATGATTCCGTCGGACCTTTTCTGCCAGAAAGTCCGGTCGTGTGTACACAGCATTAGAAGAAAACCTGTTAGAGTCTGCAAAAGTCTTGAGACTGGGACGGAGGTTCACTTTCCAGCACGACAACGTGCCATAAATATACAGCCAGAGCTACAATGGAATGGTTTAGATCAAAGTATATTCATGTGTTAGAATGGCCCAGTCAGAGTCCAGACCTAAATCCAAATGAGAATCTGTAGCAAGATTCGAAAATTGCTGTTCACAGATGCTCTCCATCCAATCTGACAGAGCTTGAGCTATTTTGCAAAGAAGAATGGGCAAAAATATCACTCTCTAGATGTGCAAAGCTGGTAGAGACATACCCAAATAGACTTGCGGCTATAATTGCACCGAAAGGTGGTTTTACAAAGTATTGACTCAGGGGGGCTGAATGCAAACGCACGCCACACTTTTCACATATTTATTTGTAAAAAAATTGGAAAACCATTTATCATTTCCCTTCCACTTCACAATTATGTGCCACTTTGTGTTGGTCTATCACATACAATCCCAATAAAATACATTTACGTTTTTGGTTGTAACATGACAAAATGTGTAAAATTTAAATGAGTATGAATACTTTTTCAAGGCACTGTATATGGGCACAGTCTTGTCACAGCTCTTTACTGGCAGGAGAAAGGAATATTGGGGCAACAAATAAAGATGAAACCTAACTTTATCCGAGCAACACAAACTGAAAACACAATGTGATTTTTTATTTTTATTTTTTTGAAAAATGTTTATTGAAATTTTCACATTACATGCATAGGAGCAAGTAACTCAGAGTTCAGAAGCTCTGGTTCACAATTATGAACATAAAAGAGAAGACCAAAAGTTGAACACTAAAAAGGGAATGGGAGGGGGAAAAGGGAAGGTGACAGGGGAAGTATATTTACCAGTAAACAACAATGTGGTATAGTATGTCAAAGCGAAACAACATAGTAGATATTAATACTTTCAGGAGTGGAAGCAACGTTGGGTACATCTGGGTGGTGATCTCAGGGAATGACATGACAACAATAATAGCAACAGATAAATCAACCTATTTGGAAAATAAGATCTTAAATCATCAAAGAGCTTCAAAAGGTGTGGCATTTCTAGGGTGGTAGAAAGATGGAGGGATCCAATATGTTGGATATTTTTCTAGTTTACCTACGGAGTTCAAGAGGTCTTGTTTTAGATACCAGTCCGTGAATTTAAATGGTTGCATAATATCCAGCAGCTCCTTTTGGGTGAACGTAACCTCCATATATTTACGCCATCTTGCAAAGAAGCGTGTAGTAGTACGGAAGTTTAGTATAATAGTGTCTAGTCTCTCTAGGTTGAAGAGCGATAACATTGAGCGTTCCACAGCTGAAAGGCTAGGTGGTGTTGGTTTAATCCAATGGGACATGATTGTTCTACGAGCAACTAGGAGAGTTATATGAGTTCATTGTGTAAGGTTGAGTGAGCCTGATGATGTGGAGGGTAGGGGTTCACATCCAAATATACACAATAACGTATTGCTGGGTAACCAGATCTTGTTTTTTTGAAAATGTATGCTAGCACCGAGTTCCAATATCTAGTAATAATTGGACATTTCCAGAGGCAATGGAGTAGAGTAGGACGTGGTAGTGAACGCCAGGGGCACTGTGCTTGAGTAGAGTCTGCCTTATTGGTGCAGAATGGGTAACATGCCTTGTGGATTATTTTAAATTGCGTTTCATGCCACGTCTCTGAGATCATGAGTTTGTGAATGCGTCAGTATCCCTCTAAGATCCTTTCTGGAAGTGTGTTGTCATTAAAGATAGTAGACCATTTCTGGAATGGCGCAAGATGATATTTATCTGATTGGTGCGTAATGCGTAATGAGGTATGAGTATGAGATGGAGTAATCGTCTCTCTGGAGCACTATATCAATGGATGATTGTTGTAGGGGATCAGTTTGAGGTCCACAGCAAGACCGTAGATAGGCTAGAATTTGCTGATAATAGAAGATGTGTAATGTCAGCAATGCAAATTCACGTGAGAGGGTTTGAAAATATTTAAATTCACCATGGTTTGACTTTATACAGTGAAGTTATGTGAGTGAGTCCATGGGTGTACCACAGGGTGAAGGCTTTATGCATGATTGATGGGAGGAACATAGGAATGCCTTGAATGGTTAAATGGCAGGATATACTCGAGGGTGACCCCAGCAGTCTCCGCACTTCTCTCCACGCAATAACTGTGTCTTTGATAAGAACACTTGTTTTAAGGTGGGGTGGTAGAGCTTGAATATTCGAGTGTAAGATGGCTGACAGAGTGTGTTGATAGGCCAAAGTGCTTTCAAGTATATTATTAGAGTAATTTGATTTACCAGACAACCAAACAAAGCCTTGTCTAAGCAGACAAGAGAGGTTGTAAAAACGTACATTAGGCAAACCTGCACCACCCTTAGAGAGACGTAGTTTTTGTAACACTATGCATGTTTTTTTGTGTGCTCATATGAAAGCCACAAGTGCTTTGTGTATTTTCTGTACATCAGAGAGCTTTAACAAAAGGGGTATGATTTGCATTGGATAAAGCAGACGTGCAAACAAAACCATTTTAAAGAGGTGACATCTCCCAAAGAATGAGAGGGGAAGGGTTGCCCAAGTTTCCAACTCCTTTACAATTTTGGTTATCAGAGGTGGGTAGTTAGGACCATATAGAGAGGTAGGTTCTCGGCCTATATGGATACCCAAGTAGGTGATGTAGTGAGCCGCTAAGGTAAAAGGGGATGATGACCTCCATTTAGCTGATACCCGGGGGTGTAATGGAAAAACCTTGCATTTGTCAAAATGAATTCTAAAGCTTGAGCTTACTCGATAGGCCTCAAAGAGTTCTCTGAGTTTGTCAAAGTCTGCAAGAGGGTCGGTGGAGAATAGTAACATTTTATCAATGAATAGGGTGGAACGGAATATTTAGTTGCCTACAGTGATGCCACTGATTCCGTCAGATGAGTTAAGTATTTGCTATGTCAGCATTTGACACAGTTCCCCATAAACGTTTACTGTACAAAATAAGGTCTGTTGGCATGGACCATAGGGTGAGTACATGGATTGAAAACTGACTACAAGGGCGAGTTCAGAGGGTGGTGATAAATGGGGAGTACACGGAATGGTCAGGGGTGGGTAGTGATCATTACCCACCCCTGACCATTCTGGGGAATGGTCTGGGGATCATTATTCCAGAGACCTGTTCTTCCATCATTCAGGTCCTGCAGAAGGACTATAGTAGGGTAAGTTTTCTCCTTTAATATCACATTCTATGTATTTAATGTTTGCTAATGTATTGTATTTCTTTTATCATTCCCTAATTACCATGATTGTAATATGCTGGGAATGTCCCCTCTGTGCCCATGCATGCTGGAAATGTTAAACTTCCTTTTTTGTCCTTCATGCATATTTGCCTTCAATAACCTCCCCAGCATGCTATCCTGGGCCCATATTCACCTAGCCTAGTCACTTAACAATGTATTTTGTCAGCTCCATAGTAGTGCTTTACCCTAAACACCCCCTAAAATGTGTACAAATGCTATTTGTGTCCTTAAATGCAGGCAGAGTGCCAGAGGCCAGATTTTGGGGTCCCAAAATCATTTTGAACCCTCCCTCCCCCAACCCCTAAATCAACCCATCCTCGATCTGCTGACTTTGTCAAACCCATACACACTATACCTACCTCTTTTGTGTTCATATTTATGGATGAATTCACTAAAGCATGTAGGGCAAGGGCCTGACTGAATACTTTCAAATGGTATTGTTTAAAGTTTGGTTCTCCTATTATCTTGGTAGTTAATTGCAGAATGTAAATATGTGCTTCAATTTGTACAGTGTGTATTCATATTTATGTATTCTGAAACTTCTTACCTGACCAGTGGGCTGCCAATAGTGTAAGTAAGGAGGGGCTGGCCAAAGTAACACACATTATTTATGCATTCAGCTTTCAAGTGGAGAGGGTTACCTGTCCAAAACATCCCCCCCCAAAAAAAATTGTTACAATGGGCCATCAGAGGAGGGGATGAATCTGCTAAGTGGACCTTATACTTTTGCCTTTAAATACTCCTTCAAAAAAATGTTATACTGGTGTTGGCCAAGAATGTTTGTGTCTAATCTGCTTGCAATGTTTATGTGCAAAATGACTAATTTTTATGTTTTTGATTGACTCCACAGTTTCCTTCAATGCCACAGGAATGGTATACTGTGGCATCCCACTATGCCAACTGTTGGTACTTTCCCAACTGTGGAGGGGCACTTGATGGGAATCACATCCACATCGTACCACCATCCCACTATGCCGACCGTTGGGACTTTCCCAACTGTGGAGGGGCACTTGATGGGAAACACGTCCACATCGTACCACCACCCCATTTGGGGTAATACTTTTATAACTATAATGCCTTGTACACACGGTCGGATTTTCCGACTTTTTCCATCGGAATTTCCGACACACAAAGTTTGAGAGCAGGCTATAAAATTTTCCGACAACAAAATGCGTTTGCATAAATTCTGACCTTGTGTAGACAATTCCAGTGCACAAAGTGCCACGCATGCTCAGAATAAATTAAGAGACAAAAGCTATTGGCTACTGCCCCGTTTATAGTCCCGATGTACGTTTACGTCATCGCGTTCAGAACGATCGGATTTTCCAACAACTTTGTGCGACCGTGTGTATGCAAGACAAGTTTGAGCCAACATCCGTCGGAAAAAATCCATGGATTTTGTTGTTCGATCAATGTTCGATCGTGTGTACAGGGTATAATGCCCCGTACACACGGTCGGACTTTGTTCGGACATTCCGACAACAAAATCCTAGGATTTTTTCCGACGGATGTTGGCTCAAACTTGTTTTGTCTACACATGGTCGCACAAAGTTGTCGGAAAATCCGATCGTTCTGAACGCGGTGACGTAAAACACGTATGTCTGGACTATAAACGGGGCAGTGGCCAATAGCTTTCATCTCTTTATTTATTCTGAGCACGCGTGGCACTTTGTCCGTCGGATTTGTGTACACACGATCGGAATTTCCGACCGGATTTTGTTGTCGGAAAATTTTATCTCCTGCTCTCCTGCTCTCCAACTTTGTGTGTCGGAAAATCCGATGGAAAATGTCCGATGGAGCCCACACACGGTCGGAATTTCCGACAACACGCTCCGATCGGACATTTTCCATCAGAGAATCCGACCGTGTGTACGGGGCATAAGGGGTTTCACTGTATTGTGTTGATGGCGGTGGTGTCAGCGACATATGAGTTTTTGTATGTGGACGTGGGAAGGAATGGCCAGATGTCGGATGGTGGTCTTTGCCCGGACCAAGTCCTTTTAACATCTCCAGAGTGGTGGCTTGGGATTGCCGTTAATGTTGAGGGACTGTCATTTGTGTTTGTCGCAGATGAGGCATTCGGTCTGGGTGATCACATGATGAGGCCATTCCCCCAGAGGACCCTCACCCCGGAGTAGAGGGTTTTTAATTACTGGCTGGCCAGAGCCAGAAGAGTCGTGGAGAATGTGTTTGGGATAATGGCCAGCCAGTTCCGCCTATTTTTAACTGCAATAAATATAGCCGAGTACAAACTAAACCACATTGTGTTATCTTGCTGCATGCTGCACAACTTTTTAAAACGAAATAATCCAAGATATGTTGCCTCAGTTGGGCCTGAGGCCGGACTTAATGAAACACTGATGGCCCTGGAAGCAGGCCGTCCTGGCCTGCGCCCGTGAAGTGCATGAAAAATATGTCAAATATTTTACAGGTAGGGGGGCCATTGCTTTGGCAGCCAATTTGAAATACATTTTCTATTTTATCAGATAAAATCTTGATTTTCATTTACTGCTTGTGTTTCTTTTTGCTGTCTCCTAGGTTCTCCTAGTGCACTTGTAGTGCCAAGTGGTTTTTCCATTATCAAATAACACCCATTGTCACTGTAAACATAAACTTAATACAAAAACTGGTATTGATCATTGAAAGAAGAAGCCACACATTGTTCAGTATAAAACCTTTTACTCCATGCACATGCATATATGTGTTGTAAAACTTTTTTTTTAAATAAAAAAATATGGGTTTCCTAAAGTTTTACCTTTAATTTTTTTTAGAGTAAATAAACAGGCATGTTTCAAAACATAACATACACAACTCATGAACTTACAAAGTTCAACATTGAAAACCAAAAGGCAATATCAGACATTATAGTGTCTAAAATGTGTTGATATTGCCTTCATCAGATGGATTGATGTCACCCCTGTAAAAGCCAAATTTTGAAGATGCACACAAATTGGGAGTCAAACTGAGGCTTTCCCTCCTGATCCCATGCCTAATGTCAACATGTGCTATCTCCCATCATGGGGGATCAATGGATGTGTTTTGGAGGTGCAACCATTTCCTCACACCGACTTAAGTTGCGAGGAAGGGGTTGCAGCCACAAAATGCGTACATTGATATCCCCTGATGGCAGATAGTACATGTTGACATACTGTGTGCATCTTTAAAATTTGGCTTTTAAAATGCATAAGAAATTGTTAAAAACAAAAAAAAGTGCAATTTTTTGGGTATTTATATTCTTCCTAGTACATCAATCATGTTCTTCAGTTTGACTTCAACCTCATGGGTTTTTTTCTTTATAAAGTCTAAATCCTGACTACAATACATGATGTTCTGGATAAGCCTTTGGGCACTGTCAGTGGTGAAATGAGGAGCTTGTTCTTCAACAACATGCACATCACCTAAAAGAAAAAATACACACCATGTATTATAAATATGCTGGCATACATCTATTACCTGAATCTGTGGTGTCAGACTTGTGGTGACAATTTCCACCACCTCTCCTTTCTCCACATCCTCAGCTTGTGATGTTTCCTGGTCCCCTTCTTCAGGAGTTAGGGGGGGGGTTCCTTGAGTGCTCAGACGTCCTGAGTCTTTTCTTCCCTATGAGAATGAAACAAAAGTTATACTTAGTACACAGATATTTGAGGCCAGAAATAGTAATATGAAACATTGCTTGGAAGTGGGGTACAATTGTCTGTTTGGGCACAGTTCAAAGCTGAAGACATGATTTATTCCCTTAACCAAGCTGGAATACTTCCCTTTTTAGGACAAGTTTCACACATTGAGACACCCCAAGTATCCACTGGAGCACCTGTGTGGGACACCCTAAAAAGTTTGTTCTTGTGTCCCACACTAGTACTCCTGAGTCCAGATGTGTAAACAGGTACTGAGTGTCCTCTCCTTACATTACACTGAATCAAGTTTGCAATTCCTTCTAGTTTCAAACACATCTAGACAACAATGTCCTAAACTTCTTTTAATACAAATTAGCATGACCAAATGTAGTTAACCCTGTATCTGGGAAAAACATCATATTTAGTTGGCAAAAGAACAATGTTTACTATGACCGATTACTGTGCCCATGAACATGAAAGTCGCCATTTTAAACTGTCCAATAGTATAGAAAAGCACATGGAGCAGCATACAAGTAATAATAATAATCATAACACACGACAACTACTTACTTTTTAGAAGCACTTTCTTGATCTTTCTATACTAATCCTGCTCCCTCGGTTTCAGGTTTGACCAGCGTTTCCTCAGTTGCTCCTTGGATCGTTGTACCCCAAAATTCCTGTGCAGACCCTTCACAACTTTAGTCACGATCTTGGCTTTTCTCTGATTAGGGTTAGTGTACAGTCCATACTTCCCATCATAGTCAGCCCTCTTCAATATGTCGACCATCTCCACCATCTCTACAAAGGCCATATTTGAGGCCTTAAATCTCCTCCTCCTGGATCGGGACATTTCTTGCTACGGGCTTTCCTCCTCGTTACTGGTATTATCACGCACCTGCTGCGTGCCGAAAGAAAAGGGGCAGGGAATATTCTAGAAAGAGCGTCAGGGGTGGGCGACATGCGCAGTGTATATAAAGCTAACATGCGTGTGTCGTACCTATGTTCTGTGTGTGGAAGAAGGAGGAATGGAAGCGACGAATGCAATAACGAAGGTAACATTTTAACTTGGGACATGAGTGGCCTATACTGATTCTAGATTGAGGCCTATATTGGGATAAGATTAGGAGAGTTTAGCCTGATATTAGTGTTTTTGTCTTTTGTTTGGTCTTGCAACAAAAATGAAACAATTTAAAGACATGGGCCAGTTCATTGATAAATACAGGGATATGCACAATTTGTGGGAGGTGAAAAACCCCTTATATAGAAATAAACCAGCTAGGAAGGCATCACTGGATAAACTGGAATTTGTGAAGACGCAGATCCCCAACGCAGACATCGACTTTGTGGAGAGAAAAATTGGTAGCTTGAGAAGCACGTATAGGAAGGAGCTTCAGAAGGTCCATAAGTCCATGAGGTCAGGAGCAGCAGCAGAGTATGTGTATGTACCCAGTCTGTGGTACTACAACAAGATGTGGTTTCTGGAAGACCAGATGGAAGCCAGGGAATCACTTTCGACTCTTCCGACCCCCCTTCCACCCAGCCTTCAATCAATCCTTCCCTCAACCCCAGAGCCCAGCTGAAGCCAGGTATAGTATTTTTAAACATATTTTTTGTGGGAAAATTATTGTTGTTAACTAGATGTTATTATTGCTAAGAAATGAATGATTTAAAAAAAAGTGTTTAACATATCAATAGACAGTAAGGGCCAAAAATGATTGGGACAAGAATGAAAAATGCCGGGCTCAGAATGATAGTCTTTTCTATTTATTAACATTCAATTTGCAACAGTCATGAGTTTAAAATTGTGTGTGATTGATGAACCAAAAACTAAAACTATGTCCTTTTTCATACACAGGAAGACCTCAGCCAGGAGGAGGCTCTGGAATGTGGCACACAGGAGGAGGCGGGGGGAAGTGTCAGCCAGGAGGTGGGGGTTAGTGTCAGCCAGGAGGTGGCCGGGCCCAGCCTCACCCAATCCCAGGTCCCTCCCCTCTATCTTCCACCCAAAAGGCCCAGGAAGGGAAGGAACGTGGAGGAGGCAGCACTTGTCCTCATTAAGGAGGCTAATGAGGCCCTGAAAGCCCCCATCGACTCTGGAGAGGCCTATGGCTACTATATAGCCTCAAATTTGCACAAAATGGAGGAGGGCCAACGTCTCAACTGTGAAAAAAATTTTGTTGAGGCCATTCACAAGGGGTTGAGGGGGCAAATGACCAATGATGTCCACTTATGTGCGCTCGCCCATCCTCCTCCTCCTCCTGCCACAAGTCCACCTCCAGAGCAACAGCCTGCAGGAAAGGCTGCAGGGAAGGCTGCAGGGAAGCCTGCAGGGCAGCGTGAAGGGAAGGTTGCAAGGAAGACAAGAAAGTGATGACCTGGCTTCAGTCTGGTCTGACAGAAGACGCAGGCTGTGGTAGTACCACAGCCTGGGGACATATATGTCATCTGCTGCTATTCGTGATCTCTGGGAGTCCTGGACCAGACTGTGCTCCCTATAACATGGACTTCTCAGGCTACCAATTTTAATTTACAAAGATTTGATGTCTGCCCTGGGGTACAAAGGCATCACAAATTCCAGCAGTTTCTCCAGCGTTGCCTTCCTCTTTATTTTGTTATTATGAGCCAGAATAAATGTAGATTTTTTTATATGAAAATACGTGTCTATGTGTTTTTCTTCGCATAGGAAAGTTTTTTTGTGAGTAGGCAGGTACATTTCAAAAATACAACTTCTAATTAACAAGGGACACCAAGCAACCTCCTTGAGGTTTACAAATACAAGATAATAATGTTGTTGTGGAAATGTGACATACAAAATAAAAAAAAAATATGGAGATCACTATAAAATAATTTAAAATGAAAAGATAATCACTATAAAATAATTTAAAATAAAAAAACAAACAGGAGATCTTGATTAAAAAAATAAAATAAAAATGACTATAAAAAAATTATAAACATTATTATAGAGATCTGGCTTTAAAAACAAAAAAGATTATTCAAGAGATCACGAGAAATAATAAAGAAATCAGTTTGTGTGAATATGAGCAGCAAAACAACTTCATTATTCTAGCATTCTAAAAAAGAAGAGAATGCGCTGCATTAAACTATTTTAAAATTTTCAGCATGACGAATGTACCATCTCCATTATGAACGGTAGTTTTACCAGACTGAGTGCTTCCGTCTCATACTTGATTCTGAGCATGCGTGATTTTTTTGCGCTTCGGAATTGCATACAGACGATAGCATTTTCGGATAGGAACTTTTCCCGACCGAAAAATAGAGAACATGCTCTCAACCTTTTGCTGGCTGGAATTCCGCCAGCAAAAGACAGATGGAGCATACACACGGTCGCATTTTCTGACAAAAAGCTCTCATTAGAGTTTTGCTGGCGGCATTTCCGATCGTGTGTACGCTGCATGAGAGCAACAAGGATGTGGAGTTCCCTTCCACAGGTGGTGGTATCAGTGGGGAGCATTGATAGTTTTAAAAAAACTATTAGATAAGCACCTGAATGACCACAGCATACAGGGATATACAATATAATACTGACATATAATCACACACATAGGTTGGTCTTGATGGAATTGTGTCTTTTTTCAACCTCACCTACTATGTAGCTGTGTATCCTGGATAGAGGCTCAATAGCTATATTGAAGACTAGAGGGGAGAGGGGGAATCCCTGTCTCGTTCCTTTTGTCAAAGAGACTGTGTCAGACAGAAAATCAGGAGTGATGAGGTGAGCCATCGGGACACATACATTTGTTGCAAAAAGTGCACCATCAGACCAGAGAAACTGAATACTTCCATCACTTTTAGGGATCAGCTTCGTGCCCGAGTCGAACCCATGTTCGACTCGAACATTGTCTGTTCTCCCGTTCGCTGAATTGCAAAAGATATGGGCCGTTCACGCCAAATTCATGTGGCGCATCACAGCCCATAATTCACTGCGGCACTGCTTGGCCAATAACAGCGCCATCTGTAGAGAGAGCTGTAATTGACCAAAGCCAGGGTGGCTTTGGCCAATTATGGCTCAGGGGGTTAAGTACATGGACCACACTATATAAGGCCGCCTGCACGGTGACCCTGTGTAGTGTGTTCCGGCGTTGAGAGACAGTGTCATTTGATTTAAGTTAGATAGATTAGGCAGAACAGTCAGTCAGTTAGCTGCACTTACAGTGTATTGTGTATATATATGCATCCAAGGTGTTGTGTATATATATATATATATATATATATATATATATACATATACACTGTATTCAGTTTAGCTAGATCCGTTATTATCCTGTTATTATCTTCCTACTGACAGGCAGGCAGGTGTTGTTACAGTACAGCTCCCTGAAGAAAATTGCTGGTGTTCTTCTGATCCTATTAGTACCACAGTCAGGCAGCTACACTATTTACAGTTAGTGTAGTGCATCCTCTGAACAGTGTTCAGCTAAAGCTACAAGTTAGTGTAGTGCATCCTCTGAACAGTGTTCAGCTAAAGCTACAAGTTAGTGTAGTGCACAGTGTTCAGCTAAAGCTACAAGTTAGTGTACTGCGACCTCTGCACAGCGTTCAGCTAAAGCTACAAGTTAGTGTAGTGCGTCCTCCTCACAGTGTTCAGCTAAAGCTACAAGTTAGTGTAGTGCGACCTCTGCACAGTGTTCAGCTAAAGCTACAAGTTAGTGTAGTGTGTCCATCTCCCAGTGTTCAGCTAAAGCTACAAGTTAGTGTAGTGCGACCTCTGCACAGTGTTCAGCTAAAGCTACACGTTAGTGTAGTGCGTCCTTTGAACAGTGTTCAGCTAAAGCTACAAGTTAGTGTAGTGCACAGTGTTCAGCTAAAGCTACAAGTTAGTGTAGTGCGACCTCTGCACAGTGTTCAGCTAAAGCTACAAGTTAGTGTAGTGCGTCCTCCTCACAGTGTTCAGCTAAAGCCATTAGTATGTCTGGAAGGCCAACAAGGAGAGGCAGACAGTCACAAGCCAAAAAAAGAGGGCAAGCAGGCTCTGTGTCTAGAGGCAACAGTGCTGGTCGTGGAAATGGTGCATCCTTATCAGCACGTGGCCATAGGACACGTTTGTCCTTTTTTTCGGCAGCTGGCCGTGTTGAGCATGCCGTCCTCATCCTTCTCATTCTCTCTCACCCATGCTCAGGGTACTTTGTCTGGCAAAGCAGCTGCCAAGGGGGCCACTTCCATCGACTCAATGGCATCAGTGACTCCTTACCTAGCCCCACCATGTCCTCCTGAGGAGTCCCTCAAACTGTTTGACCACAGTCTTGGGTACATGCTCCAGGAGGATGCCCAGCATTTAGAAGGCTCTGATGATGATACTGAGCTAGATGAAGGTAGTAACGTGAGCACGGACAGAGGGGGTGCCCAAGAAGGACAGCAATCTGGCATTCATGCTCCCCCTGCTGCAGCATACTGCCAGGTTTGCTCCAGTGATGAGGAGGGAGGGGATGATGAGGTCACTGACTCAACGTGGGTGCCTGATAGGAGAGAGGAGGAGGAGGAGGCACATCACCAATGAGGCAGGATGCCCTCCAGGGGCCAGCCTAAGGGCAGCACACTGACTGCATCAAACCACAAAGCTCCGCATGTACAGGGCCCCGCAGTCTCTGCGTGTTATTCCAAAAGTTCTTTGGTGTGGGCCTTTTTTGAGACGAGTGCATCAGATCGCACCGCTGCTTTTTGCAACATTTGTCTCAAGCGTATCTCGCGTGGTCAAAACATCTCCCACTTGGGCACCACATGCTTGACCAGACATATGTTGACCTGCCATGCAGTTCATTGGCAAGCGTATCTAAAAGACCCACCCCAGAGAACAATGAGGACCTCTCCTTGCTCCTCATCAGCTGAGATCTCCAACCCCTCGGAACCAGTGGTGCTCCGTAGGCGTTTAAGGGGATACGCAAGTATGCAGGCCAAAAGATGCCATGCGGTGCTTGGGCTGGTGTGCTTGGGGGACAGGAGCCACACTGGGGCAGAGGTCCTGTCTGCTCTGCAGGGGCAGGTTCAGAGGTGGTTGACGCCATGCCAACTTAAGGCAGGAATGGTGGTTTGCGACAATGGCACCAACCTCCTCTCCGCCCTCCGACAGGGACAAATGACCCATGTGCCCTGTTTGGCTCCTGTCCTTAACTTGGTGGTACAGCGGGTCTTGGGCAGGTACCCAGGCTTACAGGATGTCCTGAGGCAGGCCAGGAAAGTCTGCGTGCATTTCCACCGGTCATATAATGCCAGTGCTCGGCTGGCAGACCTCCAAAAGGAATTTAACCTGCCCAAGAACCGCCTAATCTGTGACATGCCCACCAGGTGGAACTCAACGTTGGCCATGCTGCAGCAGAGGGCCATCAATGAGTACCTGTGCGACTATGGCACCAGGACAGGGTCAGGGGAGCTTGTTTTTTTTCCCCACGCCAGTGGGCCATGATCAGCGATGCATGCACTGATCTGTCACCATTTGAGGAGGCCATGAGGATGGTGAGGAGTGACAGTGCATGCATCAGTGACACTGTCCCCCTTGTCCACCTTTTGGAGCACACTCTGCGTGGAATAATGAATAGGGCACTTGAGGCAGAACAGAGGCAGGAAGAGGAGGACTTCCTTAGCTCTCAAGGCCCCCTTTATCCAGACAGTGTTCCTCCATGCCCGCCGATCACACAGGAAGAGGACGAGGAGGAGGAGGATTGTGTCAGTATGGAGGTGGAGCCTGGCACTCAGCATCAGCAGCAGTCTTTAAGGGATCATTTACAGTCCTAAGAAACACATGGACTTGTACGTGGCTGGGAGGAGGTGGCTGCGGATCATGACGTCCTTAGTGACCCAGAGGACTCCGGAACGAATGCCTCAGCAAACCTACGCTGCATGGGCTTCCTGATCCTGCAAAGCCTGTGGAAGGATCCTCTTATTCGTGGTATCAAGGAGAAGGAACAATACTGCCTGGCAACCCTCCTTGATCCACGTTACAAGGGTAAGGTTGCGGACCTTATCTTGCTGTTGCAGAGGGAGCAGAGGATGAAACATCTTTGGGAGGCCTTGCAGAAAGGTCTGTGCAACGCGTCCCAGAGACTGGGAGGTTACAAACTCCTGTTTCTGGACAACGTGATGCTGAGGCTTCGGTCAGTCAAAGAAGGAGCGGTGGAGAAGGTGGCCATCTGACCGATGCGTTCAGACAATTTTTTAGTCCGCAGCCCCAAGGTATTATCGGTTCCAGCAACCATCGCCAGCATCTGTTTTACATGGTGCAGGAATACCTAGGGGCAAGATCTGACTTGGACACCTTTCCCACCGAAAATCCTCTGGGTTACTGGGTCTTGAGGATGGATCACTGGCCAGAGCTTGCACAGTATGCAATTGAGCTTCTGGCATGTCCTGCATCCAGCGTTCTTTTGGAACGCACATTCAGTGCTGCTGGAGGCTTTTTAACCGATCACAGGGTGCGTCTGTCCACCGACTCGGTCGATCGACTGACCTTCATAAAAATGAATCAGTCTTGGATAACCACCAGCTACCAAGCACCTGATGCTGATGTAATGGAATACATTTTTTTGAAATGTCAGATCCCTTCAAAGACTGCCTATACTGATGCTGAGTGACTATCCTGTTATGCTGAGTAATTATCCTCTTCCTCCCCAATGATCATGCTGATAGCTTGTAAGAACATTTTTGGTTCTGGGCGCCGCCAGTCCCACAACCAGTGCCTAAGGCCCAATTTTTCAGCCCCTGTTTTTACAATTTTCGATGCAATTCTTTGCAGCAGGGCTAGTTCCTGCGCACCAACTAGAGTATCTGTGAGGGGTTCCAGTGCTGTGGCACCAGCACCAGTGCCTAAGGCCCAATTTTTCAGCCCCTGTTCAACAGGAACATGTAATTTGAATTATTTTTTTTTTACATCAATTGTTTATTTGAAATACTCTGAATTTATGTATCAAAATCTATTATTTAATTCAAGAGAAAAATAAATTCAAGGGTCTATAAAAATACCCTTCTAAATATATATAGTAACAGAAATGAAGAGTAAAGAGAGAGAAAGAAGAGTAAATAAAATATAAGAGAGATGTAATTATTCACATTTCTTTATGTTAAGAGGTATTTCCCTATGTGAAAGTGTTATAAGAATCAGAAAATTTAAAGATGATCCATGGCTGCCATATTTTATTAAAATTTTCTGTATTCCCTTGTGCTGTTGCCCTGATCTCCTCCATACCTTTGAGCAGATGTATCTCTTCCAACCATTCTTTAATTGTAGGTGCGGCAGTGGTTCTCCAGTGTCTTGGTATTACTGTTTTTGCTGCTGTGATTAAGAATCTGGTCAGGGAGTTTTTGTATTTTTTTAGGGTGCAATTGGTAATATTTATAAGACAGCAAGCAGCGTCTAAATGAATTTTCATTTTTGTGATGTGTTTTATGATCTTGATTACTTGGTTCCAAAAGGGTTTAATCAAATCACATTCCTGCCAGATGTGGTATAGAGTGCCTTCTTCCCGATTGCAGCGCCAGCAGTGTCCAGGTATTGCCGGAAACCATTTGTGTAATTTATTTGGTGTAATATACCAATTTGTTAGGATTTTGAATGAAGTTTCCTGTAATCTCACACTGATTGCACACTTGTGTGCGAACACACATGCTTGTAGCCATTGGTCTTTTGTAATGGGTTTGTTCAGGGTTGATTCCCAGAAAGTTCTGTGTCTGTTAGATTCCTGTAAATCGCTGCACTGCAACCAAGTATATGTTAATGAAATGTTCTTAGTGGTCGTACTAGCCAAAAAACATATAGTTTCGAAGGGTGTTAAGGGTCTAAGGAAATGTTTTTGTCCCTGAGTGTTCATGATGAAGTCATGTATTTGTTGGTATTCCTTGAAATGTAGTGGTGTTTGTCCTATTTCTTTTTGTAGATCTGCTTGAGACTTGATTTTGTTGTTCTTGAAACAATGTGCGACTAGAAGTGGAGTGTTTCTGTTGTAAAGTGATTGGATGGAACCATCCATTCCTGAGGGGAAGTCAGGGTTTGTTGTCAGTGGAGTTAGTGGCCCTAGTGAGGAGGTAAGTAAATGTCTCTGATTAATTGCTTGTAGGGTTTTTAATGTTGCCCCTATGAGAGGATGTTGTTTTAATTGTTTCGGGCACAGGTTCATCCATGGAGCATATGATATCGGAATAGGTCCTATGTTATTTTCCAGTCCCACCCAATCTTTATTCTCTTTGTGGCATGTCCAATCTATGATTCTAGTTAATTGTGTAGCTAGGTAATAATTTTTAAAATTAGGAAAACCCATGCCTCCATTTTGTTTGTTCATAGTAAGTAAATTTAGACTCTTTAGATTCTAGGTTTTTTGGAGTTCCAAAGGAATTTAGCAGGGAGTGTAGGGATTTAAAGAAGCTTGAAGGTAGTATTACGGGTACTGTTTGGAAGAAGTATAGTATTCTGGGTAAAACTGTCATTTTAATTATAGCTGCTCTACCAAACCACGAGAAGTACTTCATTGTCCACTTTTCTAAATCTTTGGTGATATTTTTTAAAAGTGGTTGAAAATTGGCTTTATACATGGAATCCAACTTTGGGGTTAATTGTATTCCCAGGTAGGTGAGGGATGTTGTTTCCCATTTAAATTTGCAGTTGTTTTTTGTGTTATTTAATGTAGACTCCCTAAGTGTTAGGTTCAGCGCTTCAGATTTGTTGTAATTTATTTTGAAGTTTGATATATAGCTATATTGGGAAAGTACATTACATAGGTTGGGCATGGTAATGTGTGGTTGGGATATGAAGAATAGTAAATCAACAGCGTAAGCTGCGCATTTATACATTTTGTTTTTGACATTGAAACCATGAATGTCAGGTATTTTATTTATAATGCAAATTAGTGGTTCCAGGGTGAGAATAAATAGTAGGGTTGATTATGGACATCCCTGTCTTGTCCCATTTTGAATTCTTACTTTGTCAGATAATGTTCCATTTATTTTAATTTGGGCTGTCGGGTTGTAGTATAAGGCCTTTATCCAAGCTAACATATGTGATTTTAAACCGATATGGCAACATACGGCAAATAAGAAGTCCCACGACCCTCGGTCGAAGGCCTTCTCCGCATCGGTTGATAATAACATGCCTTCGTGTTTATCTATGTGTATTTTATGTATGAGATTCATGAATTTAATTACATTATCTTTGGCCTCTCTGCCAGGCATGAATCCCACTTGTTCAGGTCCTATTAATTGATTCAGTAATGGTCTTAATCGGTTTGCTAATATTTTCGTATGAATTTTTAGATCAAGGTTAAGTAGGGATATTTGTCTGTATATGGCACAGTCTGTTGGATCTTTATTTAGTTTGGGCAGTACTGTTACATGTGCTCTCAGAAAGTCTTCAGGGATGTCATGTGGGTTTTTTAGGGAGTTCAATGTTTTAAGAAGATGTGGTATCAAAATGTCGGAGAAGGTCTTGTAATAATGGGCTGTGAGGCCGTCTGGTCCGGGGCTTTTCCCCGATTTGAGGGATTTAATGGCTTCAATCATTTCCTGTTCTGTTATCGGTTCTTCTAATGTGTCTATGTCTTTCAGAATGGGGAGGCCACTGTCTGTAAGGAATTTGTGAATTATTTATTTTCTTGATCCTATAAGGTCTTTGGGTTTATGTGTAGAAGGTAAGTTGTATAGGTCTGTATAGTATTCTTGGAATCTTTGGGCAATCTTTTGAGTATCATTAGTAATTTGATTTTGTTTGGTCTTAATGGCCAATATGTTTGTAGATAATAAGGTTCCCTTCAATGCTTTTGCTAAAAATTTACCTGATTTGTCTCCATGTTCATAAAAGAACCCCTTTCGCGAAAAAAGGATCCTTTGGGCTTTGAGCTTCAGGATGGACTGTAGTTTTTTCCTTAATTCAAGTAGAGTTGTGGCTGCTTCAATCACTAAAAATTGTTTATGTTTGGTTTCCATATCTCTTATGGCCTGTGTTAAAGCCATGAGTTCCTTTTCTGCTTCTCTCTTTTTTGCAGCCCCCAACCTGATAAATTCCCCTCGGACCACGCATTTGTGAGCTTCCCATATGTTCATAGGTATTATGTCTCCTGACTCATTTTCTTTAAAGTAATATTTAATCGTTTCTGATATTTTGTTTGTGTCTGCCAAATCAGTAATCAGAGAAGGTTTTAACCTCCAATTTGTAGTTCTGGGCCTTCTAGCCTTTTTATGTAGAGTCATCGATATGGGTGCGTGGTCCGAGAAGGTATTTATTCCAATCTTAGCTGATTTTAGGAGGGGTAAGTCTCTTTGTGAGATAAAAATATAATTAATACATGTAAATTTGTTATGTAATGTTGAAAAATATGTAAAATTCTTCCCTGTTGGATTACATGTACGCCACAAGTCTATTAATGTGAGAGAGACAAGGAGTGTTTTGATTTTTCTTAATTTTTTATATGGCACACTAGATTTGCCATCTGAAGTGTCCTGTAGGGGATTCAGTGCTAGGTTGAAGTCCCCTCCAAATACATTACAGCCTGTTGCGAAGCTTTTTAGTTCAACAATTACTTGTTGGCAAAATGTGATTTGCGCAGAGTTAGGAAAGTACACGTTGGCCAACGTAATTGGAGTCCCTGCCCAATTTCCTTTGAGGAAAATATATCTTCCTTCTGTGTCTGTCAGTTGTTGTGAGATAGCAATCTCTGAATTCTTGTGTAATAGAATGGAAAATCCTTTGGATTTGGATATGGAATTGGTTGCGTGGAACACTTGTGTGTATTGTTTGTCGTGTAGTTTGGGGATGTTACCTGTCTTGAAATGAGTCTCCTGGAGAAACACCACCGCTGGTTTAGCTTTATGTAGTTCTCGAAGTAACGATATTCTTTTTTCTGGTATGTTCAAGCCCCTGACGTTGTGAGATATTACAAAAGAATGATTATTGATCATTGTATATGACATTTTGATATATTATAGGTTATTGCCTATTTGTTTGTGAAACAACCGTGGATATTCCGATGTCGGATAAAATTATATAAATAAAAGTAGAAAGAAAAAGAGAAAAAAAAAAAAGGAAAAAAAATGAAAGAAAGGAAAATGAAGTTGAGTAACTCTCTGGATGAGTAATGAAATATGAGTGGTGTATCCGCGCAACGGAACAGAAAATTTAAAAAGTGGAGAAAATGGAAAAAAATGGAAACAATGGAAGAAATCGCATAAAGGACTGCTGCCTCCACAGATGTGATTTCCACCTAGGTGGAAAAAACAGAAGGTAAGTGAAGGGTTAGTGTGGCGCTGTCATAATTTATAGAAATACTTGGTAAATTGTGTGTAGCCAAATCCCATATGTAAAGTCGCATAAACCAAAATTGCAAATAAAAAATTCAACAAAAATAAAACCAAACATAAAACAGCAAAGTGACCCCCTTTGGAGTGTGTAGGTGTAACGTTGTCCTAGTGGAGAAAAAAGTGGAGAAAATGGAAAAAAATGGAAACAATGGAAGAAATCGCATAAAGGACTGCTGCCTCCACAGAGGTGGAAAAAACAGAAGGTAAGTGAAGGGTTAGTGTGTGGGTGTGGCGCAGTCCTAATTCATAGAAATACTTGGTAAATCGTGTGTAGCCAAATCCCACATGTAAAGTCGCATGTAAATTATAAACAAAATATAAACAAAATCGCATATAGCAAATTTAACGGCTAGGTTGGCCCCCTTTGAATTGGGGGAGGGGGAAGGGGAACAGGGGATGAAATTAAAAAATGACTTTAGCCAAAGCTATTCCATCCGCATAAAAACCCCATATAGTGATTGACAAACATAACATTGCTGAATAATTACATAGGTTAAATCGTGACTAGTGCTCAGTGCAACTTAAGTGAAAAACTTGACATCTTTGTAAAACAAGGCAGGTATTTGTATTAATCTTGGTGACCAGGTGCTCGTGTCTTGTGATCATGCGGACACTCACCAGCTTCTTTAACCCCTGCGGGGGTAATGCGCAGTCACAGTGTATGCCACAGGCTGTATCTGGGTCACGGTGACATTTTAGGCAGCTTCTTTAACCCCTGCGGGGGTAATACGCAGTCACAGTGTATGCCACTGTGCGGCAATCCACAGGCTGTTTGTGGGTCACGGTGACGTTTTAGGCATAAGAGAAGAAAGAGGAGATTCCATAGCGTAAAACCATAAAACACTCTTTATTGAACGCAGATGACAGAATGGTACTCACATTTAAGCAGTTTGTAATAGGCAACCAAATGTCATCAAAACAGGAGAGTGTCAGATTTAAGTTGGTGATCCTCTGGGAGATGATGCAAAAGCGTCAAAATAGGCCATGTCCTACGCGTTTCATCATAGGGAGGTCACCTCCCCTCCTTCTATACTATGGGATGTGCTGCATGCCTGCTCACCGGAAACCTCCGGTGGCCATTTTCCCTTAGGTCTCTAGATGAGTGTCACGAGTAATAAGAGGTAGTAAACACGTCTCCAGGTGTTAGCCTAGGGAGAAAAAGTGTAGTGGATGTGTGTTGGTAGATGCCAACGCACATCCACTGGTGGGAGCAGTGGGAGGTAGTTACTATAAGGGATCAGGAGGTAACTAAATCTTAAAACCTGATCAGTTAACCTGTTGTAAATACTAAAGTGAGTATGGACTCCCGTGACTCAGCTTACAGCATATAAAAATGGGATAAGTCATGATGCCCTTCCAGTCGTTGGGCGGTATCATGAATTTATATAACCTTGTAACAACGAGAGCAGTGGTGCACAGCAACATCCATGCACCATTGTAATTTGAGTTCTTGATCTAATATTTCACAGAAGGGCCCGTTTCTGTGCCCACCAAGAGTATCTGTGAGGACTTACAGTGTTGTGGCACCAGCACCACCACCAAAGGCCCAATTTTTCTGCCCCTGTTCAACAGGGGCATGTAATTACAATTCTTGATCTAATATTTCACAGCAGGGCCCTGTGAGGGCTTACAGTGTTGTGGCCACAACAACACCTAAGGCCCAAATTTCTGCTGAGTATATAGGGCAGGGCCCTACTTTCAAACATCCAACTTACAAACGACTCCTACTTGCAAACGGAAGGAGACAACAGGAAGTAAGATTAAATCTATCCCTAGGAAGAGAAATTTTCTCCTGTAAGAGTTAAGATGGGAAAAACTTTTCTCCTTTCAACTGATGCTTTATCACCAATCCTTGTTTCACAAAAAAACCCACATTTTCAAAAAACATTTGTCATTGGGACAAAAAGTGAGGTGAAATCTTCTGAAGAGGAGCACAGACAGCAAAACAAATGTCACAGGGGTGATAACCCTTCCCTATGTTTTCCAAAAAGCATAAAATAGATTTTTTGTCTGGGGCCAAACACATTAAAAATGTACCAGTTCAAAATTACAAACAGATTCTACTTAACAACAAACCTACAGTCCCTGTCTTGTTTGCACCGCCTGTATACTGCTGTACAGAGTATATAGGGCCTGGGGGCCCCACACCTTTCCTTTTTTTAATTTGGGTGCGGGGTTCCCCTTAATATCCATACAAGACCCAAAGGGCCTGGTAATGGACTTGGGGGTACCCATGCCGTTTGTCTCACTGATTTTCATCCATATTGCCAGGACCCGACATTACATTAAAGCCGCAAGCAGTTTTAAATGACTTTTTTTTTAAAAATGACATTTTGTGCAGGGACTGTTCTAAGCACAGGAAACATGCGCCAATTTACAGGCATACTATAGACACCCCCCAGGTACAATATTTAAAGGAATATTTCTTTTTTTTTTACTTTAAGCATCATTAAAATCACTGCTCCCGAAAAAACGGCCGTTTTTAAAAGTTTTTTGCATTGATACATGTCCCCTGGGGCAGGACCCCAAACCCTTTTTTAGGACAATACCATGCAAATTAGCCTTTAAAATGAGCACTTTTGATTTTGAACGTTCGAGTCCCATAGACGTCAATGGGGTTCTAATACTCATCCACATTTTCGGTCCGTTCGCAGATTCTGGTGCGAACCGAACCCGGGGGGGTTTTCGGCTCCTCCCTAATCACTTTAAATAGCCATGACAAATTGATATTGTCAAAAGCTTTTTCGGCATCAAGTGAAATGATGGCTACATCTTGGTCTGGGTGTGATTTAGCGTACTCCAGCGCCGTCAGAACCTTACGGATGTTCAAGGTAGCAGAACGCCCTAGATCAAAACCAGATTGGGCTGGGTGCAGTAAAGAGGGGAGTAATGGAGCTAGATGTGAGGCTATTATTTTAGATAGAATTTTAATGTCTGCATTGCTCAGGGAGATTGGATCATAGGAGCCCGGGTGTAGGGGGTCGTTTCCTTTTTTGTGTAATGTGTGCCTGCGTTCCCATGGGGAGATAGGGGCCACCATCCCACATAGCGGTGAGGACATGTTTCAGAGTGTCAGGGATAAAGGAGATGGGAGCATTGATGTGTTTCTAAGTGAGTGGGGTTGAGCTTAGGTAGGTGGGTCTTAGCTAGGAGAGCCTCTGCTGTTGTCTTGTCAGCCAAATCCTTAGAGTACAGGGTCGTATAGTAGTCAGCAAGAAGTTTACTGATTTCTACAGGTGAGGTAACAATGGAGCCCACAGCATTATTTAAAGTTAAAATGTGGGTAGGTCGCCTCGGGCCTGAGCATAGTTTGGCCAATAGTTTGCCTGCCTTGTTGCCAAATCTGTGAAAACGTAAGGCAGAGTAAGATGTTTTAGCTGCTTCTTGCTGTTCTGCCCACATGTCAAAACTGCGTTTAGACTGTTGCCATGTTTGTACATTATCGGGGGTGCGGTTTAATGTAAGATGTTTGTGTGCTAAGCGTAAAGCTTCACTAGCCTGCATGTATTGTTGCTGAAAGTGTTTCTTAAATTCGGTAGTGTATGAAATAATTTTTCCCCTCAAAAATGCTTTACCTGCTTCCCAGAAAAGGTGTGGATCTGTAATGTGCGCTCTGTTTGTAGAGGCATATTTTGCCCAGGCTTCATATAGCGTATGACGGAAATCCTCATTATCTGCCAGATAAGAAGGAAAGCGCCATGTGGGCGAGGGAGATGAGGGTTTGGCATTCGTTAAGTGTATCGCTATTGGACTGTGGTCCGAGATTCTCACGTCACTGATTTCCATGTCATGTAATCCTGATGGTAGCACAGGGGTGTCAAAGAAATAATCGATACGAAAAAGAATTGTGAGGGGGTGAAAAGAATGTAAAATTCCAGTCCGTCCGGTGCGTTAGTTGCCATAAATCTACAAAATGTATGGAAGCGATGGATTGGGCTAAAAGAGTTTGGTCAGTAGTTGGGGAATTGGCTTTTCGCGGCGTCCGAGTTTAAACACTGGTGCGGTCCTCCGATAAGGACATGACAGAGTTAAAATTATCCACCTACTAAATGAAGAGCTTTGGGGGCACTCAATATCCTGGATACCATGTCTTGAAAAAAGAGAGTGTCAGCAGAGTTAGGGGCATATATGTTAGTGTTAGCTAAGTCTTAAGCACCTAGCATCATATATAATGTCATTTTGCGGCCAGTCGAATCAGTCCATACATCTCGAATAGCATGTCTCAGATTTCTGTGAAGCAATATAACCACTCCAGCTTTGCGACCTACTGCTGGAGAGCAGTAAACCTCACCTACCCATAGTATATGAAGACGGGTTAAATTGTCTGCAGATAGGGGAGTCTCTTGGAGGAGCGCCACATCCATCCGCAGACACTTCAAGTGTTTAAGGATGGACATGTGTTTATTTGGGGAGTGAAGCCCTTTAACATTCCAGGAGGCAATTTTTAGGAGATTCCCATTGGTCTGAGGAGCCATGTTGGGAGTAGGGGAGAATATTTAGTTGGAGGCTGAGGACTGAGCCTCCTGCTGTATATTATGCCTTCCGTCTGAGATTCACCAAACTTTGCAAGTCACCTGGGGATGTACTGTAGTTACAGATCAAGTAAATATACTCATCAAATAATCAGATCAGAAATAACAAAAGAAAAAAACTTCAAAAACAAAAAACAAATCAGGTGGAAAAGTCACCCATCATATAATGCTAACTTCACTTTTTTCAACGTGAAGACAGAGGTACAAGTGGATCTCATTACAAGTGCTTGCTCCTCCCCTAGAGGTGAAGAAGGAGCTTGGGGGGAGGGGAGAGGAGGGAAGGGGGAGGTGAGGGTAGGGGGTAGCGGGGGAGTGTATGAAGAGGGAGGAGGGGAAGGGGGGCACTTAAAGCTGGGTCAAGAGTCAGGCTTAGAGGAGCGAGAGTGCGATCCAGGGTTCAACCTATAGAGGGAGCAAGAAGCTGGCTAACTACCCTAAGCTTAAAAGATAGCTTGAATGGAGGAGAAGATTTGGATGCCGAACACCGGATGTAGTCAAAAATCTTCACTTTATTGAAAAAATGGGATCATAAAAATAACAAGACTGTCATGCAGAAAGTACAGGTAATCTGACGCGTTTCGCACTCAGGACAGTGCGAAACGGGTCAGCTTACCTGTACTTTCTGCATGACAGTCTTGTTATTTTGATGATCCCATTTTTTCAATAAAGTGAAGATTTTTGACTACATCCGGTGTGCGGCATCCAAATCTTCTCCTCCATTCAAGCCTGCTTTGCCTAGCATTCAGCCAGCACCTGGAGCTCTTCTGCTCTGAAACTTCTACTTACACCTGGGTCAGTGTCAGCCTGAGCGGTGGAAACACTTTCTTTGCTTGTCTGCATCTAAAGATTAAAAGATAGCTATACATATATTCAACGTGAAACAATAGTGATAGATCAACTGTGCAGTTAGCATTCAAGAACAGATGACAAAAAAATGCAACAATGTATCCCCTAAACTGTAGTAGGGATTTCTGGGGAAGAAAAGATAAAGGGACAGAGTTACCCATCTCCTGCATATCTCCAGTAATGTAGAAGTTACAGAGGCCGTTCAGCGAATCCCAGGGTGGTGATCCCGGGAATCAAAGTGACTACATTTATAAGGAGGCTTATTTGGGCTGTGATGGTGTCCAGGTAAGACGGAGGAAGCAGTGGTGGACTTTGAAGAAGAGCCAACAGCCGAATTGATGTATGCCATTTGCATTCCAGAAGAATTGTTGATGTGGTGCTCCGAATCATCCGGGGAAGTGAAAGTAAGAAGATCTTCTGTGTGGGATTGGATATGTAGAACTGCAAGGGTGAATTTGACTTGATTGCTGTATAGTGTAGAGCAGATCGCTGAGAAAGCCTTACGTGGTGTCATCACTTCCACTGAGTAATCCGCAAAGGGCAGTCATTTTGCGTCATCAATGGCTAGAGAATGTGAGCGGCAAAATTTCTGCAAAATGGCATTTTTATCAGCATAGTTGAGGTATCTAACAATGACAGGATGGGCTTTTGTGTGATTTTCTGCACGCTGGCCAATGCGATGGGCCTGTTCGATAGTGCAGGGGATGCGAAGGCCTAATTGTTCAGTGATGATTATAGTGTAGAGGTCTGTAAGCTGGGCATTGGAGACCGATTCTGGCAGACCTATAATGCGCATATTATTTCTTTGTGAGCGATTCTCCAGGTCATCTAATTTTTCCCAGATGTCTCTGTTAGAGGTTGATATGCTGGCTAGCAAAGTTAAGTTAGCCGTGGCCTCATCCTCTAATGCATTTATTATTATTATTATTATTATTATTATTATTATTATTCAGGATTTATATAGCGCCAACAGTTTACGCAGCGCTTTACAATATAAAAGGGAGACAATACAGTTATAATATAATACAATACAATACAATAGGATTAAGAGGGCCCTGCTCAGAAGAGCTTACAATCTAATAGGGTGGGGCAGGTGGTACAAAAGGTTGTAACTGTGGGGAATGAGCTGGTGGAAGTGGTAGGAGATTAGTTGGAGACGTGATAGGCTTTCCTGAAGAGATGAGTTTTCAGGGATTGCCTGAAGGTAGCAAGAGTAGGGGATAGCCGGATAGATGGAGGTAGCGAGTTCCAGAGGATGGGAGAGGCTCTGGAGAAATCCTGGAGACGAGCATGGGAGGAGGAGATGAGAGAGCTTGAAAGCAGGAGGTCTTGAGAAGAGCGGAGAGGACGATTTGGGTGATATTTGGAGACAAGATTAGTGATGTAGCTTGGGGCAGAGTTGTGAATGGCTTTGTATGTTGTGGTTAGAATTTTGAATTTAATTCGCTGGGTGATTGGGAGCCAGTGTAGAGATTGAAGTAGAGGGTTGGCAGACACTGAGCGGTTGGTAAGGTGGATAAGTCTGGCAGCAGCATTCATGATAGACTGAAGAGGGGATAGCCTATGGAGCGGTAGGCCAATGAGAAGGGAGTTGCAATAGTCAAGGCGAGAGATAACAAGGGAGTGAATCAGGAGCTTGGTGGTTTCATTTTTAAAAAAGGGCGAATTTTAGAGATGTTACGGAGGTGAATTCTACAAACTTTTGACAGCGATTGGATTTGAGGCTGAAATGACAAGTCGGAGTCTAGGATTACACCTAGTACCCTGGCGTGAGGGGAGGGACTGATGGTTGCATTGTTGATTTTGATGGAAAAGTCATGGAGGGGGGCACGGGCAGGGGGGAATATTAATAGCTCAGTTTTAGAGAGATTTAGTTTAAGGAAGTGGTGCGACATCCATGCTGATATGTCAGTTAGTAAGTTAGTAATGTGAGAGGAGACTGAAGGAGTGAGGTGAGGAGTAGACAGATAGATTTGGGTGTCATCAGCGTATAAGTGGTATTGGAAGCCGTGGGCAGTTATTAGGTGACCAAGGGAGGAGGTGTAGATAGAGAAGAGAAGGGGTCCAAGAACCGAGCCTTGGGGGACCCCCACAGAAAGGGGCAATGGAGAGGAGGAGACAGAGTTGTAGGTGACACTGAAGGAGCGCTGTGATAAATAGCCAGAGAACCAGGATAGAGCAGAATCTCGGAGGCCAAGGGAATGTAGTTTATTGAGAAGGAGCGGGTGGTCAACAGTATCAAAGGCCGCAGAGAGGTCAAGTAGTAGGAGTATGGAGTACTGGCTGTTGGTTTTAGCAGTTAGTAAATCGTTAGTGAGTTTTAGTAAGGTAGTTTCCGTGGAGTGCTGCGAGCGAAAGCCAGACTGTAAGGGGTCAAGAAGGTTATTTTCATTGAGGTAGGAGCTAAGACGGTTGTAGACTAAGCGTTCTAGAAGTTTAGAGGTGAATGGGAGTAATGAGATGGGTCTTAAGTTATTCAGGTCGGTAGGGTCCAGTGAGGGCTTTTTAAGAATGGAAGTGATCTGTGCATGTTTTAGAGGGGAGGGGAAAATGCCACTAGAAAGGGAGAGATTGAAGATGTGGGTGAGGGAGCATAGGATAGAAGAAGAGGGTGACCGTAGTAGTTGTGAGGGAACAGGATCCAAGGGACAATTGGTTAGGTGGGCATTCGAGAAAATTTTTGTAACCTCTTCCATAGTAGCCAATTCAAAAGAGGAGAGGGTTGAATGTGCTGCTGGGCAAGGTATGATGGGTGGGGAAGATGTACGCACAGTGGAGATGTCCTCACGAATTGCATTGATCTTGTCTTTGAAGTGATTGGCAATCTCTTGGGCAGTGAGTGAGTTAGTGGGTAGAGGGGGTGGTGGACGAAGCAGAGAGTTAAGGGTTGAGAAGAGCCGACGGGGACTGGATGACAAGGAATTAATAAGAGAGACAAAGTAGGCTTGTTTGCAGCATGGAGGCATGAATTGTATTTTAGAAGGGCAGATTTAAATAGGGTGATGTCTTGCAGGCATTTGGTTTTACGTCACAGTCGTTCAAGAGCACGGCAATGTCTCTTGAGATTTCTAGTGTTGTCAGTTTGCCAGGGTTGTAACGGTCGGGGCCTAATTCTGCGTGTGGTTAGGGGAGCAAGTGCATCTAGTGATGATGAGAGTGAACTGTTGTAGACAGAAGTGGCCAGGTCAGGACAGGACAGGGGAGAGATTATGTCATATAGGTTGTCAGTAGCAGAATAGAGAAGGGAAGGGTTAAAGTGGCGAAGGTTTCTACAAGTAATTGTTTGCTGCTTGGAGGGATGGGTGGTTGGAGGCAAGGATACAGTGAAAGTAATGAGGTTGTGATCAGATAGAGGAAAGGGGGTGTTGGTGAGGTTGCCAGGGTTGCAGAGATGGGAGAATACAAGGTCAAGGGTATTACCATTGGAGTGAGTGGAAGTATGTGTCCATTGGGTTAGGTCAAAAGATGAGGTTAAGTTGAGAAGTTTAGCTGTAGTTGGGCTGTTGACATTGACAGGAATGTTAAAGTCACCAAGAATAATGGTGGGTATTTCAGAGGAGAGAAAGTAGGGTAGCCAGGCAGCAAAGTCATTAATGAAGCGTGATTATCTGCTCCTCTGTGTCAGAGATCTTCTGAGCCTGTGTCCGGAGCTCAATATGAAGCTGCTCCAATCCCCTCTGCACCGCAGCATCTACTGTGGTTGCTAGTGTAGGAGCAAGGAGGGAGACAACAGCCTGTGCTATACCAGAGGGGGAGGTGGGGTCTGTTTCTGCTGGGACAGGTGCCGCTGGAGACTGCAGTGTCTCTGACATGAGCGGAGCAGCCGCCATATTGGCTGTGTTTCCGCGGCTGTGTCTCCCATGGGCTGCAATGTGGAGGAGACCGAGGGGGTATGTGGTCGCTCCACAAAGTGATCCACAGGGGCCCCATGAGGTAGTGGAGACAGGGGGAGTCACCCCGAAGCTTGGTAGGCTTTTTAGCTGGCTCTGCTTACCTCTTTCTCATGCGGCGCTGGATTGAGAATATGTGATTTTTAATATTCAAAGCAAACTCACCCATTCATCCATGTCTCCATGCTTTACGGCAGGGGTAGGCAACCTCGGCCCTCCAGCTGTTTTGAAACTACAAGTCCCATGAGACATTGCAAGACCCTAACAATCACAGGAATGACTCCTAGAGGCAGACTCGTCATGGAATTTGTAGTTTCACCACAGCTGAAGTGTTGATGTTTCCTACCCTTGCTTTACGGTATATTGTTAAAAAAATCACTGTTGAAACCCCCCCTAGCATTTCTAGTTACAGCCATCTTAACTCAGGCATGCAGGCAGGAGGATGTGCTTAGCTGAGAAAACCCATTCTCCCCTCCTACAGATGAAAGAAAAAATTACACCTTTGAAAACTCTTGGGATTTATGACCTAGAAAGGAACCAGGAAGCAATTGCAGAAATGTAAAAAACATAAAAGCTAAAACAAGTAAATATAATTTACCTTCCTATCTGTTTACTAATGCTACAACATAAGGAATAAAGTGATTCTAAAGGAAGAAGGTTTTTTTTTTTTTAATCTTAATGCATTCTATGCTTTGAGATAAAAAACCTTCAGTGTGGAGCAGCCCCCCTCAGTCCCCCTAATACTTACTTGAGCCCCATCTTGATCCAGCGATGTTGTACGAGAGCCTCGACTGTCCGAGACTCTCCCTCCTGATTGGCTGAGACACAGCAGCAGGTGACATTGGCTCCCGCTGCTGTCAAACTAAGTCAGTGAGCCAATGAGGAAAGAGAAGGGCTGGGCTGAGCCTCAGCTCCGTGTCTGAATGGAAACACACAGAGCAGTGTGCCAATGGTTACCATAGTGCTTTTGGCTACATTTGGGTGAATTATAATTTAAGAGCTTTTTCATTTAAAAATAGTAAAAAATAAACTACCAACTGCACAATAATTGTTAGCGAAAGTGCAGTAATGGTTTAGATTGGACTAGCAGAAATGTACTAACTTGTTGAACTGAAAAAAGGGAGCAGACAAACAAAAGTGTGTTTGAATTATAATTAAAGAGCTTTTTGTTTTTTTTAAATATAAAAACAATCTGGCACCTGCACCATATGTGAGTAAAAGAAGAAATATACAATTACTTTTACACATTTTTTATTATCAATAAGGTACCACAGAATAATGTTATGCAAAGTACAGCAACCCGTAGCAGCCAGAAATCAAGTAACTTGGGGGTGTGGCTTGGCGAGAGACCAGTATGGACGTGCACTAGAGGAGCTCCGTGAATGACACAGCCTACAGCCAGACACCCTGCTCGCACCGATCTGGAAATGGGCAAACTGCTCCATCAGACACCCCACTCCAGATCCCGCCGTGGTTCTGCGGCCTCGTCCGCCGCCAGAAGCATCTCCGACCTGCTCAAAGCTCAGCCAGCAGCATGATGCAACGTGGCAGGCCCCAAGATGGCGCAGGCTCCACACGAGGAGTAGGACTTCAGCGAAGATTCGCATGTCGGCGACAGAGGAGACAGGTAGGGGCCAAACTCGCTCCAACAAACCCCTAACATACGCTGACATGTCTGGGTTCGCTGCGGACAATAAAGTCAACATTTTTAGCAGCCATTACAGACCTAAAGTCTAACTTGCTGGTCCTCACTGAAAAGATGTTGACAGCGGAAGCCACAGGCACACAAGGACAGAGCTTTGCATAGACTGGAGAAGGTTGCAGACTCCCATGCTACTCATTTCATAGAAATTCATAGACACTTGGAGGATTTAGACAACAGAGGGTGCAGGAATAATATAAGGGTGAGGGGGATACCAGAGACTGTGGACCCAGACCAGATCATCCCTGCATTACAGAGAGTGTTCAATACCCTACTGGAAAGACAGGAGGATGCAGACATAGAATTTGTAAGGGCTCACCGAGCCCTCAGAGGCAGAGGCCCAGACACCGCTCCTCCAAGGGACATTATTTGTTGCCTGCAGAGCTACCCGCTTAAGGAAGACATTATGAGAAAGGCCCACAGGAACGAACACATTGTCTTCAATGGTGGCCACATTATGCTCTTCCAAGACCTTTCCCAAATTACCTTAAAGAACCGCAGAGCACTGCGCCCACTCTTGGACAAATTTAGAGAGCATGATCTGCGATCCACATGACGCTTTCTGTACACTCTGGTGGTGACCCATGCAGGGAAACAACACACTCTATGCTCCCCACTGTGAGGGCCTGGGCTTGGAATTAATAGATCTTGGTACCAAGAGTTCACCCTACCGCCCCCTGTCAGAAGCCCCCCTAACTTGCCCTCCTCCTCGCCGGAGAAGCAGCAATCCAAAAGGATGAAACATGGCCGTGGAGGTGGCCAGCACATGGGGACCCCAAACTTGCGCCATACCCCTTCCAGGTCCCAAGCAGCTGAGTAAATGAGCATTTTTGCACACCCAGACTCTACACCTTCAACACCCATCATTTACATCGGAACCTGCTAATTACACTTTCCCAGACTTAGCCCTCTCCTTGCACTCCTCTGCCACACCACTGCCTTGAGAGTGACCTGGCCTTGGTGCCTTGGTCCGTTTGAAGGAACTATTGGCCCACTCAGCCCGGGGCCTTGACTGGACACACAGCTGGACTTCAGGCCGATGATCCCTATGGAGCATTCTCAACATGCTTAAGTAGGCAAGGTGGTGTGGATCCAGAGCCGGTGTCTTGCCAAGAAAGTTCCCTCGAGGGATAAGTTCCCCCCTGTACTGCGCAGGCGCAGCGCCTGCGCAGTACGAACTACTGACAGCCGCCAGAGATAGCCGAAGCTCAAACTCTTCAATTAGCTGTACACGGCGCCTGGGCCCTAGGTCCAGGTTCCTTCCCCACCATCCAAGTGGACCTAGAGGGGGAATCAAAAAGAGCCGAGCGAAGCGAGGCCGTGCCCGAAGCGTGGCGAGGAGCCCTCTTACAGGCGCCGTGTACAGCTGATTTTCAGCTATTCCGCTTCGGCTATTTCCGCCGGATCCTACTGCGCATGCGCAGTGCCTGCGCAGTAGAGGGGGGTCCTTATCCGCCGAGCGGAACTTTCTCGGCAGAACACCAGACACAATTAGCACTACCTATGCCTCACCTGTGATGCTACATGGCTGTGAACAGGGTTGCAACCTCTGGGGGACAATGGGTCCAGGAACTTTACTTGGTTTATTGCCCAGAGATAGATGTGATTGCTCCCCACACCATAGCCTGTGGGTGCCAGAAACTTAAGGGGCTAATGTACACAGAGTAGAAGACACCTGCAAGGAGTGGGTGGTCCTCCCATACATGCCTGGGAGATGTGAAGAATCCTGGGGACTCATGCCCAGCTATTTTTACAGGGTTAATCCATCTAGACACAAGTTATTTGATTTCATTCTTTTAGGCTGTGTCTTTTATACTTTTTGTTGTGTGCCTTCATTGTTATACCGCTCTGACTTAAAACTGCGGTTACACTGTGTGTGACTGAATTGCACCGGTCGTATCCTACCTACCTGGTCGTAACCTACCTCCCCACAAAGTGTACCTGGCCCGCGGGTACCCCGACTCAGATACACTAACCTGATACTTTAGATACAGTTTTATATTACCTAAAGTTTTCTTCATTGTTACTCCAGTTATATCTGATTAATTCCATATCTCTGAATCCTTCTTCTTCCAACCTTTCTCACTCCTTCCTACTCACTTTCTCCCACTGTTCTGATAACAGTACCTCTCCCTGATTCAGTGCAAGGCAGGTTAACTACCAGATAACTGAGATCTATCTCGCAGAGTTCATAAAAGACACCGTCCCTCCTGGATCCTACTGATGGCCTACTTGTCACTGGGGAAGACCCCCTTAGTGATCTCACACAATACTAAAGGTCTGAACATACCAGAGAAGTGTACCTCTCTCCTACCGGAACTGAAGAAGGGTAAGCCACACTTTGTTTTCTTGCAGGAAACACACTTTAAGACTAGGGATGGGCCAAACACCCCCCTGTTCGGTTTGCAGCAGAACATGCGAACAGGCAAAAAATTTGTTCGAACACACGAACACCGTTAAAGTCTATGGGACATGAACGTGAAGAATCAAAAGTGCTAATTTTAAGGGTTAATATGCAAGTTATTGTCATAAAAAGTGTTTGGGGACCTGGGTCCTGCCCCAGGGGATATGTATCAATGCAAAAAAAGTTTTAAAAATGGCCATTTTTTCGGGAGCAGTGATTTTAATAATGCCTAAAGTGAAACAATAAAAGTGAAATATTCCTTTAAATTTCATACCTGGGGGGTGTCTATAGTATGCCTGTAAAGTGGCGCATGTTTCCCGTGTTTACAACAGTCCGCGAGCAAAATTACATTTCTAAAGGAAAAAAAAGTCATTTAAAAGTACTAGCGGTAGCGCCGGCAGCTACTGTATAATGAATTGTCGGGTCTCTGCAATACTCATAAAAGTCATTGAAAAAAACGGCCTTGGGTTCCCCCACAGTGCATTACCAGGCCCTTTGGGTCTGGTATGAACATTAAGGGGAACCCGAACCAAAATGTAAAAAAAAAAAAATATGTGGGGGTCCCCCCAAATTCCATACCAGGCCCTTCAGGTCTGATTACGTCACCGGGTGACCCCACCCCCTCCTGACATCACGGAGAAAGCCATAGGGAAGTCCCCGTGCGTCAGAGGGGGGCGGGGTCACCGGGTGGTCAGTTATATAAGAACTGTCAGAGGAACAGAAGCGTCACACTGCGGGAACCTCCCATGGATGCGTATCGTACGGAGAATGAAGTGGGAAAGAAGACGCCGAAGGAAAATGCGGACGAGAAGACCGAAGGAAGAAGCAGAGGATCAGAGGAAGAAAAGGAAGAAGCAGGGGAAGAACAAGATGGAGGAAGAAAACCGAATGAAAACCAGAAGAAGATGGAAGAAGAAGCGGAAAGAAGAAGGAATTGTCAAAAACCGTCTCTTGTCTTTTTTAACATTTTTGACACATTTTTTGTGAAATGGTAGAGGTACATTTGTACCCCATTACCATTTCACACAGGGGAGGCCGGGATCTGGGGGTCCCCTTGTTAAAGGGGGCTTCCAGATTCCGATAAGCCCCCCACCCACAGACCCCCATAATCACCAGACAAGGACACATCCTCCCCATGTTGAGGGCATGTGGCCTGGTACGGTTTAGGAGGGAGGGGGCGCTCTCCCATCCCCCACTCTTTTCCTGTGGCCTGCCAGGTTGCGTGCTCAGATAAGGGTCTGGTATGGATTTTTAGGGGGACCCCCAAGCCATTTCTTTTTTTTAATTCTGCCGCGAACACCCCAAATTGTTCGCTATTCGGCGAGCGGGCGAACAGTCAATGTTCGAGTCAAACTCATGTTCAACCCGAACAGACAGCCCATCCCTATTTAAGACAAACCAGATCCCAAAACTCACTAATGCCTACTTTACTACAGCTTATCATGCGTCTAATGACAACGCAAAAACTAAAGGGGTGTCGACTTTGGTGAGCAGGGAGGCCCCCTTTACCCTCACAGACAGGTTAGTGGGCCCAAGGGGTCGGTACGTGTTTCTTAAAGGCACCTATGGGGCCAGGACAATTACGTTGGCGAATGTTTACTTTCCCAACTCGGCCCAGGTAACTTCCTGCCACAAGGTCATACGGGAACTAAAAGGTTTTGCCTCGGGTCTCCTAATAATGGGGGGAGATTTCAATATCCCATTAAATCCTACAGTTGATTCCTCCACAGGAAAGTCCTGTATTACGCATCAAGCCCTTAAAAGAATCAAACATCTGATGAGCTCCCTACAATTGGTAGACACCTGGAGGTTTCTCCACCCAGAGTCACGCAACTTTACCTTCCACTCAATCCCACATGACCGTTACTTCCGTATTGATCACCTGTTCATCACCCAAAGGGACTTGAAGACAATGACAGGAGCCCAATCGCTTTCTGACCATGCACCCATATCACTGGTTGCGGACCTGTGTACACCTTTGACTAGGTCAAACACCTGGCGACTGAAAACATCCTTGCTGACAGACCCTGACCTACTCCTCCACATTCAGACAGCAATCTCAGAATTTTTCAAATACAATGACACCCCAGACATCGATCCTATTATTATCTGGGAAGCGCATAAATGCACCATAGGGGGGAGTTAATCAAAATGGGCTACCAGCGGAAAAAAGATGCAAGAAAAGGAAATTAAAAAACTGGCTGACAAAATTCGCCAGTTGGAAGCCACCCACAAACAGTTCCTGCCTGCACAGTCGGCCAGAGAACTGTCGGATACCGGGAAAGCACTACAACAAATATTTGAGGCCAAAACTAAAAGGACGCTATTTTTTAAAAAGAAAGTATACTACAAGTCCGGGGATAAGGCAGGCAGACTTCTAGCCAGAGCGCTAAAAGACACCAATTCCACCAACAACATTTCAAGCATCAGGTCACAGGACGGGACACTAGCAGTAACCTCAGAAGCCATAGCAGCCCACTTCCACCAATTTTATACAAAACTCTATAACCTGCCACACCAACACAAACCCCTTACAGTACCAGAGGACAGAATGCAGGCGATACAAGACTACTTAACTGACAGCGGACTCCCTGCGTTAGAAGAAGCTGAGGTGACCCTCCTAGAGGACCAGATATCCCTGTCAGATTCAGGTGGCAATTAAGGGTCTTAAATCGGGGAAAAGCCCTGGACCGAATGGTTATACCTCCATGTACTACAAACTGTTTAGCAATATCCTATCAGCTCCCCTAATCAAGGCCTTGAACTCCCTTTCCTCACCCAGATAAGTACCACCTGACTTTCTTTCAGCCCACATAGTAGTTATACCCAAGGCAGAGAAAGAACCCGCCAAATGCTCCAGTTACAGGCCTAATTCCCTATTAAACCTAGGCCTCAAGCTCCTAGCAAAAGAAATAGCCAACAGGCTACAACCACTGCTCCCCACTTTGTTAGGCCCAGAACAGGTTGGGTTTATGCTGGGTAGAGAGGCAAAGGACAATGTCATCAAAACACTGCTTCTAACCCATGCGGCACATACCCAGGGCCTTGAGGGCCTTCTCCTGTCCACGGATGTGGAGAAGGCCTTCGATAGGGTCTCCTGGGACTACATGCTAGCTACGTGCAGTCATGTCAGCCCTCTATACCAAAACCCCTCCGTCAGGTTAAAAATAAACGGTACGTTATCTGACAAGGTCCTGATATTTAATGGTACAAGACAGGGATACCCTTTTATCACCATTATTGTTCATCCTATCGATTTAACCATTCATCAGACGGGTTAACAACGACCAATCTATTGCAGGCTTCGAGATAGCAGACAGAAAATACAAGACAGCAGCATATGCTGACGACCTATTGTTCTTTATGACCAAACCACATACCACAATCCCCAACCTAATCAAGGAATACACACACTACGGATATGTATCCAACCTTAAAATAACTTCACAAAATCTGAGGCGATGAACATTACAATGACAGAGGACACACTCACTAGAACGAAGGAAAACTGCCCATTTCGCTGGGTTACTACGGCCCTCAAGTACCTAGCAGTATAATTGACCCCAAGACTGACGACCATCTACGACCAAAATTTCCCGCAATTGTTACGTAATATCGCCAAAGATTTAATGGCCTGGCACCCTAAGTACTTCTCATGGTTCGGAAGAGCCGCTATCCTCAAAATGACCATCCTCCCCCGACTGCTGTATCTACTACGAACGTTCCCAATCAAAATCCCACATAACTTCTTTTAAACGTTACAATTCATACTATTGCGATTCCTCTGGGGTCATAAACGACCCAGAATCAAATTTGCGCTGCTAACTAGACCCAAAAGCCATGGTGGAATGGGATTACCACACTTCCACAGCTACTTCTTGGCCTCTCACCTCACAAGAGTGATTGACTGAGACTGCCATGGTAAATCCAAGGATTGGGTCATCTTGGAGGAGTTCTTAAATTCCATCTCCTTGAAATTTGCCCCCTGGATACCATGGTGGTGCCAGCAACAACCCTTAATGTGACACCCACTATGAGTCTGTTCCAGCTGGTAACCAAAAGTTCGACTTAACCTGCCAACTTATCCCGTTAACTCCACTGCAAAACAATCCCAAATTTATCCCAGGGATCGAGAATAAAGCCTTTCACTCTCAAGACCCCAAACAGCTGCTTACGGACTGCTTCCGTAATGACAGAATTAAAGACTTTTCTACGCTGAAAGGCGACAACAAACTCGCTTATCTGCCTCTCTGGTCATTTATTAATTCAATTATTTCAAATTTGTAGCTTCATCACTGATAAGACGAGACAACCATTCTTCACCAGACCGTTGACCAACTTAGAAATAGCATGCCACAGAGGTGATGACTTTACCAGGGCAATGTAAATCACCTATGCCTGGCTACAAAACTTCAAATCCATGCCTGAGAACAGGTTCAGGAGGGAGTGGTCTAGAGCTCTGCAAGTGGATATCACAGACACCCAATGGACAACAGCATGTATTCTCTCGCACAAATGCTCTATTAGCACCAAAACCCAGGAGACAGCTTACAAGCTCCTGACGCATTGGTACGCCACCCCTACCAAACTTAAAAGATGGTTCCCTGACGCGTCTCACAGCTGTTGGAGATTGTGGCAATGCCCGGTCCTTGATGCCTTCTGGAGACAAGTCAGAGAGACCATAAGACAAATCATGGAGACTAGACTCACATTAGATGCCTCTTGCTGCTTGCTCCACATCGCTAACTTTCCATATAGAAGATACAAGAAATCCTTAACAAAACACCTATTGAACCCCGTTAAGGCCTTAATACCACTTCTTAGGAAAAGCACACAGGCCCCGTCAATACAAGACTGTCTTAAGAAAATCACTGTGATTTGTAAAAATTGAAGACACACTGGGGCAAATCTCAGACACTGTAGAAAGATACCATAAAACCTGGTCCCCATGGCTCTCTTTCAAAGTCTCACCTGACTATGAACGCCTGATGCACATCTAAAACCCAAGTGGACAATTATGCTGATACTTAATAGTAAGCCCACGCATAAACCACTCTGAATGGGGAGAGAATCCTATCTGACCACAAATAGCCCTTTCCAAGTTTCCCTTTTCTTGTTTCTATCTTTTCCTTTCTGATCTCATATACCTATTTACCATTGTGAAATCAAAGCTAAAGGTCCTGACATGTATTACTCAATGAAGATAGCTATGATCTTAGAAATCTTGATGGTTGGAGTAGGCCGGAACCACAGCAAGAGTATAGAAGCTGTATACCTCTAGCTACTATGAGACATTAATATGATATGCAAACTCAATGTTATATGTCATTTTGATATACAACACGCCACGTACCTATACCGATATTGTAACAAGCTTTGATTTGTTAATCTGAATATGCTCTCAATACACCTTTTGATGTTATAAAAAAAAAAAAAAGAAATCAAGAAACTTATTAACTGCTCTTTGCATAGTTCAATTCACAAACCTTTCAAGAGATACTGTAGTGCTTGCCTCAAGTACCAAACACTGGTGCTTTTAGGATTTACGTAATTTTTTTGAGGAACCATTCATAAACTCCCCTTCTCTTTTTCCAAGCAGGTAGATTGGTATTAACATAGCAAGGAGCAGCATACTCGCTGTCTCTTGCAATGTGGATACCAGCCCGCAGGCCTGATATGCTGATTCTGTCTGGGAGGTAGCCACACTTTTTTTTATTACAATCCTTTTTTTTTTTCATTACACTTAACCCACTTAGTACTGAAACTGAAATGCTCACGCCAGTATATTTCTAGGCCTGGGTAAGATATGTTTATACAGGTTACTGTAAGTGTAATGTTTGGGGGCTGCTTAAAAGCTTTAACATTTGCATGTCCGAAGAGTGATTTACCCAAAAATTATCTGTCAAACTTGCCAGTAATTCCTTTATAATCATGTTTCTATCTCTCTGCTTTCTTCCCCATGTAAAAACTTTAAATATTAATACAAAATCTCATGTGTTTTTTTTTTTATAGTGGGACATTCAGTGTCTGTTATGCATTGATCTAATTTCTTTGAAGTAAGCTGTGAAATTCATATTTAGTGTTTCAAATTCTACATTAACTTTATATTATTGTTTGTTTACTTCTTGTCTTAGTTCATATCTGCCATTTACATTTCCATGGCAGATCTTATCCATAAAAATGCTGTACAGAACCCCATGATAATTGGAAATGATAGCCACAGAAAATGAATACTTTCAAAAGGGAACTTATAATATTTTTGACAAAGTTCCAAGTGTTTCACATACCAAGCCTGGGTTTTCTGAAGTATAGAGGTGGGCTATAATAATTTAGCAGTCAGGAATGGGACCTCTTGCTGGGTGAGGAAGAGAGAATGTCTGAACCAATACCAAAGAACAACCTCTTGGGAAGAACTGTACATTTGGGTAAATTCTACATAGAAATACTCTAAAACATGATACTTTTATCACCAACCTTTAACCCTAACATCTGGGAACCAAGTTTAAGTTAAACAGAATGAAGTTTTCTTTTCTTTTTTTTTTTTTCTTTATAGTAGTAACATGTAAAACAAACTACTTTTATATATTTGCACTTGTAGTGAACTCTAAAAATTGAAACCTTTGTCCTCCAGAATCTCTTAAGGGGAAAACAGTAAAGTTGGTAAGCCTGGCGTATTGTTCTCAGCTTGTATCGGATCCAGATAATAGCACAGAAAGCACTCCTAGGCAGTGTCCAAAGGTCTAACAGCTTTGATGTCTTTGGATGTTCCTATTTAATAGCCACTGGCTTAGTTTCCAGCTAAAACAAAGATTTCTAGTTCAAACGCTACATATGAAAACATAACATCATCCTGCATCATTTAGCAGAATCTATGTTTTTATTTTGAGAAGCATTTTATTTTTAGCTAGAACACTGTGCTTCTAAATTCTCATTGTTCCTACTATATAAGAGCATTGTTATGTTTATTAGACATTAAAATTAAAACACCAGGCAGAAAGATTAACCAACACAGACCGCATGCAGTGGCATGAAGGAACGTGCAGTTGGCTTAAATCATTTTTGAAACCAGTAGGAACATATTTTGGCTAATACATATATACTAATGGGGGGTGAGACGTCAAAATTGATATAGTTTTGAATGCATTATTATTTATTTGGTCTCGTGTTGTCTAGGGAAAATATGATGCATGTTTTGATTCTGACAATAAAGTTCAGTCAGGTTTGAACATATTCAATAATATTCCATAGCAGGGGTGTAGATTGGGGGGGGGGTCAGGGGGTTCAACCCACCTCAAAAGCGTTCATCAACCTCACAGCAGCAAGGCTAGTGCAGCCATACACCAGCCTGTCTCCTTTACACTGATAATAGGTAGAGCAGACAAGCAGGAAAGCTCTACATAAAGGTTGCCACCCTCCTTCTTTAATATGTGTTCTCGGTCTGCCCACATAGAAAATGAACAGGCTGGGACTGGGGAGTTCTCAGGCAATGCAAGGAGGGAGGGACATAAAATGGAGCTACCCATTGGCAGAGAAAACTGGAGGTGATGCCACCGCCTCCTTATCCAATGGTTACACAAAATGAGCTGTCCAAATCTTCATCCCACAGGCTTTCGGTCTTAGGGGTTTATTTACTAAAGACATCCACTTTGTTCTCACCAAGAACGCGCTGACTTACAACTTGTACAACAGCACTATTAAAAGGAGGTTCAATACCAAGTGCGCCACCCTTTGGGCTCCTTTTGCTAATCTCGTGTTAGTAGAAGTTTGGTGAGAGACGAATCGCGCTTTTCAGCCTCGTGCTTTTCAGATCGTTACTGCTCTTCAGTAGGGATGACCCGAACACCCCCCGGTTCGGTTCGCACCAGAACCTGCGAACGGACTGAAAATTCATGTAAACTTTAGAACCCCAATTGAAGTCTATGGGACATAAACGTTCGAAACCAAAAGTGCTAAATTTAAAGGATAATTTGCATGGTATTGTCCTAAAAAAGGGTTTGGGGACCTGGGTCCTGCCCCAGGGGTCATGTATCAATGCAAAAAAAAGTTTTAAAAACGGCCGTTTTTTCGGGAGCAGTGATTTTAATGATGCTTAAAGTGAAAAAAAAGTGAAATATTTCTGTAAATATCGTACCTGGGGGGTGTCTATAGTATGCCTGTAAAGTGGTGCATGTTTCCCTGCACAAAATGACATTTTTAAAGGAATAAAAGTCACTTAAAACTGCTTGCAGTTTTAATGTAATGTCGGGTCCCGGCAATATGGATGAAAATCAGTGAGACAAACGGCATGGGTACCCTCCCCCCCAAGTCCATTACCAGGCCCTTTGGGTCTTGTATGGATATTAAGGGGAACCCCGCACCCAAATTAAAAAAAGGAAAGGCGTGGGGCCCCCAGGCCCTATATACTCTGAACAGCAGTATACTGGCGGTGCAAACAAGACAGTGACTGTAGGTTTGTTGTTAAGTAGAATCTGTTTGTAATTTTGAACTGGTACATTTTTAAAGTGTAGCTCCAGCCAAAAAATCCATTTTTAAGCTTTTTGGAAAACATAGGGAAGGGTTATCACCCCTGTGACATTTGTTTTGCTGTCTGTCCACCTCTTCAGAAGATTTCACCTCACTTTCTGTCTCAATGAGAAATGTTTTTTGACAATTTGGGGTTTTTATTGAAAAAAGGACGGGTGATAAAGCATCAATGGAGAGGAGACACATTTTTCCCATATTAACTCTTAAAGGAGAGAATTTCCCTTCCTAAGGGTAGATTTCATCTCACTTCCTGTTGTCTCCTTCCTTTTGCAAGTAAGAATCATTTGTAAGTTGGATGTTTGAAAGTAGGGGCCTGCCCTATATACTCTGCAGAAATTGCGGCCTTAGGTGTTGGTGTTGCCACAACACTGTAAGCCCACACAGTTACTCTTGGTGGGCGCAGGAAAGGGCTCTGTTGTGAAATATTAGATCAAGAATTGTAATTACATGCCTCTGTTGAACAGGGTCAGAAAAATTGGGCCTTTGGTGGTGGTGGTAGGGGTGCTGGTGCCACAACACTGTAAGTCCTCACATTTACTCTTGGTGGGCGCAGAAACGGGCCCTACTGTGAAATATTAGATCAAGAATTGTAATTACATGCACCTGTTGAACAGGGGCAGAAAAATTGGGCCTTTGGTGGTGGTGGTGGTGGTGTTGCCACAACACTGTAAGTCCTCACAGTTACTCTTGGTGGGAGCTGGAACAGGCCCTGCTGTGAAATATTAGATCAAGAATTGTAATTACATGCACCTGTTGAACAGGGGCAGAAAAATTGGGCATTTGGTGGTGGTGGTGCTGGTGCCACAACACTGTAAGTCCTCACAGTTACCCTTGGTGGGCACAGAAAAATTGGGCCCTAGGCACTGGTGCCACAACACTGCAACCCCTCACCGATACTCTAGTTGGAGTGCAGGAATGAGCCATCCTGCAAAATATTGCATCAAAAATTGTAATTACACGCCCCTGTTAAACAGGGGCTGAAAAATTGGGCCTTAGGCACTGGTGCCACAACACTGCAAACCCTCACAGATACTCTAGTTGGAGCACAGGAACGAGCCCTGCTGCAAAGTATTGCATCAAAATTTGTAATTATATGCCCCTGTTAAACAGGGGCTGAAAAATTGGGCCTTAGGCACTGGTGCTGGTGCCACAACATTGCAACCCCTCACAGATAAGATAAATGTGTATATTGGCTGCGCTTAGGACAATAGATAGGTATGCAGCCCCCCTAAATGGAGAACCCTTAGGAGTCTCCAACAAGTACGCAGTTACAGATAAATAATGGGGTGATGGCGCTCCCTATATATAGTTATATTGGGCATGAACAAGTATATTTGGGGGAAGGGAGAGATGGGGAGCCGGCGTGCTGACCCAACAATGGGGATACCCACCCTTTTACAGATTATGTGTATAACTATAGTACTAACATACACTCCCCCTCCAGTAATGATTACCAATAACACAAGTAGCATGTGTAAAATGTATGTAACATAAATAACTTAAACTCTCTGTGTATTAGAATATGCCATAAATGATTCACACATAGGGTATACTGAAAAGTACCTCTCAATAATGCTATAACCAAAATAACTGTGGTAAAACCCCTAGTGGTAGCCAGTGGTATACCTCCGTAAATTAGGAAAAAAAACAAAAATTAGGGAAAAAAAACAAAAACTGCACCCAACAATGATAGTAATGCCCATAAATCCAACTATAAAGCCAGCTTCAGTAAGCCGTAAAGTCCATAGGAATTATAAACAAAAATCATATAGTGTTCATATAGTAGTCCGTAAATTGTGCATTAAATTGTTTCTTCAGAAATTGTGAAAAGGAATTCATTCAAAAAAGGTGACTTGAGTGCTCTCAGTATCCTTGGTGACTTTGTGTTCCCCCTCAAGGGTTCCCACTCATCAAATCCAATCACCCCAAAGGGGCAATGCGCATGTAGATATAGCCTCTGCAATCTCCTCACCAACGTAAATGATGGAACTACAAGGGTGGTCCTCAGCTTTCATAAGATAGTTTAAGCCGATCATGGTAATCCCCTCTGGTTAGGGGTTAGTAGACATTAAGCTGGCATGTGTTGCGGGAATCACAGTTATCCGGAGAGGAGGAATGATGAGGATTGTTGACCTACCTGGAATGGGCCCATTCCGGCGTCCCCGGGCTCAAGTACCGCCATCGGCATACAGGGGGTCCGCTAATTCAAATATTCCCACAGTGGAGGTCAAGGGTAGGGATGAGCTTTGTGTTCGAGTCGAACATATGTTCGACTCGAACATAGTCTGTTCGCCCGTTCGCCGAATTGCGAACGATATGGGCATTTCGCGTTAAATTCGTGTGGCGCGTCACGGCCCATAATTCACTGCAGCATCGCAGTGCATTGCTGGCTGATGATTGGCCAAGCGTGCACTATGACCCGCATGCTTGGCCAATCACAGCGCCGTCTGAACAGAGAGCTGTAATTGGCCAAAGCCAAGGAAGCTTTGGCCAATTATGGCTCAGGGGATTTAGTACATGCCCCACACTATATAAGGCCGCCTGCACGGCGGCCCTGTGTAGTGTGTGTTCCGGCGTTCATTGAGAGAGAGAGAGAGACAGACAGTGACATTTGATTTGAGTTAGATAGATTAGGCAGAACAGTCAGTCAGTTAGCTGCACTTACAGTGTATTGTGTATATATATGCATCCCAGGTGTTGCATATATATATATATATATATATATATATATATATATACACTGTATTCAGTTTAGTTAGATCCGTTCCGTATCTTCCTACTGACAGGCAGGCTTGTCTTGTTACAGTATTTACAGCTACCTGAAGAAAATTACTGATGTTCTTTTGATCCTATTAGTACCACAGTCAGGCAGCTAGACTATTTACAGTTAGTGCAGTGCGTCCTGCTCACAGTGTTCAGCTAGATCCGTTCCTGTTATCTTCTTACTGACAGGCAGGCTTGTCTTGTTACAGTATATACAGCTACCTGAAGAAAATTACTGGTGTTCTTTTGATCCTATTAGTACCACAGTCAGGCAGCTAGACTATTTACAGTTAGTGCAGTGCGTCCTGCTCACAGTGTTCAGCTAAAACTACAAGTTAGTGGGGTGCATCCTGCTCACAGTGTTCAGCTAGATCCGTTCCTGTTATCTTCTTACTGACAGGCAGGCTTGTCTTGTTACAGTATATACAGCTACCTGAAGAAAATTACTGGTGTTCTTTTAATCCTATTAGTACCACAGTCAGGCAGCTAGACTATTTACAGTTAGTGCAATGCGTCCTGCTCACAGTGTTCAGCTAAACCTACAAGTTAGTGGGGTGCGTCCACCTCACAGTGTTCAGCTAAAGCTACCTGTAGAAGGTTGGTGGTGTTCTCATACTACAGGTAGGCAGTTGATTTTGCTAGCTGCAGTATCAGTACATATATATATATATATATATATATATATATATCCCAGCTTAGTGCAGCTACAGGCCATTAGTATGTCTGGAAGGCCAAGAAGGGGAGGCAGACAGTCACAAGCCTATAAGAGAGGGCAAGCAGGCTCTGTGTCTAGTGCTGGTCGTAGAGACGGTGCATCCTCATCAGCACGTGGCCGTGGGACACGCTTGGCCTTTTTTTCGGCAGCTGGCCGTGTTGAGCCGCAACATGCAGAAGACTTGGTCGAGTGGATGACCAAGCCATCCTCATCCTCCTCATCCTCTCTCACCCATGCCCAGGGTACTTTGTCTGGCAAAGCAGCGGCCTCTTCCCTCGGCTCAATGTCATCAGTGACTCTTTACCTAGCCCCACCATGTCCTCCTGAGGAGTCCCTCAAACTGTTTGACCACCGTGTTGGGTACATGCTCCAGGAGGATGCCCAGTGTTTAGAAGGCTCTGATGATGATACTGAGCTCGATGAAGGCAGTAACATGAGCACGGACAGAGGGGGTGCCCAAGAAGGACAGAAATCTGGCAGTCATGCTCCCCCTGCTGCAGCATACTGCCAGGTTTGCTCCAGTGATGAGGAGGGAGGGGATGAGGAGGTCACTGACTCAACGTGTGTGCCTGATAGGAGAGAGGAGGAGGAGGCGGCACATCACCAAAGAGGCAGGATGCCCTCCAGGGGCCAGCCTAAGGGCAGTACATTGACTACATCACACCCCAAAGCTCCACATGTGCAGGGCGCTGCAGTCTCTGCGCATTATTCAAAAAGTTCTTTGGTGTGGGCCTTTTTTGAGACGAGTGCATCAGATCGCACCGCTGCTATTTGCAACATATGTCTCAAGTGTATCTCGCGTGGCCAAAACATCTCCCGCTTGGGTACCACATGCTTGACCAGACATATGTTGACCTGCCATGCAGTTCATTGGCAAGCGTATCCAAAAGACCCACACCAAAGAACAAAGAGGACCTCTCCTTGCTCCTCATAAGATGAGATTTCCAACCCCACTATACCTTCAGTCCTCTCTGAGACCTGCACTGAGAGGAATGAAGGTGTAGAATTAGGTGTCTCCCAGCCAAGTACTTGTGGGCAATCTGCTTTTGGTACACTGACGTCGGATTGTACCAGGCAAATTTCCCTGCCCCAGCTGCTGCACCACCGAAAGAAGTTTGCTCCCAGCCATCCACATGCCCAGCGGTTGAATGCTAGCTTGGCAAAATTGCTAGCACTTCAACTGCTGCCTTTTCAGTTGGTAGACTCTGGCCCCTTCCGTGAGTTTGTGGAATGTGCGGTTCCTCGGTGGCAGGTACACAAACGCCACTTTTTCTCACGGAAGGCGATTCCGGCTCTCTACCGGCATGTGGAAGGCAATGTCCATGCCTTGCTGGACAGGGCGGTCAGCGGTAAGGTGCATATTACCGCTGACTCATGGTCCAGCAGGCATGGACAGGGACGTTACCTAAGTTTCACGGTGCATTGGGTGACTCTGCTGGCAGCTGGGAAGGATGCAGGACAAGGTACAGTAGTGTTGGAGGTTGTTCTGCCACCACGCCTCCAAAATGCTAATGATTGTGACACACCTCTCTCCTCCACCCCCTTCTCTTCTTCTTCCTCCATGGCCTCTTCCTGTGCTTTGTCCTCGGAACCAGCGGTGCTCCGTAGCCGTTCAAGGGGCTACGCAAGTACGCAGGCCAAAAGATGCCATGCGGTGCTTGAGCTGGTGTGCTTGGGGAAGGATGCAGGACAAGGTGCAGTAGTGTTGGAGGTTGTTCCGCCACCACACCTCCAAAATGCCACTACTAATGATTGTGAAACACCTCTCTCCTCCACCCCTCCTCTTTTTCTTCCTCCATGGCCTCTTCCTGTGCTTTGTCCTCGGAACCAGCGGTGCTCCGTAGCTATGCAAGTATGCAGGCCAAAAGATGCCATGCGGTGCTTGAGCTGGTGTGCTTGGGGGACAGGAGCCACACTGGGGCAGAAGTTCTGTCAGCTCTGCAGGGGCAGGTTCAGAGGTGGTTGACGCCACGCCAACTTAAGGCAGGAATGGTGGTTTGCGACAATGGCACCAACCTCCTCTCTGCCCTCTGACAGGGACAAATGACCCATGTGCCCTGTTTGGCTCACGTCCTTAACTTGGTGGTGCAGCGGTTCTTGGGCAGGTACCCGGGCTTACAGGATGTCCTGAGGCAGGCCAGGAAAGTCTGTGTGCATTTTCGCCGGTCATATAATGCCAGTGCTCGGCTGGCGGACCTCCAAAAGGAGTTTAACCTGCCCAAGAACCACCTAATCTGTGGCATGCCCACCAGGTGGAACTCAACGTTGGCCATGCTGCAGCGGCTGCACACGCATCAGAGGGCCATCAATGAGTACCTGTGCGACTATGCAACCAGGACAGGGTCAGGGGAGCTTGTTTATTTTTCCCCACGCCAGTGGGCCAGGATCAAGGATGCATGCACTGTCCTGTCACCATTTGAGGAGGCCACGAGGATGGTGAGCAGTGGCAGTGCATGCATCAGTGACACTGTCCCCCTTGTCCACCTGTTGGAGCACACGCTGCGTGGAATAATGGACAGGGCACTTGAGGCAGAACAGAGGCAGGAAGAGGAGGACTTCCTTAGCTCTCAAGGCCCCCTTTATCCAGACAGTGTTCCTGCGTGCCCGCCGATCACACAGGAAGAGGAGGAGGAGGAGGAGGAGGAGGAAGATTGTGTCAGTATGGAGGTGGAGCCTGGCACTCAGCATCAGCAGCAGTCTTTAAGGGGTCAGTCCCAAGAAACACATGGACTTGTACATGGCTGGGAGGAGGTGGCTGCGGACCATGTCATCCTTAGTGACCCAGAGGACTACGGACGGAATGCCTCAGCAAACCTACGCTGCATGGCCTCCCTGATCCTGCAAAGCCTGCGTAAGGATCCTCGTATTCGTGGTATCAAGGAGAAGAACCAACACTGGCTGGCAACCCTCCTTGATCCACGTTACAAGGGTAAGGTTGTGGACCTTATCTTGCCATCGCAGAGAGAGCAGAGGATGAAATATCTTCGGGAGGCCTTGCAGAAAGGTCTGTGCAACGCGTTCCCAGAGACTGGGAGGTTACAAACTCCTGTTTCTGGACAACGTGTTGCTGAGGCTTCGGTCAGTCAAAGAAGGAGTGGTGGAGAAGGTGGCCGTCTGACCGATGCGTTCAGACAATTTTTTGGTCCGCAGCCCCAAGGTATGATTGGTTCCAGCAACCATCGCCAGCGTCTGTTTTACATGGTGCAGGAATACCTAGGGGCACCTTTCCCACCGAAAATGCTCTAGGTTACTGGGTCTTGAGGATGGATCACTGGCCAGAGCTTGCACAGTATGCAATTGAGCTACTGGCCTGTCCTGCATCCACCGATCACAGGGTGCACCTGTCTACCGACTCGGTCCATAGAGTGACCTTCATAAAAATGAATCAGTCTTGGATCACCACCAGCTACTGCTGCTGATGCTGAATGCCAGGCTCCACCTCCATATTGACACAATCCTCCTCCTCCTCTTCCTGTGTGGGCACGCAGGAACACTGTCTGGATAAAGGGGGCCTTGAGAGCTAAGAAAGTCCTCCTCTTCCTGCCTCTGTTCTGCCTCAAGTGCCCCGTCTATTATTCCACGCAGCGTGTGCTCCAACAGGTGGACAAGGGGGACAGTGTCACTGATGCATGCACTGTCACTGCTCACCATCCTCGTGGCCTCCTCAAATGGTGACAGGACAGCTCATGCATCCCTGATCATGGCCCACTGGTGTGGGGAAAAAAAAACAAGTTCCCCTGACCCTGTCCTGGTGCCATAGTTGCACAGGTACTCATTGATGGCCCTCTGCTGCATGTGCAGCCGCTGCAGCATGGCCAACGTTGAGTTCCACCTGGTGGGCATGTCACAGATTAGGCGGTTCTTGGGCAGGTTAAACTCCTTTTGGAGGTCTGCCAGCCGAGCACTGGCATTATATGACCGGCGGAAATGCACACAGACTTCCTGGCCTGCCTCAGGACATCCTGTAAGCCCAGGTACCTGCCCAAGAACCGCTGCACCACCTAATTAAGGACGTGAGCCAAACAGGGCACATGGGTCATTTGTCCCTGCTGGAGGGCAGAGAGGAGGTTGGTGACATTGTCGCAAACCACCATTCCTGCCTTAAGTTGGTGTGGCGTCAACCACCTCTGAACCTGCCCCTGCAGAGCTGACAGAACCTCTGCCCCAGTGTGGCTCCTGTCCCCCAAGCACACCAGCTCAAGCACCGCATGGCATCTTTTGGCCTGCATACTTGCATAGCTACGGAGCACCGCTGGTTCCGAGGACAAAGCACAGGAAGAGGCCATGGAGGAAGAAAAAGAGGAGGGGTGGAGGAGAGAGGTGTTTCACAATCATTAGTAGTGGCATTTTGGAGGCATGGTGGCGGAACAACCTCCAACACTACTGCACCTTGTCCTGCATCCTTCCCAGCTGCCAGCAGAGTCACCCAATGCGCTGTGAAACTTAGGTAACGCCCCTGTCCATGCCGGTTGGACCATGAGTCAGTGGTAATATGCACCTTACCACTGACCGCCCTGTCCAGCGAGCCATGGACATTGCCTTGCACATGCCGTTTAGGTACCTGCCACTGAGGAACTGCACATTCCACAAACTCACGGAAGGGAGCAGAGTCTACCAACTGAAAAGGTAGCAGTTGAAGTGCTAGCAATTTTGCCAAGCTACCATTCAACCGCTGGGCATGTGGATGGCTGGGAGCGAACTTCTTTCGGTGGTGCAGCAGCTGGGGCAGGGAAATTTGCCTGGTACAATCTGACGTCGGTGTACCGAAAGCAGATTGCCCACAAGTACTTGGCTGTGACACACCTAATTCTACACCTTCATTCCTCTCAGTGCAGGTCTCAGAGAGGACTGAAGGTATAGTGGGGTTGGAGATCTCAGCTGATGAGGAGCAAGGAGAGGTCCTCTTGTTCTTTGGTGTGAGTCTTTTAGATACGCTTGCCAACTAACTGCATGGCAGGTCAACATATGTCTGGTCAAGCATGTGGTGCTCAAGCGGGATATGTTTTGGCTACGCGAGATACGATTGAGACATATGTTGCAAATAGCAGCGGTGCGATCTGATGCACTCGTCTCAAAAAAGGCCCACACCAAAGAACTTTTGGAATAACGTGCAGAGTCAGCAGCGCCCTGCTTTGGGGTGTGATGCAGTCAGTGTGCTGCCCTTAGGCTGGCCCCTGGAGGGCATCCTGCCCCGTTGGTGATGTGCCTCCTCGTCCTCCTCCTCTCTCCTATCAGGCACCCACGTTGAGTCAGTGACCTCATCATCCCCTCCCTCCTCATCACTGGAGCAAACCTGGCAGTATGCTGCAGCAGGGGGAGCATGACTGCCAGATTGCTGTCCTTCTTGGGCACCCCCTCTGTCCGTGCTCACGTTACTGCCTTCATCGAGCTCAGTATCATCATCAGAGCCTTCAAAACGCTGGGCATCCTCCTGGAGCATGTACACAACACTGTGGTCAAACAGTTCGAGGAACTCCTCAGGAGGACATGGTGGGGCTAGGGAAGGAGTCACTGATGCCATTGAGCCGAGGGAAGAGGCTGCGTTGGCAGCTGCTTTGCCAGACAAAGTACCCTGAGCATGGGTGAGAGAGGATGAGGACGGCTTGGTCATCCACACGACCAAGTCTTCCGCATGTTGCGGCTCAACACGGTCAGCTGCCGAAAAAAAGGCCAAGCGTGTCCCGCGGCCACGTGCTGATGAGGATGCACCGTCTCCATGACCAGCACTGTTGTTTCCTGATCCTATCACTACCACAGGCAGCTAAATAAGCTACAAGTTAGTTTTTTGCTAGGTCTGCACAGTGTTCAGCTAAAGCTACCTGTAGAAGGTTGGCTGGTGTTATCCTGATCCTATCACTACCGTAGGCAGCTAAATAAGCTACAAGTTAGTTTTTTGCAAGCTCTGCACAGTGTTCAGCTAAAGCTACCTGTAGAAGGTTGGTGGTGTTCTCATACTACAGGCAGGCAGTTGATTTTGCTAGCTGCAGTATCAGTATATATATATATATATATATATATATATATATACAACACCTGGGATGCATATATATACACAATACACTGTAAGTGCAGCTAACTCACTGACTGTCCTGCCTAATCTATCTAACTCAAATGAAATGACACTGTCTCTCTCTCTCTCTAAGCACGCCGGAACACACTACACATGGCTGCCGTGCAGGCGGCCTTATATAGTGTGGGGCTTGTTCTAAACCCCCGAGCCATAAGCTTTGGCCAATTTCAGCTCTCTCTACTGACGGCACTGTGATTGGCCAAGCATGCGGTCATAGTGCATGCTTGGCCAATCATCAGCCAGAAATGCACTGCGATGCCGCAGTGAATTATGGGCCGTGACACGCCACACGAATTTGGCGCTCACGGCTCATATCGTTCGCAATTCGAACGATCGAACAGACAATGTTCGAGTCGAACATGGGTTTGACTCGAATGCGAAGCTCATCCCTACTAGTCACAAACCCATCTAGACAACAAACTTATTTTTATACAAATAGGCATGAACAAATGTAGTTAACCTGCGTCTGCCAAAAACATTGTATTAGTGAGTGAATAAACCATGTTTACTACGAACAATTACCGTGCCCACGAACCTGAAACTTGCCATTTTAAATGCCATTTTAAACTGTACAACAGTAAAGAAAAGCCCATGGAGCAGCACTAAAGTAATAATAATAATAGGAATATACCACAAAATACTTATGTTTTTACAGCACTCTCTTTATTCTTCTGTACTGATCATGTGCCCTCAATTTGAGGTCTGATCATCGTTTCCTCAGTTGATCCTTGGATCGCGGTACCCCAAAATTCTTCTGCAGACTTTTCACAACTTTACTCATGATTTTGGCCTTTCTCACATTTGGGTTTCTGTATGGTCCATATTTCCCGTCATAGTCAGCCCTCTTCAAGATGTCCACCATCTCTACAAAGGAAATATTTGAGGCCTTAAGTCTCCTGGATTGGGACGTTTGTGGCTCTGGGCTTTCCTCGTCATTGTTGCTGCTCTCCTCTGCATGCACCTGCTCTGTCTCCACCATGTGCTCTCCCACTGCGCCGAAAGAGAAGGGTTGAGGAATATACTAGAAAGAAGGTCAGGGGCGGACAGAGTTTCACGCATGCGCAGTGTATATAAAGCGTAACACGCGTGCGTTGTAAGTACGATCTGTGAGCGGAGAACGGAGTAGCGTAATCGCCGATCATGCTAACGAAGGTACAATTTTAACTTAGGGCATCAGTGGCCTATACTACTTGTAGATTGAGGCCTATATTGGGACAAGATTAGGAGAGTTTGGCCTGACATTAGGGTTTGTCTTGTGTTGTGTCTTGCAAATAAAATAGATAGATTCAACGATCATAACTTCCTCCCCAATTTCATTGTTAAAAATACAGAGAGCTGCCCTGTCTATGGTAGGTGAAACACCCTTTTTTTATAATAATAAAATAAAGAGAAAAGCAGCGCTGGATCAACTGTTGGAATTGGGGAAGCCGATGATTCCCACGGCAACCATCCCCTATTTGAAGTGCAAAATTGGTGGCCTGAGGAGCACATATAATAGGAAGCACAAAAAGATCCGGGATTCCATGAGATCAGGAGCAGCAGCAGATGACATTTATGTCCCCAGGCTGTGGTACTATGACAGACTGCGTTTTTTGTCAGACCAGACTGAAATCAGGCCATCACTCTCAACCCTTCCTTCCACTCTTTCTTCCATACTTCCTTCCACATCAGATGAGGCTTTAGAAGTCCAACCTGAGCCTTCCACCCAGGAAGATGTGGAGGAGCCCAGCTTCAGTTATGTATAGCATTGTTCAACATATTTCTTGTCACAAAATTAATGATGTTAACTAGATGTTATTATTGATCACTAATTTCTGATTTAATAAAGTGGTTTACATATCAATAGACAATAGTAGCCAAAAATTATTGGGACAGGAATGATAAATGCTCGGGTCAGAAGGATAGTCTTTTCTATTTGTTAACATTCAATTTGCAACAGTCATGAGCTCAAAATTGTGTGTGATTGATGACCAAAAAACTAAATCTATGTCCCATTTTCATACACAGGAAAGTCTCAGCCAGGAGAAGGCCGTGGAAAGTCTCAGCCAGAAGGAGGCGGGGGAAAGTAGCAGCCATGAGGTGGCCGTGGAAAGTGGCAGCCAGGAGGTGGCCGTGCCCAGTAGCCTGACCGAATTGCAGGTTCCTCTCCTCTGCCTTCCAACAAAAAGGCCCAGGAAGGGGAGTAACGTGGAGGAGTCAGTGCTTTCTTTGATTAGGCAGGCTACTGAGGCTCTCAGAACCTCCCTCAATATTCAAGAGGCCTATGCCTGCATGGCAGCCAGCAAAATTCAGGAAATGGAGGTCGGCCAACGCCTCATTTGTGAGGAAGTCATCTATCAGGCCATGAATAAGGGGGTGATGGGCAAACTCACAAAAAAAGTAATGTATGTGAGTTGGACCATACTCCTCCTCCACCTCCTGCCACAACTCCAACACCACAGCCACAGTCTGTAAGGAAGTCTTGAGAGTGATGGCCTGGGTTCGGTCTGGTCTGGCAAAAGAGGCAGGGTGTTGTAAGACCACAGCCTCAGGACATATATGTCATCTGCTGCTGCTCCCGATCTCTTGAAATCCTGGACTGGATTGTGCTCCCTATTAAATGGACTCCTCAGGCTACCAATTTTGCCTGTCAAATAATTGATGTCTACCCTGGGGTACAAAGGCTTCGCCAATTTCAACATTTTATGCAGCGTTGCCTTCCTCTTATTTTGTTATATATATATATATATATATATATATTATATTATGACCCCTAATAAATGTCTATTTTCACAAATACTTGGCTATGTGTTTTATTTCAAAAGACAGTTTGTTTTTGAGTAGGCAGGTACATTTCAAAAATACAATGTCAAATTAGCAAGGAACACCAACACCAACCAATCTCCTTGAGGTTAAAAAATACAAGATAATAATAGCATTGTGGTAACTTGACACACAAAATGACAAAAAATATAATGGAGATCACTAGAAAAAAACATTAAAAAAAATCAGGAGATCTTGATAAAAAAAAAAAAAAAAGGAGATCACTATCGAAAAAATTTGAAACATTATTCTGGAGATCTGGCGAAAAAATTAGATCACGAGAAATAATAAAGAAATCAGTTTGTCAGAACTCTGTGTGAATATCAGCAGCAAAACAACTTTATTATTCTAGCATTATAAAGAAGTGAATGCGCTGCATTAAAAGATTTAAAAATTTGCAGCGTGACGAATGTGCTATCTCCATTACTAATGCTAGTTTTACCAGACCGAGTGCTTCCATCTCATACTTGAGTCAGAGCATGCATGGAATTTTGTGCGTTGGAATTGTCTACACATGCTCCAAAGTTACGACAACAGATTTTGTTCTTGAAAATTTGAGATCCAGCTCTTAAACATCTGTTGTCGGAAATTCCAACACGAAATGTCCGATGAAGCCTACACACGGTCAGAACTTCCGACAACAAGCTCACATCGAACATTTGTTGTCAGAAATTCCGATCATCTGTACGGGGCATTAGTCTACTGCCACCCATATGCCTGTCCTTTTAACATGGTGACAGCAACCTGTTATCTGTGCAGCATAGGTGTCAGCTTACCGTCACCATGTTAAAAGTACAGAAATATGAGTGGCAATCAACTTATTGTTATTAGGCTGTACAGCTGCACTCCTGTAGCCAGGTTTATTTTACATAACGTCCCAAGCCTTCACACTATGAATTGCCTATGAATTGCACAAGAATGCACACCGCATTCCTGTGCAATTCACATGTGATTCACTGCGGTGCTATTTGATCCCATTCATTTGAATGTGCTCAAACAGTGTGATTTGAATGCCATGTGGGAAATGTGCACAGATTGCAGGTTTCCTGCACTGTGTTGTAGTGTTAACTGGGGCTAAAAAAAACAGCAATCAAAGTGAAAATAGGCGAAAAACTGTTGAGGCATTTCAAACTGAACCAGCGCTTAACAATGTGTTATGGATGTGTTATAAATAAGCACTAGTTCTGCATAAAACACATCAACAGTATTTTCCCTCTACTTTTACTGTGATTGCTGTACTTTTAAGGACTTTTTTTTAAATAAAGGTGGCTACTGGAGTGCCGCTGTCCAGAGTTTCTATATTCCTATACTGCACAGTCAAGAGCTGAGCCAGTAAACAGTAAATGTGATTAGCAGACGACGTGGGCGGATAAAGTCACAATCTTTCCCTCAGCCAATCAAAGAAAGCTCTGTATTCATTGATATAATACAATGCTTCCTGTGAATAGCTGGGCAACGATGTATATTGTAGCCAAATAGCGCTGTATATTGTATGTCACACAAGCTGCTGATTAGGTCTGTGCTTTCAACTCACACTGGAATAAATACCATTGTAGGACTAGTTTACTACCCGTTTGTTTACTTTGTTGCTAGTCAATCCTTAACGAAGAAGGCACTGTTGGCTACTTCTTGAATTCTACCCCTGACCTTTAATGGAATAAAGTATATCTGGACCTCTTGGCAGTGGTGTGGCACTTTAATTTTAAACCTTCTTACAATCTACTACAAGCCAAGGAGACTGTGGAGATCCTCTGCAGTGTAGAAGTTGCCTGCCGACATGGGAACATGCTTCTCTTGCCGGGCGGGATGACATGAGACGTCTGTCGGGAGGGGAGGATCTGGGGGTGTGGCGGTGAACTAGCGTCCTGGCGGCCTCGATCCCTGGGCGTCCTAAGCGTACAGGACAGATGGTGCGGTGTAGCGGGGAAACGGAGAGAGGTGCCTCAACATCGCAGCCAAGCGTCCTGAGTTGTTACCCGGAGGGAACCGGGCTTGGCGGTACAGCGAAGTGAGGCTCCCGCTTCGCCGGGGACTCCCGCACCTCTCTCTCCCCTCTCCCCTCCTCTTATTGGCGCTGTGCGTGAGGACCGGCGCGGCTTAGCATCAGAGCGATCAGCTGTCCAGGATCTTCTAACCTCGCCGCGTCCATCAAGGGATCCCCTTAAGGGAGAACACATGCAGCTGATGCCGACCCGTCGCCTTGGCAGGTGGAGACGCTGGTTGATAGTCTGACGGTGAGAGGTACTTATTCCGGCCTGACTTCTTAAAGGTAAGAAGAGTACTGAATATGGGATCTTAACCATAGAAGAGGGATAAAGCATGAAAATTGGCTGAACAACTCCACAAGGGATTTGCCTTCTGCCTGACATTCTAGAAGGGGACTGGTAATATCGTCTGGGTATGATACCCGGTTAATTGACAGAATGTTAGATAATAAATTACAGCACTGGTAAAAACATTGGGAGGTTCACTTCGGGATCTAGCTGGACTTCTGCAGCAATGGCTGTTCCCCTCTGTTAAAGCTAAAACACGCGAGAAGAGAATCGGGACGATACTCGTCTCATTAACTGACGCAAACACGAGAGTGGAATAGCGGGTATACATAACTGAACAAAAAGACAACACTTGGCAAGGTATCATTTTTACATCTGCACATTCGATGTAACACTGCTATATCCATCCCGGTCTAGCGTATATCTGAAACCTCAATAAAATTGGGGAAGGACACATTTAGACGACCTAGACCACTAAACTTCTAAGTTTACATTTAGTCAGGCTATTTCTCAAACGCATAGGCTATACCCTAGGCGGGGTACACGCAGGATTGAGGGATATGGTCTAACCTAATCAGCAAAACCAATCACCGCGGCCAGGGTCCTGGAACCCCTGAAAGGGAATTAGAGGTCTCTGGAACAGCCACCATAACAAACGAGGACCAATAGCGGCAAACAGGGGAAGGTGAGAAACCCTGGTACACCAGCTTAAATTAAATTAAATACTCTGGTAAAGGGCAGGAGTATCAAGGCAGTCCAGCATTGTTAACTACCCTTGTAGACCACCAGCATTTATACCATCATTCGTTGGGCCTCTGGATGTGAGTCAGGACTTACAGGTCAAAGGGTATAGGTTTAAAACACTTTTAAATAACAGACTATCTACCCGAGTAACCTGACTATACCTTGTCCTAGGGGGGAGGCTGTAGTTTTTATAGTTAGACGCTAAGGCCCCCTGGGAAGGTTATTAAAAACACACTATTCTCTCAAAACTTTCGCTATCATATTCTGGAACAACAGAGAAACAGGGAGCACTCTTTAGTAACCTGCGACACTAGCTCCTACAGATCCTATTCACAAGAAACAGATTTCTCACCCCTCAAGAACAGAATAGTGGCGAGAAGACACGGGCAAGAGTATAAAACGGTTCTAGGGCTGGATTAATAAAGTTCCATTGGCACTAACAAGATAAAGACGCCCAAAACTCCTCTCATAAATTCCAGGTAATATAATAATGAGCAGAAATACGTCCAAAACAGGAAAAGGGGCCCCCCCGAAGACGCCCAAGGACAACTCATCCGGAGGTGCTGCTGGGTGCTCAATCAAGCAGTACCTAGCTGGAGGGGTGAGCCCCGGAAGCGCCCACCAAGAAGCCCAAACGTTAACTCTGGCGGATAAGAAGAAGAAGGGCCAAAACGGGAAGGGGGACCAGACGCCCCTCACATCCAGAGAGTCGTTATTGATCGAAAGCGCTCTTGAAACAACCAGAATGATGGAACACTGGCTGGATCCAGATCTCCCCACCAAAAATGAAATTGCAGAGATGTTTAAAGCCCTGGAAGCCTCAATTAAGTCAGAGATTAATATGTTAAGGACAGATCTGGGTAATCTCTTAGCCAGAGTTGAGAGAGCGGAAGATACAATCGACCAACAGGAACGGGAAATTTCTGATTTAAAAGAACAAATTAAAACAACTCAACAAAACCAGATAAAAATTTGCTATAGACTGGAGGACCAGGAGAACAGAAGTCGCAGACAGAACCTGAGAATACGTGGCATTCCAGAAAAAAGAGGCGAGGACTTAAGAGCGACAGTGGCGGACTTATTCGCCCCCCTCTTGGAGCTGGGAGGGGAGGACTTCCCAAAAATTGAACGAGTGCACCGTGTAGGAAAGTTGGACGCTAGCCGAACAGAAAGAAGCCGGGACATTATCGTGAGGTTCAGATATTACGTCGATAAGGAAAAAATATGGTCAAAATTGAGAGGGCATACTCCACTTCTATATGAAGAAGCCAGGATCCAAGTGTTTGCAGATTTAGCCAAAGATACCTTAACAAGAAGACGTCTCCTGAAGCCACTTTTGGAACAAATGCTAAAACAAAACATAAAATACACATGGGGATTCCCCTCATGTCTATTGGGTTATAAAGATGGTAGAACAGCTAGGTTGAGATTCCCAGAGGAGTTAGAAGAATTTTGCATGAAATTAGACCTTCAGGTCCCTACAACAATAGATTGGTCCAATGATCGGTGGATAGAATTGGGAATATGACTGCTATAAAAATGAAGTGAGGGGGGGATTTTGGGGATGGGGAGGGATGGAGGGAAATTAGTAATGAGATTAGGAAAGATGGGCGCTACAGGAAGCTGTAAGAATATCTGGAAGCCAGGAAACATCGACCGGCCGCCGGCACACCAACAGATCCACCTTTTGAGATGGAGACCAATGGAGGGTCACGATTTTTGCGACCCACATCGGTCTGAGGGTCTAGTTAAGACCAAAGGGTGGAGGGGGGGAGGGAGGGAGGGGGAAAGTGGGAGGGGCGGGTAGGGGCGGGGGTGATGGGAAGGAGTTGCACTTTAAGTTTAATATTGGAATTAAGGGTCACCTCTCCAGGGTATAAGACAGATAGACGCGTAAAAACTCTCCAGGGTCCAAAGATAGAGGGTGACGGTAGGGACACAGAAAAATGACATCCACCACAATAAAATGCATTACATACAACGTTAAAGGTTTAAACGCAGCCCACAAAAGACAAAGTATATTTAACGAGCTTAGACTGCTTGGTCCAGAGGTGGTATTCCTCCAGGAAACACATATTTCACACCAATCAAGATTAAGACTATTCTCGGGGGAGTATCCGATCTGGTACCAAGGAGATACCATCTCAAGTAGAACACGAGGCGTTGCCATCGGATTTTCAAAAAGAGTCAGGTTCACGCTAGAAGATAGATCAGTAGATACAGAAGGCAGATACTTATTCCTGAGAGGTAGACTAAACGAGAAAGAATATACACTAGCCAATGTATATGCGCCAAATAAAAATCCAGTGGATTACGTGTTAAAAATCTTGGAGAAGTTGACAGCGTTCAGAAAAGGGCACTTGATAGTAATGGGCGACTTTAATTTTTGTATAGACCCGGGTTTGGATAGTACGGCCCGAGCACAGGGGAAGACCAGTGGGCAACTAAGAAAGCTCAGGCAAAAATTAGCCAGCCTGCAATTAGTTGACATATGGAGAATACACCACCCTAAGAAACGTGACTATACGTTTCATTCCCCTGTGCACGGGACATACTCCCGGATCGACTACGGTCTGATTGACCATAGCGCAATTGAGAAGGTGGTAGATTCCTGGATAGGAAACATAACTTACTCAGATCATGCACCCATGACCATGGAAATAAAAATAGGCGAAGAAAATGGCGTCTAAATGAAGAACTGATAAGGTGGGAGGATGGGTTCAATAGAATCAATAAGGAATTGAAGAATTATTTTGTGGAAAACGACACAGGAGAAATTTCTGGATGTACTCTATGGCAGGCCCATAAAGCCTATATAAGAGGAGTACTAATAGAGCTAGGGTCAAGACGGAAAAAAGAGAAAAGTAAGGAACGCCAAAAATTAATAGAAGAGCTGGCCAGCTTAGAATTGAAACATAAGACACAATCAGGACAACCGTCACAAGCTACGTACAAACATATAATAATTAAAAGGACAGAGTTGAAAAATTCAATGGATCAAGAGGTTCAAGCAATACACAGGAAGACCCTAGGAGACAGGTATAGATGGGCCAACAAACCGAGTAAACATCTGGCAAAAACAGTACAAAAATGGAAAACCAGGAATTTTATAGAAAAAATCCAGACCAAAGATGGCCACATAGAGTACTCTTCCAGGAAAGTAGCAGAGGTATTTAAAAAATACTACCAGGAGCTTCATTCAATTCCAAAACAGGGTACCCAGTTCAATAAAAGTAGAGAGAGAAATAATAAGTATTTAAGAAAAGCAATGCTGCCCAAAATCACAGAAGAAGAAAGGGAGTGCATGGAAACACCAATTTCAGAAGAAGAAGTGAGTAAAGCAATAGCAGGAATGGCTTTGGGGAAAAGTCCAGGTCCGGATGGATTCACATTAATTTACTATAGATCATTCAAAGAAGTCTTGATCCCCAGGCTGTGCCAGTATTTTAATGGGTTAGGTAAGGATTACGAGATGAGCAAAGAGGCCTTAAAGGCTTCCATCACGATCTTACTCAAAGAAGGAAAAGAAAAAACACTATGCTCAAGTTACCGTCCTATCTCTCTCCTTAATACTGACACGAAACTCTACGCAAAAATACTTGCGGAGAGGCTAAAGGGATCAATGAATGCTCTGATTAGCCCAGATCAGGTGGGTTTCATCCCTAAAAGGGAGGGGAAGGACAACGGGGTCAGGACACTGCTCATGCTCCAAAAAACAGGGGAGGGCGGACCCCCAGCACTACTGCTGTCGATCGACGCCGAGAAGGCTTTCGACAGGGTAGACTGGGGGTTCATGTTCCTGACACTGGAGAATATGGGTCTCTGACCCAAAATGATCCAGCGGATCAAAACCCTGTATCAACGTCCCACGGCTGAGGTAGGAGTGAACGGAGTAATGTCTCAGCCCTTTGAGATGGCAAATGGAACGAGACAGGGGTGCCCCCTGTCCCCGTTGTTTTTTGTTCTCTCTTTGGAACCTCTTTTAGCAACAATACGGGCAGACCCAGAAATAAGAGGTTTTAGGATCGGCAAAGACGAACACAAGGTTGCAGCTTTTGCTGACGACGTATTATTTTATGTCTCTGACCCTATAAACACCTTGCCTAAGTTAATGATCGCCCTAAAGGAATATGGAGAGCTGTCTAATTTCCAAATAAATTTTGCAAAATCAGAAATATTAAACATAAATTTAAATAAATCAGAAATAGATACATTGAAAAAAGAACATAGTTTCAGATGGACCGAAGAACTAAAGTACTTAGGAGTAAAGCTGGCTAGATCAAACAAGAAAACATTTACAATAAATTATTTACCTTTACTAGACATTATAAGAACTGACTGTAAAAACTATGCCCGGAAAGCCCTCTCATGGATAGGACGCATAAACGTCATTAAGATGTTCCTACTCCCCAAGATCACATATCTATTCCAGATGGTACCACTTCCACTTCCCCTATACTATTTGAGAAATTTTAAAAAAATTATAATGAGCTTTATATGGAAAAATAAAAAACCGAGGGTTCCTTTCAGGGTCCTAAAACAAAAGAAAACACACGGAGGCTTGGCAGTTCCGGACATTCAGCATTACTACAATGCCGTAGTGCTGTCTAGAATGGCCGAATGGGCAAAACGAGAAAATGAAAAACACTGGGTTAGAATAGAGGAATTTCTATGTAAAGCACCACTTGGAAGTGTGATCTGGAATCCTCCACAAGCTAGAATTTTTGACAAAGACACACATGTTATAACACATAATGTATTTAAAATTTGGGACAGGGTATATAAGAAAGTGATTGGAAACTACAACTCACCACTAATCTCACTAGTAGATAATAATTTTTTCCCACCGGGATTAGAAAATATAGGAGGAAAGGATGCACTTTGGGGTAAGACACAACTAAGACACATTATTAGGGGGGGTAAAGTTATGACATTGCACGAGATTAGAGCTGGAAAGGAGCCACGAGGGTTAGATGGGTGGCGATATCTCCAGCTGTGTCATTTTGTGAGTAGGTTACCAGGCCCGATTAGGGCAGGGGATAAACTTATGGAATTCGAGAGGTTATGCAACACCGAAGACCTAAGAAATATAGTCTCTAAAATGTACAAAGTCTTGATGAAGATTGACCAGCTGGGGATACCTCCATTCATAGATAAATGGGAGAAGGAATTAGGCACAAAGAAAGATGATAACACAATTAAGAGAATTTTGGATATGATTTGTAATTCGGCACTGGACGCACGTACGGCTGAGATGAATTATAAATGCATAAGCAGAAGCTATCTCACTCCAGAGATAGTTTGCAAATATCAAAATAGAACCGCGTACTGTTGGCGTGGATGCCAGGAGATAGGAACGATGTCGCACCTATGGTGGACATGCCCTAAAATAAAAACCTTCTGGGGTGAGATACGCAGGTTAATTAAGGAAATAACCGGAAAAGATATAGCAGATGATCCATGGGAGGTTTTGTTCCATGGGGGAGGTGGAGACATTAAAAAATATAAGCAGTCATTAGTACCTCATCTTCTGAGTGCTGCGAAGCGAATAATCCCGAAGAATTGGCAGAGGAAGGAGAGCCCCGAGATTTGGGAATGGATAGATGCTGTTGAAGAGACTTACAATCTGGAGAGTAGGGCCCGCGCAATAGAGGGAAAAGGTACTACGGGTCCTGAGGAGTGGGAACAATGGGTAAAATTCAAAAAAATGTGGTGTAGAACACAGATCTAGGTCTAGAATATAGAAGGAGAGATGGGTGTACTTGACCCTGGAGAGGTTGGACTGTGGGTGGAAGGGTGGGAAGGGGGGATGGGGAGCACTAAGAAGAAGCCGACATCCTTTATTCGGTTATGGAGCCCCCTGGGGGGGATAAGCCAATGATGTTAGATTCATCAATTGTCGGTTGTAATTTATTTTCCTTTTGATATGACTAAACGTCACAATGATGAGACAAAAGAGAGGAGATGGAAAATTTATGAGCTGTAAAGCTGATTCGCACCTCTCAATATGGTCGACTGATGTGACACAAAAAAAAGAAAAAAAAAAAAAAAAAAAGAAGTTGCCTGCCCATGGAACCAGATCATTTACACCAACATTAATACCTTAAGATAACAATACTAGTAAAATAAACCTACAGGTCCAGAACCATCTTTCCACTTTCCTAGACTCTTGCTTGTAGCACAGTAATTACAGCATATTTTCTGGGTACAAGGACTGTGGCATATGTTACAGTGCACACAATGGGGTTGATTTACTAAAGACAAATGGACTGTGGAGATTGCAAGTGCAGTTGCTCCAGAATTAGGTAAATGAGGTAAAGCTTCACTTTACCAAGAATATCCAATCACATGCAGGAACGGCAGTTACAAAGTGCATAATCTATTTGCCTTTAGTAAATCAACCCAAATGAATAGAGTCAAGTTTAAAGCCCTTCTCATTATCAGCGTGATTTTGCAACACGCACACAATTTGTCACAATGTGGTAGCCCATTGTCTAATTATTGTTAGTGCCCTCTCTGACTGTACCTACTCCACAAGTAGGATGAAAGGGTCTCCAGATATTGCACCCCTGTTGTAAAAAACAGGACCATTGCCCTACTGTTGTTTGAAGTCCATGGCAGAAAGGAACTTGGCCAGTTCAATGCAGTCATTTCCAAAAAGAACCATGGTAATTTTATGACTGCACCACAATCCTATTTTCCCCTAAATCTGAAATATGTAATTGCATAGTTCTCGCCAGGCTATTATTAGCTTTTTTTTTTGCACCATTCACCCCGATCCTATCAGTTACAAATTATCGATTACATAGTTACATAGTTGGTGAGATTGAAAAAAGACACAAGTCCATCAAGTCCAACCTGTGTGTGCTTTTTTGTCAGTATTACATTGTATATCCCTGTATGTTGTGGTTGTTCAGGTGCCTATCTAATAGTTTTTTTTTTAATTATCAATGCTCCCCACTGAAACCACTGCCTGTGGAAGAGAATTCCACATCCTTACCACTCTTACAGTAGTGATCCCTTTACACAGTTTAAGGTTCAACCGCTTCTCTTCTAATTTTAGTGAATGGCTGCATGTCTTTTTAAACGACTCTTTCGCGGAAAAGTTTTATCCCTATTGTGGGATCACCAGTACGGTATTTGTACATTGAAATCATACCCCCTCTCAAGCGTCTCTTCTCCAGAGAGAATAAGTTCAGTGCTCGTAATCTTTCCTCATGACTAGGGATGAGCTTTGAGTTCGAGTCAAACTCATGTTCGACTTGAACATCTGCTGTTCACCAGTTCGCCGAACAGTGAACAATTTGGGGTGTTCGCGGCAAATTAGAAAGCCGCGGAACACCCTTTAAAAGTCTATGGGAGAAATCAAAAGTGCTAATTTTAAAGGCTTATATGCATGGTATTGTCATAAAAAGTGTTTGGGGACCTGGGTCCTACCCCAGGGGACAAGGATCAATGCAAAAAAAAGTTTTAAAAATGGCCGTTTTTTCGGGAGCAGTGATTTTAATAATGCTTAAAGTGAAACAATAAAAGTGTAATATTCCTTTAAATTTCATACCTGGGGGGGTGTCTATAGTATGCCTGTAAAGGGGCTCATGTTTCCCGTGTTTAGAACAGTCTGACATTTCAAAGGAAAAAAAGTCATTTAAAACTACTCGCGGCTATAATGAATTGCCGGTCCAACAATACACATAAAAGTTCATTGATAAATACGGCATGGGAATTCCCCACAGGGGAACCCCGAACCAAAAAAAAATTAAGTGGGGGTCCCCCTAAATCCCATACCAGGCCCTTCAGGTCTGGTATGGATATTAAGGGGAACCCCGGCCAAAATTTAAAAAAAAATGGCGTGGGGTCCCACCAAAAATCTATACCAGACCCTTATCCGAGCACGCAACCTGGAAGGCCGAAGGAAAATAGGGGGAGCGAGAGAGCGCCCCCCCGAACCGTACCAGGCCACATGCCCTCAACATTGGGAGGGTGCTTTGTACCCCTACCATTTCACAAAAAAACTGTCAAAAATGTTAAAAATGACAAGAGACAGTTTTTGACAATTACTTTATTTAAATGCTTCTTCTGTCTTCTATCTTCTTTCCTCTATCTTCTTTCTGCTTTCTTCTATCTTCTATCTTCCTTCGGTTTCTTCCTCCATCTTCTTCTTCTTCTGGTTCTTCATCCGGTGTTCTCGTCCGGCATCTTCCTCCGCGGCGTCTGCGTCTTCTTCCCTTCTTCTCCTCGGGCCGCTCTGCATCCATGATGGCATGGAGGGAGGCTCCCGCTGTGTGATGCTTCTCTCTTCATCTTTTTCTCTTCATCTTTTTCTCTTCATCTTCTTCTCTTCATCTTCTTTTAGGGCCGCTCCGCATCCATGATAGCATGGAGGAAGGCTCCCACTGTGTGACGCTTCTCCTCTTCTGATGGTTCTTAAATAACGGGGGGCGGGGTCACCCGGTGACCCCGCCCCCCTCTGACGCATGGGGACTTGACGGGACTTCCCTGTGGCATTCCCCGTGAGAGGGGGCGGGGTCACCCATTACGTAACCCCGCCCTCTTCTGACATCACAGGGAATGCCACAGGGAAGTCCCCATCAAGTCCTTGTTCATCAGAGGGGGTGGGGTCACTGGGTGGCTCCACCTCCCCGTTATTTAAGAACCATCAGAAGAGGAGAAGTGTCACACAGCGGGAGCCTCCCTCCATGCCATCATGGATGCGGAGCGTCCCGAGGAGAAGAAGATAAGAAGACGCCGCGGAGGAAGATGCCGGACGAGAACACTGGAGGAAGAACCAGAAGAACCAGAGGAATCAGAAGAAAAAGAAGATGGAGCAAGAAACCGAAGGAAGATAGAAGAAAGAAGATAGAAGAAAGAAGAAGCATTTAAATAAAAGAATTGTCAAAAACTCTCTTTTTAACATTTTTGACCGTTTTTTGTGAAATGGTAGGAGTACCCCCTTACCATTTCACACAGGGGGGAGGGCCAGGATCTGGGGGTACCCTTTTTAAAGGGGGCTTCCAGATTCCGATTCCTCCCCCAGACCCCACAACCACTGGCAAGGGTTGTGCGGATGAGGCCCTTGTCCCCATCAACATGCCATTTAAAAAAAAAATTTTGGCCGGGGTTCCCCTTAATATCCATACCAGACCTGAAGGGCCTGGTATGGAATTTAGGGGGAACCCCCATGTCATTTTTTTTTTAATTCTGGTTCGGGGTTCCCCTGTGGGGAATTCCCATGCCGTTTTTATCAATGAACTTTTATGTGTATTGTAGGACCGGCAATTCATTAATAGCCACGAGTAGTTTTAAATTACTTTTTTTCCTTTGAAATGTCATTTTGCTGTCAGACTGTTCTAAACACGGGAAACATGCGCTCCTTTACAGGCATACTATAGACACCCCGCAGGTACGAAATTTAAAGGGATATTACACTTTTATTGTTTCACTTTAAGCATTATTAAAATCACTGCTCTCGAAAAAACGGCCATTTTTAAAACTTTTTTTGCATTGGTCCATGTCCCCTGGGGCAGGACCCGGGTCCCCAAATTCTTTTTATGATAACTTGTATGTAAGCCTTTAAAATTAGCACTTTTGATTATTCATATTCGTGTCCCATAGATTTTAACGGTGTTCGCGTGTTCTAACAAATTTTTTGCCTGTTCGTGAGTTCTGGTGCGAACTGAACAGGGGGGTGTTTAGCTCATTCCTACTCATAACTAAGGTCCTCCAGCCCCATTTATTAGCTTTGTTGCCCTTCTCTGGACTCTCTCCAGTTCCAGCACATCTTTCCTGAGGACTGGTGCCCAGAACTGGACGGTATACTTCAGGTGCGGCCAGACCAGAGTCTTGTAGAGCAGGAGAATTATCGTTTTATCTCTGGAGTTAATCTGCTTGTCCCCATCAACATGGGGACCAGGTGTTTTGGGTGGCTTTGCTTGCAGCAGCATGCCATTGCTGAGCCTGTCATCTACTAGGACCCCCAGGTCCTTCTCCATCCTAGATTCCTCCAGAGGTTCTCCCCCTAGTGAGTAGATTGCATTCATATTTTTGCCACCCAAATGCATTAGTTTACATAGCTTTGCTTTTTCAGTATTCACTTACCTCATCTGTTTATGGATAAAAATACACAGGGAAGTTGATGTCAGGTCCAGTGGCGTCGCCACCCCCCCCCTCGGTCGGTCAGGCCATGGATGGAAAACCCCAGGCCCCCCTGGTTGGTCAGTCAGTCGGGACAGCACTCCGGACGGTGGTGGCTTCTCTCCGGGCTGCAGGCATCTGCTGTCTTGGTTTCCCTGCATCTTCTCCCTTCTCCTCCTGGCGGCCAATCTGATTGGATCTCCTTTTGGCCAATCGGATGACGGTCTCATGACCCACTTTCTGATTGGCTGGGTGCAGAATTAGTGTTACAATATTCATTTGCTATTGTTACACAACTGGATGGGCTGTGGGTGCAGTGGTTTGATTGGAATTCATGTGTCTGGCACCCTGCATGAAGATCAGGGGAAGGATGCATGGATAGGGGGAGCAGTGCCGCCACTGGTCAGGTACTAAATCCAAACTGATTCACTAAACCATTACAGTTTTACCCCATTGCCATGACATAACATTTAGTTCTAGCATGACCTATTAATTTGTCATAGTAATTCAGGATCATGCTATGCATAAACATCTCAAAAAATATTACTAAATAAAGCTGTAAAGTCTGAAACTTGAGTTTGAAGATTTTTTTTTCCAGAGCTTGTCCATTATCAAAGCAATAAAGGCAACTCTCACTGTAGAACTTCCCCTAGCTCTAATACTGTTCCCCAAAGAAACTCCACTCCACTGTCAGTAGCTCATTCTCGGATGGTGCCGTTCAACACACTTTACTTTGCTCTGCAGTAATGAAGACTGTCCTCCACTTTCACAAAGTGCAGAAGAAGTGCAGAAGAAAGAAGACTCAAATATGTCACATGGCCATCAAGAAGACTACAGTCTTCAGATGAAGAAAGGGTCATTATGAGAGTATTGCTTTTATTTAATCCAGAGTTCTCGTTTCAGTCTTTAGCAGCACTTTCACCCACTGCCTTCACTCCACCTGCTGCTCCATTCAATTATCAGTATTTAAAAAAATTATGGAAAGCATGAGGAAGCATATAATTCACTCCTCATCCACCCATGTGATGGTGCTGGTGAGCTCCCAGCAACTGTGGTACATTGGTAAAGCAAAGATTCACTTTGAGAAGGTCATGCATTTTAAGCATTTATTTCTTTGGTTTGTATCTTTCATTCACACATTTGCAGTTAATTGAGTTACCTATCTGTCATACACTGGTATTAAAGGCAATATTTCAGCTACACATATTTTATACTCCCATTGCATGCTATGCAGTATTCTTCCCTTATTTTAGCATTTAAACAAAGTTTATTTTTACCTTAAAAATGGTGAAAGAGATCAGTTTGCATGACTATCCTTTGTCCTTTGATATTGCTCTGAACTGGCCTGTGGGCAGAATCCGAGTGTATAATTTGTATTTGCAATCCAGTTCCCACTGCACAGCATAAAATACTAGTTCATTTTCCATACCCCTTACTACTTCTACACAAGTAGATAATACTGAGAACATCATCACTGTAGCACCCTCTAGTGTGTGCTAGAAGTGAGAGTAGGCAAATTTAGTTTAGCTCAGGGCTAAGGAATCTGAGTCAAGGTTTACTAAGGTTCAGGGCTGGGTGACTCATCCCGGAAGCTCTCTGGTGCCCCCCCCCTGCCCCCCCCCCCTCTCTAGAAGGTTTGAGAATTTTCAAGAATTACTGGGTGGAGCTGTCTAGAATATTTATGGAGCCTCAGCCAATCCTCAGAGGTAGGCTGGCAGGGGGCGGAGACCACTCAATAAATAGACATGGGCCATGTCAGCAGGGCAGTCAGTGGAAGACGGTGGTACAGTGTTGAGGATGTGGCCCACAAGGGGTACCCCTTAGTCTAGATGGGTGTCCTGCATTGGGCCAGGGCTCAGGTGCTGGAAGGATCCTGCTAAAACACACAGGAGGAGGCTTTCCTGGAGGCATGGGAGCAAGAGAGGACAGAGTGAGTAGTCAACACTGTTGGGGACTAACAAGGGGGAAGACTGCCGCATGTAGCCAGTCTACCTGAAGACAGTGGTATGCTTAAGTCTTCATTCTTCCCTAAGAGATCTCCTGAGAGTCAGTTGGGTTGGCTGGTGAAGAGTCAGTCAGGTAGACTGGTGTGGAGAGTTAGCCTGGAGGGCTAGTGAAAGGGGCAGCTGCAGACAGGTGGGTTGGCAGTGTCTGAAGAGGTGGTGCTGGGATCAGTGGCCACAGAGGAAGAGTTACAAGCTGTTTCACTACATTGTGCTACACAAAAAGGGGCTATGACTTCCTGCCTGTAAAGGGCCATTGCTAATCTGACTGGGAGACTGTCAGATAAATCAAAGTGATTCAATTGGAGCAAGCAAGTGATATGCAAGAGGAAAACGAAGGAGACTGTATATAGGAAGATGTTCCTGAAGTTTTGCTGAAAGTTTTGCTGAAGTCAAGTGGGCATCCCATAAACTCCCATCCCTATCCAAGTTATTAACCCTCAATAAATAACAAAAAAAAAAACAAAGTCACGTACTGTTCTCTGACTCTGGGTGCTTTTGAAAATTTGGTGTGCTTGGCTGTGCAGGAGTGGGGGATTCAAGTTCATCAGCAGTCCCTGCGGGGGTGTGCTACATCACCTAACAAAATAAGGAACACAGAAAGTCAGCTTTACTTACTAAGAAACAAAACTGCATTCACACATAGAAAGCACCACAACTTACAGTATATTTTAGCTGTCAGTTCTAGGATTCAGTGTGCAAAGGGAGCAGTGACTCCTCATCTGGATATAAATTACTTGTTGTGTGCATCACATAGGACACAACAGCAGTGATCAGCACCTGTTGAGGCATAAAGGGTGTGACTAATGGTGCGTACACACGGTCGGACTTTTCGGCTACAAAAGTCCGATGGACGCCGACGGACTAAATCCAGCGGACAATCCGATCGTGTGTGGGCTTCCCCAGACTTTCAGCGGACTTTTCCAGTCGCAAATCTGACGGACTTTATGTCAATTATGTGGATGATTTTGCTATAAGCTGTCCATTCTTTAAAAACATAATTTGTTTTGTTTTTTTTCAAATGGGTCTGTATCATTATAAAAGAAACAAAGAATCATTGTTTTTTGGATTTCTCAATAACTTGAAATAATGTCAACTAATAGTGCAAATATCAGCCACAGATCTACAAAACAAATGCATTCGATTTTTTCCCATTATTATGCCCCGTACACACGGTCGGACTTTGTTCGGACATTCCGACAACAAAATCCTAGGATTTTTTCCGACGGATGTTGGCTCAAACTTGTCTTGCATACACACGGTCACACAAAGTTGTCGGATAATCCGATCATTCTGAACGCGGTGACGTAAAACACGTACGCCGGGACTATAAACAGGGCAGTGGCCAATAGCTTTCATCTCTTTATTTATTCTGAGCATGCGTGGCACTTTGTCCGTCGGATTTGTGTACACACGAATTTCAGACAACGGATTTTGTTGTCGGAAAATTTTATATCCTGCTCTCAAACTTTGTGTGTCAGAAAATCCGATGGAAAATGTCCGATGGAGCCCACACACGGTCGGAATTTCCGACAACACGCTCCGATCGGACATTTTCCATCGGAAAATCCGACCGTGTGTACGGGGCATTAGAGTTTTTCATGTATTTATGTTCTGTGCTTTGACACACAATTTGTTTTTTATAAGGTACACACTTGTCAGTTATAACCATTCTCAGTTGTATTTTACCTTTATTTAATGAATAGAACACATACATATATTACTACTTAAGATATACTGTATGTGATATAGATATATTTAGATATTTGAGAACAATATGGATATATTTAGATATATGTGAACAATATGAATACACCAAATATAGAGAAACAAGTATTCATGTTTAATGTGATTTTATGCTTGGCTATTTTCCTCATTGTTGCTAAATTGGAAAGGCATGGTAATTACATTATCATTTCCTAGCTTCCCTTAATTTTTTCTGAATATTGAAGCCAAGGCTAGATTCCAATGACAGTCTCTTGGAATTAGCATATTAGCCATTATCTGTCACACTCCTGGATCAAAATAACAAATAATATGCCTGGAGGGGTGCAGTTTGTAGCTTCTAGATTCCCAAGCTTTATACTCCCAGTTGAGGAATGATTGCACCAATACAAGATTGTGAGATGACTTAGCAGAACTGGTGATGATGTCCTAATGGCCCCCTGCTGCGAGGAACAAGGGTAATTGTTTGTCATGGGACAGCACACATCTGTAAAGCATCCTCTGCAAACCAAGCAGCCAAGTGGAAAGGAATGACTGGAACATATTGTAGTATTATTACAGCGTAGAAAATGTACAGCTGAATATAAGAAGACAAAAGGAAAACATACTAACAGAGTTTTCTATCAATTACTGTAACAAAAATGTTTTATGTTCCATTATGTATGTAATATTACACATGATCTCATTATCTACAGTATCTATCTATCTATCTATCTATCTATCTATCTATCTATCTATCTATCTATCTATCTATCTATCTATCTATCTATCTATCTATCTATCTATCTATCTATCTATCTATCTATGTTGCAGAAAATGCTGTTATATTTATGGATGTTAGAAAGACTGCTTTAGAGTGATTCTTACACCCAAATGTGCAAAGATGCTACTGCCCTCAGCCCCATACCTAGCTAACATGAAAATGTGTCCAGAGCTTAGAATGCAATTTTTTAAACTGTCAACTTCTCGCAAAAAAAGCAAGGTCTCTATGCAATCCTACCGTGTAAACTTATAAGTACCATTCTCCAGTCAGTTTCTGTTCCATTCTGAAGAGAAAGAGGAAAAATGCAGCCTAACTGGAGTATAATGCCACCTGCTTATATGCTCATTATTACTTCCAATCATTCTTTTAAAGATTCATATCCAAATTATGAATGATGTTACTAGGCCCAACTCTTCCTCCCATCTGGCTGTACACATGGGTGGGTCTTGAATAAACTGATTTTGCATATGAGAACAGAGAGAGAAAGTGGGCAATTGTTCCTTTTCCTAAAAACATCAAATCCGAGGCAAGGGGTTTCACAGCACATGAAGAGATCTTTTAGGTTTTTTAGTTGACAGTACCTAAAGATTTCTTATTGGTTTATTGCAGCAAACAAAAATATACCATTTTATCACCCCAACAAAGATCCCTGAAGCAATTTTTGTTATCTCTACTCACAAAACCTTGAAAAACCTTCATGTGTTGAACACTAGTTAGAATCCAAGATTGCAAAAGAAAAAAAATGAGGATTGGCTTGTTGTTTTATATATATATATATATATATATATATATATATATATATATATATATATTGTCATGAAAACACAGAAAATTTAGTAAGCCCACTTGCTTGTGGGAATACGTGTTTAGGGGTTCTGAATCCCACAAAAAAGCCTATAGGGATTCCCAGTATAATGTTAAGGAGTCGAGAAAGACATAGAACAAACTATATGGGGTACAAATAGGGATGGGCGAACGGTTCGGCCAGAGCATAAGTTGTTCGGTTGTTTGGCGCACATTTGAACAAATGGGTTGTTCAACCATTTGTCCCCCCCCAAACCAACCACAATGCATTGCAGCACTGAACAGTGCATGGCTGAAGCAGTGAAAGCTTCAGCCAATCAGGGCACAGAGCACTGTCAGAGTCATGATTAAACACTGTCATCATGATTTTATCCAATCATGGGCTCTGTTCAGCGCTATTAGTTAGTTAGTGTGCTAAACTGTGCGATTTTGCTTCAATTGTCAGTGTAAAATATTAGTTTAGTGTCAGTCTAGGGATAGTGTGAGTGTAGTGAGGAGAACCATCATTCAGCTTTGCATAGTGTGCAGCTAGAGTAGGGACAGCTCAAAAAGTTTCACTGTAGTGAAGTGAGACCGTGTCATTCATACATACATTAGTGTAGAATAGGGACAGGTCATATTGTTTCAGTGTAGTGTAGTGCGACCGTGTCAGTAATCATTACATTTGTGTATAGCTAGAGTAGGGACAGTTCAGATAGCATCAGTGTAGTGACTGTTGAACACCATCTATTTTATTGTGTTACTGCCAGTTTAACGCCATTTATTTCTGTGTGTGTTACTGCCAGTTTAACGCCATTTACTTCTGTCTGCGTTACTGCCAGTTTAATGTCATATCGTTTTGTGTGCGTTACTGCCAGTTTAACTCCATTTACTTCTGTGTGCATTACTGCCAAGTTGTCTCCAGTTGTAATGATGAAGATGGAGAAGATGGAGAAGATGGAGATGGAGATGGACATGATGATGATAATGTCACTGATGTGACTTGGGTGCCAGATAAAGCACAGAAGGAAACTGAAGGGGAGGCAGCACAACCCCAAGGAGGCCAACATCAAGAAAGGGTAGAGAGCAGCCACCCTATTTCAGCACATTCTGCAGCTGTTATCTCCCGGCCCACTCCCCAAAGCTCAGCTGTCTGGGCCTTTTTCAGCACATCTGCAGCAGATCGCACTGTTGCTATCTGCAAACTGTGTCTCAGGCACATCAAACGTGGCAAAAACACCAGCCATTTGGGTACCACATACTTAACAAGGCATTTAACGTCCAACCACTCAGCCCTGTTGGCAAGAGCACCTAAAAGCCACATAAAAGGGGCACACATCTGTCCCTCCTCCTCCCCCTCCTCCTCCCCCTCCTCCTCCTCCTTACCCACTTCAGTCTGCCCCTGCTATACCACGTCATTACCTCTCAGCAGCCTCCACTGATGGTTTGATGGTATAGCACAGGGTGTCCCAGGTCCTAGCAGCACATCTGCCAGCAGCACACCACCAGCTGTAGACTGTAGCCGGCAAATTGCTCTGCCCTATGTGTTGCAGCGGGAAAAAAATACTGTCTTTGCCACCCACATGCCCAACATCCAAATGCAAGCTCTCCAACTTCTGCCTTTCAGCCTGGTGGATTCTGCCCCCTTCTGTGAATTCACACAATGTGCTGTACCACAATGGCAGGTTCCCAGTTGCTACTACTTTTCCTTTTTTTTCTTTTTTTTTTGAATTTTAAAAAACTTTATTCAAGAAATAAGTATAACAATTAAACAGAAATGGAAACAGACCATGTGAGAAACTGGTAAAAAATATATAACAATTGTACAAAAATGAAAAAAGATCCTGTGAGTAGTTGGTACAAAAAACAGGTAATCTCCAACATAAACAAATCAGACTCAATGCAGAGGAGTGAGCAGGGGGTGATAGAGGAAAAAAAAGTACTGTTTATGAACCCCACCCCATTTCGTCCCACGCACCCCAAATGGGAGCCTGTTGTACGTGGGTAAACTGAGGGTAGGACCAGAAACTTTAGGGAGAGGACTAGGCTGCTTTCCTAACCGAGACATAAAACCCCATGGGAGTCAATTCACAAAGGAAAGCCTGTTAATAAAAATAGTGCTATGAGATAGTCAAATGGAGATTATCAAGGAGGGTACGAGAGAGTCCCCCCTGTTCTCAGATGGGTCAGCATATTTAATTTTAAAACCTTTCTGGGGTATTTGCTGACTCTAGAACATGTAGTAGGTGGATTCAACCTGAGGCTGAGCAAGAGGAAGAAGGGAGAAGAAAGTTACAGGAATAGGAAGAGTAGGGGGTAGAGAGTGAGTCTGAAGGAGGAGGAGGGGGGGAACCTTCGCTGAGGAGAGAGGAGACTGAACAGTCATGAAACTCGTGTGGGCTTAGGGGGGCCACTGTGCCCTAGGGGAGTAGACCAATTCCTATTTATTTAGCCCAGGGTTCCCATGTGAGTTTAAATTTCTCTGATGTATCCAAAATAGCTTTAGAAATTTTTTCCTGTGACATTATCCAGGAGATCTTCTGTTTGGTCTGGTAAAAGGAGACCGAGGGGGATTTCCATGAACAGGCTATTGTTAGTCAGTTTGGATACATTAGGGATTCGGCTATTGAGGAGTCTTATTTCACAGCGTATCCAGTGGACTTGTGGATGAGATTAAAGATCCTGCTCCAGTACCCCCTGATTTTGGGACATTCCCAAAGGGTGTGCAGGAAGGAACGTGTGTGGCCACATCCTCTAAAGCAGTGTGGAAAGGACTGAGGGTAGAATTTGGTGAGGTGGGTGGGGACCAGGTACTATCGGGAAATGACTTTGAGGTCTGCTTCCACAATGGAGCTATTAAGTATTCCCCTGTAGGAGCGGGCGAAATTTGTGTGCCATTTATCCAGGTCCCACTCAATTTGAAGGTCTCGCTCCCAGTTTATCATGTAGGTTGCTTTCTCCAAGGGATCAGCTAGCGCTGAGTAGATTAGGGAGATTCCCCCTCTCACACCCGTGGCTGAGGAACAGCAAAGTTCATATTGAGTTACAGAGAGTGGGATGTCTGAGCTTTTCCACATGCGGCACAGGAAATGTAACAGCTGGTTATAGCGGAATGTTTCCGAAGAAGGCATGTCCAATTTTGAAATGCAATAGCTAATTGTGATGGGACCATTGCCATTGAAATATTGCCCTATTCTGTAGAGGCCCTTATCAAGCCACCACCTGAAAGCCTTGATATTGAGTCCCGGGGGGGAACTGGGGGTTATGGAAGATATGCGCTAGAGGGTGCCAAGCCAATGTCAGGGAATGCCTTTTATTTAGGGAGTTACATAGGGTCATTGAGTGAGAGAGAGTGGGGGAAAGGATTGGGGGCCGATCTTTCTGTGGGCTCCAGACTAGAAAGTCTAGAGTGTGGTTGGGAGTTGCCTGTCTTTCTATGTTTACCCAGTCTGGTTTTGGGCCTTTGGAGTAGATAACTGAAAATTGGCAGAGTTGGGCAGAGTTGGGCAGCCTGATAATACCACCATAAGTTGGGTAGTCCTAAACCCCCTTTTTTTCTGGATCTGTACAGAACATTCTTGGAAAGACGATGTCCCTTACCGCCCCAGATGAAGCAAATAATTGCTGACTGCAGTTTGTCTAGGAGATGCTTTGTTATGGGCATGGGAAGGGAGCGGAAGGGATACAAAATGCTGGGAAGCAGGGTCATCTTGACCGCATTTACTCTCCCCAGCCAGGCAATTTCTTGAGCATAGGGGGGTAATTGTGGTGGTGTAGTAGTTAAATTTTAGAAGTGAGGTGTACACCCAGGTAGGGAATAGAGGATGGGCTCCAGGAAAAGGGGAAGTGTTTTTTTAATCTATCCACCAGGTCTTGAGGAGTGGCGACGTTAAGGGCTGTTGATTTGAACATTTTGAAGCCTTTTATCAGAATGTATCTACCATCTGTGTCCTGTACTGTGTGTGTGTGTGTACGAATGGAATTCATTTAGCTAGAAGGATGGCAGCCCCCCTCCTTTTTGGAGTCTGTATTTGCTAAGTAGAAGGTGGGGAAGTTACGGTGGAGAAAGTATGGGGTGTAGCTGGTGGGAAAATGGGTCTCCTGTAATAGAAGAATATCAAGGCTTCTGGTGTGATAACTTTGAAAGGCCTTCTGGCGTTTGAAAGGCGAGTTAAGCCTCTGCGTGTTATGTGAGGCTATCTTGAGAGACATGTGGTGGGGGTTCAAGTCAGTCATGAGCATAAGTAGGGGGTAGCAAATATATATGAGGGGAGCTTACCTCTGCCTCTGGAGATCGAGAAACGTCCCTCAAGGACCTGGGAACATGTGGATACCTTGAGGATAGATGGGGAGGTATTCTCCGTGAAGGTTCCTGTAGGATGTAGTTGAGAAGGGTAGGGGAGTGGAGATAAGGCATAGGTAGAATAAGGAGGAAGAAAGAGGAGATGAGAAGAGAGAGTATGATAAGAGAGATAATTAGTACAAAAAATACACATAAAAAAAAATATACAGAGTCTAATAATGTAGCTACAGGACTGGCAAGTCCTAGTCCGAGCCCTGCTATAAGGGTGGGATCGGAGAGGATACAACCGCGTAAAGGGTTGTTTACCTGGTGTCACCAGAGGGGGATGCATGCCTCTACGTCACAACAGAGGGGGTGGCATGGGGCCACTCCGGCCGTCAGGTCCCCCTTTGGGAGAAAATATCATTGTGGGACCTAAGAAGGCGGGTGTAATGAGGAATAAACAGGTTCAAAACAATTAAAAGCAACAGTAGAGTAAAGCACACATTAACTGCAGAGTATGGGGGTCTCTGCAGGGGAAGGGAGGGGATAGGAGGGTGGTAGAAAAGCATTTGAGGAAGGAAAACTAGAAGGAGCATAACTTTGTGCACACAATCACTGTCAGGCAGATACCAGGCCTGCAAGGGAATGAGGCTGGATGGAAGGTAGGTATCTCAGTTAGCCATTGAAGGGGCTAATGGGACCCTACACAATGAGACCAGAGGTCCAATGAGTTCATCAGTAACCAAATGTGTGTAGAGCAGTCCACTACACAAACGAGTGGGGGCAATATCCAGCCCAAAAAGTAGGGGTAAAACATCCCGTCAGGGAATCAAAGGAGAACAGCTCATCTCGGGGGGTGAGAGTCTTGGTGTCTCTTTGGAAGTTGCTTGTTCCACAGCAGGGTCAGCGGGCTACCCGGAGGGGGTCGCTTGGAGGAGCTTGTCTTGGCTGCTGGTTGCTAAAGTGCTAATTCTTGGGATATAAAACCTAGTTGCAGCAGCAAATGTTTGCCATCTTGAAAGTTGGTGAATCCATACGATTTGTCTCTGAATTGAAACTGGAGACGGAAAGGGAATGACCAACAATATTTGATGGATTTCTGAGCAAGAATTTCAAGGAGAGGTTTGAGGGATCTCCTCTTTTGGATAGTGGTAGGGCCTGGAAGGAGAGGCTGTCCATATTGCGGGTTCTTCTCATAATGTCTTCTTTAACGTCATAATAATGGGATTTGACTACAACATCCCTAGAGAGCCCATCTTGATGGGGGAGCTGTAGGGCTCTATGTGCCCTGTCCAGTTCGATTCTGTGGCCCTGGATGTCCGGAATAATGTCTTTGATGAAAAGTTTGACCGTGCCTGGTGTACAGTGGGGACAGAAAGTATTCAGACCCCTTTAAATTTTTCACTCTTCTTTAATAAATTTGCAAAAATGTCAACAATTGTGTGTTTTTCTGTCAATATGGGGAGCTGTGTGTACATTAATGAGGAAAAAAATGAACTTAAATGATTTTAGCAAATGGCTGCAATGTAACAAAGAGTGAAAAATTTAAGGGGGTCTGAATACTTTCCGTCCCCACTGTATCTGTAATCTGATAAATTGTATCTCCTGCTCCTATTTTCCAAATCATCTATTTTGGCTAGTGCAGCTTCAAGTTGATCTTGTAGCGTTTGGATACAGGTGATGTTTTGGTTGGTGTGAGCGGCTGTGTTGTCAACGGCATGCTCAATGGCGTCCATGTGGGCTCCCAGACTCTGCAAGTCAGCCTTAATGGTAGCTGTAATCTGCATAGAATTTTGGGCAAGGCCTGCAGCCAGCATTTCAGAGAAGCTATGCAAAAGTTGATTCATGTCAATCATTTCATCTGGAAGAATGTTTTTGGTATAGGTTTCATGGGCACAATTAACACCCAAAGACCGATTTTTCAGCACCTGTTTGATAGGTGCATATCATTGCAATTTTTTTTGCCTTCATCAAAAGCACCTCTATAGGGTTATGGTGGGAAGGCGCCTCCGACACCCAAAGACCAATTCTTCTGCACCTGTTTGACAGGTGCATATAATTGCAATTTTTTACAGCAAGGCCAATTCTTGCTTTCATCAAGATTACCTCTATAGGGTTATGGTGAGAAGGCGCCACCGACACCCAAAGACCAATTTTTACGCACCCATTACTTCTATCCAAAGTCAAAGTGACACCAGAATGTATCCAAAAAATATCTAATCTTGTTCCCAGTGCACATTGTGGCCTCATCATAAACCAATCAAAATAAAGGCAGCCTGCAGGGAAAATTTCATTTTTTTGGCTTTATAAATGCAATTATTGCTGTAGCAGATTCTAGACATGGTACATATCTTCTACTTTACAAGTAGACTAAGGAGACCTTCCAGGCACTATATTGGAAGGAATTTTTCATTTATATGCTTTCACCTTAAAAATCCAAAAAAATCACTGCTCATTTAACCGCTTCAGTCCCGGAAGAATTTACCCCCTTCCTGACCAGAGCACTTTTTGCGATTCAGCACTGCGTCGCTTTAAATGACAATTGCGCGGTCGTGCGACGTGGCTCTCAAACAAAATTGACGTCCTTTTTTTCCCACAAATAGAGCTTTCTTTTGGTGGTATTTAATCGCCTTTGCGCTTTTTATTTTTTGCGCTATAAACAAAATAAGAGCGTCAATTTCGAAAAAAACGCATTATTTTTTACTTTTTGCTTCAATAAATATCCCCTAAAAATATATAAAAAAAACATTTTTTTTCCTCAGTTTAGGCTGATACGTATTCTTCTACATATTTTTGGTAAAAAAAATCACAATAAGCGTTTATTGATTGGTTTGCGCAAAAGTTATAGCGTTTACAAAATAGGGGATAGTTTTATGGCATTTTTATTAATAATTTTTTTTTTACTAGTAATGGCAGCGATGAGTGATTTTTATCATGACTGCGACATTATGGCGGACACGTCGAACATTTTTGACACATTTTTGGGACCATTGTCATTTATACAGCAATCAGTGCTATAAAAATTCACTAATTCCTTTGTAAATGACACTGGCAGTGAAGGAGTTAACCATTAGGGGGCGGGGAGGGGTTAAATCGGTACTAGGGAGGTGTTTCTAACTGTATGGGGGAGGGGCTGTGTGTGTCAGTACACTGATCTCTGCTCCGATGACAGGGATCATAGATCCAGTGACCCTGTCACTAGGCAGAACGGGGAGATGCTGTTTACATCAGCATCTCCCCCTTCATGCTCTCCGTGAGGCGATCGCGGGTATCCCCACGGCGATCGAGTCCACGGGACCCGCGACCCGAGTCACGGAGCTCCCGGCTGCATGCAATGACACGGCGGGGATTTCAAATGGACGTATATATACGCCCATTTGCCCAGCTGGGCCATTCTGCCGACGTACATAGTCGTGCGCCGGTCGGGAAGGGGTTAAAAATTACGTTTTTCCCAAATTTTTTTTAATTGATACATGTCCCCCAGGGCAGGACCCGGACCCCTAAAACCATTGTATGCCCAATTACTTGCATATAAGCCTTCAAAATCGGCACTTTTGATTTTTAACGTTCGGGTCCCATTGACTTTATTGGGGTTCGATATTTGGGTCCGAACTTACGCAGTGTTCAAAAGTTCTGGTGCGACCCAAATAAGGGTCCATTCGGCCCATCCCTAGGTACAAAACAGACCAAGGACTAAGTTGGCTAAATTGGGTCACAAAGTAATAGTGGCATGGGTTCAGGTAATTCAGCCTGCTTCCCATACATGTAATACTGTATATAAAATAAAATATTTTATCCTGCATTCTCCTGAGGACCATATGCATTTAATAAGTTCCACTAATACAGTTTTGTTACTCACACTGGAAGGGCTTTGAATGGAAAAAGTGATTTATGAAGAATTACTATCTTTACAGCCTACAAAACCATGAAGTATGGTATCTGGACTACTCCTCCATCAGCCCTCAAAGAGAAGAAATAATCTGGTATAGATATTAGCATATACAGTGCCTTGAAAAAGTATTCATACCCCTTAAAATTTTCCACATTTTGTCATAAATGTATTTTATTGGGATTTTATATGAAAGACCAACACAACGTAGCACATAATTGTGAAGTGGAAGGAAAATGATAAATGGTTTTCAATTTTTTTTTACAAATAATTGTGTTAAAAAGTGTTGCATGCATTTATATTCAGCCCTCCTGAGTCAATACTTTGTAAAACTACCTTTCGCTGCAATTACAGCTGCAAGTCTTTTTTTGGGTATGTCTCTACCAGCTTTGCACATCTAGAGAGTGACATTTTTGCCCATTCTTTTTTGCAAAATAGCTCAAACTTTGTCAGATTGAATGGAGAACATCTGTGAACAGCAATTTTCAAGTCTTGCCACAGATTCTCAATTGAATCTAGGTCTGGACTTTGACTTGGTCATTCTAACACATGAAATATGCTTTGATCTAAACCATTCCATTGTAGCTCTGGCTGTATGTTTAGGGTCATTGTCCTGCTGGAAGGTGAACCTCCGCCCCAGTCTCAAGTCTTTCTCAAGAAAACAGGTTTTCTTCTAAGACTGCTCTGTATTTGGCTCCATCCATCTTCCCATCAACTTTGACCAGCCTCCCTGTCCCTGCTGAGGAAAATCATCATCACAACATGATGCTGCCACCACCATGTTTCTCAGTGGGGATTGTGTGTTCAGGGTGATGTGCAGTGTTAGTTTTCCGCCACATATAGCGTTTTGCTTTTAGGCCAAAAAGTGCAATTTTGGTCTCATCTGACCAGAGCGCCTTCTTCCACATGTTTGCTGTGTCCCCCACATGGCTTCTCGCAAACTTCAAATGGGACTTCTTATGGCTTTCTTTCACCAATGGCTTTATTCTTGCCACTCTTCCATAAAGGCCAGATTTTTGGAGTGCATGACTAATAAATGTCCCGTGAATAGATTCTCCCACCTGAGCTGGAGCTGTGGATCTCTGCAGCTAACCCAGAGTTACCATGGGCCTCATGGCTGCTTCTATGATTAATGCTCTCCTTGCCCGGCCTGTCCGTTTCGGTGAACGGCCATGTCTTGGTAAATTTCAGTTGTGCCATACTCTTTCCATTTTTGGATGATGGATTGAAAAGTGCTCCGTGAGATGTTCAATGCTTGGGATATATTTTTATAACCTAACCCTGCTTTAACCACTTCAATACAGGGCACTTATACACCTTCCTGCCCAGACCAATTTTCAGCTTTCAGCGCTGTCGCACTTTGAACGACAATTGCGCGGTCATGCTTAATTTTTATCATTTTTGTTCCCACAAATAGAGCTTTCTTTTGGTGGTATTTGGGATTTTTATTTTCTGCTAAACAAATAAAAAAAAACCAAAAATGTTGAAAAAAACAGTTTTTTTTGTTTCAGTTACAAAACTTTGTAAATAAGTAAGTTTTCTCCTTCACTGATGGGCACTGATGGGGCTGCACTGACGGGCACTGATAAGGCGGCACTGATGGGCTCCGATGAGGTGGAACCAATGAGGTGGCACTGATGAGGTGGCATTGATGGGCACTAATATGCGGCACTGATGGGGCACTGATAGGTGGCACTGATGGGCACTGATAGGTGGCACTGATATGTGGCAAAGATGGGCATGGATAGGCAGCACAGGTGGGCACTGATAGGCGGCACAGATGGGCATGGATGGGCATGGATGGGCATGGATGGGCACTTATAGGTAGCTGTTATGTATGGTACTGATGGATGCCAATCAGTGCCAAACAATAATTCCTGCCAATCAGTGATGCCCATTGTGGGCACTGATTGGCATCCATTGTGGGCACTGATTGGCATCCCTGGTGGTCTAGGGTGGCAGACTTTGCGGTGATATCCCTGGTGGTCTTAGTGTCATCCCTGGTGGTCCAGTGTGGGCATCCACAGGGGGCTATGCTGATAATCAATCAGCACAGACCCCCCTGTCAGAGGAGCAGCCGACTGGCTCTCCTCTACTCGCGTCTGACGGACACGAGTGAGGAAAAGCCAATCACCGGCTCTATCTGTTTACATCGTGATCAGCCCTGATTGGACACTGCTGATCACGTGGTAAAGAGTCTCCGTCAGAGACTCTTTACCAAGGTCGTAGTTGTGGTGTCTCAGACTGACACATCGCAACAATGATTTCCGCGATGCGCGCCCCCGGGGGCGCGCAGAGGCTTAATATCCTGCAGACGTCATATGACGCCCAGTCAGGTTATTGAAACCACTTTGCCGCCATCAATTTGCTATATGGCTGGCGGCAAGTGGTTAAACTTCTCCACAACTTTATCCCTTACCTGTCTGGTGTATTCCTTGGCCCTAATAATGCTGTTTGTTCACTAAGGTTCTCTAACAAACCTCTGAGGGCTTCACAGAACAGCTGTATTTATACTGAGATGAAATTACACACAGGTGGACTCTATTTACTAATTAGGTGACTTCTGAAGGCAATTGGTTCCACTAGATTTTAGTTAGGTGTATCAGAGTAAAGGGGACTGAATCCAAAATGCATGCCACACTTTTCAGATATTTATTTGTAAAGACATTTTGAAAACCATTTATCATTTTCGTTCCACTTCACATATATATCCCACTTTGTGTTGGTCCATCAGATGAAATCCCAATAAAATATATTTACGTTTTTGGTTGTAAGATGACAAAATGTGGAAAATGTCAGGGGGTGTGAATACTTTTTCAAGGCACTGTACAATACTATATTCTGACATTAGCATAACACCTAAATAGTTAAGGGTTCACCAACTATGCATAAAAAGAGAAATTCAACTGTAAGAGAGATTGAATGTACTCATCTATATTACTAGTCATAACTAGGGATGAGCCGAACACCCCCCGGTTCGGTTCACACCAGAACCTGCGAACAGACCGAAAATTCGCACGAACGTTAGAACCCCATTGACGTCTATGGGACTCGAACGTTCGAAATCAAAAGTGCTCATTTTAAAGGCTAATTTGCATGGTATTGTCCAAAAAAGGGTTTGGGGACCCAGGTCCTGCCCCAGGGAACATGTATCAATGCAAAAAAAAACTTTTAAAAACTGCAATTTTTTCGGGAGCAGTGATTTTAATGATGCTTAAAGTTAACAAAAAAGTGAAATATTCCTTTAAATATCATACCTGGGGGGGTGTCTATAGTATGCCTGTAAAGTGGTGCGTGTTTCCCATGCTTAGAACAGTCCCTGCACAAAATGTCATTTTTAAAGGAAAAAAAGCCATTTAAAACTGCTTGCGGCTTTAATGTAATGTTGGGTCCTGGCAATATGGATGAAAATCAGTGAGAGAAACAGCATGGGTACCCCCCAGTCCATTACCAGGCCCTTTGGGTCTTATATGGATATTAAGGGGAACCCCGCAGCAAAATTAAAAAAAGGAAAGGCATGGGGCCACCAGGCCCTATATACTCTGAACAGCAGTATACAGGTGGTGCAAACAAGACAGGGACTGTAGGTTTGTTGTTAAGTAGAATCTGTTTGTAATTTTGAACTGGTACATTTTTAACGTGTTAAGCTCTAGCAAAAAAATCTATTTTACGCTTTTTGGAAAACATAGGGAAGGGTTATCACCCCTGTGACGTTTGTTTTGCTGTCTGTGCTCCTCTTCAGAAGATTGAACCCCATTTTTTGTCCCAATGACAAATGTTTTTTGAAAATTTGTTTTTTTTTGTGAAACAAGGATTGGAGATAAAGCATCAGTGGAAAGGAGAAACGTTTTTCCCATATGAACTCTTACAGGAGAGAATTTCCCTTCCTAGGAGTAGATTTTATCTCCTTCCTGTTGTCTCCTTCCGTTTGCAAGTAGGAGTCGTTTGTAAGTTGGATGTTTGAAAGTAGGGGCCTGCCCTATATACTCAGCAGAAATTTGGGCCTTAGGTGTTGTTGTGGCCACAACACTGTAAGCCCTCACAGGGCCCTGCTGTAAAATATTAGATCAAGAATCGTAATTACATGCCCCTGTTGAACAGGGGCAGAAAAATTGGGCTTTTGGTGGTGGTGGTGCTAGTGCCACAACACTGCAAGTCCTCACACGCTCTTGGTGGGCGCAGAATTGGGCCCTGCTGTGAAATATTAGATCAAGAATTGTAATTACATGCCCCTGTTGAACAGGGGCTGAAAAATTGGGCCTTAGGCACTGGTGCTGGTGCCACAACACTGCAACCCCTCACAGATACTCTAGTTGGAACGCAGAAACGAGCCCTGCTGCAAAGTATTGCATCAAAAATTGTAATTACACGCCCCTGTTAAACAGGGGCTGAAAAATTGGGTCTTAGGCACTGGTGCTGGTGCCACAACACTGCAACCCCTCACAGATACTCTAGTTGGAACGCAGAAACGAGCCCTGCTGCAAAGTATTGCATCAAAAATTGTAATTACACGCCCCTGTTAAACAGGGGCTGAAAAATTGGGCCTTAGGCACTGGTGGTGGCGCCCAGAACCAAAAATGTTCTTACAAGCTATCAGCGTGATCATTGGGGAGGAAGAGGATAATTACTCAGGGATAGTCACTCAGCATCAGCATAGGCAGTCTTTGAAGGGATCTGAGATTTCAAAAAAAATTATTCGGTTACATCAGCATCAGGTGCTTGGTAGCTGGTGGTGATCCAAGACTGATTCATTTTTATGAAGGTCAGTCGATTGACTGAGTCGGTGGACAGATGCACCCTGTGATCGGTTACAAAGCCTCCAGCAGCACTGAATGTGCGTTCCGAAAGAACACTGGATGCAGGACAGGCCAGTAGCTCAATTGCATACTGTGCAAGCTCTGGCCAGTGATCCATCCTCAAGAATCAGTAACCCAGAGGATTTTCGGTGGGAAAGATGTCCAAGTCAGATCTTGCCCCTAGGTATTCCTGCACCATGTAAAACAGACGCTGGCGATGGTTGCTGGAACCGATCATACCTTGGGGCTGCGGACCAAAAAATTGTCTGAACGCATCGGTCAGACGGCCACCTTCTCCACCGCTCCTTCTTTGACTGACCGAAGCCTCAGCAACACGTTGTCCAGAAACAGGAGTTTGTAACCTCCCAGTCTCTGGGAATGCGTTGCACAGACCTTTCTGCAAGGCCTCCCGAAGATGTTTCATCCTCTGCGATAGCAAGATAAGGTTCGCAACCTTACCCTTGTAATGTGGATCAAGGAGGGTTGCCAGCCAGTATTGTTAAAAAATGGACAGTTTCCCCGGTGGGGCTTTAGACAGCATTATCTTGATATTCAGAAATAATAAAAAATGTATAACCAGTAAGTGCTTTTATTGAACCATGAACAATTTGTAATGTTATAATTCAATTGGCATTACAACATAGAGCACTGGCCAAGTAGTACAATACATATTCCACAATATAGAGTCGACACATCTTTACACAAAATTATATACAGTCATACATTTCCGGGCTGTTGACGGTATAAATCCCCGACGCGTTTCGACCTGTGTACGGTCATCATCAGGGGGATAGTTGGTTCTATAAAATACATTGAATATCTTCAAAATTTAAGAACATGTCATCATAAATCTCATTATAAGGTTAAAAGTGGTAGTATATTTATCGCTGAAAAGTAGAGGGAATAAGCCCCCCGGATCCATTTACGGCTTTTACTGGCCAAAGGATTATTCCCTCTACTTTTCAGCGGTAAATATACTACCACTTTTAACCTTATAATGAGATTTATGATGACATGTTCTTAAATTTTGAAGATATTCAATGTATTTTATAGAACCAACTATCCCCCTGATGATGACCGTACACAGGTCGAAACGCGTCGGGGATTTATACCGTCAACAGCCCGGAAATGTATGACTGTATATAATTTTGTGTAAAGATGTGTCGACTCTATATTGTGGAATATGTATTGTACTACTTGGCCAGTGCTCTATGTTGTAATGCCAATTGAATTATAACATTACAAATTGTTCATGGTTCAATAAAAGCACTTACTGGTTATACATTTTTTATTATTTCTGAATATCAAGATAATGCTGTCTAAAGCCCCACCGGGGAAACTGTCCATTTTTTAACATTATTGTTTCGGGGTGTGCAGCGCATGCGTCTCTCCCACATGTGTTTTTCTCTTTATTACTGAATTTTGGGTGGTTAAACACCCCTTCCCCCCTATGACACATGAGAGACATGGCAGGAGCCTTGTGTTGCTCACACGGCCCTTCAAACCCTCACATGTATAAAACCTCTTTTGATACGATACGCATTTTGGGGGTGACACTTTGTTTGCCTCTTGCGGAGGAAACGCCCCCCAAAATGGGGGAGTAGATCGTAACTGTATCTTTCCCCACCTCATGCATCAGGATAGATCTATTTTAGACTCCTGTATTGCAGTAGATCAGATGTCTAACTAACACCTGCTCTGTAAATATACATGTTAGGATCTAGGGTCAGTGAGCTATCACTCAGCTCCTGCATAAATTCAATGATTACCTCATCATCTACAATTTAGTGCCTACTGCATTTACATATGCACTTTAGATTATGGCCGTCATGATCATGGTGGACCTCTGCCGCCCCTGTCGGCTTCATGGAGGTGAGTCCTGGTCCAATTGAAGGCTTCCCGGCAGGGTGAGAATGTGGGGGTGATGCAGGATCTGAGCTCTCCCCCCCATGCTCTGATTGACGGACGTTTGTATTCATCGTCCGCCGACGTGAGCTTCACTCTGCCGGCGGCATCCCTTGATCACCTCCGGATGAGCCGCGGCGAGGTGCGCATGTGCGAGTTACTTTGGCGTGTGCACGGCGCCGTGACATCTCGTGGTTTGCGGCGGAGTTGACGGCAGCTGCCGGGGTTTTTTTTTTTTTGTTTTGTTTTTTTTTTTTTTGCCTACAGGGATGCCGGGGGAGCCACATGTGGGCTGCTCACTCTTGGGGGGGAGGAGATCAGCACCTGTGCCTACTCAATTAATTGCCTACTTTAGGCATATATCCATGATCGGCTGCCTGTGAGTCTTACTATGACTCCATGCAGACCGTAATGGATGGCACTGCACAAATCCTTTTTTTGGCTCCAGTTTTTTACCTTTTTTGCTCCATTGCAATTTGGTTCATACAAGTCAAACTTTACTACATCAGCCACACTGTGGCACAAGGTAAATTATTATACTATACACATACCCTTACTACTTTAATATTACAACACTACACTCATACTCCTATCCCTATAATCAGTTTAGATCTTCCACACATGTTTTTGATTGTTTTATTTGGTTTTATTCATTCACACACTCTCCTTTTGACTTGTTTTTCACTTTTATTCCACCATGTGTTGGCTGACACCATACACTCATTTCATTCACTTGGACATGGCACTGTAGTCAGCATTGTGCTGGCCATCCATTTAATTTTACTTTATCACTCAAAGGGTTTTTCATATTCCTAGTACCACATATCACTTCCCACTCACCTGTGTTCACACACCACACCACTCAAACAACTCTATAACTATACAACCATTTCTTTTATGGTTGTGCCACTTTCTATATAATTAATTACAATCATGAAACCTTAGGACACCAGATCAATATATATTGATCACTAGGATTGCAGTTAGCCCATACACTTCATACTTTTGCCAATGTGCTGAGAATCATTTTGACTTATTGGGTATTTGTCGCAGGTGCTGACTTCTCCTTCCCCTGGAGGGCGTCTATGTGGCTCCTTGTAAGCCCCTTGGGCTGGACTCATGCGCTCTGGGGAGACAGGGGCGAATATGGGCGCCCCCCGGATCCATTTACGGCTTTTACTGGCCAAAGGATTATTCCCTCTACTTTTCAGCGGTAAATATACTACCACTTTTAACCTTATAATGAGATTTATGATGACATGTTCTTAAATTTTGAAGATATTCAATGTATTTTATAGAACCAACTATCCCCCTGATGATGACCGTACACAGGTCGAAACGCGTCGGTGATTTATACCGTCAACAGCCCGGAAATGTATGACTGTATATAATTTTGTGTAAAGATGTGTCGACTCTATATTGTGGAATATGTATTGTACTACTTGGCCAGTGCTCTATGTTGTAATGCCAATTGAATTATAACATTACAAATTGTTCATGGTTCAATAAAAGCACTTACTGGTTATACATTTTTTATTATTTCTGAATATCAAGATAATGCTGTCTAAAGCCCCACCGGGGAAACTGTCCATTTTTTAACATTATTGTTTCGGGGTGTGCAGCGCATGCGTCTCTCCCACATGTGTTTTTCTCTTTATTGCCAGCCAGTATTGGTCCTTCTCCTTGATACCACGAATACGAGGATCCTTACGCAGGCTTTGCAGGATCAGGGAGGCCATGCAGCGTAGGTTTGCTGAGGCATTCGGTCTGGAGTCCTCTGGGTCACTAAGGACGACATGGTCCGCAGCTACCTCCTCCCAGCCACGTACAAGTCCATGTGTTTCTTGGGACTGATCCCTTAAAGACTGCTGCTGATGCTGAGTGCCAGGCTCCACCTCCATACTGACACAATCTTCCTCCTCATCCTCATCCTCTTCCTGTGTGATCGGTGGGCACGCAGGAACACTGTCTGGATAAAGGGGTCCTCTTCTTCCTGCCTCTGTTCTGCCTCAAGTGCCCTGTCCATTATTCCACGCAGCGTGTGCTCCAACAGGTGGACAAGGGGGACAGTGTCACTGATGCATGCACTGTCACTGCTCACCATCTTCATTACCTCCTCAAATGGTGACAGGACAGTGCATGCATCCCTGATCATGGCACATTGGTGTGGGGAAAAAAACAAGTTCCCCTGACCCTGTCCTGGTGCCATAGTTGCACAGGTACTCATTGATGGCCCTCTGCTGCATGTGCAGCCGCTGCAGCATGGCCAACGTTGAGTTCCACCTGGTGGGCATGTCACAGATTAGGTGGTTCTTGGGCAGGTAAACTCCTTTTGGAGGTCTGCCAGCCAAGCACTGGCATTATATGACTGGCAGAAATGCACACAGACTTTCCTGGCCTGCCTCAGGACATCCTGTAAGCCCAGGTACCTGCCCAAGAACCGCTGCACCACCAAGTTAAGGACATGAGCCAAACAGGGCACATGGGTCATTTGTCCCTGTCGGAGGGCAGAGAGGAGGTGGTTGGTGCCATTGTCGCAAACCACCATTCCTGCCTTAAGTTGGCGTGGCATCAAACACCTCTGAACCTGCCCCTGCAGAGCTGACAGAACCTCTGCCCCAGTGTGGCTCCTGTCATCCAAGAACACCAGCCCAAGCACCGCATGGCATCTTTTGGCCTGCATACCTGCGTAGCCCCTTGAACGGCTACGGAGCACCACTGGTTCCGAGGACAAAGCACAGGAAGAGGCCATGAAGGAAGAAGAAGATGAGGGGGTGGAGGAGAGAGGTGTGTCACAATTATTAGTAGTGGCATTTTGGAGGCGTAGTGGCGGAACAACCTCCAACACTACTGCACCTTGTCCTTCATCCTTCCCAGCTGCCAGCAGAGTCACCCAATGCACGGTGAAACTTAGGTAACGTCCCTGTCCAAGCCTGCTGGACCATGAGTCAACGCTAATATTCACCTTACCACTGACCACTCTGTCTAGCGAGGCCAAGATATTGCTTTCCACATGCCGGTAGAGAGCCGGAATCGCCTTCCATGAGAAAAAGTGGCGTTTGGGTACCTGCCATTGAGGAACCGCACATTCCACAAACTCACGGAAGGGGACAGAGTCTACCAACTGAAAAGGCAGCAGTTGAAGTGTTAGCAATTTTGCCAAGCTAGCATTCAACTGCTGGGCATGTGGATGGCTGGGAGCGAACTTCTTTTGGCGGTGCAGCAGCTGGGGCAAGGAAATTTGCCTGGTACAATCTGACGTCGGTGTACCGAAAGCAGATTGCAGATTGCCCACAAGTACTTGGCTGTGACACACCTAATTCTACACCTTCATTCCTCTCATTGCAGGTCTCAGAGAGGACTGAAGGTATAGTGGGGTTGGAGATCTCAGCTGATGAGGAGCAAGGAGAGGTCCTCTTTGTTCTTTGGTGTGGGTCTTTTAGATACGCTTGCCAACGAACTGCATGGCAGGTCAACATATGTCTGGTCAAGCATTGCAAATAGCAGCGGTGCGATCTGATACTCTCGTCTCAAAAAAGGTCCACACCAAGAACTTTTTGAATAACGTGCAGAGACTGCAGCGCCCTGCACATGCGGAACTTTGGGGTATGATGCAGTCAGTGTGCTGCCCTTAGGCTGGCCCCTGGAGGGCAACCTGCCTCGTTGGTGATGTGCCGCCTCCTCCTCTCTCCTATTAGGCACCCACATTGAGTCAGTGACCTCATCATCCCCTCCCTCCTCATCACTGGAGCAAACCTGGCAGTATGCTGCAGCAGGGGGAGCATGACTGCCAGATTGCTGTCCTTCTTGGGCACCCCCTCTGTCCATGCTCACGTTACTGCCTTCATCTAGCTCAGTATCATCATCAGAGCCTTCCAAATGCTGGGCATCCTCCTGGAGCATGTACCCAACACTGTAGTCAAACAGTTCGAGGGACTCCTCAGGAGGACATGGTGGGGCTAGGGAAGGAGTCACTGATGACATTGAGCCGAGGGAGGAGGCCGCTGCTTTGCCAGACAAAGTACCCTGAGCATGGGTGAGAGAGGATGAGGAGGATGAGGACGGCTTGGTCATCCACTCGACCAAGTCTTCTGCATGTTGCGGCTCAACACGGCCAGCTGCCGAGAAAAAGGCCAAGCGTGTCCCACGGCCACGTGCTGATGAGGATGCACCGTCTCCACGACCAGCACTGTTGCCTCTAGACACAGAGCCTGCTTGCCCTCTTTTATTGGCTTGTGACTGTCTGCCTCTCCTTGTTGGCCTTCCAGACATACTAATGGCCTGTATCTGCACTAAGCTGGGATATATATATATGTACTGATACTGCAGCTAGCAAAATCAACTGCCTGCCTGTAGTATGAGAACACCACCAACCTTCTACAGGTAGCTTTAGCTGAACACGGTGCAGAACTCGCAAAAAACTAACTTGTAGCTTATTTAGCTGCCTGCGGTAGTGATAGCATCAGGAAAACACCACCAACCTTCTACAGGTAGCTTTAGGTGAACACTGTGCAAGCTCGCCAAAAAATAACTTGTAGCTTATTTAGCTGCCTGCGGTAGTGATAGGATCAGGAAAACACCACAAACCTTCTACAGGTAGCTTTAGGTGAACACTGTGCAGAGCTCGCACTACACTAACTTGTAGCTTATTTAGCTGCCTGCGGTAGTGATAGGATCAGGAAAACACCACCAACCTTCTAGAGGTAGCTTTAGTTGAACACTGTACAGAGCTCGCAAAAAATAACTTGTAGGTTTAGCTGAACACTGTGAGGAGGATGCACTACACTAACTTGTAGCTTTAGCTGAACACTGTGCAGAGGTCGCTAGACACTAACTTGTAGTTTTAGCTGAACACTGTGAGCAGGACGCACTACACTAACTTGTAGTTTTAGCTGAACACTGTGAGCAGGACGCACTGCACTAACTTGTAGCTTTAGCTGAACACTGTGCAGAGGTCTCACTACACTGACTTGTAGCTTTAGCTGAACACTGTGCAGAGGTCTCACTATACTAACTTGTAGTTTTAGCAGAACACTGTGCAGAGGTTGCACTAAATTAACTTGTAGTTTTAGCTGAACACTGTGAGCATTACGCACTACACAAACTTGTAGCTTTAGCTGAACGCTGTGCAGAGGTCTCACTACACTAACTTGTAGTTTTAGCTGAACACTGTGAGCAGGACGCACTACACTAACTTTTAGCTTTAGCTGAACACTATGAGGAGGACGCACTACACTAACTTGTAGTTTTAGCTGAACACTGTGAGCAGGACGCACTACACTAACTTGTAGCTTTAGCTGAACACTGTGCAGAGGTCTCACTACACTAACTTGTAGCTTTAGCTGAACACTGTGCAGGAGTCTCACTACACTAACTTGTAGTTTTAGCTGAACACTGTGCAGAGGTTGCACTACACTAACTTGTAGTTTTAGCTGAACACTGTGAGCAGGACGCACTACACTAACTTGTACCTTTAGCTGAACACTGTGCAAAGGTCTCACTACACTAACTTGTAGTTTTGGCTGAACACTGTGCAGAGGTCAAACTACACTAACTTGTAGTTTTAGCTGAACACTGTGAGCAGGATGCACTACACTAACGTGTAGCTTTAACTGAACACTGTGAGGAGGACACACTACACTAACTTGTAGCTTTAGCTGAACACTGTGCAGAGGTCGCACTACACTAACTTGTAGTTTTAGCTGAACACTGTGAGCAGGATGCACTACACTAATTTGTAGCTTTAGCTGAACACTGTGCAGAGGTCTCACTACACTAACTTGTAGTTTTAGCTGAACACTGTGCAGAGGTTGCACTATACTAACTTGTAGTTGTAGCTGAACACTGTGAGCAGGATGCACTACACTAACTTGTACCTTTAGCTGAACACTGTGCAGAGGTCTCACTAGACTAACTTGTAGTTTTAGCTGAACACTATGAGCAGGACGCACTACACTAATCTACACTAACTTGTAGCTTTAGCTGAACACTGTGCAGAGGTCTCACTACACTAACTTGTAGCTTTAGCTGAACACTGTGCAGAGGTCTCTAGACACTTACTTGTAGTTTTAGCTGAACACTGTGAGCAGGACGCACTACACTAACTTGTAGCTTTAGCTGAACACTGTGCAGAGGTCTCACTACACTAACTTGTAGTTTTAGCTGAACACTGTGAGCAGGACGCACTACACTAACTTGTAGCTTTAGCTGAACACTGTGAGGAGGACGCACTGCACTAACTTGTAGTTTTAGCTGAACACTGTGAGCAGAACGCACTACACTAACTTGTAGCTTTAGCTGAACTCTGTGCAGAGGTCTCACTACATTAACTTGTAGCTTTAGCTGAACACTGTGCAGAGGTCGCTAGACACTAACTTGTAGTTTTAGCTGAACACTGTGAGCAGGACGCACTACATTAACTTGTAGCTTTAGCTGAACACTGTGCAGAGGTCTCACTACACTAACTTGTAGTTTTAGCTGAACACTGTGAGCAGAACGCACTACACTAACTTGTAGCTTTAGCTGAACACTGTGAGGAGGACGCACTACACTAACTTGTAGTTTTAGCTGAACACTGTTAGCAGGACGCAGTACACTAACTTGTAGCTTTAGCTGAACACTGTGCAGAGGTCTCACTACACTAACTTGTAGCTATAGCTGAACACTGTGCAGAGGTCTCACTACACACTAACTTGTAGTTTTAGCTGAACACTGTGCAGAGGTTGCACTAAATTAACTTGTAGTTTTAGCTGAACACTGTGAGCAGGACGCACTACCCTAACTTGTACCTTTAGCTGAACACTGTGCAGAGGTCTCACTACACTAACTTTTAGTTTTGGCTGAACACTGTGCAGAGGTCGCACAACACTAACTTGTAGTTTTAGCTGAACACTGTGAGCAGGATGCACTACACTAACGTGCAGCTTTAACTGAAGACTTTGAGGAGGACGCACTACACTAACTTGTAGCTTTAACTGAACACTATGCAGAGGTCGCACTACATGAACTTGTAGTTTTAGCTGAACACTGTGAGCAGGACGCACTACATTAATTTGTAGCTTTAGATGAACACTGTGCAGAGCTCTCACTACACTAACTTGTAGTTTTAGCTGAACACTGTGCAGAGGTTGCACTATACTAATTTGTAGTTTTAGCTGAACACTGTGAGCAGGATGAACTACGCTAACTTGTAACTTTAGCTGACCACTGTGCAGAGGTCTCACTACACTAACTTGTAGTTTTAGGTGAACACTGTGAGCAGGACGCACTACACTACTCTACACTAACTTGTAGCTTTAGCTGAACACTGTGCAGAGGTCTCACTACACTAACTTGTAGCTTTAGCTAAATACTGTGCAGAGGTCGCTAGACACTAACTTGTAGTTTTAGCTGAACACTGTGAGCAGGACGCACTACACTAACTTGTAGCTTTAGCTGAACACTGTGCAGAGGTCTCACTAAACTAACTTGTAGTTTTAGCTGAACACTGTGAGCAGGACGCACTACACTAACTTGTAGCTTTAGCTGAACACTGTGAGGAGGACGCACTACACTAACTTGTAGTTTTAGCTGAACACTGTGAGCAGGACGCACTACACTAACTTGTAGCTTTAGCTGAACACTGTGCAGAGGTCTCACTACACTAACTTGTAGCTTTAGCTGAACACTGTGCAGAGGTCTCACTACACTAACTTGTAGTTTTGCTGAACACTGTGCAGAGGTTGCAATACACTAACTTGTAGTTTTAGCTGAACACTGTCAGCAGGACGCACTACACCAACTCAACACTAACTTGTAGCTTTAGCTGAACACTGTGCAGAGGTCTCACTACACTAACTTGTAGCTTTAGCTAAATACTGTGCAGAGGTCGCTAGACACTAACTTGTAGTTTTAGCTGAACACTGTGAGCAGGACGCACTACACTAACTTGTAGCTTTAGCTGAACACTGTGCAGAGGTCTCACTACACTAACTTGTAGTTTTAGCTGAACACTGTGAGCAGGACACACTACACTAACTTGTAGCTTTAGCTGAACACTGTGAGGAGGACGCACTACACTAACTTGTAGTTTTAGCTGAACACTGTGAGCAGGACGCACTACACTAACTTGTAGCTTTAGCTGAACACTGTGCAGAGGTCTCACTACACTAAATTGTAGCTTTAGCTGAACACTGTGCAGAGGTCTCACTACACTAACTTGTAGTTTTGCTGAACACTGTGCAGAGGTTGCAATACACTAACTTGTAGTTTTAGCTGAACACTGTCAGCAGGACGCACTACACTAACTTGTAGCTTTAGCTGAACACTGTGCAGAGGTCTCACTACACTAACTTGTAGCTTTAGCTGAACACTGTGCAGAGGTCTCACTACACTAACTTGTAGTTTTGCTGAACACTGTGCAGAGGTTGCAATACACTAACTTGTAGTTTTAGCTGAACACTGTCAGCAGGACGCACTACACCAACTCAAAACTAACTTGTAGCTTTAACTGAACACTGTGCAGACGTCTCACTACACTAACTTGTAGCTTTAGCTGAACACTGTGCAGAGGTAGCTAGACACTAACTTGTAGTTTTAGCTGAACACTGTGAGCAGGACGCACTACACTAACTTGTAGCTTTAGCTGAACACTGTGCAGAGGTCTCACTACACTAACTTGTAGTTTTAGCTGAACACTGTGAGCAGGACGCACTACACTAACTTGTAGCTTTAGCTGAACACTGTGCAGAGGTCTCACTACACTAACTTGTAGTTTTAACTGAACACTGTGAGCAGGACGCAATACACTAACTTGTAGCTTTAACTGAACACTGTGCAGCGGTCTCACTACACTAACTTGTAGCTTTAGCTGAACACTGTGCAGAGGTCTCACTACACTAACTTGTAGTTTTGCTGAACACTGTGCAGAGGTTGCACTACACTAACTTGTAGTTTTAGCTGAACACTGTGAGCAGGATGCACTACACTCACTTGTACCTTTAGCTGAACACTGTGCAGAGGTCTCACTACACTAACTTGTAGTTTTAGCTGAACACTGTGAGCAGGACGAACTACACTACTCTACACTAACTTGTAGCTTTAGCTGAACACTGTGCACAGGTCTCACTACACTAACTTTTAGCTTTAGCTGAACACTGTGCAGAGGTCGCTAGACACTAAGTTGTAGTTTTAGCTGAACACTGTGAGCAGGACGCACTACACTAACTTGTAGCTTTAGCTGAACACTGTGCAGAGGTCTCTCTACACTAACTTGTAGTTTTAGCTGAACACTGTGAGCAGGACGCACTACACTAACTTGTAGCTTTAGCTGAACACTGTGGGGAGGACGCACTACACTAACTTGTAGTTTTAGCTGAACACTGTGAGCAGGACACACTACACTAACTTGTAGCTTTAGCTGAACACTGTGCAGAGGTCTCACTACACTAACTTGTAGCTTTAGCTGAACACTGTGCAGAGGTCTCACTTCACTAACTTGTAGTTTTGCTGAACACTGTGCAGAGGTTGCAATACACTAACTTGTAGTTTTAGCTGAACACTGTGAGCAGGACGCACTACACTAACTCTACACTAACTTGTAGCTTTAGCTGAACACTGTGCAGAGGTCTCACTACACTAACTTGCAGCTTTAGCTGAACACTGTGCAGAGGTCGCTAGACACTAACTTGTAGTTTTAGCTGAACACTGTGAGCAGGACGCACTACACTAACTTGTTGCTTTAGCTGAACACTGTGCAGAGGTCTCACTACACTAACTTGTAGTTTTAGCTGAACACTGTGAGCAGAATGCACTACACTAACTTTTAGCTTTAGCTGAACACTGTGCAGAGGTCTCACTACACTAACTTGTAGCTTTAGCTGAACACTGTGCAGAGGTTGCACTACACTAACTTGTAGTTTTAGCTTAACACTGTGAGCAGGACGCACTACACTAACTTGTACCTTTAGCTGAACACTGTGCAGAGGTCTCACTACACTAACTTGTAGTTTTGGCTGAACACTGTGCAGAGGTCGCACCACACTAACTTGTAGTTTTAGCTGAACACTGTGAGCAGGATGCACTACACTAATTTGTAGCTTTAGCTGAACACTGTGCAGAGGTCTCACTACACTAACTTGTAGTTTTAGCTGAACACTGTGAGCAGGATGAACTACACTAACGTGTAGCTTTAACTGAACACTGTGAGCAGGACGCACTACACTAACTTGTAGCTTTAGCTGAACACTGTGCAGAGGTCGCACTACACTAACTTGTAGTTTTAGCTGAACACTGTGAGCAGGATGCACTACACTAATTTGTAGCTTTAGATGAACACTGTGCAGAGGTCTCACTACACTAACTTGTAGTTTTAGCTGAACACTGTGCAGAGGTTGCACTATACTAACTTGTAGTTTTAGCTGAACACTGTGAGCAGGACGCACTACACTACTCTACACTAACTTGTAGCTTTAGCTGAACACTGTGCAGAGGTCTCACTACACTAACTTGTAGCTTTAGCTGAACACTGTGCAGAGGTCGCTAGACACTAAGTTGTAGTTTTAGCTGAACACTGTGAGCAGGACGCACTACACTAACTTGTAGCTTTAGCTAAACACTGTGCAGAGGTCTCTCTACACTAACTTGTAGTTTTAGCTGAACACTGTGAGCAGGACGCACTACACTAACTTGTAGCTTTAGCTGAACACTGTGAGCAGGACACACTACACTAACTTGTAGCTTTAGCTGAACACTGTGCAGAGGTCTCACTACACTAACTTGTAGCTTTAGCTGAACACTGTGCAGAGGTCTCACTACACTAACTTGTAGTTTTGCTGAACACTGTGCAGAGGTTGCAATACACTAACTTGTAGTTTTAGCTGAACACTGTGAGCAGGACGCACTACACTAACTCTACACTAACTTGTAGCTTTAGCTGAACACTGTGCAGAGGTCTCACTACACTAACTTGTAGCTTTAGCTGAACACTGTGCAGAGGTCGCTAGACACTAACTTGTAGTTTTAGCTGAACACTGTGAGCAGGACGCACTACACTAACTTGTTGCTTTAGCTGAACACTGTGCAGAGGTCTCACTACACTAACTTGTAGTTTTAGCTGAACACTGTGAGCAGAATGCACTACACTAACTTTTAGCTTTAGCTGAACACTGTGCAGAGGTCTCACTACACTAACTTGTAGCTTTAGCTGAACACTGTGCAGAGGTTGCACTACACTAACTTGTAGTTTTAGCTTAACACTGTGAGCAGGACGCACTACACTAACTTGTACCTTTAGCTGAACACTGTGCAGAGGTCTCACTACACTAACTTGTAGTTTTGGCTGAACACTGTGCAGAGGTCGCACTACACTAACTTGTAGTTTTAGCTGAACACTGTGAGCAGGATGCACTACACTAATTTGTAGCTTTAGCTGAACACTGTGCAGAGGTCTCACTACACTAACTTGTAGTTTTAGCTGAACTCTGTGAGCAGGATGAACTACACTAACGTGTAGCTTTAACTGAACACTGTGAGGAGGACGCACTACACTAACTTGTAGCTTTAGCTGAACACTGTGCAGAGGTCGCACTACACTAACTTGTAGTTTTAGCTGAACACTGTGAGCAGGATGCACTACACTAATTTGTAGCTTTAGCTGAACACTGTGCAGAGGTCTCACTACACTAACTTGTAGTTTTGCTGAACACTGTGCAGAGGTTGCAATACACTAACTTGTAGTTTTAGCTGAACACTGTGAGCAGGACGCATTACACTAACTCTACACAAACTTGTAGCTTTAGCTGAATACTGTGCAGAGGTCTCACTACACTAACTTGTAGCTTTAGCTGAACACTGTGCAGAGGTCGCTAGACACTAACTTGTAGTTTTAGCTAAACACTGTGAGCAGGATGCACTACACTAACTTGTTGCTTTAGCTGAACACTGTGCAGAGGTCTCACTACACTAACTTGTAGTTTTAGCTGAACACTGTGAGCAGGATGCACTACACTAACTTTTAGCTTTAGCTGAACCCTGTGAGGAGGACGCACTACACTAACTTGTAGTTTTAGCTGAATACTGTGAGCAGGACGCACTACACTAACTTGTAGCTTTAGCTGAACACTGTGCAGAGGTCTCACTACACTAACTTGTAGCTTTAGCTGAACACTGTGCAGAGGTCTCACTACACTAACTTGTAGTTTTAGCTGAACACTGTGCAGAGGTTGCACTACACTAACTTGTAGTTTTAGCTTAACACTGTGAGCAGGACGCACTGCACTAACTTGTACCTTTAGCTGAACACTGTGCAGAGGTCTCACTACACTAACTTGTAGTTTTGGCTGAACACTGTGCAGAGGTCGCACTACACTAACTTGTAGTTTTAGCTGAACACTGTGAGCAGGATGAACTACACTAACGTGTAGCTTTAACTGAACACTGTCAGGAGGACGCACTACACTAACTTGTAGCTTTAGCTGAACACTGTGCAGAGGTCGCACTACACTAACTTGTAGTTTTAGCTGAACACTGTGAGCAGGATGCACTACACTAATTTGTAGCTTTAGCTGAACACTGTGCAGAGGTCTCACTACACTAACTTGTAGTTTTAGCTAATCACTGTGCAGAGGTTGCACTATACTAACTTGTAGTTTTAGCTGAACACTGTGAGCAGGATTCACTACACTAACTTGTAGCTTTAGCTGAACACTGTGCAGAGGTCTCACTACACTAACTTGTAGTTTTAGCTGAACACTGTGAGCAGGACGCACTACACTAATCTACACTAACTTGTAGCTTTAGCTGAACACTGTGCAGAGGTCTCACTACACTAACTTGTAGCTTTAGCTGAACACTGTGCAGAGGTCGCTAGACACTAAGTTGTAGTTTTAGCTGAACACTGTGAGCAGGACGCACTACACTAACTTGTAGCTTTAGCTGAACACTGTGCAGAGGTCTCTCTACACTAACTTGTAGTTTTAGCTGAACACTGTGAGCAGGACGCACTACACTAACTTGTAGCTTTAGCTGAACACTGTGGGGAGGACGCACTACACTAACTTGTAGTTTTAGCTGAACACTGTGAGCAGGACACACTACACTAACTTGTAGCTTTAGCTGAACACTGTGCAGAGGTCTCACTACACTAGCTTGTAGCTTTAGCTGAACACTGTGCAGAGGTCTCACTACACTAACTTGTAGTTTTGCTGAACACTGTGCAGAGGTTGCAATACACTAACTTGTAGTTTTAGCTGAACACTGTGAGCAGGACGCATTACACTAACTCTACACAAACTTGTAGCTTTAGCTGAATACTGTGCAGAGGTCTCACTACACTAACTTGTAGCTTTAGCTGAACACTGTGCAGAGGTCGCTAGACACTAACTTGTAGTTTTAGCTAAACACTGTGAGCAGGATGCACTACACTAACTTGTTGCTTTAGCTGAACACTGTGCAGAGGTCTCACTACACTAACTTGTAGTTTTAGCTGAACACTGTGCAGAGGTTGCACTACACTAACTTGTAGTTTTAGCTTAACACTGTGAGCAGGACGCACTACACTAACTTGTACCTTTAGCTGAACACTGTGCAGAGGTCTCACTACACTAACTTGTAGTTTTGGCTGAACACTGTGCAGAGGTCGCACTACACTAACTTGTAGTTTTAGCTGAACTCTGTGAGCAGGATGAACTACACTAACGTGTAGCTTTAACTGAACACTGTCAGGAGGACGCACTACACTAACTTGTAGCTTTAGCTGAACACTGTGCAGAGGTCGCACTACACTAACTTGTAGTTTTAGCTGAACACTGTGAGCAGGATGCACTACACTAATTTGTAGCTTTAGCTGAACACTGTGCAGAGGTCTCACTACACTAACTTGTAGTTTTAGCTAATCACTGTGCAGAGGTTGCACTATACTAACTTGTAGTTTTAGCTGAACACTGTGAGCAGGATTCACTACACTAACTTGTACCTTTAGCTGAACACTGTGCAGAGGTCTCACTACACTAACTTGTAGTTTTAGCTGAACACTGTGAGCAGGACGCACTACACTAATCTACACTAACTTGTAGCTTTAGCTGAACACTGTGCAGAGGTCTCACTACACTAACTTGTAGGTTTAGCTGAACACTGTGAAGAGGTCGCTAGACACTAACTTGTAGTTTTAGCTGAACACTGTGAGCAGGACGCACTACACTAACTTGTAGCTTTAGCTGAACACTGTGCAGAGGTCTCACTACACTAACTTGTAGTTTTAGCTGAACACTGTGAGCAGGATGCACTACACTAACTTGTAGCTTTAGCTGAACACTGTGCAGAGGTCTCACTACACTAACTTGTAGCTTTAGCTGAACACTGTGCAGAGGTCTCACTACTTTAACTTGTAGTTTTGGCTGAACACTGTGCAGAGGTAGCACTACACTAACTTGTAGTTTTAGCTTAACACTGTGAGCAGGACGCACTACACTAACTATACACTAACTTGTCACTTTAGCAGAACATTGTGCAGAGGTCTCACTACACTAACTTGTAGCTTTAGCTGAACACTGTGCAGAGGTCGCTAAACACTAACTTGTAATTTTAGCTGAACACTGTGAGCAGGACGCACTACACTAATTTGTAGCTTTAGCTGAACACTGTGAGGAGTACGCACTACACTAACTTGTAGCTTTAGCTGAACACAATGCAGAGGTCACACTACACTAACTTGTAGTTTTAGCTGAACACTGTGAGCAGGACGCACTACACTAACTTGTAGCTTTAGCTGAACACTGTGCAGAGGTCTCACTACACTAACTTGTAATTTTAGCTGAAAACTGTGCAGAGGTCGCTAGACACTAACTTGTAGTTTTAGCTGAACACTTTTAGCAGGACGCACTACACTAACTTGTAGCTTTAGCTGAACAATGTGCAGAGGTCTCACTACACTAACTTGTAGTTTTAGCTGAACACTGTGAGCAGGATGCACTACACTAACTTGTAGCTTTAACTTAACACTGTGAGGAGGACGCACTACACTAACATGTAGCTTTAGCTGAACACTGTGCAGAGGTCGCACTACACTATCTTGTAGTTTTAGCTGAACACTGTGAGCAGAACGCACTACACTAGCCTGTAGCTTTAGCTGCACACTGTGCAGAGGTCTCACTACACTAACTTGTAGTTTTAGCGGAACACTGTGCAGAGGTCGCACTACACTAACTTGTAGTTTTAGCTGAACACTTTTAGCAGGACGCACTAAACTAACTTGAAGCTTTAGCTAAACACTGTGCAGAGATCTCACTACACTAACTTTTAGTTTTAGCTGAACACTGTGAGCAGGACGCACTACACTAACTTGTATCTTTATCTGAACACTGTGCTGAGGTCTTACTACACTAACTTGTAGCTTTAGCTGAACACTGTGCAGAGGTCTCACTACACTAACTTGTAGTTTTAGCTGAACACTGTGCAGAGGTTGCACTACACTAACTTGTTGTTTTAGCTGAACACTGTGAGCAGGATGCACTACACTAACTTGTACCTTTAGTTGAACACTATGCAGAGGTCTCACTACACTAACTTGTAGTTATAGCTGAACACTGTGAGGAGGACGCACTACACTAACTTGTATCTTTAGCTGAACACTGTGCTGAGGTCTCACTACACTAACTTGTAGCTTTAGCTGAACATTGTGCAGAGGTCTCACTACACTAACTTATAGTTTTAGCTGAACACTGTGCAGAGGTTGCACTACACTAACTTGTAGTTTTAGCTGAACACTGTGAACAGGACGCACTACACTAACTTGTAGCTTTAACTGAACACTGTGCAGAGGTCTCACTACACTAACTTGTAGTTTTAGCTGAACACTGTGAGCAGGAAGCACTACACTAACTTGTACCTTTAGCTGAACACTGTGCAGAGGTCTCACTACACTAACTTGTAGTTTTAGCTGAACACTGTGAACAGGACGCACTACACTAACTTGTAGCTTTAGCTGAACACTGTGCAGAGGTCTCACTACACTAACTTGTAGTTTTAGCTGAACACTGTGCAGAGGTCGCACTACACTAAATTGTAGTTTTAGCTGAACTCTGTGAGCAGGACGCACTACACTAACTTGTAGCTTTAGCTGAACACTGTGCAGAGGTCGCACTACACTAACTTGTAGCTTTAGCTGAACACTGTGCAGAGGTCTCACTACACTAACTTGTAGTTTTGGCTGAACACTGTGCATAGGTTGCACTACACTAACTTGTAGTTTAAGCTAAACACAGTGAGCAGGACACACTACACTAACTTGTAGCTTTAGTTGAACACTGTGAAGAGGACGCACTACACTAACTTATAGCTTTAGCTGAACACTGTGCAGAGATCGCACTACACTAACTTGTAGTCTTAGCTGAACACTGTGAGCAGGACGCACTACACTAACTTTTAGCTTTAGCTGAACACTGTGCAGAGGTCTCACTACACTAACTTGTAGTTTTAGCTGAACACTGTGCAGAGGTCTCACTACACTAACTTGTAGTTTTAGCTGAAAACTGTGCAGAGGTGGCTAGACACTAACTTGTAGTTTTATCTGAACACTGTGAGCAGGACGCACTACACTAACTTGATGCTTTAGCTGAACACTGTGCAGAGGTTCCACTACACTAACTTGTAGTTTTAGCTGAACACTGTGAGCAGGACGCACTACACTAATCTACACTAACTTGTAGCTTTAGCTGAACACTGTGCAGAGGTCTCACTACACTAACTTGTAGTTTTAGCTGAAAACTGTGCAGAGGTGGCTAGACACTAACTTGCAGTTTTAGCTGAACGCTGTGAGCAGGACGCACTACACTAACTTGTAGCTTTAGCTGAACACTGTGCAGAGGTCTCACTACACTAACTTGTAGTTTTAGCTGAACACTGTGAGTAGGACGCACTGCACTAACTTGTAGCTTTAGCTGAACACTGTGAGGAGGACGCACTAAACTAACTTGTAGTTTTAGCTGAACACTGTGAGCAGGATGCACTACACTAACTTGTAGCTTTAGCTGAACACTGTGCAGAGGTCTCACTACACTAACTTGTAGCTTTAGCTGAACACTGTGCAGAGGTCTCACTACTCTAACTTGTAGTTTTTCTGAACACTGTGCAGAGGTTGCACTACACTAACTTGTAGTTTTAGCTGAACACTGTGAGCAGGACGCACTACACTAACTATACACTAACTTGTAGCTTTAGCAGAACACTGTGCAGAGGTCTCACTACACTAACTTGTAGCTTTAGCTGAACACTGTGCAGAGGTCGCTAAACACTAACTTGTAGTTTTAGCTGAACACTGTGAGCAGGACGCACTACACTAATTTGTAGCTTTAGCTGAACACTGTGAGGAGTACGAACTACACTAACTTGTAGCTTTAGCTGAACACTGTGCAGAGGTCGCACTACACTAACTTGTAGTTTTAGCTGAACACTGTGAGCAGGACGCACTACACTAACTTGTAGCTTTAGCTGATCACTGTGCAGAGGTCTCACTACACTAACTTGTAATTTTAGCTGAAAACTGTGCAGAGGTCGCTAGACACCAACTTGTAGTTTTAGCTGAACACTTTTAGCAGGACGCACTACACTAACTTGTAGCTTTAGCTGAACAATGTGCAGAGGTCTCACTACACAAACTTGTAGCTTTAGCTGAACATTGTGCAGAGGTCTCACTACACTAACTTATAGTTTTAGCTGAACACTGTGCAGAGGTTGCACTACACTAACTTGTAGTTTTAGCTGAACACTGTGAACAGGACGCACTACACTAACTTGTAGCCTTAACTGAACACTGTGCAGAGGTCTCACTACACTAACTTGTAGTTTTAGCTGAACACCGTGCAGAGGTTGCACTACACTAACTTGTAGTTTTAGCTTAACACTGTGAGCAGGAAACACTACACTAACTTGTAGCTTTAACTGAACACTGTGCTGAGGTCTTACTACACTAACTTGTAGCTTTAGCTGAACACTGTGCAGAGGTCTCACTACACTAACTTGTAGTTTTAGCTGAACACTGTGCAGAGGTTGCACTACACTAACTTGTTGTTTTAGCTGAACACTGTGAGCAGGATGCACTACACTAACTTGTACCTTTAGTTGAACACTATGCAGAGGTCTCACTACACTAACTTGTAGTTATAGCTGAACACTGTGAGGAGGACGCACTACACTAACTTGTATCTTTAGCTGAACACTGTGCTGAGGTCTCACTATACTAACTTGTAGCTTTAGCTGAACATTGTGCAGAGGTCTCACTACACTAACTTATAGTTTTAGCTGAACACTGTGCAGAGGTTGCACTACACTAACTTGTAGTTTTAGCTGAACACTGTGAACAGGACGCACTACACTAACTTGTAGCTTTAACTGAACACTGTGCAGAGGTCTCACTACACTAACTTGTAGTTTTAGCTGAACACTGTGAGCAGGAAGCACTACACTAACTTGTACCTTTAGCTGAACACTGTGCAGAGGTCTCACTACACTAACTTGTAGTTTTAGCTGAACACTGTGAACAGGACGCACTACACTAACTTGTAGCTTTAGCTGAACACTGTGCAGAGGTCTCACTACACTAACTTGTAGTTTTAGCTGAACACTGTGCAGAGGTCGCACTACACTAAATTGTAGTTTTAGCTGAACTCTGTGAGCAGGACGCACTACACTAACTTGTAGCTTTAGCTGAACACTGTGCAGAGGTCGCACTACACTAACTTGTAGCTTTAGCTGAACACTGTGCAGAGGTCTCACTACACTAACTTGTAGTTTTGGCTGAACACTGTGCATAGGTTGCACTACACTAACTTGTAGTTTAAGCTAAACACAGTGAGCAGGACACACTACACTAACTTGTAGCTTTAGTTGAACACTGTGAAGAGGACGCACTACACTAACTTATAGCTTTAGCTGAACACTGTGCAGAGATCGCACTACACTAACTTGTAGTCTTAGCTGAACACTGTGAGCAGGACGCACTACACTAACTTTTAGCTTTAGCTGAACACTGTGCAGAGGTCTCACTACACTAACTTGTAGTTTTAGCTGAACACTGTGCAGAGGTCTCACTACACTAACTTGTAGTTTTAGCTGAAAATTGTGCAGAGGTGGCTAGACACTAACTTGTAGTTTTAGCTGAACACTGTGAGCAGGACGCACTACACTAACTTGATGCTTTAGCTGAACACTGTGCAGAGGTTCCACTACACTAACTTGTAGTTTTAGCTGAACACTGTGAGCAGGACGCACTACACTAATCTACACTAACTTGTAGCTTTAGCTGAACACTGTGCAGAGGTCTCACTACACTAACTTGTAGTTTTAGCTGAAAACTGTGCAGAGGTGGCTAGACACTAACTTGCAGTTTTAGCTGAACGCTGTGAGCAGGACGCACTACACTAACTTGTAGCTTTAGCTGAACACTGTGCAGAGGTCTCACTACACTAACTTGTAGTTTTAGCTGAACACTGTGAGTAGGACGCACTGCACTAACTTGTAGCTTTAGTTGAACACTGTGAGGAGGACGCACTAAACTAACTTGTAGTTTTAGCTGAACACTGTGAGCAGGATGCACTACACTAACTTGTAGCTTTAGCTGAACACTGTGCAGAGGTCTCACTACACTAACTTGTAGCTTTAGCTGAACACTGTGCAGAGGTCTCACTACTCTAACTTGTAGTTTTTCTGAACACTGTGCAGAGGTTGCACTACACTAACTTGTAGTTTTAGCTGAACACTGTGAGCAGGACGCACTACACTAACTATACACTAACTTGTAGCTTTAGCAGAACACTGTGCAGAGGTCTCACTACACTAACTTGTAGCTTTAGCTGAACACTGTGCAGAGGTCGCTAAACACTAACTTGTAGTTTTAGCTGAACACTGTGAGCAGGACGCACTACACTAATTTGTAGCTTTAGCTGAACACTGTGAGGAGTACGAACTACACTAACTTGTAGCTTTAGCTGAACACTGTGCAGAGGTCGCACTACACTAACTTGTAGTTTTAGCTGAACACTGTGAGCAGGACGCACTACACTAACTTGTAGCTTTAGCTGATCACTGTGCAGAGGTCTCACTACACTAACTTGTAATTTTAGCTGAAAACTGTGCAGAGGTCGCTAGACACCAACTTGTAGTTTTAGCTGAACACTTTTAGCAGGACGCACTACACTAACTTGTAGCTTTAGCTGAACAATGTGCAGAGGTCTCACTACACAAACTTGTAGCTTTAGCTGAACATTGTGCAGAGGTCTCACTACACTAACTTATAGTTTTAGCTGAACACTGTGCAGAGGTTGCACTACACTAACTTGTAGTTTTAGCTGAACACTGTGAACAGGACGCACTACACTAACTTGTAGCCTTAACTGAACACTGTGCAGAGGTCTCACTACACTAACTTGTAGTTTTAGCTGAACACCGTGCAGAGGTTGCACTACACTAACTTGTAGTTTTAGCTTAACACTGTGAGCAGGAAGCACTACACTAACATGTAGCTTTAGCTGAACACTGTGCAGAGGTCGCACTACACTATCTTGTAGTTTTAGCTGAACACTGTGAGCAGGACGCACTACACTAGCCTGTAGCTTTAGATGCACACTGTGCAGAGGTCTCACTACACTAACTTGTAGTTTTAGTGGAACACTGTGCAGAGGTCGCACTACACTAACTTGTAGTTTTAGCTGAACACTTTTAGCAGGACGCACTAAACTAACTTGTAGCTTTAGCTAAACACTGTGCAGAGGTCTCACTACACTAACTTGTAGTTTTAGCTGAACACTGTGAGCAGGACGCACTACACTAACTTGTATCTTTATCTGAACACTGTGCTGAGGTCTTACTACACTAACTTGTAGCTTTAGCTGAACACTGTGCAGAGGTCTCACTACACTAACTTGTAGTTTTAGCTGAACACTGTGCAGAGGTTGCACTACACTAACTTGTTGTTTTAGCTAAACACTGTGAGCAGGATGCACTACACTAACTTGTACCTTTAGCTGAACACTGTGCAGAGGTCTCACTACACTAACTTGTAGTTATAGCTGAACACTATGAGCAGGACGCACTACACTAACTTGTATCTTTAGCTGAACACTGTGCTGAGGTCTCACTACACTAACCTGTAGCTTTAGCTGCACACTGTGCAGAGGTCTCACTACACTAACTTGTAGTTTTAGCGGAACACTGTGCAGAGGTCGCACTACACTAACTTGTAGTTTTAGCTGAACACTTTTAGCAGGACGCACTAAACTAACTTGTAGCTTTAGCTAAACACTGTGCAGAGGTCTCACTACACTAACTTGTAGTTTTAGCTGAACACTGTGAGCAGGACGCACTACACTAACTTGTATCTTTATCTGAACACTGTGCTGAGGTCTTACTACACTAACTTGTAGCTTTAGCTGAACACTGTGCAGAGGTCTCACTACACTAACTTGTAGTTTTAGCTGAACACTGTGCAGAGGTTGCACTACACTAACTTGTTGTTTTAGCTGAACACTGTGAGCAGGATGCACTACACTAACTTGTACCTTTAGCTGAACACTGTGCAGAGGTCTCACTACACTAACTTGTAGTTATAGCTGAACACTGTGAGGAGGACGCACTACACTAACTTGTATCTTTAGCTGAACACTGTGCAGAGGTCTCACTACTCTAACTTGTAGTTTTGGCTGAACACTGTGCAGAGGTAGCACTACACTAACTTGTAGTTTTAGCTTAACACTGTGAGCAGGACGCACTACACTAACTATACACTAACTTGTCACTTTAGCAGAACATTGTGCAGAGGTCTCACTACACTAACTTGTAGCTTTAGCTGAACACTGTGCAGAGGTCGCTAAACACTAACTTGTAATTTTAGCTGAACACTGTGAGCAGGACGCACTACACTAATTTGTAGCTTTAGCTGAACACTGTGAGGAGTACGCACTACACTAACTTGTAGCTTTAGCTGAACACAATGCAGAGGTCACACTACACTAACTTGTAGTTTTAGCTGAACACTGTGAGCAGGACGCACTACACTAACTTGTAGCTTTAGCTGAACACTGTGCAGAGGTCTCACTACACTAACTTGTAATTTTAGCTGAAAACTGTGCAGAGGTCGCTAGACACTAACTTGTAGTTTTAGCTGAACACTTTTAGCAGGACGCACTACACTAACTTGTAGCTTTAGCTGAACAATGTGCAGAGGTCTCACTACACTAACTTGTAGTTTTAGCTGAACACTGTGAGCAGGATGCACTACACTAACTTGTAGCTTTAACTTAACACTGTGAGGAGGACGCACTACACTAACATGTAGCTTTAGCTGAACACTGTGCAGAGGTTGCACTACACTATCTTGTAGTTTTAGCTGAACACTGTGAGCAGAACGCACTACACTAGCCTGTAGCTTTAGCTGCACACTGTGCAGAGGTCTCACTACACTAACTTGTAGTTTTAGCGGAACACTGTGCAGAGGTCGCACTACACTAACTTGTAGTTTTAGCTGAACACTTTTAGCAGGACGCACTAAACTAACTTGAAGCTTTAGCTAAACACTGTGCAGAGATCTCACTACACTAACTTTTAGTTTTAGCTGAACACTGTGAGCAGGACGCACTACACTAACTTGTATCTTTATCTGAACACTGTGCTGAGGTCTTACTACACTAACTTGTAGCTTTAGCTGAACACTGTGCAGAGGTCTCACTACACTAACTTGTAGTTTTAGCTGAACACTGTGCAGAGGTTGCACTACACTAACTTGTTGTTTTAGCTGAACACTGTGAGCAGGATGCACTACACTAACTTGTACCTTTAGCTGAACACTGTGCAGAGGTCTCACTACACTAACTTGTAGTTATAGCTGAACACTGTGAGGAGGATGCACTACACTAACTTGTATCTTTAGCTGAACACTGTGCTGAGGTCTCACTACACTAACTTGTAGCTTTAGCTGAACATTGTGCAGAGGTCTCACTACACTAACTTATAGTTTTAGCTGAACACTGTGCAGAGGTTGCACTACACTAACTTGTAGTTTTAGCTGAACACTATGAACAGGACGCACTACACTAACTTGTAGCTTTAACTGAACACTGTGCAGAGGTCTCACTACACTAACTTGTAGTTTTAGCTGAACACTGTGAGCAGGAAGCACTACACTAACTTGTACCTTTAGCTGAACACTGTGCAGAGGTCTCACTACACTAACTTGTAGTTTTAGCTGAACACTGTGAACAGGACGCACTACACTAACTTGTAGCTTTAGCTGAACACTGTGCAGAGGTCTCACTACACTAACTTGTAGTTTTAGCTGAACACTGTGCAGAGGTCGCACTACACTAAATTGTAGTTTTAGCTGAACTCTGTGAGCAGGACGCACTACACTAACTTGTAGCTTTAGCTGAACACTGTGCAGAGGTCGCACTACACTAACTTATAGCTTTAGCTGAACACTGTGCAGAGGTCTCACTACACTAACTTGTAGTTTTGGCTGAACACTGTGCATAGGTTGCACTACACTAACTTGTAGTTTAAGCTAAACACAGTGAGCAGGACACACTACACTAACTTGTAGCTTTAGTTGAACACTGTGAAGAGGACGCACTACACTAACTTATAGCTTTAGCTGAACACTGTGCAGAGATCGCACTACACTAACTTGTAGTCTTAGCTGAACACTGTGAGCAGGACGCACTACACTAACTTTTAGCTTTAGCTGAACACTGTGCAGAGGTCTCACTACACTAACTTGTAGTTTTAGCTGAACACTGTGCAGAGGTCTCACTACGCTAACTTGTAGTTTTAGCTGAAAACTGTGCAGAGGTGGCTAGACACTAACTTGTAGTTTTAGCTGAACACTGTGAGCAGGACGCACTACACTAACTTGATGCTTTAGCTGAACACTGTGCAGAGGTTCCACTACACTAACTTGTAGTTTTAGCTGAACACTGTGAGCAGGACGCACTACACTAATCTACACTAACTTGTAGCTTTAGCTGAACACTGTGCAGAGGTCTCACTACACTAACTTGTAGTTTTAGCTGAAAACTGTGCAGAGGTGGCTAGACACTAACTTGCAGTTTTAGCTGAACGCTGTGAGCAGGACGCACTACACTAACTTGTAGCTTTAGCTGAACACTGTGCAGAGGTCTCACTACACTAACTTGTAGTTTTAGCTGAACACTGTGAGTAGGACGCACTGCACTAACTTGTAGCTTTAGCTGAACACTGTGAGGAGGACGCACTAAACTAACTTGTAGTTTTAGCTGAACACTGTGAGCAGGATGCACTACACTAACTTGTAGCTTTAGCTGAACACTGTGCAGAGGTCTCACTACACTAACTTGTAGCTTTAGCTGAACACTGTGCAGAGGTCTCACTACTCTAACTTGTAGTTTTTCTGAACACTGTGCAGAGGTTGCACTACACTAACTTGTAGTTTTAGCTGAACACTGTGAGCAGGACGCACTACACTAACTATACACTAACTTGTAGCTTTAGCAGAACACTGTGCAGAGGTCTCACTACACTAACTTGTAGCTTTAGCTGAACACTGTGCAGAGGTCGCTAAACACTAACTTGTAGTTTTAGCTGAACACTGTGAGCAGGACGCACTACACTAATTTGTAGCTTTAGCTGAACACTGTGAGGAGTACGAACTACACTAACTTGTAGCTTTAGCTGAACACTGTGCAGAGGTCGCACTACACTAACTTGTAGTTTTAGCTGAACACTGTGAGCAGGACGCACTACACTAACTTGTAGCTTTAGCTGATCACTGTGCAGAGGTCTCACTACACTAACTTGTAATTTTAGCTGAAAACTGTGCAGAGGTCGCTAGACACCAACTTGTAGTTTTAGCTGAACACTTTTAGCAGGACGCACTACACTAACTTGTAGCTTTAGCTGAACAATGTGCAGAGGTCTCACTACACAAACTTGTAGCTTTAGCTGAACATTGTGCAGAGGTCTCACTACACTAACTTATAGTTTTAGCTGAACACTGTGCAGAGGTTGCACTACACTAACTTGTAGTTTTAGCTGAACACTGTGAACAGGACGCACTACACTAACTTGTAGCCTTAACTGAACACTGTGCAGAGGTCTCACTACACTAACTTGTAGTTTTAGCTGAACACCGTGCAGAGGTTGCACTACACTAACTTGTAGTTTTAGCTTAACACTGTGAGCAGGAAGCACTACACTAACTTGTAGCTTTAACTGAACACTGTGAGGAGGACGCACTACACTAACATGTAGCTTTAGCTGAACACTGTGCAGAGGTCGCACTCCACTATCTTGTAGTTTTAGCTGAACACTGTGAGCAGGACGCACTACACTAGCCTGTAGCTTTAGCTGCACACTGTGCAGAGGTCTCACTACACTAACTTGTAGTTTTAGCGGAACACTGTGCAGAGGTCGCACTACACTAACTTGTAGTTTTAGCTGAACACTTTTAGCAGGACGCACTAAACTAACTTGTAGCTTTAGCTAAACACTGTGCAGAGGTCTCACTACACTAACTTGTAGTTTTAGCTGAACACTGTGAGCAGGACGCACTACACTAACTTGTATCTTTATCTGAACACTGTGCTGAGGTCTTACTACACTAACTTGTAGCTTTAGCTGAACACTGTGCAGAGGTCTCACTACACTAACTTGTAGTTTTAGCTGAACACTGTGCAGAGGTTGCACTACACTAACTTGTTGTTTTAGCTAAACACTGTGAGCAGGATGCACTACACTAACTTGTACCTTTAGCTGAACACTGTGCAGAGGTCTCACTACACTAACTTGTAGTTATAGCTGAACTCTATGAGCAGGACGCACTACACTAACTTGTATCTTTAGCTGAACACTGTGCTGAGGTCTCACTACACTAACCTGTAGCTTTAGCTGCACACTGTGCAGAGGTCTCACTACACTAACTTGTAGTTTTAGCGGAACACTGTGCAGAGGACGCACTACACTAACTTGTAGTTTTAGCTGAACACTTTTAGCAGGACGCACTAAACTAACTTGTAGCTTTAGCTAAACACTGTGCAGAGGTCTCACTACACTAACTTGTAGTTTTAGCTGAACACTGTGAGCAGGACGCACTACACTAACTTGTATCTTTATCTGAACACTGTGCTGAGGTCTTACTACACTAACTTGTAGCTTTAGCTGAACACTGTGCAGAGGTCTCACTACACTAACTTGTAGTTTTAGCTGAACACTGTGCAGAGGTTGCACTACACTAACTTGTTGTTTTAGCTAAACACTGTGAGCAGGATGCACTACACTAACTTGTACCTTTAGCTGAACACTGTGCAGAGGTCTCACTACACTAACTTGTAGTTATAGCTGAACACTATGAGCAGGACGCACTACACTAACTTGTATCTTTAGCTGAACACTGTGCTGAGGTCTCACTACACTAACTTGTAGCTTTAGCTGAACATTGTGCAGAGGTCTCACTACACTAACTTATAGTTTTAGCTGAACACTGTGCAGTGGTTGCACTACACTAACTTGTAGTTTTAGCTGAACACTGTGAACAGGACGCACTACACTAACTTGTAGCTTTAACTGAACACTGTGCAGAGGTCTCACTACACTAACTTGTAGCTTTAGCTGAACACCGTGCAGAGGTTGCACTACACTAACTTGTAGTTTTAGCTGAACACTGTGAGCAGGAAGCACTACACTAACTTGTACCTTTAGCTGAACACAGTGCAGAGGTCTCACTACACTATCTTGTAGTTTTAGCTGAACACTGTGAACAGGACGCACTACACTAACTTGTAGTTTTAGCTGAACTCTGTGAGCAGGACGCACTGCACTAACTTGTAGCTTTAGCTGAACACTGTGCAGAGGTCGCACTACACTAACTTGTAGTTTTAGCTGAACTCTGTGAGCAGGACGCACTACACAAACTTGTAGCTTTAGCTGAACACTGTGCAGAGGTCGCACTACACTTACTTGTAGCTTTAGCTGAACACTGTGCAGAGGTCTCACTACACTAACTTGTAGTTTTGGCTGAACACTGTGCATAGGTCGCACTACACTAACTTGTAGTTTAAGCTAAACACAGTGAGCAGGACACACTACACTAACTTGTAGCTTTAGTTGAACACTGTGAAGAGGACGCACTACACTAACTTATAGCTTTAGCTGAACACTGTGCAGAGATCGCACTACACTAACTTGTAGTCTTAGCTGAACACTGTGAGCAGGACGCACTACACTAACTTTTAGCTTTAGCTGAACACTGTGCAGAGGTCTCACTACACTAACTTGTAGCTTTAGCTGAACACTGTGCAGAGGTCTCACTACACTAACTTGTAGTTTTAGCTGAAAACTGTGCAGAGGTGGCTAGACACTAATTTGTAGTTTTAGCTGAACACTGTGAGCAGGACGCACTACACTAACTTGTTGCTTTAGCTGAACACTGTGCAGAGGTCCCACTACACTAACTTGTAGTTTTAGCTGAACACTGTGAGCAGGATTCACTACACTAACTTGTAGCATTAACTGAACACTGTGAGGAGGACGCACTACACCAACTTGTAGCTTTAGCTGAACACTGTGCAGCGGTCGCACTACACTATCTTGTAGTTTTAGCTGAACACTGTGCAGAGGTCGCACTACACTAACTTGTAGTTTTGGCTGAACACTTTTAGCAGGACGCACTAAACTAACTTGTAGCTTTAGCTGAACACTGTGCAGAGGTCTCACTACACTAACTTGTAGTTTTAGCTGAACACTGTGCAGAGGTTGCACTACACTAACTTGTAATTTTAGCTGAACACTGTGAGCAGGATGCACTGCACTAACTTATACCTTTAGCTAAACACTGTGCAGAGGTCGGACTACACCAACTTCTGGTTTTAGCTGAACACTGTGAGCAGGACGCACTACACTTACTTGTATCTTTAGCTGAGCACTGTGCTGAGGTCTCACTACACTAACTTGTAGCTTTAGCTGAACACTGTGCAAAGGTCTCACTACACTAACTTGTAGTTTTAACTGAACACTGTGCAGAGGTTGCACTACACTAACTTGTAGTTTTAGCTGAACACTGTGGGCAGGACGCACTACACTAACTTGTAGCTTTAACTGAACACTGTGCAGAGGATTTCAATACACTAACTTGTAGTTTTAGCTGAACACTGTGCAGAGGTCGCACTACACTAACTTGTAGTTTTAGCTGAACACTGTGTGCAGGACGCACTGCACTAACTTGTAGCTTTAGCTTAACACTGTGCAGAGGTCTCACTACACTAACTTGTAGTTTTGGCTGAACACTGTGCAGAGGTAGCACTAGACTAACTTGTAGTTTTAGCTGAACACTGTGAGCAGGACGCACTACACTAACTTGTAGCTTTAGCTGAACACTGTGAGGAGGACGCACTACACTAACTTGTTGCTTTAGCTGAACACTGTGCAGAGGTCTCTCTACAATAACTTGTACCTTTAGCTGAACACTGTGCAGAGGTCTCACTACACTAACTTGTAGTTTCCGCTGAACACTGTGCAGATGTCGCACTACACTAACTTGTAGTTTTAGCTGAACACTGTGAGCAGGATGCACTACACTAACTTGTAACTTTAACTGAACACTGTGAGGAAGACACACTACACTAACTTGTAGATTTATCTGAACACTGTGCAGAGGTCGCAGTACACTAACTTGTAGTTTTAGCTGAACACTGTGAGCAGGATGCACTACACTAACTTGTAGCTTTAACTGAACACTGTGTGGAGGACGCACTACACTAACTTGTTGCTTTAGCTGAACAATGTGCAGAGGTCGCACTACACTATCTTGTAGTTTTAGCTGAACACTGTGCAGAGGTTGCACTATACTAACTTGTAGTTTTAGCTGAACACTGTGAGCAGGACGTACTACGCTAACTTGTAGCTTTAGCTGCACACTGTGCAGAGGTCTTACTACACTAACTTGTAGCTTTAGCTGAACGCTGTGTAGAGGTCTCACTACACTAACTTGTAGTTTTAGCTGAACACTGTGCAGAGGTCTCACTACACTAACTTGTAGTTTTAGCTGAACACTGTGCAGAGGTTGCACTACACTAACTTGTAGTTTTAGCTAAACACTGTGAGCAGGATGCACTACATTTACTTGTACCTTTAGCTGAACACTGTGCAGAGGTCTCACTACACTAACTTGTAGTTTTAGCTGAATACTGTGAGCAGGACGCACTACACTAACTTGTATCTTTAGCTGAACACTGTGCAGAGGTCTCACTACACTAACTTGTAGCTTTAGCTGAACACTGTGCAGAGGTCTCACTACACTAACTTGTAGTTTTAGCTGAACACTGTGCAGAGGTTGCACTACACTAACTTGTAGTTTTAGCTGAACACTGTGAGCAGGACACACTACACTAACTTGTAGCTTTAGCTGAACACTGTGCAGAGGTCGCACTACACTAACTTCTAGTTTTAGCTGAACACTGTGAGCAGGACGCACTACACTAACTTGCAGCTTTAGCTGAACACTGTAACTAGGATGTACTACACTAACTTGTAGCTTTAGCTGAACACTGTGCAGAGGTCGCACTACACTAACTTGTAGTTTTAGCTGAACACTGTGAGCAGGAAGCACTACACTAACTTGTAGCTTTAGCTGAACACTGTGCAGAGGTCTTATTACACTAACTTGTAGTTTTGGCTGAACACTGTGCAGAGGTCGCACTTCCCTAACTTGTAGTTTTAGCTGAACACTGTGAGCAGGATGCACTACACTAACTTGTAGCTTTAACTGAACACTGTGTGGAGGACGCACTACACTAAGTTGTTGCTTTAGCTGAACACTGTGCAGAGGTCGCACTACACTATCTTGTAGTTTTAGCTGAACACTGTGCAGAGGTTGCACTACACTAACTTGTAGTTTTAGCTGAACACTGTGAGCAGGACGCACTACACTAACTTGTAGCTTTAGCTGAACACTGTGAGGAGGATGTACTACACTAACTTGTAGCTTTAGCTGAACATTGTGCAGAGGTCGCACTACACTAACTTGAAGTTTTAGCTGAACACTGTGAGCAGGACGCACTACACTAACATGTAGCTTTAGCTGAACACTGTGCAGAGGTCTCATTACACTAACTTGTAGTTTTGGCTGAACACTGTGCAGAGGTCGCAGTACCCTAACTTGTAGTTTTAGCTGAACACTGTAAGCAGGACGTACTACACTAACTTGTAGCTTTAGCTGAACACTGTGTAGAGGTCTCACTACACTAACTTGTAGTTTTAGCTGAACACTGTGCAGAGGTCTCACTACACTAACTTGTAGTTTTAGCTGAACACTGTGCAGAGGTTGCACTACACTAACTTGTAATTTTAGCTAAACACTGTGAGCAGGATGCACTACACTTACTTGTACCTTTAGCTGAACACTGTGCAGAGGTCTCACTACACTAACTTGTAGTTTTAGCTGAATACTGTGAGCAGGACGCACTACACTAACTTGTATCTTTAGCTGAACACTGTGCAGAGGTCTCACTACACTAACTTGTATCTTTAGCTGAACACTGTGCAGAGGTCTCACTACACTAACTTGTATCTTTAGCTGAACACTGTGCAGAGGTCTCACTACACTAACTTGTAGCTTTAGCTGAACACTGTGCAGAGGTCTCACTACCCTAACTTGTAGTTTTAGCTGAACACTGTGCAGAGGTTGCACTACACTAACTTGTAGTTTTAGCTGAACACTGTGAGCAGGACGCACTACACTAACTTGTAGCTTTAGCTGAACACTGTGCAGAGGTCGCACTACACTAACTTGTAGTTTTAGCTGAACACTGTGAGCAGGACGCACTACACTAACTTGCAGCTTTAGCTGAACACTGTAAGGAGGATGTACTACACTAACTTCTAGCTTTAGCTGAACACTGTGCAGAGGTCGCACTACACTAACTTGTAGTTTTAGCTGAACACTGTGAGCAGGAAGCACTACACTAACTTGTAGCTTTAGCTGAACACTGTGCAGAGGTCTTATTACACTAACTTGTAGTTTTGGCTGAACACTGTGCAGAGGTCGCACTTCCCTAACTTGTAGTTTTAGCTGAACACTGTAAGCAGGATGCACTACACTAACTTGTAGCTTTAGCTGAACACTGTGAGGAGGACGCACTACACTAACGTGTCGCTTTAGCTGAACACTGTGCAGAGGTCTCACTACACTAACTTGTAGTTTTAGCTGAACACTGTGCAGAGGTCGCACTACACTAACTTGTAGTTTTAGCTGAACACTTTTAGCAGGACGCACTACACTAACTTGTAGCTTTAGTTGAACACTGTGCAGAGGTCTCACTACACTAACTTGTACCTTTAGCTGAACACTGTGCAGAGGTCTCACTACACTAACTTGTAGTTTTAGCTGAACACTGTGAGCAGGACGCACTACACTAACTTGTATCTTTAGCTGAACACTGTGCAGAGGTCTCACTACACTAACTTGTAGCTTTAGCTGAACACTGTGCAGAGGTCGCACTACACTAACTTGTAGTTTTAGCTGAACACTGTGAGCAGGATGCACTACACTAACTTGTAGCTTTAACTGAACACTGTGAGGAGGTTGCACTACACTAACTTGTAGCTTTAGCTGAACACTGTGCAGAGGTCGCACTACACTATCTTGTAGTTTTAGCTGAACAGTGTGAGCAGGACGCACTACACTAACTTGTAGCTTTAGCTGCACACTGTGCAGAGGTCTCACTACACTAACTTGTAGCTTTAGCTGAACACTGTGTAGAGGTCTCACTACACTAACTTGTAGTTTTAGCTGAACACTGTGCAGAGGTCGCACTACACTAACTTGTAGTTTTAGCTGAACACTTTTAGCAGGACGCACTACACTAACTTGTAGCTTTAGCTGAACACTGTGCAGAGGTCGCACTACACTATCTTGTAGCTTTAGCTGAACACTGTGAGCAGGACGCACTACACTAACTTGTATCTTTAGCTGAACACTGTGCAGAGGTCTCACTACACTAACTTGTAGCTTTAGCTGAACACTGTGCAGAGGTCTCACTACACTAACTTGTAGTTTTAGCTGAACACTGTGCAGAGGTTGCACTACACTAACTTGTAGTTTTAGCTGAACACTGTGAGCAGGACGCACTACACTAACTTGTACCTTTAGCTGAACACTATGCAGAGGTCTCACTACACTAACTTTTAGTTTTGGCTGAACACTGTGCAGAGGTCTCACTACACTAACTTGTAGTTTTAGCTGAACACTGTGCAGAGGTTGCACTACACTAACTTGTAGTTTTAGCTAAACACTGTGAGCAGGATGCACTACACTAACTTGTACCTTTAGTTGAACACTGTGCAGAGGTCTCACTACACTAACTTGTAGTTTTAGCTGAACACTGTGAGCAGGACGCACTACACTAACTTGTATCTTTAGCTGAACACTGTGCAGAGGTCTCACTACACTAACATGTAGCTTTAGCTGAACACTGTGCAGAGGTCGCACTACACTAACTTGTAGTTTTAGCTGAACACTGTGAGCAGGACGCACTACATTAACTTGTAGCTTTAACTGAACACTGTGAGGAGGTTGCACTACACTAACTTGTTTCTTTAGCTGAACACTGTGCAGAGGTCGCACTACACTATCTTGTAGTTTTAGCTGAACAGTGTGAGCAGGACGCACTACACTAACTTGTAGCTTTAGCTGCACACTGTGCAGAGGTCTCACTACACTAACTTGTAGCTTTAGCTGAACACTGTGTAGAGGTCTCACTACACTAACTTGTAATTTTAGCTAAACACTGTGCAGAGGTTGCACTACACTAACTTGTAGCTTTAGCTGAACACTGTGAGCAGGACGCACTACACTAACTTGTATCTTTAGCTGAACACTGTGCAGAGGTCTCACTACACTAACTTGTAGCTTTAGCTGAACACTGTGCAGAGGTCTCACTACACTAACTTGTAGTTTTAGCTGAACACTTTTAGCAGGACACACTACACTAACTTGTAGCTTTAGCTGAACACTGTGCAGAGGTCTCACTACACTAACTTGTAGTTTTAGCTGAACACTGTGCAGAGGTTGCACTACACTAACTTGTAGTTTTAGCTAAACACTGTGAGCAGGATGCACTACACTAACTTGTACCTTTAGCTGAACACTGTGCAGAGGTCTCACTACACTAACTTGTAGTTTTGGCTGAACACTGTGCAGAGGTCGCAGTACCCTAACTTGTAGTTTTAGCTGAACACTGTAAGCAGGACGTACTACACTAACTTGTAGCTTTAGCTGCACACTGTGCAGAGGTCTCACTACACTAACTTGTAGCTTTAGCTGAACACTGTGTAGAGGTCTCACTACACTAACTTGTAGTTTTAGCTGAACACTGTGCAGAGGTCTCACTACACTAACTTGTAGTTTTAGCTGAACACTGTGCAGAGGTTGCACTACACTAACTTGTAGTTTTAGCTAAACACTGTGAGCAGGATACACTACACTTACTTGTACCTTTAGCTGAACACTGTGCAGAGGTCTCACTACACTAACTTGTAGTTTTAGCTGAATACTGTGAGCAGGACGCACTACACTAACTTGTATCTTTAGCTGAACACTGTGCAGAGGTCTCACTACACTAACTTGTAGCTTTAGCTGAACACTGTGCAGAGGTCTCACTACCCTAACTTGTAGTTTTAGCTGAACACTGTGCAGAGGTTGCACTACACTAACTTGTAGTTTTAGCTGAACACTGTGAGCAGGACGCACTACACTAACTTGTAGCTTTCGCTGAACACTGTGCAGAGGTCGCACTACACTAACTTGTAGTTTTAGCTGAACACTGTGAGCAGGACGCACTACACTAACTTGCAGCTTTAGCTGAACACTGTAAGGAGGATGTACTACACTAACTTCTAGCTTTAGCTGAACACTGTGCAGAGGTCGCACTACACTAACTTGTAGTTTTAGCTGAACACTGTGAGCAGGAAGCACTACACTAACTTGTAGCTTTAGCTGAACACTGTGCAGAGGTCTTATTACACTAACTTGTAGTTTTGGCTGAACACTGTGCAGAGGTCGCACTTCCCTAACTTGTAGTTTTAGCTGAACACTGTAAGCAGGATGCACTACACTAACTTGTAGCTTTAGCTGAACACTGTGAGGAGGACGCACTACACTAACGTGTCGCTTTAGCTGAACACTGTGCAGAGGTCTCACTACACTAACTTGTAGTTTTAGCTGAACACTGTGCAGAGGTCGCACTACACTAACTTGTAGTTTTAGCTGAACACTTTTAGCAGGACGCACTACACTAACTTGTAGCTTTAGTTGAACACTGTGCAGAGGTCTCACTACACTAACTTGTACCTTTAGCTGAACACTGTGCAGAGGTCTCACTACACTAACTTGTAGTTTTAGCTGAACACTGTGAGCAGGACGCACTACACTAACTTGTATCTTTAGCTGAACACTGTGCAGAGGTCTCACTACACTAACTTGTAGCTTTAGCTGAACACTGTGCAGAGGTCGCACTACACTAACTTGTAGTTTTAGCTGAACACTGTGAGCAGGATGCACTACACTAACTTGTAGCTTTAACTGAACACTGTGAGGAGGTTGCACTACACTAACTTGTAGCTTTAGCTGAACACTGTGCAGAGGTCGCACTACACTATCTTGTAGTTTTAGCTGAACAGTGTGAGCAGGACGCACTACACTAACTTGTAGCTTTAGCTGCACACTGTGCAGAGGTCTCACTACACTAACTTGTAGCTTTAGCTGAACACTGTGTAGAGGTCTCACTACACTAACTTGTAGTTTTAGCTGAACACTGTGCAGAGGTCGCACTACACTAACTTGTAGTTTTAGCTGAACACTTTTAGCAGGACGCACTACACTAACTTGTAGCTTTAGCTGAACACTGTGCAGAGGTCGCACTACACTATCTTGTAGCTTTAGCTGAACACTGTGAGCAGGACGCACTACACTAACTTGTATCTTTAGCTGAACACTGTGCAGAGGTCTCACTACACTAACTTGTAGCTTTAGCTGAACACTGTGCAGAGGTCTCACTACACTAACTTGTAGTTTTAGCTGAACACTGTGCAGAGGTTGCACTACACTAACTTGTAGTTTTAGCTGAACACTGTGAGCAGGACGCTCTACACTAACTTGTACCTTTAGCTAAACACTGTGCAGAGGTCTCACTACACTAACTTTTAGTTTTGGCTGAACACTGTGCAGAGGTCTCACTACACTAACTTGTAGTTTTAGCTGAACACTGTGCAGAGGTTGCACTACACTAACTTGTAGTTTTAGCTAAATACTGTGAGCAGGATGCACTACATTAACTTGTACCTTTAGCTGAACACTGTGCAGAGGTCTCACTACACTAACTTGTAGTTTTAGCTGAACACTGTGAGCAGGACGCACTACACTAACTTGTATCTTTAGCTGAACACTGTGCAGAGGTCTCACTACACTAACTTGTAGCTTTAGCTGAACACTGTGCAGAGGTCGCACTACACTAACTTGTAGTTTTAGCTGAACACTGTGAGCAGGACGCACTACACTAACTTGTAGCTTTAACTAAACACTGTGAGCAGGATGCACTACACTAACTTGTACCTTTAGCTGAACACTGTGCAGAGATCTCACTACACTAACTTGTGGTTTTAGCTGAACACTGTGAGCAGAACGCACTACACTAACTTGTGTCTTTAGCTGAACACTGTGCAGAGGTCTCACTACACTAACTTGTAGCTTTAGCTGAACACTGTGCAGAGGTCTCACTACACTAACTTGTAGTTTTAGCTGAACACTGTGCAGAGGTTGCACTACACTAACTTGTAGTTTTAGCTGAACACTGTGCAGAGGTCGCACTACACTACCTTGTAGTTTTAGGTGAACACTGTGAGCAGGACGCACTACACTAACTTGTAGCTTTAGCTGAACACTGTGCAGAGGTCTCACTACATTAACTTGTAGCTTTAGATGAACACTGTGCAGAGGTCTCACTACACTAACTTGTAGTTTTAGCTGAACACTGTGCAGAGGTCGCACTACACTATCTTGTAGTTTTAGCTGAACACTGTGAGCAGGACGCACTACACTAACTTGTAGCTTTAGCTGAACACTGTGCAGAGATCTCACTACACCAACTTGTAGTTTTAGCTGAACACTGTGCAGAGGTCGCACTACACTAACTTGTAGTTTTAGCTGAACACTGTGAGCAGGACGCACTACACTAACTTGTAGCTTTAACTGAACACTGTGCAGAGGTCTCACTACACTAACTTGTAGCTTTAGCTGAACACTGTCAGGAGGATGCACTACCCTAACTTGTAGCTTTAGCTGGACACTGTGCACTACACTAACTTGTAGCTTTAGCTGAACACTGAGCAGAGGTCCCACTAAACTAACTTGTAGCTTTAACTGAACACTGTGAGGAGGACGCACTACACTAACTGTAAATAGTCTAGCTGCCTGACTGTGGTACTAATAGGATCAAAAGAAAACCAGCAATTTTCTTCAGTTAGCTGTAAATACTGTAACAAGACAAGCTTGCCTGTCAGTAGGAAGATAACAGGAACTGTTCTAGCTAAACTGAATACAGTGTGTATATATATATATATATATATATATATATATATACAACACCTGGGATGCATATATATACACAATACTCTATACGTGCAGCTAACTCACTGACTGTCCTGCCTAATCTAGCTAACTCAAATGAAATGACACTGTCTCTCTCTCTCTATCTAAGCATGCCGGAACACACTACACAGGGCCGCCGTGTAGGCGGCCTTATATAGTGTGGGGCATGTTCTAAACACCCTGAGCCACCCTGGCTTTGGCCAATTACAGCTCTCTCTGCTGATGGCGCTGTGATTGGCCAAGCATGCGGGTCATAGTGCATGCTTGGCCAATCATCAGCCAGCAATGCACTGCGATGCCGCAGTGAATTATGGGCCGTGACGTGCCACACGAATTTGGCGCGAACGGCTCATAACTTTCGCAATTCTGCAAACGATCGAACAGACAATGTTCGTGTCGAACATGGGTTTGACTCGAACACGAAGCTCATCCCTAGTCATAACCTCTGATTCATGTGTAATAATGTACAAGCCCAACGCCTCTGAAAAGGATTGGAATTCAAATAAAGGTGTTTTTTAATGTAAGCATCATCAGCACATAAAGTGAGCTTAAATTTTGCTGCTCTGTGAAAATAGCTGGATATATTGGGGTGCATTCTTATAACTTGAGCCAATTGCTCTATTGCTAATAAAAATATCATTGGCGACAGGGAAAACCCTTGGCAAGTCCCTTGTAAGAGCTTGCTTAAACCTTTTAAAGAAAACTTTTGCCAATATCAATTAACTCATAAAGGATTGAGATTAAGCCCTGGTTCACATTGATGCAACGTTGAAATCGCGCTACTTCACTTGAAGTAGTGCAATTTCAAAGTAACAGGGTCAGTGCGATTTCAGGTGCTGCTTGATAGGAATCTGTGTGGCTTCATGCACAGATGTCTATTGAATTCGCACCTGAAATCGGCAAAAGTAGTGCAGAAACTACTTTTGCAAATCGTAGCCACGCCGCAAAATCGGTGTCGCACCAATTGGAACAGTGCCATTGCCTCCAATAGGCTGCGACTTGTCATGTGATTTGATCTCTCAAATCGTATGACAAATCGCTCCAATGTGAACCTAGGCTAAATCATATTTGTAAAGCAAACTAGTTACACACTTCTAATGAGGAAACTTGCAGTGTCAGCATCCCTTTTGAAATGAGTAACCCTTTGGGAGCATCTAATCAAAAATTACATTTTTGTTGTAGAGGATGTCTTAAATCTGACTTGTGTCTTAGTGAAGATGTCTGTGAAATTCAGTTAGTCAATCACACAGGCAGGAAATTACATTTCTGAAGGACTGTCTCCAGGTTGCCATATTGCATTGCATTTTACAGAAAGAGTCTTCAGAAAAAGTCCCACACTCATTGCAATACTATTAGCTATAAATGTGGTCATAAGACCATATTGGCCATCCGCTCTTCCCACACAGCAGAATGTGCCTGCCATATGAGGCATCCAGTTTACCATCACAGCATTGCTCCATACAGCTGCTCCATACACGGATACAGCTGCTCCATACACGGTGGGTGTGCCTGCCACACAAGGCATCCAGTTTACCACCGCAGCACTTCTCTATACAGCTGGTCCACTCTTCACCACTCCACAAGGTACTGTCACAGTGGTATTTATGTTGCACAGCCATTCCTTCCATGCAAGGAGTTTTTATCTGTTGGAAATTATCACCTTCACATCATGTTCAAATAAACTGACTTATGATTTTATCCCATTGATTTCATCCGAGATTTTTTCCCTATGAGGCGGTCCCGATCTGTGCCTTTAGTTGTGTTTTTTTCTATATGTTTGTGCTATATGTTTTTACTAATTAAACCTTAGGCATACTAAACAAACCAAGTTCCAATGAGATTTGGAAAATTGGGAGAAGGGGGAAATCTTTTACTATTCCTCAACAGGAGGAACACTGCACACTGAGATGCAAATTGTAATTCTTTATTTAAATAGCAGTAACAAGCTCTATTCTGACAAGTTGCATGATAGGCACAGCTGTGGCTAGTGCAAAACATGTCATTAGACATGTGCATGATGAAAAAATCAATTTAGTTTTGATTCATTAATCTAGTTATTTTGTTTTGTTAAATTCGGTTGATTCGTTCAATTCATATTAGGAATTCGTATTCGGAATTTTTGAATTTTCTTCGAATTTACCGACTTTTTTGATTAGAAGCGTTCAAATCGATAAATTTTCGAATCGGTCGAAACGAAAATGTTATATTGTTTTTGATTTGAATACAGCAAAGTGAACAAACAAAAGAAAAATCTTCATCAGATGATTACAATGAATCTTTAAATCAAATTAATAAAACAGCATTATTTTGAAATGGTACTCTAATAACACACATAGTCTTTGATTTCAGCAATATATGTAGTTAGAATTCAACTGGAGTTCAATGTAAAATTTGATTCGAATTTCAGTCCGAATTTCCAAAATTCAGACGAATTTCATTTGGTTATTCGGAGAATTCGGTAAAATTTGTTTATATTGTAATTTGGGTATTCAGATATACCCAAATCTCCAAATAAAGAAAAATATGCCTATACATAAGGAAGAATATTATTGTGCAGTGTTCTTGTTGCTGGTGAAATTGATGGTTTTGGTGGAGATGAGCTGAGTCAGCACTTGAGATGTGATGATGGAGTGTAGAGCCTGATTTTGCCTGTAATGGCATGTGAAATATTCAAGATATAGGAGTTATTCGAAAAAGACAAATTAGAAATAGGCACCAATCAGTATCATGGGCTGAAAGTTCCATGAGTGAAAGTGAAGTGGAGACAATCTCCAGGGAGAGAATTCTTTAGTGAGAGGACAAGAAAAAGAAAGAAATATAGATGAAGAAAAAGGAAGTGTAAAGCATCAGGTGACCAAACCACCAGGAAAGGAAAAAGAGGGGCAGGACAAGAAATATAAAGAAGTAGTGATAAAACCTTTAACTCAGAAGATGGATAAAGAAAACAATGTACTTAAACTATCAGTGTTCCACCATCCCCTAATGAATTTAATTTGATTTTATTACAAAAAGAGGATTTCTTTCTTGCCCACAGAGAAAATTGAGTACTGAATGAATGAATGAATGAATGAATACTGTCCGTGATACTTTTTTTTTTTTTGCACTAATATACAATTTTTTAGGACAAGCTTTCGGGGTATGTCCCCTTCTTCAAGGTCCAACAAGTACTGATTCACAAATTTATGTGAGAATGTTAAAAAAAAAAAAAAAACACATTTCTGAGGGGAAGAAGAGAGAAAAAAAAGAGAAAAACAAACACATACAAATCAATGTTAACAAAGATAGCAGCAGAGATAGTGAGATAAGACAGAGGGAGAGCTATAGAATGGAGGGGGGATGATAGTCACAGAGGGGGTCGTAAAACTTTAGTATAATAGGTAAGGAAACCAATATCTAAATTCAGGCCATTATTTTTTGTGTCAAAAAGAATTATCATTCTTAGTTCAAATGTTTTCCTTTCTTGGATAGTTCTGAAATTCCCTTTAAGAACTAAAACATTGAGGTCTTCAGGGCAACAGGGAACTGTTCTGAACAGAAACCTGCATATTTTATATAGGCTTGGGGGTTGGGGTTTAAGCATGCTATCCACCCAAGTAAGTTGGGGTCGAAATCCCATTTCTTTAAAATATACAGCAGGTATGACCATGAGACAGGGACAATAGGTGCAGGGGAATCTGGCATTGATGTGCTATGTGTTGAAGTAGAACAACTCTTTTATTATTATCGCTTGCTAGATGGCAAGGAATGAAGCACATCTGATGTATGAGTTGACCTATAATAGGGTTCAGGTGTAAGGAGAGTATCTTGGCTAGTATGTTTATGTCAAGGTTTAGTAATGAAATGGGCCTAAAATTAGACCAGATGGTATTGTCAGTATTATGTTTGGGCAACATAGAAATAATAGTAGTCAATGTGTCCAAGCCAAAAGAATATTGTTTCAACAATGCTTTGAAAGCATTGGATAAGAAAGGTGCCATTCAGAAAATGTTTTGTTGTATGTGGTGGGGAAGCCATCCGGGCACTTACAGGGTTTCAGAGATTTAATAGCTTTGAGAACTTCCTCAACTGAAATAGGATGCTCCAAAAGCTTACGTTTTGTACCAGATAATTTAGCCCTAAGTAAATCACGGAACACGGTGTCAGCCTGATCTGAGGATAAAGTCCTTTGTGTAATTTAGTGAGGAAGGCCTTTGCAAGGTTGCTCGTTTTCGAGTCTTTAGCAAGTTTGAACCGAATTGATTTGCGATCCCAATCCTGAATCCTGATGGACTGGCCAAGAAATTGACAACATATCCCCTCTCAAGCGTCTCTTCTCCAGAAAGAATAAGTTCAGTGCTCGCAACCTTTCTTCATAACTAATGTCTTCCAGACCCTTTTATTAGCTTTGTTGCCCTTCTTTGTACTTGCTCCATTTCCAGCACATCCTTTCTGGAACTGGACAGCATACTCCAGGTGCTGCCGGACCAGAGTCTTGTAGAGTGGGAGAATTATCGTTTTATCCCTGGAGTTAATCCCCTTTTTAATGCATGCCAATATTCTGTTTGCTTTGTTAGCAGCAGCTTGTCATTGCATGCCATTGCTGAGCCTGTCATCTACTAGGACCTCCAGGTCCTTTTCCATCCTAGATTCCCCCAGAGGTTCTCCCCCTAGTGTATAGATTGCATTCATTTTTTTGCCACCCAAATGCATTCTTTTACATTTTTCTACATTAAACCTCGTTTGCCATGTAGTTGCCCACCCCATTAACTTGTTCAGATCTTTTTTCAAGGTTTTCACATCCTGCGGAGAAGTTATTACCCTGCTTAGCTTAGTTTCGTTGACAAATTTAGAGATTGAACTGTTTACCCCAATCTTCCAGGTCGTTCATGAACAAATTAAATACAATTGGTCCCAGGACAGAATTCAACTACCCACCCCTGACCATTCTGAGTATTCCAATTTATCACCACCCTCTGAACTCGCCCTTGTAGCCAGTTTTCAATGTACTAACCCTATGGTCCATGCCAATGGACCCTATTTTGTACAGTAAACGTTTATGGGGAACTGTCAAATGCTTTTGCAAAATCCAGATACACCATGTCTATGGGCCTTTCTTTATTTAGATGGCAACTCATCTCCTCATAGAAGGTTAATAGATTGGTTTGGCAAGAACGATTCTTCATGAATCCATGCTAATTACTGCTAATGATACTGTTTTCATTACTAAAATCTTGTATATAGACCCTTATCATCCCCTCCAAGAGCTTGAATACTATTGATGTTAGGCTAACTGGTCTGTAATTCCCAGGGATGAATTTTGTGCCCTTTTTAAATATTGGTGCTACATTGGCTCTTCTCCAATCCGCTGGTACCATTCCAGTCAGTAGACTGTCAGTAATAATTAGGAACTATGGTTTGGCAATTACTTGACTGAGTTCCCTAAGAACCCTCTGGTGCAAGATATCTGGTCCCGGTGATTTATTAATGGTAAGTTTCCCAAGTGTAATTCTCATTCTGTCCTCTGTTAGCCATGAGAGTGCTTCCTGTGATGTGTCACAAGGATAAATACTCCAGTTTGGGTTACTGAAGCCCCTGATTCCCTTGTGAAGACTGAGGAGAAGAATAAATTTAATACCTTCGCTATCTCCCCATCCTTTGTAACCAGATGTCCTTCATTCTTTAACCACTTAACGCCCCCCTCACGCCGATGTACGCCGGCAAGGTGGCACGGGCAGGCAGAATCACGTACATTTACATGATCTGCTTCCCGCGGGCGGGGGTCTGATCGGACCCCCCCGGTGCCCGAGGTGCAGTGGCGTTGCTAGACGGGGGCAGGGGGGCGCACCGGGTGCCACCCACTAGGGGGGTGACACCATCCCGAGGCAGTGGCGTTGGTAGACGGGGGAGGGGGGGGGCGGTCCGCACCGGGTGCCACCCACTAGGGGGGGGACACCATCCCGAGGGTAATGAAAGCCCTGGCTCCCTTTGGCAGTTTTTTTTTCCTTCAGCCGGGACGCACCTCCAGCGCCGCGGCCGTGCCTGTCATGTGTTCTCCTCCTCCTCTGTCTCTGACTCCCGCCCAAGCCTGTCTCGATCTGCAGCTGCTCTCCACCCGAGCGGCGCGGCTGCACACTGTCCTCTCCTCTTCAGCAGCCGCCCGGGTGTTCTGTGCACCTGAGCCGCCCAAGCTGGTGCGGTAACAGGCGGGGGTGTCGGCTTGAGATGGGGGGGATGTCCTCCGCTGCCTGAGGTGAGATGCTGTGGGGTGGGGGGGCTTGCTGATGAGGTTGGTTTATGCTGCTGGTTACAGCTATATCATATGAAAGGGGGTGGTTTCTTCTGGGGGGTCTGTACTTATAGAGGGGGTGGTTTGTTCTGGGGGGGTCTGTACTTATAGAGAGGGGTAGTTTGTTCTGGGGGCTGTACTAATGGAGGGGGGGTGGTTTGTTCTGGGGGGGTCTGTACTAATGGAGGGGGTGGTTTATTTTGAGGGGTTCTGTACTAATGGAGGTAGGTGGTTTGTTCTGGGGGGGTCTGCACTAATGGAGGGGGCTGGTTTGTACTGATGGAGGAGGGGGGTGGATTGTTCTGGGGGAGTCGGTACTAATGGTGGGGGTGGTTTGTTCTGGGGGGGTCAGTACTAATGGAGGGGGGGTGGTTTGTTATGGAGGGGGGTGGTTTGTTCTGGGGGGGTCTGTACTTATAGAGGGGGGTGGTTTGTTCTGGGGGGCTGTACTAATGAAGGGGGGGTGGTTTGTTCTGGGGGGTCTGTACTAATGGAGGGGGGGTGGTTTGTTTTGGGGGGGTCTGTACTAATGGAGGGGAGTGGTCTGTACTAATGGAGGGAGGGGGTTTGTTCTGGGGGGGTCTGTACTAATGGAGGGGGGGTGTTCTGTACTAATGGAGGGGGGTGGTTTGTTGAGGGAGGGGGAGGTCTATACTGTGGGAGGGGAGTCTGTACCGAGGGGGGTGGTCTATACTGATGGAGGGGGTTTATACTTCGTAGAGGGTCTGCACTGATGGGGGGGTCTTTACTTAGTGGAGGGGGGTCTGTATTGGGGGGCAACTATAGTTGGAGTGGTGGGGCAGACACCATGTTTTTCGCACCGGTTGACACCGACCCTAGTGACGCCACTGCCAAGGCAGTCGACTATTGTACAGCGGCGATCGGAGGTGAGGGGGAGACCATCCATTTGTGGCACCCTCCTCGCGATCGCCGCCAACCAATAGAATCATTCCTCTGCTGCTGTATGCTAAACAGCAGCAAAGGAAATGATGTCATCTCTCCTCGGCTCGGTATTTTCCGTTCCGGCGCCGAGGAGAGAAGACTGCAATGTGAGTGCACAAACACTAAACACACAGTAGAACATGCCAGGCAAACAAAACACCCCCCTTTACCCCCCCCGATCACCCCCCAATCACCCCTCCCCCCCTGTCACACTGAAACCAAGCAGTTTTTTTTTTTTTCTGATTACTGCATGGTGTCAGTTTGTGACAGTTACTGTGTTAGGGCAGTTAGTGTTAGCCCTCTTTAGGTCTAGGGTACCCCCCTAACCCCCCCTAATAAAGTTTTAACCCCTTGATCACCCCCTGTCACCAGTGTCGCTAAGCGATCATTTTTCTGATCGCTGTATTAGTGTCACTGGTGATGCTAGTTAGGGAGGTAAATATTTAGGTTCGCCGTCAGCGTTTTATAGCGACAGGGACCCCCATATACTACCTAATAAATGTTTTAACCCCTTCCTTGATTGCCCCCTATTTAACCCTTTTACCACTGATCACCGTATAACTGTTACGGGTGACGCTGGTTAGTTCGTTTATTTTTTATAGTGTCAGGGCACCCGCCGTTTATTACCGAATAAAGGTTTAGCCCCCTGATCACCCGGCGGTGATATGCGTCGCCCCAGGCAGCGTCAGATTAGTGCCAGTACCGCTAACACCCACACACGTAGCATACGCCTCCCTTAGTGGTATAATATCTGAACGGATCAATATCTGATCCGATCAGATCTATACTAGCGTCCCCAGCAGTTTTAGGTTCCCAAAAACGCAGTGTTAGCGGGATCAGCCCAGATACCTGCTAGCACCTGCGTTTTGCCCCTCCGCCCGGCCCAGCCCAGCCCACCCAAGTGCAGTATCGATCGATCACTATCACTTACAAAACACTAAACGCATAACTGCAGCGTTCGCAGAGTCAGGCCTGATCCCTGCGATCGCTAACAGTTTTTTTGGTAGCATTTTGGTGAACTGGCAAGCACCAGCCCCAGGCAGCGTCAAGTTAGCGCCAGTACCGCTAACACGCACGCACCGTACACCTCCCTTAGTGGTATAGTATCTGATCGGATCAATATCTGATCCGATCAGATCTATACTAGCGTCCCCAGCAGTTTAGGGTTCCCAAAAACGCAGTGTTTGCGGAATCAGCCCAGATACCTGCTAGCACCTACGTTTTGCCCCTCCGCCCGGCCCAGCCCAGCCCACCCAAGTGCAGTATCGATCGATCACTGTCACTTACAAAACACTAAACACATAACTGCAGCGTTCGCAGAGTCAGGCCTGATCCCTGCGATCGCTAACAGTTTTTTTGGTAGCGTTTTGGTGAACTGGCAAGCACCAGCCCCAGGCAGCGTCATGGTAGCACCAGTACCACTAACACCCACGCACGCACGCACCGTACACCTCCCTTAGTGGTATAGTATCTGAACGGATCAATATCTGATCCGATCAGATCTATACTAGCGTCCCCAGCAGTTTAGGGTTCCCAAAAACGCAGTGTTAGCGGGATCAGCCCAGATACCTGCTAGCACCTGCATTTTGCCCCTCCGCCTGGCCCAGCCCAGCCCACCCAAGTGCAGTATCGATCGATCACTGTCACTTACAAACAACTAAACGCATAACTGCAGCATTCGCAAAGTCACGCCTGATCCCTGCGATCGCTAACAGTTTTTTTGGTAGTGTTTTGGTGAACTGGAAAGCGCCAGGGGCCTAGTACACCCCGGTCATAGTCAAACCACCACTGCAGTAACACTTGGTGACGTGGCGAGTCCCATAAGTGCAGTTCAAGCTGGTGAGGTGGCAAGCACAAGTAGTGTCCCGCTGCCACCAATAAGAAGACAAACAGGCCTGTCGTGCCCATAATGCCCTTCCTGCTGCATTCGCCAATCCTAATTGGGAACCCACCACTTCTGCAGTGCCCATATTTCCCCCATTCACATCCCCAACCAAATGCAGTCACTGCATGAGAGGCATTTTCTTTATGTCCTCCCGAGTACCCCTACCCAACGAACCCCCCCAAAAAAGATGTTGTGTCTGCAGCAAGCACGGATATAGGCGTGACACCCGCTATTATTGTCCCTCCTGTCCTGACAATCCTGGTTTTTGCATTGGTGAATGTTTTGAACGCTACCATTCACTAGTGGAGTATTAGCGTAGGGTACAGCATTGCACAGACTAGGCACACTTTGACAGGGTCTCCCAAGATGCCATCGCATTTTGAGAGACCCGAACCTGGAACCAGTTACAGTTATAAAAGTTAGTTACAAAAAAAGTGTAAAAAAAACTAAATATATATATAAAATAAAAAAAATAGTTGTCGTTTTATTGTTCTCTCTTTCTATATTCTCTCTCTCTATTGTTCTGCTCTTTTTTACTGTATTCTATTCTGCAATGTTTTATTGTTATTATGTTTTATCATGTTTGCTTTTCAGGTATGAAATTTTTTATACTTTACAGTTTACTGTGTTTTTTTGTTAACCATTTTTTTGTCTTCAGGTACGCCATTCACGACTTTGAGTGGTTATACCAGAATGACGCCTGCAGGTTTAGGTATCATCTTGGTATCATTCTTTTCAGCCAGCGGTCGGCTTTCATGTAAAAGCAATCCTAGCAGCTAATTAGCCTCTAGACTGCTTTTATAAGCCGTGGGAGGGAATGCCCCCCAATGCCCCCCCACCATCTTCCGTGTTTTTCTCTGGCTCTCCTGTCTCAACAGGGAACCTGAGAATTCAGCTGGTGATTCAGCCAGCTGACCATAGAGCTGATCAGAGACCAGAGTGGCTCCAAACATCTCTATGGCCTAAGAAACCAGAAGCTATGAGCATTTCATGACTTAGATTTCGCCGGATGTAAACAGCGCCATTGGGAAATTGGGAAAGCATTTTATCACACTGATCTTGGTGTGGTCAGATGCTTTGAGGGCAGAGGAGAGATCTAGGGTCTAATAGACCCCAATTTTTTCAAAAAAGAGTACCTGTCACTACCTATTGCTATCATAGGTAATATTTACATTCCCTGAGATAACAATAAAAATGATTAAAAAAAATGAAAGGAACAGTTTAAAAATAAAATAAAAAAGCAAAAAAAAAAAAAAAAAAAAAGCACCCCTGTCGCCCCCTGCTCTCGCTCCAAGGCAAACGCAAGCGGCAGTCTGTCGTCAAACGTAAACAGCAATTGCACCATGCATGTGAGGTATCACCGCGAAGGTCAGATCGAGGGCAGTAATTTTAGCAGTAGATCTCCTCTGTAAATCTAAAGTGGTAACCTGTAAAGGCTTTTAAAGGCTTTTAAAAATGTATTTAATTTGTTGCCACTGCACGTTTGTGCGCAGCTGTAAAGCATGTCATGTTTGGTATCCGTATACTCCGCCTAAGATCATCTTTTTTATTTCATCAAACATTTGGGCAATATAGTGTGTTTTAGTGCATTAAAATTTTAAAAAGTGTGTTTTTTCCCCAAAAAATGCGTTTAAAAAATCGCTGCATAAATAGTGTGTGAAAAAAAAAATGAAACACCCACCATTTTAATCTGTAGGGCATTTGCTTTAATAAAATATATAATGTTTGGGGGTTCAAAGTAATTTTCTTGCAAAAAAAAAATAATTTTTTCATGTAAACAAAAAGTGTCAGAAAGGGCTTTGTCTTCAAGTGGTTAGAAGAGTGGGTGATGTGTGACATAAGCTTCTAAATGTTGTGCATAAAATGCCAGGACAGTTCAAACCCCCCCAAATGACCCCATTTTGGAAAGTAGACACCCCAAGCTATTTGCTGAGAGTCATGTCGAGTCCATGGAATATTTTATATTGTGACACAAGTTGCGGGAAAGAGACACATTTTTTTTTTTTTTTTGCACAAAGTTGTCACTAAATGATATATTGCTCAAACATGCCATGGGAATATGTGAAATTACACCCCAAAATAAATTCTGCTGCTTCTCCTGAGTACGGGGATACCACATGTGTGAGACTTTTTGGGAGCCTAGCCGCGTACGGGACCCCGAAAACCAAGCACCGCCTTCAGGCTTTCTAAGGGCGTACATTTTTGATTTCACTCTTCACTGCCTATCACAGTTTCGGAGGCCATGGAATGCCCAGGTGGCACAAACCATCCCCCCAAATGACCCTATTTTGGAAAGTAGACACCCCAAGTTATTTGCTGAGAGGTATAGTGAGTATTTTGCAGACCTCACTTTTTGTCACAAAGTTTTGAAAATTGAAAAAAGAAAAAAAATGTTTTTTCTTGTCTTTCTTCATTTTCAAAAACAAATGAGAGCTGCAAAATACTCACCATGCCTCTCAGCAAATAGCTTGGGGTGTCTACTTTCCAAAATGGGGTCATTTGGGGCGGTTTGTGCCATCTGGGCATTCCATGGCCTCCGAAACTGTGATAGGCAGTGAAGAGTGAAATCAACAATTTACACCCTTAGAAATCCTGAAGGCGGTGATTGGTTTTCGGGGCCCCATACATGGCTAGGCTCCCAAAAAGTCCCACACATGTGGTATCCCCATACTCAGGAGAAGCAGCTAAATGTATTTTGGGGTGCAATTCCACATATGCCCATGGCCTGTGTGAGCAATTTATCATTTAGTGACAACTTTTTGTAATTTTTTTTTTGTCATTATTCAATCACTTGGGACAAAAAAAAAAAATATTAAATGGGTTCAACTTGCCTCTCAGCAATTTCCATGGGGTGTCTACTTTCCAAAATGGGGTCATTTGGGGGGGGGGGGGTTTGTACTGCCCTGCCATTTTAGCACCTCAAGAAATGACATAGGCAGTCATAAACTAAAAGCTGTGTAAATTCCAGAAAATGTACCCTAGTTTGTAGACGCTATAACTTTTGCGCAAACCAATAAATATACGCTTATTGACATTTTTTTTACCAAAGACATGTGGCCGAATACATTTTGGCCTAAATGTATGACTAAAATTGAGTTTATTGGATTTTTTTATAACAAAACGTAGAAAATATAATTTTTTTTCAAAATTTTCGGTCTTTTTCCGTTTATAGCGCAAAAAATAAAAACCGCAGAGGTGATCAAATACCATCAAAAGAAAGCTCTATTTGTGGGAAGAAAAGGACGCAAATTTCGTTTGGGTACAGCATTGCATGACCGCGCAATTAGCAGTTAAAGCGATGCAGTGCCAAATTTGAAAAAGTCCTCTGGTCCTTAGGCAGCTAAATGGTCTGGGGCTAAAGTGGTTAAGGGGCCAATATGGTCTGTCCTCCCTTTTTTACTGTTTACATACTTAAATAATTTATTGGGATTTTTTTTTGCTCTCTTCCGCTATGTGTCTTTTGTGTTCTATCTTAGCCGCCCTAATTGCACCCTTACTTTTTTTGTTGCATTCTTTATAAAGTTTGAATGCTGATGATGATCCTTCAACCCCGTATTTTTTGAAGGCCTTCTCTTTTGCTTTTATATGCATTTTTACATTGCTGTGCAGTGGTACATTTCCTTATGTGGTCCATTGATGTGCACAGATCTGTACAATGAGAAAATGTTTAAAGGATCAATATCTGTCCATAACAACTGTTTAATAGCTAGCTCTTCAATTGTCAACACAACATCTATTTTTTTTTCTATTAATTAAAGTCATTTTTCTTTAATTATAGATTATAACTTTTAGCTTGGGATTATTAGAGTGCATCATCAGTTGCTGTTGGCAATCTGTTCAAGAGTTGCTTTTTTTTCAGTTTACCACTTCCTTAAAAAAAAAAAAAGGAAATTTAAAACACTGTGCATGCAAATACTGCACAGCCTCACCTTATCTACAAGGCAACCCTGCCATTTCCTGATATACACAAAAGGTATTTGGCCTTTTTTCTTTAACCCCTGTCTACCAAGGTGTGCTTATAAAAGTCTGTATTCAATTGATTAAATTGATTAAAACAAGCTTATGGTTGCTGCAGCACTCGTGAACTTAGTATTGTTTTGTTTAGCCAGCTACTTCCAGTAATGGAAACGGGCAAGTGCAATTTTAAGGCTTGACATATTTTTTTTATACCCAAAGAATTGGGTATTGTGTTTTATGTACGTGAAAATTCATTTTAGTGTATTTATTCATGAAAAGATAAATTTAACAAACAGATATGCAAGTATCATGCAAGTATCATGCAACATTAAATATTACAACAGCCATTTTATTCTATAGGTGTCAGGGCTTGGGTATTCGCTATCACTAGGCAAAACAGGACTAGTTGAGGCAGATGGTGGTAAAATCCGCAAGAATGTTTTGGCATGCCTGCTGGTCTAGTAATATTGAGAGCCAAAAAATGTCTGAGGCACAATCCAATCTAAGGTACCGCCTTCACCAGAGCTGCTAGAGGTGGAAAAGTTATGCTGCAGGCGATACTAGTTTATGGTTCTCCAACTCATCTGAGCTGACTGTAGGCAAGACACACTTGTCTTTGTACTCCTCACCTGGTTTGGCCCCACATGCTTGACACCATCTTAACCAAATACGTTTATCTTAGTCTTATCAGACCACAGGACATGGTTCCAGTAATCCATACCCTTAGTCTGCTTGTCTTCAGCAAACTGTGGGATTTCTTGTGCATCATCTTTAGAAGAGGCTTCCTTCTGGGATGACAACCATGCAGACCAATTTGATGCAGTGTAAAAATAGCACTGACAAGCTGACCCCTCACCCCTTCAACCTCTGCAGCAATGCTGGCAGCACTCATACATCTATTTCCCAAAGACAACCTCTGGATATGACGCTGAGCACGTGCACTCAACTTCATTGGTCGTCCATGACGAGCCCTGTTCTGAGTGAAACCTGTCCTGTTAAACTGCTGTATGGTCTTGGCCACCATGCTGCAGCTCAGTTTCAGGGTCTTGGCAATCTTCTTATAGCTATTAATGAGCCGAACACCGCACAGTTCGGTTCGCAGCAGAACATGTGAACAGGCAACAAATTTGTGTGAACACTGTTAAAGTCGATTGGACACAGACATGAAAAATCAAAAGTGCTCATTTTAAAGGCTTAAATGCAAGTTATTGCCATAAAAAGTGTTTGGGGACATGGGTCCTGCCCCAGGGGACATGTATCATTGCAAAAAACGTTTTAAAAACTGACGTTTTTTCAGGAGCAGTGATTTTAATAATGCTTAAAGTGAAACAATAACAATGAAATATTCTTTTAAATATCGTACCTGGGGGTTCTTCTTAGTCTGCCTGTAAAGTAGCACATCTTTCCCGTGTTTATAACAGCACCACAGCAAAATTATATTTCTAAAGGAAAAAATGTAATTTAAAACTGCTCACAGGTGTAATGTATTGTCGAATCCAGGCAATATAGATAAAAATCATTGAAGAAAATGGCTTGGGTTCCCCCCAGTCCATTACCAGGCCCTTTGGGTCTGGTATGAATATTAAGGGGAATCCTGTGCCAAAATTAAAAAAAAAATGGCGTGGGGGTCCCTTCAAAATCCATACCAGACTCTTATCTGAGCACGTAACCTGGCAGGACGCAGGAAAAGGTGGGGGAGAGTGCCCTCCTTCCTGAACTGTACTGGATGAAATGGCTAAGTTGTATGATGACCCCCAGCGTACCACAAAAGCGGAAGCCAGCCTTCACGCCCTCCAGCAGGGGCGCAGGCCGGTAGAGGACTATGTAACAGACTTTAAGCAGTGGAGTTCTGATACACAATGGAATGATGCCGCTCTCCGCTACCAGTTCCGTTTAGGACTCTCTGAAGCACTTAAGGATGAGCTGACTCGAGTTGGGGTCCCCAGTGCTTTGGAAGATTTGATCCAATTATCCAAGCATGTGCTCCAACAAGACCCGTAAGTGTGACCCCCCTCCTTACGATTCTTGTGTATTGACTTTGACCAGATCTGCTCACATTGCTGTTCCTGTCTCACTACAGCTTCCAGAAGGGGCACTCCGGGTTCAGGCTATAATTGACTCAGGTGCCTGCAGCTGCTTCATCGACCATGCCTTCGTCCAGCAGCACAACATTCCTCTGCAACCCAAACAACAGCGACTCTCCATACAGCTAGCTGATGGGTCAGGCATCAAATCAGGATCTGTTACCCCTGATATTCAACTTTTGTCCGCTGACATTTTGCCAGATCACCAAGAACTGTTATGCCTTGATGTCATCTCCTCCCCATTATTCCCGATCATTCTGGGAATGCCCTGGCTGCAAGCCCATAACCCCCAAATTAATTGGGTTGCCGGCCAGGTGATTTTCCAGTCCTCCTACTGCCTCCAGAACTGTCTCAAGTCCTCCCACCATGTAGTTCCAGTCATCGGCTGCTTGAAATCTATATCTGAAACCCGGAAACTCGTTCCATCTGTATACCATGACTTCCTGGGCGTGTTAGACAAACAGAAGGCAGATACCCTTCCCCCTCACCGGGTTTATGATTGCCCAATTGAACTGTTGCCTGGGGCAGAAATCCCTTTTGGAAGGATCTTCCCACTTTCAGAGCCTGAGCTCCCGGTCCTTAAAGAATACATCAATGAGAATCTTAGGAAAGGGTTCATCCGACACTCTTCTTCTCCAGCTTTTGCAGGAATATTTTTCATCGAGTAAAAAGATCATTCCCTTCGCCCATGCGTAGACTACAGGGAATTGAATAGAATAACAGTCAAAAATCACAATCCTCTTCCTCTGATCCCAGAGCTTTTTCAGAGACTCCATTCTGCAAAAATATTTACAAAACTAGACTTACGAGGTGCCTACAACTTAATCAGAATCCGTGAGGGGGATGAATGGAAGACGGCTTTTCGGACACATTTTGGTCACTTTGAATATCTTGTTATGCCATTCGGACTTTGTAACGCACCAGCCACTTTTCAGCATTTTGTTAATAACATCTTCAGGGACTTCCTAGACTTATTGATGATTGTTTATCTGGATGACATTCTGATATTTTCAATTTCTCTAGAATTACACCGTAGCCATGTGAAGCAAGTTCTCCACAGACTGAGACAGAATGGATTGTACGCTAAAGCCGAGAAATGTGAATTTGAACGTCAGACCATTCATTTTCTTGGCTTGGTAATATCAAATGGGGGTGTGGCAATGGACCCTCAGAAAGTCTCGGCTATAATGTCCTGGCCACCTCCAACCGACAAGAAAGGGGTACAACGTTTTATCGGGTTTTCCAACTTATCAAAAATTTTTCTGGTATCATAGCACCTATTACACAACTCACAAAGAAACAAAACCCTTTCCAATGGACTGAGGCAGCTCAAGCTGCTTTCGACAAGCTAAAAGGACTATTTACCTCCACTCCAGTATTAAAGCATCCTGATCCTGCTTTGCCGTACATCCTGGAAGTGGATGCTTCTGGGAGTGCTGTAGGGGCCATCCTGTCCCAGCGTCAAGGACCTAAGTCTTTAATGCATCCCGTGGCTTTTTTCTCCAAAAAACTAGGGTTATCGGAGAGAAATTATGATGTGGGGGACCGAGAACTGTTGGCAATAAAATCAGCCTTGGAGGAGTGGCGGTACCTCTTGGAGGGAGCAGCACACCCAATATTGATCTTCACGGATCATAAAAATTTAGAATATCTCAGAACGCCTCAGACCCAGACAAGCGAGATGGGCTCTTTTTTTTCATGCTTTAACTTCCATATCACTTACCGGCCAGGGTCCAAAAATGTCAAACCTGATGCGTTATCCCGCATGTTCACAGAGACCGAAGTTTCATCAGCTCCAGATACTATCCTGCAAGCTGGAAATTTTCTGTTAACCCAATCCAATTTTTATCGCAGATCCGTCAGGCATCCCTGAGAACTTCCTTACCTCCAGGCAGGAACCTGCAAGAAAGAGATGGGCTTTACTGGCAGGGAAATAAAATATTTGTACCACAGGACCTGCGCACTACCATCCTACAGGCCTGCCATGACTATCCTTTGGCGGGTCATTTCGGGGGACACAAGAATATGGACTTAGTTCAAAGACATTTCTGGTGGCCCAATCTAGCAAAGGATTGCAGGGATTACGTTAGCTCTTGTTTAACCTGCCTCAAGAAAAAAAAAACAGTAAAAACAAGGCTTGGGGGTTACTTAGACCGCTGCCCATTCCTGAAAGACCATGGGATAAGATCGCAATGGATTTCATTGTTGAGCTTCCTCCTTCTGAAGGATTTTCGTCCATCTTTGTGGTGGTTGATCGTATTTCTAAGGTGGCACATTTTATCCCCATGAAGGGGACTGCATCAGCAACAGAGACGGCCAGGGTGTTCATTAAAGAAATTGTTAGGCTTCACGGAATTCCTGGTGACATTGTTTCTGATCGTGGGGTACAATTCACATCAAAGTTTTGGAAAGCATTGTGTGAAGCCCTGGGTATCAAACTCAGTTTCTCCTCAGCCTACCACCCCCAGACCAATGGGCAGACTGAACGTACCAACCAAACGTTGGAGCAATATCTACGTTGTTTTTCCTCCTTCACCCAGGAAGATTGGGCCTCATTACTGCCCCTGGCAGAATTTGAATTCAATAATTCCACCCACTCTACCACAGACCAGTCACCCTTCTTTTCCAATTATGGGTTCCACCCCTCTTTTTTTCCAACACTAGTGCCGGACTCTCCTTTGCCAGCTGTCCAGGATAGACTAAACTTCCTTGTTACCAACAATCAGGTGTTGAGAGAAACCATCTCCAAGTCACAGGAAAATAGTAAAAGATTCTTTGATAAAAGAAGAAGAGGGGAACTGGACCTGAAAACTGGTGACCGTGTGTGGCTTTCAACAGCAAACCTGAAACTGGCATGCCCTTCCAGGAAACTGGGACCCAGATACTTGGGACCCTTCCCAGTTAAGAGGAAGATTAATCCGGTAGCATTTGAACTCGAACTTCCTGACTCATTTAGGATCTACCCTGTGTTTCATGCTTCGCTACTGAAGCCTGACGTAGCGAATCCCTTTCCGGATCATGAAGTGGGACCCCCAGAAGCTATAATGGTGGATGCCGAAGAAGAGTTTGAGATTGAAGCCATCTTGGATTGTAGGAAACGACAGGGGCAGAACCAATACCTGACCAAGTGGAAAGGTTTTGGCCCGGAGGAAAATTCCTGGGAACCTGAGACCAATCTCCATGCTCAGAGACTGATACAGGCCTTTCATCGTTCCCACCCAGAGAAGATGGCTCAAATGGGCATCCGGAGGCTGCCCCTATGGAGGGGGCAATGTCAGAGAACTCACACAGCAAGCACCCGTCTCCATGCAGCAGCTGCCAATCCTCGTTCTGCTAATGCCAAGAAGCATGCACGGAACCATAGCCAGAGACAAATGAGATCAAGGGTGGGCATGCACAATGGCACCTCTATGCGAACGCGCACACGCGCTAACGCGCGCCCGCGAGTGCCAAAGCGCTAATATGCTAATGCGTGTGTGCCAATGTGCCAAGGTGCTAATGTGCTAACGCGCATGTGCCAATGTGCTAAGTTGCTAATGCACATGCGCGTATGCATGTACGCTGGTGCGAACCCTGGCACACAGCACCCTATATAAACAGACAGTCTGCCTAGCATCAGTGCTGGATTGTCTTCAGCTTGTTCCTGTGTTCCTGTTGTTACTTTGCCTGATTGACCTTGTTCCTGAAAACCCGGCTATCTTCTGACCATTCTCTTGGATCTCCCCTGCCTGCTGAACCTGCCTCTACCTGCAATACTGACATTGGCTTGAACTTATGATTACGGCTCTGCCTCCTCATTCTGTACCCTGCTGCCTGTCTGTTGCCAACCCCTGCCTGTTCCTGACTACGGTTTTGCCTTCTGACTAGGTACCCCACTGCCAGCCTGTTGCCGACTCCTGCCTGTTCCTGATTCTGCAGTTGATCCTGATCTGGCTCCCGCTGAACAAGTCTGGTGATCAGTTTCCACATCTCCTCAGCAGAGGTTCCTATATCTCCAAGTTCCAGCTTCCTGCCTGCAGGCACCTGCACCCTTTCGTTGGCCTCGTACTCCCTGTACCCACCACCAGGGGTGCTTGGACCAGAACTGTGCAAGAGGCCACCCTTATCATTTCGGGCTCCGCTGTAAGGTACGTGACACCATCAATATGGGGATAAGGTGTTTTGGGGGAGACCCCAAAGCACCCTTCCCATGTTGAGGGCATGTGGCCTGCTACAGTTCAGGAGGGGGGGCGCTCTCTCGTCCCCCCCTTTTCCTGTGGCCTGCCAGGTTGCATGCTCAGATAAGGGCCTCATATGGATTTTGAAGAGGACCCCCATGCCAATTTTTTTTAATTTTGGTGCAGGGTTCCCTTTAAAATCCATCAATCCTGATATGGATTTTAGGGGAAAATGCCACACCTTTTTTTTTTACATTTTGGCGCAGGGTTCCCCTAAATATTCATACCAGACCCAAAAGGCCTGGTAATGTACTGGGGGGGAACTCATATCATTTTTTTCAATGATTTTTATGTATATTGCCGGGATCCTACAATACATTACAGCTGTGAGCAGTTTTAAATGACATTTTTTCCTTTAGAAATGTCATTTTTCTGCTTTCATTAATAACACTATGAACGGCTGCTGTGTAAGCAGCCTTACATAGTGTAGAGCATGGTTCAGGTGCATGCTTTGGCCAATCAGCAGCCGTCAATGCACTGCGATCTCGCAGTGCATTGACGGTCTTGCAGTTAATTATAGGGCGTTCTGTGGGCACTCATATTTCCAGCGAACGCCCCATAATGTTCTAAATTCGGCGGATGGGCGAACACACGATGTTCGACTCGAACTTATGTTCGACTCGAACATCAGGCTCATCCCTTCTTATAGTTTAGACCATCTTTATGTAGAGCAACAATTATTTTCAGATCCTCAGAGAGTTCTTTGCCATGAGGTGCCATGATGAACTTCTAGTGACCAGTATGAGAGAGTGAGAGCGATAACACCAAATTTAACACACCTGCTCCCCATTCACACCTGATACCTTGTAACAATAATAACAAGTCACATGACATCGGACCGGAGAGGGAAAATGGCTAATTGGGCCCAATTTTGACATTTTCACTTAGGGGTGTACTCACTTTTGTTGCCAGCGGTTTAGACATGAATGGCTGTGTGTTGAGTTATTTTGAGGGGACAGCAAATGTACACTGTTATACAAGCTGTACACTCACTACTTTGCATTGTAGCAAAGTGTCATTTCTTCAGTGTTGTCAAATGAAAAGTATTCACTTTTGTGAGATACTGCAACTGTCAAGTGCAAAGGGAGACAGAGGTGAGGAAAGACTGGATGCAGGCAGGGACACAAAGCTGGAAGCAAGAGCTTGGAACAGGTGAGCATAACTGCGATTTTCTTTTTTTCAGAAAATATAGTAAATATTTGTAATTTTCTGGCAACAAATGAAAGATTTGAAGACGTTTGCAAAAAATTTGAAAAGTTGTTAAACTTATTGTTGGGCATTTGGTGGTATCTTGGGCCATCTTCAGTCAGTGGTATGTCCTTGACATCCAGTAGTCTATTGGAATGAATGCTTATAGGTGTCTTAGTTACAGCCTTGCCATCCCTATCCCTGTTTGATTGGCCAGAGCTCATATAGCCTTATGAGAAAACAAAAAAATATAAAAAATAAAGAAATTCAAACAGTAAAAAATGTAAGTCTGTAAACAAAATTCAACAGAAAAACATAAAAAATGTTGCATTCCCTTTGGGATAGTGTAAGTAGATCAGCAATTGTTGTATGATTGTATAGGGGACCTAATAGGGGGACACCTAATAATGGTCCCTTTCACTGATGACCAAAATCCAAAAGGTACTTGTGCAGGCAATTTTACCGCACCCACATACAACTCACAGGGTTTGGTAGGGTCAAAAAGATTTTGACACCTGTCCCATTATCTCCTTCCCCTCACCACCAACATGCCAACATTCCTCCTTATCGTATGCCTCCTCTGCCCCATTGCATTCCAAATGCTGATGGAGGGATGGCCTTCTGGGCAAAATAATGATGACTAGGTACATACCACTGTGGTTAAACACATGCCATTATCACTTTTAAAGGGGTGGAATGGGAGTAGCTGCAAAGCCAGAAGTTTGCCAAGCTAGCATTAAGAGCCTGAGCATGGGGGTGATTTGTGGGCATTTTTTACTTCCACTCTAGCACCTTCAGAAATGCTTATTTTAGTTGAATTGACTCTAGGACTCCTGTCTCCACATATTTTTTTTTTTTTTTATGGTCAGGAATGGTGAGCGTATAGGAGTTACCAATCAAAAAAAGTCATTCTAGCAGGAACCAGTCAAAGTCAAGCTAGAAATTGAAACACCTTAAACAGCTTTCATCCAGTACAGAAGATGCAACCAAGTTTTTTCTTTGTTATTTTTTGTGTGTGTCGAAAAAGAGGAGCCTAATTTTATGTGTCTAGAACTTGCTGTCTAAGCTGCAGGCGATACAAAAGCTGCTATTACTGGAGAGTAAAAGCTCTGCATAATTAACAAACATCATCAGCATTACAGTTCCTGCAAAATGTAGTAAGTTCATAGCCTGAAGGTTGCTTTCATCATAGTAAGTCTGTTTATCCTGTCCAAGATTAGATTAGTTTAATTATTATGAAAAAACACTGCTAAAAAATCTTACAGCCTAATTATGCAAATGCTTCTAAATGTTCACAAAAGTAATTTATTTATTTGGAGATAAATGAATCTGTTTTGTCATAAAACAGATTGTAGTCCTGGCAGTGAAAAAGCCAGGGTTGTATACCCTAAAGCAAAGAAAAACTTCCTGCACAAACATCACAGAGATCCCTAGATTGCAGCATTTAGGAATACATTAACATTCTTAACTGGGTTTATTACTATATTTTTTTCTGAATGATCCTGATAAGACACTGAGCTGTCTCTCAAGTTTTAAGATTTCCAGTATTAGCTTTGTAAAGATGAGAGTGTGAATTCTCAGAAGGAAAATTGGGCTGGTTGTCGAATACTTCTAAATGATGCCTTTGGGATCTATTTTAGTGCACCTGTTTGTACTTGTACAGTATTTTCATTTAGCTTTCCACGTAACTCCTCTTTTGGCAAAACAATGTATAAATATAATCCAAAGCTAAATTCTGCTTGCATTGGAAATTCTGCTTGAGGTTTCAGCTATATTCATTAGACATAGCTAAAATTAGAAGTATAAGCATCTTCATATATTATGTTTCACTTTGTTTATTTCTTTGTATCTCTGAGAAGTTTGAGCACTACTTTTTTTCAAATGTGTGCACCTATGCATACACACTTGTTTATTCTGTTACTATGGCTACTTGCATTATTTACACATGCACACACCTAGTATACATCAATGACTGTTCTCTTTGACTGCAAATTAATATTTGGAGTGTGTATACATAGATGGATTATACATTTTTATGAATGCGTGCTGGCATTCAATTCACTTTTTTGTGCCTACCCATTTTTTATGTTGATTCCTTCGTGTTTTCCCAAGCTGAGCCACAGCTTGCACATCTGTCTGGGACAAACAATTTCAAAATTTCTAGACCAACCACTGCATCAGGCAGATGTTTCTCGACTTTCAAGCACTCCTGATTTGCAAAGCTGGGAAAGGCTGAAAAATACGCAAACATATTTGTCAAAAGTTGACAGTTAACATTTTGCTTCTACTTAGAACTAGCAGTCAACACAAAAATATTATCTGTATACTTTTTAGGTGTTAGTCTAACATTATTATTAACAAAGTTATTTAATATTGCCCAACTTTAGACATTTCTTTTTTTACAGATGCCTTTCGGTGCAAGACCAATTTGTTATTTATGGCAGTAGTTATCTTACTCAGACGGTGCCAACAGCCATGGAGTGTTTGAAGGTTACTGTCAGAACAAAACTTTTTTTGCAGGAAAACACCAATTATATTAGCGTATGATTGACGCAAACTGTTAAAACCTAAAGCGAAGGGCAAAGCAAGATGCTTCACTTTAATTCCCCCCACTTAGCAATACATACTCACCTTCCCCTCATTCCTCTGCTGCTTCACTCATTTACCAGGAGCAAATAAAAAAAGAAAAAAAAATCCCCAGCAGGTACATGCAAAAGATGGCAGACGTGTGAAGCCCGAGCTCTGCCAACGGTTTGCTTCCTCTGCCTCCCGGTAAGCTTTCAACTTCCGCTCTGCACGGGGGAAACCCAGTACAATACAACAACACTCCTGGCTAGCCCTATGGGATCAGAAACCAACCCATATGCCCATTATAGAACGCTTTCTCCTCCAGCCATCCACTCCTTTCCTGGCACCACAGGACCCCAACACTTGCAGACTCTCTCATAGACCTGAAAGAAGACGCCTTCATTCCTCATCTCATCTCTCTGCAATTCTCTGGGCTTTATCTCACCACGTTCATAGTAGATGATTGGCTATGGACATACTTACAGAATATTACCCACAACATCTCTACAGAAGTGGGGAGAATTGCACAGGAGCTAAAGGGGGAGATTTTGGAGGAACAAATGGATCAGGTTGAGACGAAATTTGATGATTTCATACAATATGTCAATGTTCCAGAGGAAAATTATCTATACTTAAAGCATACTGTTTCTCAATTATAGCTACAAGAGAACCTGGAGAATAGGGAGAGGAGACAAAATATTCACCCTAGGAGGGTCCCAGAAACAGTTGGAGACTCAGACCTACAATCCTGTCTGTGGTTCTTATTTACTACCATCATTCTGTCCATTCTGGACACAGACTGGTGCCTGGATTGTGCTCAGAGATCTCTGGGCCCCAAACCACCTGCTGGTATGAGACCGAGGGATGTTGTCCGTTTTCAATAATACAAATCACAAAGAAACTCTACTTTTGAACAAATAAATCTACCATGGATTACGAAGGAGAAAATATTCAAATCTTCAGTGATCTCTCCCCTATTAAATTGGTCAAATGCCACAATTTGAGACAGATTACCTCCCATCTACAAAAAATCTCTCCCCTATTAAATTGGTCAAATGCCACAATTTGAGACAGATTACCTCCCACCTACAAAAAATCAAGTGCAGTATTCCCATTCAGGGAATACGTTGGGGATTCCTATTCAGATCGATCATCATCAAGGAAGGTTTTCAATTCAGTATCAGAGAGCTTCAAGAAGTAGAAGCCACAACTTGTGGAAGAGGCCTTTGTGATTCCTCTTCCAAGGCCCCATCCTACCACAACTTCTAGCAAGATTTGCATCCCGGCTAAACCCAAAAACAGATGTCGACTCCTCATTGTAGCTGTCCCTCTTATCAGCCTCCTTGACTTCTTTTGGTGGGATTTTTGTGCTCCGAACACTTTCATGCAATGTGACTTATCTGCTTATGATATTGCTACAATACCTTACCCTGCTAATGGGTACCTTCACAACCCCACTGGTACTCACAAGGTTTCAAGTATTTTTCTTTGTCATCAGCCTTTTATAGGGAGTAGACTTCTCTGCCCGCCCAGCTGTTGCTGTCCACATGTACCTTTTTAGACCACAGGTTTTCACATTGTGATTTGAGACCTATTTATCTCAGGCTCTACAAATATGTTTATTTATTTATTTATTTATTTTCTAAGGCTCTATGTCAAATTACAAGTTATGGTTTTTGTAGTTTATGTTTTTCCTGTTGGATTATTCAGTTCTTTATACCCCCACTATTGCACGCCAGATTCTACCTCACATTTATATACAAATTACATTGGTTTTGGTTTTTCTATTGCTACATCATGCTTCTGAAAATTGTGTTATGCAATGTAAAAGGTTTAAATTCCATCAGAAAGAGTTGTAATTTAAAGCTTCCAATGCTGACGTGATCTTTGTAAACAAACACTCCCCTGGTAAAGCAGGAGTTTCAATGCTTACGTGTCCCCTGAAGGTTAACTCTTCTACATTTGACCCACACAGGCGGTATATTTTACTTAACTGTACATTGTTGGGTACCACCCTTATATTGCTAAATATTTAAGCCCCAAACTCCGGGCAAATCCAATTTCAATCTCAAACTTTAGACAGACTATTGCAATGATCTAATCCACTAACTATTATAGGGAGTAACTTCAACCTAGTTATGTCCCCTTATAGGTATAGACGATCACTTATTGGTGGACACCCGTCTAAAAATCTTAATAATATATCTGCATCTTTTCACACAGTTATCAGAGAATACAATCTCTTTGATCATTGGTGGATTAAACACCTGCTACACAAACAGTACTCCTTTTATTCTACTGCTCATCGGGTTTATTCTAGATTCAATTTTTTTTATGTGCACACACCAGTGTGAAATATGTCCCGCCTACGCACTGTACCAACCTCAAGCACCAGCTTAAAGAACTTGATATGACTAGATTGGAAAAATCTTTCATGGACAAAATAAAAAAATATTATGAATATTTCAATAAACCCCATAGAATGCTGGTGAGCAGACTAATGCCGCGTACACACGAGCGGACTTTATGGCGGACTTTGCCCGGCGGACTGGATTTCGTCGGACAATTCGATGTGTGTGGGCTCCAGCGGACTTTGTTTTCTCAAAAGTTGGACGGACTTAGATTTGAAACTTGTTTCAAATTTATCCGTTGAAATCGAGTCCGGTCGAAAAGTCCGCCGTCTGTATGCTAGTTCGACGGACAAAAAAGCCACGCTAGGGCAGCTATTGGCTACTGGCTATGAACTTCCTTGTTTTAGTCCGGTCGTACGTCATCACGTACGAATTCGACGGACTTTGGTGGATTATGTGTAGGCAAGTCCGTTCATTCAGAAAGTCCGTCGGAAAGTACGTTGAAAAGTCCGCCAGGCAAAGTCCGCCGTAAAGTCCGCTCGTGTGTACGCGGCATAAGAACCAGACCTCTTTAATCTACACCAGACTTTATTTTATGCGCTGATAGTACCCCCACATTTGATCCGCATTCTATAAGCTTTTTTTGAAGAGTCCCACCCCCCTTTACGACCTACTAAATTTCAAGAATTTATGGGCTTTTTCTCACTGCTCAAACTGACTCCAGACGATTTACAAACTCTTAATGCAGACATTTCAATGGAAGAATTAGCTGCAGTAATAAAAAGGATTTACCCTATCATAAATCACCTGGACCTGATGGTCTTCCTTCCTCTTTTTTTTCCATAAACAATTTTATTGAAAATAGAAAGAACAGTGCATACAATGAAAGCATCACAACTATTTTTTATAAAATTCAATGGCATATAAATTCACCATGGCATTAAAAAAAAACAAAAAAAACCCCATAATTGTACACAAAACTCATTCCTAGGGATTAGGTAAGTAAGAGGTATGGTGTCCCATAAAGGGATACAGGGCTCCTATGTCTCTCCACATGTAGATATTCTAATCCCGCAGTATACTACTGGAAGGGTGTGCCGGCAGAATGAGACAGGCTCTTACAGAAAAGAGGTAGAAAGGGAGAAGAGAGAGGATGAGTTGAAGGGTAGGGGGGAGGGGGAAGGAAAGAGGGTATGGGACATAGGGTTATGTCAGGACCAGTGTCTACTCTCCAATTTTGCCTTATGTCTCAGTTTAAGTTTCTTTTACTTCTGATGACTAATGAAGTATCAATGCGAGTTTAAGAGTCATAGGCTTGAAAGCGTTGAGTTGTTTTGAAGTGGGTCCAGCATGCCCACGTTTTCATATACTTTTGTATTTGATCTTGGGAGATGTAAATAAGCTTATCCATCTCCTCTATTCTAGAAATCCTAATGAACCATTCTCTAATAGTTGGAATGCGCGTAGATTGCCAGTGTACCAGAACGCATAGTCTCGCCACAATTTCCATATGCATGGCCAATGATTTATGATATTCTTTTTTGGTTATATATGTATGGTGTAAGAGTACTGTGCCGGAGAGTAATCTAAGGCATATGTAGTAACATGTATAATGACCTCATGAACTTCTTTCCAGAATGGTTGAGGGGATTCACATTGAAGCATGGTTCCCTTTGCTTTGGTCTTCCTTACTCTTATTACAAACATTTTCTCCCCATTCTAGCCCCTGAACCTGCTTACTCTTTATAGCTCGTTACTTAACCACTTGAGCCCCGGACTATTATCCTGCCTAAGGACCAGAGGTCTTTTTCCAATTTGGCACTGCGTCGCTTTAAGTGCTAATTGCACGGTCATGCAATGCTGTACCCAAACGAAATTTGCGTCCTTTTCTTCCCACAAATAGAGCTTTCTTTTGATGGTATTTGATCACCTCTGCGGTTTTTATTTTTTGCGCTATAAACGGAAAAAGACCAAAAATTTTGAAAAAAAATGATATTTTCTACGTTTTGTTATAAAAAAAATCCAATAAACTCAATTTTAGTCATACATTTAGGCCAAAATGTATTCGGCCACATGTCTTTGGTAAAAAAAAATGTCAATAAGCGTATATTTATTGGTTTGCGCAAAAGTTATAGCGTCTACAAACTAGGGTACATTTTCTGGAATTTACACAGCCTATGTCATTTCTTGAGGTGCTAAAATGGCAGGGCAGTACAAAACCCCCCCAAACGACCCCATTTTGGAAAGTAGACACCCCAAGGAAATTGCTGAGAGGCATGTTGAACCCATTGAATATTTATTTTTTTGTCCCAAGTGATTGAATAATGACAAAAAAAAAAAAAATTACAAAAGTTGTCACTAAATTATATATTGCTCACACAGGCCATGGGCCTATGTGGAATTGCACCCCAAAATACATTCACAGGCATGGTGAGTATTTCGCAGCTCTCATTTGTTTTTGAAAATGAAGAAAGACAAGAAAAAACATTTTTTTTTCTTTTTTCAAAACTTTGTGACAAAAAGTGAGGTCTGCAAAATACTCACTATACCTCTCAGCAAATAGCTTTGGGTGTGTACTTTCCAAAATGGGGTCATTTGGGGGGGGGTTTGTGCCACCTGGGCATTCCATGGCCTCCGAAACTGTGATAGGCAGTGAAGAGTGAAATCAAAAATTCACGCCCTTAGAAAGCCTGAAGGCGGTGCTTGGTTTTCGGGGTCCCGTACGCGGCTAGGCTCCCAAAAAGTCTCACACATATGGTATCCCCGTACTCAGGAGAAGCAGCAGAATTTATTTTGGGGTGCAATTTCACATATTACCATGGCATGTTTGAGCAATATATCATTTAGTGACAACTTTGTGCAAAAAAAAATAAAAATTTGTCTCTTTCCCGCAACTTGTGTCACAATATAAAATATTCCATGGACTCGACATGACTCTCAGCAAATAGCTTGGGGTGTCTACTTTCCAAAATGGGGTCATTTGGGGGGGTTTGAACTGTCCTGGCATTTTATGCACAACATTTAGAAGCTTATGTCACACATCACCCACTCTTCTAACCACTTGAAGACAAAGCCCTTTCTGACACTTTTTGTTTACATGAAAAAGTTATTTTTTTTTGCAAGAAAATTACTTTGAACCCCCAAACATTATATATTTTTTTAAAGCAAATGCTGTACAGATTAAAATGGTGGGTGTTTCATTTTTTTTTTCCACACACTATTTGCGCAGCGATTTTTCAAACGCATTTTTTGGGGAAAAAACACACTTTTTAAAATTTTAATGCACTAAAACACACTATATTGCCCAAATGTTTGATGAAATAAAAAAGAAAAAAAAGATGATCTTAGGCCGAGTACATGGATACCAAACATGACATGCTTTACAATTGCGCACAAACGTGCAGTGGCAACAAAATAAATACATTTTTAAAACCCTTTAAAAGCCTTTACAGGTTACCACTTTAGATTTACAGAGGAGGTCTACTGCAAAAATTACTGCCCTCGATCTGACCTTCGCGGTGATACTTCACATGCATGGTGCAATTGCTGTTTACATTTGACGACAGACCGACGCTTGCGTTCGCCTTAGCGCGAGAGCAGGGGGCGACAGGGGTGCTTTTTTTTTTTTTTTTCTTTATTATTTTTTTGCTTTTTTATCTTATTTTTAACTGTTCCTTTCATTTTTTTTTCATTTTTATTGTTATCTCGGGGGATGTAAATATCCCCTATGATAGCAATAGGTAGTGACAGGTACTCTTTTTTGAAAAAATTGGGGTCTATTAGACCCTAGATCTCTCCTCTGCCCTCAAAGCATCTGACCACACCAAGATCGGTGTGATAAAATGCTTCCCCAATTTTCCAATGGCGCTATTTACATCCGGCAAAATCTAAGTCATAAAATGCTCGTAGCTTCCGGTTTCTTAGGCCATAGAGATGTTTGGAGCCACTCTGGTCTCTGATCAGCTCTATGGTCAGCTGACTGAATCACCGGCTGCATTTTCAGGTTCCCTGTTGAGACAGGAGAGCCAGAGGAAAACACGGAAGATGGTGGGGGGGGCATTCCCTCCCACGGCTTGTAAAAGCAGTCTAGAGGCTAATTAGCCGCTAGGATTGCTTTTACATGAAAGCCGACCGCTGGCTGAAAAGAATGATACCAAGATGATACCTAAACCTGCAGGCATCATTCTGGTATAACCACTCAAAGTCGTGAATGGCGTACCTGAAGACAAAAAAATGGTTAACAATAAAGCACAGTAAACGGTAAAGTATAAAAAATTGCATACCTGAAAAACAAATATGATAAAACATAATAACAATAAAACATTGCAGAATAGAATACAGTAAAAAAGAGCAGAACAATAGAGAGAGAGAATAGAGAGAGAGAGAACAATAAAACAACAACTATTTTTTTTTATTTTATATATATATTTTTTTTTTTTTACACTTTTTTTGTAACTAACTTTTATAACTGTAACCGGTTCCAGGTTCAGGTCTCTCAAAATGCGATGGCATCTTGGGAGACCCTGTGAAAGTGTGTCCTAGTCTGTGCAATGCCGTACCCTACGCTAATACTCAACTACTGAATGGTAGCGTTCAAAACATTCACCAATGCAAAGACCAGGATTGTCAGGACAGGAGGGACAATAATAGCGGGTGTCACGCCTATATCCGCGCTTGCTGCAGACATGACATCTTTTTTGGGGGGGTTCGTTGGGTAGGGGTACTCGGGAGGACATAAAGAAAATGCCTCTCATGCAGCCGACTGCATTTGGTTGAGGATGTGAATGGGGGAAGTACGGGCGCTGCAGAAGTGGTGGGTTCCCAGTTAGGATTGGCGAATGCAGCAGGAAGGGCATTATGGGCACGATGGCCTGTGTTTGTCTTTTTGGTGGCAGCGGGACACTACTTGTGCTTGCTACCTCACCAGCTTGAACTGCACTTATGGGACTCGCCACGTCACCAAGTGTTACTGCAGTGGTGGTTTGACTATGACCGGGGTGTACTAGGCCCCTGGCGCTTTCCAGTTCACCAAAACACTACCAAAAAAACTGTTAGCGATTGCAGGGATCAGGCCTGACTCTGCAAATGCTGCAGTTATGCGTTTAGTGGTTTGTAAGTGACAGTGATCGATTGATACTGCACTTGGGTGAGCTGGGCTGGGCCGGGCGGAGGGGCAAAACGCAGGTGCTAGCAGGTATCTTAGCTGATCCCACTAACACTGCGTTTTTGGGAACCCTAAACTGCTGGGGACGCTAGTATAGATCTGATTGGATCAGATATTGATCCGTTCAGATACTATACCACTAAGGGAGGTGTACGCTGCGTGCGTGGGTGTTAGTGGTACTGGCACTAACCTGACGCTGGCTGGTGCTTGCCAGTTCACCAGAATGCTACCAAAAAAACTGTTAGCGATCGCAGGGATCAGGCCTGACTCTGCGAACGCTGCAGTTATGCATTTAGTGTTTTGTAAGTGACAGTGATCGATCGATACTGCACTTGGGTGGGCTGGGCTGGGCTGGGCTGGGCCGGGCGGAGGGGCAAAATGCAGGTGCTAGCAGGTATCTGGGCTGATCCCGCTAACACTGCGTTTTTGGGAACCCTAAACTGCGGGGACACTAGTATAGATCTGATCGGATCAGATATTGATCCTTTCAGATACTATACCACTAAGGGAGGTTTACGGTGCGTGCGTGGGTGTTAGCGGTACTGGTGCTAACCTGACGCTGCCTGGGGCTGGTGCTTGCCAGTTCACCAAAACGCTACCAAAAAAAACTAGCAACAGAAAAATCCTAGTGTTGGAGTACCTAATATACAGGGTGACTCTGTAGGTACTTTGGATAATATTTGTGCCAACGTCCCCGATAATCTATAGAAGGCATCAAGAGGCTAAATAGTGGGACTTTGAGGGCACAACCATAATAAACTAACAAAAAATATATAAAAAACTTAATTTTTATTAATAGCGTAAAAAACACATAGAACAGACATGAAGGTTAAAAACACATCAGATATAGGCATACAACTCAGTTACATACACCATAATGAATCCTATCCTGCAGTCTCCTAGATAATTCTCTATAATTGTGTATAAACTGTATAACCAGTAATTACGGGTAGAATAAAGGGTACACTTCCCCTGTAAAGTTGAATTTGAGAGAATGCTGCAGGTCTGGTGTTCCAAAAGTGGTGTAGTCTCTAATTGCTCTACATGTTTCACGTTGACAAGGAACGCTTCTTCAGGAGCTAGAGGTTCTATTAAAAATACATACAAACAAAAAGGACAAACATCATAATCACAATACTAGAGAACTATTCACACTATATAAACTATAACAAGATATGGGTAACAGCTGGGTCGGAAATTCCGCCCTACCCAAGGTGAGGCACGGCAGGGGCCCTATAAAAGACTAAGGTCTCGAATGGAAGGACAGCACAGCCTGGTAGTTTAGGGAGGCCCCCACAAGTGAGGCCAGTGCGAACATAGAATAACATAATTAAGAGTAAGTAATTAAGTGGGTAAATTTGAGGTAGAGCCAGCAAATTACAATCATGAGTGGACAGATAAGTTGCTAGTTGGTGCCCGAGAGCAGAGGGAGAAACAGAAAAAACGGGAAGCAGAAAACAGAAGCCAATTAAATAGAAAAAAAAAAAAAAAAAAAAAAAAGAGAATTTTTTTACCAAAAATCGCTTACCAAATGGATATGAAGAAAAGAAAAATGCTCACAATAGTGAATCTATTCAATGCATCGCTGTCAGCGATCAGAAGTAAATATATATATCTGAAAAGAAGTCGAATGGGCAGCAAACAAGGAGCAAAGGCCTCCCAAATGTGTATCACATCTGATGGTTAGAGGTAAGCGGGTTAGTTTGTATGGGCTGCAGTTCTAATAAATAGAAAAACAAAAGGAAATTAAATAAGGATCAGCATGAAAAGTCAAAATGAGTAACATGAAAGAAAGATCTTGTGAGAGAGAGGCACCAACAATGAACTTACCCCACAAAAATAGCACAGGAGTCTGGAGGTGTTCAGTCCTCCTGGAATGCTGCCAGGTTGTATGTCTCAAAGTGAGACAGAGAGCCGGCCCCATAAATAGGGACATCCTGATCGGAAACAGCCGGTCTAATCAGGCCGGCGTCATCCGATCCCAGTGCGGGCAACTGCGCATGCGCCGGGCAACGTCATCGGCCAAGCTAGATGACGCAGGCGCGGAAGGGAGCTCCGCGCATGCGCCGAACCAGGGCCTGAAAAGACGGAGACCGGGCATTGCTAGAGCTGCAGAGACGGAGACAAAGAGGAACCCGGAGGCTCTCGCGCTCACGTCAATCGCCGCACATCCGGTCAGATGGTCAAACCGGATGTGCGGCGCTGTGCAGTGGAAACTACCAGGAGTGGTGGCCAACCTAGTCCATGGGAGACCAAAACTAAGGGCACAATGCCAAACATAACCACAGGGGGGCGGAAAGAATAACAAAATACAAGGAAAGCAAATACAATCTATGTACAGCGATTACAAGTACAATTAAAGATTAAGTGAGATCAAACATGTATATGGCAAAGCCAAAAATATACCAAAGTGTACATCGATAAGTACATAAAGAGGGGGAGGAAGGAGAAAGGGCCTGGGAAATAGCACATTGATCTGAGATATGAATATTAAGTAAGGTCTCAATGGTTTAATGATTAATGATTATATATACATTTTCTTAAAGACGTGTGTTATTAGCTTCCAAGCGGCGAAAACCACGTCAGCAGGTAAAGTAGAAAATTATTAGGGAGGGGGAGGGAAAGGAAAGGGGGAAAAAGGGAAAAGGGGGGGGGGGAAAGGGGGGGGGGAAAAAAGGGGAAGGGAATGGTGAATGGGGTGGGCTGAACTTAGAGAAATGGTTTATATGAGAGGGATTCGTTCAAGCCAGGTGCTCTAATGGCGTTTAACCGTTCAATCCATAAGGACTCTTTTTGTAAAATGAACTTGTCCCATTCCCCACCTCTAGGGTTTCTTGGGATGACGGCCAAGACAGTAAAAGAAATACAGGATGTATCAAAACGGTGGTATAGATCAAGGTGTCTGCTCACGGGTGTGAGCATTTTCCCATTCCCGGAGTAATAAACATGGTCGTTGATTCTTTGCCTAAGTTGTCTGGCCGTCTTTCCCACATAAAAAACCCCGCAGGTGCAGGTCATCAAGTACACCACCCCCTGTGTGTGGCAGGTCGCTGAAAATTTTGGATAGTAGGTTTCGCCGCTTGGGAGCAAGACTGGGTACGCAGAAGATATCCACGGGCAGAAGGAACAGCTGCCACAAGGTGCTGTGCCCCTTGGTGCTCGGGAAGAAGTTAGGTCGAAAGGTTTATATTGACTGGATACAAGTCGGTCTTTAAGGGACACCGTACGTCTATAGACTATCCCTGGGTATGGATTAACATACTTCCCGAGTATAGGGTCCTCTGTTAGAAAATGCCAATGCTTTCTAAGGATGTGACTGATGGTTTGGTGATGCGCAGAGAATCGGGTAATGAATTTAACGGTGGGGTCCTGTGATCGGGCTTTGTTCGTATAAAGTAACTCGTTTCGTGATCTATTTTTAGCTTTGTTGAAGGCCTTCCGTAAGAGTGATCGGCTGTAACCTCTGGCTAACAGCCGGGATCTGAGCAGATTTGCTTGGTGTTGGAAATCTGTTATGTGAGTGCAGTTTCGACGGAGGCGAATGTATTGCGCATATGGTATGCTTTTTATGAGGGTAGGTGGATGTGCACTTGTGGCATGTAGCAGTGTATTTCCTGCTGTTCTTTTTCGGTATAGATTTGTTGACAAAGTATTGTTCGCGTCTCTGTATATCTCAAGATCTAAGAAACTGATACTTTGCACGTCACAGTGGTGGGTAAATGTTAAATTAAAATGATTAACACCCAATAACCGTATAAATTGTTGCAAAGTTTGTTTAGTGTCTGTCCAGATCATAAAAATATCATCTATGTAACGTTTCCAGATCAGAATGTGATCTAGATATTCCGATAGATGATCTCGAGAAAACAGATGACGTTCCCACCCCCCCAGGTACAGATTGGCGTAGCCAGGGGCACAGCAAGTGCCCATGGCTACGCCCTGCACCTGGAGGTAGTGGGAACCCATGAATTCAAAAGTATTATGGGTCAAGATAAAGTGAAGTAACTTTAAAATAAAATCGTTGTACTTCCACTGGTGGTGATCCTCCTCATACAGAAAAGTGCGAACCATCCCAACCCCCTGCTCGTGAGGGATGCTGGAGTAAAGGGCCTCCACATCCAGTGTCACGAGCAGGGAGCCAGGAGGGACTGGTAACCCCTCAATCTGTTTCAAAAGGTCTAGGGTATCTTTGGTATACGACGGAAGGGCCGTGACATGGGGCATAAGTGTGGCATCTATAAGTTTACTGGCATTGTCTGTTAAGCTACCGATACCTGAAATTATCGGTCTCCCAGGGGGCGACACTGGGTCCTTATGCACTTTAGGGAGTGCATAGAACGTCGCCACCCTGGGAGACCGAACATTCAGGTACTCGTAGATGTCCTTGGTGATTAGCCCTTTCAAAAAAGCGTCACCGATAATCTCCAAAAATTGGTTCCTAAAAGATATGGTGGAAGATGCAGGTATTTTTTTGTACCAGTCTTTGTTGGATAGAATCTTGAGGCACATAGTTTCATAGGAGGATCTCGTTAGGAGAACTATGTTGCCGCCTTTATCGGCGGGCTTTACAATAACGTCAGGGTGATTGTGTATTCTGGAAATGGCTTGACGTTGTTTTACAGTTAAGTTGTTTTTTCTAGATGGTGTGTCCATATGTTTGATGTCGCTCACCACATTCTGTAAGAATGTCCAGATCTGAGGATTTTGAGAGAGGTCAGGAAAATGTCGGGATTTGGGCTTGAATCTATTAACTAAGGATGTGGGCGGAGTTGCGGATACTGGTGTAGGGGTATCATTAAGCGCTCTATTGTCATTTTCCTCTAAGAGGAGTATTAAGTCACGAAGTGCCCTAAACTCATCCATTTTAAAGTGTTTTATGCTCTCCGAAAATTCCCGTTCCTCTTTGGTTCTTAATCGATCAGGGTCGAAAAGAAATTTGTAAGTGAGATTTCGGGCAAACATGTAGGCATCTTTGATTGTCTCATATTTATCAATTTTTTGTGTTGGACAGAAACTCAATCCCAGTTTTAGTACGCTGAGATCTTGGTCAGAGAAGTGATAAGGGGTAAGGTTTATGACATCAAGTCCTAAGTGTGAGGCGGCACTATCCCGGGTGTCGGAAAATTTAGGGTAGGTGTTGCATTGGAGATGACATGGGAGTCAAGTGTACTTTGCTTTTTGGACATTTGTGATTGGGTGAGGGAAAATGAGTTAGATAGGTTCAAAGAATTAGGAAGATGTGGTGGGACTGTCATGTTCGTGGATATACTATTGAGAGAACTCGTTTGAGAGTTTAACAATAGTAGTGCTTTTTGTGCATTAGGGCCTATATAGTTAGACTGTAAGTGAGTACCACCACCTTTTGAAGGGAGAACCCCTTGACGCAGTGAACCGTCCATACGTTTAATGTCCTGCTTGTCGATTTTCTTTTTAGGATAGGGTGTATAGTGCCCGCCACCATATTGTCTCTTACGTGCACCAGTGTCATTGGGTATAGTCTTCAAGTCTCTTCCCGTGGATGTCTGTGAGGAGGGAATGGGTAAAGAAGAATCAGAATCAATTTCAGTATCATCATCTGTATACATTGTATCATTGTCTAGATGTTGTTTTCTTGGAGTCGTTTTTCTAAATCTGCGATTGTGAGAGGGGGAATGCCAGTGATAGGCATAGCCTTCCACAAAAGCACATTTATCTTTCATAAATTTATTTTGTTTTTTGAAAATGATATCTTTGTTAATTTTGGTGATATAATCCTTAACCTCCTGCCATTTTTGATTGAACTGCGCATGACTTTTCAGATTATCGTTTTTAGTTTGAAACGTGATTATTTCTTCATCAAGTTGGCCAAGTTCATTTTGGTAGTGAGATATTAGAAGTTTAATAAGATCCGTACTACATTGGGTGAGGATTTTTTCCCATGCAGTCTTGAACTCAGTGCTTATATTTTGAAAAGATGGAAATACCTGGATCCTCAAGCCCACCGGGCTTAGATTTTCTCGTGTATATTGTTGAAGGAAATCCACATGCCAATGCAGGTTAGATTTCTTCTTCAATAGTTTTTTCATTTTGGTGATGTAGTGATTAAGCCCGATTTCATGTCCTGTATCCGTTAAACAGCTTGCTTGGACATCATTGATGTAGCCCAACCAAGCGTTACCCACAAAGTCCATTCCAGATCAACCCGCTGGCCCCTATAGTCCACTAAATTGAGTTATTTCAGAATAGGAGGGCAAAAAAGGTAATTATATAACAAGGAATGTTTTGATTAGAAAAATAGAAATGTCACCTTACTAGGAAAAAAACAAATGGGATGCTTCCACCCCTGTTTTGGAATAGCAACAGAAAAATCCTAGTGTTGGAGTACCTAATATACAGGGTGACTCTGTAGGTACTTTGGATAATATTTGTGCCAACGTCCCCGATAATCTATAGAAGGCATCAAGAGGCTAAATAGTGGGACTTTGAGGGCACAACCATAATAAACTAACAAAAAATATATAAAAAACTTAATTTTTATTAATAGCGTAAAAAACACATAGAACAGACATGAAGGTTAAAAACACATCAGATATAGGCATACAACTCAGTTACATACACCATAATGAATCCTATCCTGCAGTCTCCTAGATAATTCTCTATAATTGTGTATAAACTGTATAACCAGTAATTACGGGTAGAATAAAGGGTACACTTCCCCTGTAAAGTTGAATTTGAGAGAATGCTGCAGGTCTGGTGTTCCAAAAGTGGTGTAGTCTCTAATTGCTCTACATGTTTCACGTTGACAAGGAACGCTTCTTCAGGAGCTAGAGGTTCTATTAAAAATACATACAAACAAAAAGGACAAACATCATAATCACAATACTAGAGAACTATTCACACTATATAAACTATAACAAGATATGGGTAACAGCTGGGTCGGAAATTCCGCCCTACCCAAGGTGAGGCACGGCAGGGGCCCTATAAAAGACTAAGGTCTCGAATGGAAGGACAGCACAGCCTGGTAGTTTAGGGAGGCCCCCACAAGTGAGGCCATCGATGTACACTTTGGTATATTTTTGGCTTTGCCATATACATGTTTGATCTCACTTAATCTTTAATTGTACTTGTAATCGCTGTACATAGATTGTATTTGCTTTCCTTGTATTTTGTTATTCTTTCCGCCCCCCTGTGGTTATGTTTGGCATTGTGCCCTTAGTTTTGGTCTCCCATGGACTAGGTTGGCCACCACTCCTGGTAGTTTCCACTGCACAGCGCCGCACATCCGGTTTGACCATCTGACCGGATGTGCGGCGATTGACGTGAGCGCGAGAGCCTCCGGGTTCCTCTTTGTCTCCGTCTCTGCAGCTCTAGCAATGCCCGGTCTCCGTCTTTTCAGGCCCTGGTTCGGCGCATGCGCGGAGCTCCCTTCCGCGCCTGCGTCATCTAGCTTGGCCGATGACGTTGCCCGGCGCATGCGCAGTTGCCCGCACTGGGATCGGATGACGCCGGCCTGATTAGACCGGCTGTTTCCGATCAGGATGTCCCTATTTATGGGGCCGGCTCTCTGTCTCACTTTGAGACATACAACCTGGCAGCATTCCAGGAGGACTGAACACCTCCAGACTCCTGTGCTATTTTTGTGGGGTAAGTTCATTGTTGGTGCCTCTCTCTCACAAGATCTTTCTTTCATGTTACTCATTTTGACTTTTCATGCTGATCCTTATTTAATTTCCTTTTGTTTTTCTATTTATTAGAACTGCAGCCCATACAAGCTAACCCGCTTACCTCTAACCATCAGATGTGATACACATTTGGGAGGCCTTTGCTCCTTGTTTGCTGCCCATTCGACTTCTTTTCAGATATATATATTTACTTCTGATCGCTGACAGCGATGCATTGAATAGATTCACTATTGTGAGCATTTTTCTTTTCTTCATATCCATTTGGTAAGCGATTTTTGGTAAAAAAATTCTCTTTTTTTTTTTTTTTTTTTTTTTTTCTATTTAATTGGCTTCTGTTTTCTGCTTCCCGTTTTTTCTGTTTCTCCCTCTGCTCTCGGGCACCAACTAGCAACTTATCTGTCCACTCATGATTGTAATTTGCTGGCTCTACCTCAAATTTACCCACTTAATTACTTACTCTTAATTATGTTATTCTATGTTCGCACTGGCCTCACTTGTGGGGGCCTCCCTAAACTACCAGGCTGTGCTGTCCTTCCATTCGAGACCTTAGTCTTTTATAGGGCCCCTGCCGTGCCTCACCTTGGGTAGGGCGGAATTTCCGACCCAGCTGTTACCCATATCTTGTTATAGTTTATATAGTGTGAATAGTTCTCTAGTATTGTGATTATGATGTTTGTCCTTTTTGTTTGTATGTATTTTTAATAGAACCTCTAGCTCCTGAAGAAGCGTTCCTTGTCAACGTGAAACATGTAGAGCAATTAGAGACTACACCACTTTTGGAACACCAGACCTGCAGCATTCTCTCAAATTCAACTTTACAGGGGAAGTGTACCCTTTATTCTACCCGTAATTACTGGTTATACAGTTTATACACAATTATAGAGAATTATCTAGGAGACTGCAGGATAGGATTCATTATGGTGTATGTAACTGAGTTGTATGCCTATATCTGATGTGTTTTTAACCTTCATGTCTGTTCTATGTGTTTTTTACGCTATTAATAAAAATTAAGTTTTTTATATATTTTTTGTTAGTTTATTATGGTTGTGCCCTCAAAGTCCCACTATTTAGCCTCTTGATGCCTACCAAAAAAAACTGTTAGGGATCAGTCCTGAATCTGCGAACGCTACAGTTATGCATTTAGTGTTTTGTAAGTGACAGTGATCGATCGATACTGCACTTGGGTGGGCTGGGCTGGGCCGGGCGGAGGGGCAAAACGCAGGTGCTAGCAGGTATCTGGGCTGATCCCGCTAACACTGCGTTTTTGGGAACCCTAAACTGCTGGGGACACTAGTATAGATCTGATCGGATCAGATATTGATCCTTTCAGATACTATACCACTAAGGGAGGCGTATTCTGCGTGCGTGCGTGGGTGTTAGCGGTACTGACGCTAATCTGACGCTGCCTGGGGCGACGCATATCACCGCCGGGCGATCAGGGGGCTAAACCTTTATTAGGTAATAAACGCCCTGACACTATAAAAAATAAATGAACTAACCAGCGTCACGGTGATCAGTGGTGAAAGGGTTAACTAGGGGGCAATCAAGGGGTTAAAACATTTATTAGGTAGTATATGGGGTCCCTGACGCTGACGGCGAACCTAAATATTTACTTCCCTAACTAGCGTAACCAGCGACACTAATACAGCGATCAGAAAAATGATCGCTTAGTGACACTGGTGACGGGGGGTGATCAAGGGGTTAAAACTTTATTAGGGGGGGTTAGGGGGGTATCCTAGACCTAAAGGGGGCTAACCCTAACTGTCCTAACACTGTAACTGTCACAAACTGACACCAATGCAGTAATCAGAAAAAAAAACAAAAAAAACTGCTTGGTGTCAGTTTGTGACGGGGGGGGTGATTGGGGGGGATCGGGGGGCGATCGGGGGGGGGGGATCAGGGTGTTTTGTGTGCCTGGCATGTTCTACTGAGTGTGTAGTGTTGTGCACTCACATAGATGTCTTCTCTCCTCGGCGCCGGAACTGAAAATACCGAGCCGAGGAGAGATGACATCATTTCCTTTGCTGCTGTTTAGCATACAGCAGCAAAGGAATGTTCCCATTGGCCGGCGGCGATTGCGAGGGGGGGGCCACGAACGGATGGCCTCCCCCTCACCTCCGATCACCGGGGCACAAAAGAGTGCCGCCTCTGGCACCGGGGGGGTTCGATCGGACCCCCCACCCGCGGGGGGCAAATCATGTAGATGTACGTGATTTTGCCTGCCCGTGCCATTCTGCCGACGTATATCGGCGTGAGGCGGTCTTTAGGTGGTTAAAGGGGAAATGCCCCACTCTCAATTTCTGTATTCCTTTATTGCAGTTATTCCAAAAGCGGGAAGGATACCTCCCTTCCCACAAATTATAGATCTATAGTATTACTTAATTCTAATTACAAAATTTTTACTAGGATCTTAGCCAATAGGCTCACCCAGACACTGCACGAGACCAAGTAGGTTTCATACTAGCGAGACAAGCTGGGGACAATAATACACGTTGGACGATAGATTTGATAGATTTAGTAAACAAATGCAAAACACCAGCATTAATACTGAACTTAGAAAGCCTTTGATAGGCTAGGCTGGCCTTATATGATCTTGACTTATTGTCAGTATGGCTTTAAGGGAACATTTTATAAAGCTATCCAAGTTCTATACTCCCAGCCCATCTCCCATGTAAACTTCCACACTCTGTTTCCTCCACCTTTCTCAAGTACAGTAGTACCAGACTGTCAGTGAATGGTTCGTAGAAGGACTGGCACATCTGCTAATGCCCAGCGTAACTGAAGATTGGCACATAGAAATGTGCCAATGCAAATGCACATTTGCGCACAGGCACAAACAGGTGTGAGAATCCATGTGCCAAAGCGCATGCAATGTGTTACAGATTCTGGTGCCCAGTGGCCTATTTAAAGCCAGCAGCATGAGCATTTAGTTACAAAATGATCTTCAGCTACCTCCATGTGTTCCTGTTCTTGATATTATTGGATTTCCTTTTACCGACCCGGCTTGTCTTTGATCTGTCTTCTCTCCATTCCTGGCTTTGACCCCCAGATTTCTTGATTGCCCCTGCTTCTGCCTGCTGATCCGTGTATGACCTTTGGATTGCTCTTTGACTCCGCTGCTGCCTGATTATGTGTATGATCTTGCCTTCTCCTGACACTGCTTGCTCACTTACTACTGGCTGACATTCCAGGTATGACAACTGGCATGGCTTCTGCTTCTGGCAGTCCCATCTGCAAAGTCTCATCTGGCATGTCTGAGGGACTCCTGCCCAGCAGTGCATCCCGCTTGTCCAGCCTTCATCCAGTAGACATCACCACATCAGACAGCCTGTTGCAGCTGGCAACCACTGCTTTTTTGGGCATAGCACTCCCTGTTACTACCATCAGGGGTGCCCTGCACCCAGCCGCAAGGTAAGGAAGCCCTCTCAACACTTCGGCCTTTGACCACTTATGTGACACAGACAGGGCTGTCCCTTTTCCCCTTTACTGTTTGTACTATGCCTAGAACCCCTTAGCGGCTGCTATACAAGTTAATGAAACTATCAAGGCCATCCCTGTTAGATGCAAGGAGTATAAACTCTTTATTTGTTAACAACATTTTACTTACTCTTATTAGCCCACACACACCACTGTGTACCTTGAAAAATTTTGTTTTTTATTGTGTTGCATTTGATAAATATATAATATAAATATATATACAGTAACTCACAAAGGTGAGTACACCCCTCAAATCTTTTTAAATATTTTATTATATGTTTTCATGTGACAACATTGAAGAAATGACACTTTGCTACAATATAAAGTAGTGAGTGTACAGCTTGTTTAACAGTGTAAATTTGCTGTCCCTTCAAAATAGCGCAACACACAACCATTAATGTCTAAACTGCTGACAACAAAAGTGAGTACAAAGTGAAATGTCCAAATTGGGCCAAATTAGCCATTTTTCCTCCCCGCTGTCATGTGACTCATTAGTGTTACAAGGTCTCAGGTGTGAATGGAGAGCAGGTGTGTTAAATTTGGCGTTATCGCTCTCACTCTCTCATACTGGTCACTGGAAGTTCAACATGGCACCTCATGGCAAAGAACTCTCTAAAGATCTGAAAAAAGAATTGTTGCTCTACATAAAGATGGGATAGGCTATAAGAAGATTGCTAAGACCCTGAAACTGAGTTGCAGGACGGTGGCCAAGACCATACAGCGGTTTAACAGGATAGGTTCCATTTAGAAAAGGCCTTGCTATGGTCGACGAAAGAGGTTAAGTGCACGTGCTTAGCATCATATCCAGAGGTTGTCTTTGGGAGAAAGATGTATGCGTGCTGCCAGCATTGCTGCGGAGGTTGAAGGGGTGGGGGGTCAGCCTGTCAGTGCTCAGACCATATGCACACTGCATCAAATTGGTCTACATGGCTGTTGTCTCAGAAGGAAGCCCCATCTAAAGATGATGCATAATAAAGCCTCCAAACAGTTTGCTGAAGAAAAGCAGACTAAGTACATGGATTACTGGAACGATGTCCTGTGATCTGATGAGACCAAGATAAACCTATTTGGTTCAGATGGTGTCAAGCGTGTGAGGCCAAACCAGGTGAGGAGTGCAAAGACAAGTGTGTCTTGCCTACAGTCAAGATGGTGGTGGGAGTGTCATGGTCTGGGGCTGCATGAGTGCTGCCAGCACTGGAGAGCTATAGTTCTTTGAGGGAACCATGAATGCCAACATGTACTGTGACATACTGAAGCAGAGCATGATCCCCTCCCTTTGGAGACTGGGCCGCAGGGCAGTATTCCAACATGATAATGACCCTAAACACACCTCCAAGACGACCACTGCCTTGCTAAAGGAGATGAGGGTAAAGGTGATGGACTGGCCAAGCATGTCTCCAGAGCTAAACCCTATTGAGCATCTGTGGGGCATCTTCAAATGGAAGGTGGAGGAGTGCAAGGTCTCTAACATCCACCAGCTCTGTGATGTCATCATGGAGGTGTGGAAGAGGACTCCAGTGGCAACCTGTGAAGCTCTGGTGAACTCTATGCCCAAAAGGGTTAAGGCAGTGCTGGTAAATAATGGTGGCCACACAAAATCTTGACACTTTGGGCCCAATTTGGACATTTTCACTTCGGGCCCTTTCACACTGGGGCAGTTTGCAGGCGCAGTTGCGCTAACAATAGCGCCTGCAAACCGACCCGAAACAGCCGCTGCTGTCTCTCCAGTGTGAAAGCCCCGGGGGCTTTCACACTGGAGCGGTGCGCTGGCAGGACGGAAAAAAAAGTCCTGCTAGCAGCATCTTCAGAGCGGTGAAGGAGCGGAGTATACACTGCTCCTTCACTGCTCCTGCCCATTGAAATCAATGGGACAGCACGGCTATACCGCGGCACGCTTTGCGGTGGTTTTTAACCCTTTTTCAGCCGCTAGCGTGGGGTAAAACTGCCCCGCTAGTGGCCAAATACCAACGGTAAAGAGCCACTTACAATAGCGGGGCTTTACCGATGACGCCGTCCCCGCCCCAGTGTGAAAGGGGCCTTAGGGGTGTACTCACTTTTGTTGCCAGCGGTTTGGACATTAATGGCTGTGTGTTGCATTATTTTGAGGTGACAGCAAATTTACACTTTTATACAAGCTGTACGCTCACTACTTTACATTGTAGCAAAGTGTCATTTCTTCAATGTTGTCACATGAAAAGATATAATAAAATATTTAATATAATGTGAGGGGTGTAGATGTGAGATACTGTATATACATGTGTATATATATATATATATATATATATATATATATTTATATTACACACACACATATACATACATAGTGCCTTATAGAAGTATTCATACCTCTTGAAATTTTCCAAATGTTGTCGTCATGTTACAACCAAAAACGTAACTGTATTTTATTGGGATTTTACGTGATATGTGCCACTTTGTGTTGGCCTAAGTGTGAAGTAGAAAGAAAAATGAATGGTTTTAAATTTTTTTTACAAATAAATATGTGAAAAGTGTGCCATGCATTTGTATTCAGCACCTCTGAGTCAATACTTTGTAGCTTTGTAGAACCACCTTTCGCTGCAATTACAGCTGCAAGTCTTTTTGGGTATGTCTACCAGCTTTGCACATCTAGATTGTGACATTTTTGCCCATTCTTCTTTGCAAAATAACTCAAGTTCTGTCAGATTGTGTGGAGAGCATCTGTGAACAGCAATTTTCAAGTCTTGCCACAGATTTTTAATTGGAGTGGGGAGGAGTTCATAGACCAAGAATTAGTTACTCCAGCGTGACCAATTCTAACCCTGATGATTTCAGGAATTTTCTCTGGGTGACGGACCCCGTTTTTCACATCTGTTAGCTTTGCTGACCCCTTATATTATAAGGCAGGACACCTGCATGTGGCAAGCCATCACTCCCGAGCAGAGGCTAGTCACCACTTTGCAGTACTTGGCGACAGAGAGAGGTCTACAGGACCTCAAGTTCTCAACAGGCATCTCTCCCCAGGCTCTGGGGATCATTATTCCAGAGACCTGTTCTGCCATCATTCAGGTCCTGCAGAAGGACTATATTAGGGTAAGTTTTCTCCTTTAACATCAGATTCTATGTATTTAAAGTATGCTAATGTTTTGTATTTCTTTCATCTTTCCCTAATTACCATGATTGTAATATGCTGTGAATGTCCTCTTTATCCTCATGCATGCTTTAAGCTTGTAATGCTCCTTTTTTGGCCTACATGCATATTTGCCTTCACTAACCTCCCCAGCATGCTATCCTGGGCCCATACACACCTAGCCTAGTCACTTAACAATGTATTTTGACAGCTCCATTGTAGTGCTTTACCCTAAACACCCCCTAAAATGTGCCCAAATGTTATTGTTGTCCTTAAATTCAGGCAGAGTGCCAGAGGCTTTTTTTTGGGGTCCCAAACTCATTTATAACCCCCCTAAACTTTTTCAAATGGGTCATCAGAGGGGGTGAGGAATCTGATAAGTGGACCTTATATTTTTGTCTTTAACCGCTTCAGATCCGGGCCATTGCCAAATGACGGCAACAGCGCGGATCTGAAATACCGGGACGACGTCTATTGACGTCGTCCCCTTTCCTTGTTCCCAGCGCGCTCTCATGAGCGCGCCTCGGGGAAAATCTGTGTTGGCCATGTCCATTGGACACAGCCAATCACAGATCGCTGTAAACAGCCAATCACAGCGGCCGTTTACAGCGCGATCGCTGCCTCCAATGAGAGATGATCATCTCTCATTGCCGGCTCTCTCTCCTCACACAGAGACAGCGTGTGAGGAGAGAGATCTTTTGTGAGTAGTTATATCAGTATAATAACTGCGAAGTGTGCCCAAAAAGTGTCCAACAGTGCCACAGTGACATCAATATAGTGCCATCTGTGCCCACCTGTGCACATCAGTGCCCACTTGTGCCATCAGTGTATCATCAGTGCCCATCTGTGCCCGTCTGTGCCCATCAGTGCCCGTCTGTGCCCATCAGTGCCTGTCTGTGCCCGTCTGTGCCCATCAGTGCCCGTCTGTGCCAATCAGTGCACATCTGTGCAATCAGTGCGCATCTGTGCCAACTCATCAGTCCCCATCTGTGCCATCTCATCAGTGCCCATCTGTGCCACCTCATCAGTGCCCATCTGTACCAATCAGTGCCCATCTGTCGCTTCAGTGCACATCTGTGCCGCCTTATCAGTGCCCATCTGTGCTGCCTTATCAGTGCCCATCTGTGCCACTTCATCAGTGCCCATCTGTGCCACCTCACCTGTGCCACATCAGTGCATATCTGTGCCCACCTGTGCCGCCTCAGTGTAAATCTGTGCACATCTGTGCTGCTTCCTCAGAGCCCATCTGTGCTGCCTCAGTGCCCATTTGTGCCGCCTCATCAGTGCCCATCTGTGCGATCAGTGCCCATCTGTGCCGCCTCATTTGTGCCCATCTGTGCGATCAGTGCCCATCTGTGCTGCCTCATCAGTGCACATCTGTGCCATCAATCAGTGCCACCTCATCAGTGCAGGCTTAGCACACAGCTGTGCAATCTCATAACCACCAGCAGCCATGTCCAAAAAAAGATTTTCCGCCGAGGAGGCATACCAAATTCTTTCTACGGCCGACGAGAGCAACGGGGAGCTCTCTTTTTCAGATTCCCTTTCCAATTCCGATTCTGACGTAAATTACGAGCCAGTCCTCAGTAGTAAAACACTTACAGACTCAGAGGAGGAAGAAACTCGGCCCGCCAAACGAAGGCATTCTAGTGAGGAGGCAGTGGCATCCACCAGCACCACAGTGGCATCCGCCAGCACCGCAGTGGCATCCGCCAGCACCGCAGTGGCATCCACTAGCACCGCAGTGCCATCCACTAGCACCGCAGTGCCTCGGCAAGAAAGGCCAAGTACCAGTGGGGTGTCACCCCAGCCCCAAAGGGTTAGGTCCCATGCCAGCCTTCCCTTTGCACTTCAGAACCCCTTGTGGCTTCCTCCTAATTCAGGAGAAGTTAGCGTTCCCCCTTTCACGGCCCAGCCAGGAGTCCAGGTGGATACAGGGAATTTCACCCCAATTATTTTTTTAATTTAATTTTTACGGAGGACATGTTGGCGTCAATTTTGGCACAGTGCAACCTGTATGCACAGCAATTTATTTTGCAAAATCCCACATCATATTATGCCCGTCCCTATGAGTGGAGAGACCTGACAGTGGAGGAGTTCAAGGTTTTTTTGGGCATCACATTTAATATGGGGCTCACCAAAAAAACAAATTCCGTTCCTATTGGTCAACCCACCCCCTCCACCTCATGCCGCTCTTCTCTGCGGTAATGCCCAGAACCAGGTATCTGATGATAATGAGGTTCCTACATTTCAGCGACAATACCCAGTGCCCTCCCCGAACTGATCCAAATTTTGACAGGCTTTACAAAATTCGCCCAATATTAAATTATTTTTCCAAAGTATTCCCCCAGCTGTTCACCCCGGACCAACAAATATGTGTGGATGAGTCCCTTGTGAAAATTAGCGGCAGGCTTAAAATTAAGCAATTTATCCCCAGCAAAAGGGCCCGCTATGGGGTGAAGGTGTACAAACTATGTGACCGAGCCACAGGGTATACATATTCCTTCATAGTGTACGAAGGGAAGGACACCCAGCTGCAGCCTCCTAACTGCCCGGACTACTTGGGAACCAGTGGGAAAGTTGTTTGGGACCTCATATACCCCCTACTCGACAAAGGATACCACCTGTATGTAGATAACTTCTACACTTCTCTGCCCCTGTTCCACAACCTTCATCGGAAGAAGACGCCAGCATGTGGCACCGTGAAAAAAAATCGGAAGGGCTTTCCTCAAAGTCTTGTTAATAAGAAGTTGAGAAAAGGAGAAACGGCATGTCTGCGTAACAAAGAGATTCCGGCAGTGAAGTGGAGGGACAGAAGGGATGTGTATATGTTGTCTTTCATCCACAACAACACCTATGTGGAAATCCCCAGAAGGAATGGCCCCATCCAGAAACCCACATGCATCCATCAATACAATTTGTTTATGGGGGGAGTCGACTTCAACGATCAAATGTTGGAACCATATCTTGCCACAAGAAGGACATACCATTGGTACAAAAAAGTAGCGATTTATTTTTTTCAATTGGCCATATACAACTCCTATATCTTTTACCGCAAATCCACCCAAAACCCCCAACCCTTCCTTGGATACCAGGAGGAAATTTACACTGCCCTTATATTCCCGAACGGCCCACCAGTAAACATCCGATCAAATGTTGTTAGTCGACTCTCCGAACGGCACTTTCCAGATAAACTCCCTCCCAAACCGACAGGCCAAAGACGTCAAAAAAGATGTAAGGTGTGTACCAGAGCAGCAGTCAGAAGAGACACATCATATTATTGTGCAGAATGTCCTTCCGAACCAGGCCTCTGTATAGGTGAATGCTTCCGCCGTTACCATACTTCACTAAATTATTAGTGAAGTATGGTAACCGTAATCCTCAGTTCCTGCCTTCACACCCCTTATGCCACTGCCTGCTCTGTAACTGACCCTGGCTTGTTATTTGACCACGCTTCTGCCTGCCGATTTTGTACATACCGCTGCCTGATCTGGAACTGACCCTGGACTGTTATTTGACCATGCTTCTGCCTAACGATTCTGTACATACCTCTGCCTGATATGGAACTGACCCTGGACTGTTATTCGACCATGCTTCTGCCTAACGTTTCTGTACATACCTTTGCCTGATCTGGAACTGACCTTGGACTGTTTGACCATGCCTCTTGCCTGCCTCTTGGACTGATCTTGTACCCTGCAACTAGACTAGTGGGATTCAACACAGGGGTCTCACATATGTGAGGGGCTCCAGAATAGTTTTTCTGGATGAAGAAAACAATTTTCTTTGTTTTCTCATTCCTAGATTAGGGTCTGGAGACTCAGAGGCTTCAAAGAGATTTGGGTGGGAGAAGCCTCTACCCCTGTCCCCATTCTGTCCTGAACGAGGCCCTACTTCTGCCTGCTGCCTGTAGGACTTACTGCCGTCATGCCTCTGTTTGTCGCACTGACCACAGCACATGGATCTTGTTCCTGCCTACTACCAAGACCAATATTTTGGCACTGCTGACAATCTCTGCCTGCACTGACCCTGCACTGCACTGACCTATGGACAGTATCCCTGCCTGCTGCCTGTACTGACTATGGACAGTATTTCTGCCTGCTGCCTGAAAAATTGTGTTCACTGTTGCTGACCAAGTCCCTGCCTGCTGCCTGGACCAGTGCTATCCTCCTGTGGACAACTTTACTACTAAAACCACAGGTAATCTTTTGTTTCTCTTTGCTCAGCATAATGTATTTTGGGGTGTAATTCTTGGTATATGCATGCTATGTGTCCCTGGAACACCTGATGGTGTTCCTTGCATGTTGGATCTCTGTATGTGGCCAGGCTGTGTAAAGGTCTCACACATGTGGTATTGCCATACTCATAAGGAGTGGTAGAATGTATTTTGGGGTGTCATTTTTGCTATGTAAATGCTATGTGTTGGAAATATCCTATAAACGGACAACTTTGTGTAAAAAAAATGCGTTCTCATTTTTTTTCCACATATTCCAAAAACTTCTGGAAAAAAATGAACCATTCAAAAGACTCATTATGCCTCATAGATTATACGTTGGGGCGTTAGCTTTCCAAAATGGGGTCATTTTGTGGGCATTTCCATTGTCCTGGTGCTCCAGGACCTTCAAAAGTGTAAAAAAGCATTTTCTTTCAAAATTTTCGGTCTTTTTTCATTTATAGCGCAAAAATTAAAAAACCCAGAGGTGATCAAATACCACCAAATGAAAGCTCTATTTGTATGAAAAAAAGGACAAAAAAATCGTTTGAGTACAGTGTTACATGACTGAGTAATTGTCATTTAAAGTGTGAGAGCACTGAAAGCAGAAAATTGGTCTGGGCAGGAGGGGGGTTTAAGTACCCAGTAAGCAAGTGGTTAAATACTCCTTAAAATAAATATTATACTGATGTTGGCCAAGAATGTTTGTGTCTAATCTGCTTGCAATGTTATGTAAAAAAGTACTAATTTTTTTGTTTATTTTTTGACTCCACAGTTTAGTTCAACGCCACAGGAATGGCAGACTGTGGCCTCCCAGTTTGCTGAGCGTTGGGACTTTCCTAACTGCAGAGGGGCAATCGATGGGAAACATGTCCACATCTTCCCACCACCCCACTCGGGGTCATGCTATTTTAATTATAAGGGTTTCAATAGTATTGTGTTGATGGCAGTGGTGTCAGAGACATATGAATTTTTATATGTGGACGTGGGGAAGAATTTCCGGTTGTCGGATGGTGGAGTCTTTGCCCAGACCGAGTTCTACCGACGTGTCCAGAGTGGTGGCTTGGGATTGCCATCTCCGGAAGAGAACGTTGAAGGACTCCCATTTGATTTTATTGCTGATGAAGCATTTGGTCTGGGGATCACCTGATGAGGCCATTCCCCCAGAAGACCCTCACCCCGGAGAAGAAGGTTTTTATTTACTGGCTGGCCAGAGCCAGAAGAGTCCTGGAGAATGCAATTAATATGGCGGAGTACAAACTGAACCACATAGTTCTAGCGTGCTGCATACTTCACAACTTTTTAAAGATAAATGTTCCTAATTATGTTGCCTCAGTTGGGCCTGAGGCCGGACTTCATATAATTACACAGACGGCCCTGGAAACTGGCCGCCCTGGCTTGCCCCCCTGAAGCGCCCATGAAGTGCGGCAAAAATATGTGGATTATTTTACGGGTAGGGGGGCCATTGCTATGCCAGCAAATTTGTAAATATTTTCTATTTTATCTGATAAAATCTTGATTTTGATTTATTGCTTGTGTTTCTTTTAGCTGTCTCCCAGGTTTTCCTAGTGCATTTGTAGTGCCAAAGGGTTTTTCCATTATTAAATAACACCCATTGTCACTGTAAACACTTCATACAAAAGCTGATATTGAGCATTGAAAGAAGAAGCCACACATTGTTGAGTATAAAACCTTTTACTCTGTGCACATGTACATGTGCGTTATAAAACATTTTTGGGTAAAAAAACATCTTGGTTTTATAAAGTTTTACCTTGAAAAAAATTTTTTTGTACATAAACAGCCATGTTTCAAAACATATCATACACAACTCAGAAACTTACAAAGTTCAACATTAAAAAACTGAAGGCAATATCAGACATTATAGTGTCAAAAATGTGTTGATCTTGCCTTCATCAGATGTAGTGCACACAGTGTGTCAACATGTGCTATCTCCCATCATCGGGGATCAATGGACGTGTTTTGGGGGTGCAACCACTTCCCCGCACCTACTTGAGTTGCGAGGAAGGGGTTGCACCCACAAAACGCGTACATTGATATCCCCTGATGGCAGATAGCACATGTTGACACACTGTGTGCATCTTCAAAATTTGGCTTTTAAAATGCGTCAAAAAATTATAAAAATTGCTCCAAAAAAATATAAAATGGTGTTTTTTTGTTGTTATTTAGATTCTTCCTAGTACATCAATCATGTTCTTCAGTTTTTGTTCAACCTCACTTGTTTTTTGCTTTAAGATGTCTAAATCCCAACTACAAAACATTATGTCCTGGATTAGCATTTGTGCACTGTCACTGGTGAAATGAGTAGAAAAAATGCACACCATGTATTATAAATATGCAGGCATACACCTATTACCTGAATCTGTAGTGTCAGACACTGACCTGTTGTGGTGACATTTTCAACCTTCTTCCACCTCTTCTTCCTCCAAATCCTAAGGTTGTGATGTCCTCTGTTCCCCTTCTTTCGGAGGTGGGGGTTCTTGGTGTCCTCAGACATCCCAAGTCTTTTCTCCCCTATGATAATGAAACCAAAGGTATACTTAGCACACAGATATTTGAGGCCAGAAATATGAATATGAAACATTGCTTGGAAGTGGGGTACAATTGTCTGTTCCAAGCTGAAAACATGATTTTTTCCCTTGCCAAAGCTGGAATACTTACCTTTTTGGACAAGTTCCACACATGGAAACACCCCAAGTATCCACTGGAGTACCTGTGTGGGACACCGTAAAAAGTTTGTTCTGGTGTTCCACACTAGTGCTCCTGAGTCCAGATGTGTAAACAGCTGCTGAGTGTCCTCTCCTTACATTACATTGAATCAAGTTTGCAATTCTTTCTAGTTTCAAACACATCTAGACAACAATGACCTAAACTTCTTTTAATACAAATTAGCATGAGCAAATGTAGTTAACCCTGTATCTGCCAAAAACATCGTATTTAGTTGGCAAACGAACAATGTTTGCTGCGACAGATTACTGTGCCCACGAACATGAAAGTAGCCATTTAAAACTGTACAACAGTAAAGAAAAGCACAGGGAGCAGCATGCAAGTAATAATAATAATAATAGGAACACACGACAAGTATTTACTATTTAATAGCACTTTCTTGATCTTTCTGTACTGATCCTGCTCCCTCAATTTCAGGTCTGACCAGCGTTTCCTCAATTGCTCCTTGGATCGTCGTACCCCAAAATTCCTGTGCAGACTCTTCACAACTTTAGACATGATCTTGGCCTTTCTCACATTTGGTTTTAGGTAAGGTCCATACTTCCCATCATAGTCGGTCCTCTACAAAGGCCATATTTAAGACCTTAAATCTCCTGCGGGATCATGACGTTTCTGGCTCTGGGCTTTCTTCCTCGTTACAGGTATTACACAACTGCTGTGTCTCTGCCATGTTCCTCTCCCACTGCGATGAAAGAGAAGGGGCGGGGAATATTCTAGAAAGAACGTCAGGGGTGGGCGACACAGGTGGAGATTCACGCATGTGCAGTGTATATAAAGCTAACACGCGTGTGTCAAACGTACGATCTGTTAATGGAGGAAGTGCCGATCGTGAGAAAGAAGGTAACATTTTAACTTGGGACATGAGTGGCCTATACTGATTAGAGATCGAGGCCTATATTGGGATAAGTTTAGGAGAGTTTAGGCTGATATTAGTGCTTTTGTCTTGTGTTTTGTCTTGCAGCAAATATGAAACAATTCAAAGACCCGAAATTCATGGGCCAGTTCATAGACAGATACAGAGATATGAGAAATTTGTGGGAGGTTAAAAACCCCTTATATTGAAATAAACCAGCTAGGAAGGCATCGCTGGAGAAACTGCTGCAATTTGTGAAGACGCAGGTCCCCGATGCAGACATCGAGTTTGTGGATAAGAAAATTGGTAGCTTGAGAAGCACGTATAGGAAGGAGCTTAATAAGGTCCGGGCTTCCATGAAATCATGAGCAGCAGCAAAGGATGTGTATGTACCCAGTCTGTGGTACTACAACAGGATGCGGTTTCTGGAAGACCAGATTGAAGCCAGGGAATCACTTTCTACACTTCCATCCACCCTTCCCTCAACCTCAGCTGAGGCTTCCAAGGACCAACCTGGGCCTTTCAGCCTGGAAGGAGTTGAGGAGCCCAGCTGGAGCCAGGTATAGTATTTTTTAACATATTTATTGTCCGAAAATTATTGTTGTTAACTAGATGTTATTATTGATAACAAATGAATGATTTAACAAAAAGTGTTTTACATATCAATAGACAGTAGGGGGAAAAAATGATTGTGACAAGAATGAAAAATGCTGGGCTCAGAATGATAGTCTTTTCTATTTATTAACATTCAATTTGCAACAGTCATGAGCTGAAAATTGTGTGCGATTGATGAACCAAAAACTAAAACGATGTCCCCTTTCCATACACAGGAAGACCTCAGCAAGGACGAGGCTCTGGAATGTGGTAGACAGGAGGAGGCGGGGGAAAGTGTCATCCAGGAGGTGGCCAGGCCCAGTAGTCTCACCTAATCCCAGGTGCCTCCCCTCCACCTTACAACAAAAAAGGCCAGAAAGGGGAGTAACGTTGAGGAGGCAGCACTGGGCCTCATTAAGGATGCTAATGAGGCCCTAAAAACACCTCCCGATGCTGAAGAGGCCTATGGCTGCTATGTAGCTGCAAAATTGCAGCAAATCAAGGAGGGCCAATGTCTCATCTGTGAGAAGATTATTTTTCAGGCCCTTCATAAGGGGTTGAGGGGCCAAATGACTGATAACATGCACTTATGTGCGCTCACCCATCCTCCTCCTCCTACAAGTGCACCTCCAGAGCCACAGCCTCCAAGGAAGGCTGCAGGGAAGGTTGCAAGGAAGTGTGGAGGGAAGGCTGCAGGAAAGACAAGAAAGTGATGGCCTGGGTTCAGTCTGGTCTGACAGAAGATGCAGACTGTGGTAGTACCACAGCCTGGGGACATATATGTCATCTGCTGCTGTTCCTGATCTCTGGGAGTCCTGAACCAGAATGTGCTCCCTATTATATGGACTTCTCAGGCTACCAATTTTTATTTACAAAGAGTTGATGTGAGCCCTGGGGTACAAAGGCTTCGCAAATTCAATCAGTTTCTCCAGCATTGCCTTCCTCTTTATATTGTTATGAGCCAGAATAAAAGGAGATTGTTTTATATGAAAATACATGCGTATGTGTTTTTCTTCAAATAGGACAGTTTGTTTGGGAGAAGGCAGATACATTTCAAAAATACAATGTCTAATTAACAAGGGACACCAACCAACCTCCTTGAGCTTTAAAAATACAAGATAATAATGTTGTTGTGGAAACTTGACACAAAAAAAAAATTATGGAGATCACTAGAAAATAATTTAAAAATAATAAAAAAAGGAGATCTTGATTAAAAAAAAAAAAGATGACTATAAAAAATAATTCTAAACATTATTATGGAGATCTGGCTTTAAAAACAAAAAATATTATTCAGGAGATCACAAAAAATATTTAACATTATAAAGAACAAAAGAATGCGCTGCATTAAGAGATCCAAAAATTTACAGCGTGACGAATATGCTATCTCCATTACGAATGCTAGTTTTACCAGACCGAGTGCTTCTGTCTCGTACTTTATTCTAAGCATGCGTGATTTTTTTGCATGTCCGAATTGCATACAGACGAACGCATTTTCGGATAGGAACTTTTTCCGACCGAAAAATAGAGTACCTGCTCTCAATCTTTTGCTGGCGGGAATTCGCCAGCAAAAGTCCGATGGAGCATACACACGGTCGCAATTTCCGACCAAGAGCTCTCATCGGACTTTTCCTGGCGGAATTTCCAATCTTGTGTACGGGGCATAACAGGTTTTCTTCTAAGATTGAACTGTATTTGGCTCCATCCAGCTTCCCCGTCCTTGCTAAAAAAAAGCATCCCCACAACCTGATGCTGCCACCACCATGTTTCACAGTGGGGATGGTGTGTTCAGGGTGATGTGCAGTGTTAGTTTTCTGCCACAGATAGCATTTTGCTTTTAGGCCAAAAAATTTAGGCCAAATTCAATTTTGGCCTCATCTGACCAGAGCAACTTCTTCCACATGTTTGCTGTGTCCCCCATATGGCTTCTCACAAACGGGACTTCTCATGGCTTTCTTTCAACAATGGCTTTCTTCTTGCTACCCCTCCATAAAGGCCAGATTTGTGGTATGCACGACTAATCCTGTGGAAAGATTCTCCCACCTGAGCTGTGGATCTTTTCAGCTCCTCCAGAGTTACCGTGGGCCTCTTGGCTGCTTCTCTGATTAATGCCCTCCTTGCCTAGCCTTTCAGTTAAGATGGACAGCCATGTCTTGGTAGGTTTTCAGTTGTGCCATACTCTTTCCATTTTCGAATGATGGATTGAACAGTGCTCTGTGAGTTGTTCAAAGCTTGGGATATTTTTTTTTTATAACCTAACCCTGCTTTAAACTTCTCCACAACTTTATCCCTGACCTGTCTGGTGTGTTCACCGGCCTTCATGATGCTGTTTGTTCACTAAGGTTTTCCAACAAACCTCTGAGGGCTTCACAAAACAGTTTTGTTCATACTGAGATTAAATTACAGTACACACAGGTGGACTCCATTTTCTAATTAGGTGACTTCTGAAGGCAATTTGTTACACTAGATTTTAGGGGTATCAGAGTAAAGGGGCGGAATACAAATGCACTCCACACTTTTAAGATATTTATTTGTAAAAAAAAAAGTGAAAACAATTTATCATTTTCCTTTCACTTCACAATTATGTGCCACTTTGTGTTGGTCTATCACATAAAAAGCCAATAAAATACATTTACGTTATTGGTTGTAACATGACACAATGTGGAAAATGTCAAAAGGGTATTGTGACAGCAGTCACTTTGGGTGGGGTGTTTGTGGAACTCAGCTTACCTCTGGAGACTCTGTGTCCCGCCCCCCTGGCCCCTCTTATATGTAAATCACTCTGCGTCCATTAGGGGCATAGGGTGACTGAGAACCCCACTATGATCTGTGCTATTTAGACACACTGTACAGCCACACTGGAATGTTGTTTATATGTATATATTGTGTGTTGCCTCATGCTGTTGTGGACTCTTTGCTGTAATTGTTTGGGGTGGGGTTGTATTCCAATGTTCTATTGTGTCTGCCTTGGATATTATGGGATGTGTATGTAGATTAGCTGTGAGATTGGTGGGGGCAAATTTCTCCAACAGCTCTCCCTGCTGATAAGACTGTTTACTGATGAGAAATTTAAATACACCTGACCTGTGTGTCTATTGTGATTGGACAGTTTACCTCTCCCTGAATCCAAGGGTGGGGGGGAGTGTCTCTGAGTTGTATATCTGTGGTAACATGTGCTTGAATAAAGGAGTTTGATATTGTTGTTCACCCTACACTGAGTTACGGCAGGTGACTGGGTGAGCTAAGGGGTCTTGGATAGTGCTGGTTCTGGACAGGGGAAGCATTTACAGGGGACATAGTCCCGTATTTAGGACAGGGGTTTATCACAGGTATGAATACTTTTTCAAGGCACTGTATATATGATGATATTTCCCTCAGACTTGAGAAGACTTAGAATCAGACATCAAGTTTGTTTGAAAGGATATTTCTCAAACAAATGCCTTGGTAATAATTACACAAGCTGTTGTCAAACAATGGGAACTTAAATACCATTGTTGCATTTCATTTGACAGTTGGATCAGTCTATTGCTCTGTAACTATGGTAAATACGTTTGTAACCATGATCAACAATAGCTTGATACCCTGACATGTTCCATAGTGCCATCTTGAGGTAGAATTTGAGAATGTTTCTCCCATTGAAACTCAGAAATGCAAAAGGGGCCACACCCATGTGGGGATAGCACATTTTCCAAAATAAAGGATGTCAGGCGTAAGCTGACAAGGAGGACTCTATAATGACGTTACACCAAGGAAGGTCTGTGCCAGCCAGAAGAATCTATACATGAAGATGCTTTTGCCTGATCACCAGATTAAGCCTAGGTCCTCGTTGCCTACGGAGATCGTAAACTGTAACTTGAGTTAAAGCGGAGTTCCACCCAAAAGTATAACTTCCGCTTATCTCATCCCCCCCACCCCCAGTGCCACATTTGGCTCCTTTCCGGGGGGGAGCGAATATCAGGTATCCTGTCCCCATTTCAGGGAGACCGGGCCATGGGGAAGTACGTCACAGCTTGGTCCCCCTCCTCCTCTCTCCCCTTCTGCCGGGCCAGAGAGAGAGTGCAGCACGCTATGCACATGCATAGTAGGGACCCGACTGTGAAGCTGAAAGGCTGCACTACAGGTAACCTCTTTTGATTTGTGACATTCAGAAGCTATTGAAACTGCAGGATAGATGTAATTTCTCCTTGTTGGGCCATATAAACACTGTATGCACTTCCCAAACTATTGTATCTCTTTGAGACTCTCCCAGTCCTGATGCCACACTTACTAATCTTACAAAGATCCTTTATCAATTTTATCTGGCTCTATAAGACTCACATAACACCTAACTGTGTCCTCTACTTGCTGAAACCAATAGGAGGCTTAAGTGTTCTTGTTTAATCATATACCATCAAGCTGCCCAACTCTGTCAGATAATCTCCTGGTTGTCTCATTACTCTCCTCACCGCTGGATAGAAATAGAGCAACAACAACTATTTCTGGTACATCTTAACTAATTTTTCAGGCCCAACAATCAGAGTACCCTAACCCTTTAAAAAAATTTTTACTCACACCTATATTTTTCACGCTACAGGCCAAGAATTATTGTATGCGATTATATTTTTTAGTAATCGCCAATGTCTGGCCTCATCAACACTGTTTACAACCCAGAAATTGCAGACAGCCTGTCTTCTACACATATACTGCCCTGGGCACAAGCTAATCTATTTCAATTTAAGACATTTTTGTTCACCCAGACACCCATAAATTTTGCTCCTTTGAGGATCTTCATTCTAGAAAGAAACTTCCCACTTCTTTAATATAATCTTACTTGCAATTTAAGCATCACCTTTTCACTAAGCAACCCTAGTTGACTTTAGAGCTCCCCACTGTATTAAACATATATGTGCGCAAGGTCCTTTACAAACTCATCTGACCCCCTTTATAGAGTACTGTTTGAATTTCAACATACATCAGGAGACTCCCACTCCTACATGATTTAGTGGGAAAAGGCCCTTCAAGGTTCCATGAACAGACAAAAACAGTCTGGCGCCAGGAAACTGGAACATCTATTGCACTAAGAACCTTGTGAATGTCCTGCAAGAGCCCAAAAGAGCAGCTGTGTGGATGAGCCTTCAAGGTTCCATACCCACTCCGGTATGGGATAAAGTATGGTTAACAGCAGCTAAAACCTCATTATGTGTGACTTACAAAGAAAACATCTATAAGATTCTCATGTTCTGATATGTAGCGATACCCCGTAGGAGCTGCTTTGTTTGTTCAGTTTCATTACTCTGCCTCTCAACCCTAATAACAGCCTCAGCCCCCTCTGGCACATCTGGCAATATTGTATGTGCAATGACCAATGAGAAACATACACGTTATGATAAAACACAGAAATTGTCTTTACTGCAATATTTCTATGGAAGAAAAACAGACAGTAACAATATATATTCAAGTAATCAACTAGAGAGCAATAACTGAGATTTATGATTTTTATGAGCAATATAGCTCGCAATCTTATATTCAAGCTGCTTTCAGAGGATTTCAAACCTGAGAATGTCTCCAAGAGCAGAGGCACACTTAAATAAAGCACAATATAAAACACTTTGCGGGCACACTCCCGAGTCCTGCTTCTGCGTTCGTAGATACAGAAAGCAGGACTTGGCCCCGCCCCCCGGTGCCCGCATCATTTTTTTTTTTTTTTTAAATATACGTTTTTATTGATTTTCAAAAAACAGACAACAAACAAAAATGAATACTTTCAGCAATTAAAGAAACTGTATACATAGAAAACAAGACACACAAAAAAAACCCACATACATACATACATTGGTCATACCTGGTTCCTGTGCCAGTTTAATTTTAAAGAAAGGTGTTATCCCATGTTACATATGTACACCTAGAGTTTTCACATAACCATGAGTCCTTGCCCAGTAACTAATGGAGAGATTGCCAAGAGTCATATTCCTCTAGGAGACTATTGAGGCTGTAGAGGGGTCCGTGAGCCATTTGGACCAAACCTTTTCATGTTTGGGGAGACATCCTTTATTTATATATGTTTCTTTGTATAATGGTAAGCTATTATTAATGAGTTGTTTCCACAAAGTCAGCGATGGGGGGGGTGGTTTTCTTCCAGCTGAGAGCTATAGCTTTACGAGCATGGAACAAAAGCAGCCCCACCCTGCTGTCGTGGGAATAAATTGCTCTATCAGACATAGAATAAATATTTGCATTAATTGTTGCAGTGGGATATATGTTATTTTGAATATAAAAGCTAGTATTTCTTCCCAATACCTCACGATAGCTGGACAAGTCCAGAATATATGGGTAAAGTCTCCAGGAATCTCCCCACATCGCCAACAACCAGGATCAGAGTCTGAATTAATTTTATTTATTTATTTTTTTTTCATTAAAGAGTTTTATTAAAGGTTAATGAAGTTTAACAATCAAAGCCACTTTACATTGTTAATCTGAAATATGTGATTATAACATCCAATTAACAGAAGGTACATCTATATGAAAGTATATTAAACAGATTATAAATCGTGATAAAGCCTACATCTATACAGAAGGTGCACAAAAAAGTAGTTGCGATTAAGATTATCTATTGCTTCAACTAGTTAGATATTTGGATCAAATTGACCATTTACAGCATCTATCATAACCATCGGTTAGCTTTGAGTTCTTTGAAAAAAACTAAATTTCCGTTGTTCAAAGAAAGGAAGTAGGTAGCAAGGAAAAAAAAAGAGAGTAGAAAAAGGGATAAGAGAGAGGAGCTTGTCTGCGAAGTAGTGGTGTCTCTCCCCCCTTGGTCTCCATAGCACACTTTGGTTTAACATAGGATTGTCGAAAGGTTCCTACACTCAGAGGGGTATTAGATGTTCATTAATTGATCATATGCTGGTGTAACCTTGAAACGGAGCTAGGGGGTCCATGGTTTGTGGTATCTTTCTATGTCATCTGAGGTTTGGGCCAATAAATCTTCCATACGACAGATCTCGGAGACTTTCCGAAGCCACTCTTTAACCGAAGGAGCCTGAGTACTCTTCCAGCGTAGCGGAATTAGGGCCTTAGCGGCATTCAAAAGGTGCTTCATTAAAGATTTTTTATATCTTTTGTAAGGGAAGTTAGAAATGTGGAGTAGACAGCATGCTGAATCCAGACTGATTCTGGTCTCCGTTATCTGTCGCACAGTATCCCTCACCCCTGTCCAGAAAGCTTCAAGAATTGGGCACTGCCACCAAATATGTATATGAGTGCCCGTCTCTCTGTTGCATCGCCAGCATCTGTCAGAGGCCTCTGGGAACCAAGTTTTGAGTTTATGGGGTGTGGCGTACCAGTGAGTCAGAAGTTTGTACGCCGTCTCCTGTGTTTTAGTGCTGATGGAACATTTATGTGCTAACGTGCAAGCTGTTAGCCATTGGTTGTCAGTAATATCTTTCTGTAGTGCTCTGGACCATTCTATTCTAAATCTGTCCTCAGTAGTTGTGGTAGGGTTTTGAAGCCAGGAGTATGTGATGGAGGTTGTCTTGACAAAGTCATCTCCTCTGTGGCATGCTATCTCTAGTTGGGTCATAGGTCTTTGAAAGTGGGGTAGTTTAGTCTTATCCGTAACAAAGCTACGGATTTGAAAATATGACCATCTGGGTAAGTGGGGGATACCGTTCTCCTCTTTCATCACTGAATAGTCTTTAACCTTTCATTTCTAATGCAGTCTCCCGCAGTCAGTAGTTTTGATGTATCTAATGCTTGAAAGGTTTTACCCGCCAAACCTGGAGCAAAATCTGGGTTATTTTGTAGCGGAGTCAATGGGCTAAATTGTGTCCTTAAGTCGTATTTCTTAATCACCGTCTAGAAGGCCTTCATGGTGATCCCCGTCAGTGGGTGTCTCTTTATAGATTGATGTTGTTTTCCCCAAGGAATCCATGAAGAGAACCTAAGCATGCCCGAGGTCAATGACTCTTCCAACTGGACCCAATCCTTTGACTTTCACTTGCAATGCCAGTCAATCACCCTAGTAAGGTGAGAGGCTAGGTAATAATTGTGGAAATGTGGTAAGCCCATTCCACCCCGTTCCTTGGGTCTAGCTAGGAGGGCAAATTTGACTCTAGGTCGTCTATGTCCCTAGAGGAAGCGTGTAAGAATAGATTGTAATTGTTTGAAAAAGTGCAGTGGGATCCCGACAGGCAATGATTTCAGCAGGTACAGTAGTCTCGGAAGAATGACCATTTTATGAATGGCCGCCCTTCCGAAAGAAGAAAAAAATTTGGAGTTCCAGTTCTGTAAGTCCGAGGCAATGTTTCTTAACATAGGGGGGAAGTTCTTTTCATAAGTTTTCGTCAGTCTCGAAGGTAATGAGACCCCCAAATACTTGAGTTCACCCGTTACCCAGCGGAACGAACAGGTCTCCTGAGTTCTGGTGAGCTTATCCTCCGATAATGTTATATTCATTGCCTCGGACTTAGAGTAATTGATTTTGAGGTTAGATATATAGCCATAATGTGCAAATTCTTCCAGTAGGTTTGGAATTGTGATATGAGGTTTGGTCAGGAAAAACAAGAGATCATCTGCATAAGCTGCTGTCTTGTAAGTTCTATTAGCTACTTCGAAGCCTGAAATGGACTGGTTCTTGTTGACCTTCCTGATAAAAGGCTCTAATGACAGGATAAACAGCAACGGTGATAGGGGACAACCTTGTCTGGTCCCATTTGATATCTTGACCTTGTCTGACAAAATGCCATTTACTTTTATCCTGGCAGAAGGGTTCTGATAGAGAGCTGTGATCCAAGTCATCATGTGTGTTCCCAACCCCACATGGCGGCAAACTGCCAGCATGTAGTCCCAGGAAACCAGATCGAAGGCCTTCTCCATAGACAGGAGAAGGCCCTCGATACCCTGCGAGTGTGCTGTATGCGTCAGGAGCAAGGCCTTAATAATATTGTCTCTTGCCTCTCTTCCTGGCATGAAGCCCACTTGGTCCTGTACTATTAAGGAAGAGAGGAGTGGCTTTAGTCTATTGGCTAGTATCTTGGATAGTAGTTTGAGATCTAAATTCAATAACGAAATGGGCCTGTAGCTTGGGCACTCTGTGGTGTCTTTACCAGCTTTATGTAACACCGTTATGTGAGCTGAAAGAAAGTCTGTGGGTATTTGCCTGGGTGAGGAGAGGGAGTTCAGTGCTCTTGCCAATGGGGCAGACAAGATGTCATTAAAGGTTTTGTAATAGGCGGATGTGTAGCCGTCCGGACCTGGGCTCTTTCCTGGTTTAAGTCCTTTGATTTCCCCCTGAATTTCAGCTAACGTTATCTGGTCTTCTAGGGGGGTCGTCTCGTCAACCTCTAGCTGTGGCAAACCACTGTCAATCAGGTAGTCTTCTATGGCCTGCGTTCTATTGGTTGGTATCGTGGGAGGTCTGTGTTGTCGTGTTAAAATTGTAAAGTTTGGAATAGTAGCTGTGGAACTGTGACGCAATGGCTTCTGAAGTTACCTCCAAAGTCCCACCCGGCGATCTAATGCCAGAAATTACATTATTGGAGCAAGCCTCTCTCAAGACCCTAGCTAAGAACCGTCCAGTCTTGTCTCCCGACTCATAATATACTTTTTTTTTAAAAATAGTGATTTCTGCGTTTTAGTGAGTATTATTTCTTGCAACGTTTTCCTGGCTTCTAGCAGTTCTTTAGCTGTCTGAACCGCCAGAGATTGTTTGTGTGAGGCTTCCAGGGTGCGTATTCTATCAGTCAAGTCCCGTATTTCTTTTTCCTGTTTTTTCTTGCGTTGTGCACCAAACTTGATTAGTTCCCCCCGAATCGTGCATTTATGTGCCTCCCATATCATCATCGGATCCATGTCCGGCATGTTATTAAAAATAAAAAAGTCAGATATAGCTTCCTGAATGCGAGGGAGTAAATCAGGGTCTGTTAACAAAGATGTGTTCAGTCTCCATGTGTTAGACCTGGGTGGTGTGGAGAGTAGATCTACTCCTAAGGAGACGGGCGCATGGTCTGAAATCGTCTGAATGCCGATGTGAGCCTCTGTCACTGTCTGTAGGTCTCTTTGGGAGATGTAAATGTGGTCAATGCTGGAGTATCGATCATGGGGAATAGAGTGGAATGTGAAGTCTCCGGTGTCTGGGTGGAGGAATCTCCAGGTATCTACCAATTGTAAAGAGTTTAAATACTTTTTGATTGTTTTAAGGGCTCTGTACGTGAGGACTTTTCAGTGGAGGAGTCCATGATTGGGTTTAGTGGGACATTAAAATCTCCTCCCATGATCAGTGTCCCCGCTGCAAAGCCCTTCAGTTCATGGGTGACCTTCTGGCAAAAGGTGACCTGAGAAGAATTTGGAAAGTATACGTTATCCAGCGTCACGGTCCTGTTTCCATAAGTATCCTTGAAAAGATATAGCGACCCTCTGGATCTGTCAATCTGTCACTAAGGGTAAAGGGAGTATCTTTGCTGAGTAGAATGGTCACCCCTTTGGTTTTTGCTAAGTCATTAGTTGCGTGGTATGCCTTAGTGAAGTATGCATTAGTAAGTTTAGGAATTTGGTTGGTGCGGAAGTGAGTTTCCTGTAGGAAAACAAATTGAGGCCTACCTTTCTTCAGCTCTCTGAGGAGTGAGACCCATTTCTCAGGGATGTTCAGTCCCTTGATATTATGAGAGATCACCATAGGCCTCTCCCCAAGTGACGAGAACGCCATCCCTGTAGTTTAAGTATATGGGGGATTTTTCAATCTAACTCTGTAAAGACAAATCAAGGTTACTCAATGTTTACACAGATTATCGGTAGACCAAGGAGAGAGAACGCAAGGAAGATACAAGCAAAGAAGAGTGAGGTGAGTAGAAGAAAGAATATAGAAAATTGGATTCAGAATAGATAGTGAATCCTATAGCAATGGAGAAATTCTTTAGGTAAATATACTTTAGATGTTAAACAACTTTTCTAAAGCAAGTGGTTAGTGCACCTGGGTCGTGAGACCTCTGGCCCAAGTGTACTTTGTGGGTTCGTGGGTGGTTTACCACCGGGGTGGAAAAGTCACAACCAATGGTGTCGTGAAAAAGATCAAGTCCTGATCACAAAACCTTTGTATACAGTAAGTTCAGGGAAATATCAAAATGTGACTTCGGAAATGTAAACCAAATAATACGGAACTAAAAAAAAAGAGCGACACAGCCTGAAAAAAAATAGGCCAAAAATAAAACTGATGTCTTGAAGGATCAACCCTTTCTTGAAAAGAGTAACTGGTCTCTATACAATCCAGAATATCTTCCCTGGTTTCTGTGTGAGGTGCTTCTGTCTCTATTCGGGCGCTACCACCTGCATCACTTCTGCATGGAAGTCTTGTGATTTCCAAAGCCCAGAGTAGAAGGAACCAGAGTGTTGTCAAGCGTCGTGACCGAAAACAGCACTTTGAAATATTGTCTGGCTAATCACTGGTATCTTGGGGAAAGCGTTGCAACAGCTAGATCCATGTAGCTTGCGTTAGATAGGTCTTCTGGCTTCCTTATTTTGATTGTAGAGAACTTAGGGGGAAAGTGATTTGTGGTTAACAAAATCCATGACCTATAATGGGAGTTGTTGGGAGATGAAGCACCAAACCCCAGGGTTGTAATCACAATGCGTTACTCCACTGCTTGAGATCCGTGTGGATTCTGTCTCCTATTCAGTGTCCCTGCGTGTTGACCACCTCCGCGGCCATGTTTCATCCGCTTAGGGAACTGCTTCTCCAGTGTGGAAGATGGTGAGGAGTGGGGACTTTTTGTGAGTGGTGGAAGAGCAAACTCCTGGTACCATTCAGGCAATTCCACTCTGTCTAAACCAAGACCTGCACAAAAATCTGGTAAATCAGATGGTGAGCGTAAAATGTGTTGTTTTCTGGCCAGCGTCACCACCAAAGCAAAAAGGAAGCGCCATGTGTAACGCATGTCATGTTCCCTGAGTTTGTCCTGGAGGGGTCGCAATGCTCTACGGTTTTTCAGAGTAATTTGGGAGAGATCTTGAAACAGCATAATGTAATTAAAGACAATCTGGTCATTTCTGCGGGCCTTTCTCATGATATCTTCCTTGAGTGGATAACTCTGAAGGCAGCAGATAATATCCATAGGGGGGCCGTATCTGGACCCCTGGCTCTGAGGGCCCTGTGTGCTCTTACGAACTCTATGTCCATGTCTTCCTGTCTTTCCAACAGAGAGTTAAAGTCACGTTGTAATGCCGGAATTATTTGATCAGAGTCCACAGTCTCAGGGATCCCCCTAACCCTAATGTTGTTCCTCCTCTCACGGTTGTCAAGGTCCTCTAAATGTCTGTTCATTTCAATGAACTGTTCAGCATGTGAATCAGCGACCTTTTCCAGCCTATGTATGGCCCTGTCCCTGTGCCTGCCCGCTGCCTCCACATTCTCCATCTTGTCAGACAGTGAAAGTAAATTTGATTTCAGGTCCATGATGGCGGCAGAAAATGTAGATTTTATATCTGCAGCGAATCCGGACATATCAGCATATGTGAGGGGCTTGTTAGAGCGATTGCGTCCCCTACCTGAATCCTCCTGTGCAGATTGTGAGTCCTCACTGAAGTCCTCCTCGTCTTGCGGAGCCTGCGCCATCTTGAGGCCTGTACCGCTGCCTCGTGGAGACGGCTGTGCTTTTAGGAGGTCTGCAATGCTTCTAGCGGCGGAGGCAGCTGCAAAGTTGCAGCATGATCTGGAGTGGGGTGTCTGCTGGGTCAGCTTGCCCATCTCCAGGTCTGTGCTTTCGGGTTGTTGGCTTTAGGCTGTGTCGATCCGGGAGCTCCTCTAGCACACGTCCATCGCGGTCGCTCGCCAAGCCACGCCCCCCTGAATTAATTTTATTTAATATATGGGGGGTGTAATATGCCCTGTGGACTATCTTAAACTGAATAAGTCGGTCTCTCAAGGAGACAAGAGAGTTGAAGGGAGAGTCCCATATATTATCCCAATCATCCTCATTAAGTTCAGGGATATCCTTAGGCCATTTTGATCTTAATTTCTCTAAATCAGGGAGAGAGGCAGTTGTTAAGTGAAAATACAATTTAGATGCAGCATTCTTTGTGCAATCCAACCTAAGAAGCTTCTCTAGGGCAGATTGAACTAGTTGTGGAGGAGAGCCAGAGAATTGACAGCTGAAGGCATGGGAGAGTTGAAGGAAACAAAAAAAATACGACTGAGGATTATTGAAGTCGGAGATTAGTTGGGAAAAAGAAATCAAAGATTTATCCAAAATGATCTGTGTCACTGTTTTTATCTTAAAAGTAGTCCAAGCATAGGGGTCGGGTAGTGAATAGAAATGCTCCAGAGTGGGATTTAACCAAAGGGGAGCATTAGGTGATATTTCCTGTAGGGGATATCGTTCAATTTTGAGGCCCTCTCCCCATGCACATAGCGTGGTAAGCATAGATGGTGTCAATGAATATGGAGCACGAGGGCCCCGAAAGATCAAAAATTTCAGCGCTAAATTTCTAGGGATCCCAGCACTGCAGCTTCTACCTGAGTAGCGGAATTTAGGTATCTGGGTTAAGCCACCAGGTCATAGTTACTAGCTGAGAAGCCAAGTAATATTTATGGAAATCTGGACATGTCAGGCCACCTTGGGAGGTCGGGCATACCAATGTCTCCCAACTATACCTAGGGGGCTTTGATCTCCATATGAATGCTAAGAGAATACGATGTAGCCTTGCAAAGAAAGATTTAGGGATCCACTGGGGAGAGTGTCAAAATAAATATATTAATTTAGGTAATACATTCATTTTTATTAAATTTATGCATCCTAACAATGAAAGGGGTAATGACTCCCTTGCCTTCAGCCGTTGTTGAGTCTTCTGGATCACAGGTGTTAAATTTAAGGATATATAGTCTGAAACCTGTCTGGAAACCACGACCCCTAGATATTTAAAATGCTCCACCCATCTTAGAGGGGTATCCATATCGGCAGTGGCACAAACCGTAGAGTCTATAGGAAATAGAAGTGACTTTTCCCAGTTTACTTTAAGGCCTGTGACTGCGGAGAAAGAATTGAGGACCTGTAGGGCCCCCTTAAGTGATGGTCCTGCGTCATTAAGAAAGAGGAGTAGGTCGTCCGCATACAGGGCGACCCTTTCCTCCAGCCAGCCAACACGCAATCCCTGGTTCCATCGATATGGGGAACAGGGCTGGAGAGAGGGGACAGCCCTGTCGACTACCCCTTGACAGAGAAAAAGACTGTGATAAGCTACCTCCCAACTTTATAGCTGTGGTGGGGTTTTGATAAATTATCTGTATCCATTTAATAAAGATCAGGGGGAACCCCATTCTTCTAAGGACCTCCCAAAGAAAAGGCCATTCGATAGTATCGAAGGCCTTTTCAATATCTAAGGAGGCCACCACCCTAGTACCTTCGTTCAAATGCTTTGCATGTATATTAGTGAACAAACGTCTCAAATTTACATTGGTTGACCTGTTGGCCATGAAGCCAGTTTGATCAATATCTACAACAGATGGTAATAGTGGCTGTAGTCTGATGGTAAGTAATTTGGTCAAAATTTTAAAATCTGTATTAAGTAGGGCAATTGGCCTATAGGAGGCACACAATGAAGGATCTTTTAGATTTTTATGAATTAGTATAACATGGGCATGGCTCATAGAAGTTGGAAGGGCTCCATCTGTCAGGCATTGAGAATAAAGTTGTGCTAGCTTGGGAGCTAATATATTCCCATGTGTCTTAAAAAACTCCATGGGGAGGCCATCTGGACCCGGAGACTTGCCCCGCGGAAATGATTTGATTGCCCTCAGTACCTCCTCCGGGGTTATTGGCCCCACCAGAGATACTCTTTCTTTATCTGAAAGCCAGCCAAATGCCAATGGGTCTAGCCAGGATGCCAAATCCTTCGGCTGAAAGTCAAAAGGCAACACAGAAGTATAAAGAGAACTATAATATTGGCAAAAGACCTCTAGTATATCTGGTAATAAGGAAACTGATGCACCTGAGGCAGACACCACATTAGGAATCACTGTTGGAGGATAATCCGGCTGTGCCAACATCGCTAGAAGACGACCATTACGGTCCCCCTGTTCAAAGAACATTTGTTTTTTCCGATGTAGATCTAATCTGGTGATCTCTGTGAGATGGAGATGTGGCTTACGTTTTGCAGCATTCAGGAGGTCAAAATTGGTATTAGTAGGGTCAGTAGTATAAATATCAGACTGATGTTGCACAGCTTGCTGTAGCGCTGTTGCAACGGCTGCCTGTTCCCTGCGAATCCCAGCAATAGAAGAGATATATTGTCCCCTGGAAAAGGCCTTGAAGGCATCCCATATCATTGCAACAGAGGAGGATCCCTCATTCAACTCCCAATATTCCGCCAATCGTGGTGAAATATTGGTCGTCAGGTCTACATGAGAAAGCCAGTGGGTCACCAAGCGCCATAGAGCTGCAGCTCTATAGGATGGGGCATGAATCTTAAGAAGTAATGGCGAGTGATCTGAGAGTTCACTGGGTAGATATGATACATCTAGTATATCAGACAACATAGTCGGGTTAGCAAAGGCGAGGTCGATACGAGAAGAGGTTTTATATGTGGCAGCAAAACAAGAATAGGCTCTAGTCTCAGGATGTTTCCACCTCCAGACCTCAGTTACGCCCATTACTTGAGCCCAGGTAAGTAAATCTGTAGAAAATTGTTTCGGGGGAACTGGTCTGTCCAGGTCAAGGGCCATAATGGCATTAAAATCACCCATCAACAACAGCTTTACCGGATAATACGAAATTACTTTCTCCAAGATTAAGTATAGGGTGGACGAAGAAAAAGGAGGGGGAATATACACCCCTACTACTATATATTGCGTACCCCACACCATAAATACTATTATTACATATTTGCCTTGGGGATCAGTATGGACCTGTTCCATTATACATGGGATAGATTTACTGATTAATATCGATACTCCTCTTGCATATGTAGAATAAGAAGAATGAAAGACTTGCTGAATCCATGGCTTTTTTAGTGCCAAACACTTGCTGCCCCTGAGATGCGTCTCCTGTAAAAGCACCATATGTGGAGAATGTAATCATTGCATCATTGGAGAATGCATCTCATTGCATCATTGGATTTGGTTGACAGCAGCCGGAGCCAATGGCTGCGCTGATATCAATCTATCCAATCAGGACATGAGGCACCAGCTAGAGCTGGTGTGCTCATCCCCGGGGAGAAGAAAACCGGGTTCAGGTAAGTAAAACCGGGGCACTGGGGGGCTGCAGAACTACAGAAGGTTTTTCACCTTGGTGCATAAAATGCATTAAGGAGAAAAACCACGAGGGTTTACAATCCATTTAAATTGGATTGGTTACCTTTACTCAGGTTGGCTCTATGAGTCCAGGTAGGAGGAGAGCAGATAAATGACTCCCTTTGTGTCAGGTCTCTCTCTCCTGTCCCCTAACACCACAAGCCTAACTTTAAACACTCTATGCAAGTCAACAGGTAATGGCCTAACTTCTTAGATATACTGTCCCACACACCCACTGCATACACAGAGCCCTGAATATGTGTGTGTGAATCAGTATGGCACTAGTAGCTTCAGTCCTTTTGAAGAAAAGATACGATTTGGTGTCTTTAGCTAGCCACTCTCATTGGTGCACTTAAACTCCTGTATAGAAGGCCCAAACACCACAACTGCCCCAGCTTATCAAGTGAAACAGGCAGGATACTCCTCAGCAAGGTGAGAGAAAAATTATGTCTGTATACAGTGTCCCCGAAATGGATAGCCTTATCCCTGTAGCACTACAGGTGTCAGCAAGATGACTACCAGCAACGATGTCTGTATACAGTGTTCATACTCCTCCTATGGTGCAGTGTCTCTGTTCCCTGCAGATGAGCAAAATGCCCTCTCACCAAATCCTATGGTCAAGGTCCAAAGAAATGTCCTGGAACAGCAGGCTTTCCCGGCGACCTGACTAATCACCTCACACTGGAACGCTTCACTGTCTGTGCTTCGATATCCACCTGGAATCCCCCTCTCTCAGATACCTGGAATCCCCTCATAGCTGCAGACACTATGAGCTTTTCTCTGTCAGCTTATCAAGTGTTAATGTAAGTCTCAGACTGCAGAAATTGAGGCGCACCCGCTACAGATACAAAACTCTTGAAGTACTACATGCTTATAATCCACAGGTGCCTAAGGAATGTTGGAAGTGTAATCAAGTCACTGGTGCCCTGTGCCATATCTTCTGGCAATGCTCACTTGTTCAACTTTTTTGGCAGTTTATGATTAAATTAACGGAATGAGGGGGGGCGTGGCCTGGAGCGGCATGCAGTAGGACGCAACTAGACAGAGCTCCGCCGGCCTTTGATCCTTTTACAATATCCTGGGACCGCTAAACTGCTTACCTCAGCCCACAACACACCACCACCGAACCGGCAACCTGCAGGGGTCATGTCGCTCACAAAAAAGGCATCTACAGTGGCCGCAAAGCTGGAACAATACCGCCGGCAAGGCACGGACCCCTCCAGCCATGATGGCGCCGCCGCGCTGGAAGAAGAACCTCCTGCTGGGACAGACACAGCGAGGGTGCTGGAGGCGATCTCATCATGCCAGGAAGCTGTTACAACATGCCAGACATCTCTCACAGCGCGGATAGAAGAAGTCAAAGTGGACATCTCACTGGTAAGGCAGGACTTTCAAAAATTAAAAGGCAGAGTCACTGAGGCAGAGACTAGGCTGAGCAATATGGAGGATTCCCTCCCCCCCCTGCAAAATACAACATCTGAGCTGCAGCATCAAGTGAATCAACTGATTCAGAAGCAGGATGACATTGAGAACCGCCTCAGGCGATGCAACCTCAGATTTGTGGGTCTCCCCGAGGGGTCTGAGGGGAGAGACCCCCCCACGTTCCTTGAAAATCTGCTTTGCGATACATATGGCAGAGAATCTTTTTCCCCAACATTTGTGGTAGAGCGCGCACACCGCCTGTCGGGCAGACTGCCACCACCTGGAGCCCCCCCGCGCACGTTTATCGCAAAGTTCCTGAATTACAGGGACAGAGATGCCATACTTCGCCTCAGCAGAGTGAAGGGGAACATTCCCCTAGGAAACAAAATGATAGCAATCTACCCGGATTTCTCCGCAGAGGTGCAGCGGAGAAGGCGCACATTCATGGAGGTCAAAAGGCGCTTTCACATAAAAAACATCAAGTATGCCATGCTCTTCCCGGCCCGCCTCCGTGTGGAGGGAGAGGACAGAGCACACTTTTTTGAGGATCCAGAAGCTGCCATCGCCTGGCTGGAACAGAGGGAAAACCACGGATAAGTCCTAGCTTTTCTCATACTCATCTCTGCGCCTATGTCAATATGTGACCCTTACAGATCTTTCATCCTACTGCACCCTGTCTTTACACACGGATCGACTCCAAATTTGAAACCCCATACCAAATCATAGGATGAACTGTCCGTCATCCCGCTTTCTTCCTATCCCTCCTATTATCCCCCGATGATGGATGACTGCTCATCAACTCCATTTGGATTGGACTTACACCTAAACAAAACTGATCACGGTCGGACTCCAACGAACGCTTCAGCTACAAACCTCTTCATGAACACCCGGCTGGCAACAAACCGTGAGAACTTTTCACCCTACAACAACCGATATAATTGAATTAACGGGTTTCTTATAGCCCCTTACCACTGAGACACGCCTCAGGCACTTACTCATATTCTTCCGGATAGAGTCCACACAGGCAACCGACGGAGCTAGATAATGTCTGAAAAGTACTCACCAGGAGTGGTGAGTCAAGTCCTGAAATGCGCAAAGACACGCAGCATATTTTCGTCCCACACAACACGGTTCACCACCTGAAATGGAGCATACAGTCTTCGGCAACGCTGTGCATGCGGCTTGGGACTCTTGAGTTTCTTAGTATCCCTAACACAGCAATTGCCACCCACACATGGTCAAGCTCTAACTTTTCCTCCACAGGTGGGACAATATTTATGCCCAGTTGGCAGTTCGGGATTGAAGCTCGCACCAGGTTTGGAAGGTGCAGAGCGGGGAGGGGGGAAGGGGTTATCAGAATTTTAGAAGTTCTAATGTCTTACCCAATGTCTAAAAAATTTAATTGTTACCAAAATAACCCCATGGTGTTTCTGCTAATGGTCATGATGTATGGTATATGTGCTGCGCTGCTTGGGGGGGGGGAGATCTGAGTTCTGGGGCTCAATACCTCATATTCACATTTAAATGGCTAGCCTAAAATTTATTACGTGGAATATCCGCGGACTCAGGGAACCTATAAAAAGGTCGGCGGTGTTTTCACTTCTCAAGAAACAAAGAGCAGATGTTGTGGCTCTGGTAGAAACACACGCCGAAGGCCTCGCACATAGAGTACTTAAGAGACCGTGGATTGGATGGACGTTCCATTCAACACACACTACCCTCTCCAGGGGAGTCTCACTTTTAATTGCTAAAAATACCCAATTCGAGCTCCAGGACTCAGTGATCGACCCATTGGGCAGATATGTTCTTTTAAAAGCTAAGATATATGGAGACCTATTTCTCCTCATGGCATTTTACGTTCCACCACCATTCAGCGCGACTGTTATAGCTGCTGGGTTCGATTTCATGACCTTGCACCCTGGCATTCCTGCTGTGTGGCTTGGTGATTTCAACAATGTACTCGATCCAGCTCTAGACAGACTTAATATTTCAACTACAGAACCAGTGACGTCTCACCCCACAAGATTCGCCAGACTCATATCCGACTTTAACCTAGTAGATACATGGAGAATCAGGAATCCTGCAGACAGACAATTTTCCTGCTTCTCCACGTCACACCGAGCTATGTCCCGAATAGACCTAATATTGGTGTCTAAGGTGCTCCTTCCCAGACTGTCAGACGCGGGCTTCTCCCCTAGGTCCCTATCAGATCATTGCCCCTATTGGGCTATACTTACTGTTCCCTGCAACCGCCCCCCGGTGACGTGGAGGTTGAACCCTTTCTGGCTAACTTTACTGCCGGAGGAGGACGACCTCTTAACGGAGTGGGGAAACTATTTTCTGATCAATGAGGGCTCTGCCTCAGTCCAGGTGGTATGGGAAGCCTTCAAGAAACACGCCCGCATGATACTAACCAACAGAATTAACAAACTAAAAAGAGTGTCAGAGTTGGCAATAACCAGGGCGGAGGAGAGCCTCCGAGACTCAGAAAAGGTGTTTCTTGAGGCCCCCACTGCAGATAGAGCTGACAACCTTAAACTCTGCACAAGGGTGCTGACTCAGCTACATTACGAAAAATCCAAGCGAAAACTATTTTTCCACAGACAGAGATCGTTCGAACACGGGGACTGGGCAGGAAAACTCCTTGCCTATTTAATACATAGTGAAGACAGACCTCCTGTGGTAATCTCACTGCGCTCACCCAATGGAGCTATAGAAACAGAACCGCATAGAGTAACAGACATCTTTAGAGAATTCTATAACAAGCTCTACACAGCAACAGCCCCGTCAGACACTTCCCCAATGGAAACATTCCTGGGAGAACTGACAATCCCCCAGCTTACTGCAGAACAGGTCGAGGAACTAGAGGCCCCACTAACAATAGACGAGATATCAGGAGCCCTGGCGGAACTCCCAGTTTCGAAATCCCCGGGCTCGGATGGCCTACCAGTGGAGTTCTACTCCACATACTCAGAAATACTGATCCCTAGACTACTACAGCTATACGAGGCCATATTCAAAGATTCTAGACTGCCAGCGTCCATGAGAGAAGCCACCATAGTATTGATCCCCAAACCAGGGAAGGACCCACTCCTCCCCGAGTCTTACCGCCCCATATCTCTACTCCAAGTAGACATTAAAATACTTGCAAAAATATTAGCCATTCGCCTCAATAAGGTAATCCTCTCCTTAATACACAGTGATCAAGCAGGGTTTATGCCGGGTAGAAATACATCCTTCAACCTTAGAAGACTATTCATAAACCTACAAGCCACACACGACAACGTAGGGTCAAAAATAATCGTCGCCTTGGACACAGCCAAGGCATTCGATTCAGTGGAATGGGTATACCTGTGGAGGTGCCTAGACAGATTTGGCTTCGGCCCGAAATTTATAAAGTGGGTGCAACTCTTATACCAATCTCCATCAGCAAGGGTACTAGCGAACAGATGGCCATCCGACCAATTCTTGTTATCTAGGGGCACGAGACAGGGGTGTCCTCTGTCGCCTCTGCTGTACGCATTGGCGGCAGAACCCTTGGCCATAGCTATCCGGGCGCACCCGCAAATAAAGGGGCTTCGCAGGGGGGATGTGACGGAAAAAATTAGTACATACGCAGACGACACCCTAATATACCTGGACGACTCTGAGAATTCCCTGCCCCTTACACTGGACCTAATAGAACGATTTGGCACTTTCTCCGGGCTCAGGATAAACTGGGATAAATCCCAGATACTACCCCTTGACAGCTTCCCACAGTCCAAAGACAGAGCCAATTTGCCCTTACAGAGAGTAGAGATTATCAAATACTTGGGCATAAGAACCACGAGAGACCCAGCAGATTACGAGACACTCAACATAACGCCGTTGTTTGCAATGCTTAAGCACAAAACACAGGTATGGGCCCGCCTTCCACTGGGAGTAATGGGACGAATAAATCTGGCCAAAATGGTCCTCCTACCTAAAATACTCTACATGATTTGGCATTCGCCAATATATCTAGTGCTTAGACATTTCAAACTAATGGAAGCCATCATAAAGCCATTCATATGGGGTAACAACAGACATAAAATTGCATGGCAAAAACTTAAAAACCCCACAGACTTAGCAGGAATGGCTGTACCAGACTTCAATGCTTACTACATTGCAGCGCAATTATCCCAAATATTTCATGTGGATAAGACAGATAGGGAAAGATTCCTTCAATTACTGTGCCCAAAGTGGTCTCAGTCAGCACTAGACCCACTGACTGTGATAGCGGGGAAAACCACTGGGGAAGACAGGAACACTAACCGTAAAACGTTACTCTATCATTACACCAAGATTTGGAACCTATCCATGAATAGACTCCAACTACCAACAATAAACGAGTGTGGCACAATTCGAACCTTCCTGAATTCGATTTGCTGCCTGACAGCGAGTTGTGGAGCTCTAGAGGGATCATTTATATACTACATATTATACATAACGGCAGGTTAAAAACCTTTGATAGACTAAAAATGGAATATACACTCCCAAACCAAATGTTTTTCAGGTACCTGCAACTGCGCCACGCCTTTCACTCACAGTTTCCATCGGGAGAATGTCACCTGGTAAACAACCCATTAATGGAAGCACTGAAATGCCCTGACCCGAAAAAACTAATCTCCCAATTCTATTTAATGCTAACGCTACCGCAGGCTACTTTATCGGCTTACGCCCTGAAAACAAGGTGGGAAGGAGAGGTAGGCACACTGGCAGACGACGAATGGAGTGATGCTCTAGACACATGCAAACTAGTGTCCCCCAGACTGTCGGACCGTTTAACTCAACTATTTTTGATTCACAGAGCATACCTTACGCCATTAAGACTGTCCAAATATAGGGGTAATCAATCCACAATGTGCACAATGTGCAACCAAGCTACCGGAACCTTTTTCCACCTTTTGTGGCAGTGCCCCCAGATCCAAACATATTGGGCACAGGTGGTGCGCTTCCTCCATGATACAATGGGCTCTCCAGTAACACTGCAGCCCAAACTTTGCCTCCTAGGAATTCTATCAGACCCCGAGATAAATAAATTTCAAAAGGTATTTATACATGAAACACTCTTTTCTGCTCGAAAAGTCATTGCTAGAGTTTGGATGAGACCTAACCCCCCGGGGTTCTCACACTGGCTGGCAGAAGTCAATAACACATTGCCTTATAAAAAACTAATCTATATACACAGAGGCTGCCCTCTAAAATATGAACAAATATGGGACAAATGGACACAGTCCTCTGATACTTGCACTTGAGAACAAATTAGGTATTGGGGTAATCCGGGGACCTACCCTCCCCCACGAGACGCACGCTGAGATACTACAGCACGTACCAGCCAAACTAGTACGATAAGACCAATTAACTCTATACATATACCGTGGGAAAGAAAGAAAAAAGAAAGGGAAAAAAGAGATCAGACATGGGTTATAGCACTGTATACAAATTTTATTTGTATGTTTTGGAAAATACATTGTTATTCTTTTTGGTATTCATAATGTACACTGTACTTCTTTCTTTTTTTCTGTCAATGCTCAATAAACATACATTTAATGGAAAAAAAAAAATTAACGGAACGAGTCTTGGGTGTAGCATTGCCCTTATTTACTGCCTCCTAGGTTTACCTTTCCCAGGTATTCCCAAAACTTAACAAATCTACTACACCTCCTGTCAGGGCACCATTGGCACCGAACCGGGGCGTCGGCGTACGCCTATGCGCCGGCGCGCGCCGTTGCGCGCTGCTCAGCAAATGCCTGCTGTTCCCGGGCATCGGCGCGGCGCTAGGGCGCGCGCGGGTTCGCGGCGCTTGGGCGCGCGCGCGTGTGCACATGGGCGCGGACGGGCGTGCGCGCGTTCGCGATAGCGCCGGTTTGGCGCCAAAGTGCATTTAAAAGCCCCTCTGTGCTGTGACACATTGCTGCTTCGTCTCAGCTTCGTGATTCTAGTGTTTGTTATCTGATTGTTTGCTACCTATCTGACCCGGCTTGTTTGACCATCCGTCCTGCTCCAATCCGACCCGGCTTGTCTGACTACTCTTATGCTACCTGCCTGATACCGTTGCCGAACTCTGCCTGCCTACTGACTCTGCCTCTGCCTGCTGTACTTGCCTGCCTTATATCCTAGCTGACCCGGATCGTCTGACCCTGCTTGTTCCTGTTGTCCTTGCTGTTGCACCTTCAGCTTCAGCTCCAGAGACCTCTGCACATTCAAGTGTTCCAGTCTGCTGCTTCCAGTCTCACCTGATCTGCAGTCCAGCCATCCCTGCGGGATCTCTCACCTCTTCTGCATCAGAGACTCAGCTCAACAGGCACTCCTACCCCACTGTGCTCAGGAGACCACTGTCCCCACTCCAGTGGCTCCTGAACCAGCGTTGTATGAGAGGTCTTCCCCTACAAAGTCAGGCTCTCCTACCAGGTACCTAACAGTATGAAGCAGCCATGTCTGAGCCTGCAGGAGATACCTCTCCATTGAAGGAGATATGCACACACCTGGCAGCCCTCACCCAAGCAGTGCAGGCTCTTCAGGACAATTACAACAGACTGGAGGGACAAGTCCAGAACCTCGCAGGGGTTAATCCTTCAACCTCCTCTTCACCGGCCGCCCCAACACAGACTGTTCCAGGGCCTTCAGTGGTAATGCTCCCTCCTGAACCACGAGTCCCCACTCCTGAAAGATTCTCCGGAGACCGGTCTAAGTTTCGAGGTTTTCGCAATGCCTGCCAGCTCTTTTTTGCCTTACAGCCCAGAACCTTTTCATTGGAAGCCACAAAAGTTGGATTTGTCATTTCCCTCCTCCAAGGGGAACCACAGACCTGGGCACACCGTTTACTTGAAGGGGACTCAGCCCCAACCCAATCCTTATCAGCCTTCTTCGAAGCTATGGCACAATTGTATGAGGATCCTCAACTGACTGCCACAGCTGAATCTGCTCTGCTCGCGCTCCAACAAGGCCGCAAACCTGCGGAGGACTATGTTGCTGAATTTAGACGTTGGAGCGCGGATACCCAGTGGAACGACGCGGCTCTGCGTCATCAATTCCGCATTGGACTGTCTGAAAATCTAAAAGATGAACTGGCTCGAGTCGGTATTCCAAACACCTTGGAGGCCTTGATCACCCTAACCATCCAGATCGATCGTCGCCTCCGAGAACGCCGATCTGAACGAGCAGTTCAACCTAACCGCCCGACCTGGATGACACCACGTGCACCGATTCCTGCATCTCGCTACCTACCTGTACCAAGTCCACCGCCAGTCAATACCACATTGGATACCTCTGAACCAATGCAGCTAGGTCTGATGCGACCTGCCCTGACCCCCGAAGAACGTGCCCGTCGCCGACAATTGAATCTGTGTCTCTACTGTGGAGGAACCGGGCATTATGTCCATAATTGCCCAATCAGAATGAGTAAGTGTTCATCTCCTATACCTACCAATCTCTCTGCTTTATCCACAAATTCTACCCATCTTGCCATTCCTCTCTCATTACAGCTTCAAGAAAAGACACTCCAAGTCAACGCAATTATTGACTCCGGGGCATGCAGCTGCTTCATAGACTTAAGTTTTGCCAACCTGCACAACATCCCTTTACAGACTAAAGCCCATGGACTCTCTGTCTTCCTTGCTGATGGCTCCCGTATCAGATCTGGACAAGTGACACAAGAAACCCTGCCATTACCCGCTACGACTTCTTCTCAACACAAGGAACTGCTGACCCTTGACGCCATCTCCTCTCCCATGTTTCCCATTATCCTGGGCATTCCCTGGCTTCAGGCCCACAATCCACACATCCATTGGGCAACTGGAGAAATAAAATTTCTGTCACCCTACTGTCAGGAACACTGTCTGGCGAAAGACTCGGATCCCCAAGCTACTCTACTTTGTGTGGACTCCGACCAGACCAATCGTCAAGCTATTCCCAAACACTATCATGACTACTTGGATGTCTTCAGCAAAAAGGGGGCAGATTCTCTTCCACCTCATCGTCCCTACGATTTCCCCATCGAGTTGCTGCCAGGATCCGAAATTCCCTTTGGACGCATCTTCCCCCTATCCGAAAAGGAACAAGAAGTGTTGAAAGCATACATTGATGAAAACTTAGCCAAAGGATTTATTCGTCACTCTACTTCTCCAGCAGGGGCAGGAATATTCTTTGTTACCAAGAAGGACAAATCTCTCCGCCCGTGTATTGACTACCGGGAATTGAATAAGATCACGATTAAAAATCGGTATCCCCTACCCTTGATACCCGAACTATTCCAGAAATTAAGGACTGCTGTTATTTTTTCTAAGCTTAATCTAAGAGGGGCCTACAATCTGATCCGCATTCGGGCTGGGCATGAGTGGAAAACAGCTTTTCGGACCCGATTCGGGCATTATGAATATCTAGTCATGCCTTTTGGACTCTGTAATGCCCCTGCAACTTTTCAACACCTAATTAATGATGTGCTTAGAGACTTTTTAGACCTGTTTGTGATCGCATATCTAGACGATATTTTGATCTTCTCGGAATCCCTAGATCTCCATCGGAAACATGTTTGTCAAGTATTGGGTCGTCTCCGCTTACACAGGCTGTATGCAAAAGCGGAAAAATGCGAATTCGAGAAACAAAGCATCCAATTCCTGGGCTTGATTATCTCATCGACTGGCATCAAGATGGACCCACAAAAGGTTTCTGCCGTTCTGGACTGGCTGGTACCCCTGGACAAAAAAGGGGTTCAGGGATTCATCGGGTTCGCAAACTTTTACAGGAAGTTCATCAAGGGGTTCTCTGCTATAATCGCACCAATCACACAACTGACCAAGCAGAATACCCGTTTCTCCTGGAATCATCTAGCCCAAGAGGCTTTTGTGAACCTTAAGAGACTTTTTACTTCAGCACCTATTCTTAGTCACCCTGAACCATCCTTGCCATTCATTCTAGAAGTGGACGCTTCTGAGATAGCGGTCGGTGCGATACTCTCGCAACGAAAGGGCAGTAAGGATATTATGCATCCCGTAGGATTCTTCTCCCGAAAACTCTCCCCTGCAGAGAGAAACTATGATGTCGGTGATCGAGAGCTTCTCGCCATCAAGACTGCATTAGAGGAGTGGAGGTACCTGTTGGAGGGGGCTGTGCATCCAGTACTAATTTACACTGATCATAAGAACCTAGAATATTTGCGATCCGCTAAAAGGTTGAAACCCCGTCAAGCCCGTTGGGCGCTGTTTTTCTCACGCTTTGCCTTCCACATTACGTATCGACCGGGTTCAAGAAATGTTAAACCAGACGCATTATCTCGAATGCATGACAACCCAAAGGATTTATCTGCCCCAGACACCATTTTACCTGCAAACAATTTTTTGCTCATTCAAGCTGATCTTCTTTCTCAGATTAAGGAAGCATCTTCTGAAGCAAGCAGACCCTCAGGCCTTACCCTAAGTAGCAAGGACGGACTGTTCTGGAAAGGTAGTCAAATTTTTGTTCCTGAGGAGGTTCGGGTCAAGGTCCTGGCACTCCTTCACGATCACCCACTGGCAGGTCACTTTGGGGTTCGTAAAACTCTGGAATTGGTACAGCGTACTTTCTGGTGGCCCAATTTGAAGGACTTTTGTGAGAGATACGTCAAATCTTGCCCTATCTGTACCCAGAATAAGACATCCAGGAGTAGAGCTTGGGGTCTGTTAAAACCCTTGCCTGTACCCGATAGGCCCTGGAAGATGATATCCATGGACTTTATTGTGGAACTCCCATGTTCAGAAGGTTGTTCTGCTATTTTTGTGATAGTAGACCGTTTTACCAAGATGGCCCACTTTCTCCCATTAAAAGGAACTCCGTCAGCTATGGAAACAGCTCACATTTTCATTAAAGAAATCATTAGACTCCACGGAATTCCTGTAAACATAACCTCTGACAGGGGGGTACAATTTACCTCACGTTTTTGGAGAGCCCTGTGTGAATCTTTAAAAATCAAACTGGCTCTGTCTTCAGCCTATCACCCTCAGACCAACGGTCAGACGGAAAGGACCAATCAGACTCTTGAGCAGTACATCAGATGTTTTACCTCTTTCTCACAGGATGATTGGGTATCCTTGCTGCCGCTAGCAGAATTTGCCTACAACAATGCCAAACACTCAGCCACCGGTCAATCCCCCTTTTTTGCCAATTATGGGTTCCATCTAACCTTTTTACCTGATTTCCTTCCAGAGTCTTCAGTCCCGGCAGTACAGAGTACGGTAGACTTCATCAACCACAACAACCAGATGTTGCAGGAAGCAGTATCCAAGGCTCAGGCGGACAGCAAGAGGATCTTTGATCGAAAGAGAAGAGGGGAATTGAAGCTTCAGCTTGGTGACCAGGTATGGCTATCTACAAGTAACATTAAACTAGCATGTCCCTCTAAGAAGTTGGCACCTAGATTTATGGGACCGTTTCCGGTCAAAAGGAAGATCAATGAAGTTTCATATGAACTGACTTTACCTGACTCTCTCAAAATACATCCTGTGTTTCATGTGTCATTGCTCAAACCTGCTGTACCTGATCCCTTCCCCGGCAGAGGAACTAGACCTCCTGAGCCCATTGTGGTTGATGGCAAAGAGGAATTTGAGGTCGAGGCTATCCTTGATTGCAGGAAAAGACAAGGTCAGATCCAGTTCCTAATTAAGTGGAGGGGCTACGGCCCAGAAAGTAATTCTTGGGAACCAGATTGTAATGTACATGCCAGACGTTTAGTGCAAGCCTATTTTTCTAGTCATCCGGAGAAGAAAAGGCTTTTAGGCACCCGGAGGTTGCCCCTTGGGGGGGGGCAATGTCAGGGCACCATTGGCACCGAACCGGGGCGTCGGCGTACGCCTATGCGCCGGCGCGCGCCGTTGCGCGCTGCTCAGCAAATGCCTGCTGTTCCCGGGCATCGGCGCGGCGCTAGGGCGCGCGCGGGTTCGCGGCGCTTGGGCGCGCGCGCGTGTGCACATGGGCGCGGACGGGCGTGCGCGCGCTCGCGATAGCGCCGGTTTGGCGCCAAAGTGCATTTAAAAGCCCCTCTGTGCTGTGACACATTGCTGCTTCGTCTCAGCTTCGTGATTCTAGTGTTTGTTATCTGATTGTTTGCTACCTATCTGACCCGGCTTGTTTGACCATCCGTCCTGCTCCAATCCGACCCGGCTTGTCTGACTACTCTTATGCTACCTGCCTGATACCGTTGCCGAACTCTGCCTGCCTACTGACTCTGCCTCTGCCTGCTGTACTTGCCTGCCTTATATCCTAGCTGACCCGGATCGTCTGACCCTGCTTGTTCCTGTTGTCCTTGCTGTTGCACCTTCAGCTTCAGCTCCAGAGACCTCTGCACATTCAAGTGTTCCAGTCTGCTGCTTCCAGTCTCACCTGATCTGCAGTCCAGCCATCCCTGCGGGATCTCTCACCTCTTCTGCATCAGAGACTCAGCTCAACAGGCACTCCTACCCCACTGTGCTCAGGAGACCACTGTCCCCACTCCAGTGGCTCCTGAACCAGCGTTGTATGAGAGGTCTTCCCCTACAAAGTCAGGCTCTCCTACCAGGTACCTAACACCTCCCTTCCAGACACAGAGTGCTATCTCAGCAGTACAGAGAATGGAATTGCTTACAGCTAAGATTACGGACAGGGTGGACTCCTTCAATAATACGTGGCATCTGTGTTCACCTTATGGTTTCTCTGAAACAGTTATGCCTTCCTTTGATGATACTAATCTATCTCACCCATGATAGCTAAGCTAATCTTCCATTCTCTGGTTTGCAACCTCTAATGGGGTGTACACACGGTCGGACTTTTCGTCTACAAAAGTCCAACGGACGCCGACGGACTAAAGCTGGCTCGTAATCCGATCGTGTGTGGGCTTCTTCGGACTTTCAGCGGACTTTTTCAGCCTCAAATCCGACGGACTTTAGATTTGAAACATGCTTCAAATCTTTACGTCGTAACTACGACGGACCCCGAAATCCGCTCGTCTGTATGCTAGTCCTACGGACAAAAAAACGACGCATGCTCATAAGCAAAAACTAAACGGAAGCACTCGGTCTAGTAAAACTAGTGTTCGTATTGTAGGTAGCACATTCCTCACGCTGCAAAATCTGTGATCGTTGAATGCAGCGCATTTAATGTCTTCTTTACAAATGCTATAAAGAACGAAGATGTTTTGCTGTTCCTATTCAAACAGAGTTCTCCCAAACAGATTTCTGGATTATTTTTCTCTTTGATCTCATGAATGACATGGTATGCTTTTTCAAAACAATGTTTCCATACTAATAATACTTTTAAAATTTTTTTTTTTTTTTTGGTGGAGTCATCTTTTCTTGTAATTTGTATCCAGATATTTATTTTATGATTGTTGTGGAACTTTTTTCTGTTTATCTATAAATTTGTTTGTAAAGTTACCACAGGGAACCCATTTTATATATATTTTTTTAATTTTTTTTGGTGTTTGTAAAGTTACCACAAAGAAACCATTTTTATTTTTGTTTTTATGGTATTTTTTTTATGTTTGTAAAGTTACCACAAAGAACCCTTTATAATTTTTGTTTTTATAGTGATTTGTTATTTTTTTTATATAAAGTTAACCCAAAGAACCGTTTTTGGTTATGTATCTTTTTTTTTTTTAAATACTTACCACTCGAACATTATTAACATTATTTTAATCTATTTTTGGTGTGTTTTTGCAAACTCAATGAGATTGTTGTCCCTTGTTAATTTAACATTGTGTCAAAATCTATGATTTAAAATAAAAAACCTAAACTCAAAAAAGATCCATTTATTTATGGTCTAAATAAAATAAAGAGGAAGTCAACGCTGGAAAAAGTATGTGTACAAGAAAATGGGGATCTTGAGGAGTCCATATAAGAGGGAGCACAATCTGGTCCAAGAATCCCAGAGATCAACAGCCCCAGCAGATGATATAGATGTCCCCAGACTGTGGTACTACAACAGCCTGCGTCTTCTGTCAGACCAGACTGAACCCAGGTCATCACTTTCTTCTCTTCCCTGCAGCCTTTCCTCCACGCTGCCCTGCAGCCTTCCCTACAGCCTTTCCTGTAGCCTTCTTTCGAGGCTGTGGCTCTGGTGTTTCATTTGTGGCAGGAGGAGGAGGAGGGGGGGCTGCCTCATGTAATTGGGGGTTTCGTGTCAGCGTGCCCTGCAGCCCCTTCTGGATTGTTTCCCCAAATAGTCACTCACAAATGAGGCTCTGCTCCCAATCCATTTGAAGAAGCCTGCTGGCTAAGTAGCAGCCATAGGACTCTTCTTCTTCGGGGGTGCTCCTTAAAAAATGGGTGGACTCTTGCATGAGGCGCAGGTATGCCTCCTGTGTGACCGTCCCCTTCCTGGCCCTTTTTTTGGGAAGGTGGAGGGGAGGCACTTGGGATTCAGTCAGGCTCCTACTGGGCCCAGCCACCTCACTTGGCCCAGCCACCTCACTTGGCCCAGCCACCTCACTGGGAGCAGCCACCTCCTGCCTGACACTGGGCCCAGCCTCCTCCAGGATGATAGTGAATCCGGCCTCCTCCAGGCTGTCCATGGGCCCGGTCTCCTCCTGCCTGCCACTTTCCCCACATTCCTCCTGGATGGACTCATCCTGTGTATAAAAAAAGGACATAGTTTTAGTATATTTTTTTGGGTTCATCAATGACACACAGTTTGCTTCTCATGACTAGCAAATTCAATGTGAATACATCTCTTTAATAAAAGAGTCTAATCAGACACCCTAATTATTTCAAGCAGGTGCCAAACATATTTAGCCACTACTGTCAATTTATATGTATACACAATTTTGAGGGCAAAATTATTTTAGACAATTATAACATCCAGTTAACATCATTAATATTAGTACAGTAAATATTTGTTAAAATAATTTACCTGACTCCAGATGGTCATATCCGGTTCATCCAGGATGGAAGACCCAGCTTGGTCCTCATCAGCCTCTGCTGGGGTGGAGGGAAGGGTGGAGGGAAGGGTTGAAAGTGATGCCCTGGCTTCAGTCTGGTCATCAAGAAAACGGAGTTGATTGTAGTACCACAGCCTGGGTACATAAACATCATCTGCTGATGCTCCTGATCTCATTGATTCCTGGATCTTCTTATGTTCCCTCTTATACATGTTCCTCAAGACCCCAATTTTCTTGAGCAATGTCTCCATTGTTGCTTCCGGGATGGTCGCCTGGACAAAGGACAGAAGTCTCTCCAACGTTGACTTCCTCACATGCTTTGCATAATACTGTGGGTGTTTCACCTCCCACAAATTCCTCATCTCTCTATATTTAGAAATAAAAGCAGTAAGGAACTCTGGATCCTTAAATAGGGGATTCATAATGTCTGTATAAAAGATAAAGTCACAAGACAAAAAACACTTATTAGGTTTCTGCTAAACCCTCATCATCTTATCCCTATGTAGGCCTCATCAATCTGTCAAGCCATATAGGCCGCTTGCTACAAAGTCTTGACCAAAAGTATAAATTTTAAATTACCTTTGTTTAGTAGCATCCCGGTCCACTATCACCTACGCACAGAACGTACGTACGACACGTGCGCAAGGCCTCTCTTTATACACTACTCATGTGTGAAACTCCGCCTGCGTCACCCGCCCCTGACGTTCAATTTTAACTCATGTTCTCTGCCCCTTAATTCTACGCACAGAACGTACATACAACACGTGCGCAAGGCCCTTCTTTATACACTACGCATGTGTGAAACTCCGCCTGCGTCGCCCGCCCCTGACGTTCAATTTTAACTCATGTTCTCCGCCCCTTAATTCTACGCACAGAACGTACGTACGACACGTGCGCAAGGCCCCTCTTTATACACTACGCATGTGTGAAACTCCGCCTGCGTCGCCCGCCCCTGACGTTCGATTTTAACTCATATTCTCCGCCCATTTTTATTTACGGCGTGTAGTGGGGTGAATAATGGCGGAGACACATCAGGTGTGTACTACCTCAGGTAGCGAAGAAAGCCCAGAGGCCGGAACGTCAAGATCTGTGAGGCCTAGATTTAAGGCCTCCAATATGTCCTTTGAAGAGATGGTGGAAATGGTGGCCATTCTTAAAAAAAAGGACTATGATGGGAAGTATGGGCCGTACGCCCGGCCAAATTTGCGCAAGGCCAAAATAATGGCGAAGGTGGTGGACACTTTACAGGCTTATTTTGGGGTACAGCACTCCAAGGATCAAATTAGAAAAAGATTGTCTGACCTCAAACTCAGGGAGCCGGATCAGTACAGACGGATCTGTAAAGTGCTGAAAAAAAGTAAGTACCTGTGTTTTCATCTTGTGTTGATTACCTCGTATACTGCTCCATGTGCTTTTCAATCCTATACGATTGTTTGCATCGTTTGAAACGATCTTTTAATAAACATCGTTACATATCTATATATATAATATCTATATATCTCTATATCTCTATATATATATCTCTATATATCTCTATATATCTCTATATATATATATATATATATATATACACATATATATATACACACACATATATATAGATATATATATACACATACACATAGATATATATATCTATATATATATATATATATATGTGTGTATATATATATATACATATGTATGTATGTATATATGTATGTATATAGATATATAGGTAGATATAGATAGATATAGAAATTTTTATTTTTTTATAATTTAAATTAATATCTATTTTTATATTTAGATTTTGTTTGAGATTTAAGATTTATATTTAGTTATAGATATAGAGAGAGAGAGAGAGATCCAAAGATTTTTAGATATATTTTGATATTGATATCTAGATATCGAGATATCTATCTATCTTGATATGTCTTTAGAAATTAAAATCTTGAAGTCTACTAGGAACTCTACACAAACAGACAATTTGTACACCACTTCACTACAAATGTTTGAAGATTAGTATGTACTAAAATATCTGTGTGCTAAGTATATTAATTTTTTGCTTCACATAGGGGAAAAATCACTCAGCCAACAAGAGGAACCCAGTCCCCCCAAGCAAAAGAACATACTTGGGAAATCAGCCCAAGCCCCACTGAGGATGTGGAGGAAGGAGAGGTGGGCGACATGGGCACCCCACCAGGTGAGTGTCTGACACACCAGCTTACGGTAATCTATGCATGGCTGCCTTTTATTTTTTGTAATTTTTCTACTCTATTTTAGGTGATCTGGTTGTGCTTGAGTCAAGCAACAGCGCCAACCCCGAGGATGTTCATGAAGTATGCGACATGGGCACCCCACCAGGTCAGTGTCTGAGACACCAGCTTTATGGTAAGGTAAACTATGTATGTGTGCATATTTCTAAACACATTTTTTTTTTTCATTCCACTTTAGGTCCAAGTGACTATTTCACCACAGACAGTGCCCAACGGCTAATTGCTCAAATAATGGCCTGGAATGGGGAGATCGATCAAATGCGGAATTGGCTGGATCGTATGCAGCAGGAAATGAAGGACATGATTGATGTTTTGGGTCGAATCTAAATGCCCTTTTTTAAACCCCAAAACATCGATCATGTCCTTCATTTCCTGGTTTGCTGACCCCATTCTGGGCCTTCTCTTTATTATTTTCTGTTAAATTACATGCCTGTTTAACAACATTTAAAAAAGGAGGCCTATTTTTCAAAAAAAACAAAAAAAAAATAAAAAAGGATTTGAAAAAAGACAAAAAAAATAAAAAAGGATTTGAAAAAAGACAAAAAAAAAAGGATTTGAAAAAAGACAAAAAAAAAAGGATTTGAAAAAACACAAAAAAAAAAAAGGCCTGTTTGCTAAAATCAAAATGCCCAACAAATTTTATTTTTGATTATCTAAAAATATTTAACTCTAATTATATTATTCTAAATTTATTAATATATCATTATATTTTTGGCTAGGAACATTTTATACTAAATGCATAACTGAATGGATACCAAAGATTAAAAACATCTGCTTAGAATTAAATAAATGTGTGGTTTGTTATTTCAATGCTCAGTATCAGTTTGTTTATAAATTTCAAAAAAGTTGTTTACAGTGGCAATGGAGCTTATTTAGAAATTTACAAGGAAAATACAGTTGGCACTACAACTGCTCGACCATAACCTAGGAGAAAGCCCAAAAGAAAGGCAAGCAATAAATATAATTCGAGATTTCATCAAGATTGTTTTTATTTTAAATTTTTAGATATCCTGGCCCATTGCAATGGCCCCCCTACCCATAAAATAATTAACATATTGCTGTCTAACTTGACGGGCACTTTGGGGGGCCAAGCCAGTATGGACAGTATCCAGGCCAGTAAGATTCTCACCGATAATTCCGGCCTCAGGCCCAACTGGCACCATATAATTTTGAGAATGTTTGTGCAAAAAGTTGTACAGGATGCAGCACGATAAAATGATAAAATTAAGTTTGTATTCCGCCAAATTAATGGAGGTTTGAAACAGGCGGAACCGGCTGGCCAGAATCCCAAACGCATTCTCAACCACTCTTCTAGCTCTGGCCAGCTGGAAATTAAAAACCCTCCTCTCCAGGGTGAGGGTTCTTTGGGGGAATGGCCTCATAAGGTGCTTGCTCAGAGCAAAGGCTTCATCGGCAATGAAGACAAAGGGGAGTCCTTCCACATTATCCACATCAGGTGGCAATCCCAGGCCACCACTCTGGAGAAGCTGGCAGAACTCCGTCTGGGCAAATACTCCTCCATCCGACATCCGGCCATTCTTCCCCACGTCCACATATAGAAATTCATAGTGTGCCGACACCACCGCCATTAAAACAATACTGTGGAACCCCTTATAATTAAAATAGTATGACCCCGAATGGGGTGGTGGCACAATGTGGACATATTTCCCATCTATAGCCCCTCCACAATTGGGAAAGTCCCAGCGGGTGGCAAAATGGGATGCCACAGTCTGCCATTCCTGTGGCGTTGAAGGAAACTGGGGAATCAAACAAGAAAACAAAAATCACTAATTTTGAATCTAACATTGCAAGAAAATTATACAATTAAAAACATTATTCCACAGCATCAGTATAACATTAAATAATTTAAATCTTCTGGAAGGAAGGAAAGGCACACTTATCAGATTGCTCACCCCCTCTGATGGAACATTGATTACATTTTAGGGGGTGGTGAAATTACAAAAAAATATTAATTTTAGGACACACAGGGATTTATGGACTAAAAAGGCTACAAAACCGCAGTTGTCCCACTCTGCAAGTGCAGTTGCTCCCCAGCTTAAAGTAAATGAGGTAAGGTAAAAAGGCTTTCATGTTGCAAGGAGTACACAATCACATGCAAGGGCAATTAATGAAAACACTTTGTGGCTTGCATATGATTTGATGATGAAAATCAGCAGAGCTTCTGCTCATTTACTAAAGCACTGGAGCAAATGCACTTGTAGAGTGCACATGCATTTTGCAAAGTGCAACATATATTTGCTTTTTAAAAATCAACACCACAGAAGATTCTAGCAAATTATTAGGGGGGGGGGGTTGAAATCAAGCTAATTATAAGCACACTATTTGGATAGAGTTTAGGGGAAACAAAATACAATGCAGCTGACTAAATACATTCAAACTGAGTAGACTAGGTGAATATGTGACCAGCATTGTATGCTGGAGAGTTTATTGAAGGCAAATATACATGCATGACAAAAAAGAACATGAAACAAATCAAGCATGCGTGAGAAGAAAAAGGGGACATTCACACTATATTACAATGATGGTAAGTAGTGTTTGAGCTAAGAAATACATTACATTATTAAAGAATAAATAAAAGAACATGTGATGCTAATAAAAGAAAAAATTCTTACCTTAATATAGTCCTTCTGCAGGACCTGGATGATGGCAGAACAGGTCTCTGGGATAATAATCCCCAGAGCCTGGGGGGAGATGCCTGTCGAGAACTTGAGGTCCTGCAGGCTTCTCCCCGTCGCCAAGTACCGCAACGTGGCAACTAGCCTCTGCTCCGGAGTGATGGCTTGCCTCATGCAGGTATCCTGCCTGCTGATATAGGGGGTCAGCAAAGCCACCAATTGGTCAAAAACGGGGTCCGTCATCCGGAGAAAGTTCCTGAAATCCTCAGGATTATTCTCACGGATCTCACGGAGCAATGGCATGTGACAGAACTGGTCACGCTGGAGCAACCAATTCTTGGTCCATGAACTCCTCCTCGCCCTGTTCATGGACTGGTCTTGGTCTGAAGAATAAACTACAGCACCAAACACATACAATGCACGAGCTCGACGACGAGTACGTACAGGTAACATGGCTATAAAACGGTCGGCTGGTCAGAACGCACTTAACAGAACGCACTGAAGAACAGCAAGGCCTGTGAAGAACGACCTGAAAATCAGGAACGAGCGGCCAATAAAACAAAGATTTCTCAATGCCAACTGACCAAACGCACTGAAAAGCAGATACAAACCTCACAAGCACAGACTGAACAACAGTTAAAACGAACTGAAAAATACGAGTCTCACAAGCGCGAATCATCTCTCACCAAACTTCTACTAACACGAGATAAACACGAGATTAGCAGAAGGAGCCCAAAGGGTGTCGTACGGGCTATTGAACTTCCGTTTTATAGTCTCGCCGGCTGTCGAACTTTTGTGTGGTCGTGTGTAGGCAAGTCCATTCGTTAGAAAGTCTGCCGCAAGTCCGCCGAAAGTCCGCCGGAAGTCTGTCGGACAGGCTGTCGGACTTTTGTAGATGAAAAGTCCGACCGTGTGTACGCCCCATTACAGTTCTATTTTCTTAGTTTTATTATTCTAGTGACAAGCTTAACCATGTCCCTTAATCTATGTGACATGCTCATGATTACATAAATCAGATGCGCCATATACTGTGATCACTACTTTGCAGTTTATCTGAATATGTCTACCATTTCTATGTCAATTTGTTTCTGAACATCTCCATTAGTGTACGTCAAATGCTTGTGTTTATTTTATTTTTATTAAGAACAATTCAAAACTTTCAATAAAAATTACAATTAAAAAAAAACTGTGATTTTTGCTATAGGGGAGCATGTGACTCCGCTTCCTCCTATGTGACAGTGCTGGTGCTTGACCAAGTACTGTCAAATAAGGGTTTGGACAACAGAGCTCCCAATCCTCTGCAACCTTCAACTAGAGCAGCTTGGAACTTAGACAGGGTTTCTTATAGTACTTCCCATTGTCTGAACTGAACAGAGCAACTGACAAGTTAAGGGAAAGAAAGTATCTACTAATGGGAAGCAAAAAAAAAAAGGGGGGGGGGCAACCAGGATCTCCAGCACAATATATTTAGATAAACAGTACACTGTAATATCACCAACATAAGGAAACAACATTTCAAGGCCACTAGGGGCCTTTTCCTTGGGTATCAATGACAGTCACTGTCGCCTTAGAAAGAGGCTCCTAGTCACCTCAAAGTGTCACTTCATTCTGTTGGTGACATTAGTGTCCTGTTTGTTTATCGTAATATGATGTGCTGGTAATATCTTGGATTGGACTTATGCTTTGGTGGCACCATCCGCCATATACTTTGCAATGCCTTATTAATTGCATAGTAACCATCCTGCCCATTTCCTTCTCTTTTGCTGCATGTGCTCCCAAATAGGTATGCAAGATTTATACAACTGCACAAACAGGAGATAAGAAGCAATTATCCACAAATAGATAGGTGTTTGAGATAGAACACAACATATATGGGTATATTTATAAAGCAGTGAATATGACATTCATCAAACATCCATTGTAGGTGAATCAGTCTGTAATGTAAAACACATGTACCAGGAAGATACACCTGCAGTGAATGTCACTTTTACTGCTTTATAAATAGATTCCTTAATCGTTAAAGGCAGCCCCAGATATAAATCCCATTGACTGGACCAACCTAAAAGTAAATTTACTAATAGTGCTTCCTATGCATCATATAAATGAGGTTCAGTCACTTTTATTGGAATCCATATTCAAATATAACAGGTTTTTCTTATTGTTGTAGAGACACATTAATTTAAGCCCAAACATACAGCTATGTGTGTCATTGTGTACCTGTAACATTTTATAATATTTGTGATTGCATGGAACAAGAAGTCTGATTTACAAAGGATTGCTAATTACCTGCCGTTAGAATGAATTGGGCAATTAAGAATTCTTAGTTGGTAACCTTTTGGAAATCACTCAGCAATAAAAAGATCACAATTGAATACATTCTGTATATTAAAGCCAAATGTATTTCTATAACTTAGCTACATGCCATTATATTACTTTTTATTTCAGTTTGGCCCCTCTAGTTTTTGGAATTTTAAGAAATATTAGAATAAAATATTATTTCCCATATTTAAATGATAGGTTCCCTGTTTAGAAAAATGTTTTGTAGCCTACCTAATGGGTCTGATTTAGGATAGAAACCTTGTTATAAAATGTAAAAAGTATGTGCTATGAAGACCACGAGAGATGCTCACATCCATCATCTATTATCAATAGATACTACATAAAGAGTATACCATTCGTAAATTAATTAGTTCCCCAGAATTACAAATATGTCACTCCTTTTATTACCGCATACACATTGACTTTATAAAGAGTGCTTTGCACACATTTTTAATGACCACCCAGCACTTTCTCTAAAGCAGAAGACTTGCCATGTACTGCACTGCTAAGGAGATGTTATTTCTGTCAGCATTGTCATAATAAAGTTGTTGTAAGATGTAACACAACCTGAAAAAACAAATGACCAAAAATAACAGATCAAACAATGAGTGCTTTGGACGAGGCTCTAATCCTATATAGCCAGACAAATAAATGAAGTTTCCCCTCAGTATAAAGACTGTCAGGTCTGCCAGGAGATTCCAACTGTCACTCTGGTATCCTGACCAATAGTCTTCTTATCCCAGTATCAGGTGGAGGGACAGTTGAGATCCTGCAGTCAGAAATAAAGGACCACAATAGAAAGTGCAAACAAACTATATCAAGGAACAACCAGCAAGTAACTCTCGGTTAGTAGTGGCTGAAGTCAGGAACCAGGCAAAAGAAAGGGCAGTCCAAAATGATTCAAGTCAGCGGACCAAGGCGAAAGTCCACGGGGGTAAACTAGAAGGCGGTGTTGGGAACAGGCAACAACACTCAGTGAAATCCAAAGGAGAATCCAAGAAGAGAAGTTGGGAACAAGCGGAACTCATTAACCAGAAATACAATATATCATACACCAACAAGCAGGAAATGGAACCTATACTAGGCCAAAGACAGGAAGGGGAAGTGATTATTTATAGGTCACTAGATCAGGTGACTGCCTACAGCTGGTCACTGGGTGAAGCCAGGGTCCACAATCAAGGAGCAGGGAATAACAAGGGCTGTACCCAGATGGAAGTTCCACAGTAGCTCAGGTAGTAGGGAACCGTCCAAAGAACACCAGGTCCCAGGATTGAATCCAGGACACGGTGTGACAGTACCCCCCACACAAGGATGCCCACCGACCTGTTTGTATAGGTGCCTATTATGGAATGACTTGACCAGCTGTGGGGCATGAACATCAAGAGCGGGCACTCAAGTCCTTTCTGCAATGGAGTAGCCCTTCCAGTCCACTAAAAACTGCAATTGTCTACCCCTATGTTGCAAATTTTACTAACTTTTTACTCCTGATGGTCATCCACTGAGACAGGAGAAAGACGTCTAGAGGGTAGAGAGAGCATATTCTTGACAAAGCGTTTAAGCATGATACATGAAACGGATTGGGAATTTGAAGGTGAGGGGGCAAGCGTAGTTTATAAGCCACCGGGTTGACCTGACAAAGAATGCGAAAAGGTCCTATAAACCTAGGACCTAACTTGGGAGAGGGTTGCAGAAGTTTAATGTTCTTGGTGGACAACCATACCAGCTGATTGAGACGATAGTGGGGTGCAATGTTTTCTGTGACGGTCCACATACCCCTTGTATTTGTGTACAGACTGAACTAGAACCTGTCTTATGTTTCTCCAGTGCTTAGTTAATCTTGACACCATGTTGGCTGCTGCAGGTGCCTCTACCAGAGAAGACTGAAAGGGAAGAACCCTGGGTTGATACCCAAAGGCAGCTTGGAAGGGAGAACATCTTGGAGAAGAGTGCCATTGTGAATTGTGCGCTAATTCAGCTAGAGGTAACATCTTGCTCCAGTTACCATGTTCAGCTTTGATATAAGCCCGTAGATAGATCTCCAAATCTGGACTGACCCTTTCCATCTGGCCATTAGATTGGGGGTGGTATCCTGAAGACAGGGAATTCTTGATCCCCAGGATGTTTGCAAGCAGCCCTCTAGAATGAGGAAATGAATTGAGGGCCTCTGTCGCTAACAATATCGTCAGGAATGCTGTGATGACATTTTTAATAAAGGATAGAGCTAAGCTAGGGCAGAAGGTAGTGTGGGCATAGGAATGAAGTGGGCTAACTTTGAAAATCTGTCTACTACAACCCAAATGACGGTATTCCCACAATTAAATCCATGCTAATATGAGTCCAGGCAGCATGAGGAACAGGTAACGGTTGTAGACCTTGTGGAACAGATCAATGCATTTTGATGGCTGCACAAACAGAGCAAGCTCTAACAAAGGCTATCACATTCCTCTTTAGGGTAGGCCACCAAACCAGGGATTTTAAGCGTAGGAAGGTTTGATTGACACTAGGGTGTCCAGATACCTTCTGCGCATGGGCCCATTGCAAAACTTCTTTGCGTAATTCTTGGGGAACAAACAAAGTATTGGGAGGAACAGAAAGATTAGATGATGCTTGAGATTGTGCTACCAACAAGTTTTTTTGTAGGGTCGTATTCAGTTGAGCAATGATTTGCTCAGGAGGAACAATATGATCTGGAGGAACTTGCAGATTCTCGCAAGGGAATTGCCAAGACAGGACATCAGCCTTGATGTTCTTGGTGTCCGGAATGTATGTTACCACAAACTTAAACTGGGAGAAGAAAAGTGCCCAGCGGGCTTGTCTGGAATTCAGTATTTGGGCCTTCTCCAAGTAGGTCAGGTTCTTATGGTCAGTCTGAACTACAACAGGAAGTTCTGTATCTTCTAATAAGTGTCTCCATTCGGAGAATGCTAGCTTAATGGCCAAAAGCTCTCTATTTCCTATGTCGTAGTTTTGTTCTGCGACAGAGAATTTCTTGGAGAAGTTTATTGGAAGTAGGTTCTCTTTGAGATAACACTGCTCCGGCACCCACTTTGGAGGCATCAATCTGCAAGAAGAATTGAGCAGAAGGCTGCGGGTGGCGGAGTACAGGAGCGAAGCAGAAGGCAGGCTTTAGGAGATCAAACACCTTCAGAGCTTCTGGAGACCACAGAGAGCAGTTGGTGCCTTTCTTAGTGAGAGCAGTGATGGGAGCCAGAATCTTGGATAAATTCTTGATAAATTTCCGATAGTAATTACAGAACTTAATAAATCACTGAATTTCCTTTAAAGTGGTAGGTCTGGGCCATAGTAAGATGGCATCAAGCTTCTTGGAATCCATCTGGAATCCTTTGGACGAGATTATATAACCCAAGAAAGGTATTTCAGGTAGTTCAAAGGAGCACTTGGAAAGTTTGGCATACAACCTATGATCTCTTAAACGTTGGAAAACAGTGCGTACATGTCAACGATGATGCTGGATATCCTTAGCGTGAATGAGTATATTGTCCAAGTAGACGACAACAAAAGTGTCGAGTAGATCTCTGAAAATGTAATTTACGAACTCCTGGAACCAAAATGGCATCATGCAACACTCATAATGCCCCCTACGAGTATTGAAAGCTGTCTTCCATTTGTCTCCTGCTCCGATTCTGATGAAATTGTAGGCAGAACGAAGGTCCAGTTTGGTAAAGATCTTCGATCCTTGAACACGGTCAAGCAGCTCAGAAACTAAAGGGAGAGGATATAGATTTTTTACAGTAATTCAACTGAGAGCCCTGAAGTCAATGCAGGGCCTAAGTCTTCCATCTTTTTTCTCCACAAAAAAGAACCCAGCCCAATGGGAGAGGAGGAAGGCTGAATGAAACCCTACTTTAGACTGTCTTCGATGTACTCTTCAATTGCCTTTGTCTCTGCAAGGCTGAGAGGATAGGTTCCCTCCTTAGGTAGGGGAGCACCATGAAGCAATTCAATAGCGCAGTCATAATGGCAGTGGGGAGGGAGGCCCTCCGATTCTTTTTCAGAAAATACGGCATATCCTTCCACCTTTCAGTGGAAGGATGTATTGTACTATGTTTTTGGTTTTGGTGAATGGGGGGTTATGTAACGATGTATGGATTGTTGTTGTATTTATAAAATAGAAATAAAAAATTTTGATTATTAAAAAAAAAAGAAAATACGGCATATGCAGCACGTAATTCAGGATCAGTAGACACCAAATGAATGGACGCTTTTCTATGTACAACCTTTTGTAGGCAGTTAACGTGACAGGGGGTGCTCCAAGCAGAAATTTGACCAGAGGACCAGTCAATAGACGGGTTATGTTTACATAGCCAAAGGAATCAGAGAATTACTGGGTGCTTAGGAGATGGAATGATGTCAAACAATCAAACTTCAAAATTCAGCTCCCAAGAGGACGGAAAGAGGCTTGCATTCGAGAGTGATAATTCTATCACCAAGAGGGTCTCTGCCAAGAGTAATTATACAGAATGGTGGGTCCTTGGGAAAGGTAGGGATCTGCAGACTTTTAACCAATGCTGCATAGGGAAATACACCACCAGCACCGGAATCTATAAAAGCTATTGTGGAACAGCACTTATCATTCCAGGACAAGGAAATGGGGAGTAAAAATCTCTCCTGAGGAGTATTCAGTACAGCAAGTCCCAATGGGGCTCCTCAAACACCCATTAAGTCCGGAATATTTCTGGCCGAACCAGACAGGAATGCAAGACATGACCCGGCTTCCTACAATATAGACAGAGGCCTAGGTTCCTGCAATTGGTACATTCACTATCAGACAAACGCACAGCCCCAACACCCATGGGTTCTTCCTCAGACCCGACAGAAGAAGGGACAGAAGGGGTTAGTGATTGCCGAGGAAGAGATTTAGCACCATGTCTGTGAGGATTAAAATGTCCCTGGTGCCCTCTGTCTACCTGGCGTTCCAAGAAGCGAGTGTCTACCAGGCTACACAGATTGATAAAATCCTCCAGGGCCACTGGGACCGCACAGTAAGTTAACTCATCCTTAATGCATTTCACAAGCCCTCTGCAGCAGGCAGCTTTAAGGGCGCAATTATCCCAGGTAGTCTCTGCCGCTAGCATGTGGAATTCTATGGCATAAGATGCTACCATGCATTTACCCTGATGTAAATCGAGAATGCTGGACTCAGCCGCAGATGATCTGCCAGGAATGTCAAATATTTTCTCAAAGGTTTTCATGAACGTGGAGTAGTCAGTAAGCATAGGTGAATCTTTTTCAAGAAGGAATGACACCCAGGACAAAGCTCTGCTCTTTAGCAAGGAAATAATAAATGTCACCTTGGCTTGAGCAGAGGCAAACACAGAAGGTTGATTTCTAAAATGCAACCGGCAGTGGTTGAGAAATTCCCTGCCATCCAAGGGGTTAGATATGACAACAAGTTCCCCAGCCCCAGACTCTTGGTTATTAGATGTAGTAGGACTAGAACCAGGTGCAATAGACAAAGAGAATAATATAGCCATGATAGCATCTAATTTCTCCTCCAAAGATTGTACACGATTGGCCTGCTCACCCAACAGTTGTCCCTGAAGAGAGACTGCCTGCACCAACTTGCTGAGGTCCATCTGGCCCTAATATAATGTCAGGTCTGCCAAGAGATTCCAACCGTCACTTCGGTTTCCTGACGGGTAGTCTTCTTATCCAAGCATCAGGTGGAGGGACGGTTCCTGCAGGGACCACAGTAAAAAGTGCAAACAGACTATATCAAGGAACAACCAGCAAGTAACTCAAGGTTAGCAGTGGCCGAAGTCAGGAACCAGACAGGAGAAAGGGCAATCCAAAATGATCCAAATCAGTGGACCAAGGTGGAAGTCCACAGGGGTAAACCAGAAGGCGGTATTGGGAACAGGCATGCTCGGCAACAACACTCAGTGAAATTCAAAGGAGAATCCCAGAAGCGAAGTCAGGAACAAGCAAAGTCAGTAACCAGTAGGGATGAGCTTCGTGTTCGAGTCGAACCCATGTTCGACTCGAACATCGTGTGTTTGGTCGTTCGCCGAATTACGAACGATATGGTTCGTTCGCGCCAAATTCGTGTGGCGCGTCACGGCCCATAATTCACTGCGGCATCGCAGTGCATTGCTGGCTGATGATTGGCTAAGCATGCATTATGACCCGCATGCTTGGCCAATCACAGCGCTGTGTGTACAGAGAGCCGTAATTGGCCAAAGCCAAGGAGGCTTTGGCCAATTACGGCTCAGGGGGTTAAGTACACGCCCCACACTATATAAGGCCGTCTGCACGTCGGCCCTGTGTAGTGTGTTCCGGCGTTGAGACAGAGATAGAGAGAGAGAGACAGTGTCATTTGATTTAAGTTAGATAGAGTAGGCAGGTCGAGTCAGTTAGCTGCAGTTACAGTGTATTGTGTATATATATGCATCCCAGGTGTTGTATATATATATATATACACTATATTCAGTTTAGCTAGATCCTGTTCTTCTCTTCCTAATATACTGACAGGCAGGCAGGTGTTTTTACAGTATTTCCAGTTACTGTACTGTGTACCCCGCACAGTCTCACCTACAGTATAGCTACCTGCAGCCAGGTGCTTGTGTAGGCTCTTTGAAGTATTTCCTGTTACTGTACTGTGTACCCCACACAGTCTCACCTATAGTATAGCTACCTGCAGCCAGGTGCTTGTGTAGGCTCTTTGAAGTATTTCCAGTTACCGTACTGTGTACCCCGCACAGTCTCACCTATAGTATAGCTACCTGCAGCCAGGTGCTTGTGTAGGCTCTTTGAAGTATTTCCAGTTACTGTACTGTGTACCCCGCACAGTCTCACCTACAGTATAGCTACCTGCAGCCAGAGCTTGTGTAGGCTCTTTGAAGTATTTCCAGTTACTCTACTGTGTACCCCGAACAGTCTCACCTACAGTATAGCTACCTGCAGCCAGGTGCTTGTGTAGGCTCTTTGAAGTATTTCCAGTTACTGTACTGTGTACCCCGCACAGTCTTACCTACAGTATAGCTACCTGCAGCCAGGGTCTTGTGTAGGCTCTTTAAAGTATTTCCAGTTACTGTACTGTGTACCCTGCACTGTCTCACCTACAGTATAGCTACCTGCAGCCAGGTGCTTGTGTAGGCTCTTTAAAGTATTTCCAGTTACTGTACTGTGCACACCGCACAGTCTCACCTACAGTAGAGCTACCTGCAGCCAGGTGCTTGTGTAGGCTCTTTGAAGTATTTCCAGTTACTGTACTGTGTACCCCGTACAGTCTCACCTACAGTATAGCTACCTGCAGCCAGAGCTTGTGTAGGCTCTTTGAAGTATTTCCAGTTACTGTACTGTGTACCCCGAACAGTCTCACCTACAGTATAGCTACCTGCAGCCAGGTGCTTGTGTAGGCTCTTTGAAGTATTTCCAGTTACTGTACTGTGTACCCCGCACAGTCTAACCTACAGTATAGCTACCTGCAGCCAGGGTCTTGTGTAGGCTCTTTAAAGTATTTCCAGTTACTGTACTGTGTACCCCGTGACTCGGTTAAATTGATGATAGGCAACTCCTATCCTCATATTGATTAGTGGTTCCAAATTAATAATAACTACTGCAGTAGGGAACAGACACAAAAGATATGCTCAGCATCTTTCCAAATTACTGTTCTGCTTTATTATGACGCAATTGAAGGTTTTTATGCACATGATTACGTAGGTATCACATTAATATTACAATTGTACGTTTATGGTAACAAGGGGCGTTACATAGGCAGGCTAATTCTAATCAGGATTTAAAAGAATGTAAACATTTACTGAAAACATTATTAGTGCTGTGTGCACAGTGAAGGCAGTGTGCAATACATACAAAATACAATACAATTATATACAGAACTTACAAATTTCCATTACACCCGCACTGTCTCACCTACAGTATAGCTACCTGCAGCCAGGTGCTTGTGTAGGCTCTTTAAAGCATTTCCAGTTACTGTACCCCGCACTGTCTCACCTACAGTATAGCTACATGCAGCCAGGTGCTTGTGTAGACTCTTTGAAGTATTTCCAGTTACTGTACTGTGCACACCGCACAGTCTCACCTACAGTATAGCTACCTGCAGCCAGGTGCTTGTGTAGGCTCTTTGAAGTATTTCCAGTTACTGTACTGTGTACCCTGCACTGTCTCACCTACAGTATAGCTACCTGCAGCCAGGTGCTTGTGTAGACTCTTTGAAGTATTTCCAGTTACTGTACTGTGTACCCCGCACAGTCTCACCTACAGTATAGCTACCTGCAGCCAGGTGCTTGTGTAGGCTCTTTAAAGTATTTCCAGTTACCGTACTGTGTACCCCGCACAGTCTCACCTTCTTCTTCCTCCATGGCCTCTTCCTGTGCTTTATCTTCGGAACCAGCAGTGCTCCATAGGCGTTCAAGGGGCTACGCAAGCACGCAGGCCAAAAGATGCCATGCGGTGCTTGAGCTGGTGTGCTTGGGGGACAAGAGCCACACTGGGGCAGAGATTCTGTCAGCTCTGCAGGGGCAGGTTCAGAGTTGGTTGACACCACGCCAACTTAAGGCAGGAATGGTGGTTTGCGACAATGGCACCAACCTACTCTCCGCCCTCCGTCAGGGACAACTGACCCATGTGCCCTGTTTCGCTCATGTCCTTAACTTGGTGGTGCAGCGGTTCTTGGGCAGGTAACCGGGCTTACAGGATGTCCTGAGGCAAGCCAGGAAAGTCTGTGTGCATTTCTGCCAGTCATATTATGCCAGTGCTCAGCTGGCAGACTTCCAAAAGGAATTTAACCTGCCCAAGAACTGCCTAATCTGTGACATACCCACCAGGTGGAACTCAAAGTTGGCCATGCTGCAGTGGCTGCACACACAGCAGAGGGCCATCAATGAGTACCTGTGCGACTATGGCACCAGGACAGGGTCAGGAGAGCTTGGATATTTTCCCCACACCAGTGGGCCATGATCAGGGATGCATGCACTGTCCTGTCACCATTTGAGGAGGCCACGAGGATGGTGAGCAGTGACAGTGCATGCATCAGTGACACTGTCCCCGTTGTCCACCTGTTGAAGCACACGCTGCGTGGAATAATGGACAGGGCACTTGAGGCAGAACAGAGGCAGGAAGAGGAGGACTTCCTTAGCTCTCAAGGCCCCCTTTATCCAGACAGTGTTCCTGCGTGCCCGCCGATCACACAGGAAGAGGACAAGGAGGAGGAGGAGGATTGTGTCAGCATGGAGGTGGAGCCTGGCACTCAACATCAGCAGCAGTCTTTAAGGGATCATTTACATTCCCAAGAAACCCATGGACTTGTACGTGGCTGGGAGCAGGTGGCTGCGGATCATGTTGTCCTTAGTGACCCAGAGGACTCCAGACCGAATGCCTCAGCAAAGCTACGCTGCATGGCCTCCCTGATCCTGCAAAGCCTGCGGAAGGATCCTCATATTCATGGTATCAAGGAGAGTGATCAATACTGGCTGGCAACCCTCCTTGATCCACGTTACAAGGGTAAGATTGCGGACCTTATCTTGCCATCACAAAGGGAGCAGAGGATGAAACATCATCGGGAGGCCTTGCAGAAAGGTCTGTTCAACGCAGAGACTGGGAGGTTACAATTTCCTGGTCCTCCTGGACAACGTGTTCCCGAGGCCTCGGTCAGTCAAAGAAGGAGCAGTGGAGAAGGTGGCCGTCTGACCGATGCGTTTGGACAATTTTTTAGTCCGCAGCCCCAAGGTATGATTGGTTCCAGCAGCCATCGCCAGCGTCTGTTTTACATGGTGCAGGAATACCTAGGGGCAAGATCTGACACCTTTCCCACCGAAAATCCTCTGGGTTACTGGGTCTTGAGGATGGATCACTGGCCAGAGCTTGCACAGTATGCAATTGAGCTACTGACCTGTCCTGCATCCAGCATTCTTTTGGAACGCACATTCAGTGCTGCTGGAGGCTTTTTAACCGATCACAGGGTGCGTCTGTCCACCGACTTGGTCGATCGACTGACCTTCATAAAAATGAATCAGTCTTGGATCACCACCAGCTACCAAGCACCTGATGCTGATGTAACCGAATAATTTTTTTTGAAATGTCAGATCCCTTCAAGACTGCCTATGCTGATGCTGAGTGACTATCCTGTTATGCCGAGTGATTATCCTCTTCCTCCTCAATGATCATGCTGATAGCTTGTAAGAACATTTTTGGTTTTGGTGCCGCCACCAGTGGTGATTGAATGTTCAAGTCCCATAGACGTCAATGGAATTCTAACGCTTTTACGAATTTTGGGTCCGTTCGCAGGTTCTGGTGCAAACCGAACCGGGGGGGGTGTTTGGCTCATCCCTAGTAACCAGAAATACAATATATCATACACCAACAAGCAGGAAACGGGACCTATATTAGCGCAAAGACAGGAAGGGAAACTGATGATTTATAGGTCACTAGATCAAGTAACTGCCAACAGCTGGTCACTGGGTGGAGCAAGGGTCCACAATCAAGAAGCAGGGAATAACAAGGGCTCTACCCAGCCAGAAGTTCCCCAGTAGCTCAGGCAGTAGGGAACTGTCCAAAGACCACTAGGTCCCAGGATTGAATCCCAGACATGGTGTGACATTATTATTATTATTATACAGGATTTATATAGCACCAAAAGTTTACATAGAGCTTTACAACTTGAGGGTAGAACAAGTAGCAGTACAAATACAATAAACTTTAATACAGTAGTAATCAGAGGCCCCTGCTCCTTAGAGCTTACAATCTAAGAGGGAAGGTCAAGAGATACAAGAGGTAATAACTGTGGGTGATGTGCTGATTGAGAAGCTAAATGTACAGTTGTTAGGTGGGGGCCATATAGGCTTCTCTGAAGAGATGAGTTTTCAGGGATCGTCTGAAAATGGATAAAGTAGGAGAAAATCGGACAGGTTGGGGTAGAGCATTCCAGAGGATGGGAGAGGCTCTGGAGAAGTCCTGAAGGCGAGCATGGGATGAGCTGACAAGGGAGTTTGAGAGCAGGAGGTCTTGGGAGAAGCGAAGAGAACGATAATGTTGGTATTTTGAGACTAGGTTAGTGATGTAGCTGGGGGCCAGGATGTGGATGGCTTTGTAAGTTATAGTTAGTAACTTGAATTTAATTTGGTGGCTGGAGGGATTGGCAGAGGAGTAAAGCAGACGCTGAGCGGTTTGTGAGGTGGATGAGCCTTGCAGCAGCGTTCATGATGGACTGAAGTGGGAATAGCCTATTTAGAGGTAAGCCAATGAGGAGGGAGTTGAAGTAGTCAGGGAGTGGATTAGAAGCTTTGTAGTGACATTAGATACGAAGGGACGTATATTGGAGATGGCTGCGGAGCTTGAGGCGGCAAATTTTGGATAGTGATAGGATGTGGGGCCGAAAGGTAAGTTCAAAGTCCAGAATTACACCTAGGGCCTTGGCGTGGGGGACAAGTTGATAGTTGAGCCATTGTTATTGACAGAGAAATCAGGGGAAGCGGCACCTGAGGGAGGAAATATCATGAGCTCAGTTTTGGATAGGTTGAGTATGAGGAAGTGATGTGACATCCAGGCTGATATGTCTGCTAGTAAGTTGGTAATGCGTGAGGAGACAGATGGAGAGAGCTGGGGGGTGGAGAGATAGATTTGGGTGTCATCAGCATAGAGATGATATTTAAAGCTGTGGGAGGCAATCAACTGACCCACGGAGGTGGTGTAGATTGAGAAAAGGAGAGGTCCAAGAACAGAACCTTGGGGGACCCCAACGGAGAAAGAAAGAGGAGAGGAGGAAGTAGAGTTGTAAGTGACACTGAAGGAGCGGTGGGATAGGTAGGATGAGAACCAGTGAAGAGTACAGTCACGGAGACCAAAGGAGTGGAGTTTATTGAGGAGGAGTGGGTGGTCCACTGTGTGAAAGGCAGCAGAGAGATCCAGGAGAACTAGTACAGAATAGTGTCCACTGGTTTTAGCCGTTGGTAGGTCATTTGAGAGTTTAAGGAGAGCAATTCCCGTGGAGTGTTGAGGGCGAAATCCGGACTGAAGGGGATCAAGAAGTCTTTCGTGGTCAGATGGTCGCTTAGTCAATTGTAAACCAGTCTTTCAAGAAGTTTGCTGGAGAAGGCGGGTAAGGAGATGGGACGTATGTTGTTAAGATTGCTGGGGTCCAGTAACGGCTTTTTAAGTATGGGGGTGACTAGCGCATGTTTTAGAGAGTTTGGGAAGATGCCACAAGAGAGGGAGAGATTGAAAATGTGAGTTAGAGAGTGTAGGATTGAGTCAGAGGGTGTGCGTAGCATTTGCGAAGGAGTAGGATCCAGGGGGCAGGTGGTTAGATGAGTGTTAGATAAAAGTTTAGCAACCTCATTAATAGCAGCAGGGTTGAATGAGGGAAGTAATGATTGCTTCTGTGGACGTGGGGTGTTGCATGGGGGAAGTTTTTGCACATTGGAGATCTCCTCATGAATTGTATAGTTTTGAAGTGATTGGCGATCTCCTGTGCAGTGAGTGAGTTAGAGGGTGGAGGCAGTGGAGGACAGAGTAGAGTGTTGAAGGTAGAGAAGAGTTAAGGTGGACAAGATGAGAAGGTGTTAATGAGTGTGATAAAGTAGGTCTGTTTGGCAGTGTGAAGGTAGGAATAGTAGTATAGGAGGGCAGTTTTATATTGTGTGAAGTCTTCCTCGAACTTAGTCTTATGCCACAGACGCTCAAGAGCACGGCTACGTTTTCTTATACTTCTGGTGTCGTCTGTTTGCCAGGGTTGTAGCAGTCAGGGCCTAATTCTGCGTGTAGTGAGGGGGAAAGCTTGTCTAGGGAGGAAGACAGTGAGCTGTTGAAAGTGGCTAGGTTGGGCAGGACAGGGGTGAGATTTTCTTATAGAGGTGTTCAGTAGCAGAGTAGAGAAGGGAAAGGTTGAGGTGGCGAAGGTTTCTATGTGTAAATGTTAGGCAGTTGGAGGGAGAGGAGGTGGAAGACAGGGAGAGAGCTAAACTAATAAGGTGGTGATCAGAGAGTGGGAGAGGATTGTTGGAAAGGTTGCACGGAGTGCACAGATAGGAGAAGACAAGGTCAAGGGTGTTGCTGTTGGAGTAGGAGCCTGTATCCATTGCTTCAGGTCAATCGATGAGGTTAGACTGAAAAGTTTAGAAGTAATAGTAGTGTTAATGTTAACAGGGATGTTGAAGTCTCCAAGAATAATTGTGGGGATTTCAGAAGAGAGAAAATAGCGTAGCCATCAGAGAAGTCATCAAGGAAGGCTGATACTGGTCCAGGGGGCCGGTAGATGACAGCAATTCTTAGAGAAATGGGAGAGAATAGACGAATGGAATGTGCCTCAAAAGAGGACAGTGTCAGAGATGGAGGTAGGTGAAGTACCTGATAGGTACTGCATGGGGCTAGAAGGATTCCCACTCCACCTCCCTTCTGTCCACTTGGTCTGGGGGATTGAGTCCAGAGAAGGCCACCATGGGAGAGGGAAGCAGGAGAAGTAGTATCTGATTCATGAAGCCCGGTTTCCGTAATGCAAGTAGGTTAAAGGAATTTGTGATAAAGAGGTCGTGGAGGGCTGTGAGTTTGTTACAGACAGAGTGTGTGTTCCAAAGGGCACAGAAAAAGGGGGGACATAAACTATTTACATTACTCTTTACCATCTCTAATTAAAAACACTTACCAGGCAGGCTTCCAAGGTTTTGCCTCTCTATCAATGTATTCATAACCCCTTAACCCCATGACCAAGTCCCAGTGACGAAACATGTCGGGGCGTGGCTACACGGCAATCCCATACGTGAGTTAGAAGGGAGAGTGAAGGAGGGAGAGATGGGCATGGAGCGAGGGTCAGTGTATGGGCACGGAGGATTGTCTGCTGCGGGCTGTGAGACTGTCATTGGCGTTCATACTCCCTGGGTCTGCCGTGGCCATGTACTGTTGAATCACTGTCTGCTGCATGTTCCGCTGTGATTTTATCTGGCTGCCATGTATCGATTTGCCCATTGATTTTATTCACCATGTGAGTGTATTGGCGTTTGTTTGGGTTTTGAATGGCTTTTTTCCTTTGAAATTTCATTTTGCTGTCAGACTGTTCTAAACACGGGAAACATGCGCCCCCTTACAGGCATACTATAGACACCCCCCAGCTACGAAATTTAAAAGGATATTACACTTTTATTGTTTGACTTTAAGCATTATTAAAATCACTGCTCCTGAAAAAACGGCCGTTTTTAAAACTTTTTTTTGCATTGATCCTTGTCCTCTGGGGCAGGACCCAGGTCCCCAAACACTTTTTATGACAATAACTTGCATATAAGAATATGTAAGAACCAGTGCGCAAAACCACAATATGAGTAAGAGAATTTTGAAACTGACTGTAAAATACCCGATGGAGAGCCGCCAACATAGATAGGTCCACTCAGTTCCCCAAAAAATAGAATATTCAATAGAGATATGTGGCGCTATTCCATCAATCAGTAAAAATTAAAAATGTGAGATGAAGTGGGCAGAATAAACTCCACCTCATATAATAAATGCCAGGAAAAAGTAAATATTAACCTAGAAATAAATGTCACCATACAAGAGTAGATCAAAAAAGAGAGATTCAGTTCTGCAATATGAAAAAAATAAATAAATAAATATATGCAATTAAATCCAAACTGACTCAGTGCTTGGTGAAATAAATATATCGGTCACTCCTCATCAGGTGAAAAAATATAGTGAATCTGTGAATATGATAAGCTGACTTCCCAAATTGAATGCTCACAACCAGAAATCATGCACAAGTGATAACCAGTAACTCTCAAGTGATCACTAGAAATAGAATAAATTCTAATGCTGATAGCAAAATAAGTTAAGTGGCTCTTCAACGCGAGATGAGAATAAAAGTAATAAAGTGACATATAGTGCAAAAAAAATTCATAAGATCAGCAAAAAATATATGTTCATAAAATGCGCAATATAAAATGAATACCCAAATGAATAGTGCAATTATGCCATAATACACTGGTAAATAAATAAAGTATTAAATAATATTGTATATTAAATTGGTAATTAGGATGAATATAAAAAATCGATTGCAATAGGACAGCTAATCCCACCACAGAGATGCTGTCCCAAACGGTGACAATAGTGCAATATAGTCCATACAAAAGGTGAAGTAGTGATGGGTGATTTCCACAAAAAAGTCTTTAAACACAGTGCAAAAAAGTGTGCAGTGACTGGTACTTTTCTTCTATGCACGTTCTAGTGCATCTCCCAGGTGTTTCCCCCAGCCTCTCACCTCCAGCAGCGGCCCCCAATGGGCCAAGTAGAGCAGGTGGATATTTCTAGGAGAGGATGTATTTCCTGCAGCGTGTCTTTAAACATCAAATGGGTCTGTCTCTCTTCAACTCATCCCACAGCTCCCAGCACTCTCAGCGGTCCCAGCAGTTAATTAAGAACAAAGGAGAGGTCTCATGGTGCAGTATTAAAAACACATTTATTGAAAAAAACGTAGTAACTTACATTCAAATTAGCAGCAAGAGAAGCGTCGGCACCTGACTCCTCCTACCCTGACGCGTTGCGTCACAGCACGTGACTTTATCAAAGGGATGAGGAGTCCGGTGCCAGTCATTCCGTTTATATGTGCGCCGTTGACATAGCAATGGATCAACAATACTTAAAGCCGAGCTTCTGTGTACAATGCCGCACAATAGGGGGGTGTCAATAATATACTCGGTTATAACAAAGGATGACATGATCAGTAAACAACATCTCTTCATTCTGGACTGTAATTAAAAAACATCTATAAACCATACTTATTAATGCCATTAACATTATAAATTCCTATAATAAACGTAAGTATTAAATAAAACCACAAGGCCATCATCGCCATCTTGTGGTGACTTGATAATTATCCATGCTATCCATTCTAATTTCAACAGGAACCATAAAATACAATTGTATTCCAATAAAAACGCTGGTCACTATGTCAATACAACCAGAAAACACAGATGACCAGCTCATCAGGTACAGATGAATAGAGCTCATTAAAAGTACCATAAAAAATATGAAAAAAATTATTATTAAAAATAAATTAAAATAATACAATAAAAGAATACAATTGTATTTTATGGTTCCTGTTGAAATTAGAATGGATAGCATGGATAATTATCAAGTCACCACAAGATGGCGATGATGGCCTTGTGGTTTTATTTAATACTTACGTTTATTATAGGAATTTATAATGTTAATGGCTTTAATAAGTATGGTTTATAGATGTTTTTTAATTACAGTCCAGAATGAAGAGATGTTGTTTACTGATCATGTCATCCTTTGTTATAACCGAGTATATTATTGACACCCCCCTATTGTGCGGCATTGTACACAGAAGCTCGGCTTTAAGTATTGTTGATCCGTTGCTATGTCAATGGCGCACATATAAACGGAATGACTGGCACCGGACTCCTCGTCCATTTGATAAAGTCACGTGCTGTGACGCAACGCGTCAGGGTAGGAGGAGTCAGGTGCCGACGCTTCTCGGGGACGGCCAAACCCAGAAGCTTTGTTCACATCTACTGTTTGCTGCTAATTTGAATGTAAGTTACTAGGTTTTTTTCAATAAATGTGTTTTTAATACTGCACCATGAGACCTCTCCTTTGTTCTTAATTAACTGCTGGGACCGCTGAGAGTGCTGGGAGCTGTGGGATGAGTTGCAGAGAGACAGACCCATTTGATGTTTAAAGACACGCTGCAGGAAACACATCCTCTCCTAGAAATATCCACCCGCTCTACTTGGCCCATTGGGGGCCACTGCTGGAGGTGAGAGGCTGGGGGAAACACCTGGGAGATGCACTAGAACGTGCATAGAAGAAAAGTACCAGTCACTGCACACTTTTTTGCACTGTGTTTAAAGACTTTTTTGTGGAAATCACCCATCACTACTGCACCTTTTGTATGGACTATATTGCACTATAGTCACCGTTTGGGACAGCATCTCTGTGGTGGGATTAGCTGTCCTATTGCAATCGATTTTTTATATTCATCCTAATTACCAATTTAATATACAATATTATTTAATACTTTATTTATTTACCAGTGTATTATGGCATAATTGCACTATTCATTTGGGTATTAATTTTATATTGCGCATTTTATGAACATATATTTTTTGCTGATCTTATGAATTTTTTTTTGCACTATATGTCACTTTATTACTTTTATTCTCATCTCACGTTGAAGAGCCACTTAACTTATTTTGCTATCAGCATTAGAATTTATTCTATTTCTAGTGATCACTTGAGAGTTACTGGTTATCACTTGTGCATGATTTCTGGTTGTGAGCATTCAATTTGGGAAGTCAGCTTATCATATTCACAGATTCACTATATTTTTTCACCTGATGAGGGGTGACCGATATATTTATTTCACCAAGCACTGAGTCAGTTTGGATTTAATTGCATATATTTATTTATTTATTTATTTCATATTGCAGAACTGAATCTCTCTTTTTTGATCTACTCTTGTATGGTGACATTTATTTCTAGGTTAATATTTACTTTTTCCTGGCATTTATTATATGAGGTGGAGTTTATTCTGCCCACTTCATCTCACATTTTTAATTTTTACTGATTGATGGAATAGCGCCACATATCTCTATTGAATATTCTATTTTTTGGGGAACTGAGTGGACCTATCTATGTTGGCGGCTCTCCATCGGGTATTTTACCGTCAGTTTCAAAATTCTCTTACTCATATTGTGGTTTTGCGCACTGGTTCTTACATATTCATTTCTGTTTACTCTCTATTTTACTAGTGCTGCATACCATGGAAGTTTTTCAGTTTCTAGATAATAGAACTTTGGATATAGATACAGTGTTTACTAAACAGGAAATCAACCAGACAGGAAATGTTGAAAGTGGTTTTAGGAAGATAGGACATTTGATGGAGAAGAAAATTAATGCATGGTGGGATATAGTAACCCATGAAAAATATATCAAGGATAAAATAGTACCCAGGAGACTCCGTTGGGATGTACCTATAAATGATGGTCTGGTAGACAAGGAATCTACAGATGAATGGTTCCACTTCTTCAATGAGAAGGGTTTGGAGTTACTGGAATTCCTGAGGAAAAGGAAACAAAAGAAAATCAGACTCCTAAATAAAACCATTGAGGAAATTAAAACCATTCTGGAACCTTCCAAAGAACTACCAGAATTTAAGACACTATCTAAACAACTGAATCACGATATGGAATTGAAAGATAAGGAAACAGCTACACGAAAAAGGAAAAAATATCAGAGAGATATAAAAGACTTCAATGATGATCTGGTGTTCAAGTGGCAGAATAAAATTGAAGAGGCTATTATAAATTCAAACAATAGCACCCCAGTCAAAGAAGTAAAAGTGTTAGAGAATATAAATGAAAGGAAGAATGATGAGCCTCTGCCCAGTAGTGGCATTCAGGGCAACTATAACACTTATAACACCCCCCCAACAGAAACAAAGATGGAAAGGCAATAATTGGAATAAACCATTCTGGAAAAACAATGGAAATCCGAACAATCACCAAGGAAGATTTTACCATCAGTCTCCATGGGATAGAAGATCCCCCTATCGGAGATGGCAAAACTATGAGAACTATGGTGACAGAAGTAATTACCACCCAGACAGAGTAAGAAGAGAAGAAAGACCTTTGAGGAACGAGAGAGATGAAAGGAGAAGAAGGGACTCCCCTCCACGCTTTGATCATTATGCTGTACCTACATACAATAGATATGAACAATTACAGGGGTATGATGATGGAGGGAGATCACCCTGGTATCACAAACAACGACAAGTGGAAAGGCATGAACGAGAGAGAACACCATATCGTTTTTTAGATCAACGCCATCGAGTATCGCCGAGACGTCATTACCACGAGGATCCCCCAAGGAGACAGAACAGGCGTACCCCGAATCCCATCCCGGACAGGAGAACAAGGAGGAGAGAAGACAGGAGACAAGAAGGACAAAGGGATCAAGACAGGGGGGAACATCAAAGAAACACCCCAAGAAGATCTGTGGAAAAAAGAAAGGAAAAAACGAAAAACGAGAAGAGGATGCCGAGCAGGAATCAAGGAGCAAAAGAAAAAGAGAACAATAGGGGAGGGCATCATTAACATCAGTGGGGTAGAACTAACACCAGAAGAGATTAAAGTACTGGATAAGGGATTAAAGTTCGCCCCAAGGAAGAATTTGAACAAATTCAATACATACGTGGACATTAACAAGTTTATTAGGAGCCTTAGCATAAAAAAATACATGATCAGTAACCCATTGGAAAGAAGAAAAATTATACCAGATAATAATGAAATTATTTTCAGCAATCTGAAGAATAAATCTCTTTTTAATCCACCTGCTGGTAAAGATGGACACATTGAAATTTTTAAAAAAATGGTTTTAAAAGATCTACAAGAATTAAAAGTGAAAAACGTGCAGGATCCAAGAAGTATAAAGAATGGGATAAAAAAATTGGAAACAAGAAAAGATATTGTAATTCGACAGGCCGATAAAGGAGGAGCAATTGTCATCCAATCCAAGGATGACTACTACGAGGAGCTGAATAGACAAGTGAATGACAAAGATACCTATCGTTTATTATTAAGTAACCCAACATCAAGCCTCAAAAAAGAATTGGCAAAAGTTATTCAAAAAGGGGTTAATAAGGGCCTCTTAAATAAAAAGGAGGCTCTCTACTTACAGCCAAAAACTTGCAAGATACCCATAATCTATACGTTGCCAAAGATTCACAAGGATAAGGACAAACCCCCAGGACGTCCTATAGTGAATGGGATCAATTCAGTAAGTGCAAGAATAGGCGAATACATTGACTGGTTTTTACAACCAGTAGTGAAGATGACAAAATCATACTTGAGAGATACTAAGCACCTTATTCAACTCCTCAATGATGTAACCTTGAGTGATGGACCTATATATTTGGCAACATCTGATGTCTCGTCCTTGTATACGATCATCAATCATGATGAAGCTTTACAGGCAACTAAATGGGCTCTAAGGAAATTTAGTGGTTTAAAATGTAAACAAAGAAGATTCTTATTAGACTGTCTAAAATATAGTCTGGAATCCAGTTATTTCTGGCATGATAAGAACTACTACAAACAAATACGGGGAATTGCAATGGGTGCTAAATATGCACCTAGCGTGGCTAACTTGTACATGTCAGAGTGGGAGGAAGAAGTACTGTATAGTAATCGACCGCATCAGTTGCTAGTATACAAACGTTTCATTGATGATATTTTTATTATCTGGAAGGGAGACAAAGAAAGCCTTAGTGATTTTTGTTTTTATTTGAATAATAACAATAAAAATATAAAATTGACCTGGGAGATCAATAATGAGAAAATTAATTTTCTTGATCTCGAAATTAAAAAAGAAGGAATTAAATTATGTACTCAAACTTATTTTAAGGCAGTGGATAGAAACAGTTACTTACCTCTGGACAGTTGTCACCACTCATTATGGTTGAATAACATACCTAAGGGACAATTGGTAAGATTAAGGTGAAATTGTACTAAAAAAGAAGTTTTTATGGAACAGGCTAAAACGGTTGGAGAAAGGTTTTTCCAGAAAGGATATGATGCTAAATTCATCGAAGAAAAAATTATTGATGTTACACGTCTGGAGAGAGATAAACTAATACAGGATGAAGAAAAAAACCTTATCCAACAGGACAATGTACCCATTATTATGGACTATAACATGCAATACAAACAAATTGAAAAAATTATTAAGAAATACTGGGACATTGTCAAGACAGATCGCCACCTGGGCCCCATTCTATCAAAAACACCTAAATTTATATATAGGAGGGCCCCGACATTGCGGGATCGTCTAGAAAAAAATGTTTTAGATCCACCCCAGAAGAAAAAATTCTCCTTCTTTGAGGGAAAGGGGTTTTACCCATGCAAAAACTGCTATGCTTGCAGACACACAAAAGAAAATAAAAATAAAAAATCAAGTTTCACGTCCACCGTTACTACACAGAATTATGAAATAGAGGATTTTATTTCATGTAGGAGTGAAGGTGTTGTCTATCTCCTGGAGTGCCCCTGTCATATCCAATATGTTGGCAGAACAAAGAGGGCACTATGGATTAGACTGAAAGAACATGTACAAAATATCAAGAAAAAATTTGACAAGCACAGTCTATCTCGACACTATGTAGAATATCACAATAGTGACCCTTCATCACTGAAAATATGCGGAATTGAAAAGTATAAACCTCATTGGAGGGGCGATAATAAAATTATCAGAATTAGTCAGGCCGAATCCAGATGGATTCATGAATTACAGATTCTATCGCCCCTAGGACATAACGTGGAATTTGATTTAAATTGTTTTATCTCCAATTTTTAGTGGTCTTATAACTTATCCATATTTTAGCTTAGTATGCTTTAGTCTGATTAAGGGATTTGGGATGCTGAATTGTTCCATCTGTTCCCCCCCCCCCCCTGTATAGATTTAATACTTCTTATGATCCTATTCATTAACACGTAAACTTCTACCCTATACATGTGGATATTTTAATTATTGAAGATAGATATAATTTTCCTTCTTTTATTGTATTATTTTAATTTATTTTTAATAATAATTTTTTTCATATTTTTTATGGTACTTTTAATGAGCTCTATGCATCTGTACCTGATGAGCTGGTCGTCTGTGTTTTCTGGTTGTATTGACATAGTGACCAGCGTTTTTATTGGAATACAATTGTATTTTATGGTTCCTGTTGAAATTAGAATGGATAGCATGGATAATTATCAAGTCACCACAAGATGGCGATGATGGCCTTGTGGTTTTATTTAATACTTACGTTTATTATAGGAATTTATAATGTTAATGGCTTTAATAAGTATGGTTTATAGATGTTTTTTAATTACAGTCCAGAATGAAGAGATGTTGTTTACTGATCATGTCATCCTTTGTTATAACCGAGTTTATTATTGACACCCCCCTATTGTGCGGCATTGTACACAGAAGCTCGGCTTTAAGTATTGTTGATCCGTTGCTATGTCAACGGCGCACATATAAACGGAATGACTGGCACCGGACTCCTCATCCCTTTGATAAAGTCACGTGCTGTGACGCAACGCATCAGGGTAGGAGGAGTCAGGTGCCGACGCTTCTCGGGGACGGCCGAACCCGGAAGCTTTGTTCACATCTACTGTTTGCTGCTAGTTTGAATGTAAGTTACTACGTTTTTTTCAATAAATGTGTTTTTAATACTGCACCATGAGACCTCTCCTTTGTTCTTAATTAACTGCTGGGACCGCTGAGAGGGCTGGGAGCTGTGGGATGAGTTGCAGAGAGACAGACCCATTTGATGTTTAAAGACACGCTGCAGGAAACACATCCTCTCCTAGAAATATCCACCCGCTCTACTTGGCCCATTGGGGGCCGCTGCTGGAGGTGAGAGGCTGGGGGAAACACCTGGGAGATGCACTAGAACGTGCATAGAAGAAAAGTACCAGTCACTGCACACTTTTTTGCACTGTGTTTAAAGACTTTTTTGTGGAAATCACCCATCACTACTGCACCTTTTGTATGGACTATATTGCACTATTGTCACCGTTTGGGACAGCATCTCTGTGGTGGGATTAGCTGTCCTATTGCAATCGATTTTTTATATTCATCCTAATTACCAATTTAATATACAATATTATTTAATACTTTATTTATTTACCAGTGTATTATGGCATAATTGCACTATTCATTTGGGTATTCATTTTATATTGCGCATTTTATGAACATATATTTTTTGCTGATCTTATGAATTTTTTTTGCACTATATGTCACTTTATTACTTTTATTCTCAGCTCACGTTGAAGAGCCACTTAACTTATTTTGCTATCAGCATTAGAATTTATTCTATTTCTAGTGATCACTTGAGAGTTACTGGTTATCACTTGTGCATGATTTCTGGTTGTGAGCATTCAATTTGGGAAGTCAGCTTATCATATTCACAGATTCACTATATTTTTTCACCTGATGAGGGGTGACCGATATATTTATTTCACCAAGCACTGAGTCAGTTTGGATTTAATTGCATATATTTATTTATTTTTTTTTCATATTGCAGAACTGAATCTCTCTTTTTTGATCTACTCTTGTATGGTGACATTTATTTCTACGGTTAGAAAGGTTAATATTTACTTTTTCCTGGCATTTATTATATGAGGTGGAGTTTATTCTGCCCACTTCATCTCACATTTTTAATTTTTACTGATTGATGGAATAGCGCCACATATCTCTATTGAACTTGCATATAAGCCTTTAAAATTAGCACTTTTGATTTCTCCCATAGACTTTTAAAGGGTGTTCCGCGGAATTCGAATTTGCCGCAAACACCCCAAATTGTTCGCTGTTCGGCGAACTTGCAAACAGCCAATGTTTGAGTCGAACACGTGTTCGACTCGAACTCGAAGCTCATCCCTACTGGTGAGTTTGAAATTCACAAAGGAGTGGAATCATGTCACTGAGGTGTGGTGGACACTTGGATTTGCAGCACTATCAAGTAGAGACACTTTTATTTTTGGAATTGCCTTCTCATTTTTCACATCATATGTGGACTTTCACTTCTCACTTTTTATATTTTTTTGTATTTTTTGCACATTATATATTGATTCACTATATTTTGTTTCATCATTTCTTCAGTTTTTTTTTTTTCTTCAGTTCTTTTCATTATATATATTTTTATGCGGTGAGATTTCTGGTGTGCGAAGAGCTTGACACCAGTACACATATTTATCACGAGTGTCAATAATATTGATGTTTTACATGTTTTTTGAGTTATGTTAATCATCACTGTTTATTCAGTTTTTTGGTTTGGATGTTACACTCATTAAGGGTTTATACATTAATTGAGTCACTATATGGCATGTGTTAATTCACACTAAGATGCGAATGTAGAGGTGTTATCTATTACACCTATTGTTGCATTTTTTGCAAAAAGTATAATCTTAGCACTATAAACGTCACTAGTGTTCATCCCACAAGTAGTAGGGCCAGCGCCACTTTTCCATCTGTACCATAGGGGGAAATTCAGTTTTTTATATTCATATACATTGTCAAGTATCATTGGGCCTGTCAAGTATCATTGGGCCTTCTGACCCATTTTTACACTAAAAAAGACTAACAGACTGCATGACAGGCATTCCATCTGTTTACAGCAGCCCTTTCATTAACATTACCTGTACCATAATAAATACCAAAAATGCCTAAATAAAATATTTCCACAGGAAATGATTAGGGATGAGCTGACTGTTCGAGTCAAAAACATGAGTTCGACTCGAACATCGGCTGTTTGAGCGTTTGACGAAGATGGAACATTATGTACCGTTCGTGCCAAATTTGAGTGGCGCGAATGGCCCATAATGCACTGCGTCATCGCAGTGCTTTGCTGGCTGATGATTGGCCAAGCATGCACTATGACCTGCATGCTTTGGCCAATCACGGCGCCGTAAGCAAACAGAGCCATAATTGGCCAAAGGCAGGGTGCCTTTGGACAGTTGTGGATCAGGGGGAAAAGTACATGCCCCACACTATATAAAGTACACTCCCCACCTGCACTTCGGTCCTATGTAGTGTGTCGCTGTCATTGTAGAGAGATAGATAGAGAGAGAGAGTGTGTGTCATTTTATTTACTTTGAGCAGGTAGTTTATTCAGTTAGCTAGATCTCACTGCAGACAGTTCCTGCTGTACTATTTCTAATCTACTTCAGGCAGGCAGTTGATTCTGTTTAGCTAGATCTCACTGCAGACCGTTTCTGCTCTACTGTTTCTAATATACTTCAGGCAGTTTGTTGATTCAGTCTAATATATATATATACTGTATACAGTTTAGCTAGATCTCACTGCAGACCATTCCTGGTGTACTGTTGCTAATATACTTCAGGCAGGCAATTGATTCAGCTAGCTGCAGTGCATTTAATATATATATATATACAGGCTCGTATATATGTATAGTCTAGCCAAGCCTATACTTGACTGTAGGCCATTCCTGGAGTACGTGTTCAAAGACACTTTCAGGCAGGTGACTCAGTGACGTGCAGTTCATAAAATATATATCCACTGCATTGTAGTCCAGCCAAGCCTATACCTGACTGTAGGCCATTCCTGGAGTACATGTTCAAAGACACTTGCAGGCAGGTGACTCAGTGAGCTGCACTTCATTTAATATATATATACAGGCTTGTATATATATAGTCTAGCCAAGCCTATAACTGACAGTAGGCCATTCATGGAGTACGTGTTCAAAGACACTTTCAGGCAGGTGACTCAGTGATGTGCAGTTCATAAAATATATATCCACTGCATTGTAGTCCAGCCAGGCTTGTATATAATATATATATATACACACGTATACATATATATATATATACACGTATACATATATATATATATATATACACGTATACATACATATATATATATATATATATGTATACATGTGTATATATATATATATATATATATATATATATATATATATATACATATATATATACATATACGTATATATATATATATACATATATATATACATATACGTATATATATATATATATATATATATATATATATATATATATATACATATATATATATATAGACACATATATACACGTATATATATATATATATATAGTCTAGCCTATACCTAACAGTAGGCCATTCCTGGTGTACTGTTTTTAGTAAACTTCAGGGATTGTTTTGCTAATCTAATTGTACAGTATGTCTGTAGGGCCACGAAGGAGAGGCAGACGCTCACAGGCCACTAAAAGAGGGCAAGCAGGCTCTGTGTCTATAGCAAACAGTGCTGGTCGTTGACACGGTGCATCCTCAGCACGTGGCCATGGGGCACGCTTGGCCTTTTTTTTGGCAGCTTGGCCTTTTTTTTGGCAGCTGGCCGTGTTGAGCCACGACATGCAGAAGAGTTGGTAGAGTGGATAACCAAGCCGTCCTCATCTTCCTCATCCTCTATCACCCAGGCTCAGGGTACTTTGTCTGCCAATGCAGCTGCCAAAGCTGGCTCTTCCGGCTCAATGTCATCAGTCACTCCTTCCCTAGCCCCACCATAATGCCCTGAGGAGTCCCCCAAACTGATTGACCACAGTGTAGGGTACATGCTGCAGGATGATGCGCAGCTTTTTGAAGGCTCTGATGATGGTACCCAGGTTGAGGATGAAGGCAGTGACGTAAGCCCAGAGAGAGGGGGTTCCCAAGAAGGACAAGATGCTGGCAGTCATGTTCCCCCAGCTGCAGCATACTGCCAGGTTTTCTCCAGTGGCGAGGAGGGAGGGGATGATGAGGTCACTGACTCCACGTGGGTGCCGGATAGAAGAGAGGAGGAGGAGGAGGAGAAGGAGGCACATCTCCAATGGGGCAGGATGCCTTCCAGGGGCCAGCTTAAGGGCAGCCAACTGACTACATCACACCGCAGAGCTCTGCATGTGCAGGGCGCTGCTGACTCGCGCATTTTTCCAAAAGTTCTTGGTGTGGGCCTTTTTTGAGACGTGTGCAGCAGATCGCACCATTGCTGTTTGCAACATATGTCTGAAGCGTATCAAGCGTGGCCAAAACATCAGCCGCTTGGGCATCACATGCTTGACCAGACATATGTGGAGCTGCCATGCAGTCCATTGGCAACAGTACTTAAAAGACCCACACCAAAGAACAAGGCAGACCTCTCCTTGCTCCTCATCAGCTGGGATCTCCAACCCCACCATACCTTCAGTCCTCTCAGAGACCTGCACTGAGAGGAATGAAGGTGTAGAATTAGGTGTCCTCACACACTTCCGGGCAATCTGCTAGCGGTACACAAACATCCGATTGTAGCAGGCAAATTTCCCTGCCCCAGCTGCTAAACCAGTGAGAGAAATTCGGTCCCCGCCATCCACATGCTCAGCGGCTAAATGCTAGTTTGGCTAAATTGCTAGCAAAGATTGCGGGCAAAGATTCTGGCAGCTCTGCAGGGGAAGACTCAGAGGTGGTTGACATCATGCCAGCTTCAGCCAGGAATGGTGGTTTGCAACAATGGCACCAACCTCCTCTCCTCCCTTCGATGGGGACACTTTACCCATGTTCCCTGTTTGGCTCACATCCTTAATTTGGTGGTGCAGCAGTTCTTTTGCAGGTACCCGGGCTTACAGGATGTCCTTAAGCAGGCCAGGAAAGTATGTGGGCATTTTTGCTGGTCATATAATGGCAGTGCTCGGCTGGCTGACCTACAAATGGAATGCAACCTGCCCAATAACCGCCTCATCTGTGACATGCCCATCAGGTGGAACTCAACTTTGGCAATGCTGCATTGGCTGCACACGCAGCAGAGGGCCATCAATGACTACCTGTGCGAGTAAGGCCCCAGGACTGGGTCAGGGGAGCTTGGCTTGTTTTCGCCACAACAGTGGCTCATGATCAAGGATGCATGCACTGTTCTGTCACCATTTGAGGAGGCCATGAGAATGGTGAGCAGTAACAGTGCATGCATCAGTGATACTGTCCCTCTTGTCTACCTGTTGGAGCACACTGTGAGTGGAATAATGGACAGGGCACTTGAGGCAGAATAGAGGGAGGAAGAGGAGGACTTCCTTACCTCTCAAGGCCCCCTTTATCCATACAGTATTCCTGCAGGCCCACCTATCACACAGGAAGAGGAGGAGGAGAAGGATTGTGTCAGCATGGAGGTGGAGCCTGGCAATCAACATCAGCAGCAGTCTTCAAGGGATCATTTTCAGGCCTCAGAAACCCATGGACTTGTACGTGGCTGGAAGGAGGTGGCTGCGGATAATGTCATCCTTAGTGACCCAGAGGACTCCCGACCGAATGCCTCAGCAAACCTATGCTGCATGGCCTCCCTGATCCTGCAAAGCCTGCGAAAGGACCCTCGGATTTGTGGTATCAAGGAGAGGGATCAGTACTGGCTGGCAACCCTTCTTGAGCCACATTACAAGGGTAAGGTGGCGGAACTTATCAAGCCGCCGTAGAGGGAGCAGAGGTTGAAACATCTTCGAGAGGCCTTGCAGAAAGGTTTGTGCAATGCGTTTCCAGAGCCTGGGAGGTTACAATTTCCTGGTCCTCCTGGACAAAATGTTGCTAAGGCTTCGGTCAGTCACAGAAGGAGCGATGGAGAAGGTGGCTGTCTGACCGATGCGTTCAGACAATTTTTTAGTCGGCAGCCCCAAGGTCTGATCGGTTCCAGAAACCATCGCCAGCGTCTGTTGTACATGGTGCAGGAATACCTAGGGGCAAGATCAGACTTGGAGACCTTTCCAACCGAAAATCCAATGGGTTACTGGGTCTTGAGGATGGATCACTGGCCAGAGCTTGTACAGTATGCAGTTGAGCTACTGGCCTGTCCTACATCCAGCATTTTTTCAGAACGCACATTCAGTGCTGCTGGGGGCTTTGGAACCGATCACAGAGTTCACCTGTCCACCGACTCGGTTGATCGGCTCACCTTCATAAAAATGAATCAGTCTTGGATCACCAGCTACCAAGCGCCTGATGCTGATGTAACCGATTTTCAATTCAATTTTTTTTATAAATGTGAGATCCCTTGAAGACTGCCTATGCTGATGCTGAGTGACTATCCTGTTATGCTGAGTGACTATCCTATTCCTCCTCAATGTTCATGTTGATAGCTTTTAAGAACATTTTTGATTCTGGGCACTATCACCACTGCCTAAGGCCCAATCTTTTCTGCCCCTGTTTACAGGAGTGTGTAATTACAATTTTTGCTGTAATGTTTAACAGCAGGGCTCGTTCCTGCGCTCAACAAGAGTATCTGTGAGGGGTTGCAGTGTTGTGGCACCACCACCACTGCCTAAGGCCCAATTTTTCTGCCCCTGTTTAACAGGGGCGTGTAATTACAATTTTTGCTGTAATATTTAACAGCAGGGCTCATTCCTGCGCTCAGCTAGAGTATCTGTGAGGGGTTGCAGTGTTGTGGCACCACCTCCACTGCCTAAGGCCCAATTTTTCTGCCCCTGTTCAACAGGGGAATGTAATTACAATTCTTGATATAATATTTCACAGCAGGGCCCGTTCCTGCGTCCACCAAGAGTAACTGTGAGAGCTTATGCCCCGTACACACAGACGGACATTGATCGGACATTCCGACAACAAAATCCTAGGATTTTTTCCGACGGATGTTGGCTCAAACTTGTCTTGCATACACACAGTCACACAAAGTTGTCGGAAAATCCGATCATTCTAAACGCGGTGACGTAAAACACGTACGTCGGGACTATAAACGGGGCAGTAGCCAATAGCTTTCATCTCTTTATTTATTCTGAGCATGCATGGCACTTTGTGCATCGTATTTGTGTACACGCGTTTAGAAATTCCGACAACGGATTCTGTTGTTGGAAAATTTTATAGCCTGCTCTCAAACTTTGTGTGTTGTAAAATCTGATGGAAAATGTGTGATGAAGCCTACACACGGTCAGAATTTCCGACAACAAGGTCCTATCACACATTTTCCGACCATGTGTATCGGGCATTACAGTGTTCTGGTACCACCAACACCTAAGACCCAATTTTCCACAGAGTGTAGAGGGCAGGCCATATAGTATATACAGGCGGTCCCCTATTTTCAAAAATCCGACATACAAAAGACTCCTACTTACAAACGGAGGGAGACAACAGGAAGTGAGAGGAAATCTACCCCTAGGAAGGGAAATTTTCTCCTGTAAGAGTTAATATGGGAAAAAGGTGTCTCCTCCACTGATTTATCACCAATCCTTGTTTCCCTTATTGGATTTCTGGCCTGGACCTGCTGATCGCTTCTGATGAATGAAATGCTTCCCCTGCCTGTAAGTGTAAACACAGGCAGGGGAAGTGATGTCATCTCCCTGTCTGGAATTCCTTTTCATTCCAGAGAGAGGAGAGAGGACATTCAAACGTGAGTTGCACCAACACTACGCTGACACAGTACACGTAGGCACACATTTCACCCCCTCCCCGATCACCCCCCATCCCCCCGTTAACCCCTTCGCTCCCTGTCACTGTGTCACCCAGAGCAGTCATCATATTTTTCTTTGATCACTGTACTGGTGTCATTTGTGACAAAATCAGCATTAGGGTACTTAGTAGTAGGCCCAGATAGGTCTAGGGACCCCCCTAAACCACCCTAACAAAGGTTTAATCCCTTGATCACCCCCTGTCACCAGTGATCATTGTATTAGTGTCACAGGTGACGCTGGTTTGTTAGTTAGTTTTTTATAGCATCAGGGCACCTGCCGTACATTACCTAATAAAAAGTTTAACCCCCTGATCACCCGGTGGGTGATATCAGCTAGGTTTTAGCATCCTTTAGGGTTTGCATCACCCCAGGCAGCGTCAGATTAGTGTCAGTACTGCTAACACCCACTCATGCACCATACACCTCCCTTAATAGTATAGTGTCTGAACGGATCGATATCTTTGATCTGATCAGCACTATATTAGCGTCCCCAATAGTTTAGGGTTCCCAAAAATGCAGTGTTAGAGGGATCAACCCAGATACCTGCTAGCACCTGCGTTTAGCCCCTCCGTCTGGCCAAGCCCAGCCCACCCAAGTGCAGTATCAATCGATCACTATCACTTACAAAACACTAAACACATAACTAAAGCATTCGCAGAGTCAGGCCTGATCCCTGCGAACGCTAATGCCGCATACACACGACTGGACTTTACGGCATACTTGGTCCAGCGATCTTTCCAACGTACTTTGTAGTGTAGGTGCGCCGGACTTACAAACGGACGGACTTGGACACACACAATCACTCCAAAAGTCCAATGGTTTTGAAAGCGGTGATGTACAGCACGTACGACGGGACTAGAAAAAGGAAGTTCAAGCCCCAGTATGCCACCCTTTGGGCTCCTTCTGCTAATCTTGTGTTTATCTCGTGTTAGAGTAGAAGTTTGGTTAGAGACTATTCACGCTTTTCACACTTCAGCTTATTTCGATCATTTTCTGTGGTTCAGTTTGTGCTTGTGAGGTTTGTAACTGGTTTTCAGTGCGTGTTGGTCAGTTCGTAACCTGCCTAGCAGGCCGTTCTGGTCTGCTCATTCCTGATTTTCAGGTCGCTCTTCATAGGCCTTGCTGTTCTTCAATGCGTTTGTTCTAAGTTTGTTTGTTTGACCAGCCGACTGCTTTGAAGCCATGATGCATGGACGTACTCGTTCTCGAGTTTGTGCTGTGTGGGGACTTGGTGTTGGGGTTCATGGACGAAGAATTGGTTGCGCCAGCATGACCAATTCTCGCACATGCCTTTGCTCCTTGAGATCCGTGAGAATATCCTGAGGATTTCAGGAATTATCTCAGGATGACGGACCCCGTTTTTGAACATCTGCTGGCTATGCTGACCCCTTATATCTGCAGGCAGGATACCTGAATGAGGCAAGCCATCACTGCGGAGCAGAGGCTAGTTGCAACTTTACGTTACTTGGTGACTGGGAGAAGTCTTCAGGACTTGAAGTTCTCGACAGGCATCTCCCCCAAGCTCTGGGCATCATAATCTCAGAGACCTGTTCTGCTAAAATTAAGGTCCTGCAGAAGGACTATATGAAGCTACGTTTTTATCCTTTAACATTAGATGATATGTATTTAATGTTTGCTAATGTATTGTCTAATTGTCTTCGTTACATAATTACCATGCTTGGAATATGCTGTGAATGTCCCCTTTATCTTCATGCATGCCTGTTTTTTTAAATTAATCATTTTTTGCCCTACATGTATATTTACCTTCACTAACCTCCCCACCATGCAATCCTGGGTCCATTTATACCTCTAGCCTATAGTCCCTTTAGCAATATATATTGTCAGCTCCATTGTACTGCTTTCCTCTCCCCCAGCCCCTCAAATGTTTCCAAATGTCAGGTGTGTTCTTTTCCCACATTAGAACCCCTCCCCCCACACACAAATTGATCAATGGTCCATCAGAGGGGGTGAGTAATCTGGGCCTTATGTTTTTTATTTTTTGGGAATAACACATATTAAAAATGTTCGACTGCTGTTGTTCAAGAATGTTTTGTGTAATCTGCTAGCAAAGTTATGTTTAAAAGTACTTATATTTTTTTTTTCTTGTTTGACTCCACAGTTTCCTTCAAACACACAGGAATGGCAGACTGTGGCCTCCCAGTTCGCTGACCGTTGGGACTTTCCCAACTGTGTCCGAGCGATTGATGGGAAGCATGTCTGCATTGTGCCACCACCCCATTCATGGTCTTACTACTTTAACTACAAGGGGTTTCATAGTGTAGTATTGATGACGGTGGTCTCGGCACAATTGGATTTTATGTTCGTGGATGTGGGGAAGAACGGCTGGATGTCGGATGGAGGAGTCTTTGCACAGACCGAGTTGTGCCAGCGTCTCCAGACTGGTGGCCTGGGATGACCAGAACGTTGATGGACTCCCCTCAGTTTTCATCGCTGATGAAGTGTTTACTCTTGGCGAGCACTTGATGAGGCCGTTCCCCCAAAGGTTCCTCACACCTGAGAGGAGGGTATTTAATTACCGGCTGGCCAGAGCAAGAAGAGTTGTGGAGAATGCCTTCGGGATTCTGGCCAGCCGGTTCCGTTTGTTCCTCTCGGCCATAAATCTGGTGGAATATAAGATAAATCATGTCATAATGGCTTGCTGCATTCTTCATAATTATTTGAGAAGACATTCAGCTACATATATTACCTCAGTTGGGTCTGAGGACGGACTTAGTGGTGAAGATCCACTCACAGGCCTGGATACTGGCCGTACTGGCTTGGCCCCCCAAACCGCCCTTCAAGTGCGTGACAGATATGTCAATTATGGGGGCCATTGCAATTTAATCTTGTACCAAATAAACACAAATTATTTTGACTAAAATCTCTTGTTTTTATTCTTGTTTGCATTTAGTTTTGTCTGTCTCCTAGTGCACTTATAGTGGCAAGTGCATTTCCCTTTAGTTAATAAGGCTCTTTGTCACTGTAAACACACAAAAAATTGATAAACTGTTATTGATAAATAATACGCCACACACATTGCAGTAGTAAAAACATTTTACTGTGCGCACATTTTTTTTTAGTTTATTTTTTTAGTTTAGGCATATTTGTCAAAAATATTTTTTGTTTATAAATTTAGGCTTGACAACAGGGTTTTTAAAAACATAATACAAAAAAATAACAGGAACTTACAAAGTTCAACATGTCAAAAACGGTGCTGGTGATGTCACTCATGTAAAAACAAAATTTAGCAAATGCACACAAATTGGGAGTAAAAAGGTTCAAGTCAGCATGTGCTATCTCTCATCATGGGGGAGCAATGGACATGTTTTGTGTGTGCAATCCCTTTTTTCCTCTTACAAACTAGCATTATTATGATGAAGGGGTTGCAAACACAAAACAAGTACATTGATATTCCCTGATGGAAGATAGCACATGATGAAACACCGTGTGCATCTTCTAAATTTTGATAATACTATTTCACAACTTCAAAAATTTGAAAAATGTAAAACTTGACAATGAAATGAAGAACATGATTGATGTTTTTAGGCAAAAAGTTATTAGATTCTGCCCAAAACATCAATGATGTTCTTTATTTCCTGTTGCATGCTGTCCAGCCGATTTCTCATGCTATCAGTTTTTTCACGTATTCGATCAATTTGGCCATTCCACACCATTATCTGCCCAATCAGTCTTTGTGCACTGTCTATGCTAAATGGCTCCTTCCACAACCAGAACATCACTTAAAATTTGTGGATAAAAATTTTTAGAAAAATATGCACCCCTAAATAGATTACCTTAAGCTGGGGAGTCAGTCACTTACTTGGTTGGGTGCAAATATCGCACACTTCCTCCACCTCTCCTTCCTCAAGATTGTCGGGTGGGCGTGGTCTTAGGCTGGGGCTTGGGGTAATTCCTGCTTCAGGCTGGTGACTTGGGGGGGTCCTGGCATCCTCGGACTGTTGTCTGAGTCTTTTCTCCCCTATGAGAATTAAACAAAAGGTATACTTAAAACACAGTGATATTTCAGTCCTGAAAAAGGAATATGAAACCTTGCTTAGAAGTTGGGGGCAATTGTCATTTTGTTCCCCAAAATTTTTGAAGACAGGATTAAAATTCACTCTGACCAAAAATGCAAAACAATACACATTTTCATGCAAGTTTCACAGATGCAGGCACCTCAAGTATATCCTGAAGCCCCTATGTGCATTACACTCAAAAAATGTCTCTGGTGTCACATAGTACACTAGTGCTCCTGAGTCCAGATGTGGAAACAGCTGCTGTGTCCTATTCTTACATTACACTGAATCATTTTTGAAGAAGCATTCTAGTTTCAAACACATCTACACTACATCCCCACATTTTGGGAATACGACAAGTTATCAAGACCTAAATGTATGTCCAACCCTATACCATCATATTTCTAGCAAAACAAATGTCATTTTCTTATTATCATATGTAGTTCCAAAAGGATGGTCTTTACGAACAATGCTGTATAAACGAAAAGCATATGGATCAGCATGCAAGTTAAGTATCTCAATAGGAACACACAACAAGTACTTACTTTTTTTAAGCAGCTTCTTGATTCGCCAATATTGTTCAGGCTCCCTAGTTTTGAGGTCAGACCACCACTTCCTCAATTGTTCTTTAGCCCGTTTATTGCCAAATTTTTGTTCAAGAGCTGTGACAACTGAGGACAGTATTTTGTCCTTCCGCATATTGGGTCAGGGATACGGTCCTTTTTTGGCATCATAGTCCTCCCTTCTCAATATGGACATCATCTCCACCATCTCTTCAAAGGCCATGTGTGTGGCCTTATATCTCCCCCTGGATCTGGATGGTTGTGGCTCCGGGCTTTCCTCTGCGCTAGTTCCAGATAATCTCTCCACCATCTTTCTCTAGATACTCCCACTGCGTAATGAAGAGTTAAGGGACGGGACAAATCGCACTAAAGAATGTCAGGGGCGGGCGATGCAGGTGTAGCATGACACATGTGCAGTGTATATAAAGCTATTACGCTGGCCTACGTATGTCCAAGCGGAAGTAGTGAGCGTCAGAAATGAAGGTAAGATTTAAACGTGGGTGTGTGTTTGGTGAATGTGTTTGGTGTGTGTGTGTGTATGCGTACCCTAGATTCTGCAAAAAATAATACTGGGATTTTGGACTGACATTACAGTTTTTATCTTCTGTCTTTCAGCAAAAATGAATCCCTTTAAGGATGAAGAATTTTTGTCACGTTTTATTGAGCTGTATCAAGAGAACAGAAACCTGTGGGATTTCAAGCACCCATTGTATTTTAGTAGACATGTAAGGAAGGCAACACTGGGGACACTTTTGGAATTTGACAAGACTCGAGTCCCCCAGGCAGACCTTAAGTTTGTGGACAATAAAATTGGGATCTTGTGCAATATGTACAGGCGGAACACAAGAAGATCCAGGATTCCCTCAGATCAGTAGCAGCAGCAGACCAGGTTTATGTCCCCAAGCTGTGGTACTACCAAAAACTGTGATTTCTGGATGACCAGACAGAAGCAAGGCAATCACTTTTGACCCTTCCCTCCAGCCTTCCCTCCACCCTTCCCTCCAGCCTCCTCTCCACCTCTCCCTCCACCCTTCCCTCCACCCCAGCTGAGGCATCCCAGGAAGAACTGGGCCCTTTCATCCTTGATGAAGTGGATGCACCCAGCTTCAGCCAGGTATACTTTTTTTGAGAATGTGGGATTGTGTAAATATTAATGATGTAAACTGTAAAATGTTTTAAGTGCTTCCCAAAAAATGATTTCATCACAATTATTAACATGTATACATATCACTAGACAGTAGTGGCCAAAAATGTACTTCAAATATTGGTGATCAGCTAGAATAATGGTGGGATCAAAAAGATAGCCTTTTCTATTTGTTTAGAATTATATTTGCAAGTCATAAGCTGAAAATTGTGATTAGGTAAGCAAAAATTACAACTATGTCCCTTTTTTTTACCCAGGATGAGCTCAGCCAGGAGGAGGCCGTGCCCAGTGGTATAGAGGAGGAGGCCTTGCCCAGTGGGAGTGAGGAGGAGGCCATGCCCAGTGGCAGGCAGGAGGTGGCTGGGCCCAGTAGAAGCTTCACCCAATGTCAGGTGCCTCCCCCCGTATTACCACTAAAAGACCCAGGAAGATCACCCGAACAGAGGAGGAATCACTAGCCCTCATTCGGGAAGTCAGCCAAATACTCAGTACCCCACCCAATGCTGAAGAGGCCTATGGAACGTATATGGCCACCAGGTTGCTGTGCTGGAACTTGAAAAGGGGCAACGCCTCCTCTATGAGGGGCTTATTTTTCAGGCCTTTCAGAAGGGGTTGAGAGGGGAGCTTACTCCAACAAGCTATATTGCAGATGAAGCCCCTCTTCCTGCTCCTCCTCCTCCTGCCCCAAGTACACCACCAGAGACACAGCCTCCAAGGAAGGCTGTAGAGAAGTGTGGAGGGAAGGCTGCAGGGCAGCATGCAGGGAAGGCTCCACGGAAGAGTCAAAGGTGTTTGCCTGGCTTCTGTCTGGTCTGACAGAAGATGCAGATTGTGCTCCCTAGTCGCAAGATCCAAATTTTATTTTCCAAGAACTTGATGTGTGTCCTGGGGGACAAAAGGCTTCACACATTCCAAAAGTGTCTCCAGTGTTGCCTTCCTCGTTTATGTTTTTCCAAAAATAAATGGATATTTTCTTTACCTTACATTATTGACTATGTGTTTTGATTCAAAAAGGACATTTTGTTTGTGAGTAGGCAGGTACATGTCAAAAAGACTATGTGGGTTATTTCCCAAAGGCTAAATCATTTTGCAATTCAAGTGCAAAGTACAAGTGCAAAGTGCACTTTTTGGAAGTGCAGTGGCTGTAAATCTGAGGGGAAGATATGATATGAGGGGAAGCTCTGCAGATTTTATCATCCAATCATGTGCAAGAAAAATTTATTATTTTTTTTTTCCTTGCATGTGCCCCTCGGATCCACAGCGAGTGCACTTCCAAATGCTCTTTCAGTGTAATTTCAAGTACACTTTGCACTTGTAATGCAAAATGAATTAGCCTTTTGAAAATAATCCTCTATGTCTAATTAACAAGGGACACCAACCTCATTAAGGTTCATTAAAACAATACAAAATATTAAGGTTATTGTGGTAACTTGAAACTCCAAAAATAAATAAATAAATAAACGAATGCCCCGTACACATGGTCGGATTTTCCGACAGAAAATGTGTGATAGGACCTTGTTGTCGGAAATTCCGACCGCGTGTAAGCTCCATCGCACATTTTCCATCGGATTTTCCGACACACAAAGTTTGAAAGCAGGATATAAAATTTTCTGACAACAAAATCCGTTGTCGGAAATTACGATCGTGTGTACACAAATCCGACGGACAAAGTGCCACGCATGCTCAGAATAAATAAAGAGATGAAAGCTATTGGCCACTGCCCCGTTTATAGTCCAGACGTACGTGTTTTACGTCACCGCGTTCAGAGCGATCGGATTTTCCGACAACTTTGTGTGACCATGTGTATGCAAGGCAAGTTTGAGCCAACATCCGTCGGAAAAAGTCCTACAAAGTGTCCGAATGTCCGAACAAAGTCCGACCATGTGTACGGGGCATAACAGTTTTGAGAATTTAACACAAATTGGAAAATTGATATTGATTAAATCTAAAAATACTAAAGATGAGTCCAAAAACTAATTTTATACATTATTTCTGGAGATCTGGCTTTTAAAAACTATAATATTAGTCATGGCATGAGGATGAATCATGAAGAAAGTAGTTTGTGAGAACTCTGTGTGAATACAAGCAGCTTCAGAGCATGTGTCAGTTTTGGTCCATCAGATTAGCACACAGAGGACCGTTTTGTACGCTAGAAAGCCGAGTCCGTCGGACAGATTTGAAACATGTTTCATTTCTAGGTCCGTCAAATGAATTGTCTGATGGACTTTGGTTCATCAGACCAAGTATGCCGTAAAGTCCGGTCGTGTGTACGCGACATCACAGTTTTTTTGGTAGCGTTTGAAGCAGTCACTGAGTCATGTGCTCTTTTTTCCTGTGAGTTTTTGAATGGTTATACCAAAATGATGCCTGCAGGTTCAGGTATCATCTTGGTATCATTCTTTTCAGCCAGCAGTTGGTTTTCATTTAAAATAAATCCTAGCAGCTAATTTGCCTCTAGAATGCTTTTACAAGCAGTGAGAGGGAACGCCCCCCCCCTCCTAACATCTTCTATGGTTTTCTCGGGCTCTCCTGTCCCAACAGGGAACCCGGGAATGCAGTTCTGCCAATGTAGTTCTGCCAGCTGACCATAGAGTTGATCGGAGACCAGAATGGCTCCAATCATCTCTATGGCCTAAGAAACCGGAAGCTACGAGCATTTCATGACTTAGGTTTCTCCGGATATAAACAGCGCCATTGGGAAATTGGGAAAGCAATTTATCACACTGATCTTGGTGTGATCAGATGCTTTGAGGGCAGAGGAGAGATCTAGGTTCTAAAAGATTCCCATTTTTTTAAAAAGAGTACCTGTCACTACCTATTGCTATCATAGGGGATATTTACATTCCCTGAGATAACAATAAAAATGATAAAAAAAATAAAAATGAAAGGAACAGTTTAAAAATAAAAAAGCAAAATAAATAATGAATAAATAAATAAATAAATAAAAAGCACCCCTGTCCCCCCCCCCGTGCTTACGCGCAAAGGAGAACGCAAGCGTCGGTCTGGTGTCATATGTAAAGAGCACTTGCATGTGAAGTATCACCATGAAGGTCAGATCGAGGGCAGTAATTTTAGCAGTAGACTTCTCTAAAGTCTACCTCTACCTCTGTAAATCTAAAGTGGTAACCTGTAAAAGATTTTAAAGGCTTTTAAAAATGTATGTAGATTGTCACCGCTGCACGTTTGTGTGCAATTTTAAAGCATGTCATGTTTGGTGTCCATGTACTCGGCATAAGATCATCTTTTTTATTTCATCAAACATTTGGGCAATATAGTGTGTTTTAGTGCATTAAAATTAAAAAAGTGTTTTTTTTTCAAAAAAAATTGCATTTGAGAAATCGCTGTGCAAATACTGTGTGAAAGAAAGAATTGCAACACCCACCATTTTAATCTGTAGGGCCTTTGCTTTAAAAAATATTTAATGTTTGGGGGTTCAAAGTAATTTTCTTGCAAAAAAAATCTATTTTTCATGTAAACAAAAAGTGTCAGAAAGGACTTTGTCTTCAAGTGGTTAGAAGAGTGGGTGATGTGTGAAATAAGCTTCTAATGTTGTGCATAAAATGCCAGGACAGTTCAACCCCCCCCCCCCCCCAAAATGACCCCTTTTTGAAAAATAGACACCTTAAGCTATTTGCTGATAGGCATGTTGAGTCCATGGAATATTTTATATTTTGCCACAAGTTTTCGGGAAAATTACATTTTTTCTTTTTCTTGCACAAAGTTGTCACTAAATGATATATTGCTCAACTGTGCAATGGGCATATGTGGAATTACACCCCAAAATACATTTGGCTGCTTCTCCTGATTACGGGGATTCCAAATGCGTGAGACTTTTTGGGAACCTATCCATGTACAGGACCCCCAAAACCAATCACCGCCTTCAGGCTTTCTAAGGGAGTAAAATGGTGATTTCAGTTCCTCACTACCTATCACAGTTACAGAGGCCCTGAAATGTCCAGATAGCACAAAAAAAATAAAAATCGCAGAGGCATAAAATACCATAAAAAAAAGCTCTATTTGTGGGAAAATAAGGACACAAATCTTGTTTGCATACAGCATAGCATGACCGCGCAATTACCAGTTAAAGCAGCGCAGTGCCAAATTGTAAAAAGTGCTCTGGTCATTGAGCAGCGAAATCTTCTGGGGCTGAAGTGGTTAAAACATCATCAATTCTTCTAGGTATATACCAAAACAGTGCTGCGCTGCCAATCATATTATTGTACAATATTTAAATTGATACTAAATATATAATGAATCCAACCTGTGAATAAAAAATTTGCAAAAATACAATTTCAGTGAAAAATGACAAAAAGATGCAAAATTTAGCCCCACCCAGTCCCAAAGAAACAGGTCTGAGTTTTTGTTGGGCTTTGTGGTATACCGTTGCAGGATTGTCCCCAACTTTGCCACCATTGCTGAACTCACTGCTTTGACAAAGGGTAGGAAGTATGTTATAGTAAACTGGAATGACAAGGCTGAGGAGGCTTTCTGGGAGCTTAAAATGGCTTTATGTTAGTATCCAATGCTAGTTGCTCCTGGACTTTTCAAAATGCGTTAATGTGACAGTGAGGCAGTGTAAATGGAGTTCATGATCTGTGAGCAAGGTCAATGCTCTGGAACTGAGACACTTGTTGAACCCCTGTGACCCGTACAGCACCCTGAAACATTGAGGAACCCTACCCCAGTGTGGTACCAAGAGATTGATGTTGAGCCAGTCATGTGGTTCCTTTATACTAGAGCTGTGAACTGTTTATTTAGATTTTTTGCATAAGGAAGCTATTTATGTTGACCTCTTTTGGAGGAACAAATAATTGTTTGCTTTTACAAACAGCTGCTGGTGGTCACAAGCCCCCATATGACAACTGTGTATATATCTGGACAATCTGCAGCTTTTAAGGAGAGCCTTTTCATGCTGCTTAATGGAGAAAATGGAGCAAGTACCTAGTGGTTACCCTACATATTGTTTCTGAGTAACAAGCTAACAACAAATTATCAATGTACAGCAAAAAAACACATATTTCTTGTGCAGCCCATTGCTGCAGAGCAGTTAACAAAATGTTGATGGGCTTTGATGAGCCCTTAAGGTAACTGAGTTGGGGTAAGCTGTCTGCCTTAAAAGGTAAATGCAAAAAGATAACTGCTGTGGGACAAAAGGCAAACATTAGCCTGCTTGATAACTGTTTCAACAACCTTAAATCTTACAAATGTCTGTAAATTATGTTCACCACCCTACATCAGTACTGTCATTATTTGCAATGACTATTAAGAGGCAACTGATTAAAAGAAATCTATGAATTCTATTTGAGTTATTTATCCTTACAGAACCCTGTAAATTGTTCAAGGGAAAAATAGTGAACATTTACAGGAGACTTCACTTACACCATCAACAGTTTTTAAATGGTGGGCCAAATTTCCGTTTGTGAAATACCTAAAAAAACTGTCATGGTGCTGCAAACATATACACATATACTGCTTATTGCCTCTGTTTTGCCAGTGTTCATTGGTATTGTTGCTGTAGTTATACTTTGCTGGGCGTGTTGGCCAATACTGTCAGGAGAGGGAATTGAAGGCTCTTTTATACCATTAGATTAAAGCATTGAGAGTATAGAGCATTTCTTAGCTAGATGATGAGTATGGTTATACGTCTTGTTGCCCTTACCCTGAAGGAGCCACTGATGTTTGGGTGTCTCTGTTCCTGCTGGAGACCCACTGGAAAGAGCCACACTCTCTGATACACTGAGACTACAAGAAGGTTTATTTATTTAGACAACACAGCCAGCAAAGTAAGGCTACAGCAACAATACCAATAAACAGTGGCAAAACGGTATATGCGTATATAATTGCAGCGCCATGAAGGAGAGTGAACAGTATTTTTAAGATTCACACTTATTATTTCTTATTGCTAGCAGCCTCTGGTCTTTTGCACTAGCGTGGACCTTTTTTTCCCTTCTTTTTAATAATTAGTTTATGCACTAAAATAACATGCAAATGAGATAGTATCAGAAATACATATAATGGGTACACAACAACCTCATTTAAGGACAAAGTTCAGACCTCACAGGCCGTGACTTAAGGGGCTATCCTATCTATTACAGGTATACACAGGGCTGTAAAACACAGTCCCTACTGATCCCCCTTTCAGTGGCCAATAATGAATGCCTGTTGGTGGCCAGCATTGGAGTCCAAAGTCTATCTTGGAACTCTCTAATTAGAGTTTTGTAATCCCAACATAAAGGGGAGGTTCTTCAACGAACAAACTCCTGGGAATCCCAGAAAGGGGTAGTTCTGCACCTTTAACCAGGAATGTGAAAAAGATGATGACGAAAGGCACCTCATCACTCTGAAGTACAACACAGAGATTCACCCATCTCTTTGGGAGTCTGAAAAAAGTCACTGGATGCACAGGGTGGCTGACTTTTGCAGTCCCCGAGGGTGATGGCAGAAGTCCTGACAACAGAAACAGCAACAGATGTCCTGAACACAAATGTTTTAGCAGAACACTGAGCCTTGTGGTCCCACAGCAATGTAGATCTGAACACCACAACTTCAGCAAGATGCCATAGAGGCAGGCATTCTAATTTTGACCCAATACCCACATCTTAATAGATCTACGGACGCCTACACATTTTTGCATGCATCAACTCTCTTTAGTGATCTTTTAGGCAGACAATCCTTAGTTAACTGTTACTGTGAACTCAATCCCTGAAAACATGACTATATCTACTAAAGCACAGCATAAACTGTTGGCACTATATAAATACTGTATGTCAATATTTAGTCAATATTTAGTAAATAATAAACACCCAAATGAATCCTCTTCTCTCTTATGGTACACCCTTAAATGGTGTAAACTAATTAGCTGGTTACTTCCATTCTTTAAAAAAAGACAGACTTAGCGCAAATGGTTTAAAGCTTATCTATGATTAAAATTTCAAGTAATTTACAAATTGAATTTCAATGAAATCTTGAAACTTGTAAACCAACTTTGTGAGGGTCCCCACACATTTACTTCCTTGAATTCTATTACACAAATTCACTATGCTCTGTGAGAAAGCATTCCACAGAATTCCCAGAGCCTGCCTTCTGAATTTCAGAGATACTGAGGAGGAGGAGTTCTGGAGTCAGTATAGGAATTGCTGCTTGCAGGCAGCAATGTATCATGTAATATGTAGCCCTCAGAAATTGAGAGTAATCAGTGGAGGATAATTAACTTCAAAGACAGATTAGGGGGAAGTGATCCAGAAGGGAGCTAGAGGATTGTGGACACTGTAGTTCCCAGGAAATCAGCAACTGGAAAGACTGTGTGGAACTACAATTCCCAGGAGGCAGGTATTCAAAGAAATGAATTGAAAAGGACTGGAAATCCCAGGCTGTGGGGTCAGTCTCACGTGAGGACAGAGGAGATGCTGTAGGGGACCAATGGAGAAGGGAAAAGATGTAGGTGCTGTAGCTGTGTATTGTAGTGCACAAAAAAATCACTTCTATATATACTCAGTCCTGAGTACTCACAATGCTTCGATGCTCCCATTCACTCAAAGCCCCCAGTACTCACAATGCTTCAGTTGCTCACAGCCCTCAGTACTCACAATGCTTCCAGTTACTCACAGCCCGCAGTACTCACAACACTCCCAGTTACTCACAATGTTTCAAGAAGGAGTGGGGAGAAGGAGGAGTGGATGTCAAGGGCCAGTCAGTCAGTGAGCAAGAGATGGAGGAAAGGAGGAGTGAGCAGGAACAGGAGGAGCGGACGCTCGGCCCTGTGGTCAGCAAGCAGGAGCGGGGAAAGGATCAGTAAGCAGAAACAAGAGGAGAGAAAACCGGTGGGTTTCATGATCATGGAGCAGGAGGAGAGGACATCAGGTGCCATGGGATCCGGGAGCAGGGCGAAAGAACTCCAGGACCCATGTGATCAGTGAGAGAGAAATGCCAAAACACCTAGGGAACAACTAGTGCTCAGAAAAAAATAGAGTCAGGAAAGAAGATTAACACTAACTTATATTAAATATAATTCTGAATCTTCCCTAGATTATCCCCATTACATTAGTGGGTATAATTTCCAATGGGAATGGTGTTGTGACTCGGTGCACATCCTGCAGCATTTATACATTCCTTCAACAACCATTCGAGGGTGAATACTGCTGCACAAAATATGAGAAAGTTGTTTCCTTGAAAACCTAGGTCCTGAATCTAAGGAAGCAGCTTGCAACACTGCAAAGTACTGCCAAACTGAAAGGGAGTTTGGACCGTACCCATCAGGCACTGGTAGGGTCCAGTATAGAGATCAGTGGAGACACAGAGGTGCAGGTACCAGAACAGGGTATATGGGTTACAGTTAGATGGGGTAGAGGAAAAAATATGTTTTGTTTCTGTAGCACTATTCTTCTCTCTCTCTGCGGCTACTGAGGTATGATGGCGCCACCTGTATAATATTTAGGAGCAGAGTCTTCATAATCAGTGTGATCAGGACAGGATCTCTAACAAGCACAGTGCCTCCACTCAATTGGGGCTTGTGAATAGCAAGTGAAATCCCAATTGAGAAATATATCTCCACATAGACAGTAATCCACACAACATTGTATTTGAAAGTCCATGTATTGAAGAAATAACATTCATTGAACCATCCAACATAAAGTATTTTCCAAACAGGAACATGAAATCATTAACAGTCTCTATGTATGTGTCAGTGAGGTGAAGTTGCAGCACTTACAGTCTTTCTCCCTTAGCAAGAATTACTGTTCTCTTCCCCACATGTCTCTCTCTCCACCCACTTACCCACAAAACCCCTTGCCATCCTCTGTTCTTCTTGATGACCTCATACTTGGTGAGAGAGAAAGCATAGCAACCATATTGGAAAAGGGCAAACAAACACTGCATAACAAGAGTATACACTTGGTAAATGGGCAAAGAAATGATCACATCACTACATTTCATTACGGATAAATTTGCAATGTTACTAATTTTGTTGCATGAATTTGTTTCGGAATTTATTTAGTTTAGTTTAATTTAGTTTTGTTTTGTTTATTTATTTTCTACCAAATTCCAAATTTTTAGAACGATTCGAATTTGAATCGGTAAAAATGTATCAACCAATCCGAATTCTGTGTGAAGAATAGTTGGTTGTTAACCACTTGCCGACTGGGCCATAGCCGAATGACGGTGTCACGTACCTGGTAGGTCTTAGAGCCCGAAGTGCAGAGAAGGACCTCCCTTACAGCTCCCACTCCTGTTCCTCTGGAATGGGGACAGAAGGCCAGGAGTGAGGAGTGGTATGGGTGCCTGGCAGGATCGACAGTCACCAGAAGTTCAGGAGTAGTGACACCCTCTGGGTCCAGAAGCTGAAGAGGAAGCTGGATTACAGAGAGGACCCGGAGCCACAGCAGATAAGGAAGCAGTTAAGTAAGCAGGTAAGTAAGCAGGACTGGAACCAGGAACAAAGCAGCAGGTAGTAGCCTGGAATGCTGGACTGGAACCAGGAACAAAGCAGCAGGTAGTAGCCTGGAACGCTGGACTGGAACCAGGAACAAAGCAGCAGGTAGTAGCCTGGAACGCTGGTCTGGAACCTGGAACAAGCAGCAGGTAGTAGCCTGGAACGCTGGACTGGAACCTGGAACAAGCAGCAGGTAGTAGCCTGGAACGCTGGACTGGAACCTGGAACAAGGCAGCAGGTAGTAGACTGGAACGCTGGACTGGAACCAGGAACAAGGCAGCAGGTAGTAGACTGGAACGCTGGACTGGAACCAGGAACAAGGCAGCAGGTAGTAGACTGGAACGCTGGATACAGGTATCAGACTGAGGGGTGGTCAAACAAGCCGGAGGTCGGTATCGATCGATCAGCAGAGGTACCAGGGACAACACAGAGGGATGGTCAGGCAAGCCTAGAGGGTCTGGTGCAGGCGGATAGCAGGATGGTCTAACAGGAAGCCAGGTCAGATAGCAGAGTACACAGGTCAGATCAGGTTAAGGCACACAGAACGCTGTAGAGCAGACAGCGGGGATGGAGTGTGACAGGCCGGTTTAAATAGCCCGCCTGGCACTAAAGGGAGTGTGCGCGCGCGTGCCCGTGCGTGACAGCACCCATGAATGCGCGCGCATGCGCAGTGGAACCCGCGGCCGTGTCCCCCTGCGTCTGGATCGCTGATTACTGGCAGGATCTTCATGACATTGCCGCCCCCAAGAGGCAGCCTCCGGATGCCCCTTTGAAGGAATTTCTCCGGATGGGCTCTTTTAAAAGATTGCAAAAGATTTTCAGCATGAATATTATCCTCGGGTTCCCAAGAATTTTCTTCTGGGCCGAACTCCCTCCATTTTATCAGAAATTGATTTTGGTTGCCTCTTCTCCTATGGTCCATGATAGCCTCCACCTCGAATTCTTCCTCCCCATCTACCAAAATTGGATCAGGAGGATCCGTACTTCGGCCTGGAAATGGGTTAGAAACAGAGGGTTTGAGTAGAGACACATGAAATACTGGATGCACTTTTAATGAATCCGGAAGTTCAAGTTCGTATGCCACCTCATTAATTCTTCGCTTGACAGGAAATGGTCCAAGAAACTTGGGACCCAATTTCTTTGATGGGCAAGCCATCCTGAGATTTACTGTAGATAACCATACCTGGTCCCCGGGTGTAAGTAACAGCTCACCTCGTCTCTTCTTATCAAAAGTTGCTTTATTATACTCCTGGGTCCTGGTCATGGTCTCCTGCAAAACTTGATTGTTGGAAGTGAAGAAGTCCAACCTCTCCTGAACTGCGGGTACTGTGCACTCTGGAAGAGAATTAGGCAGAAAAGAAGGGTGGAAACCATAATTTGCAAAAAATGCGGTTTGTTTGATAGCTGAATGAATAGAGTTGTTGTAGGCAAACTCAGCCAATGGAAGAACAGAAATCCAATCATCCTGGGCAAATGAAGAAAAACAGCGTAAATATTGTTCAAGAGTCTGGTTTGTTCTTTCTGTTTGCCCATTAGTCTGGGGATGATAAGCAGATGAAAATGAGAGTTCAATCTTCAATGTTTTGCACAGAGACCTCCAGAATCGGGAGGTAAACTGTACCCCCCGATCTGAAACGATATTAACTGGTACCCCATGAAGCCTGATGACTTCTCTAATGAATGCCTGTGCCGTTTCTGTAGCTGAGGGAGTGCCCTTCATTGGGACAAAGTGGGCCATCTTCGACAACCGGTCTACTATGACAAAAATTGAGGTGAAACCCCCAGCCGGAGGTAATTCCACAATAAAGTCTATAGAAAGCATCTTCCAAGGCCTATCTGGGACAGGTAATGGCTTTAGCAAACCCCATGTCTTGTTCCTGTGCCCCTTGTTCCTGATACAGGTGGTACAGGATTCAACAAATCTCCTACAATCTTCACGTAACTGAGGCCACCAAAAGGTACGCTGTACCAGATCAGTAGTCTTAGCCACTCCAAAATGCCCAGCCAAAGCATGGTCATGACAGAGTTCTAGTACTGAAACTCGTAGTTCTTCAGGTATAAAAATCCTATTCTCGTGCCATAATTACCCATCCTTAACTTGGAGTTCTGGCCTAATGGAAAACCCTAATTCTGCGGAAGCCTGACTAATCCGGGAAAGCAGATCTCCCTGAAGCAAAAGAAAATTCCCCGGGGACAGAATGGTGTCCGGAGGGGAAACCTCTTGGGGCTTATGAAACATCCTGGATAGGGCATCAGGCTTGGTATTCTTGGAGCCAGGGCGATAAGTGACATGAAAAGAGAACCTGGAAAAAAAGAGGGCCCACCTGGCTTGGCGTGGCTTCAACCTTTTTGCAGACCTCCAATACTCCAGGTTCTTATGATCTGTAAAAATTAAGACTGGATGAGCGGCACCCCCTAGCAGATAGCGCCACTCCTCCAACACGGATTTGATAGCCAATAATTCTCTGTCACCTACATCATAATTTCTCTCTGCCGTGGACAATTTACGAGAGAAGAAGGCCACAGGATATAACAGGGCCTTAGTTCCCTGTCTTTGGGACAACACTGCCCCTACTGCAATTTCGGATGCGTCCACCTCTAGTACAAATGGCAGAGAGGAATCTGGATGTTTTAGCACGGAAGCAGAAGTAAAAAGGCCCTTGAGAGTCTCGAAAGCCTTTTGAGCCTCAGCAGACCAGTGGAAACATGTACCCTGTTTAGTTAGCTGTGTGATGGGTGTGATGATGGCTGAAAACCCCTTAATAAATTTACGGTAAAAATTAGCGAATCCAACGAATCGCTGGATCCCCTTCTTATCTGTTGGGACTGGCCAGTCTAGTACTGCAGTGACCTTTTGAGGGTCCATCTTAATGCCCTTGCTGGAAATGATTAACCCCAAAAATGGAATACTTTCCTGTTCAAATTCACATTTCTCAGCTTTTGCATATAGACCAAATTGTCGAAGCCGGGCCAACACACTTCTGACGTGCCTGCGATGGGATTCAAGGGAACAAGAAAAAATTAGTATGTCGTCTAAATATACGATAACAAACAGATCTAGAAAGTCTCGTAAAACATCATTGATGAAGTACTGGAATGTAGCAGGAGCATTGCACAGACCAAACGGCATCACAAGGTATTCAAAATGTCCATAACGGGTATGAAAGGCGGTCTTCCATTCGTCTCCGTCCCTAATATGAACCAAATTGTAGGCTCCGCGGAGGTCAAGCTTAGTGAATATGGTAGCTGTCCCAAGTCTTTGGAACAACTCTGGTACCAGAGGAAGAGGGTAACGGTTCTTTACAGTGATTTTGTTCAGCTCGCGGTAATCTACACATGGTCTGAGGGTCTTGTCTTTCTTTTGTACGAAGAAGATACCTGCACCTGCTGGAGACGTAGATGGACGAATGAAGCCTTTTTTTAGATTCTCATCGATATATTCTTTTAAAGCCCCTTGTTCCACTTCCGTTAAAGGAAATATTCTTCCAAAAGGTATCTCGGCACCAGGGAGTAATTCGATAGGACAGTCATAGGCCCGGTGAGGGGGTAAGACCTCTGCCCCCTGCTTGCTGAATACATCTAAGAAATCATGATATGCAGAAGGGATGGAAAGGTGTAGACTAGGATCTGTGTTCAAACAGAGCAGGGTAGGGTTCTTCTGAGTGTTCTGAAGTCTACAAGACTGTTGGCAATATGGGGAGGAAAAGGTAACCTCACCTGTGATCCAATTAATGTCAGGATTGTGGGCCTGTAACCATGACATGCCGAGGATTATGGGGAACAGAGGTGAAGCGATGATATCTAGGCGTAACAGTTCTTGATGAGAATTGGAGATGGAAACGGGTATTGGAACAGTCTCTTGGGTAACAGGCCCAGACTTAATGGCTGTTCCATCAGCTAGATGGATGGAAAGTCCATGGGTTTTAGGCAACAGAGGTATCCGGTGTTGGGTAGCAAAAAGAGAGTCCATGAAACAACTGCAAGCTCCAGAGTCAATAATGGCGGTTATTTGCAGAGTCTCTCCTGGAAGCTGTAACAGGAGAGAGAGAGCAAGGTGAGTAGTGTTCTTAACCAGAGGTGCAACATAGTCAGAGGACAGGGATAGGCACTTACGGAGTTTAAGGGGACAGTTCCTGACATAGTGCCCAGGTTCCCCACAATATAGGCACAGGTTATTCACTCTACGACGTTGTCGTTCCTCCTGAGTAAGAGAAGGCCGCAGAACCCCTAATTGCATTGGGTCAGGTGGGTTAAACGTAGACATTGGTGGTGCTGGTGATGTATGATGGGGAACTTTAGGGGTAACCCAAGTTGGGCGAGAAGTTCCCATAGCTCTCTCAGTCCTCCGTTCTCTGAGACGTCGATCGATCTGGATGGTTAGATCGATCAATGCATTCAAAGTCTGTGGGGTACCCACCCTGGCCAATTCATCCTTCAGAGAGTCAGAAAGTCCCATTCGAAACTGATAGCGGAGAGCCGCATCATTCCAAGTTGTGTCTGCACTCCACTTTCTGAATTCCGCCACATAGTCTTCTGCAGCCCTGCGACCCTGTGCAAAGCCGCTTCTGCAGTCATGGACAGCTGGGGGTCAACATAGAGCTGACCTAGTGCGTCAAAGAAGGCGGAAAGATTAGTCAAGGATACGTCCTTTTGCTCCAAGAGGTGGTGGGCCCAGGTTTGGGGGTCACCAGAAAGCAGAGAGATTATGTAGCCCACCTTAGTAGCCTCCAGGGAAAAGGTACGTGGCTGCAGAGCAAAGAACTGTTCACAGGAGTTGCGGAAAGCATTGAATTTGAGGCGATTTCCGGAGAAACATTCAGGCATCGGGACCTTGGGTTCTGGAGGGAGCATCACCACTGTTGAGGAAGGCCCGACTGAAGGAGCAGGAGCGGAAGGAACTCCCTGAGCCCCAATGGGATTAGACAAGGTTAACACTCGTTCCTCCAGCCTGGTGTATCCTTGCTGTAGATTCTTGACTGCCTTAGTCAATCCTGCCAGGTGTGCACAAAGTTCCTCCATGGGAGATGTTCCCTGCTCAGGCTCAGACATGGCTGTCTGCTACTGTCATGTACCTGGTAGGTCTTTGAGCCCGAAGTGCAGAGAAGGACCTCCCTTACAGCTCCCACTCCTGTTCCTCTGGAATGGGGACAGAAGGCCAGGAGTGAGGAGTGGTATGGGTGCCTGGCAGGATCGACAGTCACCGGAAGTTCAGGAGTAGTGACACCCTCTGGGTCCAGAAGCTGAAGAGGAAGCTGGATTACAGAGAGGACCCGGAGCCACAGCAGATAAGGAAGCAGGTAAGTAAGCAGGTAAGTAAGCAGGACTGGAACCAGGAACAAAGCAGCAGGTAGTAGCCTGGAATGCTGGACTGGAACCAGGAACAAAGCAGCAGGTAGTAGCCTGGAACGCTGGACTGGAACCAGGAACAAAGCAGCAGGTAGTAGCCTGGAACGCTGGTCTGGAACATGGAGCAAGCAGCAGGTAGTAGCCTGGAACGCTGGACTGGAACCTGGAAAAAGCAGCAGGTAGTAGCCTGGAACGCTGGACTGGAACCTGGAACAAGGCAGCAGGTAGTAGACTGGAACGCTGGACTGGAACCAGGAACAAGGCAGCAGGTAGTAGACTGGAACGCTGAATTGGAACCAGGAACAAGGCTGCAAGTAGTAGACTGGAACGCTGGACTGGAACCAGGAACAAGGCAGCAGGTAGTAGACTGGAACGCTGGATACAGGTATCAGACTGAGGGGTGGTCAAACAAGCCGGAGGTCGGTATCGGTCGATCAGCAGAGGTACCAGGGACAACACAGAGGGATGGTCAGGCAAGCCAAGAGGGTCTGGTGCAGGCGGATAGCAGGATGGTCTAACAGGAAGCCGGGTCAGATAGCAGAGTACACAGGTCAGATCAGGTTAAGGCACACAGAACGCTGTAGAGCAGACAGCGGGGATGGAGTGTGACAGGCCGGTTTAAATAGCCTGCCTGGCACTAGAGGGAGTGTGCGCGTGCCCGTGCGTGACAGCACCCGTGAACGCGCGCGCATGCGCAGTGGAACCCGCGGCCGTGTCCCCCTGCGTCTGGATCGCTGATTACTGGCAGGATCTTCATGACAGACGGCTACAGAGCGGTTGGCTAATTCTGGGAGGGCATACAATGACGACAACTCGAGCTTCCTGCGTGTCCTCTGGGGCATGCACACGGAAGTGTCCATGCTCGCCAGGTTCACCGGACCTGGTGCATCACGGATTGCGGTAAAGGGCCAATGACAGTGGCCCTTTAACACATGATCGCTCCGTTCAATGACCGAGCGATAATCTGTGAACAAACCGGCGCATGTCCAGTAAAGCTTTCTCCTCTCCTCGCGTGCTGTACATACTGATCAGTACAGTGTGCGAGGAGAGGTAGAAGACTGCAGCAGCACTCACCCCTGCCTCATCCATGCCTCGTTCTAGCCCATCTGTGCCTCATTCATGCCGATATGTGCCTCATTCATGCCCATATGTGCCTCATTCATGCCTCATCTATGCCTCATTCATTCCCATATGTGCCTCATTAATGCCTCATTCATGACCATATGTGCCTCGTTCATGCCTCATCTGTACCTCATTCTAGCCCATCTGTGCCTCATTCATTCCCATATGTGCCACATTCATGCCTCATCTGTGCCTCATTCATGAACATATGTGCCTCATTCATGCCTCATCTGTGCCTCATGCATGCCCATCTGTGCCTCACTCATGCCCATATGTGCCTTAATTATGCCCATCTGTGCATCATCCATGCCTCACCCGTGCCTCATTCATGGCCATCTGTGCCTCATTCATGCCCATTTGTGCCTCATCCATGCCCATCCATGCCTCATCCATGCCACATCAATGCCTCATCCGTGCTCATCCGTGCCTCATCTGTGCCACATGCGTGTCTTATCCAGGGCCAGACTGGCCTACTGGGATACTGGGTTATTTCCCGGTAGGCTGCCTGCCCTGGGGCCGCTTTGATCTATGCTGTGGCTGCAGTGCTCCCCTCCCTCCTCCTCCCCCTCCTCCTGCCTACTTGTCACACAGCGGGAGACCGCTGTGTCATGGAGCTGAGTGTGAAAAGTTTGGCTGCTGTCAGACTTTTACTTACCAGACTGATGAGTCCACTTGGGCAGAGGGTAGACTCCCTTACTTATCTGACTCACGGCCCCTGGTAGAGCAGACAGGAGGCACGAGAGTGCGGAATGGTATGAGAGCCTGCTGAAGAGATCCAGGTACAGGGTGAGAGATGATCTTCAGACAACAGGTCAGTAGTCCGTAACACTGGTAACAGGTGCTGAGCAGGAGCAAGACAGGCAGATCGGGACACAAGCAGGGTTCGGCAACAGACTGGCAGCAAGGTACAAAAAGAGCAGGCAGAAGCGGAGTCAAACAGGCCAAGGTCAGATACAGGCAGCAAACAGGAGAATGTAATGGCAATCCGGGTCGTCAGGAGATCAGGTACACAGGAAGACAAGACAGAAAACAGGAACTAAGTCACAGGAAGCTGATGATCAGGCATCAGTGAACAGAGTGCCTGACAAACCTAAATAGGTGCCCACATGCACACCGATTCTCACAGGCGCGTGCGCACGTCCGCGCGCGCACACGCACGCCCCTGCACGCCAGTATGCACACCAGCGCCTGCAGGAACGCGCGCGCCAACGTGGACCGGTGCGCCCCAAGGCGGTCAATACCATGACCAGCAAGGTGAGCTCTCTGACAGTGCCCCCTCCCTAAAGGCAGCCTCCGGTTTTCTGGTTCCCAGGAATTGTCCTCTGGACCATACCCCTTCCATTTAATAAGATACTGAATTCCATTCCTCCTTTTCCTACAGTCAAGGATTGCCTCTACCTCAAATTCCTCTTCGTTGTCAATTATGAAAGGTTTGGGTGGGCCGACAGTGCGACCAGCAAAAGGATTAGAGGTAGAAGGTTTCAGCAGCGTCACATGGAAGACCGGGTGTACTTTTAGAGAGTCTGGCAAATCAAGTTCATAGGTCACATCATTTATTTTCCTCTTCACTGGGAACGGACCCATAAACTTAGGGCCTGATTTCCTAGAGGGACAAGACATTTTCAGGTTAGTTGTGGACAACCACACTTGGTTGCCGGGCTCCAAGATCAATTCTTCACGCCTCTTCTTATCAAACATTTTTTTATTGTAATCCTGGGATTTGGCCATAGTTTCTTGTAGGATCTTGTTGTTGGCGGAAAAGAAATTCATAGTCTCTGAGACAGCCGGAACGGAGCATTCAGGTACTGAGATTGGTAGAAAAGATGGATGGAACCCGTAATTAGCTAAAAATGATGTTTGATTGATGGCAGAGTGCGAGGAGTTGTTATAGGAGAATTCTGCAATGGGTAATAAGGAAACCCAGTCATCCTGAGAGAAGGCAGAGAAGCACCTGAGGTATTGCTCCAAGGTCTGGTTGGTTCTCTCAGTATGCCCGTTCATCTGGGGATGATAGGCGGATGAAAAGGCCAATTCAATTTCGAAGGAACCACTAAGGGTCTTCCAGAACCTTGAAGTGAATTGAACACCCCGATCGGACACAATGCTTGCTGGGACTCCATGTAGCCTAGCCACTTCTTTGACAAAAATCTTTGCCGTATCCATAGCCGAAGGTGTACCCTTCATGGGGAGGAAATGTGCCATCTTTGACAGCCTGTCTACCACAACAAAAATAGTAGAGAAACCCTCAGAGGGGGGCAATTCCACGATGAAGTCTATTGATATCATCTTCCATGGCCTCTCTGGAACAGGTAAGGGTTTTAATAATCCCCAGGCTTTTGTTCTGGTGTTCTTACTCCGAGCACAAGTGTTGCATGAATCCACAAAATTTTTACAGTCACAGGCTAATTGAGGCCACCAGAAGGTGCGCTGTACCAGTTCAGTGGTTTCCAGGACACCGAAATGTCCGGCCAACTTATGATCATGACATAGTTCCATCACAGTTACCCTTAGCTTCTTGGGAACCACGATCTTGTCTCTTCGCCAAAACAGGCCCTCTCTCCAATCGGTTTCAGGGTACGGAAAAAATTCCCACCGAGGCCTGTCTTATCCGGGAAACAAGGTCCCCTTGGAGGAGCAGGAAGTTCCCCAAAGGAAGAATTGTATCGGGAGTAGGGATGAGCTTCGTGTTCGAGTCGAACCCATGTTCGACTCGAACATCGGCTGTTCGACCGTCCGTCGAATTGCGAACGATATGGGCCGTTCGCGCCAAATTCGTGTGGCGCGTCACGGCCCATAATTCACTGCGGCATCGCAGTGCATTGCTGGCTGATGATTGGCCAAGCATGCACTATGACCCGCATGCTTGGCCAATCACAGCGCCGTCAGTAGAGAGAGCTGTAATTGGCCAAAGCCAGGGTGGCTTTGGCCAATTATGGCTCAGGGGATTTAGTACACACCCCACACTATATAAGGCCGCCTGCACGGCGGCCCTGTGTAGTGTGTGTTCCGGTGTGCTGAGAGATAGAGAGAGAGAGAGACAGTGTCATTTGATTTGAGTTAGATAGATTAGGCAGAACAGTCAGTCAGTTAGCTGCACTTACAGTGTATTGTGTATATATATGCATCCCAGGTGTTGCATATATATATATACACTGTATTCAGTTTAGCTAGATCCGTTCCTGTTATCTTCTATCTAGACTATTTACATTTAGTGCAGTGTGTCCTGCTCACAGTGTTCAGCTAGATCCGTTCCTGCTATTTACATTCAGTGCAGTGCGTCCTGCTCACAGTGTTCAGCTAGATCCGTTCCTGCTATTTACATTCAGTGCAGTGCGTCCTGCTCACAGTGTTCAGCTAGATCCGTTCCTGCTATTTACATTCAGTGCAGTGCGTCCTGCTCACAGTGTTCAGCTAGATCCGTTCCTGCTATTTACATTCAGTGCAGTGCGTCCTGCTCACAGTGTTCAGCTAGATCCGTTCCTGCTATTTACATTCAGTGCAGTGCGTCCTGCTCACAGTGTTCAGCTAGATCCGTTCCTGGTATTTACATTTAGTGCAGTGCGTCCTGCTCACAGTGTTCAGCTAGATCCGTTCCTGCTATTTACATTCAGTGCAGTGCGTCCTGCTCACAGTGTTCAGCTAGATCCGTTCCTGGTATTTACATTTAGTGCAGTGCGTCCTGCTCACAGTGTTCAGCTAGATCCGTTCCTGCTATTTACATTCAGTGCAGTGCGTCCTGCTCACAGTGTTCAGCTAGATCCGTTCCTGCTATTTACATTCAGTGCAGTGCGTCCTGCTCACAGTGTTCAGCTAGATCCGTTCCTGCTATTTACATTCAGTGCAGTGCGTCCTGCTCACAGTGTTCAGCTAGATCCGTTCCTGCTATATACATTTAGTGCAGTACGTCCTGCTCACAGTGTTCAGCTAGATCCGTTCCTGTTATCTTCCTACTGACAGGCAGGCTTGTCTGGTTACAGTATATAAAGCTACCTGAAGAAAATTACAGGTGTTCTTTTTGATCCTATTAGTACCACGGTCAGGCAGCTAGACTATTTACATTTAGTACAGTGTGTCCTGCTCACAGTGTTCAGCTAGATCCGTTCCTGTTATCTTCCTACTGACAGGCAGGCTTGTCTGGTTACAGTATATAAAGCTACCTTAAGAAAATTACAGGTGTTCTTTTTGATCCTATTAGTACCACGGTCAGGCAGCTAGACTATTTACATTTAGTACAGTGTGTCCTGCTCACAGTGTTCAGCTAGATCCGTTCCTGTTATCTTCCTACTGACAGGCAGGCTTGTCTGGTTACAGTATATAAAGCTACCTGAAGAAAATTACAGGTGTTCTTTTTGATCCTATTAGTACCACGGTCAGGCAGCTAGACTATTTACATTTACTACAGTGTGTCCTGCTCACAGTGTTCAGCTAGATCCGTTCCTGTTATCTTCCTACTGACAGGCAGGCTTGTCTGGTTACAGTATATAAAGCTACCTTAAGAAAATTACAGGTGTTCTTTTTGATCCTATTAGTACCACGGTCAGGCAGCTAGACTATTTACATTCAGTGCAGTGCGTCCTGCTCACAGTGTTCAGCTAGATCCGTTCCTGGTATTTACATTCAGTGCAGTGCGTCCTGCTCACAGTGTTCAGCTAGATCCGTTCCTGGTATTTACATTTAGTGCAGTGCGTCCTGCTCACAGTGTTCAGCTAGATCCGTTCCTGCTATTTACATTCAGTGCAGTGCGTCCTGCTCACAGTGTTCAGCTAGATCCGTTCCTGCTATTTACATTCAGTGCAGTGCGTCCTGCTCACAGTGTTCAGCTAGATCCGTTCCTGCTATTTACATTCAGTGCAGTGCGTCCTGCTCACAGTGTTCAGCTAGATCCGTTCCTGCTATTTACATTCAGTGCAGTGCGTCCTGCTCACAGTGTTCAGCTAGATCCGTTCCTGCTATTTACATTCAGTGCAGTGCGTCCTGCTCACAGTGTTCAGCTAGATCCGTTCCTGGTATTTACATTTAGTGCAGTGCGTCCTGCTCACAGTGTTCAGCTAGATCCGTTCCTGCTATTTACATTCAGTGCAGTGCGTCCTGCTCACAGTGTTCAGCTAGATCCGTTCCTGGTATTTACATTTAGTGCAGTGCGTCCTGCTCACAGTGTTCAGCTAGATCCGTTCCTGCTATTTACATTCAGTGCAGTGCGTCCTGCTCACAGTGTTCAGCTAGATCCGTTCCTGCTATTTACATTCAGTGCAGTGCGTCCTGCTCACAGTGTTCAGCTAGATCCGTTCCTGCTATTTACATTCAGTGCAGTGCGTCCTGCTCACAGTGTTCAGCTAGATCCGTTCCTGCTATATACATTTAGTGCAGTACGTCCTGCTCACAGTGTTCAGCTAGATCCGTTCCTGTTATCTTCCTACTGACAGGCAGGCTTGTCTGGTTACAGTATATAAAGCTACCTGAAGAAAATTACAGGTGTTCTTTTTGATCCTATTAGTACCACGGTCAGGCAGCTAGACTATTTACATTTAGTACAGTGTGTCCTGCTCACAGTGTTCAGCTAGATCCGTTCCTGTTATCTTCCTACTGACAGGCAGGCTTGTCTGGTTACAGTATATAAAGCTACCTTAAGAAAATTACAGGTGTTCTTTTTGATCCTATTAGTACCACGGTCAGGCAGCTAGACTATTTACATTTAGTACAGTGTGTCCTGCTCACAGTGTTCAGCTAGATCCGTTCCTGTTATCTTCCTACTGACAGGCAGGCTTGTCTGGTTACAGTATATAAAGCTACCTGAAGAAAATTACAGGTGTTCTTTTTGATCCTATTAGTACCACGGTCAGGCAGCTAGACTATTTACATTTAGTACAGTGTGTCCTGCTCACAGTGTTCAGCTAGATCCGTTCCTGTTATCTTCCTACTGACAGGCAGGCTTGTCTGGTTACAGTATATAAAGCTACCTTAAGAAAATTACAGGTGTTCTTTTTGATCCTATTAGTACCACGGTCAGGCAGCTAGACTATTTACATTCAGTGCAGTGCGTCCTGCTCACAGTGTTCAGCTAGATCCGTTCCTGGTATTTACATTCAGTGCAGTGCGTCCTGCTCACAGTGTTCAGCTAGATCCGTTCCTGGTATTTACATTTAGTGCAGTGCGTCCTGCTCACAGTGTTCAGCTAGATCCGTTCCTGCTATTTACATTCAGTGCAGTGCGTCCTGCTCACAGTGTTCAGCTAGATCCGTTCCTGCTATTTACATTCAGTGCAGTGCGTCCTGCTCACAGTGTTCAGCTAGATCCGTTCCTGCTATTTACATTCAGTGCAGTGCGTTCTGCTCACAGTGTTCAGCTAGATCCGTTCCTGCTATTTACATTCAGTGCAGTGCGTCCTGCTCACAGTGTTCAGCTAGATCCGTTCCTGGTATTTACATTTAGTGCAGTGCGTCCTGCTCACAGTGTTCAGCTAGATCCGTTCCTGCTATTTACATTCAGTGCAGTGCGTCCTGCTCACAGTGTTCAGCTAGATCCGTTCCTGCTATTTACATTCAGTGCAGTGCGTCCTGCTCACAGTGTTCAGCTACATCCGTTCCTGCTGTTTACATTCAGTGCAGTGCGTCCTGCTCACAGTGTTCAGCTAGATCCGTTCCTGCTATTTACATTCAGTGCAGTGCGTCCTGCTCACAGTGTTCAGCTAGATCCGTTCCTGCTATATACATTTAGTGCAGTACGTCCTGCTCACAGTGTTCAGCTAGATCCGTTCCTGTTATCTTCCTACTGACAGGCAGGCTTGTCTGGTTACAGTATATAAAGCTACCTGAAGAAAATTACAGGTGTTCTTTTTGATCCTATTAGTACCACGGTCAGGCAGCTAGACTATTTACATTTAGTACAGTGTGTCCTGCTCACAGTGTTCAGCTAGATCCGTTCCTGTTATCTTCCTACTGACAGGCAGGCTTGTCTGGTTACAGTATATAAAGCTACCTTAAGAAAATTACAGGTGTTCTTTTTGATCCTATTAGTACCACGGTCAGGCAGCTAGACTATTTACATTTAGTACAGTGTGTCCTGCTCACAGTGTTCAGCTAGATCCGTTCCTGTTATCTTCCTACTGACAGGCAGGCTTGTCTGGTTACAGTATATAAAGCTACCTGAAGAAAATTACAGGTGTTCTTTTTGATCCTATTAGTACCACGGTCAGGCAGCTAGACTATTTACATTTAGTACAGTGTGTCCTGCTCACAGTGTTCAGCTAGATCCGTTCCTGTTATCTTCCTACTGACAGGCAGGCTTGTCTGGTTACAGTATATAAAGCTACCTTAAGAAAATTACAGGTGTTCTTTTTGATCCTATTAGTACCACGGTCAGGCAGCTAGACTATTTACATTCAGTGCAGTGCGTCCTGCTCACAGTGTTCAGCTAGATCCGTTCCTGGTATTTACATTCAGTGCAGTGCGTCCTGCTCACAGTGTTCAGCTAGATCCGTTCCTGGTATTTACATTTAGTGCAGTGCGTCCTGCTCACAGTGTTCAGCTAGATCCGTTCCTGCTATTTACATTCAGTGCAGTGCGTCCTGCTCACAGTGTTCAGCTAGATCCGTTCCTGCTATTTACATTCAGTGCAGTGCGTCCTGCTCACAGTGTTCAGCTAGATCCGTTCCTGCTATTTACATTCAGTGCAGTGCGTCCTGCTCACAGTGTTCAGCTAGATCCGTTCCTGCTATTTACATTCAGTGCAGTGCGTCCTGCTCACAGTGTTCAGCTAGATCCGTTCCTGGTATTTACATTTAGTGCAGTGCGTCCTGCTCACAGTGTTCAGCTAGATCCGTTCCTGCTATTTACATTCAGTGCAGTGCGTCCTGCTCACAGTGTTCAGCTAGATCCGTTCCTGCTATTTACATTCAGTGCAGTGCGTCCTGCTCACAGTGTTCAGCTACATCCGTTCCTGCTGTTTACATTCAGTGCAGTGCGTCCTGCTCACAGTGTTCAGCTAGATCCGTTCCTGCTATTTACATTCAGTGCAGTGCGTCCTGCTCACAGTGTTCAGCTAGATCCGTTCCTGCTATTTACATTTAGTGCAGTGCGTCCTGCTCACAGTGTTCAGCTAGATCCGTTCCTGCTATTTACATTCAGTGCAGTGCGTCCTGCTCACAGTGTTCAGCTAGATCCGTTCCTGCTATATACATTTAGTGCAGTACGTCCTGCTCACAGTGTTCAGCTAGATCCGTTCCTGTTATCTTCCTACTGACAGGCAGGCTTGTCTGGTTACAGTATATAAAGCTACCTGAAGAAAATTACAGGTGTTCTTTTTGATCCTATTAGTACCACGGTCAGGCAGCTAGACTATTTACATTTAGTACAGTGTGTCCTGCTCACAGTGTTCAGCTAGATCCGTTCCTGTTATCTTCCTACTGACAGGCAGGCTTGTCTGGTTACAGTATATAAAGCTACCTTAAGAAAATTACAGGTGTTCTTTTTGATCCTATTAGTACCACGGTCAGGCAGCTAGACTATTTACATTCAGTGCAGTGCGTCCTGCTCACAGTGTTCAGCTAGATCCGTTCTTGCTATTTACATTCAGTGCAGTGCGTCCTGCTCACAGTGTTCAGCTAGATCCGTTCCTGGTATTTACATTCAGTGCAGTGCGTCCTGCTCACAGTGTTCAGCTAGATCCGTTCCTGCTATATACATTTAGTGCAGTACGTCCTGCTCACAGTGTTCAGCTAGATCCGTTCCTGTTATCTTCCTACTGACAGGCAGGCTTGTCTGGTTACAGTATATAAAGCTACCTGAAGAAAATTACAGGTGTTCTATCCCAGCTTAGTGCAGCTACAGGCCATTAGTATGTCTGGAAGGCCAAGAAGGAGAGGCAGACAGTCACAAGCCAATAAGAGAGGGCAAGCAGGCTCTGTGTCTAGTGCTGGTCGTGGAGACGGTGCATCCTCATCAGCACGTGGCCATGGGACACGCTTGGCCTTTTTTTCGGCAGCTGGCCGTGTTGAGCCGCAACATGCGGAAGACTTGGTCGAGTGGATGACCAAGCCGTCCTCATCCTCCTCATCCTCTCTCACCCATGCCCAGGGTGCTTTGTCTGGCAAAGCAGCGGCCTCTTCCCTCAGCTCAATGTCATCAGTGACTCCTTCCCTAGCTCCACCATGTCCTCATGAGGATTCCCTCGAACTGTTTGACCACAGTGTTGGGTACATGCTCCAGGAGGATGCCCAGCGTTTGGAAGGCTCTGATGATGATACTGAGCTCAATGAAGGCAGTAACATGAGCACGGACAGAGGGGGTGCCCAAGAAGGACAGCAATCTGGCAGTCATGCTCCCCCTGCTGCAGCATACTGCCAGGTTTGCTCCAGTGATGAGGAGGGAGGGGATGATGAGGTCACTGACTCAACGTGGGTGCCTGATAGGAGAGAGGAGGAGGAGGAGGAGGAGGAGGAGGTGGCACATCACCAACTAGGCAGGATGCCCTCCAGGGGCCAGCCTAAGGGCAGCACATTGACTGCATCACACCCCAAAGCTCCACATGTGCAGGGCGCTGCAGTCTCTGCGCGTTATTCAAAAAGTTCTTTGGTGTGGGCCTTTTTTGAGACGAGTGCATCAGATCGCACCGCTGCTATTTGCAACATATGTCTCAAGCGTATCTCGCGTGGCCAAAACATCTCCCGCTTGGGTACCACATGCTTGACCAGACATATGTTGACCTGCCATGCAGTTCGTTGGCAAGCGTATCTAAAAGACCCACACCAAAGAACAAAGACGATCTCTCCTTGCTCCTCATCAGCTGAGATTTCCAACCCCACTAGACCTTCAGTCCTCTCTGCGACCTGCAGTGAGAGGAATGAAGGTGTAGAATTAGGTGTGTCACAGCCAAGTACTTATGGGCAATCTGCTTTTGGTACACCGACGTCAGATTGTACCAGGCAAATTTCCCTGCCCCAGCTGCTGCACCGCCGAAAGAAGTTTGCTCCCAGCCATCCACATGCCCAGCGGTTGAATGCTAGCTTGGCAAAATTGCTAGCACTTCAACTGCTGCCTTTTCAGTTGGTAGACTCTGCCCCCTTCCGTGAGTTTGTGGAATGTGCGGTTCCTCAGTGGCAGGTACCCAAACGCCACTTTTTCTCACGGAAGGCGATTCCGGCTCTCTACCGGCATGTGGAAGGCAATGTCCATGCCTCGCTGGACAGGGCGGTCAGCGGTAAGGTGCATATTACCGCTGACTCATGGTCCAGCAGGCATGGACAGGGACGTTACTTAAGTTTCACGGCGCATTGGGTGACTCTGCTGGCAGCTGGGAAGGATGCAGGACAAGGTGCAGTAGTGTTGGAGGTTGTTCCGCCACCACGCCTCCAAAATTCTGATTGTGACACACCTCTCTCCTCCACCCCCTCCTCTTCTTCTTCCTCCATGGCCTCTTCCTCGGAACCAGCGGTGCTCCGTAGGCGTTCAAGGGGCTACGCAAGTACGCAGGCCAAAAGATGCCATGCGGTGCTTGAGCTGGTGTGCTTGGGGGACAGGAGCCACACTGGGGCAGAGGTTCTGTCAGCTCTGCAGGGGCAGGTTCAGAGGTGGTTGACGCCACGCCAACTTAAGGCAGGAATGGTGGTTTGCGACAATGGCACCAACCTCCTCTCTGCCCTCCGACAGGGACAACTGACCCATGTGCCCTGTTTGGCTCACGTCCTTAACTTGGTGGTGCAGCGGTTCTTGGGCAGGTACCCGGGCTTACAGGATGTCCTGAGGCAGGCCAGGAAAGTCTGTGTGCATTTCCGCCGGTCATATAATGCCAGTGCTCGGCTGACGGACCTCCAAAAGGAGTTTAACCTGCCCAAGAACCGCCTAATCTGTGACATGCCCACCAGGTGGAACTCGACGTTGGCCATGCTGCAGCGGCTGCACACGCAGCAGAGGGCCATCAATGAGTACCTGTGCGACTATGGCACCAGGACAGGGTCAGGGGACCTTGGTTTTTTTTCCCCACGCCAGTGGGCCATGATCAGGGATGCATGCACTGTCCTGTCACCATTCGAGGAGGCCACGAGGATGGTGAGCACTGACAGTGCATGCATCAGTGACACTGTCCCCCTTGTCCACCTGTTGGAGCACACGCTGCGTGGAATAATGGACAGGGCACTTGAGGCAGAACAGAGGCAGGAAGAGGAGGACTTCCTTAGCTCTCAAGGCCCCCTTTATCCAGACAGTGTTCCTGCGTGCCCGCCGATCACACAGGAAGAGGACGAGGAGGAGGAGGAGGAGGAGGAGGAAGATTGTGTCAGTATGGAGGTGGAGCCTGGCACTCAGCATCAGCAGTCTTTAAGGGATCAGTCCCAAGGAACACATGGACTTGTACGTGGCTGGGAGGAGGTGGCTGCGGACGTTGTTGTCCTTAGTGACCCAGAGGACTCCGGACCGAATGCCTCAGCAAACCTACGCTGCATGGCCTCCCTGATCCTGCAAAGCCTGCGTAAGGATCCTCGTATTCGTGGTATCAAGGAGAAGGACCAATACTGGCTGGCAACCCTCCTTGATCCACGTTACAAGGGTAAGGTTGCGGACCTTATCTTGCCATCGCAGAGGGAGCAGAGGATGAAACATCTTCGGGAGGCCTTGCAGAAAGGTCTGTGCAACGCGTTCCCAGAGACTGGGAGGTTACAAACTCCTGTTTCTGGACAACGTGTTGCTGAGGCTTCGGTCAGTCAAAGAAGGAGCGGTGGAGAAGGTGGCCGTCTGACCGATGCGTTCAGACAATTTTTTGGTCCGCAGCCCCAAGGTATGATCGGTTCCAGCAACCATCGCCAGCGTCTGTTTTACATGGTGCAGGAATACCTAGGGGCAAGATCAGACTTGGACACCTTTCCCACCGAAAATCCTCTGGGTTACTGGGTCTTGAGGATGGATCACTGGCCAGAGCTTGCACAGTATGCAATTGAGCTACTGGCCTGTCCTGCATCCAGCGTTCTTTCGGAACGCACATTCAGTGCTGCTGGAGGCGTGGTAACCGATCACAGGGTGCGTCTGTCCACCGACTCGGTCGATCGGCTGACCTTCATAAAAATGAATCAGTCTTGGATCACCACCAGCTACCAAGCACCTGATGCAGATGTAACCGAATAATTTTTTTTGAAATCTCAGATCCCTTCAAAGACTGCCTATGCTGATGCTGAGTGACTATCCCTGAGTAATTATCCTCTTCCTCCTCAATCATCACGCTGATAGCTTGTAAGAACATTTTTGGTTCTGGGCGCCACCACCAGTGCCTAAGGCACAATTTTTCAGCCCCTGTTTAACAGGGGCGTGTAATTACAATTTTTGATGTAATACTTTGCAGCAGGGCTCGTTCCTGCATTCCAACTAGAGTGTCTGTGAGGGGTTGCAGTGTTGTGGCACCAGCACCAGTGCCTAAGACCCAATTTTTCAGCCCCTGTCTAACAGGGGCGTGTAATTACAATTTTTGATGCAATACTTTGCAGCAGGGCTTGTTCCTGCGTTTCAACTAGAGTGTCTGTGAGGGGTTGCAGTGTTGTGGCACCAGCACCAGTGCCTAAGACCCAATTTTTCTGCCCCTGTCTAACAGGGGCGTGTAATTACAATTTTTGATGCAATACTTTGCAGCAGGGCTTGTTCCTGCGTTTCAACTAGAGTGTCTGTGAGGGGTTGCAGTGTTGTGGCACCAGCACCAGTGCCTAAGACCCAATTTTTCTGCCCCTGTCTAACAGGGGCGTGTAATTACAATTTTTGATGCAATACTTTGCAGCAGGGCTCGTTCCTGCGTTCCAACTAGAGTGTCTGTGAGGGGTTGCAGTGTTGTGGCACCAGCACCAGTGCCTAAGGCCTAATTTTTCAGCTCCTGTTCAACAGGGGCATGTAATTACAATTCTTGATCTAATATTTCACAGCAGGGCCCTGTGAGGGCTTACAGTGTTTTGGCCACAGCAACACCTAAGGCCCAAATTTCTGCTGAGTATATAGGGCAGGACCCTACTTTCAAACATCTAACTTACAAACGACTCCTACTTGCAAACGGAAGGAGACAACAGGAAGTGAGATGAAATCTATCCCTAAGGAAGGGAAATTCTCTCCTGTAAGAGTTAATATGGGAAAACAATTTCTCCTTTCCACTGATGCTTTCCAATCCTTGTTCCACAAAAAAACCCAAATTTTCCAAAAACATTTTTCATTGGGACAAAAAAGTGAGGTGAAATCTTCTGAAGAGGAGGAAAGACGCAAAACAAATGTCACAGGGGTGATAACCCTTCCCTATGTTTTCCAAAAAGCTTAGAAAAGATTTTTTGGCTGGAGCTAAACACATTAAAAATGTTCAAAATTACAAACAGATTCTACTTAACAACAAACCTACAGTCCCTGTCTTGTTTGCACCGCCTGAATACTGCTGTTCAGAGTATATAGGGACCTTTCCTTATTTTAATTTGGGTGCGGGGTTCCCCTTAATATCCATACAAGACCCAAAGGGCCTGGTAATGGACTGGGGGGTACCCATGCCGTTTGTCTCACTGATTTTCATCCATATTGCCATGACCCGACATGACATTAAACCCGCAAGCAGTTTTAAATGAGATTTTTTCCTTTAAAAATGACATTTGGTGCAGGGACTGTTCTAAACATGGGAAACACGCGTCACTTTACAGGCATACTATAGACACCCCCCAGGTACGATATTTAAAGGAATATTTCACTTTTTTTTTTTTACTTTAAGCATCATTAAAATCACTGCTCCCGAAAAAACGGCCGTTTTTAAAAGTTTTTTTTGCATTGATACATGTCCCCTGGGGTAGGACCCGGGTCCCCAAACCCTTTTTAGGACAATACCATGCAAATTAGCCTTTAAAATGAGCACTTTTGATTTCGAACGTTCGAGTCCCATAGACGTCAATGGGGTTCTAACGTTCGTGCGAACTTGCGGTCCGTTCGCGGGTTCTGGTGCGAACCGAACCGGGGGGTGTTCGGCTCATCCCTAATCGGGAGATACGGTCTTCTCTGAATCGTAAAACATTCGGGAAAGAGCATCTGACTTTATATTCTTGGAACCGGGCCTGTAAGTTATGTGAAACTGGAATCGTGAGAAAAAAGTGCCCATCTGGCCTGACAAGGTCTTAATCTTTTGGCTGTTCTCAGGTATTCCAGATTCTTGTGGTCGGTGTAGACCAGAATAGGATGTGCAGCACCCTCCAATAGGTAACGCCATTCCTCCAGAGCCGCCTTGATGACCAGAAGTTCTCGATCCCCCACATCATAATTTCTTTTCGAAATTGAAAGTTTGCGTGAAAAGAATGCTACTGGATAGAGGAGGGCCTTGGCGCCCTGTCGTTGAGAGAGCACCGCTCCCACTGCAATCTCCGAAGCGTCGACCTCCAAGACAAATGGTAGGACAGGGTTAGGGTGTTTCAAAATGGTGGCTGAAGTAAATAGCTTTTTGAGTCTTTCGAAAGCCAACTGGGCTTTGTCAGTCCAAGAGAATCAAGTTCCCTGTTTGGTCAATTCAGTGATTGAAGCGATGATTGCAGAAAAACCTTTAATAAACTTCCGGTAAAAATTGGCAAAGCCAATAAAGCGTTGTACCCCTTCTTTATCTATCGGAGCGGGCCAATCCAGAATAGCAGACACCTTTTGGGGGTCCATCTTGATACCCTCCACTGAGATGACTAGGCCCAAGAATTGAATACATTGACGTTCAAACTCGCATTTCTTGAGTTTTGCATAGAGGCCGTGTTGCCTAAGCCGGGTTAGGACATTGCAGACATGTCTACGGTGATCGGTTAGTGAAGAGGAGAAGATCAAGATGTCGTCAAGGTATACTATTACATACAGATCCAGGTAATCACGGAAAATATAGTTGACGAAATGTTGGAAGGTTGCGGGAGCATGGCATAATCCAAATGGCATGACAAGGTACTCGAAGTGCCCGAATTGAGTATGGAAGGCCGTCTTTCATTCGTCCCCTTTTCTGATACGGATCAAGTTATAAGCTCAGCGGAGATCTAGTTTTGTGAATATGACTGCGGTTCCTAATCTTTGAAAAAGTTCAGGTACTAAAGGCAAGGGATAACAATTCTTAATGGTGATCTTATTCAACTCCCGGTAATCGATGCAAGGACGTAACGAGTGGTCCTTCTTCTCGACAAAGAAGATGCTGGCACCGGCTGGGGAGGTAGAAGGATGAATGAACCCTTTTTCCAAGTTTTCATCTATGTAAGTCTTTAATGTGTCTAACTCCTGCTCAGTTAATGGGAAGATTCTCCCAAATGGAACTTCAGTACCAGGTAACAGTTCTATAGGACAGTCATACGGCCTATGAGGGGGCAAGGTTTCTGCTCCTTTTTTACTAAATACATCCAGGAAGTCCAGATAAGCTTCAGGGATGGACTGACGTAGTTCAGCATGTGAGTCCAAGCACAGGAGTTGAGAGGTCATGTCAGAAGATTGCTGTAAACAATGCTGTTGGCAATACTCAGAGAGAAATTTTACTTCTTCTGTGGCCCAGTTGATACTGGGATTGTGGGTCTGTAGCCAGGGCATACCTAGGATAATAGGGAGGAGAGGAGAAGAGATGGCGTCCATACGCAGAAGCTCCTGATGGTGGGTACCAATGGTGGCCAGCAAGGGGACGGTCTTTTGAGTGACCGGGCCGGAACTAAGGATGGATCCATCCGCTAGATGGACAGCAAGCCCCTGAGCCTTAGGTTGAAGCGGAATACGATGGTTGGCAGCAAAGGTCAAATCGATGAAACAACTGCATGCGCCGAAATCAATAATTACTGACACTGGAATACTCCCTCCTGGAAGCTGCAGAGTGAGGGAAAGAGCGAGATGAGAACCAAGTTTAGGTAACACAGATGCACACATTGAAGAGGCAGAACGACACTTATGCATCTTGTTGGGGCAGGCTCTCACGTAGTGCCCGGATTCATCGCAGTATAGGCACAGGTTGTGGGTTCGTCTGCGCATCTTTTCCTCTGGAGTAAGCGTAGGCCGGAGCAGACCGAGTTGCATGGGTTCAGGGGGTTCTGGAGTCGAGACAGATGAAACCGGAGGAAATTGACTGACCGGACTGGGAACCTTGGGTAATATGCAGGTGGGACGAAGGTGGCTGGTAGACCTTTCTGACCGACGCTCTCTTAGGCGACGGTCAATCTGGATGGAGAGATCGATGAGGTCTTTCAGAGACTGAGGTACCCCCACTCGAGCCAACTCATCCTTGATAGAGTTTCTTCATAGACCCATTCTGAACTGATGACGCAGGGCAGCGTTGTTCCAGTCCACATCGGCGCTCCAATGTCTGAAGTCGACTGCATAATCTTCGACCGCTCTGTGACCCTGTTGCAGAGAGTGCAGTGCAGCTTCAGCAGTCGCTGTCAGTTGGGGATCTTCATATAATTGGGACATGGCCCTGAAGAAATCGTCTAGGCTATCTAGGGAGATAGATTTTTGCTCCAGAAGGCGGTAAACCCAGGTTTGTGGCTCACCTGTCAGCAAGGAAATAACAAAGCCTACTTTGGTTGCTTCCAGTGAAAACGTGCGGGGTTGCAGAGCAAAGTAGAGTTTGCAGGAATTGCGGAAGGCACGATACTTGCTGCGTTCACCGGCAAACTTCTCGGGAGTGGGTACTCTGGGCTCTAGAGGAAGCATTACTATGGAGGGTGCAAATTGGAATCCAGCAGAAGATGCCCCCTGGGGGTTGGAAGGGGCCTGAACTTGTTCCTCCAATCTTGAGTAACCTTCCTGAAGGCTTTTCACGGCCTGGGTAAGTCCTGCCAGGTGTCTACATAGTTCATCCATGGGGGAGGCCCCCTGCCCGGACTCAGTCATGGCTGCCTGATACTGTCAGACTTTTACTTATCAGACTGATGAGTCCGCTTGGGCAGAGGGTAGACTCCCTTACTTATCTGACTCATGGCCCCTGGTAGAGTAGACAGGAGGCACGAGAGTGTGGGATGGTATGAGAGCCTGCTGAAGAGATCCAGGTACAGGGTGAGAGATGATCTTCAGACAACAGGCCAGTAGTCCGTAACACTGGTAACAGGTGCTGAGCAGGAGCAAGACAGGCAGATCGGGACACAAGCAGGATTTGGCAACAGACTGGCAGCAAGGTACAATAGGAGCAGGCAGAAGCAGGGTCAAACAGGCCAAGGTCAGATACAGGCAGCAAACAGGAGAATCCAAGGGCAATCTGGGTCATCAGGAGATCAGGTAAACAGGAAGACAAGACAGGAAACAGGAACTAAGGCACAGGAAGCTGATGATCAAGCAGCACTGAACAGAGTGCCTGACAAACCTAAATAGGCCGGCTTGGCGCCAAACAGCACCCACGCGCACACAGATGCTCACAGGCGCGCACGCACACGCATGCCCCCACATGCCAGTATGCACACCAGCGCCTGCAGGAACGCGCGCAGCACCACGCACAGGAACGCGCGCACCAACGCGGACCGGCGCACACCGGCGCGCCCCAAGGCGGCCAATACCATGACCAGCAAGGTGAGCTCTCTGACAGCTGCCCTCCTTCTAGACCAGCTTGAGTGATAGAAGCAGTTTTTTTGTCTATCACACAAGCTGGTCTAGGACGAGGGCTGGACTTTTATCACAGTGCGGCTGAACTTTTCACACTCACACTCAACTTTTCACACCAGTCAGTGCGTAATGCATGCACTGACTGGTGAGGCTGCAATGAGGGCACAGTAAGGCTGCAATGATGGTGAGGGAGGCTGCAATGAAGGCACAGTAAGGCTGCAGTGATGGTGAGGGAGGCTGCCATAAGGGCACAGTAAGGCGGCAATGATGGTGGGGCTGCAATGAGGGCACGGTAAGGCGGCAATGATGGGCACAGTGAGGCTGCAATGATGGGCATGGTGAGGCTACAATGGTAGGCATGTGAGGCTGCAATGATGGGCATGGTGAGGCTGCAATGATGGGCATGGTGAGGCAGCAATGATGGGCACAGTAAGGCAGCAATGATGGGCACAGTAAGGCTGCAATGATGGTGAGGCTGTAATGAGAGCACGGTGAGGCGGCAATGATGGGCATGGTGAGGCGGCAATGATGGGCACAGTGAGGCGGCAATGATGGGCACAGTGAGGCTGCAATGATGGGCACATTGAGGCTGCATTGACAGGCACAGTGAGGTTGCATAGTCTACATAGTCTACATAGTAGGTGAGGTTGAAAAAAGACACAAGTCCATCAAGTCCAACCTATGTGTGTGATTATGTGTTAGTATTACATTACATATCCCTGTATATTGCGGTCATTCAGGTGATTATCTAATAGTTTCTTGAAGCTATCAATGCCCCCGCTGAGACCACCGCCTGTGGAAGGGAATTCCACATCCTTGCCGCTCTTACAGTAAAGAACCCTCTACGTAGTTTAAGGTTAAACCTCTTTTCTTCTAATGGTAATGAGTGGCCACGAGTCTTATTAAACTCTCTTCTGCGAAAAAGTTTTATCCCTATTGTGGGGTCACCTGTACAGTATTTGTAAATTGAAATCATATCCCCTCTCAAGCGTTTCTTCTCCAGAGAGAATAAGTTCAGTACTCGCAACCTTTCCTCCTAACTAAGATCCTCCAGACCCTTTATTAGCTTTGTTGCCCTTCTTTGTACTCGCTCCATTTCCAGTACATTCTTCCTGAGGACTGGTGCCCAGAACTGGACAGCATACTCCAGGTGCGGGCGGACCAGAGTCTTGTAGAGCGGGAGAATTATCATTTTATCTCTGCAGTTGATCCCCCTTTTAATGCATGCCAATATTCTGTTTGCTTTATTAGCAGTAGCTTGGCATTGCATGCCATTGCTGAGCCTATCATCCACTAGGACCCCCAAGTCCTTTTCCATCCTAGATTCCCCCAGAGGTTCTCCCCCCAGTGTATAGATTGCATTCATATTTTTGCCACCCAAATGCATTATTTTACATTTTTCTACATTGAACCTCATTTGCCATGTAGTCGCCCACCCCATTAATTTGTTCAGGTCTTTTTGCAAGATTTCCACATCCTGTGGAGAAGTTATTGCCCTGCTTAGCTTAGTATCGTCTGCAAATACAGAGATTGAACTGTTTATCCCATCCTCCAGGTCATTTATGAACAAATTAAATAGGATTGGTCCCAGCACAGAACCCTGGGGGACCCCACTACCCACCCCTGACCATTCTGAGTACTCCCATTTATCACCACCCTCTGAACACGCCCTTGTAGCCAGTTTTCAATCCATGTACTCACCCTATGGTCCATGCCAACGCACCTTATTTTGTACAGTAAACGTTTATGGGGAACTGTGTCAAATGCTTTTGCAAAATCCAGATACACCACGTCTACGGGCCTTCCTTTATCTAGATGGCAACTCACCTCCTCATAGAAGGTTAATAGATTGGTTTGGCAAGAACGATTCTTCATGAATCCATGCTGATTACTGCTAATGATATCATTCTTATTACTAAAATCTTGTATATAGTCCCTTATCATCCCCTCCAAGAGTTTACATACTATTGATGTTAGGCTAACTGGTCTGTAATTCCCAGGGATGTTTTTTGGGCCCTTTTTAAATATTGGTGCTACATTGGCTTTTCTCCAATCAGCTGGTACCATTCCAGTCAATAGACTGTAAAAATTAGGAACAACGGTCTGGCAATCACCTGACTGAGTTCCCTAAGTACCCTCGGATGCAAGCCATCTGGTCCCGGTGATTTATTAATGTTAAGTTTCTCAAGTCTAATTTTAATTCCGTCCTCTGTTAACCATGTAGGTGCTTCCTGTGTTGTGTCATGAGGATAAACACTGCAGTTTTGATTACTGAAGCCCCCCGATTCACTCGTGAAGACTGAGGAGAAGAATACATTCAATACCTCTGCCATCTCCCCATCCTTTGTAACCAGATGTCCTTCCTCATTCTTTATGGGGCCAATATGGTCTGTCCTCCCTTTTTTACTGTTTACACACTTAAAGAATTTCTTGGGATTTTTTTTGCTCTCCTCCGCTATGTGTCTTTCATGTTCTATCTTAGCCGTCCTAATTGCACCCTTACATTTCTTATTGCATTCTTTATAAATTCTGAATGCTGTGGATGATCCTTCAACCTTGTATTTTTTGAAGGCCTTCTCCTTTGCTTTTATATGCATTTTTACATTGGAGTTAAGCCATCCAGGATGTTTGTTCGCTCTTTTAAATTTATTACCCAATGGGATACATTGGCTAATGCCCTTATTTAATATGCTCTTAAAGCAAACCCATCTCTCCTCCGTATTCTTTGCTCCTAATATTTTATCCCAATTTATGCCTTTTAGCAAGGTTTGTAGTTTAGGGAAGTTGGCTCTTTTGAAATTCAGTGTCTTTGTGTTCCCTTCATGTCTCCTATTTGTGTGATTTATACTGAAACTAATTGACCTGTGATCGCTGTTACCTAAATTGCCCCGTATTTCCACATCTGTTATCAGGTCTGTATTGTTGGTAATCAGTAGATCTAGTAATGTTTTATTTCTAGTTGGTGCGTCTACCATCTGACCCATAAAATTGTCCTGCAAGACACTAAGGAACTGGCGAGCCTTAAATAAATGCGCGGTTCCCTCCGCCCAGTCTATGTCTGGATAATTAAAATCCCCCATTATGATAACACTTCCCATCCTTGCTGCTAATCCAATTTGTGATAGGAGATCCGTCTCCACTTCCTCCCTCAGGTTAGGGGTCCTATAGCATACTCCCAGTATTATTTTCCCCTTAGCTTCATCCCTTTGGAGCTCTACCCATAAAGATTCCACCTCCTCCCTAGCCCCCTCAGTGATGTCATCTCTCACATTCACATGTACATTATTCTTGATATATAGGCATACCCCTCCCCCTTTTTTACCCTCTCTATCCTTGCGGTATAGGGTATACCCTTGAATGTTTGCCAGCCAATCATGAGAGCTGTTGAACCAGGTCTCTGAAATTCCCACAAAATCCAAATCCTCCTTGTACAACAGTATCTCTAGTTCACCCATCTTGTCCGCCAGGCTCCTGGCATTGGTGAACATGACACATAGTTTAGACCAGTCGCATATTGTCCTCGTATTGGGTGTTTCAAGATTGCAACTTGGACTTGCTACTATACTCACCTTGTGTTTTTGTGCTTTGGTTAACCTACCACTAATGCCCCCAATACTACCCTCTGGAATATCTTCTGGCTATCACTGTCTCTGGACCCTCCCCCCCATCGCCTAGTTTAAAAACCCCTCTAACTTTTTGGCCATCTTCATTCCCAGCAGATCTGCACCCTCCTCATTTAGGTGCAGTCCGTCCCTTCTATAGTACCGGTTACCGACTGAGAAGTCGGCCCAGTCCTCCAGGAACCCAAACCCCTCCTTACTACACTAGCTCTTCAGCCACTTGTTTACTTCCCTTATCTCCCTCTGCCTCTCTGGTGTGGCTCGATGTACCGGTAGTATTCCTGAGAACACTACCTTGGAGGTCCTTTTCCTCAATTTAGCTCCTAAGTCCCTAAAATCGTTCTTTAGGACACTCCATCTGCCTCTGACTTTGTCATTGGTGCCAACGTGCACCATGACAGCCGGGTCTTCCCTAGCCCCTCCCAGTAATCTGTCCACAAGATCCGTGATGTGCCGAACCCGAGCGCCCGGTAGACAACATACTGTTCGGCGCTTCAGGTCTTGGTTACAGATTGCCCTCTCTGTCCTTCTAAGAATTGAGTCCCCTACCACCAGAATCTGTCTTTCCTTTCCCTTTGCTGCCCCCCCACTCTCACTGGAGGAGTTCTTCCCCTGGCAGCTAGGAGAGTCCCTCATCTCCAGCAGTGCTGGTCCCTGACTGGTTACACCAATGTCACTCAATGGAGCGTACTTATTGGGATGCTCCAGTCCTAGATCGGCCTCCCTGGCACTTCCCCCTCTACCCCTCCTGACTGTCACCCATCTACTCTTTGCTAGTGCCTGCACCTCTTTGTCTCCACCCGCCTCTGTGCTGGCCCCTGCCGGCACCTGCCGTGTACGTTCCTGGCTCACCTTTAGTATGGAGGGACTTCTCAGTGCTGACAGTTGCTTCCCCAGATTCAGAACCTGGGCTTCCAGGGAAACAATGTGCTTAAATTTTGCACAGCAGTATTCGCCCTCGATCGGATGATAAAGGAACGCATACATGCGGCAAGATTTACAAAGAGTCGCCTCTCCACACCTGCCGGGCATCGTACCTATTAAATTTAGTGAGGATTTGGGGATTTTACCCTGTCCAAATTACCTAACAACTAGCTTCCTGGCACTAATACTCAAGACAATACACAGGTACACGATAAGACAATACACAGGTACACAATACACAAGTACTAACGATCCACACACACTACTCAGACAACACTCAGATACTCACACTACACAGGTACTATGACCCCTGTTATAACCTCCTGTTTTAAACTCTTGTTTTTAACTCCCACTTAATCCAGCTCCACTTACACCAAGCTCCACAGCTTCAAACTGAGCACGCTCAAACTGAGTCCTACAACAAGTTAAACAGGCACCTGTGAGCAATTAACCACACCCCTTAATTGATAGACTGATGAAACAAAAAAAAAAAAAAAAAGCTATTTAAAAAGTGACAGCAAAAGGCAAATTAAAAACTAAAAGGAAAAGTCCCCAAAATGCAACCCAGCAAACACCAACAGACAGCAGCAAACACACACCAAGAGACAGCAGCAAACACACACCAACAGACAGCAGCAAACACACACCAACAGACAGCAGCAAACACACACCAACAGACAGCAAACACCAACAGACAGTAAACACCAACAGACAGCAAACACCAACAGACAGCAAACACCAACAGACAGCAAGACTTGTATACTCGAACACTTGTTTTTAACTCCCACTTAATCCAGCTCCACTTACACCAAGCTCCACCGCTTCAAACTGAGCACGGTTGCATTGATGGGCAGTGAGGCTGCATTTGATGGGCACTGGTGAGGCTGCACTGATCTCTTTTATCATGTCCGTAGTCTCTGACCATCTCTTATATCATGTCTGCAGTCTCTGACCATCTCTTGTACCATGTCTGCAGTCTCTGACCATCTCTGGTATCATGTCTACATTCTCTTAACATCTTTAGTATCATGTACTAAGTCTCTGACCATCTCCTGTACCATGCCCGCAGCCTCTGACATCTTGACATCTCCTGTACTATGCCCGCAGCCTCTAACAATTTCTTGTATCATGTCCGCAACCTCTGACCATCTCTTGTCTTATATCATGTATGCAGTCTCTGAGGGAGTCTGGAGAGGAGTCAAGAATGGGAGCACCGCTGGGATGGGGATCATGGGAGAAGTCAGACGTGTGTGGACTGTGGAGAGGAGACTTTAGAATAACCAGAGCCACCAAGCTGGAGCCAACTGACTGATCCCTGCAAGGTGCACCTGAGAGGAGGTCAGTGACAGCGCCGCCAGGCCAGTCTGGGGGGGTCACTGATGTAAGGGGGAGTAAATACAATAATGTAAGTGGGCACTGATATAAAGGTTTCCCCCTATATCATTAACCCACGTCCCCCCTTACCCTAGTGTATTCTTTCTGCCATAGGTGTGCACACTGGGTGTGCTGGGTGTGCCTGGGCACACCCTAATCCCCCTGTGCCAGCCAGGGCTTTTTTCTAGGGAAAATGCTGGGTTTGCCTAATTTAGGGGGCACTGTGCCATGTTCTGATGTCAGGGGGCACTGTGCCATGTTCTGATGTCAGGGGGCACTGCACAATGCTCTGATGTCAGGAGGCACTGTACAATGCTCTAATGTCAGGGGGCACTGTACAATGCTCTGATGTCAGGGGGCACTGTGCGGTGCTTTTATGTCAGGGGGGAATGTGCAATGCTCTGATGTCAGGGGGCACTGTGCCATGCTCTGATGTGATGTCACTGTGCAATGCTCTGATGTCAGGGGGCACTACTGTGCCATGCTCTGATGTCAGGGGGCACTACTGTGCCATGCTCTGATGTCAGGGGGCACTGTACCATGCTCTGATGTAAGGGGCACGGTGCCATGCTCTGATGTGATGTCAGGGGGCACTGTGCAATGCTCTGATGTCCAGGGGCACTACTGTGCCACGCTATGATGTCAGGGGGCACTGTACCATGCTCTGATGTGATGAAAGGGGCACTGTGCCATGCTCTGATGTCAGGGGGCACTGTGCCATGTTCTGATGTTAGGGGGCACTGTGCCATGTTCTGATGTTAGGGGGCACTGTGCCATGTTCTGATGTAAGGGGGCACTGTGCTATGTTCTGATGTTAGGTGGCACTGTGCCATGTTCTGATGTCAGGGGGCACTGTGCAATGCACTGATGTCAGGGGCACTGTGCCATGTTCTGATGTCAGGGGGCACTGTGCCATGCACTGATGTCAAGGGGCACTGTGCCATGTTCTGGTGTCAGGGGGCACCGTGCAATGCTCTTATGTCAGGGGGCACTGTGCCATGTTCTGATGTCAGGGGGCACCGTTCAATGCTCTGATGTCAGGGGGCACTGTGCCATGTTCTGATGTCAGGGGGCACTGTGCCATGCTCTGATGTCAGGGGGCACTGTGCCATGTTCTGATGTCAGGGGGCACTGTGCCATGTTCTGATGTCAGGGGGCACTGTGCCATGTTCTGATGTCAGGGGGCACTGTGCAATGCTCTGATGTCAGGGGGCACTACTGTGCCATGCTCTGATGTCAGGGGGCACTGTACCATGCTCTGATGTGATGTAAGGGGCACTGTGCCATTCTCAGATGTAAGGAGGCACTGTGCCATGCTCTGATGTCAGGGGGCACTGTGCCCCTCTGCGGGCAATCTGGTACTAATTGACACTGGCTGGTGGGGTCACGAACCGACACTGATGTCACTAGTGCAGTGATAATACAGTAATGCAGTGATAATACTGTACACTGTTCTAATGACACTGGCTGGGAAAGGGTTAACATCAAGGGGTTAACTGTGAGTCTAACAATGTGAAAAAGTGTGCTGATTTTACTTACTAGTCTGGCTGTTTTTTCTCCGTGCTATTCAGGGACAAGAAAGGACCAGGTCACTATTCCTATGTACACAGAGCTCTGTGTGCTTGGTTTGTGTGAAATATGTATATATATATATATATATATATATATATATATATATATATATATTCAAGTGTGTTTGAGCTTCTGTTTGGGGTGCACACCCTAATGCAATAGGCTGCGCACACCTATGCTTTCTGCGGAAGGTGGTCTCTGGTCACCAGAGTCCCGTCCCCCCCCACATTCCCAGAGTCCCAGGTGTCCCCCTTGATTATTGCTCCACCTTTACTACTTATAGCTGAAATGTACTGTTATATATATATATATCCCTAGCCCTATGTGCTCTTATATATGTCTTATCTATATATAATACGCTCTTCAAATGTTATTTAACCACATCAATACTGGGCACTTACACCCCCTTCCTTCCCAGACCAATTTTCAGCTTTCAGTGCTCTCACAATTTGAATGACAATTACTCAGTCATGCTACACTGTACCCAAATGAATTTTTTTTATCATTTTGTTCACACAAATAGAGCTTTCTTTTGGTGGTATTTATTCACCACTTCATTTTTTTATTTTTTGTGATATAAGCGAAAAAGTGAATGTTTTGAAAAAAAAACAAAACTTCTGTTTTAAAAGAAACCAAAAAAATCTAATTTTGTTGAAAATTTAGGCCAAAATGTATTCAGCTACATGTCTTTGGTAAAAAAAATCCTGATAAGTGTATGATCATTGGTTTGTGTGAAAGTTATAGAGTCTACAAGCTATGCTACGCATTATTGAAAATATATCAATCCTAATGCACTGATGGCCTATCTCATTTCTTGAGGCCCTAAAATGTCAGGACAGTAAAACTACCCCCCAAATGACCCCTTTTTGGAAAGAAGACAGTCTGAGGTATTTAGTAAGAGGCATAGTGAAGTTTTTGAAGTTGCAATTTTTTCCCCACAATGCTTTGGACAATTAAGAAATATATACACTGTATATTTTTTTTCTTCACTACATTGTCATATTTACAAGTTATTTCTCACACACAGTGCAGGCGTAATTGCAATTACACCCCAAAATACATTCTGCTATTCGTTCTGAGTATGGAGATACCCCATGTGTGAGACTTTTCCACAGCCAGGCCACATACAGAGGCCCAACATCCATGTAGCACCATCAGGCGTTCTAAAGGCATAAATTACACATTTCATTTCCTGAGTACCTATCACATTTTTGAAGGCCCTGGAGCACCAGGACAAAGGAATTACCCACAAAATGACCCCATTTTGGAAAGAAATCACCCCAATGTATATTCTATGAGGCATAATGAGTCTTTTGAACATGTCATTTCTTTCCAAAAGTTTTTGGAAAATGTCAATTTAGAAGATCTATCTAACACATAGCATGTACATAGCCAAAATGACACAGCAAAATACATTCTGCTACTCGTCCTGAGTATGGCGATACCCTATGTGTTAGACTTTTCCACTACTTGGCCACATACATAGGCCCAACATGCAAGTAGCACCTTCAGGCTTCTAACACATAGCATGTACACACCAAGAATTACACCCCAAAATGCATTCTGCTGAGCAAAGGGTAAAAAAAAGGCTCACCTGTAGTTTTAGCAGGCAGGAATACCGTTCCAGAGCAGTCAAAGCATTTGTCCAGACAGCCAAAGGAAATGTCCAGGAATTGTCCAGGCAGCAGACAGATATGGAAAAGTATGAACATGGTTCAGTACAGTTCAAGGTTTAGCAGGCAATTCTGGTAACAGGCAGAGGCATGGCCAGTTCAGGTGGCAGGCAGAGGCATGGCCAGTTCAGGTGGAAGGCAAAGGCATGGCCAGTTCAGGTGGCAGGCAAAGGTATGGCCAGTTCAGATGGCAGGCAAAGGCATGGCCAGTTCAGTTGGCAGGCAAAGGCATGGCCAGTTCAGGTGGCAGGAGGCAGCACTATAACATTGGGCCTAGGTCAGGTAAGACCTGAGGACAGGGGTAGAGGCTTCTTCCCACCCAAATCTCCACGAAGCCTCAGAGTCTCCAGACCCTAATCCGAGAAAACTAAAAACCCGGAGAAAAATGTTTTCTCCACTCCTAAAAGCTTTTCTGGAGCTCCTCACATATGTGGGACCCCTGTGCTGTACAGTGGCAGGGCAAATCATCAGTTCAGGAGGCAGGCAAAAAGCATGGTTATTTAACAGGCCGAGGTCAATTCACGTTGCAGGCAGAAACATGTTTGGCAGAGGCATAATCGTTAACAGTCCGGGTCATTCGCATAAATGGCAAATAGTGGAAGCTGGAAAAAAATCATCTTCACTTTACTGATAGTGTAGTGAAGTATGATAGCTCCGGTAGCACTCTCCAATACAGAATCCTGGCCGGGAGGGACATTGGGGACAGTAGTATCGGGTGTCACAGTGAATTCCTCTACTTGAACACACACAACATTTTCTTTGGAGTTTGCGACCTGTTTGGGTAAGAGGGAGGATTTCGGGAAAGTGCCTTTCACGAGTCTGGCTAATGTATCGGAGTGAATTAGTTGAGGAGCTTGGCCATGGGGATAGAGAAGGGCTGTGATAACATCTTCTTGGAATTTTAGATAGGTTAGGGAACTTTGGGTGCACTTAAAAAAAATAATATATGAATTGAACAAGGCTAGTTGTATCAAATAAATGGCAACTTTCTTGTACCAAAACAGTGATTTCCTGGTGGCCAAGTAGGGCTGCATCATCTGATCGTTCATATCCACCCTCCCATGTATAGGTTATACTCATGCACACATTTTGGCTTCTGGATGGGGCCTTTACTTCTCTGCAGTTTCACCAAGGTGTCATCATGCATTGTGGAAAGGATGTAGACATCTCTTTTTTTATCTCTCCACTTCAGCACTAGTACCTCTTCAGTTCGCATACTGGCCATTTCACCCTGCTTCAATTTCTTGGGGACCAATCTCTGTGGGAAGCCTTTGCGGTTGGTCCATGCTGTCCCACAGGCCACAGTCTTCTTTTGGTACAAATGGCGGAAAAGTGGGAGATTCGTGTAGAAATTATATACGTATAGGTGGTAACCTTTCCTAAGCAATGGTTCGATTAGCTGCCAGACAATTTTGCCATTTGTTCCCATGTAGGTAGGGCATCCAGGGGGGTTTAACTGGATGTCTTTTCCCTCATTAATGATAAAGTCATACGTGTAACCTGTGGTCCTGTCACACGCCTTATAAAATTTTACCCCATGTCTGGCTCTTTTACTGGGGAGGTATTGCTTTATTCCAAGTCTTCCGGTGAAGTGTACTAGGGATTCATCTACACAAATATTTATATCAGGGGTAAACATCTGCTTGAAGCTGGCGCAAAAAAGAAATTGATTAGGGGCTGAATTTTGAATAACTTATCATAACTGGGATGATTTTGAGGGGGGCATTGGGCATTGTTGTTGAAATGTAAAAATCTCATAATCATCTTGTAACAGGTTTTGGGCATCAATGACCGGCATGTGGTGAATAGGTTTTTTAGACCAGTAGGCATGGAGTTCATATTTTTTGTCAGCCCCATATTGAGGGTTAGGCCAAGGAAAACTTTAAATTCTTCCATGATGAGGGGTTTCTAAACAAAAGGATGGCATATGAAGAATTTGGATTGTTGGCTATATGTTGGTAGGCGTATAGATTACATTGCTACACAATGTTATTTAGGAGATCATCGGTAAAAAATAAGTGAAAATAATAGATTGGGGTTACATTTTCCGACTGTATCTGAGGGCCTGGCTGGGCTGTAAAAAGGGGAATTACAGGTTCTACTGATGTATCAGGCAGCCATGTTGGATACAGTAGAACATCTGGGAGGCTAGTATGGGCCCTGCCTCATTGATGGGATGCTCCATTGCTAGCATCTGGCCTATCCTCTAGGAAGGTTGCAGAACTGCTGGTGGATGCCTGCCTATCCCAGAGTGCTGCGCTGCTGGTGGATGCCTGCTGGTGGATGCCCTGGAGTGCTGCACTGCTGGTGGATGCCTGCATATCATCTTGGAGTGCTGCACTGCTGGTGGATGCTTGCTGGTGGGTGCCCTGGAGTGCTGCACTGCTGGTGGATGTCTGCACCTGCTCATATCTCCCGATTCTTCTTGTTGGGATTCTATCTTCCTCGGTTTGCATCTCTGAGCCACTGCTTTCCACTGGCTCATAGTCGCTATCCGGGTCTGAATAGACTGAATAGAGAGAATTCCCCGCTACTCTCGTCCGACATACTCTGGAGTATCTGGAGAGCCTCCTCTGCATTGTAGAATCTTTTGGTCTTGTTGGCGGGCAGATGTGCCAGATGGTGGGCAGATGTGCCAGAGGGTGGGCAGAAGATGTGTCAGGTGGCAGGCGGCAGATGTGTCAGATGGCGGGCGGCAGATGTGTCAGATGGCGGGTGGCAGATGTACCAGATGGCGGGCAGCCGTGCCTGATGGTGGGCGGCTAGATGTGCCAGATGGCGGGTGGCTGAGCCTGATGTTGGTGGGCAGCTGTGCCTGATGTTGGCGGGCATATGTGCCTGATGTTGGCTGGTGGCAGATATGTCAGATGGCGGGCGGCAAATGTGTCAGATGGCAGGCAGCAGGTTTCCAGATGTTGGGCGGCTGTGCCAGATGTTGGGCGGCTGTGCCTGATGTTGGCGGGCAGATGTGCCTAATGATGGCGGGCAGATGTGCCTGATGATGGCAGGTAGCTGATGATGGTAGCCTCATCCATGCCACATCAGTGCTCCTCCGTGCCACATAAATGCTCATCCATGCCATATCAGTGCTCATTTATGCCACATCAGTGCCACTACAGTGCTTATCCGTGCCCTACAGTGCCTCACAAAAGTGTAATAGGTAGTCAGGAAATTTGATTTGTAATTTGACGGTGCCCCTAAATGTTGGACCTCTGTATGTGGCCAGGCTGTGTAAAAGTCTCACACATGTGGTTTCACCATACTCAGGTGGTGTAGCAGAATGTATTTGGGGTGTAACGTTTGCTATGTACATTCTTTGTGTTAGAAATATCTAAATGGACAACCTTGTGTAAAAAAAAGAAATGTTTTTTTTTTTACACATTTTTTCAAAAACTTTTGGAAAAAAATGACATGTTCAAAACTCTTATAATGCCTCATAAAATATACACTGGGGTGTTTTCTTTCCAAAATGTGCTCATTTTGTGGGCGTTTTCATTGTTCTGGAGCTCCAGGGCCTTCAAAAGTGTGATAGGTTGTCAGGAAATTATGTGTGTAATTTATGCTTCTAGAACGCCTGGATGTGCTACTTGCATGTTGGGCCTCTTTATGTGGCCAGGCTGTGTAAAAGTCTCACACATGTGGTATCGCCATACTCAGAAGGAGTAGCATAAAGTGTTTTGGGGTGTGGTTGCAAGAATGCCTATACAGTTTTGCAAAGAATTGTGGGAAAAAATTACAACTTAAAAAACTCACTATGACTCTTACTAAATACCTTGGAATGTCTACTTTCCTAAAATGTCTAATTTGGGATGTATTTTTACTTTTCTGGCTTGGTAGGGTCTCAAGAAATGACATCAGTACATCAGGTGTGATCAATTTTCAATGATTGCCACCATAGCTTGTAGACTATCTAACTTTCACTAAGACCAAATAATATATACTCATTTGGGATATTTTACCAGAGATATGCAGCAGTATAACCTTTGGCCAAAATTTATAAAGAAAAAATTAAAAATTCTCAAAATTTTATTTTTTACAAAATTTTGGGTCATTTTTCATTAATAGAGCAAAAATAAAAAACCTAGTGGTGATTAAATACCACCAAAAAAAAGCTATATTTGTGGAAAAAAGGACAAAAATGTCATATGGGTACAGTGTTGCATGACTGGGTAATTGTCATTCAAAATGTGAGTCGCTGAAAGCTGAAAATTGGCCTAGTTAGGAAGGGGGTTTAAGTGCTCAGTGGGCAAGTGGTTAAGGAGCAGGCCGGAAATCTGGCCACAGCGTCCTTAACAACCAATGATTTATAATGTAAAAATAAATAATGGAACAATGAACAATAAATGCGAAAAAAACAGTGCAGCCCCCCCCCCTATCCATACCAGGCCCTTGAGGTCCACCCCAAAATTTAAAAAAGAAACAGAGTGCTGTCCCCCCTTTCCCACAAAATCCATACCAGACCCTTTCCTGAGCTTGTAGGCTGGCAGGTCAGGAAAGGGGGGGAGCGAGCACCCCCCTCCTGGACCATACCTGGCCACATGCCCTCAACATGGGGGGATCCTTTGGGGGTAAAGGCCTCTTCCCCACAACCCTGGTCAGTGGTCGTAGAGGTCTACCCCTACTTATTCACCAAAAAAAGTGTCAAAAATTAAAAAAAAAACACAGAAACAGGTTTTGACAGTTTTTCACAATTCCTGTATTAGAAAAATAAAAAAAAACAATGCCTCCCAAAGTAAATCCAGTGTAAATCCAGTGTCAATCATGATAAACATCGCAGCTGCTGACACCCGGTGATTCATCCACATGGGGGCGGGCTCTGGGGAGGCTTCCAAATTCCAATAAGATTCAGATAAGTCCCCTCCTGCAGACCCCCACAACCACCTGCCAGGGTTGTGGGGAAGAGTTCCTTATCCTCATCAACATAGAGACAAGGTGCTATTAAAGGGAGCCAAATTAGATTCGGACCGAAACAAACTGCACATGTCTAGTAGAGGGAAATGCAATAGAAAGGTCAGTCCTGAGCTGACACATCCCAATAAATACACCAGGTTGTGTGATGTTGGGGATGTCAGTACAGGAATCGCATTGCTGGAGCAGAGTGACTTTGCTAGCTGACAGGGGAAACAACTCCTCAAGTAAAGATAGGTGCAAGATAACAGGAAAGGATAGACAGATACTGGTAGAGCTGGGGAGGACCCAGCTGTAATGATGCATATTGGTGCATATTGGTACTAATGAGTAATGACAAAGTTAGAGGAAGATGGTCCCTGATTTCAGGGGGCTATATTAAAAAAAGGACCTCAAAGGCAGTATTCTCAGAAATACTGCCTATATCTCGAGCCACACCAAAGAGGGTCTGTGACCGTGATTGAGAAACTGGTGCAGGAAGGAGTGATTTGGGTTCATGGAGAATTGGGGTGATTTTTTGGTTATTTACCAGCTCTATCACAAGGACAGACTGCACCTAAATGGGAAGGGTGCAGCTCTGTTGGGAGAGAAAATGGACAAAAAGTTAGAAATTTTAATCTAGGTGGCGGGGGGGAGAGATCAGAGGAAGCAATAGCTGGCAGTGAGCAAAGGTCAGAGGGTGCTACTGGGGGTGATATTGGTAGAGTAACTAGAGTACCTAAACCCAAGGTGCTTAAGCTGGCAAAATCAAATTACAGCCACAGAACAAACAAGGAGAAAATGCACCCATACAAAACTTAAAGGCATGTTTATAAATGATAGAAGTCTAGCTACAAAATTGAATAATTGGAGCTGCTGATGCACAAGGAGAATTTTCACTTTGTGAGCATATAGGAAACTTGGTTTGACAGCTCCCCTGACTGGTTTGCAACTGTCTAGGGGTATGCCTTGTTTTAGAGGGACAAGGAAGGAAGAAGAGGAGTAGGGGTGTGCTTGTATGTCAAGAATAATTAGCTAGTGAATACGGGAGACAACATTGCTAATGGGGCAAATGAGGAGGTGGAATCCCTCTGTCTGGAGCTTCAAAGGGAAGAAACAAATTAGAAATTAATAGTGGGAGTATGCTACAGGCCCCCTATTCTGAAGGATGAGGTGGAGTCTGATCATCTGTCAGTTCAGAATGGCAGCAAGGCATGGCAATGTTATTATAATAGAGGACTTCAGTTATCCAGATATTGATTGGGCAGACAGAACTGTTCACTCATTTAAGGCTCATCATTTCTTAAATTAAGTGACAGCTTCATATGTCAATTGGTGGGTTTCCCAACTAGAAATAATTCTCTGCTGGATCTACTAATTACAAACAACACAGGTCTGATTGCAGATGTGGAAATACATACAGATTATAAATATTAGACATTTCATTGACACTGTATAGAATGACAGAATCTATTTCTCCCTGCAAACACTGGTTGATCTCTCCGTATATGTTCCAAATGTCCCCATCAGCTAGATTGCCATGAACAGACATTGCTGTCTATCCCTACTGTACATGCTTCTAGACTATGCAGTATATGATGAATGTGTCTGTAACTCAATAAAAACATTAGAGTTTTCAGCAATCAGTAGCATCTAGATCTCCCTGCTCAAATTTGTTTTCACATGATGTAAATTTAAAAGTTTTCAGGAATCAGCAGCAGAAACAATTATTTATTGCTGCCAAAACTCTGATCTGTCCCTAACTAATGTCTCCTCCAACACATACTGACAAAAAGATGCTGGGTAACCCTGATTTTATAGAGGGGGTATCACATAAGTAAACCCTCATGAATGCCCCTTCTAAACCACCTGACCACAGTTCAGAGACCAGGAAGTTCATTACCAGTAATTGGTTGCTATAGATGCAAATGGTTACATTCGTTTGCAATTTTCTCGAACTGTGAACAACTTGGATTTGCGTCAAACCTATGTTCAACGTGACGTGCATGCATTTACAGGTAGGTTACATATACTAAATCTGATGAAGACTGAAACAGTTATCGTGACAAAGTGCAATTAAATTGATTTAAATAAGATCAGATCCAGATTTAGATGCTTTTCATACTAAGATTGCACTTTTCTTCTTTCATAAAATTATCATTTTTATACAGAGCACCTAAACATGTTGCCAAAAAAATGTTATAGCAATAATAATAATAACAAATGGCCATTTGAACTCTTGAGCTTTTGAGGGCTTCATTGCACCCTGCAGAGCTTCCTCCTGGAGATCTAGATATTTATGTTAGCAATAAATGCAAGAATCGAGGACATAAAATGAAACAACCATGTAGAAATGTCATTTATGTAAAGGAACGTTTTATATGTGACCGGAGCTCTTGAGCCAGGTTTGGTTTAGTTCTCACTCGTCCACAATCAGTGAGCATTTTTAATCACACATTCCTTAGCCATCTTTTTAATATTGCACTAGAAAGGCTGGTAAGCTATTCAGTGTGAAATGTTAAATGGGAACTGGCTGTACGATTCTGATAAAAGTGCTCACTAAAATAGAAGTACATATTGTATGCAATTGTTTTATGAGAGTCATTATGGTTACTGAAATCACATTTCACCATTACCGACTGCTGAGAGAAAAGTCATTAAGATATTTGGCGAGCCTATGCAATTTTTCAAGAGAGCTAAACTATTAGACCTGAGAAAAAAAAATCTACAGAAAGCTGTCTTAATATAATAGCCTTTGTAGTAAAATTTACTGAAATCATTTTGTGTCTCAAAATTACCCCAAAACTGCCAGGTACTGCTAGGAATATACAATGTATGTGCTATACTAGGCAATGCTTTCCTGTCTTTTGATATTTTGCGCTCTCTCTTGCTTATTTAATAATGTAGTTCACAGTATAGTAGGCTGCAGAAACCAATTATATTTAGTCCTTTTCTACAATGGACTAGAGAAAAGTAAATTGATTGCATTGAGTTACTTTCTATAAGTTAAGCAATGTTAGTTTTATAATAAAACCAGTCAGTTTGCTCTTGACACCGAAATACAGAATCCCTTATTGATCCTTGTAGTTACATGGCTAAATCAACATCTCCTCCTATTTTCTTGGTTTTCAGCATACATGTTTTTGTTAGATAGAATATAATCCCTTAGCAACATTCAACTAAAGGAGCTATGATACCAGTCATTACCACATTTTATAGATCCCAGTGTCACTCAACTGGGATAACTTGAGAAAGAGCCTGAGTGCAAGGTGTCATGGACCCTACCCTTAAGCATGACACCCTGAACTTACAATGTATTGATTCAGACAGCGATGCTGATACATCATCTAGAACCTGCTACTCAGCATATTACATGACCTTCCAAAAGACATCAGAAAAAAGAGCGGGGTGGGGTAATTTGTGAAAGGGCAGTTGGGTTTAAACAAACACTGAAGCATCAGTGTGGGTGGACTGAGAGGAGTTTACTCTTAAATAACTAAATTAATGCATTTCCCATAGTATTACTTTCTAAGATTATTACTACCAGTGTAAATCCTCCCCAAACTAATCTTTGTTCGGCTTTTAAAATTTAGCTTGGGGCTTCCCTTAAACTGGCATGCATTGTAGTACACAATGTATTACAGTGCACACCAATGCAGCACATTGGTGTGAACTGAACTAACAGTTCATTGTCAGGAACCATGAACCAGATGGAGAAAATGCAGTAAAAATCACACCTTTTAATACAATGGTAAAAATGGTACAAATAGTAAAAGTAGTCAAAACATAGCCAGGGTTCGGTAGCCAAAGCAGGTAGTCAGAACAATCCAGTATATCAGGAAGCCAGAGATCAGCCGGTCATAGTCGGAGGCAGCAGACATGATCAAGAACCAGAAGGGACGTCAGCCAGGCAAGTCTTCAACAGGACCATAGCAGAGAGTCTCCAGATATGTTTGAGCAAGGCAAAGGCATTGAAGGAATGATCCAGGCAGTTTAAATAGCCAGAAGGGGCTGGCTGTAGGCTGGACTGACGAGCAGGAAATGATCGCCAGGTGAGCCACTGTGGAACGATGAGTGCTGGCAATTAACTGACAGCTGAGCAGCCTGAGCACAGAGAAGGGAGGGCTGAGACCCCAGCCCTGACAGTCATAAGGCAAATTACCTTGTCCATGCTTTGAGATTGCAATGGGTAATGCTGCCCATTGCAGGCTAATAGGGCTGATGTGAACAAACCATAAAACTTAATCAAGTTTATAAATATTCACTGAAACATCATGCTAAAGATACTGACCATACAATTTTTATTACTCTACTTAGATTCAAACGTTAGGAGAAGAGGATCAGTGTGTGAACAGGGAGTGATGACTTACTCTGTTGGGAACTACATTTCACAAAACCTTATGAATAATGATGAGTGTGGGAGGAGTAAGCCTGACCCGGAGAGAGAGTCTCCATTCTTGTCCATCCCTATCTTCTTCAGCTCAAATGCAACCACCACAAATACATATCATTTGTCTCTGTATATGATAAAGGAATAGGGAGTTTTGATGTAACTCATAATAGACAGGAAACAGAAAAGGATTGATATGTCTGTGTAAGTAAAAAAAAAAAAGTGAGATCAGATGTTCAAGCCAGATGGCACCCAGATACATTTTTTCAGGTGCTTTTCAAAAGGAGATAGGATCATTATCCCCTAGTTTGGAAAGAATTTAAAGTCTTTTAATGTAATACTGCAGGCAATAAATGGACGTTCTATATTTTAGAAGACTTTGTGCTAACAATTGGGCTGTATTAAAATGAACCTGTAGTTAAAAAGTGACTAACAACAGCAAGAAGTAGCTGATAGCTTTAGCAGTCTCCAGACCAGTGTTACAATAGCCAATATTCATTCGCTATTGTCACACAACTGGGTGGGCTTGGGGAGCAGTGCCCTGCGCTCCAAGCCCACCCTTTTTTGAAGCCTATTAGAGCCTCTGGCACTGATCATGTGATTGAAAAAAAAACACCTCCCCATTGGAATCCATGCATCCAGCACCCTGCATGTAGATCAAGGGGCCAGATTTATGGATGGGGGCGGTGCCCATGCGCACCTAATGGAAAGGCCGCCACTGCACCAGACACCTGTTGATGCACAATCAGTGCAGTCCAGTGCTACCCATAATCTTTCAACTTGCAAAAATGCTTCTAATTGAGTTAAAAAACACACCCTCACATGACATGTAAAAACAATGAAGGCCTGCTGATATGCCACTCTGGCACAAGGCTACACAATGTGAACTGTGAACAAGGGGTGTCACCAATACTTAGAAGTACAGAAACAGCAAGGGTTCAGGAAATTGCTGAAACAAGAGGTATGGAATGCACTGACGGGTGATGCTGTCAGTTAACTCATGAGATGTTTGAGAGATTCACCCAATCTATTTGTCCTGTACCCTGGTGACTACCACGAATTTCCTCACTTTGAAGGGATTTCCTTTCACTTCATGTTTTAGCTATGGGCAGGAAGTAAGGGGAAAATATACCCAATTTGGATATAGATGGCAAAAACAAAAAAATAAAAAAACTAGCAGGGGTTATTATTAAAATAAAAAAAAAGGTTTACTTTTAGCTCTGCCTGAATGTCAATTACATCATCTAGTGATGTAGATTGATGTGGCACCGCGGAAATATCACCCATCACCACCCTTTGCAAGGCACTTTGTCCCCATGCTGAGGGGACTCATACTCACACCCTGTTCTATATAAGTGATGTGGGGGTTTTGCGGTGGGTGGGACATTTTATTTAAACAAAATGCAAACAATGTCCCCTGATGTAAATTCAATGTCAATCACATCATCCAACATCGTAGATCAACGTGATGGTATAGACACAATGTCAGGCAGTGGGATCAGTTGTAGGTCATCATTTAATCCAGCTGTACTTGATAGCTATAATTAAGCTATTTAATCTATTTATCTTTCTGTGTAACTATGTAACTGTATTTGTTTATTCTAGATGCTCTGGGTAATACCTCCTGAAAAAGCGACAGTCGCAAAACTTGTTGAGGAACCGTCCCTACCCGCATCATTATTTTGTTCCCACCCACCTGATGGGTTTTAGAACATATATTTGTTAATCTCTCATCCTCTATAATAATTTTGTCACATATCCTATTGTGTTTGTTACTTTTTATTTTTCTAATAAATGTATATTTTATATATAACCTTATGCGTTTCCACTTACTGGGTACAGAGATAGTCCTTCTATCACTACTGGCGTTACCAGGCAATAATATTTTGGAGTAACCCTAGTTATTCCGCCCCCTTTCTCACATATCAATAAACATAAAAATCCTCTCAACACCAAATAATGTAAAGGCTCACCAGATTTTCATGACTATAAATAAATATATGAGTCTTAAAGGAGAAGTATGACTAAAGCTTGTTTGGCCATACTTCTCCTATAAGCCACAGGAGTGCATGTCAGCTGACGTCAGTCCAGGCTCTGCAGGGATCCCAACAATAATGTTGGGTTCTGCCCATATTCTTGACAGGCAGCTGGCTCAGCCTCTTAGTGCGCCGCTGAGAGCCTGAGCCAGATGCTCCTGCCCCTTCACAGTCTGGCGCTCCAGTGAGTGCTGAAGGTGCAGAGCACAGAGAGGTGACTCATAGTCACAACTTTGTGCTCAGAGCGGACATGAGAACCAAGCAATCAGCAGTCTTTGAGGTGGCGGAGGACAGATGCAGCATTGGATCAACCTAGGTGAGTATTAACGTCTGTTTTTTTTTTTAAACCCTGCATTTCTCTTTAAAAAAAAAAATATTCCACCAATAAGTCCTCACATACAGGTGATACTCGAAAAATGAGAATATCGTGCAAAAGTTCATTTATTTCACTAGTGCAACTTTATTTTGCAAGAAAATATACAAAAAAACAAATACTTACCCTGTGTACATTCCACTCTGTACTGCGACGCAGCACATTAATATACTACATAACAATACATTTCCAAGCATACAAAATAAATTACATTCATCCTGCGGTATGATGCCTGATGTGTTGTGCAGAGTAATAATACCCCGAAACATCACATCATGCATGACGCCGCGTTACCCTGAGAGCATTACTTTCAAAAAAACATGTCACAAAAAATGACAGGTCATACAGTCTAGTAGCATTCAAATGGGCAACGGGTGTGATGAGGGGGGGTGGAGAAGGTGGGGTAGGAGAGGGAGAAAAAGAGTTCACAGGCCCGAAGCTTTATTGAACTGCCAAAGGATACACGGGGGGAAAGGGGGGAGGGGAAATCTTCAGACCTCCTCTTCCTCCTTGAAGTCCATCAAGTGATAGTCTCTGAGCAGACTGTGAACCAGTCTGTGACAGTCCTCGATGGACATCCTCTCCCGCTGGTGGATGAGGCGCTTTCTGGCGCACCACAAAGCATCCTTAAAGCAACACAGCACCTGCCAGGCACCGTCAATGTCCTCCTGTGAATGAGTTCCACAGAAGAGTCCATTCAACACACCAAAGTGTGTGATGGCAGTCTGTGGTACAAAGTTTTTCAGTTCAGGTTCCAGGGCCCTCAACAGGTCCTGTGCAAAGGGGCACTCCCAGAAAACATGAAAAGCTGTTTCCTCCTGGATGATGCAAAAGGGGCAGTGCCTGTATCTGCACAGGTTTGTGGCATGCATGAATGTCCTGAGTGGCAACCCCCCTTAGATTGCCATCCATGCCAGATCTTTGTGCCTGTTGGTGAGTCTCCTTGAAGACACATTCCTCCAGACCACTTTGCAGGTGGTTGAAGGGAGGCCTGGAACAGTCTCAACAATGTCCGATGCTCTAATCAACTTGTGGATAGTTTTTGGCTTCCACAAGTCAGGCTTCACTCCATGTAGCCCCAGGTCCTTAATAAACATGAAGGTGTCCAAGTAGTACCAAGGGGTGTCCCAGTTGTAGGGGATGGAGCTGTCCCATTTGTCCCATCCAAGGGTCCTCCAAAGAGGCAGGAGGAAAAAACAGGACATGGAGTTACCACCAGAGTCCACAGTTCTGTCAACCAATGTCCTGCGGATGCAGTTACAAGCAAAGCACACCCTCAGTAGGGTAGCGATGTCAGGCATGCCCTTACTGCCCTTGAGGAGTTCCTTGAACATAACCGCCCGCTTCACTCTGTCTATTTTGGAGCTCCAGATGAAGTGAAACACCGCCCTGGTGATGGCCTTGCAGGTGTTGACCCGGGGGGGGGGGGGGGGGGCAGGCCTGGGCGAGGTACTGCACACAGGGAGAATCTCGCTGCAGAGTATCAGTGTTTTACCTTCGATTGTGAGTTCTCTGAGGCTCCAAAGTCCATACTTCTGTCACATCTTTGACAGTCTTTCTTCCCAGGACTTCAGGGCTGCGCCCTCAGGTCTAAACCAGACTGACTTCCCGCAGTTGACCTTTGCCCCTGAAGCTTGGCCGAAGTCCTCACAGGTCTGGGCGAGTGTGTCGAGCAGCGTTCAGCACAAAACACTGTCAGGTCATCCATGTAGAGTGAACACTTGACCTCCCGTCCGTCCGGTCCTGGTGCAGTGATCCCTCTGATCTCTGGGTTCCGTCTGATGCTTCGGGCGAAGAGCTCTATACAACAAACAAATAGCAGAGGTGAGAGAGGACAGCCTTGTCTGACCCCAGACAAAATTGGAAAGGGGTCAGTTTTCCAGCCATTTTCCAACACCAAACTAGAAATGTCATTATACATTACATTCACATACGAACAAAACATTTCCCCAAGACCAAACCTGAGCAGAGCTCTGCACATAAACTCATGGGAGACACGGTCAAAGGCCTTCTCCTGGTCAAGACTGACCAGGGCCGCGTGCATACGGCAGCCATGAATGTACTGGACCGTGTCTCGGACAAGCGCGAGGCTTTTTTCCGCAATCCTGCGACCAGGAATGCCACAAGTCTGATCCGGGTGGATGATCTGTCCGATGACAGACTTCAGCCTGTTGGCTAGAACCTTGGCGAGAATTTTGTAGTCCACGTTCATGGGAGAGAGATCGAACACCAGTTTTTCAAATCAGATTTCTCCCCCTTCCGTTTATACAAAATCGTGATCATCCCCTTCCTCAGTGACGGAGGCATTTTGCCCTCCACCACCATCTCCTCGTACAGCTCGAGCAGGTCCGGGCCCATGAGATCCCACAGTGCTACATAGAGCTCAACTGGGAGACCATAGCAGCCCGGGGTCCTGCCTCGCCTAAAGGATTTAGCGGCAGAGTGCAGCTCCTCCAACACCAAGGGGGCATTGACGGTTGATGAACCTGCAGGATCAGTTTGGTTAGAGATACCTGACAGGAACCTGTCGGCCGCCCGTGTGTCCGTTTCTTTTGGGGAGTAGAGGTTGGTGTAGTAGTCGCTGACCACTTGCATCACAGCCTTCTTCCCCTTCTGGAGTGTTCTAGTCTCATCACGCAGCTCTGACAAGGGTGTGTGTCCTGAGTGAAGTTTCCTGAAAAAGAAAGAATTACACTAGTGCAACGTAAAGGGTGAAACTAATATATGAGATAGACTCATTACTATTGTATTATGTTCTCCGATTTATGTGGGATATTATATTATTATATATATGTATACATACAGTACAATATTGACCTGGCAGAAGCTCCCTCCCAGGGTGCTAATATATCAGGGGGGACTTGTTAATGTTAATATGCAAGAATACAGATTAGGGATGTAGGTATTCCAAGGGCTCAAAAGGGTGTTCAGGTGGTATATGTTAATCTGATCTAATTGCACATATCTAAGGGGACTTGTTGATGTTAATATGCAAGAATACAGATTAGGAATGGAGGTATTCCAAGGGCTCAAAAGGGTGTTCAGGTGGTATATGTTAATCTAATTACACATATCAAAGGAGACTTGTTGATGTTAATATGCGGGAGTGCAGATTGGGGCGGTTTATGACTGCAGCTGTTCACGGCTGGGGGTTGTTGTCTGTCTGAAAGACTAAAGCATATCAAAGGCCTTAATGGAGACGGCCAATCAAATTGCTCAGCCATTCAATGTCTAGTGAATATAACATGGTGCTCAGTCTATAGTTTGATATAGTCTTGTCTGTGTATGACTATGAAGGTGCAGACCTAGGAAAAAATGGGAGTCTGAATTATATACTCTGTCGGATATTTTTGTCATCTGTGGACTTTGGACTTTGTTCTGTGTTGGAAGTCAATAGAGTGCATCTCTCTGGAAGAATTGGGTTGCTGCGGAAGAGTACTTACATCATCATTATAGTAACTACTAAATTCATTAATAACTATACTTCTCATATCACTACAATTACATGCAAAGCAAAATAGTTCAAGCCGTGATTTGTCATAATTGTGATGATTATGGCTTACAGCTCATGAAAAACCCAAATCCACAATCTCAGAAAATTAGAATATTGTGAAAAGGTGCAATATTCTAGGCTCAAAGTGTCCCACTCTAATCAGCTAATTAAGCCATAACACCTGCAAAGGGTTCTTGAGCCTTTAAATGGTCTCTCAGTCTGGTTCAGTAGGAATCACAATCATGGGAAAGACTGCTGACCTGACAGTTGTGCAGAAAATCATTATTGACACCCTCCATAAGGAGGGAAAGCCTCAAAATGTATTTGCAAAAGAAATTGGATATTCCCAAATTGCTGTATCAAAGCACATTAATAGAAAGTTATGTGGAAGGGAAAAGTGTGGAAGAAAAAGGTGCAAAAGCAGCAGGGATGACCGCTGCCTGGAGAGGATTGTCAGGAAAAGGCCATTCAAAAGTGTTGGGGACTTTCACAAGGAGTGGACTGAGGCTGGAGTCAGTGCATCAAGAGCCACCACACAGACGGATCCTGGACATGGGCTTCAAATGTTGTATTCCTCTTGTCAAGCCACACCTGAACAACAAACAACGTCAGAAGCGTCTTACCTGGGCAAAAGAAAAACAGACCTGGTCTGTTGCTCAGTGGTCCAAAGTCCTCTTTTCTGATGAGAGCAAATTTTGCATGTCATTTGAAAACCAAGGACCCAGAGTATGGAGGAAGAATGGAGAGGCACACACTGCAAGATGCTTGAAGTCCAGTGTGAAGTTTCCACAGTCTGTGTTGATTTGGGGAGCCATGTCATCTGCTGGTGTTGGTCCACTGTGCTTCATTAAATCCAGGGTCCACGCAGCCGTCTACCAGGAGATTTTGGAGCATTTCATACTTCCTTCCGCAGACGAGCTCTATGGGGGTGCTGACTTCATTTTCCAGCAGGACTTAGCACCTGCCCACACTGCCAAAAGCACCAAAACCTGGTTCAATGACCGTGGGATTACTGTGCTTGATTGGCCAGAAAACTCGCCTGACTTGAACCCCATAGAGAATCTATGAGGCATTGCCAAGAGAAAGGTGAGAGACATGAGACTGAACAATGCAGAAGAGCTGAAGGCCGCTATTGAAGCATCCTGGTCTTCCGTAACAGCTCTGCAGTGCCACAGGCTGATAGCTTCCATGCCACGCCGCATTGAAGCAGTAATTGCTGCAAAAGGGGCCCAGACCAATATTCTTATGGAAGCTGCCATTTGTGGATGGACATTTTATGGTTACACAACCTATCACATTGCTGTAATCTTTTTATATGGACTATAAACTAAAAGACCAATAAACAAATGGTTGTGGAATGAATCATCTGAGTTTCCATCATTTCTTATAGGGAAATTCACTTTGATAGCCAAGTGCTTTGGATTACAAGCATGTTTCCGGAACGAATTATGTTCGCAATCAAAAGTTTTACTGTATACTGAAGCACAGAAAGTCAAAATAATAACTAAATAAGGTTTACCATATCCCACATTTAAACATTAATAAAATAAAAAAAAGTAGGACAAAGGGAATATTTTGGTCAATAAGATCACAAAATATAGTGGATTATAAAAAACTTTATTTATACAAAACTATAAAATTCAGGCAGCTCAAACTGTCATAAGATAAAAATGTGGGCCCAAAAAGTGGACTATATTATATGCCACAATGTTATACTACACTCATAATTTTTTGGTTACAGTGCACCACAGTAATAAATGTCCATAACGCAAATATTTTCAAAATATGCATAACTGATAGCTCATCCTATGCATTTTCTGGAAGAATATCCACTTTATCAAGGATGTACAGTATGTGCATCACCTGATATATTCTCATATAAAACAATCAGTAGACAAATAACAGACCAACATCTGAAATTCATATGTCCAATCCCCATCCTTAGAAGTTGGCAGTGGTACCAAAGGCTTATGGTAGGGTTTCTTTAGTGTCAATCCATTTTGGAGGAACAGGTGTCTTTACCCTGTGTCCAAAGTGGCAGAAAAAGCACATGTTGGTAATGTTACCAAAACTGGTGTAGATGCTTGCCTGAATTAAGTTCAAGTAGTTCTAGAGTTAAATAACACCATAAAAGTGTTATGAATGTTTTATTGAATTACCCAGAACATTTTTGCTATAGTGGTCCTTTAAGTTCATTATAAAATAAATATATGTGCATGCGCTAAAGGCTATAAATACTTGAACAAAGAATATAATAAATCTATACAATATTGAAAATTACAAACAGTGGCAAACGCCTGTGAAGAAAGTGACTAAAATCCACAATTGAATAAATGAATAAACGGTAACATGCAACATGCAAACAAAAAAAAAAAATGTGAGAGAGAAAAGAAAAAAATCCTTTAAATAATTAACAAAAATATATAAGTGCTACTTGATAAATAAAGTGTCTGAAACCAATTCATACAAATGAATATATCTCAGTCCAAACCATTCACAAGAGTATATAAATCAAAGTGCACAATAGTGTCCAAACAAATAGCAGGCATTCCTCATGCTTGTATTTATGAAAAAGTGCTAAATATTCCTCATGCTCTTCTTAAGAGATGTGCACGTTATGGCATGCTGCAATGCTCTCCAGTGACCCCCAATGGATAATGCGCTCACCTTAGAGCGTGTGACACAGTGGCTAAACAGTGTCAAAACATGCATTAGAGTAACTCCAGGGCTCATATAGGGTCTGCTGGTGATGATCTGTACCACGCTCAAATGGTGACATATATAAAAGAAAGGAGACTCATAGCATAATACCGCCAGGAATTTATTTGAAAAGCCATAAAAACAATCCCTCCAGGAGGGACAATGCTTGGGTGCGTCAGTGCACCATCCTATCCAAAGTATGCAATACAAATGAATCCTGTGGTGTGCGGTGCGGTGTACAATCCTCTGCCTGTCTGTGTGTAGAAAGCTCCGTCCTGCCCCTCCCCTACGCGTCTTCGGCACAGGATATACGTGCCTTCATCTGGGGGATCTAATAGGACAGGCGCTCTATGTGTAATTTATACTGTCACAGCGGCCATTTTGCCTGGGACCGCTGACATCCTAGTGTTCGGCTCCAACAGCGGCCATTTTGCCTGGGATTGCTGACATCCTAGTGTTCGGCTCCAACAGCGGCCATTTTGCTTGGGATCGCTGACATCCTAGTGTTAGGCTCCAGCTATGTAAAAACAACAGCAAATGAGGCTGTATGCCGGCCTTGATATTTAGGAAAAAGCAGGAAATGAAAAGCTATAGTAAGCAGTGTTAACCCTATCTGCATAAGTATAATCCTAATCCAGGACAGAGCCACACATCAGAGTAGACACCACATCGCACACCACAAATAATGGTAATTGCACTAGCGATTAATATATGGAACATCAAAAAACTACAAATGTACTAATCTAGTGGCATAATATATAACAATATAAAAAATATATATAAAAAAATTTGTTTAAAATCATACTGAGATTTAAGTATGTTTCTCGCATCAGTAATACAGCACAATCATCATTGTGGGATCCTATAAAACCCTTAAAGGGACCTGTAACCTTTATTGCTCTGTAATAGGAAACTCACAGATATGTATTTAAATAAAAATATTAAAATAAATTTAAATAAAAATATTAAAATAGATCTATAAAAAATAAATAAATAAAAAAATTTAAAAATATTTGAAATAAATATAGAAAATTGATACAAAAAAAAAATTCTTTTTTTTTTTCTATATATAAAAATTCTATAACCTAAAAAATACACATCTGGAATACAGTAGATACGATAAAATAACAAATATAAATGTAAACAAAGGTATTCCTGAAAATGCGTATTGATCTTGGAACATCACAATTACTATCTAGTAATAACACCTAAAAAATAGCCGCCTCGAGGCAAATTAACCCATTTGTGGCTCACAAGATTTTAGCACTATTCTTTAAGTTCATTAGGCAGATGAACTTAACTTACATTAAAATGTTTAGTGTCAGGACAGCCAAGACGACCTGTGTTGGAAACTTCGAACACCATACCTTTATAGCATCGCGTTATGGAAATGGAAAAATACCTCTCTAACTTATAAAAGATATATATCTTCTCAGAACACTATGAGAGAACATATCAAAGTGAAACTGAAGCTTCTATGCTTTCCTTTTGAGATTAGTATTGTGATTAATTATACATTTAATTCATGTTTTGCTACGTTTCCTGTCTTCTTCCAACATCAACCAGAATTTCTTTTTTACTTTGTATTTTTTATGCATCTCTATGTTAAAGTCGTCTAGTAAAATGAATCAGAGAGAAACTACAGGTGGCATTGATTTAATGTCCATAATTAAGGACATTAAAAAACCTGTATTAACAAATGTATAGTTCTATACTGTATGGGGTAGTCTGATTTTCAGACCTTTTTCAATTTTCTGACCACGGTTCTTCCAGAAATATGCAAATTTGTATTAGGCATGTTATGCTGAAGCAAAGTTTCCATTCTCTCAGGCATTATCATTAATTCCAGACCACAGAATTGCAGTGACATCTACTGGAAGAATCAACTTACCGGTTATCACTTACAGTAGAGCTTTTAATTGCAAAATACTGTACATTTAAATTGAATGCTGAAATATCTGTGTCATGTCCTATTGGGACAAGGAAGCTGGACAGTTTTTGAAAAAAGAAAAGAAGTGTCTGTAGTGTTTATTAACTGGAACTAAATACAGAGAATTAGAAATTATCAGAGATATTTTACCTGGAGCTTTACAGATAAGATATTTTCTTATAGTCATATATAATCAGAGTATCATATCTGCTGTATTAAATTATGTTTAAAAGTGAGCCCCTGTCTTCCACTGTAATCCTCTTACTTCAAATCTTTGTTAAATTGCTTAACCGCATTCCTTCAATTATATAAGGAGAAAATATTTCAAGATATTGTTGCTATGTATTAGGTCTTGTATACATGGGCATGAGAAAAGGTCAATATAATACAGAGATCAATACACTTTAAGGAAAGGCAAGTATATATTATATATTACTGGATAATTTACCTCTACTCTTGTGTTTTAACAGATAATCATTTATGAGCAGTAGAGCTTATAAAGGAACTGTTTGTGGTCTTGCTGCTAAGTATACAGCTGATGTTAATTTTTCTTAAGGGGTGAAGAATGCTCAGGCTGCAAAGTGAATGATAATTTAGTTTTGTGAATAATGAGAAGTTGTATTCACTTTATTTATCCAATCACATCAACGCACAAATCTTCTTTTTCATTTCCCTTGCATAACATTATGTATTTTTTGTTTAATATATTTTTGTTACAGGTTTTTAAAAGGATTCAGTGAACAAAATAGGACAGCATAGCCATTACATTGTATAGTAAAATTTCCAGCCAGTTGCATAGTCAGTTACATTGTAAATACAAAGGATATAACATGTCTAATCTATTTATAATGACACCATAAAAAATATTCATAGCTTGTATTGGTCATACAGATTGTTGTTACAGTTATTACCCCATGATAATAGACTATTTAAATGATGTGGTAAGATCTAGGCAGTATAGTTGGACCTAGGGATCAACATACAATGGGGATGCATGTACATAACAACCTATGCCCCATCTCCTTACTCCCCTTTTTATCGAAACTCCATGAATGTCTAGTCTACAACCGACTGAGCGTCCACGTTGCTGATAATAGCCTTCTTGATCCCCTTCAGTCTGGATTTCGTCCTCAGCATTCTACAGAAACTACTCTCCTAAAACTAACAAACGATCTACTAACGGCCAAAACCAAGGGACACTATTCTGTACTCCTACTCCTGGACCTCTCTGCTGCCTTTGATATGGTTGACCACCCCTTCCTCAAAAAAAAACTCCATGCCTTTGGTCTCCGTGACTGTACTCTTTGCTGGTTCTCTACCTACTTATTTAACCAGACCTTTAGCGTTACCTACAATTCTACTTCCTCCTCTCATCTTCCTTTCTCTGTTGGGGTCCCCCAAGGTTCTGTTCTTGGTGTTTTATACAGATGTTTTATACTGGTTATTTGTACCTTATTTGTACCTGTGCTGTTAAATTTACATGTAAAGTGTGTAATTTACTTAAGACAATCATATGTGGTGTGCAGGCTCCATCTAGCATTCCTTTTTGGTATTACTGCAGTTCTGTTTCTTTGTTTATTTGTATGTGTAACTAAGGAAGTTGTCAGCAAGCAGGGAATTCTGGGTAGAATCTTAGCCGGAAGTGAACCAGTCACCATTCTTTTCAACACATTGAAGGAAGCAACACATATATTTCTCAATCTATCGCCATCACCCCTTAGAGAACTTAAAAAGTAAGTTTTTACTATCCCATCTTGTACTGTATATTGTTGTTTATGCAATGTATGCTGTATTGTATGCAATACTATACTTATTGAGATCTATTTCTGTTATTTTGTAGTTTCACCTGGCTTGTTCTAATAAAACTGAGATCAAAGAAATATGGTATCTACAGTTATTGGGATAAAAGTAATGAAAGCGAGGAAAAATCAAAAGCACCACATCCCAAACAATACATTTATAAAAAAGAGGGACATTAAGGCCAGGGGACAGGCCTCGGGACTTTTACCGGTGCTAGGATGAAATAAGGTGGAAAAGGTAAAATAAAAGATTTTTATTTGACAATCTTTTTTAAAAAAACAGACATAAAGAAGAACATTAATGTATGTTTACAGAAAAAAACAGTAATTGAGTTAATACAGAAGTTGATACCACTTTTCTCTACATGTTTCGCTTTCTTAAGCTTCTTCAGGAGATATAGTGTGGCAATAGATCAACTATAAAGTAGAAAAAACAGCAATGAGAATTTTATGTCTGCTAGTATATCATATCAAGACAGAAGACAAATTTGAAAATTAAATTTTAGAAAATTGTTAGAAAAAGTTTGACAAGTGTAGACCCAACATAGGGAAATGTATCATAAACAAAAAAAGGTAAATAATGTGAAAAATATATATATATAAAAAATATATATATATATATAAAAAAAAAAAATAGGGTACACTTTTATTCAGCATCTATCATATCATAAATAATGCAATAATCTTACCCATGAAAAGGGGGAAAAAAGTATATTAGAAGGAAAATTTGTGCAAAATGGAATATTCTGCCCTCCAGTCCACACCTCAAACAAATTAGCATGCAGAGAGAAATAAAAAAAGTTTTTTGCAGCAGTGGAAGGAAATCTCTGAAAAGAGAAAGAAAAATCAAGTATGGGGATGTCATAAGGTCTAGATGCATATTTGAAAATATAAGTGAACTGGCATTAGTAATGTAGAAAGGATAAAGATTTGAATAAAATACCTTCAATATGGTAAGTAGAATCAATTCTTAACTATCAAAAGTTCACATCCAAAAGATGAAGAGAAGCCTAATTGCTGAAAGTATGGATAAGTGGTTCTTAATATGCAGCAGGATAGCAGCCGAGGAGGGGGCAGCATACAAGGTTCGAGTACCTACAATTAGGGCAGTCCAACCTGAAAGATCGCCTGCAACCTAGCGCAGAGAACCTAAGATATAATAAGAAAAAATAGCCTCGATTCGAATACATGATTCACAGCATCTTAGGGCACATCAAACAAAGCCAAACATAGGGAGATCAAAGAGCAATGATGAAGATTTACTTGTCAATGATGAAGCTAATTGTGAACAATGGCAGGAAGGTATCTAGGGATGTCTGTCTGCCCAGCGTGTCTAGAGGGAGTGACAGAGGGTAGCGGGAGAAACCGCTTTTTAAATCTCTCCAGCGTGACGGCGTCTGACTCACCGTCACGCTGCGGACCGAAGAGGGACAACTGCGCATGCGCACGCATCACGGCCTCAGTGCGGGAGGCAGCGTAGGCGGCGTCGGGAGTATTGGCTGAGCCGCGGCCATCTTTAGAAGTCCGATGCCCACAGTAGGTGCTACGGAAGCCCTGAGGCTGAGGGAAAGTATGAAAGTGAGCTGTTTACATACATGGAACAGCCTATATTGCTCTCATGCACTGATTAGCCAGGAGAAGCGAGGCAGCGCTAGTTGTCAAAAGGGGCAAACAAACAGTCAGCACATTGATTAGGAGCTGAACTGATGAGTGCCCCGGGTGTCCGTACATGCTGGAAAAAAAGGGGAGGTCGTGAACTGGGGGCGAGGGGGAGGGGAAAAATAACCAATAATGCACAAATAAGGTAGAAAAAAAGGTATAATAAAGAAATTAAATACACAAGAATCGCATATATAGCGTGACATATACAGCATAACATCAAGTTTAACATCCATAAATTAATTATTTATAATAGATGGAGTTAGAAAGACATTTTTTAGATATGAAGGGTGTACAAAAAAAAAAAAAAAAGAAAAAAAACACACGCTGCAAAATGCAAACAAATTTAAAGGAAAGGTTTGTAACTGAGAACATCATTCAGGCCGGGATGTTTCAAAGCATTTAAACTAAAAATCCATTTAGTCTCGCGTTGCAATAAAGTCCTGTCATAATCTCCACCTCTTTCATTTGGGGGAGCATACTCCAGGGCGAAGAAGTGCATCTTGCTATCATCAAACTGATGACATAATCCCATATGTCGACTGATGGGGGTTTCCATCTTTTTTTTATTTACTAGGGAAACGTGATCTCTGATTCTGTGGAAGAAGGGACGTTTGGTTTTCCCCACGTAAAAGGCATTGCACTCGCATATCATAATGTAGACTATACCGATGGATTGGCATGTGACTAAAAAGTTGGGGTTATATTTCTCTCTGCATGCTAATTTGTTTGAGGTGTGGACTGGAGGGCAGAATATTCCATTTTTGCACAAATTTTCCTTCTAATATACTTTTTTCCCCCTTTTCATGGGTAAGATTATTGCATTATTTATGATATGATAGATGCTGAATAAAAGTGTACCCTATTTTTTTTTTTTTTTATATATATATTTTTTATATATATATTTTTCACATTATTTACCTTTTTTGTTTATGATACATTTCCCTATGTTGGGTCTACACTTGTCAAACTTTTTCTAACAATTTTCTAAAATTTAATTTTCAAATTTGTCTTCTGTCTTGATATGATATACTAGCAGACATAAAATTCTCATTGCTGTTTTTTCTACTTTATAGTTGATCTATTGCCACACTATATCTCCTGAAGAAGCTTAAGAAAGCGAAACATGTAGAGAAAAGTGGTATCAACTTCTGTATTAACTCAATTACTGTTTTTTTCTGTAAACATACATTAATGTTCTTCTTTATGTCTGTTTTTTTAAAAAAGATTGTCAAATAAAAATCTTTTATTTTACCTTTTCCACCTTATTTCATCCTAGCCCCGTTAAAGTCCCGAGGCCTGTCCCCTGGCCTCAATGTCCCTCTTTTTTATAAATGTATTGGGATAAAAGGTTTAGCTTCTGCTCCTTGAGACAGAACAGTGACATTTTTAAGCTGACCTCTGAAAGGAAGATAAGCTGACTTCGGAAGTCTGCACAGCCTTGGGCTACGCAGTACCCATACAGTCAGAAGCCTTAAAGATACAGGCCTGTGGCAGGCGAAGCAAGCAGCCACGCTACACAGAGACGCACTCTGTCAAGCAGCAACGACACTAGAATGGTTTCTATACAGCAAGACAGCTTCTTCCCCGCAGCCATGTCTCACAGTGGGATATCTTCTTACAAAACACGTTCACGAGCAAGCTCATCTAAGTCATCTGTTGCAAATACAGCAGCTATCACCCATTCAAAAGTCGAAGCAGCAAAAGCCAGGGCCTCATTTGCAGACCAAGAGTTGCAGATGAAAAATGAAAAGGCCCAACTTGATGCAGAAAAGGTGAGATAGGAACAAGAGAAAGTGAAGGAAAGAGTACGCTTAGAGCATGAGAGAGAGAAAGAAAGACTACGCTTGGAGCAAGAAAGAGTACGCATGGAACAAGAGAGAGAGCAAGAAAGAGTACGCATGGAACAAGAGAGAGAGCAAAAAAGAGTACACATGGAACAAGAGATAGAGAAGGAAAGAATACACCTGGAAGAAGAGCTAGCCCAGCGGGAAGCATCTCTGAAATTGCAGCAAGCTATTTTAGAAGCTAACATGGAGAAGCTGGCAGTAGAAAGAGATGCTGCCTCCATTGCAGAAGCAGAAGCTTTAGAAGCAGCCGTCTACGATGAGCCAAGACTAGGAAGCAGCATATACCGGGTCTAGAAGAGGACCAACCAGATTCTTCACAACGCACGTCAGATTATGTCTACCAGCACTAGGACCCAAGCAGCATCCCACAAGAAGAAATCAAACATAACGTCACATCAAATAGAGCGGCAACAAGATGACCTGGGACCCCAGTGCTACAAGCAAGAAACATCTGACAGAGTTCCAGGCTTTACAGTTCCAACCAAACCTTCTACTCCACAAGGTACCCAGCCTTCATACAAGCATTAAACACCAGTCTTCACTCCAAAGGTGTATGCAATGAGCTGGTACGAACTGCCAACCTTATGTAAGTTTAAACCCAGCGCGCCTAAAGAAGAGACTTTTACAAGGTATGCCTTTACACCGCACCACAATACACCAGCAGCCTACCCCAATTCCAATCAGGCTACTGTAGACTTTGCCAAGTTCCTGGCTAAAAGAGAGTTAGTTACCCAAGGACTTGTGAAATTCAGTGATCGCCCTCAACACTACAGGGCGTGGCGATCCGCTTTCCAGAATGTCATTCAAGGTCTAGTTCTATTCTGCAGGGAACAGATAGAACTCCTCATAAAGTGGCTTGGCAATGATTCTGCTGAACATGCCAAAAGGATCAGAGACATTAATATAAACCACCCTGAGATAGACCTTACAAACATCTGGAACAGACTGGATAGATGTTATGGCTCACCAGAAGCTATAGAGAGTACACTGTTTAAAAGGATAGAAGACTTCCCAAAAATACCTAGCAGAGGTTACCAAAGACTCAGAGAATTCAGTGACCTGTGTATGGAGTTACAAGTGGTTAAAGCAAAAGGGGACTTACCTGGCCTTTCTTATCTTGACTCTGCTAGAGGTATTAACTCCTTAGCACAAAAACTTCCTTATGAGTGACACGAAAGATGGATTACTCATGGCTGTAACTACAAATGAAAACACAATGTGCCTTTTCCACCCTTTAGTGAGTTTGTGGACTTTGTAGACAGACAAGCGGGAATGAAAGATGACCCCAGCTTCATTTTTCTAGTGTCTTATACCACTTCTTCTGGCCCTAAACAACTCAGAGCTCCAGTAGCAGTGCACAAAACTAACATTTCTTCCCACAGATTTGCAGAGTCTCAGCCAGAGGATCAAGACAGCGACCCTACTAAGTTCTGCCCTGTTACAAGTGCTGCTCTTCGTCCACACATTTCCCCAAGGACTGTAAGGTCAGTGTCAAATGTACAGAATGTGACAGCACAGAGCACAACACAGCTCTACACCCAAGGCCTACTCCAAGAACTTTCCCACCTGTTCATAGGGACAAGGAGAAAGGCGGGAAGACCAAAGACTCTAGTACAGATGCCATAGCAATCACTTCACAGTGCACTGAAGTCTGCAAAGGAAGTTCAGGTGGCAGATCCTGCTCTAAAATCTGTCTCGTGAGAGTTTACCCAAAAGGACGCAGGGACAAAGCAGTGAAGCTCTACGTCATCTTGGATGATCAGAGTAACAAATCACTAGCAAGATCTATGTTTTTTGACATTCCAAACCTTAAAGGCCCCAGCAGTCCTTACTCCCTTAGGACTTGTGCAGGTACAGTGGAAACGGCGGGGAGAAGAGCTGACGGCCTACAAATTGTAGGACAATTCAGTTTCTAATTAAATGGAAGGGGTGTTGTAATATGTTGGCCAATTTATGTATAATATTGTATTGGAGTGCCATGCTGACCAGAAATCCAGTTGCATTGTCCAACTGAATTTTAACATATCAAGGGGACAGCTGAAAACCCTTTGATGCGTAAGTCTCATGCAAGTCTACCTAGGTATGTGAGGTATGGGCTGTTAACCTGATTGAACATTTCAAAGGGTACATTGTTTAAAGGACCATAGAAGAAATATTTATTGATGGTAATTAGACCTGAGGGGGTAACAATAGGATCAGGAAGTGTTTTGGGTTGGCCTAGCAGAGGCTCCCTCCTGTGGGGCTAATTTATCAGGAGGGCTTGTGGATATGCAGGAATGTAGGTATTTCAAAAAGGTATTCAAAAGGGTGTTCAGGTGGTATACACATATCTAAAGGGGACTTGTTGATGTTGATATGCGGGAGTGCAAATTGGGGTGGTTCACGGCTGTTCACGGCTGGGGGTTGTTGTCTGTTTGAAAGACTAAAGCTAATCAAAGTCCAATCAAATTGCTCAGCCATTCAATATTTAGTGAATATAACACGGCATTCAGTCTATAGGTTTGGAAAAGTGAGGCTTGTCTGTGTATGAGGTGAGGCTTGTCTGTATGCACACAGACCTATGAACATGAGGTTCTGAGTTATATTTTCTCTGTCGGATTTCTTGGTCATCTGTGGACTTTGGACTTTGTTCTGTGTTGGAAGTCAATAAAGTGCATCTCTCTGGAAGAATTGGGTTGCTGCGGAAGAGTACTTACATCATCATCATTATAATAATACCTAAATATTAATTATCTATACACCCAATATTAATTCATATATTCGATCACTACACTGGTGCCGTTCATGTGACCAGAAGAGCATTTTCGGACTTAGTAACAGAAGTCGGTGGTGACAACAATCCTGTGAGTTGGACAGAAGTCTGATGAAGAACCAAGAGCTGTGCTGTGACTCTAATGTCTGGTTGTGACATAAGAGAGTCTGATCTACAAATTTAAACAAGTTGGGAACCCCAGAATTATTCTCTGGAGACTGGAAACAACAAAAAAGGACTGTGTCGTGTACCAGAAGACCTGAACTGGAATCTGAAGGAGTAACTAATGCGGTGAGTAAAATATTTCCTTTTTCTAAAAATTATTAGTAATATAGTCAAAATGCTTACTCAGTGTGAAGCTAGTGTCAGTTCTGATAAAGTTAACAGATGGGTATTAAAATGTATTAAGCGCCATGGCGGTCCTTATGAAATTCCAGAAAAATGTAAGCAGACGTGGACGATGATGAAGGAATTTTTAGAGAAAAATGTTTTTGATAGCAAAATTTCAGAAAGAAAAAGAAAAGGTTGTATTATACAGGGCTTGTTATCTTGCTGTCTAACAATGGAAAGTTCTTTGAATTATAAGGTTGAGGAAATTACCCAGTTACAGAAGGCAGTTGATAATAGCAACAATGTTTGTGAGAGGTTACAAAACCAATCAGACACTGAGACAGTAAATTTAAAATTGCATGCGGTTACGATTGGAGAAGCTTTACTTGAGAAATCTAAACGTTGTGATGAATTATCAGAGGAAAATGAGAGATTAAAATTAAGAATTATGGAATTAGAGAAGAGATCTCAGGAATGCAGATATGCATCAAATCTTGGATTCAGCAATCTGCAGCAAACAGAACCTCATATTAAATCTGATAATGCATTACCAGCTGCCCCCACTGTGACTACCACAGTTTATAACAATAATAATAATACAGGTGAAGTTCAGCTTGTAATGAAGCCATTGAAACCAAAATTATTAGACGCAATTCTTAAAGAAATAGGAATGGTTCCATACCATGATTTAAACAGATTTTTAAAATGGTTTTGTGACGTGCAGCAAGTCAGAGATATGTACAATCTCAACCCATCTGACTTAGAAAGAGTTTTGCAACATTCTGTAGGAAGTGGTCTTTGGATGAGAATTAAACAAATCTGTATTCAGCCTCTGAGGACAAGGGACATATTACTGGAATTATTATGTGTTTTGTATGGTGTACGTTCTGATGTTACTATTCATGGAAAGATCCAACAAATGCAAAATGAATCTCCCTATGAATTGTCACACAGGATAGCAACTATTATGGAATTATTGGTCGGTAATAATCTTACATTTGAGCGTGGGGGCTTGATACATATGAGTATGTTTCTAGATGCGTTGCATGAAGATATCAAACAAAATATTTTATTAGTTACCCCAAATCCTCATGATTTAAAAGACATATTGTTGAGAGCAGACCATTTATGGAGAAAGTCAAATGAGCAGGCTGTCAAAGTTGATTTAGCCACATTGTTTAGGACAAATACTGAACATAAAGATCAGAAGATAATATCCTATGATGACACCCAGAGAGGACACACCGGGTCAAACATAGGTGATATTAATATGAAAAACAGAGCTGATCAAAATAATAATAAGAAAAGGTCAAAGACTTGGATACCGTTCTCTCAGTTAAAACAGAACTATGACCAGCTGAAAATTGAGTATGACAAGATGAGAGGGGAACGTGATAAATTATTACAGCAGTTGAAGGGGGTACAGGGTGTCATAAATGTACGAGATGTATATTCTCCAGATCTGTTTTTGAATGCAGATGACACTTCTCTAGCAGTGGGGGTGAATTAGCTCCAAACTGTAAACGTGTAAATAGGGTTTTGTTTTAACTTCAAACAATGTTTAAGGACCTTGCTAATTAGTTTTGTTGGAGAGTTTTGTTTTTCAGGGATGTCTGAAGATGCTTGCATGTGAATAGCAGAAGTCTGAAATTGAATAGTGGTGGAGAATTATGGGAGAAATGCTGAATAGACAATATATCACTATACATGGAATTATAAAGCATTCATGGACTCTCTTGAAATTCATCAAGCAATGGACCTTTTTTTTCTTTTTTCTTCAACGCCCTAATTTTTAATTTTTCTCCCTTTTCCTGATATATTTTGCTTTTCATTTTTTATTTTTGTTTGTTTTATTTCTTGAACTTTATCTTAAAACCAAAGAGAGGCATTTTAACCTAAAATAATTTTCATAACATCTGTACATATTACATAATGCGTATTGATCAATATATTTGACATCTAAGGTGAGATGCTGCACAATGGCTTGGCATAGCATAAATTATAGTATGTTGGGTGGTTTTCCTAAATTTAAAAGAGGGGTGAGTGAAATTCATCACTCTAGTCATGATTTGAAACTTTGTTGATTCAGTTGTTTATAATATGCTAAAGGCTATGACATATATGGATGAAAAAGACCTTTCTACCTTTCATGGTGAAGATACTGGCAAGAATTTCCACTGCCGCTTTGTCTGGATAGAAGATCTGATAAACACTGATGTCAAGCTGATTCTATCTGAACCATCGTGTGGGCGTATATGTATATGTTGGTATACCATTCAAGTATAATTATGGACTGAATGATCCAAGTAACTGCTTTATTGAAGACAATGAGGGGTCGGCCTACAGCAAATTACAAAAGCAAATTGTGGCTGGCAATCAACAAATTCTGATACTTGACAGGTACACATCCCAGTCATCATTGTTCAAATAGGAAATGGAAAGAAGCAGATGTGAATTGTAAAATGCTTGCAAGATGGACTCATGAATGTCAAGTGCAAGAAAATAGTTTGAAGCACAGTTTTTACTGCCATATCCAAACCTTTTGACCTTGAAAGTGAGTGCTGGTACTCTCCCATCCTCTGGAACTCGCTACCTCCATCTATCCGGCTATCCCCTACTCTTGCTACCTTCAGGCAATCCCTGAAAACTCATCTCTTCAGGAAAGCCTATCACGTCTGCAACTAATCTCCTACCACTTCCACCAGCTCATTCCCCACAGTTACAACCTTTTGTACCACCTGCCCCACCCTATTAGATTGTAAGCTCTTCTGAGCAGGGCCCTCTTAAACCTACAGTATTGTATTGTATTGTATTATAACTGTATTGTCTCCCTTTTATATTGTAAAGCGCTGCGTAAACTGTTGGCGCTATATAAATCCTGAATAATAATAATAATAATAATAATTGATGGTTCTTCTTACTATAAAGATAAAAGTAGAGTGTTTGCGTAAAAGCATCTTTAAAAATGGAAAGCTTGAGCCTGGAGATGGAAAAATCCTGGACTTATGTGGATTGGAGCTCCCAGAGCATACCAAGTTTACTTTCAGTGAGATGGTGAGAGATGTGATGAAGTCAGACCAAAGGATGGACTGTGACATCAACTCGTCTTTGCGCAATATTCAAGATCTTAATGTGATATAATAAGGCCTAACAGCTATATGGGCCACTGATGTTTATCAAATCCTTTTCCAGTCATGGTCTAAAAGTTATATTATCTAATAACTGTTTCATGGGGATATTTTAGAGGCTGGCGAAGAGAGATGTAACCAGTTTCAACTTCATATTTTATATGAGCCATTGCAAAGCATCCAGTACCTTAAATCATACTGATATTTTTTGTTGTTTGATTTATGGGTCAGTTCTAGTAGATAGAACCGACCCAAGTGGGGGTATATGTTGTAATATGTTGGCCAATTTATGTATAATATTGTATTGGAGTGCCATGCTGACCAGAAATCCAGTTGCATTGTCCAACTGAATTTTAACATATCAAGGGGACAGCTGAAAACCCTTTGATGCGTAAGTCTCATGCAAGTCTACCTAGGTATGTGAGGTATGGGCTGTTAACCTGATTGAACATTTCAAAGGGTACATTGTTTAAAGGACCATAGAAGAAATATTTATTGATGGTAATTAGACCTGAGGGGGTAACAATAGGATCAGGAAGTGTTTTGGGTTGGCCTAGCAGAGGCTCCCTCCTGTGGGGCTAATTTATCAGGAGGGCTTGTGGATATGCAGGAATGTAGGTATTTCAAAAAGGTATTCAAAAGGGTGTTCAGGTGGTATACACATATCTAAAGGGGACTTGTTGATGTTGATATGCGGGAGTGCAAATTGGGGTGGTTCACGGCTGTTCACGGCTGGGGGTTGTTGTCTGTTTGAAAGACTAAAGCTAATCAAAGTCCAATCAAATTGCTCAGCCATTCAATATTTAGTGAATATAACACGGCATTCAGTCTATAGGTTTGGAAAAGTGAGGCTTGTCTGTGTATGAGGTGAGGCTTGTCTGTATGCACACAGACCTATGAACATGAGGTTCTGAGTTATATTTTCTCTGTCGGATTTCTTGGTCATCTGTGGACTTTGGACTTTGTTCTGTGTTGGAAGTCAATAAAGTGCATCTCTCTGGAAGAATTGGGTTGCTGCGGAAGAGTACTTACATCATCATCATTATAATAATACCTAAATATTAATTATCTATACACCCAATATTAATACATACATTCGATCACTACAAGGGGTATTCTGCAGAAGAGAACTCTTGGGAGCCTGCAAGACATGTGCACGCTCCTAGGCTGATACAGAGGTTCCGCAGTAGGTACCCTGGAAAATGGGCATGCTTAGGCATCCGGAGGCTGCCCCTTGGGGGGGGGCACTGTCAGGGAAACAGGCGCATCCCCATGCACAGTTCCACAAGGTCAGCTAACCAGCACAGGCAAGGTCGCGCTAACGCGCATCAGTGCACACGAAGGTACAATACCATTACTAGATGAATGCCTGGCGCCACGATAGGGCGAATGCGCGTGCACGACAATGCCGCAATCGTGCGAACACGCGAACGTAACGGTGCACGCACGACATGATACAGGCGCCTTGTTTATTTAAACGTTCCACTGACAGTGCCACATCGCTGGATTATCATCAGCTCTTCCTGTGTTCCTGTGATTGTGTTTCCTGTTCTCCTGACCTCCTGTGTACCGACTCGGCTTGTTTACCTACTCCTCTGAACCTCCCGGCTCTTCGTACCAGCTTGCTTTGGACTCCTCCTGCCTGCTCCCTGCATCTGACCCCAGCTTGACTAACGAACTCCGCATTCCTCTGTCTCCTGTACCTGGATTTGTTGATTCGGTTCTTGGACTGTCTTACTGTGTTTGACCCCCTGGCCTGGCTTCTGATTTCTTATTGGACTTCCATTGGTCCCCCTTCCTGGACCTTAAGCACATTGCCTCCAGTGACTTTGTTCTATAAAGCTCCCAGCACCAGCTTCTACTTCCAGGCAAGGCATGACTGTGTCATCTTCAGGGTTGTGCTGCACTCGGCCGCAAGGGGAGCCCTCTCAGCATCTCGGCCTCCTACCAAGACCCTGACAAGTAGTTTACTAACTTGATTGGGATTGTTATTTAGAGATTCATTAATGTCTACCATAGTACATAATTTAATGTCTAATGTACCAAAAAATGGTGGAAACCTCACTTATCACCATCTTAGACATAAACACTGGAAGTATGTAAGTATGGCATATTGTATAGCCAATATAAAATATTGACTAACCTGCTGTGGTTAAAGAAAGATTCTACTGGGAGAAATGCAGGAGCTGCCAATGCTAGTTGCCTGGGTACTGTGCTGACCCATTAATTGTATCCACAGTTTGTGACATATTCAAGGCATTGAAATTCAAACTCCATTTCTTCAGGGGTTTTGCCCAATGGTCATCTTTGCCACAATATCCTCTCAGGAGAATGATTCCCTCACTGTCCAGATTCCATGTCTCTTGCCACACCACTCCACACTTCAGCAAGTACATACTGGGGGTCATTTACTATAGCGCCAAAAAATTCTCCTGCAGTACCAAAAAATAGCTCTCAAAAAAGGCCAGGAAGACTTCAACTCTCAGAAAGTCAGCGCTAATGCAAATGGAAAGCAGCGCTATTGCGGCAATAATGCCTGTCAGATCACATATGCTGGAATAGTGGAAGTCAGTGGGGCTCGAACCTGCAAAATCCAAAGTTCTCACTGAAGGCTTATATGCAAGTTCTTTGCCATAAAAAGTGTTTGGAGACCCGGGTTCTGCCCCAGGGGACATGGATCAATGCCAAATTTTTTTTTTAAATGGCCGTTTTTTCGGGAGCAGTGATTTTAATAATGCTTTGAGTGAAACAATAAAAGTGTAATATTCCTTTAAATTTCATACCTGGGGGGTGTCTATAGTATGCCTGTAAAGGGGCGCATGTTTCCCGTGTTTAGAACAGTCTGACAGCAAAATGACATTTGAAAGGAAAAAAAGTTATTTAAAACTACTCGCGGCTATACTGAATTGCCGACTCGACAATACACATAAAAGTTCATTGATAAAAACTGCATGGGAATTCCCCACAGGGGAACCCCGAACGAAAATTTTTTAAAAAATGACGTGGGGGTCCCCCTAAATTCCATACCAGGCCCTTCAGGTCTGGTATGGATATTAAGGGGAACCCTGGCCAAAATTAAAAAAAAAAAATTGGAGTGGGGTCCCCCTCAAAATCTATACCAGACCCTTCAGGTCTGGTACGGATTTTAAGGGGAACCCGGCGCCAAAATTTTTTAAAAAATGGCGTGGGGTACCCCCAAAAATCTATACCAGACCCTTATCCGAGCACGCAACCTGGCAGGCCGCAGGAAAAGAGGGGGGGATGAGAGAGCGCCCCCCCCCTGATGAACCGTACCAGGCCACATGTTCTCAACATTGGGAGGGTGCTTTGGGGGTAGCCCCCCAAAGCACCTTGTCCCCATGTTGATGAGGACAAGGGCCTCATCCCCACAACCCTGGCCCGGTGGTTGTGGGGGTCTACGGGCGGGGGGCTTATCGGAATCTGGAAGCCCCCTTTAACAAGGGGACCCCCAGATCCTGGCCCTCCCCCCTGTGCGACATGGTAAGGGGATACAAAAGTACCCCTACCATTTCACCAAAAAATGTCAAAAATGTTAAAAATGACAAGAGACAGTTTTTGACAATTCCTTTATTTAAATGCTTTTTCTTTCTTCTATTTTCTATCATCTTTCATCTATCTTCCTTCGGGTTCTTCCTCCATCTTCTTCTTCTTCTGGTTCTTGTTCTTCTGGTTCTTCTTGTTCTTCTGGTTCTTCTTGTTCTCCTGGTTCTTCATCCGGTCTTCTCGTCCGGCATCTTCCTCAGCGGCGCTGTCTTCACTTCATCTTCTTTCCTCGGGCCGCTCCGCATCCACGATTGGATGGGAGGCTCCCGCTGTGTGACGCTTCTCCTCTTCTGACAGTTCTTAAATAACGGAGGGCGGGTGACCCCGCCCCCCTCTGACGTCACGGGGAATGCCACAGGGAAGTCCCCGTGCGTCAGAGGGGGGCGGGGTCACCCGCCCTGCGTCAGAGGGGGGCGGGGTCACCCGCCCTCTGTTATTTAGGAACTGTCAGAAGAGGAGAAGGGTCACACAGCGGGAGCCTCCCATCCAATCGTGGATGCAGAGCGGCCCGAGGAAAGAAGATGAAGTGAAGACGGTGCCGCTGAGGAAGATGCCGGACGAGAAGACTGAATGAAGAACAAGAAGAACCAGAAGAACAAGAAGAACAAGAAGATGGAGGAAGAAACCGAAGGAAGATAGAAGAAAGAAGATAGAAAATAGAAGAAAGAAGAAGCATTTAAATAAAGGAATTGTCAAAAACTGTCTCTTGTCATTTTTAACATTTTTGATTTTTTTTTGGTGAAATGGTAGGGGTACTTTTGTATCCCCTTACCATTTCACACAGGGGGGCGGGCCGGGATCTGGGGGCAACCTTGTTAAAGGGGGCTTACAGATTCCGATAAGCCTGCTGCCCGCAGAACCCCACAACCACCAGGCCAGGGTTGTGGGGATGAGGCCCTTGTCCTCATCAACATGGGGACAAGGTGCTTTGGGGGGCTACCCCCAAAGCACCCTCCCAATGTTGAGGGCATGTGGCCTGGTACAGTTCAGGAGGGGGGGCCCTCTCGTCCCCCCCTCTTTTCCTGCGGCCTGCCAGGTTGCGTGCTCGGATAAGGGTCTGGTATCGATTTTGAGGGGGACCCCACGCCAATTTTTTTTTTTAATTTTGGCCGGGGTTCCCCTTAATATCCATACCAGACCTGAAAATTTTTTAAATTTTGGTTCGGGGTTCCCCTGTGGGGAATTCCCATGCTGTTTTTATCAATGAACTTTTATGTGTATTGTCGGGCCGGTGTTCTGCCGAGAAAGTTCCTCTCGGCGGATAAGGACCCCCCTCTACTGCGCAGGCGGAAATAGCCAGAGTGAAATAGAGAAGAAATCAGCTGTACACGGCGCCTGTAAGAGGGTCCCCGCGGGCTCACTTCGCTCACCACGCTTCGGGCACGGCCTCGCTTTGCTCGGCACTTTTTTATTCCCCCTCTAGGTCCACTTGGATGGTGGGGCTTCAGCCTGAACCCAGGGCGCAGGCGCCATGTACAGATGATTGAAGATTTTCATCTTTGGCTATTTTCGGCGGCTGCTAGTCATTGGTACTGCGCAAGCGCAGCACTTGTGCAGTACAGGGGGGACCTTATCCGCCGAGGGAACTTTCTCGGCAAGACACCGGCGATTCAGTATAGCCGCAAGTAGTTTTAAATGACTTTTTTCCTTTGAAATGTCATTTTGCTGTCAGACTGTACTAAACACGGGAAACATGCGCCCCTTTACAGGCATACTATAGACACCCCCCAGGTACGAAAATTTAAAGGAATATTACACTTTTATTGTTTCATTTTAAGCATTATTAAAATCACTGCTCCCGAAAAAACAGCCATTTTTAAAACTTTTTTGCATTGATACATGTCCTCTGGGGCAGGACCCAGGTCCCCAAACACTTTTTATGACAATACCATGCATATAAGCCTTTAAAATTACCACTTTTGATTATTCATGTTCGTGTCCCATAGACTTTAACCACTTACCTACCAGGCCAATTCTGACATTTCTCTCTTACATGTAAAAATCATAATTTTTTGGCTAGAAAATTACATAGAACCCCCAAATTTAGCAGAGACCCTAGAGAATACAATGGCGGTCATTGCAACTTTTTATCTAGCACGGTATTTGCGCAGCAATTTTTCGAATGCGTTTTTTTGGGAAAAAAAACAGTTTTGGGCTTTAAAAAAAAACAAGAAAGTTAGCCCAATGTTTTTGCATAATGTGAAAGATGAAGTTACGCCAAGTAAATAGATACCCCACATGTCACGCTTCAAAATTGCACACGCTCGTGGAATGGCGCCAAACTTCGCTATTTGAAAATCCCCTTAGGCGACGCTTTAAAAATTTTTACTGGTTACATGTTTTGAGTTACAGAGGAGGTCCAGGACCAAAATTATTGCTCTCGCTCTAACGTTCGCGGCGACACCTCACATGTGTGGTTTGAACATTTTCATATGTGGGCAGGACTTATGTATGCGTTCGCTTCTGCATGTGAGCTCACAGGGACAGGGGCACTTTAAAAGTTTTTTTTTTTTATTGTTAATTTTACTTTTTTTATTTTAGCTTGACACTTTTTTCCCCCAAAAAAATTTTTGATCACTTTTGTTGCTATTACAAGGAATGTAAACATCCCTTGTAATAGGAATAAGCATGACAGGTGCTCTTTACAGTGAGATGTGGGGTAAATAAGACCCCATATCTCACCTCTAGGCTTAGAAGCCTGAAATAAAAAAATAAAAAATGATCTCTGCTCCCCAGCCGAAGCAGCGCCGTTTTTTTTTTATACAGAGGCCGGGCGTGACATCATAACATCACGCCCGGCCTCCGAACGATCATAGAGATTCCGGCGACCATCTGGTCCATCAGAAATCTCTATGCTAAACATCCGGGGCTGGCGGATCCTGTGACTGACTCACCGATCGTAGCGGTAAGTCGGTACAAGCACCGGAGGGTGGCGGGAGGGGGGGATGTCCCCTCTCGCCTCCTGTTAGAATGATCAAGCAGTGGAACAGCCACTATGATCATTCTTATGGTGTGCAGATTCGCAGGCTCTAAAAGACGATATCTGGATGATGTCTGTAGCTACAGGCATCACTCAGATATCCCCGCTCAAAGCCGAGGACATCATTTGGCATACGGCGGGCGGGAAGCGGTTTTAATGATGTTCGCACAAATTTATTTGTCTGTTCGCATGTTCTGCTGCGAACCGAACAGGGGGGATGTTCGGCCCATCCCTAGTTCTCATTAAGAATCATGGGGGTACAACTTGTCAAGCAACTCGGAAGTCCAAAGTCGCCCAACTGTGAAACAAGTCATATATATTTTAATAGAAAGGAGCTCTCATTTATACTTGCATTTACATCAGCAGAACAAATGCAGGAAGTGATGTGTGCACATGGGCCAGAAGCAAATGTGTGGGGATGCCAAACAAATCAATGAACCCCACCCACACCAAATCTAACTACCAAATCCACCCCCGCATTGATTAAGCACAAGTACATATCATACCCTTATTCGGAAAATGAGCAGCACCTCCTCTTTGCTAAAGAGGGACCTCGCCATGTCCACCTAGATGGAGATCTTGACCAGCACAGGGACTTCTGGGTGATTACTAGGGATGAGCTTCGTGTTCGAGTCGAACCCATGTTCGACTCGAACATCGGCTGTTCGACCGTCCGTCGAATTGCGAACGATATGGGCCGTTCGCGCCAAATTCGTGTGGCGCGTCACGGCCCATAATTCACTGCGGCATCGCAGTGCATTGCTGGCTGATGATTGGCCAAGCATGCACTATGACCCGCATGCTTGGCCAATCACAGCGCCGTCAGTAGAGAGAGCTGTAATTGGCCAAAGCCAGGGTGGCTTTGGCCAATTATGGCTCAGGGATTTAGTACACACCCCACACTATATAAGGCCGCCTGCACGGCGGCCCTGTGTAGTGTGTGTTCCGGTGTGCTGAGCGATAGAGAGAGAGAGAGACAGTGTCATTTGATTTGAGTTAGATAGATTAGGCAGAACAGTCAGTCAGTTAGCTGCACTTACAGTGTATTGTGTATATATATGCATCCCAGGTGTTGCATATATATATATACACTGTATTCAGTTTAGCTAGATCCGTTCCTGTTATCTTCTATCTAGACTATTTACATTCAGTGCAGTGTGTCCTGCTCACAGTGTTCAGCTAGATCCGTTCCTGCTATTTACATTCAGTACAGTGCTTCCTGCTCACAGTGTTCAGCTAGATCCGTTCCTGCTATTTACATTCAGTGCAGTGCGTGCTGCTCACAGTGTTCAGCTAGATCCGTTCCTGCTATTTACATTCAGTGCAGTGCGTCCTGCTCACAGTGTTCAGCTAGATCCGTTCCTGCTATTTACATTCAGTGCAGTGCGTCCTGCTCACAGTGTTCAGCTAGATCCGTTCCTGGTATTTACATTTAGTGCAGTGCGTCCTGCTCACAGTGTTCAGCTAGATCCGTTCCTGCTATTTACATTCAGTGCAGTGCGTCCTGCTCACAGTGTTCAGCTAGATCCGTTCCTGCTATTTACATTCAGTGCAGTGCGTGCTGCTCACAGTGTTCAGCTAGATCCGTTCCTGCTATTTACATTCAGTGCAGTGCGTCCTGCTCACAGTGTTCAGCTAGATCCGTTCCTGCTATTTACATTCAGTGCAGTGCGTCCTGCTCACAGTGTTTAGCTACATCCGTTCCTGCTGTTTACATTCAGTGCAGTGCGTCCTGCTCACAGTGTTCAGCTAGATCCGTTCCTGCTATTTACATTCAGTGCAGTGCGTCCTGCTCACAGTGTTCAGCTAGATCCGTTCCTGCTATTTACATTCAGTGCAGTGCGTCCTGCTCACAGTGTTCAGCTAGATCCGTTCCTGCTATATACATTTAGTGCAGTACGTCCTGCTCACAGTGTTCAGCTAGATCCGTTCCTGTTATCTTCCTACTGACAGGCAGGCTTGTCTGGTTACAGTATATAAAGCTACCTGAAGAAAATTACAGGTGTTCTTTTTGATCCTATTAGTACCACGGTCAGGCAGCTAGACTATTTACATTTAGTACAGTGTGTCCTGCTCACAGTGTTCAGCTAGATCCGTTCCTGTTATTTACATTCAGTGCAGTGCGTCCTGCTCACAGTGTTCAGCTAGATCCGTTCCTGCTATTTACATTCAGTGCAGTGCGTCCTGCTCACAGTGTTTAGCTACATCCGTTCCTGCTGTTTACATTCAGTGCAGTGCGTCCTGCTCACAGTGTTCAGCTAGATCCGTTCCTGCTATTTACATTCAGTGCAGTGCGTCCTGCTCACAGTGTTCAGCTAGATCCGTTCCTGCTATTTACATTCAGTGCAGTGCGTCCTGCTCACAGTGTTCAGCTAGATCCGTTCCTGCTATATACATTTAGTGCAGTACGTCCTGCTCACAGTGTTCAGCTAGATCCGTTCCTGTTATCTTCCTACTGACAGGCAGGCTTGTCTGGTTACAGTATATAAAGCTACCTGAAGAAAATTACAGGTGTTCTTTTTGATCCTATTAGTACCACGGTCAGGCAGCTAGACTATTTACATTTAGTACAGTGTGTCCTGCTCACAGTGTTCAGCTAGATCCGTTCCTGTTATTTACATTCAGTGCAGTGCGTCCTGCTCACAGTGTTCAGCTAGATCCGTTCCTGTTATCTTCCTACTGACAGGCAGGCTTGTCTGGTTACAGTATATAAAGCTACCTGAAGAAAATTACAGGTGTTCTTTTTGATCCTATTAGTACCACGGTCAGGCAGCTAGACTATTTACATTTAGTACAGTGTGTCCTGCTCACAGTGTTCAGCTAGATCCGTTCCTGTTATTTACATTCAGTGCAGTGCGTCCTGCTCACAGTGTTCAGCTAGATCCGTTCCTGCTATTTACATTCAGTGCAGTGCGTCCTGCTCACAGTGTTCAGCTAGATCCGTTCCTGTTATTTACATTCAGTGCAGTGCGTCCTGCTCACAGTGTTCAGCTAGATCCGTTCCTGCTATTTACATTCAGTGCAGTGCGTCCTGCTCACAGTGTTTAGCTACATCCGTTCCTGCTGTTTACATTCAGTGCAGTGCGTCCTGCTCACAGTGTTCAGCTAGATCCGTTCCTGCTATTTACATTCAGTGCAGTGCGTCCTGCTCACAGTGTTCAGCTAGATCCGTTCCTGCTATTTACATTCAGTGCAGTGCGTCCTGCTCACAGTGTTCAGCTAGATCCGTTCCTGCTGTTTACATTCAGTGCAGTGCGTCCTGCTCACAGTGTTCAGCTAGATCCGTTCCTGCTATTTACATTCAGTGCAGTGCGTCCTGCTCACAGTGTTTAGCTACATCCGTTCCTGCTGTTTACATTCAGTGCAGTGCGTCCTGCTCACAGTGTTCAGCTAGATCCGTTCCTGCTATATACATTTAGTGCAGTACGTCCTGCTCACAGTGTTCAGCTAGATCCGTTCCTGTTATCTTCCTACTGACAGGCAGGCTTGTCTGGTTACAGTATATAAAGCTACCTGAAGAAAATTACAGGTGTTCTATCCCAGCTTAGTGCAGCTACAGGCCATTAGTATGTCTGGAAGGCCAAGAAGGAGAGGCAGACAGTCACAAGCCAATAAGAGAGGGCAAGCAGGCTCTGTGTCTAGTGCTGGTCGTGGAGACGGTGCATCCTCATCAGCACGTGGCCATGGGACACGCTTGGCCTTTTTTTCGGCAGCTGGCCGTGTTGAGCCGCAACATGCGGAAGACTTGGTCGAGTGGATGACCAAGCCGTCCTCATCCTCCTCATCCTCTCTCACCCATGCCCAGGGTGCTTTGTCTGGCAAAGCAGCGGCCTCTTCCCTCAGCTCAATGTCATCAGTGACTCCTTCCCTAGCCCCACCATGTCCTCCTGAGGATTCCCTCGAACTGTTTGACCACAGTGTTGGGTACATGCTCCAGGAGGATGCCCAGCGTTTGGAAGGCTCTGATGATGATACTGAGCTCAATGAAGGCAGTAACATGAGCACGGACAGAGGGGGTGCCCAAGAAGGACAGCAATCTGGCAGTCATGCTCCCCCTGCTGCAGCATACTGCCAGGTTTGCTCCAGTGATGAGGAGGGAGGGGATGATGAGGTCACTGACTCAACGTGGGTGCCTGATAGGAGAGAGGAGGAGGAGGAGGAGGAGGAGGAGGAGGAGGTGGCACATCACCAACTAGGCAGGATGCCCTCCAGGGGCCAGCCTAAGGGCAGCACATTGACTGCATCACACCCCAAAGCTCCACATGTGCAGGGCGCTGCAGTCTCTGCGCGTTATTCAAAAAGTTCTTTGGTGTGGGCCTTTTTTGAGACGAGTGCATCAGATCGCACCGCTGCTATTTGCAATATATGTCTCAAGCGTATCTCGCGTGGCCAAAACATCTCCCGCTTGGGTACCACATGCTTGACCAGACATATGTTGACCTGCCATGCAGTTCGTTGGCAAGCGTATCTAAAAGACCCACACCAAAGAACAAAGACGATCTCTCCTTGCTCCTCATCAGCTGAGATTTCCAACCCCACTAGACCTTCAGTCCTCTCTGCGACCTGCAGTGAGAGGAATGAAGGTGTAGAATTAGGTGTGTCACAGCCAAGTACTTATGGGCAATCTGCTTTTGGTACACCGACGTCAGATTGTACCAGGCAAATTTCCCTGCCCCAGCTGCTGCACCGCCGAAAGAAGTTTGCTCCCAGCCATCCACATGCCCAGCGGTTGAATGCTAGCTTGGCAAAATTGCTAGCACTTCAACTGCTGCCTTTTCAGTTGGTAGACTCTGCCCCCTTCCGTGAGTTTGTGGAATGTGCGGTTCCTCAGTGGCAGGTACCCAAACGCCACTTTTTCTCACGGAAGGCGATTCCGGCTCTCTACCGGCATGTGGAAGGCAATGTCCATGCCTCGCTGGACAGGGCGGTCAGCGGTAAGGTGCATATTACCGCTGACTCATGGTCCAGCAGGCATGGACAGGGACGTTACTTAAGTTTCACGGCGCATTGGGTGACTCTGCTGGCAGCTGGGAAGGATGCAGGACAAGGTGCAGTAGTGTTGGAGGTTGTTCCGCCACCACGCCTCCAAAATGCTGATTGTGACACACCTCTCTCCTCCACCCCCTCCTCTTCTTCTTCCTCCATGGCCTCTTCCTCGGAACCAGCGGTGCTCCGTAGGCGTTCAAGGGGCTACGCAAGTACGCAGGCCAAAAGATGCCATGCGGTGCTTGAGCTGGTGTGCTTGGGGGACAGGAGCCACACTGGGGCAGAGGTTCTGTCAGCTCTGCAGGGGCAGGTTCAGAGGTGGTTGACGCCACGCCAACTTAAGGCAGGAATGGTGGTTTGCGACAATGGCACCAACCTCCTCTCTGCCCTCCGACAGGGACAACTGACCCATGTGCCCTGTTTGGCTCACGTCCTTAACTTGGTGGTGCAGCGGTTCTTGGGCAGGTACCCGGGCTTACAGGATGTCCTGAGGCAGGCCAGGAAAGTCTGTGTGCATTTCCGCCGGTCATATAATGCCAGTGCTCGGCTGACGGACCTCCAAAAGGAGTTTAACCTGCCCAAGAACCGCCTAATCTGTGACATGCCCACCAGGTGGAACTCGACGTTGGCCATGCTGCAGCGGCTGCACACGCAGCAGAGGGCCATCAATGAGTACCTGTGCGACTATGGCACCAGGACAGGGTCAGGGGACCTTGGTTTTTTTTCCCCACGCCAGTGGGCCATGATCAGGGATGCATGCACTGTCCTGTCACCATTCGAGGAGGCCACGAGGATGGTGAGCACTGACAGTGCATGCATCAGTGACACTGTCCCCCTTGTCCACCTGTTGGAGCACACGCTGCGTGGAATAATGGACAGGGCACTTGAGGCAGAACAGAGGCAGGAAGAGGAGGACTTCCTTAGCTCTCAAGGCCCCCTTTATCCAGACAGTGTTCCTGCGTGCCCGCCGATCACACAGGAAGAGGACGAGGAGGAGGAGGAGGAGGAGGAGGAAGATTGTGTCAGTATGGAGGTGGAGCCTGGCACTCAGCATCAGCAGTCTTTAAGGGATCAGTCCCAAGGAACACATGGACTTGTACGTGGCTGGGAGGAGGTAGCTGCGGACGTTGTTGTCCTTAGTGACCCAGAGGACTCCGGACCGAATGCCTCAGCAAACCTACGCTGCATGGCCTCCCTGATCCTGCAAAGCCTGCGTAAGGATCCTCGTATTCGTGGTATCAAGGAGAAGGACCAATACTGGCTGGCAACCCTCCTTGATCCACGTTACAAGGGTAAGGTTGCGGACCTTATCTTGCCATCGCAGAGGGAGCAGAGGATGAAACATCTTCGGGAGGCCTTGCAGAAAGGTCTGTGCAACGCGTTCCCAGAGACTGGGAGGTTACAAACTCCTGTTTCTGGACAACGTGTTGCTGAGGCTTCGGTCAGTCAAAGAAGGAGCGGTGGAGAAGGTGGCCGTCTGACCGATGCGTTCAGACAATTTTTTGGTCCGCAGCCCCAAGGTATGATCGGTTCCAGCAACCATCGCCAGCGTCTGTTTTACATGGTGCAGGAATACCTAGGGGCAAGATCAGACTTGGACACCTTTCCCACCGAAAATCCTCTGGGTTACTGGGTCTTGAGGATGGATCACTGGCCAGAGCTTGCACAGTATGCAATTGAGCTACTGGCCTGTCCTGCATCCAGCGTTCTTTCGGAACGCACATTCAGTGCTGCTGGAGGCGTGGTAACCGATCACAGGGTGCGTCTGTCCACCGACTCGGTCGATCGGCTGACCTTCATAAAAATGAATCAGTCTTGGATCACCACCAGCTACCAAGCACCTGATGCAGATGTAACCGAATAATTTTTTTTGAAATCTCAGATCCCTTCAAAGACTGCCTATGCTGATGCTGAGTGACTATCCCTGAGTAATTATCCTCTTCCTCCTCAATCATCACGCTGATAGCTTGTAAGAACATTTTTGGTTCTGGGCGCCACCACCAGTGCCTAAGGCACAATTTTTCAGCCCCTGTTTAACAGGGGCGTGTAATTACAATTTTTGATGTAATACTTTGCAGCAGGGCTCGTTCCTGCATTCCAACTAGAGTGTCTGTGAGGGGTTGCAGTGTTGTGGCACCAGCACCAGTGCCTAAGACCCAATTTTTCAGCCCCTGTCTAACAGGGGCGTGTAATTACAATTTTTGATGCAATACTTTGCAGCAGGGCTTGTTCCTGCATTCCAACTAGAGTGTCTGTGAGGGGTTGCAGTGTTGTGGCACCAGCACCAGTGCCTAAGACCCAATTTTTCAGCCCCTGTCTAACAGGGGCGTGTAATTACAATTTTTGATGCAATACTTTGCAGCAGGGCTTGTTCCTGCGTTTCAACTAGAGTGTCTGTGAGGGGTTGCAGTGTTGTGGCACCAGCACCAGTGCCTAAGACCCAATTTTTCTGCCCCTGTCTAACAGGGGCGTGTAATTACAATTTTTGATGCAATACTTTGCAGCAGGGCTCGTTCCTGCGTTCCAACTAGAGTGTCTGTGAGGGGTTGCAGTGTTGTGGCACCAGCACCAGTGCCTAAGGCCTAATTTTTCAGCTCCTGTTCAACAGGGGCATGTAATTACAATTCTTGATCTAATATTTCACAGCAGGGCCCTGTGAGGGCTTACAGTGTTTTGGCCACAGCAACACCTAAGGCCCAAATTTCTGCTGAGTATATAGGGCAGGACCCTACTTTCAAACATCTAACTTACAAACGACTCCTACTTGCAAACGGAAGGAGACAACAGGAAGTGAGATGAAATCTACCCCTAAGGAAGGGAAATTCTCTCCTGTAAGAGTTAATATGGGAAAACAATTTTTCCTTTCCACTGATGCTTTCCAATCCTTGTTCCACAAAAAAACACAAATTTTCAAAAAACATTTTTCATTGGGACAAAAAAGTGAGGTGAAATCTTCTGAAGAGGAGGAAAGACGCAAAACAAATGTCACAGGGGTGATAACCCTTCCCTATGTTTTCCAAAAAGCTTAGAAAAGATTTTTTGGCTGGAGCTAAACACATTAAAAATGTTCAAAATTACAAACAGATTCTACTTAACAACAAACCTACAGTCCCTGTCTTGTTTGCACCGCCTGTATACTGCTGTTCAGAGTATATAGGGACCTTTCCTTATTTTAATTTGGGTGCGGGGTTCCCCTTAATATCCATACAAGACCCAAAGGGCCTGGTAATGGACTGGGGGGTACCCATGCCGTTTGTCTCACTGATTTTCATCCATATTGCCATGACCCGACATGACATTAAACCCGCAAGCAGTTTTAAATGAGATTTTTTCCTTTAAAAATGACATTTGGTGCAGGGACTGTTCTAAACATGGGAAACACGCGTCACTTTACAGGCATACTATAGACACCCCCCAGGTACGATATTTAAAGGAATATTTCACTTTTTTTTTTTTACTTTAAGCATCATTAAAATCACTGCTCCCGAAAAAACGGCCGTTTTTAAAAGTTTTTTTTGCATTGATACATGTCCCCTGGGGTAGGACCCGGGTCCCCAAACCCTTTTTAGGACAATACCATGCAAATTAGCCTTTAAAATGAGCACTTTTGATTTCGAACGTTCGAGTCCCATAGACGTCAATGGGGTTCTAACGTTCGTGCGAACTTGCGGTCCGTTCGCGGGTTCTGGTGCGAACCGAACCGGGGGGTGTTCGGCTCATCCCTAGTGATTACAATGACTTATTTCTGGGTCAGAAGGCGAAACTACACTCTTTTGATCGCTGCTGCAAATATTTGATCGCAACCACTTAGAATTTTATTATTTTTGTTTATTTGCAGATATGCAAATTTGTATTTCTACTTATGATATTTAAAGGCGTTCGATAAGAAATAGTGTCCCTGGGTTAGCAGCAGGAGGAAATCGTTCAGCTGAAATCACACACTTTCATTCCGGCATGTCAGTCCCGACTGCAGGGGCAATTTCAGAGACATCTGTGCAGGTTTCTGCGCTGATATCAATACAAATTGCACCCCAAAGTCACACCAATTAAAACAGTGCAATTGTCACTGCTTTGACATGTCAAATCGCACCAATGTGAACTAAAGCTGACACAAACACTGCCTATCCACCAGCTGAATTCATTACCTGCAATTCTCCACAGCTGTTATATATAAAGATTCTACCTTTATCATTTACTTGCAGGTGTGCAGAAGCCTAGGTTTACATTGAAGCAATTTGTCATGCAATTTGAGAGATCAAATTGCATGACTATTGGCAGCAATGACACTGTTCCAATCGATGCAACTTTTTTTGTGGCACCGCACCAATTTGCTAAAGTAGTTCCTGCACTACTTTTGCCGATTTCTGGTGCGACTTCAATAGACATTTGTGTATGAAGCCACACGGATGTCTATCAAGTAGCACCTAAAATCACGCTGACCTTGCTACTTTGAAATCGTGCTACTTCAAGTGAAGTAGCGCGATTTCAAAGTAGCATCAATGTGAACCAGGGCAAAGAGATTAGTTTTTTGGTGCACAAATACATATTGAAATAAAATATAAGATATTGCACTTTCCCAAAACCACCACCCACAAACTAAAGAGAAGAAAGTAGAAGAAAAACCACAACAAGGCTCAATAATGTACTTTTATTTTACCAGCAGAAAAACAAAAAATTACATTCATTTACTAGCTTCAAAAAATTTTGGACAGGATATATGGTGCTACATTTAGCAATGGGATTTTAAGGGCCCTGCTCATAGGAGCTTACAATCTAAAATTAGAAAAAACCTTAGAGTGGACACAGCTTTAATTTCTGTGTATAATGGGCAACACATCACATTGTTATCTGCAAGATTATAGAAACATACTTAACAGTCATTCTTACAAAGCATTCCAACATAATATTACAAAAGACTTATTCAAAACACCCACCACCAGCCCACAATCCACACATACATACATTGGTGACCATGTTCTGCTGGAAGCTGCATTTCGGTGTACACAATTAAACGAGATTAAAAAAAAGAGTGGATCAGCAGATGCTTCCAAACGATGTTTGCATGATCAGACAGGAACAATACACACACAACATTGACAGCATGGCCACATAAACCCACTTTTGATTGAAAAAATGCACAAGAATTTCATCAAATCTCCCAATAGCATTCCTTCTCCCCCACAAATCACAGCAAAAAACCTGACCTTCTCAGGCCAATCGAACCCCCTACTGCAGGCCTTTATATAAGAGAGGTTGTATTGTTAGCACACTGACATACCCAATAGAAGTACACGCCCACCAGTATCTTTCAATCTGTCTCTTCATGTATGTCTAAAGTGATTGCACCTGATGGGCAGGAACACATAATAGTATTCGCAACTGTGTTAGCCCTTGGCTATGTGCATCAAATCTCCAACTACAGGACAAAGATCAAAGTCCATTTGCATCCACATAAACAAAGCAACAGTTTTCTAAGTATATGTACCCGTGCAGTGTAAACCCTAAAATTTGAATTGTCCAAGTCCCTGGGCATGATTAGTGCTAATAAACATTAACATCAGTCCCTGGCTGCAATGAGCTTCCAATATAAAGTCCAAAATTAATGTTCTTACATTAGAACCTATTTCGACAGGGGACAAATAAAATGCCAGCATGTCTTTGGATTGTGGTGAGAAACCCACACAGGGATAACATATAAACTTCAACACAAGGATTAGCATGTTGGGGAATTGAACCAACATCCCAGGTGCTGCTAGACAGAACTGCTACCCACTTACCCACCAGGCATCCCCACACATGTTCTCTGCATCTCGGTGGTGTGAACCAGCCCTAAGTCCATAGCCATGCTCAGTGTCACAAGCAATATACAATAAATTGGCCTAAGAATTGGGATGCCTGCCTTTAAACGCACATGAACTGTAATGGCATCCCAGTATTAGTATTGGGTTCAAAACTCATTTGGCCCACCCTTTGCAGCTATAACAGCTTCAACTCTTCTTGTCCACAAGGTTTAGGAGTGTGTCTATGGGAATGTTTGACCATTCTTCCAAGTGCATTTGTGAGGTCAGGCACTGATGTTGGACGAGAAGGCCTGACCTACAGTCTCCTCTCTAATTCATCCCCAAGGTGTTCTGCTGTGTTGAGGTCAGGACTCTGTGCAGGCCAGTCAAGTTCCTCCACCCCAAAATCACTCATCCATGTCTTTATGGACCTTGCTTTGTGTACTGGTCCAAATGATTTGGTGGAGGGGTAATTATGATTTGGGGTTGTTTTTCAGGGGTTGGGCTTGGCTTCTTAGTTCCAGTTAAGGGAACTCTTAAGCCATCAGCATACCAAGACTTTGGACAATTTCATGCTCCCAACTTTGTGTGAACAGTTTGGGGAAAGCCCCTTCCTGTTCCAACATGTTTGCACACCAGTGCACAAAGCAAGGTCCATAAAGACATGGATGAGCAAGTTTGGGGTGGGGAAACTTGACTGGCCTGCACAGAGTCCTGGCCTCAACCCGATAGAACACCCTTTGGCTGAATTAGAGTAGAGACTGCGAGCTAGGCCTTCTCATCCAACATCAGTGCCTGGCCTCACAAATGCACTTCTGGAAGAATGATCAAACATTCCCATAGGCAGACTAAACCTTGTGGACAGCCTTCCCAGAAGCTGTTCTAGCTGCAAAGGGTAGACCAAATCAAATTTTAACCCTACGGACTAAGACTGGGCTGCCATTAAAGTTCATGTGTGTGTAAAGGCAGGTGTCCCAATACTTTTGGCTAAATAGTGTATCTGGAAAAGACTTACAATGGTGGTGGAACGCTCCTACACATAACTACTACATTTAGACATAAATATAGGACCTGGGTGATGAGACATCTTCTCCACTTGCAGTAACATGGTTGGGATTTGAACCTCAGCGATAACTAAGCAGAAGTTCTAACCTCTAAGCCACGGAGCTGCCACATGTGAGAGTCTACTACACATAACTACACATAAATACACATAAAAACACATAAATACTGCATTTCTATGGACATACAAGTGATGGAATTACATTACTCAAGAGTTATTCTTCTTGATTTATTCTGTGATATTTGGTGTTTTTTTGTGGGTGAGAGTAAAATATTACCCTCAAATTTTTGGGAATTACATTTTGAATTCTGATGTTGGTACACATATCACATTTTTTGGGCTCAAATTATGAATATTTGGAAATAATAAAAAGCACAAAAAAATGTGATTCATTTTAAATTTGCATCAGCAGTGGTATTGTTTGTGGATTATAAAGACTCCTGTGTGAGTTTAGGTTAAAGATTGTTGTGAGATGAGGAGTAACAAGTGAAAGTGACAGAGAAAAATATATTTTATCAAAACATCAAAATATTCCACATTGTAGCATTCTTAAAATCAAAATATTTTAAGTAGAAGCAACAATGTTGCAAAGGAATATTTATTTCACAGAAAGATACATTTCATCTCAACATTAAAAGGTTTTTTTGTGAAAGTTAGAATTGTTCCATTAGAATCAGTGACTGAAACTTCATTTGGACTAAATTAGAGCAGATTTTTTAAATTCAATCCTTTTTATTAAATTTTCAAGGTATACAAATACATAAATCAGCATCACGTTTTAATATGAATATAAAATCATTTCCGGAGGCCCGGCACGGCCCCCTCTAATAACTCACACAATTACCGTCATACCTTTTTTTATTTTACTCATTCCCTTTGTACCCACCCCTCCCCCCCCCCACCCTCTGGCTCTATCAAGAGAAACTCTAACACTATACCGCTATAATCTAATCTACAGTTGAAAGATATTTCGACAATTACAGATTACCCTTCCATACCTTTCCCACATACCTAGTCTCAAGACACTTTACGGCCCAGCCTACAGGAACCCCCAGTCAATACCCAGCCTACAGGCACCCCCGGTCAAAACCCAGCCCCTGGAGCCACGGTTCCCATATATTCCTAAACTTCCTATAGCTTCCTCTTCTAATATAAGATATTCTCTCTGTTCTCACCAGCACATTCATAGTTCTAACCCAACCCTCCAGGGTAGGGGGGGCCGCTGAAAGCCAGGACTGTGCTATCAGTTTCCTCGCTTGATAGAGGCATCTTACCACTGCTGTAATTTTAAGTTTATTTCCCATGTTCTGACCAATTAAACCCAGCACGCACGCCTTAGCCTCTGAATCCAGACTTATCCCGAACCTAGATTCAATAATCTTCAGGATCTCGGACCAAATTAGAGCAGATTTTAACTTCCAAAAAATGGTCTCTAATTAGCTCTCATTTTGGTATTTACTATAGCTCCAGGTAAAAAATACACTGGAGATAAAATGAGAGTTATTTTCAGGTCTGAGCATGCTCAGTTGTGTTGGCACCTAGTTGTCCAAAACGGGGAATTTTTCACTTTTCAGACTTTTAAAGATATTTCAGTGTAGAAATCACTTTTTCACACAGTTTAAAAGCAGATAAGCTTTAAATAATATACCGCATATTTCAGTACCATTTAGACAATTATATCATGTGCTAAACATTATTTCCATGTGCAATTCTCTAGGTTTTAGCAGAGTAATGCCCCGTACACACGGTCGTATTTTCCGATGGAAAATGTCCGATCGGAGCGTGTTGTCGGAAATTCCGACCGTGTGTGGGCTCCATCGGACATTTTCCATCGGATTTTCTGACACACAAAGTTGGACAGCAGGAGATAAAATTTTCCGACAACAAAATCCGATTGCGTCAATTCCGACCGTGTGTGGCCTGTTCCGACGCACAAAGTGCCACGCATGCTCAGAAGAAATTCCAAAACGGGACAGCTCGTTCTGGTAAACTTAGCATTCGCAATGGATACAGCACTTTCGTCACGCTGCAATGTTAAAAAAGGTTTAATACAGCGCACTCTCTTCTTCTTTATAATGTGACAAGAATTAAGTAGTTTTGCTGCTCATATTCACACACACTTCTCACAAACTTTTATTTGTGTTTTTTTTAGTGGGATTCCCTGAATATATTGTTATTAGTTGTCACATCTGACTGACAGTTTTATATTATTTTTTTTTTTTTTTTTTGGATTTTCAGCCTTTTTTTTTCTTTAATGTTTGGATTTTTTCCAAGGCTGATCTTTGTTCAATGTTATTTTTATTTTTACTCCAGAATATTTTTGGGTGTGTTTTGTGTGTCAAGTTACCCCAACACCATTGATATCTTTTATTATTTAATCTCAAGGAGATTGTTTGGTGTTGGTGTCCCTTGTTCATTTCACATTGTATATTAGAAATGTACCTGAATCCTCACAAACCAACTGTCCTTTTGGAAGTAAAACACATAGGAGAGTATAATTCAAAACAAAAATTCCTTTATTGAGGGATCAGAACCAAACAAAGAGGAAGGCAACACTGGATCAACAGGAGAAATTAGCGAAGCCTGGGACCCCCATGGCAGACATTAATTCTTCAACATCAAAATTGGTGGCCTGAGGAGTCCATATGTAAGGGAGGGCAGTCTGATCCAGAATTCGCAGAGATCCAGATAGCAGCAAATGACATCTGTGTCCCCAGGCTGTAGTACCACAAGAGGCTGCATCTTTTGGTCGACCAGACTGAACCCAGGGCAATCACTGTCTGGTCTTCCTTCCACGCTTCCTTCCGGGCTGTGGCTGTGCAGTTGGAGATGTGGCAGGAGGAGGAGTAGGACCTGGAGGAGGAGGAGGACTGGGAGGACCTGGAGGAGGACTGGGGGGACCTGGAGGAGGACTGGGGGGACCTGGAGGAGAGGGAGGACGAGGAGGAGGAACTGCAGGAGGAGGAGGAGGACCATCACAAAGGTGTGTCTGAGGTGTCATTTGGCCCCTCATACCTTTCTCAAGAGCCTCCAATATGAGGGCCTCACACATGACTTGTTGGCCCTTCTCCATCCTCTGCATTTTATATGCAATGAAGGCAGCAATGTTCTCCTCCTAGGTGTGGGGTGCTCCCAGGACCTCTGTAGCCCTCCAAAAGAATCCTATAGCAGCCTCCTCTAGGGCACTCCTCCTACTGCCACTTTCTCTTTTCAGGGGGGGTGGAGGGACCTGCAGATCAGCCAGCTGGCTCGGCCTGGCCACCTCCTGGCTGAGACTTCCCTGTGTATGAAAAAAGGGACATGGTTTTAGTTGTTGCTTCATCAATCACAATCCTAAATTAGTACTCCCAACTAACATCTAGTTAACATCATTGATTGGACAAGCAGAAATATTTAGAGGAATGCTATACCTGGCTCAATCTGGGCTCCTCCACATATCGCCTGGAAGGCCCAGGTTGGGCGTCAGAAGCCTCAGCCGGGGGGGAAGGAAGCGTGGAAGGAAGACTGGAGAGGGATGCCTGGGTTCAGTCTGGCCTGCCAGAAAGTGCAGCCTGTCGTAGTACAACATCCTGGGGACATAGATGTCATCTGCTGCTCCAGATCTCTGTGAATCCAGGACTTTCTTGCGCTCCCTCAGATATGTGCTTCTCAGGAAACCAATTAATATCTTTAAATAAGTGATGTCTGCCGTGGGGATCACCTGCTTCACAATTTCACACAATTGCTCCAGTGCTGCCTTCCTCTTTGCTTGGTTCTTGAAATGGGGGTGGTTAATCTCCCACAGACATGGCAGCTCCCTTAGCATCTCTAGGAATACTGACATGAAGTCATTATCTTTGAGTAGCATATCCATGTTCACTGCAAGACACAACACAAGACAAAGCCTAATGTCAGACAAAACTCTCCTAATCTTGTTACAATATAGGCCTCAATCTAGAAGCAGTATAGGCACAAGTTTGTCTCTTACCTTCGTTCTTACGATCGGCGCGTCCAATGCTCCTTCCTCCGCTCACAGATCGTACGTAATACGCACGCGTGTTACGCTTTATACACACTGCGCATGCGTGTAACTCCGCCCGCCCCTGACGTTCTTTCTAGTCTATTCCCCGCCCCTTTTCGTTTGGCGCAGTGGGTGAAGAGCATGATGGCGGAGTTCGAGCAGGTGTGTGCTAATTATAGCAACGAGGAGGAGGAGGAAAGCCCACATCCAGGCACGTCCCGATCCAGAAGGAGACGTTTTAAGGCCACAAATATGTCCTTTGGGGAGATGTTGGAGATGGTCGACATCATGAGGAAGTCTGACTATGACGGGAAGTATGGGCCTTACCCCAACCCCAACATCAGAAAGGCCAGGATCATGGCGAAAGTGATCAAAAGCCTTCACAGGAATTTCGGGGTACGAAGATCTAAAGATCAGCTGAAGTTGAGAGAGCCAGAGCAGTACCGAAAGATCCGGAGAGTGCTGCAAAAAAGTAAGTAGTTGTGCTGTGTTCCTATTCTTTCTGTCTTTATTACGTTCGTGCTGCTCCATATGCTTTTATTAATTGTAACGTTTAAAAGGGCAAATTTAATGTTCATGGGCCCATTATTCGTTCGTATCAAACATTTTTCTTTCGGCCTCTAGAACACCATTGTTTAGGCCATATGCATTTTCCCACATTTTTTTGGGGCCTACTTGGATGCCAAATATTTGTTTGTGTAGATGGGTTTGTTACTAGAATGAAATGCAAACTAGATTGTGTGTAAGGAGAGGACACTGAGCAGCTGTTTTCACATCTGGACACTGGAGCACTAGTGTGGGACACCAGAACACCATTTTTATTAGGGGGCCCCTCACAGGTGCTTTCAGTGTATACTATAGGGGGGGCTACATCTGTGAAGCTTGTACCAAACAGGTAAAGTATTGCAGCTTGACAAAGGGCAATAAAAAAAATACATCTTGGAACTCGGCTAAAATAGACAATTGTACCCCACTTCCAAGCAATGTTTCCTATTTCTAGTTCTGCCATCAAATATCTGTGTGCTAATTATAACATTTTTGTTTTACATAGGGGAGAAAAGACTCGGAGGACACCCCTCATCCGAGGAGACCAGAGACCCCCCACCTCTGGAAGAAGGGGAACTTACACCAACACAAGAAGAGCAGGAGGAAGAAGAAGATGTGGTGGAGATTGGCACCACAACAGGTGAGTGTCTGCGACCACAGACTCAGGTAAAAGAGATGGATGGTGGCAGATTTTTGAGACCTGTTTTTTTTTTCTTTCTCTCTTTTTAGGTGATCGTGATGTGAGGGATAGAGAACGCTTTACTTCAGAAAGTGCCCAGATCCTGATCGGGGAGATCATGGGGTGTAATGCCGAACTGCAAAACAACCAGCAAAAAATCCATGATGTTATTAAAAAAAATAATAACATCATTGATGTTTTGGGGCGAATTTAAACCCCACAAAATCACTTTTTGTATTGTGGTCCAATCTTTTATATTTTTTTGCAATGTTTTGAAAAGCCAAATTTGGAGGATGCACACAGTGTGCCAACATGTGCTATCTGCCATCACGGGAGATCAATGGACGCGTTTTGGGGGTGCAACCCCTTCCTCAATTATAAAGTAGTGTTGAGGAAGGGCTTGCTCCCCCAAAACACGTCCCTTGATCCCCCTGATGGCAGATAGCACATGTTGACATTGGGAAATTGGTGTGCATCTTCCAAATTTGTCTTTTCCAGGGGTGATTTCCCCCATCTGAACGCTATATCAAACCCAGTTCCTAAATACTGATGTCTGATATAGCCTTCAGGTTTTACCTAATGTGAACTTTGTAAGTTCAAGTTTTTTGGCTTTCTTGTTGGTTTTACACAGGCCTGTTTTATCTTAAATGGACATTTCGATTTTTGATAATGCTACTCCAAAAATTGTTATACAACAAACATGTTGGTTTGTTTTAAAAACCTTTGGTAAATGCACATGTGATTGTGCAGGTATAAAAAAGTGGCTTACTCAAGAATGTGTGGATTATTGTCTCAACACTACAACACTTTTGGGGTGATGTAATAGCTGTTTGATGCAAAAGTGGGGGTTATTTCCTAAGGGCAAATCCTCTTTGCACTACAAGTGCAGTTTCAGTGCAGTTGCAAGTGCACTTGTAGTGAAATGTGTTTTTGCATTTAGGAAATAACAGCCAACAGTGCTTTGTATAAGGTTACTGACATTTTCTGTACTCAAAACATTTCTGTCAGGGTCAGCTAAAACAAACACAAGCAGTAAATGTCCACAAAGATTTTCTTTTTTTTTTATTTGAAAAAGGCTTCACATATTGTCTGGCATATTGATAGCCCCCCTACCCGCAAAGAACTCCAGATAGCGTAACCGGACATCACAGGCACTCAGGGAGGGCAAGCCAGGACGGCCACTTTCAAGCGCAGTCAGTGTGGTTTGATGTAGGATTCCGGCCTCGGGCCCAACTGAGCCAGCATAGTTGGCCGAATGTTTCCGTAAAAAGTTATGGAGAACACAGCACGCAAGTATTATATGGTTCAGTTTATACTCCGCCATATGGATAGGTGTCATAAATAGGCGGAACCGGCTGGCCAGGATTCCAAATGTGTTCTCCACCACTCTTCGTGCTCTGGCCAACCAGTAATTAAAAACCCTCTGTTCCGGAGTGAGGGTCCTCATCGGGAATGGCCGCATCAGGTGGTCCCCCAGCACAAATGCTTCATCAGCAACGAACACAAATGGAAGTCCTTCCACATTGTCCTCTGGAGGTGGCAAGTCCAAGCTGCCATTCTGGAGATGCCTGCAGAACTCCGTCTGGGCGATGACTCCATCATCGGACATCCGGCCATTCTTCCCCACGTCCACATACAAGAAGTCGTAATTAGCCGACACCACCGCCAACATCACTATACTATTAAACCCCTTGTAATTATAATAGTACAACCCTGAGTTGGGTGGTGGGACGATGTGGACGTGTTTCCCATCAATTGCCCCTCCGCAGTTAGGAAAGTCCCACCGCTGGGCAAAGTGGGAGGCCACAGTCTGCCATTCCTGTGGTGTGGAAGGAAACTGTTGAGGAAAAAACAATAAACATTACTATTTTTACTCTGAAACACGGCAAGCAGATTAGACACAAACATTATGGGGCAACCTCCAGATAGCATTTATTAAGGGGAATTTAACAAGGCCAAAGTATAAGGTACACCTATCATATTCCCCCCCCCCCTCTCATGGGCCATTTCTAACATTATGGGGTGTGTGGAAATCTTGGACAGGTAACCCTTTTCACTTCATTGAGAGATGAATGCCTAAATAATGGGTATTACTTTGAACAGCCCCTCCTTAGTTACACTATTGGCAGACCACTGGACAGGTAAGAAGTGTCATAATACAAAGATATAAATACACAATGTACACATTTGAGGACATTTTGACATTCTACTATTACCTATCAAGATAATAATAGGATACAAAAAGGCCAAAGTATAAGGTACACCTATCATATTCCCCCTCCACCCCCCCTCTCATGGGCCATTTCTAACATTATGGGGTGTGTGGAAATCTTGGACAGGTAACCCTCTTCACTTCATTGAGATATGAATGCCTAAATAATGGGTATTACTTTGAACAGCCCCTCCTTAGTTACACTATTGGCAGACCACTGGACAGGTAAGAAGTGTCATAATACAAAGATATAAATACACAATGTACACATTTGAGGACATTTGGACATTCTACTATTACCTATCAAGATAATAATAGGATACAAAAACTTTAAACAGTACCATTGGAAAGTATACAGGCAAGCCCTTGCACTACATGCTTTGGGGAATTCATCCATAAATCTGACCAGTAAAGAGGTGGGTATAGTGTGTATGGGTTTGGCAAAGTCAGCAGATAGATGATTGAGGATAGATAGAGAATTGGGATCAGCTGACTTAGCAGTTGGGGGAGGGAGGGTTACTAAAAATTATTTGGGGACACCACAAAAAAAAGCCTCTGGCACTCTGCCTGAATTTAAATCAAAAATAACATTACCAAACATTTTAGGGGGTGTTTGGGGTAAAGCACTACTATGGAGCTGATAAAATACATTGTTAAGTGACTACATGAGGTGAATATAGGGCAGGAGACACCATGCTGGGGAGGTTATTGAAGGGCAACTATGTATGAAGAAGGGTATGGCGCTGTTCCTTTATCTAAATGATAGTTCCCTACCTGCGTGTTTGTATATTTCTAGTTCAAAACAAGATTAATGTATATAAATTCCTAGGTATAAACAAGACGTACAAGTATCAGATAGTGGTATCCTTAGAAAATATTTTTCACAATGTTAGACAAGCTATAAATAATAAACAAACTTTAAATATCTATATAAAATAATAGTGTTGGTGTCAAATTCCATGCATGGTATTGCTGGTTTATATTCCAAATAACATTTGGTGTGAAAGGAGGGGGAGGGGAGGGGAGGGGGGGAGGGGAGGGGAGGGGAGGGGGGAGGGGGGGGAGGGGGATGGGGGTGAAAAGGGGGGGAAGGGGAAGGAGAGGGGGGAGGGGAGTGGGAGGTCAAACAATGGTAAAGGGAGTGAAAAGTATCCTAGAATCACTCCTATTAAAGTGCAAGCGTGCTATCAAGTTCAAAAAAGTCCTTATTGTGCAATAAACTTTTAGTCAAATCCGTTTAAATCCTTACTAGTATAATATCTTGGTATATATCTTGTGCAGTATCTTGGTGCATGTGATGTTGTGATTATGATCCTTGCTTTAAAAGTGCAGCCACTCACCGGATCACTTCACCCCTGCAGGGGTATCAGGCAGTTACAGTTTTGCGCCACTGTACGGCAATCTATGGCAGACTCAGGATCGTGATGTGTCATATGAAAAGAGAGAAGGAGTGCCCATAGCGTAAAATCGTTTTAAAAAAGATTTATTAAACAAGTGGAGAGGTACTCACAATTTCACAGTATGAATCAAGCAAAGTAGTAAAACGTCACGGTTAACCTTCAGCTCTGATAAGTAAGTAGTGTTGGGAAGCACAGATTAGGCCTAATCGCGCTAAATTGCCGTGAATTAGCGCTAATTTGCGGCAATTTGCGCGAATTAGCGCCATATCGCTATAGTAAATGACCCCCACTGTGTTCTTCCTTGTTTGTGTTCCTCCGATGTATATTTTTTTGCCACACACTTTAGTTTAATCTGGATTTGTCTATCAAGTCTGTATTAGTATGTATGGTAAATAGTTTTATATGAGCCATGGGTCATATCCACGCTTTACAAATCATCATATCACTTGTATGCAATATGCATTTGTAAGGGAAGATAGTGGCAAAAACGATTACTGGACACAAACTCATAAGGATATGGAGACCTGAATGCTCTACAAACTATGAGCCATATGGAATGTAATAACAACCATGAGCTACTACCACCACTAAAATAATGAACAGGATTTGAACCAAAATATATGCTTTCATTTTATGAATAGTGCTGCCACAAATACTGCAGTGCAAAGTTTCTGTGGCTAAGAGACAAATTGAGACAAAAGGGTCATGATATGTCCAAGCCAAGGTTTTCTTATGGTTTTAATTTATAGCCAATAAAAGCTACAACTTTTTTATTCCTAAGAACTCAGCTGGTATATTTTTATTTAGATGTAAAATAAGTAAAGTATTGAAGGAAAGGCTAATAGGGAATAGAAAGATATTGAAGGAAGGGCTCTGACATACAGCAATGTTTGTGGTTTAAAGTTTCTTTTTTTTAATAATATACAATTGTGAACCAAAATTGGCACTCTCGGATCCCTTCGAGTCTCGCTGGGTTCCCTAATAAGGACATAAAAATAATATTTCATCTACTTACTTTAATGCTCTCTAGGTCTTTGACTTAGAACAAGTATACAGATCAGGCAAGTCTAAAACTGGTTTTACACATCCATTATTATTTTTTTTCGTTTAATCGGTGGGTTAAACAAAAAAAAGCTGGCAGTTCCCTGAATCAACACAATGATGTGTGATTGCTAATCGAACGCTGGTTTTCTAGCAACACTTTTCAACAGAGGTTGGTTGTTCGACTGGCTTCTGTTGAACAGACAGCGGTACACATGTACTGAAAGTTAGCCAGTTCCTGCTGAACTGTCTGACTTTTGGTACGTGTATACTGGGCTTGAGAAAAGTCTGATGTTTTTATTAACATAACTGTTCCAGATCAGTGATTTAAGGCAATAAGAGCACCATGACATTTTCAGAAGAAGAGGTCAAAAAAGGTGACCTTGTTTCTTTTATGACAGATTTTCTTTACATATTATATGTTTCTACTGAACAAAAGCAAAATCCCACTGCTTTTGAATCAAGACCATTTTAATGTAAACCTATTACCAAACTGGGTGATTTAGAACTCAGTATATGATGTTAAGTGCATACGCAGTGGTTATGTTTCCTGAAGAAGTCACGCTCGGGCCTATTGCTCACCATTTCGTAAGCGTTCTCATTGGTCCAAAAGGTTGCCTGTCATATTAATGCGTATGTAAAAGCAAAACTTTTTTTTGTCATAGGTAAATACATTTACCTGTTTGTGAATAAATGCAAACATGCCAATATGTCCTTACATCCACTTTTGCAAGGGTATGACGTTTGAAGTGTATAGCTAGAACTAAATTTTTATCTATGGTGCTAGACAATATCTGTAGCTAAAAGTGACACACAATACCGTAACACAGAGAAAACTGGAAAAAAAAGTAAACAAAAAAGCTAGAATAGTTACCTGATTATATTCAAAGACCACAGACAAAACAAATAAGAAAATGACTCAAATAAATTGCGTTCTGTGATCCATGACCTACTGGCAATTCTCAATGTGTGGCTGTATATTACCTGTGTCCCCCTAGATGGCACATCTTAGTAAGAAACTGTAGTTAATATGGCTTCTCATGTCACAGAAATATATGATGATATTTCACAATGTGTCAACTGTTTACATCAATGGCTGGTCTGTTTGACCCATGGAGCGTTTAAGATTAAGGTCAGCTAGATAATAAATTGGAAGGGCAATTCATTTTATATTGACAGCATGATCAAGAATTAACTGTATGTTAGAGATCTAGAAATAGGATTTCATCCATATTTGTTTTGCTTAATAAATAAAGTATAACTAAAGCCAAGAATAACAATGTAATATATTACAGGTTACCAGTTTTCATTTTTTACTTTGCAGGATTTCCAGAAGAAAATAAAGTGAAAAAAAGCCTAAAAAGAAAACTAATGTAGTATATAAATTTTTTTTTATAGATTTACTTATACTCTAAGGCTACATAAAAGGTAAAGTAAAATAACAGTAGAAAAAAATTACAGTAATAACAATTAATCTAAAATTGTAATAAAGTTTTAACCAATGGACTGAATGTATAAGTATATTAAATTATTTACTTTTTTTGTGCAGACAGGAATATCATCCAGCCAATTAACATGAGATATTGGTTTGAAAATAAGTGCTTGTGTTGTGTTTATACCTCCACATTTACAATTAGTAATGCTATTAATGGCTTCTGTACTTAGTGTTACTAATTATATTGCTATGAACCAAGTATGTTAAAAATAGAAATTGCCATCAACTACCAATTACAGCTTAATGAGAGCACATAAACAGACACTGTAACACATTTCAAAATTATTATAATGTGTATTGCTCTAGTAATCATAAAAATGACCAAACCTTGATAAGAAGTACTGATCAAAAATATAATTTGGAAGCAATTATAAGAAAATGAATGGGAAATATTCATCTAGAGTTATGACTAGGAGTGTTTGAGTATCACTCGAGAGCTTGTATATGAAAATTACTCACTATCCAGTGTACATAGTTATGCCCCGTACACACGGTCGGACATTGATCGGACATTCAGACAACAAAATCCTATGATTTTTTCCGACGGATGTTGGCTCAAACTTGTTTTGCGTACACACGGTCGCACAAAGTTGTCGGAATTTCCGATCGCCAAGAACGCGGTAACGTCAACCACGTACGACGAGACTAGAAAAGGCCATTTCAGAACCAAGCGCGGCACCCTTTGGGCTCCTTTTGCTAATCTCGTGTTAGTAAAAGTTTGGTGAGAGACGATTCGCGCTTTTTCAGACTCGTGGTTTTCAGATCGTTTTCTGCTATTCAGTTTGTGTTTGTGGGTTTGTATCTGCTCTTCAGTGCGTGCAGCAAGCTACGCGTGACTTTGATTAGTAATTGTGTTCTTGTTCATTCGTTACTGTTTTTCAGGTCGCTCTTCACAGGCCTTGCTGTTCTTCAGTGCGTTCTGTTACTTCGTTCTGAGCAGCCGACTGTTTTCTAGCCATGTTGCGTATACGTACTCCTCGTAGAGTTCGCACTGTGCGGAGCTTGGTGTTGGGGTCCTGACCTTGACACAAGTCCAGTCCATGAACAAGGTGGGGAGGAGTTCATGGACCAAGAATTGGTTGCTCCAGCGTGACCAGTTCTGTCATATGCCTTTGCTCCGTGAGATCCGTGAGAACAATCCTGATGATTTCAGGAACTTTCTCCGGATGACGGACCCCATATTTCACCGTTTGTTGGCTTCGCTGACCCCCTATATCAGCAGGCAGGATACCTGCATGAGGCAAGCCATCACTCCGGAGCAGAGGCTCGTCGCCACCCTGCGGTACTTGGCGACGGGGAGAAGCCTGCAGGACTTGAAGTTCTCAACAGGCATCTCCCCCCAGGCTCTGGGTATCATTATCCCAGAGACCTGTTCTGCCATCATCCAGGTCCTGCAGAAGGAGCATATGAAGGTAAGATTTTTATCCTTTAACCTCACATTTTATTGTATATAATGTTTAATAATGTATTGTATTTCTTTCCTCATTCCCTAATTACCATGGTTGTAATATGCTGTGAATGTCCCCTTTGTCCTCATGCATGCTGGATTTTTATGTAATTATTTTTGTTGTCCTTCATATTTGCCTTCACTTACCTCCCCAGCATGCTCTCCTGGCCCTATATTCACCTCATGTAGTCACTTAACAATGTATTTTATCAGCTCCATAGTAGTGCTTTACCCCAAACACCCCTAAAATGTTTTTAAATGTGATTTGTGCTTTAAATTCTGGCAGAGTGCCAGAGGCTTTTTTTGGGGGTCCCCAAATCATTTGGAACCCTCCCCCCCCCCAACTACTAAGTCAGCTGATACCAATTCTCTATCTATCCTCAATCATCTATCTGCTGACTTTGCCAAGCCCATACACACTATACCCATCTCTTTTGTGGTCAAATGTATGGATGAATTCCCCAAAGCATGTAGTGCAAGGCCTGCCTGTATAATTTCAAATGGTACTGTTTAAAGTTTTAGTATACATATATATACATATATATATATATTATTATCTTGATAGGTAATACCAGAATGTCCAAATGTGCTCAAATGTGTACAGTATGTATTTATATCTTTGTTTTATGACACCTCTTACCTGTCCAGTGGGCTGCTAATAGTGTAACTAAGGAAGGGCTGTTCCAAGTAATACCCATTATTTAGGCATTCATCTCTCAATGGAGTGGAGAGGGTTACCTGTCCAAGAGCTCCCCCCCTATAATGTTAGAAATGGCCCATGACGGGGGGGAGGGGGAATATGATAGGTGCACCTTATACTTTGGTCTTTAAAAATTCCCATTAATAAATGTTATCTTGATGTTGGCGAAGAATGTTTGTGTCTAATCTGCTTTCCATGTTTATGTGCAAAAAGACTATTTTTTTTGTTTTCCTCAACAGTTTCCTTCCACGCCACAGGAATGGCAGACTGTGGCCTTCCACTTTGCCCAGCGGTGGGACTTTCCTAACTGAGGAGGGGCAATTGATGGGAAACACGTCCACATCGTCCCACCACCCAACTCGGGGTCGTACTATTATAATTATAAGGTGTTCAATAGTATTGTGATGTTGGCGGTGGTGTCGGCTAATTACGAGTTCCTGTTTGTGGACGTGTGGAAGAATGGCCGGATGTCTGATGGTGGAGTCATCGCCCAGACGGAGTTTTACAGGCGTCTCCAGAATGGAAGCTTGGACTTGCCACCTCCAGAAGAGAATGTGGAAGGACTCCCATTCATCTTCGTTGCAGATGAAGCATTTGCGCTGGGGGACCATCTTATGCGGCCATTCCCGATGAGGACTCTCACCCCGGACCAGAGGGTTTTTAGTTACCGGCTGGCCAGAGCCAGAAGAGTGGTGGAGAACACATTTGGAATCATGGCCAGCCGGTTCCGCCTATTTCTGACACCCATACATATGGCGGAGTATAAACTGAATCATATTATCCTGGCGTGCTGTGTTCTACATAACTTTTTACGTCAACATTCTGCCAACTATGCTGGTCTCCTCAGATGAGGGGTGTCCTCCTAGACTTTTCTCCCCTATGTGAAAAAAAGGGAAACTTAGCACACAGATATTTGATGGCAGAACTATAAATATGAAACATTGCTTGGAAGTGGGGTACAATTGTCTATTTTGGTTGAGTTCCAAGATGTAGAATTTTTAAGTCCTTTGTCAATCTTCAATACTCTACCTGTTTTCTACAAGCTTTACAGATGGAGACACCCCTCTAGTATACACTGGAGCACCTGTGTGGCCCCCCTAATAAAAAGGGTGTTCTTGTGTCCCACACTAGTGCTCCAGAGTCCAGCTGTGAAAACTGCTGCTGAGTGTCCTCTCCTTACACAGAATCTAGTTTGCTATTCGTTCTAGTAACAAACACATCTACACAACCAAATTAGTTTCATACAAGTAGGCCCTAATAAATGTGGCCCAATGCATATGGGAAAAAAAATGGTGTTTTATAGGCCGAAAGAAAAATGTTTGATACGAACGAATAATGTGCCCATGAACATTAAAGTTGCCATTTTAAACTGTACAACAGTTCCTAAAAGCACATGGAGCAGCACGAACGTAATAAATACAAAAAGAATAGGAACACAGCACAACTACTTACTTTTTTGCAGCACTCTCCGGATCTTTCTGTACTGCTCATGTTCTCTTAATTTGAGGTCCGACCACCGCTTCCTGAGCTGATCTTTCGATCGTCATACCCCGAAATTCCGGTGCAGACTTTTGACCACTTTCGCCATGATCTTGGCCTTTCTGACATTGGGGTTGGGGTAAGGTCCATACTTTCCATCATAGTCGGCCCTCTTCAGGATGTAGACCATCTCCAACATCTCCCCAAAGGACATATTTGAGGCCTTAAATCTTCTCCTTCTTGATCCAGACGTTTCCGGCTCTGGGCTTCCCTCCCCCTCCTCCTCGTTGCTATAATTAGCACGCACCTGCTGTGTCTCCGCCATGTGCTCTTCCCCCACTGTGCCGAATGAGAAGGGGTGGGGAATAGACTAGAAAGAATGTCAGGGACGGGTGGAGTTACAAGCATGCGCAGTGTGTATAAAGCGTAACACGCGCGCGTAGTACGTACGATCTGTGAGTGGAGGAAGGAGTATCAGAGGCGCCGATCATGATAACGAAGGTAAGAGCCAAACTTATGCCTATACTGCTTCTAGATTGAGGCCTATATTGTAACAAGATTAGGAGAGTTGTGCCTGACATTAGGGTTTGTCTTGTGTTGTGTCTTGCAGTGAAAATGGATATCTTGAAAGATACAGACTTTATGGCAATCTTCATTGACATGTTCAGGGAGCTGCCTCATCTGTGGCAGATAAACCACCCACATTATAAGAACCAAACAAAGAGGAAGGCAGCACTATATCAATTGCTGGAATTTGTGAAGACGGTGATCCCCACGGCAGACATCACCTATTTGAAGATCCTAATTGGTGGCCTGAGGAGCACTTATCTAAGGCAGCACAAGAAGGTCCAGGATTCCTGGAGATCCGGAGCAACAGATGACATCTATGTCCCCAGGATGAGGTACTATGACAGGCTGCATTTTCTGGCAGGTCAAACTGAACCCAGGTCATCACTCTCCAGTCTTCCTTCCACGCTTCCTTCCACCCCAGCTGAGGCTTCTGAAGCCCAACCTGGGCCTTCCAGGCAGCAACATGTGGAGGAGCCCAGCTTGAGCCAGGTATAGCATTTCTCTAAATATTTCTGGTTGTCCAATCAATGATGTTAACTAGATGTTAGTTTGGAGTACTAATTTCTGATTGTGATTGATGATGCAAAAACGAAAACCATGTCCCTTTTTCATACACAGGGAAGTCTCAGCCAGGAGGAGGCCGGGCCAAGCAGGCTGCCTGATATGCAGGTCCCTCCCCTACACCCGCAAAAACAAAGTGGCAGGAAGAGGAGTACCCTGGAGGAGGCTGCCATAGGCCTCTTTTGAAAGGCTACAGAGGCCCTGAGAAGCCCACACACTGTGGAGGAGGACTTTGCTTGCATAACTGCCTGCAAAATGAGGCAGATGGAGGAGGGCCAACAACTCCTGTGTGAGTCCTTAATGTTGGAAGATCTCAATAAGGGGTTGAGGGGACAAACAACATCTGCTACCCATATTTGTGCCCTCACACATGGTCCTCCTCCTCCTCCAGGTCCTACTAGTCCTCCTCCTCCTCCAGGTCCTACTCCTCCTCCTGCCACATCTCCAACACCTGAGCCACAGCTAGGAAGGAAGCGTGGAAAAAAGACCAGAAAGTGATGACCCAAAAGATGCAGCCTCTTGTGGTACCACAGCCTGGGGAAACAGATGTCATCTGCTGCTTTCATGGTCTCTGGGACTTCTTTACCAGACTGCACTCCCTTAGATAAGGACTCCTCAGGCCACCAATTTTGATGTTAAAGATCTGATGTCTGCCCTGGGGGTCCAAGGCTTCACTAATTTCAGCTGTTTCTCCAGTGTTGCCTCCCTTTTTGTTTGGTTCTGAGCCCTTAATAAAGGATTTTTTGTTTCAATTATACTCTCCTATTTGTTTTTTCCTTCAAAAAGGACAGTTTGTTTGTGAGGATTCAGGTACATTTCTAAAGTACAATGTGAAATTAACAAGGGACACCAACACCAAACAATCTCCTTGAGATTAAATAATATAAGATATCAATGGTGTTGTGGTAACTTGACACACAAAACACACACAAAAATATTATGGAGTAAAACTAAAAAAAAAATAGAACAAAGATCAGCCTTGAAAAAAATACAAACCAAAAAAAAAAAAAAAAACAGCCTTTAAAAAAAAAAACAACCCAAAATTAATTTTGTCTGATGTGACAAATCCAAATATATTGAGGGAGTCCCGATAAATAATAAAGAAAGAAGTTTGTGAGAAGTCTGTGTGAATATGAGCAGCAAAACTACTTAATTCTTCTCACGTTATAAAGAAGAGAGTGCGCTGTATTAAACTATTTTTGACATTGCAGCGTGACGAAAGTGCTGTATCCATTCCGAACGCTAATTTTACACAAATTTCTTCTGAGCATGCATGGCACTTTGTGCGTCGGAACAGGCCACACACGGTCGGAATTGACGCAATCGGATTTCATTGTCTGAAAATTTTATAGCCTACTCTCAAACTTTGTGTGTCAGAAAATCCGATGGAAAATGTCCGATGGAGCCCACACACGGTCAGAATGTCCGACAACACTCTCTGATCGGACATTTTCCATCGGAAAATTTGACCATGTGTACGGGGCATCAGGCTGAAAATCAACATACAGTTGTGCTCATAAGTTTACAAACCCTGGCAGAATTTATGATTTATTGGTCATTTTTCACAGAATATGAATGATAACACAAACATTTTTTTTTCACTCATGGTTAGTGTTTGGCTGAATCCATTTATTATCAATCAACTGTGTTTACTCTTTTTTAATCATAATCACAACAGAAACTACCCAAATGACCCTGATCAAAAGTTTACATACCTTGGTGATTTTGGCCTGATAACACGCATACAAGTTGACACAAAGGGGTTGAATGGCTATTAAAGGTAACCATCCTCACCTGTGATCTGTTTGCTTGTAATTAATGTGTGCGTATAAAAGGTCAATGAGTTTCTGGACTCCTGACAGACCCTTGCATCTCCCATCCAGTGCTGCACTGATCTTTCTGGATTCTGAGTCATGGCGAAAGCAAAAGAATTGTCAAAGGATCTGCAGGAAAAGGTAGTTGAACTGTATAAAACAGGAAAGGGATATAAAAAGATATCGAAGGAATTGAGAATGCCAATCAGCAGTGTTAAAACACTAATCAAGAAGTGGAAAATGAGGGGTTCTGTTGAAACGAAATCACGGTCCGATAGACCAACTAAAATTTCAGCCATAACTGCCAGGAAAATTGTTCAGGATGCAAAGAAAAACCCACAAATAACTTCAGGTGAAATACAGGACTCTCTTAAAAAATGTGTGTGGCTGTTTCAAGATGCACAATAAAGAGGCACTTGAAGAAAGATGGGCTGCATGGTCGAGTCGCCATTAGAAAGCCATTACTACGCAAATGCCAAGAGGGTATCCCACTTATAATACTCTAAACAGCACAGAGACAAGCCTCAAACCTTCTGGCACAAAGTCATTTGGAGTGTTGAGACCAAAATTGAGCTTTTTGTCCACAACTATAAACACTACATTTATGCCGCATATACACGAGCCAAATTTCCGATAGAAAGAGGCCGATGGGAGCTTTTCATTGTATATTCCGACCGTGTGTATGCCACATCGGACTTTTTCTGTCAAAAATTCAGATGGACTTAGATAGAGAACATGTTCTATACTTTTTCGACGGAACAAATTACTATTGTTAAAAACGCTTGTCTGTATGCTGTTCCGATGCATCAAAAATGACGCATGCTCTGAAGCAAGTATGAGACGGAAGCTATTGGCTGCTGGCTATTGAACTTCCATTTTCTAGTCCCGTCGTACGTGTTGTACGTCACTTGGACGGTCGGAATTTGGTGTGATCATGGGTATGCAAGACAGCTTGAGCAGAATTCTGTCGGAAAAACCTTCAGAGTTTATTCCAACAAAACCGGTCGTGTGTACAGGGCATTAGAGAGGAGTCAACAAGGCCTATGATGAAAGGTACACCATTCCAACTGTGAAACACAGAGGTGGATTGCTGATATTTTGGAGATGTGTAAGCTGCAAAGGCACAGCAAATGTGGTCAAAATTGATGTCAAGATGAGTGCAGTATGTTATCGAAAAATACTGGAGGAACATTTGCATTCATCAGCCAGGAAGCTGCCCATGGGACATACTTGGACATTCCAACATGACAATGATCCAAAACACAAAGCCAAGTTGACCTGTCATTGGCTACAGCAGAATAAAGTGAAGGTTCTGGAGTGGCCATCTCAGTCTCCTGAACTCAATATCATTGAGCCACTCTGGGGAGATCTCAAACATGCAGGTCATGCAAGACAGCCCAAGAATTTACAGGAACTGGAGGCTTTTTGCCAAGAGGAATAGGTAGCTTTACCATCTGAGAAGATAAAGAGCCTCATCCACAAATACCACAAAAGACTGTCATTGATGTTAAAGGAGGCAATACACGGTATTAAGAACTGGGGTGTGTAAACTTTTGATCAGGGTAATTTGGCTAGTTTCTGTTGTCATTATGATGTACAAAGTTGATTGATAATAAATGGTTTCAGCCAAACGCTAACCATGAGTGAAAGAAAAATGTTTGTGTTATCATTCATATTCTCTGAAAAATGGCCAAGAAATCATAAATTCTGCCAGGGTATGTAAACTTATGAGCACAACTGTATGTCCAAGCAATAGACGAAAAAAATAGGTTTAAAACTCCCATCCACAGAATGACAACTGATCCAAAAAAAGCAAACCCCCTTAAAAAGCATGTTTTAATTTACTGCAACAGGGAAAAACTACTTACTGATTCCCCAAAGCAATTGGATACTAACAAATGTAACAACCCATGATGTTATTTCTTATAAATATCATATCAATAGCCAGTTATATCCCAATTAAAAGCATATCCATCCTGTTTTTAAAACAGCCTAAAGAGTTGGCTAGAAATAGCTCCTGAGAAAGTTTATTGTACATTTCAAAAGCTGCTACAGTAGAGAAGACAGGTTGACGCAGTGACATGTAGGATCTGTCTAATCAAACCTGAGAGGTGCATCTCTTACCATCTGATTAAGCTAATGCAGCCATGCTTTTACAGTAGTAATTATGGACATCCTTCCATGTTTCTACACCTTGGTGGTTTCTTGTAAGTTCTTCTTTGTCCTTGTTGTATTCATCCTGTGGTCCACTTTTGCTCTCACCTGGGTATTGGTTGTAAGTGCTCTAGTCCTGTGATCATTGATATCATGTGCTCACAATCTTTGTCAAGTAGTATTTCTTCCTGAAGAAGCTCATTGTGAAATGCATTGAATAAACTACTTGTTATAGGCTCGTTATCAACTACATTCAGTGGTTTATGTCAATTGATACAGGTTATGCTATATGCTTACCATATGCAGGATGTAATGTAAGCATCTATTTACCCAAAAATCTTTTATTGTCATAATATTTTAATTGAATTATATATATTGTAATAAAGTATATTTTAGGCAATGCATGTGTTTTGATTGGCTGGCACCTTTAAAGTCCCGTTATTTATAATAAATAGTTTCTATGTTCACTGTATCAGGGGTATGGTGCCTGGGTGATTTCCCAGCTATCATCATTTACACAACTTACTGTGGAGAATTTACTCTATATAAAGAGCATAAACCTCTTTTCCACCAAAGAGCAACAAGTGCCCATTGGCCTTAAAGTGACCTTACAGACTAACTCCACTTTCTGGTTGGACTACAAGCTTGCAGTCCCAATCCTGCACTACTTCTGAATAGGTTTTTAGATAGCCTAGCAACCAGATGTCCCCGGGATAGGCTTTAGGTTTCTGGCCTAGCAGCCTGGGGCAATACGACACACGTCCACACAGACAGCCGTCCAGGTGGCGCAGAACCCTGATCCACCCAAATAAATAGGCCAAGGGATCCAAGAAAATCCCTGCCCATTGGCTGAGACACCCGATTCATTCCTAATCTGTCCTTGCAATTTCCTTGTCTTATCTAATGTCACCAGATACACGGCCATCTAGTGACAGAAGAAAGAAATGCAGCAATTCCAGTATTAGGGTGAAATCAATTAACCTCCTATCAATTGGCCAAGGAAACTATCACTTGGCAAATAAATGTAGTAGCAACCCTGCCTAAACATCAGGGTTCTACATTCTCCGCCTGCCTAGGAAAAATACGTCTCAGAGTTTGCAGAAAAATTATTTGAGCTCTCAAGCCGGAGAGCGAATGTCCTGGCAAAAATTGGGATTTGTGGGGGAAACAGGAAAGAATAATAATAATAATAATAATAACAAACAATACCCGTGGCATACCACATGAAGTAAACAGGTATAACATATACATGAGCAAATGGCAGTTCAAAGAGGGCAGATAAATATTAGACATTATATATAATTTTAGATGTGGCGTACCACCCAAGCAGTTAGGGGAAAGATATAAACAGTAGCCTTATGTTCTAATTATCTATCTAATATATATAGTAGTAAAGGGCATGAAGAGTTAGCATTATTATCCATGTTGGTTCACTGTCTCTCCTTGTCCAAGGAAGACGCAATGGTGCAGGAACACCTGAAAAAGAAATAAACAGCAATGCAAATGCATCCTATCCCTATGATAACATAGTGCAATATATACATAAGTGAATCTTAACAAGTTGTTAATTGCCCTCAGCCGAGAACAGCATAGAAGTGTAAATACACCCTATAATATATCTAAACTACACACATATAAATGAAAATGGGCCCCATCCTCGTCTGAAGATACCACCCCCTTTCACAACTAGCCTACAGAAACTTTCTTTAGTATGTTCTATCATATATACACATAATATGAATAGAGGCTCAGGTTGGCACTACTCATGCCACCTGGTGACCAGTATGGAAAACAATCTTGGTACATTGAACAGTCTATCATTCAAATGTAAGGTGAGAATTTGCCCCTTAGCCACAGCTCATTCTGCCTAACTAGCTAAGCACCCCAGTGTCCTTGACGTTTCACAGTCCATCAAAAAAAATTTCACTCGAGGTAGAACAATATTTCCCAGCAGTCTCCCTTCTTCTTAGGGACAACTCCAGGGACAGGAGGCATGGCTGCAATCAGGCAACAAGCAGCCAGGCCATGGTGCAAGGGACTGCACTTCTTAACACAGGTCCCCTTGCAATAGTAATCTCAGTCTGTCGGTGTGACAGCTGGGAAATGAGAAAGATTTCCTCATTGGTTGAAGAACAAACAGGTTGAAAGTCACATCAACAGGTTACTTTTCAGAGGGAGGCACACTGGCAACTTCACAGCACTAGCCAGTGTGACTCAGGTGGGCACTCCCTGTATCTGCCAGCAGCATTCAGTCCAGCAAAGTCTCAGCAATACAGTCAACAGGAGAGTTCCCCACTAGCAACAATTCCTGTACAAAAGGTGGAGTGGTTTCTCAGCATAGCGTCTTAACTCCACAAAGCATACACTTGTAATCCACAGTGTTAGGGTAACACAGTCCGACATCATTTACCAGTTATACCTGGGATCTGGTAACTTCAAGGCCTCTCCTTTAGCGTTTACCGTGGTAATGTAGTGTCGAATGTCTGCCTTGTTAGGCCTGTGGATGATCACACTATCTAGGTTAAGTTTGCGGTCATAGCCCCAGGTGTGCAGCACTGAAAGATACTTCTCGGCTATTTTGGGGACAACTTTGGGAAGTCCACCCGCAGGGGGATCCAAAGGAAACTTTGCACAGCTTCATTTATCCATTGGGTTTCCTTGTCTTGGATCTCTTCCTCTAGCTGGGCTGGTATATAGGCATACAAATATCCATATTCCTCAGCCACTTTCTTAATTATGATGCGCTGTACTTTGGACAGCCTGGGCAGTGTCTTAGGGTCTCCATACCCGGGTAGGACCCGTGGGTTCAGAGCACACTGAACCAGGTATCCTGCAACAACAGCAGGTTTGCAATCAGACTTAGTTGCCTCTATCAGTTTAGTGGAAACAACTTTAGAGACCCAATGTTCCCATTGATACTCCTCAAAAGACTTAATGATATGTACATTTGGGGCAACACTAGCAGACAGTTCAATATTAACACTTGCAGTAGGCCCAGGAGGAATCTCATCCTCCTCTAAATTACATACTTGTTCCTCTTCGCTATCACTCCACTTTCCAGTCCAAGAAAAATTGTCTGAGAACAGTTCGGAGATCCCGTCAGAAGGAATACTTGCATTAGATATGGTGGAGCATTCTTGGGCTGGGAAATAGTTGCACTTGGAGCTGGCTTTAATTGGCACAACCACATTATCTCCTTTAATGGCCACTGGTATCACCTCCCCCACTGGCACACCACTTTCCCCTGTGATTCCACCATCAAGGAGAGCAGGTGGGCCTGACCATGGCCTTGAGGGGTGATTGGAACGCTGGGTCCTGGAGCAGCCACAGAAGCAGGAGGAGCAGCTTCTCTCACTAGCCGAGTGATGGCAGGTGGACTCTCGATGCTGCTCCCAGCCGGGGCGGCGACATTTTTGTCCCACTCCACTTGCGGTATCCACGGAGGTTGGGCTGGTGCGATTACCTTGAGCAGGGGTTCCCCGCAAAGTCTGCAAATGATCCAAGGCCTCAGATGCGTGGCCAAGCCAGGACACTTCCCGCAGATCAGCCCCAAGGCCTCATAGCCTCCAGCCATGTACAGGGCAAGACTGCCCTTAGGTGTATACCACACTCCAGTGTCAGCCAAAACGTCTTTGGGCTCGCTCAGTCCAAAGCCAACACCCAAAGCATACATCTTCCAATCCGCCATAGTACTTCCAAACTGCGCCATTTTCTCCAACCCACAACCAAGCACACATGACAGCACTTCCTTATCCTCCTCTGCAGAGCGGGGCTCCTCTTCCTGCCAATGGATTGGTGCAGATACTTTCTGGAAACTTTAGCGCCCGCCTCTTCTCTGTCGCGGCGCGCCAAAACTTTTTTTTTTTTTTTTTAATAGTTTATTTTTCTTTGATGAAAGATTACATACATTATTCACATCAATCATTCATATTATTTAATAATACAAAAACATAGAATAAAATGTATGGTTTGTACAAACCCATTCTTTTGTTTCTACCCTCATTCCATACAAGATTGTATTTCTGCTACTAATTCATTACTCCATTTTCTTTATTTCATTCCTCCCTTCCTCCCCTCCCCTCCCTGTACCTCTCCCCCCCCTCCACCACAACAAACCATTCCTATTGCCTTTAGTATTTCATTCACCACATTCACAATTGCTACTGACTTCCCCCCTTTCCAATGTTCTTAATTATCTAGTTATATTATCATTAATTTTACAGGCCATCCTTCTGTCCCTCTCTCCCTTCTCCCCTTCCCTGCACACTTCTTTCTCTTTTTCCTTTCCCTCGGCTGTCTCTATCTCCCGTTTCCTCTCTACTCCCCCCCCCCCCCTGTCTCTACATCTGAAGCCTCTCTACTATCATTTGGTGCGGGGCCAGATCTACATCCCCCAACCATGACTGCCATATCTTATCAAATTTACCCCTATCACTTCTGCGGCTATAAGCCAATCGTTCTCTAGGAAGCAGCGAATTGACGTCCGCAATCCATTGCTTCACTGTAGGCACCGTTGGGGCTATCCAATACCTTGCAATAAGTTTTCTGGCAAGGTACATCAGTCTGGTTAACATAAAGTACTTTCCTCCCGGGAACATTTTTGCATTTATGGCTCCAAGCAAGTATACAGTCGGGTTTAGGGGGATGGGGACCCGCGCCACCCTCGAAATACACTGGGAGACCTCGTTCCAGTACCTATACAGCTTTGGGCACCTCCAATTTAGATGGATGAAATCCCCTCTGTGTACTCTACACTTAGGGCACAGCGGGGAGTCTCCTCGTCCCCATTTATAAAGCTGTACTGATGTTCTGTAGCCCCTATGAAGAATAAATAGTTGTGTTAGCCTTTGGGTTGCGGAAAGCGACACCACCGGAATAGCCTCAAGCGCCATTTCCCACTGTTTTTCTTCTATCTCTCCTATATCCTCTGCCCATTTATTTCGGCATTTTAACAAAGTGTGATTCTGAGCCGACCACAGCAACTCCCTATATATTTTTGATATTAACCCTTTCCTTGTGTCTGCCAAAAAAACCTCACTCAGGAGTGATATGGTTGGTACTGTCTGAGAATGTGTTATTTGTTGTGCCTGTAACGCATGGCGGAGTTGGAGATATTTAAAAAAGATGAAATTCCCTACATAGTTGTTCATATGTCTTCAACACCTCTCCCTCGTATAATTGTGGGAAGAACTGAATCCCCTTTTCTTTCCAGTGTGTAAACCTTGTAGTTCCTAGATCTCGGGGTATCTTCTATTGTGCCAGATCGGTGTGAATGGGAGCACGCCTGTTATTTTTAGTGCTTTCTGAACCTCTTCCCACACCCTTTTAAAGAGAGTACTTATAGGTTCTACCCCCTTCATACTTGGCAAGTCCATTTCCAAGTGTGAGGTCGCTTCTAGCATGGGTTCCGATATGGTCATTAATTTGTATGTAGGGTCCTCATTCCCCTTCCGACCCCACCCTGCCATTTGTTGTAGCTGTGATGCCAAAAAGTACAGCTTTGAGTTGGGTATTGCCAGCCCTCCTCTATCCTTTTCATATTGCAATGTTTCCAAACTAATCCTGGGTGCCTTTTTTTTCCATATCAGTTCCCTCATTAGTGTATCAACTCGCTTGAACCACTTTTTTTATAACCACATCGGTGAATTATGAAAGACGTACAGTTGCTGTGGTGCCCACACCATTTTTATTAAGTTTGCTCGTCCTATAACTGATAGGGGAAGCCTACACCAGCTATTGCATTTTTCTTTCTGTCTAGAGAGCAATGGCTCCAAGTTCAACCTAAGATACTCGGCCGGATTCGAGGACACCATTACTCCCAGATACTTAAAGCTATTCACTATTGCTATTTGTTCCGCTCCCACTGGTAGTCGTTCCCTTGGCTGGTCTATGGGCATTAGAGTTGATTTTGACCAGTTAATGGTAAAGCCTGAAAAACTGCCATATTCTCCCACTATCTGCCCGCAGAGATGAGGTCATGTCACCTAAATATATAAGTGCATCATCTGCGTACAAAGATATTTTTTCTTCTCTCTGATATCTACGGAACCCCACTACCTCCTTTGAATTCCGAATCATGATAGCTAAAGGCTCTATTGCCAAGGCGAACAGTAATGGAGACAGTGGGCAACCCTGTTTAGTCCCTCTATGCAATTCAAGGGGAGGCGACAGGTTATTATTAATGCGTATTCTGGCTCTGGGTTTAAAATAAAGTATCTCTACCCATGATACAAACTTGCTTCCCAAACCAAATCTTTTCAGTATTTCCATGAGGTAGGGCCACTCCACACTATCAAACGCTTTTGAGGCGTCCAGTGACAGAATGGCCCTACCCCCCGGATTATCCACTGGCATCTGTAGGTTCATGTAAAATCTCCTTATGTTATCCGATGTAGAGCGGGTAGGTATAAAGCCAGACTGATCACAATGGACCAGCTTGCCAATTACTCGGGATAACCTTTTAGCCAAAACACTGGCAAACAATTTAACATCCGCATTTAATAGTGAAATTGGGCGATATGAATCCAATAGGAGTTTGTCTTTTCCAGGCTTTAAAATTACTGTTATTATTGCCTCTTGCATGCTATCTGGTAAATGACCCACTTCCTCAGCCTCCATTATGGCCTGCAGTAATGATGGTAAAAGGTCCTCCCTATAGTGGGAGTATACCTCTGCCGGGATCCCGTCTGGGCCTGGTGCTTTATGATGTTTTGTCCCCTCCAGGGCTTCTCTTAATTCCGCTAATGTGATTGGACGGTTTAACATTTCCCTGTCCGCCTCCAATAACTGCAGGAGCGGACAGGTTTGTAGAAACTGTACCAAATCAGATGGAATATAACTAGTTTTACTAGAGTACAAATCCCTGTAAAACTGCTGAAAGCTGTTTAAAATGTCTGAGCTAGGGGTCTGCCTCTCCCCAGATTTAGCCCTCACGGCCAAGATATTAGTAGAGTCTCGTTGCTCTCTGGCTATAAGGGCTAAAAGACGGCCAGTGTTTTCCCCTTCTTCAAAATACTTTTGTTGCTGAAAGTATCTTCTCTCCTCTGCCCTTGATAACCAAACCGAGTTATATACCACTTGTGCCTCCTTCCAGGATTCTTGATTAGGTTTTGATGGATCTCTTATTAAGGTCTGTTCCCTTTCTTTCAGTTCTTCCCGTACCCTGTTCTCCCATTCCCTTGAACGTGTTTTGATTCCCGCAATTTCTTTAATGAGACATCCCCTCAAGAATGCCTTGAGTGTATCCCATACTACCACAGCACCAGCAGATCCCCTATTAAATTGCAGGAACTCCCGTAGTGCCTCTCTTGTTCTATCTACCTGAGGAAACAGGGTTAACCAGTAGGGGTTCACCTTCCATAATGGGCGCCCCAGCATTCCAATGGTGTCTAACCGTACCCAAAATGGGGAATGGTCGGATAGTAGGCGTGGCTCATATGCTGAGTCTTCTACTAACTGCAAGAGTGCCTCATTCCCTAAACCCAGGTCAATACGGGAAAAACCATCATGTGTTGCAGAGTAACATGAGTAGCATCTATCCTTTTCATGTCTCTCTCTCCATACATCCCGGAGTCCTATTTCCGTAAGCAGGGCAGCAAAAGCCGTCCTGCCGACTGTCTGTCTCATAGTTCTAGGTGTCAGAGAGAGTCATTCTATCTTGGGAATTATCTAAAATGTTATTATAGTCGCCCAGTGCTAACACAGGGACATCCGGGTGTAAGGCTATAAATTGTGATAGACACCCAAGTGGAACTGATGAGAATAGTGGGGGTATGTATATAGATGCGATTATGCACATTAATCCGTTAATTTTACATAGCAAAAAAACTAATTTTCCCTCCTTATCCACCCTCTGTTCTATGCATTCAAAGGAGACATCCGAGGAGACCACTATACTAACACCCCTTGAGTATGAGGTGTGCATGGAATGGAACTGTGTCGGGTATCTCCTTGAACGCAATAAATGAACAGAGTCTGGGCACAAATTTCTTGCAAACAGATTATCTGAGGTTTCATTTTATCAAAGTATCTAAACATTGCACTTCTCTTATCTCTGTCCCTCAGCCCTCTCACATTCCATGTCATTAGAAGTAAACCCTTTTTTTTCCCCTCTCCTTACTCATATAGGGAATCATACCAGTTCAAATAATTATAAAACCAAAAACAACAACATATGCAAAAAGTCAAAATACAATTATCCTTCTGAGTTTTACCTACCCCTTGGGTCCCCTCAATGTGTGATACATATCTATCAGCCTTCCTCCTAGTCCCCTCCTAGTCCCCCCACCATCAGTAGTAAAGCTTGAAAGACATTTGTGAATAAACTTATATTTGTGGTATTTTCCATTATTTGTTTGTGTTATACCTCTCCCACCCGCCCCTCCCTTACCTCCCTCCCCTCTCCTCCCCCTTTCCCACCCCTTACCCTCCTGCCTCACCCACCCTCTCTCCCACCCACCCCCTATCCTCCCTCCCTGCCCATCTGGGCCTACCCTAGGGGCTATGTTCCTGACCTCCCACTTACTCCCATTCTCCAAACTACACCGGCATACATTGCCCGTGTCATACATTTCGATACCCCCTTACCCCAGGGGTCCCTATCTCGCCCCCCCCCTCTGACCTTGTTAGTGCTAATCGTGTATTCTAATTTTTGTACTCATAAACAAAATAGTTTGTCGTGTCGGCTCAGTGTGTTCTAATAAGTGTATGTCTAACCCTTGCTATTTTATAATCCTATTCCTTCGACCTTATTAGTGCTATTCTTATGTTTTGATTTTTTATGCTCATTAAGAAAAATAATTTGTCGTGTCGGCTCAATGTGTTCTAATAAGTGTATTCTAACCTTTACTATTTTATAATCTGTTCCTACATCACTCCCTAGTTCATATTTTTACTTTATTATTTGCTTGTTTCTTATTTCTTAATATGTTGCTTATTATCTCTATTTCCCCTCTCCCTTCCCTCCTCCCTAGTACCTCAAACCAAAAAAAAAAAGGAACCAAAATCTAATTAGTCTCTAGTCTCTCTTCTCCTATATTCCGTGTTGTTCTCTCAATATTCTCCAACCATTCTTCCACATTTCGAGGGGAATCAAAAAAGAGTGTCCCATTCCTTGTAGTTTTTCTCATACGGCGGGGTACAGTAATGCATAGTCCATCTCTTTTTGCTGTAGCACACGTTTAATTGGCATATATGCCACCCTGAGTTTTTGCAGGTCCGGAGAAAAGTCCTGGTATAGTGAAATTCTTACCCCCCTATATAGGATCCCTCCCATTTCTCTCGCCTTCCGAAGCAAAGATACTTTATCTCTGAAATTAAACATTTTCATGATTATGGGTCTTGGGTACTCCTTACCCTGACGGGGTTTAAAGGGGATTCGATGGGCACGTTCAATGCCAAAGAAAAGAGAAAAAGATGTAGTCCCAAATGTCTCCTTAATCCATCCCTCCAAAAATTCTATTGGGTCAGATCCCTCGCTCCGTTCGGGCATGCCTAGTACTCTTATGTTGTTTCTCCGGTTTCTATTTTCTAATTCATCTATTTTAGCTGACTGATTTTTTATGTATTTCTTCATACCAGTTATATCTTGTCTAAGCGGGAATAGCATGTCTTCCACAGAACTTAATCTCTCCTTTAGGGCTGTTGTTTTTCCCTCCATTTCTTTCAGTCTGCTTCCCATCACTGCCAATTCCTCCCTTATGCTTTTTAGCTGAATATCCAAACCAGAGATTGATTCCTTACATGCAGTTATCGCATACAGGAGGTCCCTCATTGTTGGTTCTTCCACTCCTCCACTTTGACCTCCCTCCATATCTGTCTCGGTTATATTAGGTAGCCTTTTAAATTCTGTGTCACCACTTGTAGTATCAAGTTTTCCCGCCCCTTGGCCTTTTGTGGGCGGCACTGCGATTGGGCTTGCTACGGCCAGTATTAACCAGCTGCTTTGGCTTTTCCTAACCACCGAGGTACCTGTTTGAATTGATTGTTGGGATTTTACTGGGGATAGGGAGGTCCTAGCAAAACGCTCTAACTTTGTTGCTGCCGCTGCTGCAGCTGCTGCTGCGGCTTTCACTTGGTTTGTCTGTTTTTTTGCAGACCGTGTAACCTGACCTCCTGTTTGCAGTGGCTGATTTTGCAACTGGTGCTGGTTTAAGTTTTCCTCTGTTGCCCGCTTCCCAGCCATGCTGTTATATCATGGCGTTAAAAAAGTGGGAGGAGGGAGAAGAGAAGAGAGGGGGAAAAGAGAAAAAAAAAAAAAAACTTTTCCTTTGTTGGTTTTGAGATATAATGTGTATTAAGTGCTGTCCCAGTCTGCTGGTTTTACTTGAAAATGGTACCACAAGGTACCCTCCGCATACCTCTGTCACCACAATGTCAGCCCAATAGCACATGGGGCAGTGAGCAGGCACATGGACAACACAGTTCCACTTACAGCTGATGTTATAATAAAAGGCTTGCATCCACCGTTCCACTGGTTCTATTTATGTTGTAAAAAAAAAAAAAAGGAGCCTCACACACCAGCTCCCCGTCCGTCTCCCACTTCGGACTGGGGCTGCTATTTCCTCTATTTCAGGTACTGTCTCTTTAAGACCACTAAATATTGAGGCAACCAGTTCTATTTAACCAGGGTTTCACATTTCACATTGCAAGCTCAGTTAAGTTTCTTCAATCAAAAACCAGGAATAAAAGTCATTTGTAGCAAATATGGTATATGAGGGAAAAAAAAAGGAAAGTTTTCACCTATGTCTGGCGTCTTCTTAATCGCTCTCCAGTTTCACAGCGTTACCTTGCTAGTTTTGTTAGCTTGCTTCATTCAATGCTTCTGCTGTTACTGTGTTTGGCCTGCTGGTTGGCTACTGACCGCCGGGGGGGCCTCTCACGCCACCCCTATGGCTCCGTCCTTCTGGCTCTCTCACCGCCACACACGCTGACACCACCGCTGCTGAAGCTGCTGTAACCGCTACTGAAGCGTCCGAAGCGTCTCCTCATTTGGCCGCTGGTAGGGTCTCTCACACCCCTCCTCTGCTCCGTCCACCGAGCCTGCGCCGGGATCAGGTGCGCTCAGTAGCTCTGCAGTTTAGCCGGGTTCCGCTGCTTACGCCTGCCGCCGACAGACCGGTAATCTCCTCAGCCTGTAGCTTAGCTGGTCAGAGCTCGCGCCAAAACTTTAATGGAGTCAGTCTAACCCTTGCAGCACTAGCGTAAAGTGTCAAAAGACCAGGCTGATACTCTCCTATGAGCAATGAGACATTGTTGGAATGCACAATAACATGGTCTATACAAAGTAAAGATGTTGATTGCCACTTTCCCACGGAGCCAGATGAAATCCCAAGGTAGCTGTAACCAGTTGCTAGGGACGACTGCTGTAGGAATAACGCCTTTGCCCCACATTGGGCGCCAAATGTAGTAAAGTTCCGGGGTCCCTGAAGCCTCCAGAGTTAAGGACAGCTGACATTATTCAGTGTAGAGTGGGTTACTAGGCATGGTGGGTCTAATGCAAGATGAACAGGTGGGCGCGAGACACTTTTTGAATGCAAAGAGATTTATTGTCTCTTAAACAGAACTGTGGGAGAGAGGATTAGGGCCAGGACACCCTTAGGTAGGTGCAATGTTAATTGGCAGACTCCGAAATTCTTTTTTTTTTCGTTTTAAAATGTTTATTCGAAAAATATAACAAATGTACAAAAATGTATATATATATATATATATATATATATATATATATATATATATATATATATATATATATAAACCATGTGCGAAGCTGGTGCAATACAAAGCATAATCTCCATATGATACATAGAGGAATTGACAAAAAAACAAGCAGGGAGTGATAAAAAAAGCATTTCTAAATGACTCAGCTAACGGCCTCCCCCCTTTCGCCCCATGCACCCAAAATGGGAGCCTGCTGTGCAAAGGGAAACCGGGGGGTTCAACCAGAAACCACAAGGAGAAGGCTGGGCCCCTCTCCTTACCAGGATATAAAACACAAAGGGAGCCATATCAATTAGTTAAACCTTGTATTATGAATGGATAACGTAAGGTGGTCAAGTGGAAAACATAAGGAAGGGCACATGAGAGCCCCCCTCTTTGTAACATAGCCAGAACATTTAACTGATAAACCATACTGGTGTGTTAGCTATCTCTACATCGTGTAATAGGCCTATTCGGCACACATGGTTGACCATGAAGTAGAAGAAGAGAGAAAGTGAGGGGAAGAGGAAGAGTAGGGGATAGAGAGAAAGTGTGGAAAAAAGAGAGGAGTGTGGTGGAAGAAAAGAAGAGGGAGGGGGACCCTCGCAGAGGGCTGTAGATACTGTCCAGCAGTATGACTTGCTTGGATGAAGAGAGGCTTCTTTTTCTTAGGGGAGCAGAGAAACTCCTATGTATTTAACCCAGGGTTCCCAAGTGAATTTAAATCTCTCTGACGTGTCTAGTATATTGTTGGTAATCTTCTCCTGAGACATTATCCAGGAAATATTTTGTTTAGTCATGTGAAATGAGACCGAGGGGGACTTCCATGCACGGGCTATTGTTATCTTGGTCCCCAGGAGAATAAAGTGGATTAAGGATTGGGTCAATTTGGCTGCATCAGGGATTCGGCTATTAAGGAGTGCTATTGCAGGGTCCTGTTTCACCGCATATCCTGTGGATTTGCGGATGAGATTAAAGATTCTGTTCCAGTACCCTCTAATTCTGGGGCATTCCCATAGGGTGTGCAGGAGGGAGCATAAGTGGCCACATCCTCTAAAGCAATGTGGAAAGGATTGAGGGAAAAATTTGGTGAGACAGGTGGGGACCAGGTACCAGCGGGAAATTACTTTGAGGTCCGCCTCCACAAGGCAGCTATTAAGGATTCCCCTGTAGGAGCAGGCAAAATTAATGTGCCAGGTGTCCAGGTCCCACTCTCGAGGTCATGCTCCCATTTCAGCATGTAGGTCGCCGAGGGTTTGGCTAAGGCTGAGTAGATTAGGGAGATCCCCCTCTCACGCTCATGGCTGAGGAGCACCATAGCTCATATTGGGTTACATCAAGCGGGCTCTCAGAACTTTTTCACACCTGACGCAAGAAATGTAACAACTAGTTGTATCGGAATGTTTCCAAAGGCATGTCCAATTTAGAGATGCATTAGCTAAGTGTGATAGGACCGTTTACATTAAAGTATTGCCCTATTCTGTAGAGACCTTTGTCTAGCAACCACCTGAAGGCCTTGATGTTGAGACCCGGGGGAACTGGGGGTAATGAAAAATGTGTGCTAGTGGGCACCAGGCCGATGTCAGGGATCGCCGTTTATGTAAAGAATCACATAAGGTCATGGAATGTGAGAGTGTGGGAGATAGAATTGGGGGGCTGTCTTTCTGTGGGCTCCAGATTAGAAAGTCCAGGGTATGGTTGGGGGTTGCCTGCTTTTCTATGCCTACCCAGTCTGGTTTCGGGCCTTTGGAGTAAATAATTGAGAATTGGCAGAGTTGGGCAGCCTGGTAACCCCAACCCACCTTTTTTCCTAGATCTGAACAGGACCATCTTGGATAGGCGATATCCCTTACTGCCCCAGATAAAGCGTAAAATCACTGACTGCAGCTTATCTAGGGTACGCTTGGTTATAGGTATGGGGAGGAAGTGGAAGAGGTACAAGATTCTGGGTAGCAAGGTCATCTTGATCGCATTCACTCTCCCTAACCAGGACATTTTGTAAAGAGACCATTGGGCAAGGTCTTCCGATAGTATACCACTTCTGTATGGGTAGGACCGCTGTCTCCTACAGCAACAATCTTGTAGTTTTTACTAACGGTGAAGGTATTCAACTTTCTGTAATACAAACAGTTCTCTTTACCCCACACTCACTCACTGTGGGTCTTCACTCAACGAGCTCCCAGTCTCTCTCACTAGACACCAGATCCACTAGCCACTGAATCCCGAGCCCTTTCACTGTAGCACTCAGTATCTTCCTCAAGCGTCACCTCTGCTTCACTGCTGGGTCCCTGGCTTGGCACTCACAGATACTCCTCAAGCTTCAGCGCTGCTGACACATTAGGTCCCTGGCTTGGCACTCCACAAGCATCACCTCTGCTGTCCCGCTGGGTCCCTGACTTGGCACTTGCTGATGGTTTCCCACTTCTTCACCGCCCCCAATTGGCAAGAAGTCTGATCTGGTACTGGTAGCAAGGTGGATGGTCCCTTTGTGCCAACAGCTTCCCCTCTACCTCCAACCATGACAGGTTCCCTGGCCAGCGTAACCATTATTTCTGGTTGGACAGCCATCCAGGTTGCACGGGACCCCGATCACCTGACTCCACCCAAATAAATAGGCTCTCCCAGCAGGCCCAGGGACCCAAGAAAATCCCTGCCCATTGGCTGAGACATCCCATTCATTCCTAATCTGTCCTTGCAATGCCCTTGACTTATCTAATGTCACCAGATACCCAGCCATCTAGTGACAGAAGAGAGAAGTGGAGCAATTCCAGAATTAGGGTGAAATCAATTTACCTTATTGTAGGGCTTACCAGTGAGCAGAGTCCATGCCAGTTGTGCAATTTAAGGGCTTGCTGGCCCTCTTTTATTAAAGGAAAAGAAAAAGTCTAACAACAGAACAATTTCCCATACAGGGGTTTCCACCATCAACACAATATAACATACAATTCAGCCTCATGGCTCTCTTTAACAGCAGAACCACTGTTCAGGCTTTCTCGGATTCCTCGGGAGCAGGGCCGCTGTTAGAAATCATGAGGCCCCCGTACAGCCTACTTGGTGGGCCCCCTTAGACCCGCCCTCACCCCCCCCAAAAAAACAAGTGTACAGTAGCATCTCACAGGGCCTTGTATTCTCTCATGCACATATTTTTTTACTGCTTCCAAACACCTCTTCATGTTATCCATTGTGTCTATGCACACATAGAATTTTAAAATCTTTTAATGGCGTGGGGCATTTGAAAGCAGGAAAAAAAAAACAGGGCAAGTGCATCCAGGAGAAGCAGTGTTTTGACAAAAAAAATGCTTAAAGCATGTATATGCTCCTAAATGCATGTTAACGCTAGGCACGTTTAGCACTTGAGCGATAATTAATTTCAGTGACCAGATCAACTTATTATTCTGGCCAATCAAATGAATGCCCAAGTGCTTGACGTTTGTAATCGAGCCTAAACACCTGTAAAAGCGTTAGACAATTTTACACGTCTGGCAAAAGTCTGCTGCCAAGAGGAGGGGAGTTTTTAAAGCATCCTGTGTACATGACCCCTTATAGCATTAGGATAATCATTCACACAGCACAGCAGGTGCTCCATGACTCTGTCACAGTGTGTCACATGGCTGTTGTGTGCTGACTTTGCTGCGGCTGTACTGTGGTACAATCTGTAACACACAGTACAGCCATAGTAACAAAGTCAGCACACAACAGCCTTGTGACACATTGTGACAGAGCCACGGAGCACCTTCTGTGCTGTGCGAATGATTATCCTATGCTGAGAATCATAAGGCACTGTGAGGATGTGGATGTAATTAAAATAACAACAGGTGTTGTAACAGCTCACCTCACTGTGTGCCTCCTGCGCTACCCATTATCTGCTAGGCACGTGCATTCGTTATCGTCCGAATGCATTTTCGCATGAACTTCTGGGATTTTCGCGTTGGTTTTAACAAACGTGCAGCATCCGAAATCCGAAAAAGCCGAAATAAAAACATGCTTTATTTTCGTATCCATTATATTTTTGTATTGTTGCAAAAACAGCTCAATATAGATAGATGATTCCACATGACAATAGCGATCTGTGTCTATCGAACCTGCGGTAATACCGTTCGACATGAAGATTCGACAAAGCAACTAAAAACATACAATCGCCATGAGCGGACATTTACAGTCAAATGCTCCGCCCATAGGAAGAATCGAAGAATATAGAAGAATTCTAATGTTGTTTGACTAGTAATAATACTTAATAATTATAATTATTACTAGTCAAACAACATTAGAATTTTACTAGCATTTGACCGGAAATGTACGATCGCGGATGGTACAGTTTAGCTGCTTTGTCGAATCTTCTTAGAACATCTGACAGACACCATAAGCCTTCAATTGACAGATTCAACCTTAATTAATTTGGATTTTTGTACAAATGCATTTTTTAACTAAACAAAGTAAAAAACGAATTTCGGGGGTAACTAAATACATTTATTTTTCGGACAAAACCGAAATTCTGAAACAAAATATTTCAGTGTGCACATATCTACTATCCGCAACCACCACCAGGATTAGGTTTACCGCTCCTTCCCTGTCAGCTGTCTCACATCAGTCCCTGAGACAGCGGAGCGGGTAAAGCACTGCTTAAATCACTCCGCCAAACATCAGGGAAGAAAAGAAACGGGCCAGAATGTGACAGGGTGCAGGATTGTACACCTCAGCTCCCACCTAATGAGCCCCTGATGGGGCCCAGGAAAATATATTTATGGACACCTAAGCAAGTAGGTGTGGGGGTGTCATTTAGTGAGCACTATTTTCTTAAGAAATGCACTATAAAAGCTGTCCGGGCCCCCTGACGAGCTGATAGGGCCCGGGCCTGGTACAACAGTCCTGGCTGTACTGCCCTATTAGTGGCCCTGTTCAGGAGGGTGGAGCCCAGAACCCTTATCCTGACTCTACAAAAAGACCCACACACACATCTGAACAATCAGTGTGCTGGCTGTTCCCAAGATCCGGTCCCAGGATAGGAGATTTCAACCCACCTGGATGGCTATGAAATCTCCAGGCTCCAGGTCCCATACTGGATTTTACCAACCACAGAGGAAACCAAAAAAATAATTTCCTTCAAATAAAACAAGCACCCTGAGGACCCTCAACTAGTCTAGTTGAGAGTCTTGGGTGACATACACCATGACAGGGAACCGTACCACATAAATACACAAAGTTCCCTTTTTGGCACCTCTGTTCCATATACAGTTTACAGGGGTCCAGTCCGATCTAACCATACCTTTATTTCTAAAGGGGAACTCTACCCAATGCCTCACTTGGTGTCTCTTTCTCTAAGCCTCCCTATCACTCTGATACAGGCTTTAATGAAACCTTCCCAACTCTTCTTCTGAGCACACCTCCATAATCACTTCCTCTCCTGAAATTTTAACAGCCCCCCCCCCGGTTTTTTTTTTTTTCTTATTGCTTGATATTTATTGAATTTTCAAAAAGAGTGCAAAATACAGATATAAATGCATATCATATGAAAAACATAATAATGCAGAAGGTCAACATTTCGTATCGGTACAGTATACAAAGTTGACATTGAACTATATGGTAAAGAATTAATTAATTGAGAAGTTGCATCATTAGCATGGAAGGACAGAATAGAAGTTAGATTAAGGGTAAGGTAAGTTAATATATCATATGGGGATGTTAAGCTTGGGTGATGAGAAAGCATGTAGGTTTTTACACAGGTGCAGGTTATGTAAGGTGTCGGCATTTTGGGTGTTTAAGCCAAAGTTCCCATTGGTTATGAAATTTTGGGATTTGTAAATGAGCTTTTCCATCAGGAAGTTTTTATTGAGAAGTGTGATCACTTCCGAGATGGATGGGGGCTGTGGGGATTTCCACTTTCTAGCAATAGCTAGGCGAGCAGCTATGAAAATGTGTCAATATCCAGACCCAAAACAACCATGTGAGGCGATAGGGAGAAAGAAGTTGAGGTGATAGAGAGGATGAGCTTATTTATTGTGGACCAGTATTGAGTGAGTGTGGGGCAGTTCCACCATATGTGTAGGGGAGAACCATAGCCTCCATAGTTTCTCCAGCATGTCTTGGTTGTAGAGGGATAGATGTGTGCTAGTTTAGTAGGTGTGAGGTACCAGTTATGGAATATTTTCTGTACGGATTCCCAACAGAGAAGGCAGCGGGAGGTTTTTATCGGTGCACGAAGAGCATGGTACCACTGCAGGAGGGTGTGAGAACATTGTAGTTGCATTGTAGGAGCTACAGCCGGTCCGCGTCACGGCATTCGATCGGGAAGGAGGTGAAGATTACGGAGCTTTGTATCTCCCGCCACCCCTCCAGCCAATGACGCCACCTACGGAGCTGACTCACCATTGAGCAGTCACAATACGGCTCCCCCTTCACATACGAAGTGTACATTGTACATTGTTGTACAAGTGTACAACAACATAATGTTGTTGTAAAGCGCTGCGTAAACTGTCGACGCTATATAAATCCTGTATAATAATAATACATTGCGATGCTGCAACATACCTGATCCAGTCCATCGGACCATCTTCCAATGATTTAGAACAGCAAACGGTAAAGTCCATCACATCTATTTTACGGCTGTTTCCTATATGACTTTAATTCCTAATGCCAGTAAGTTAAGCTGCACAATTTATTTTGACTGACATTCTACGTCAAATCCTGTCAGAAACAAGATACCTAAGTCATAATTCATCACCCTTTATGGACACTCACCATTTATCTTATATGCTATCAGCCAGTTTATTAACATCCATCTAGTTATAGTATTAGTGTCCATTTACCAGTAGCAGCTCGCATTTTCCATCTCCCTCCCCTCCCCCTTTCACCCACCTCTATTTACCTCCATTGGATCTTTCCTGCTGTCATAAGGTTCTTTTCAGTTAATGGGGAATACTAACACCCTACTAATTAAATACATTTCATCACCGGTTGACAGCTCACAAGATCCAAAGCGTCAGGACTCTGTCTTGCGTTGTTTGTTTTTGTTTTTGTAATGTTTGTCTAGTTTGTCCAATGATCATGTACTAGGTATTAGGTTCTACCGGACCTAATCAGTTATTTTTAATACTACATTTTAATCAATAGGACGTTTCACCAATTTTGATGTTTTGTATTACAATTTAATAAAAAGACATTTACACTTTTTGATAATACTGTCAGTATTTGTGACATGATTAAAAATTTGTTGCTAAAGTAACCTCTTACCTGGCTTTCTAGAACCGGGTGCCCTTTTTTCTTTACACTCTGCCATAAAGCCCCGACTGGTGGAGGGCTGCAGTGATGGTTGACTTTCTACATCTTTCTCCCATCTCCCGACTGCATCTCTGGAGCTCAGCCACAGTGATCTTTGGGTTCTTCTCTACCTCTCTCACTAAGGCTCTTCTCCCCTGGACGGCCAGCTCTAGGAAGGGTTCTGGTCATTCCAGACGTCTTCCATTTAAGGATTATGGAGGCCACTGTGCTCTTAGAAACCTTAAGTGCAGCAGAAATTTTTTTGTAACCTTGGCCAGATCTGTGCCTTTCTACAATTCTGTCTCTCTCTCTTCAGGCAGTTCCTTTGACCTCATGATTCTCATTTGCTCTGACATGCACTATGAGCTGTAAGGTCTTATATAGACAGGTGTGTGGCTTTCCTAATCAAGTCCAATCAGTATAATCAAACACAGCTGGACTCAAATGAAGGTGTAGAACCATCTGAAGGATGATCATAAGAAATGGACAGCACCGGGGCGTGGCCGGCGCGCAGACAAGATGGATGTTTGAGTAGTGAGCTCCACACACAGGACCACTCACACTGTGTCTACCTGCTTTCCAGTGGCGAAATCCCCCATACCGGAGCCGTGACCGCACACCCGTTGCCACTACGGATCATGGCACAAAAAAGAAAAGAGAGCCGATTCCTGCGAAAACTCACGAAGTTCTCGTACCAACCGGCAGTGAGGAGCGGGCAAAATGGCGCAGAGGGAGGAACATTCACGGCAGCTCTGGCAGTGTCCATCTCTCCTCCACAGCCTGGGCAGTCGGCACACTCTCCCTACAACCCTGAAGCGCTCCCGCACAGCAGGAAGGCACCACAGCTGTCCCCACCACGTTCTCCTGCTTCCAGCAGCCCAGCTAAAGCACGTATGAGACTGGATCCCTCTGCTGAGCACAGTGAGGTAAGCCATACTCCACACATGCCTGTAAAAACTGCTGCAACAAAATCTGCCAATTGACTCAATTACTGCTTTCCCCACTATGGGGCAACCAGTAATAGATACACCTTAAAGGACATGTTGGTGTCCCTGAGGAGCTCCCTTCAAACTGACATGCTGTCTATAATGCAAAACATAGGCCACAGTTTAACTCTCATGGAGGATAGAATCATTCATATTGATGTCAGTGGCATTACTTCCACAGTAAATTACATCATTGACACACAAGAGACCCACATTCAGGAAACCAAATGGATAAAAGACAAGTTGGCGAACATTGAGGATAGATCTCGTTGAAACAACATTAAAATTTGCTGGATATCGGAATCGGTGCAACCCTCTGACCTACCCTCGTATGTGCGCGGCCTGATTAAATCTCTCATGCCTGAATTGAAAAACATAGAATTGGTCATTGACCGCATACACAGATTCCCCAAACCATCCTTCTTACCCGCGGCGGTACCTAGGGCTGTGATCCTCCGCATCCATTTCTATAATGTAAAGGAACAGCTCATGCAAAAAATGAAAGTCTCTGGAAATCTACCAGACCCATACGGTCAGCTACAAATTTTTGCGGATCTCTCCCAACACACACTAAGCTGCCACAGGCAACTCAGCACCATCACCAAAGCACTACGCCAATGGATAGCACCAGTAAAAATGTCTGTAACTCACAACGGGTCTAAGCATATTGTGACCACACTCCAAGAAGGTCTACACCTCCTACAGAGATGGCATATCATTCCAGATCCACCTGCCACATCACCCATGGATCAGAGCAATGCAGAGAGTCAACAGAACCAGCCATTGCCTCAGAGATCCAACGGTCAGGCCCCGCGCTAAACAGCGACCGCAGGAACACCCACCTCTACATGGTCCTGTGTCTTATGAGTCCACGTTCGGCTTCAGAAACTTTTCACCCCAAATCTTTTGACTTCCCTGGCACCGGTTGTGCGCAAAATCAGAAAGTCTTTTCTAGGCTATTGACCTAGGTTTTTTGTTATACCTTCATTTTTCTTTTCTCTTTTATTCTCTTTCCTATCAACATCTCATAACTACCACTACTAGTTACCAGCCACACCTTCTAAAAAATCTCATAGAAGTGCTAAACTCCAGCAGAACTTACTGCTATTTCTGCTGAGATATTTCCTCACGGAACATTGTAAATCCCTCAAACTCACCCAACCACAACCTTTCCATATAGAACTATTCACTACATCCCGAGGCTCCGGCGATCTAACCCCAGAGGGCATCGGAAGACCCTGCGGCGGGGGAGAAATGCCTACAGTCACCCGAGGTCTCCAGATTCGGATACTCCGCGGCTGCCACTGTGCTGGGGCCTGTGGCCTATCGATCTGCCTCCTACCTACTTCCACGGGCACAGTGAGTAACAGGTCATCCGCCTCCCCCATACATAGCTGACACTCTTGACAGCGACTATTAGCCATCATATCGGTTGGGCTGTGCAGAAAACAAATGGCCCTGAGCGGAGCGTAACTCTCATGACCGGCAGCCACTTTTAGGAAAGACCGCGGCTTCGGCCTAGGTGCGGAAGTCGGCGGCCATCTTGGGGCTCTGCATACACCCAGTCTCTCTTGCTTTGCCCACAACCCACTCCTGCACTAACTGAACGGTGAACTGAGTTCACCACCTCACCCCACAGCTACTCAAACAGGTACTTTTAAAACTGATGTAATTAACAAACGAATGGTGGTCACCCCACCTAATATGGGCTATGTCCCCTAAGTGAATATAGAGGCCCGCCTGCTCCCCGAGACCTCTGCTATGCCATATTAAATATCTATAGATCCAGAGGTTAGCCAGACTGTCTGCCACAATTTCTGACTATTACATGGGCAAAGTTGGCCAGCAGCAGCGAAACTATAAGCCCCTATTTGGGTCACACGAAGGTTCAAATATGGAACGCTATGTACTAGGCCACAACTTATGACCTCACACTCCCCCGCGGACACTTTTGAGGTGATGGATACATCCATTGGAGTGGAAAATGCTGTAATCAAACCATCTACTATTACTCAAGGTCCAGGTCTCGACTCTCCCGCTCCACACGAGATTCTTACCCCAGACATACTGGATGCCAAGCTTGATGCCAAGTTGCAGCTCTTACTACAACAAATCACAAATAATGTCTCATCAGAGGTAAACAAGTTAGCTGCAGAACTGAGAGGAGAGATTGACCAAATTGGTGAACGTACTAATACTCTCGGGAACAAATTCGATGAGATGATCAACTATGTTCAAGCTATTGAAGAGGAAAACCATAACTTACGCTTGTCAGTCTCCCAATTACAGCTACAGCAGGGGGACTTGGAAAATAGAGAAAGAAGACAAAACTTACGCTTTCGAGGTATCCCAGAAACGGTGGGAGACCCTGATCTTCGTCCCTATCTTCTGGGTCTCTTTAATACTTTGGCCCCTACGGTGGTGGATAGGGCCCATAGGTCTCTGGCTCCCAGGCCTCCGGTTGGAGCCAGACCCAGAGATGTCATAGTGAAATTTCATTATTTTGAAAGTAAGGAAGCGCTCATCATTGCTACTCGCAACAAATCCCAACTTACATACAAGGGGGCAAAACACCAGATATTCAGCGACCTTTCTCCCATTACCCTTGCTAAACGTAGGAATCTGCGCCCAATCACACTCCACCTACAACATCACAAGATCCCATACTACTGGGGCTTTCCAATCCGCCTCACCGTATCCAAGGATGGCGTACAGCATACTCTGCGTGAGTTATTGGAAGGTGAGGCATTTTTGAAAGGTCTCGGCCTACCTCCACTCCTGGAAGAGGATTTAATACCTCCTAACAATCAGGCTTGTCCGCCTCCCACTACACCCAGCCGCATCTGGACCCCTGTGAGAGACAAATCCAGGAAACGCTTCTCCACACCCCAGCGTCTTTGTACCTCCAAGCAACCTCCTTGATCGCTCAACATCTATCTTCATGGATTCATTCACATATTTCTACTCAGAATGTTCTCAACTTAATATGTTCTTAGAGTAGTAGAAGTTGATACTCTGATCTACCATATTTTTCCCTTTGGACATCTACCCTGCTCCTTTGGTATTGGTTTTGTTTTTGTTTTATTCAAGGGTAGAACTATTTTTCCTCAACCTGTGAGGTCTCATAGCTAATGTTCATTTTTTCCTCATGGCCATAAGTGTCTCAGTTGACAGACCCTTCACTACGTTTCGCTGTTTTTTTCTATTAGGTTAACCACTTTTTTTTTTAACGGCAGAATCTATTTCTAATGCTAACAAGTTCATAAGGCGAGCGGCGGGTACTTCTCAGTTCTATATCTAGAGTCTCCTGATGGAAGTCCGTATACGCCCCTACCTGGTCTTGACATTTGTTCAAGTTCTCCTGAGATGCAGTTGCCTCTCAGGCCTTATAGAATTTCAGTTTTTGTTTTTATTTCTTTTCCAGTTGGTTCCTGTTTTTTTTTTTTTTTTATGTTCATGGATATCACTCTGGTGCTAAGGATGCAAATGTCTTATGTCTACTTTTCTAACCAAATGCAGTTTTGTTACAGGATATGTCTGATGATATGTGGGTATGTTTCTTTGTTCCTCGATGTCTGTAACCTTACAAAAGCTAATCTAATGGATCCATACATATGACTTTGAAAATGATGTCATATAATGTTAAAGGTCTGGGTTCCGTCCACAAATGCTGGATGGCTCTGAAGGACTTCAGGGCCTCAGACGCAGATGTGGTGGTCCAAGAGACCCATTTTAAGTCTGACGGTTCTTAAATTTGCCTCAAGGTATTTCCCCACTTCCTTCCTTGCCTCAAATCCCTCGGGCAGGGCGGGAGTGGCGATTTTGATTAGGAAGTCATGTCATATTAAGGTTAAAAGATCCCACGCTGACCCTCTTGGTATTATGTGAAGGTCTTGTGAGCCAAAGATGGATTAATGCCCCTATAAGGTGAAACAATTGTAGATAAGCTGCAAACACTGACCACGTTTCATTCCGTGCATAAACCAAAATATACAAATAATTGTGTCTGCGCTAAAAATTATAAATATATGTCAATGACTGAGAGGTACATATGTAATATAAAACTCTGCTACAAAATTTCAATATAGTAAAATCAAAAAAGTGCCAGTAATATATAAAATGAATGCAATTTTTTTATGAAGGTATCCCTTAAAGTGCAACATGCAAAAAAAAGAAAAAATATATTTATGTAATTATAAATATAAAATCAAAGTGAAAAATCAAGTGTCCATATCCAAAAACAATTCAGTTCATTGATAAAAAGACGTAGAGTGCAGGTATATAGTGTCCACAAAAAACAATGTTCCTTGTGCTCCTCCTTAATGGTGTTCACAATACAGCATACTTTAGTGCTCTCCTGTGACCCCCCACTTGTGCTTGCGCTCACCTTTGAGCATGTGACACGGTAATTAAACGGTGTCTAAACACGCATTGGAGGCACTCCTGGGCTCATACAGGGTATGCTGGTATAAACTCCAACTCTCTCAGATGTCATCAATTAGTTTCACATAAAAGAAAGAAAAAGCTCCATAGTGTGATACAATTAGGGATTTATTAAAAATATATTAAAACTTCCCTCCAGAAGGGTGCGTAAGTGCACCAGTCTTTCCAGAGTGTATTTGTATAAAACAAGCATTAGTATGGCATGCGGTGCAGAGGAGAAACGACATGAAGCAGAACGATACCACAAGATGTGAATGGACAATATCCCTGGGACACCTGGCACTATCTGCATATTATTCACATGCCTGATTACATGTACCCTTGTGAGTACCTGCTTTCAAGATTTATTAAATTTGTTTTTAAATATTGCAATTAGAGTGGCACCCTTGTCGTTCTTCTCCTACAGTATCCAGAGGATTGCTTCTTCTTTATCAACAGGGCTGCCTTCTACAATTGCTCTTATTGGACTATAATTCAGTTCTTTTTGGACTTTAGCAGCTCAGAGTCTGTTGTTGTGATTATCCATCTATTATTATAGTTCCAGATTGTTAATTTATGTTAATAGTTGTGTATTAACCTCCCCAACCACCCCATTTTTCCTTCATTAAAAGAAATTAGATTCTGGGGGTCAAAACTGTTTTCATAATTGTGCTGAATATAGCGCTCACATCCACATGTTGTATGGAAGAAGAGGAGGACTTCCTTACCTCTCAAGGCCCCCTTTATCCAGACAGTATTCCTGCAGGCCCGCCTATCACACAGGAAGAGGAGGAGGAGGATTGTGTCAGCATGGAGGTGGAGCCTGGCACTCAGCATCAGCAGCAGTCTTCAAGGGATCGTTTTCAGTCCCCAGAAACCCATGGACTTGTACATGGCTGGGAGGAGGTGGCTGTGGATCATGTCGTCCTTAGTGACCCAGAGGACTCCAGACCGAATGCCTCAGCAAACGTACAGTGCATGGCCTCCTTGATCCTGCAAAGCCTGCGAAAGGACCCTTGGATTCGTGGTTTCAAGGAGAGGGATCAGTTCTGGCTGGCAACCCTTCTTGATCCACGTTACAAGGGTAAGGTTGCGGAACTTATCCAGCCTTCGCAGAGGGAGCAGAGGATGAAATATCTTCGGAGGCCTTGCAGAAAGGTTTGTGCAATGCGTTTCCATAGCCTGGGAGGTTACAATTTCCTGGTCCTCCTGGACAACGTGTTGCTGAGGCTTCGGTCAGTCACAGAAGGAGCGGTGGAGAAGGTGGCTGTCTGACCAATGCGTTCAGACAATTTTTTAGTCCCAAGGTCTGATCGGTTCCAGCAACCATCGCCAGCATCTGATTTACATGGTGCAGGAATACCTTGGGGAAAGATCAGACTTGGAGACCTTTCCAACCGAAAATCCACTGGGTTACTGGGTCTTGAGGATGAATCACTGGCCAGAGCTTGCACAGTATGAAATCGAGCTACTGGCCTGTGCTGCATCCAGCGTTGTATCTGAACGCACATTCAGTGCTGCTGGAGGCTTTGTAACCGATCACAGAGTGCGCCTGTCCACAAACTCAGTTGATTGGCTCACCTTCATAAAAATGAATCAGTCTTGGATCACCAGCTACCAAGCACCTGATGCTGATGTAACCAATTAATTTTTTATGAATGTGAGATCCCTTGAAGACTGCCTATGCTGATGCTGAGTGACTATCCTGTTATGCTGAGTGACTATCCTATTCCTTCTCAATGTTCATGTTGATAGCTTCTAAGAACATTTTTAGTTCTGGGCACCAGCACCAGTGTCTAAAGCCCTATTTTTTCTGCCCCTGTTCAACAGGGGCATGTAATTACAATTTTTGCTGTAATATTTTGCAGCAGGGCTTGTTCCTGCGCTTAGAGTATCTGTGAGGGGTTGTAGTGTTGTGGCAGCAGCACCAGTGCCTAAAGCCCAATTTTTCTGCCCCTGTTTAAGAGGGGCATGTAATTACAATGTTTGCTGTAATATTTTGCAGCAGGGCCCGTTCCTGTGCTCAACAAGAGTATCTGTGAGACTTTACAGTGTTGTGTCACCACCACCACCACCACTGCCGCCTAAGGCCCAATTTTTCTGCCCCTGTTCAACAGGGGTGCGTAATTACAATTTTTGATCTAATATTTCACAGCAGGGCTCGTTCCTGCGCTCAACAACAGAATCTGTGAGGGGTTACAGTGTTGTGGCACGAGCACCAGTGCCTAAGGCCCAATTTTTCAGCCCCTGTTTAACAGGGGCACGTAATTACAATTTTTGATGCAATTCTTTGCAGTAGGGCTAGTTCCTGCGCTCCAACTAGAGTATCTGTGAGAGGTTGCAGTGTTGTGGCACCAGCACCAGTGCCTAAGGCCCAATTTTTCTGCCCCTGTTCAACAGGGACATGTAATTAGAATTCTTGATCTAAACTTTCACAGCAGGGCCCATTCCTGCACCCACCAAGAGTAACTGTGAGGGCTTACAGTGTTGTGGTAACACCACCACACCACCACCAAAGGCCCAATTTTTCTGCCCCTGTTCAACAGGGGTATGTAATTACAATTCTTGATAAAATATTTCACAGCAGGGCCTGTTCCAGCACCCACCAAGAGTAACTGTGAGGGCTTACAGTGTTCTGGTACCACCAACACTTAAGGCCCAAATTTCTGCAGAGTATATAGGGTAGGCCATATAGTATATACAGGCGGTCCCTTACTTTCAAACATCCAACTTACAAACGACTCCTACTTACAAACGGAGGAAGACAACAGGAAGTGAGAGGAAATCTACCCCTAGGAAGGGAAATTCTCTCCTGTAAGAGTTAAAGAGTTAATATGGGAAAGAGGTGTCTCATTTTTCAAAATCCAATTGTCATTGGGACAGAAAGTGAGAGGAAATCTTCTGAACAGGGGCACAGACAGCAAAACAAATGTTACAGGGGTGATGATAACCCTTCCCTATGTTATCCAAAAAGCTTAAAAATAGATTTTTTGGCTTGAGCTACACTTAAAAAATGTACCTGTTCCAAATTACAAACAGATTCAACTTAAGAACAAACCTACAGTCCATGTCTTGTTGGGACCGCCTGTATACTGCTGTTCAGAGTATATAGGGCCTGGAGGCCCCACGCCTTTTCTTTTTTTTAATTTGGGTGGGGGTTCCCCTTAATATCCATACAAGACCCAAAGGGCCTTGTAATGGGCTGGGGGGTTACCCATGCCATTTTTCTCAATCATTTTTATCCATATTGCCGGGACCCGACATTACATTACAGCCGCAAGCAGTTTTAAATGACTTTTAATCCTTTAGAAATGTAATTTTGTGCAGGGACTGTTCTAAACACGGGAAACACGTGCCACTTTACAGGCATACTATAGACACCCCCCCAGGTACAATATTTAAAGGAATATTTCACTTTTATTTTTTCACTTAAAGCATCATTAAAATCACTGCTCCCGAAAAAACAGCCGTTTTTAAAACTTTCTTTTGCATTAATACATGTCCCCTGGGGCAGGACCCGGGTCCCCAAACCCTTTTTAGGACAATAACTTGCATATTAGCCTTTAAAATTTGCACTTTTGATTTCTCGCATTTGAGTCCCATAGACTTTAACGGTGTTCGAATGTTCGCATGAACTTTCGATCTGCATGTTTTGGATACGAACCGAACCGGGGGGTGTTCGGCTCATTCCTAGTGTTGATCTTTTGAGGACAAAAAGGAGAATGGGGGAGGTAGCTCTCAGTCAGACTTTTATCGAGCTAAACAGGTCCTGTGGGTGGATATAGGGGCAGAGCTATATCATATGTATGCTGTCATGTTTGGCGTCAGGAAATATTAATTTATTGGGTTTAGGAACACTTCTCTGTTCTTTGTAATGTATTGAAAGATTTGGGTGAAAAAAGAAAAAACACATTTCAAAGATATATTAGAAGTGATAGGAATGAGATTAGCATCAAAAGGGTTAATTAACTGAGTACACCTACTGTAGCAATAACTCTCGGTGGGGCTGCTGGTTTAATCGGGCTTGTTACCTTCACTCTCGACACGTCTGTTTCACCGACACCGGGTCTAGGGTTTACCTCTGGATGATATAAGCACCAAACACTTCAGTAGATTTTTTCCAATGCTTTAAAAGAATGATTAAGGGAAGTAGCAGGAAAGAGGTAGTAGGGAAAGTGCAGGAAAGCTCAAATACCTTTCTGTTGTATTTCTTCAGAACATTCTTTGTAATTGAACACTTGTAATTGAATAGTCCCCCTTTCGTAGGATTCAATCTTTGACCGCCTGGATAGACATCTCTCACTTGCCTAGCAGCCAGCACGTAGCACGAACAAAAGTCTCTGCCACAGACTTATCTGGAATAAAACCCGTACGATCCTCTGCCACAGGATATATTGGTTTGTGGTGAAAGGCAGATACAGTACTTGAACCTTTAAGCCAACTCGGCAGTACTATACTGTAAGATTACTTCAGAATGCGTCCTCCAACCGAGTCACCAGGCCCCTCTCCTGACCAGCACTCTGCATGATCCTTCCATGACGGGTCCTCCCCTGAGATCTTCCCAGTTGTCCAGCTTCTTTACTCAGGAAAGACAGCTTAGGACCATTCCTCCACTGCTGTGGTAGGCCCCAGACAGGCTTCTGGGCCCACCCACATGCGGCAGCGGCGTGGGCCTCCGGAACGGATGACCACGAGGTGGTATTACTAGTGCATCCCTATCAGCCAGGAGGGCCAGCAGGTGGCTGAGAACGAACCCTAAAACATGGCGTCTGTCCCATAAGTACCCTCTCCCAGAATGCAACTCGGAGGACCACCTCCATCGAGTTATCCCAGGGAAAGAGGAGCACTCATTCGCTTTAACACGTTGCTTTTCCAACACCTGCCGACAGTGACAACGACACCCACTGGCACAATGCGGAACTGCATGCAACGTCAGCCAAGCTGGAACAGAGGCAAATCTAACTTCCTATAACAAGCGACCCACTAAATTTACCTATCAGCAGTAGATAAAATCTACCAGCGCTACACCTACTAATTGCGTAACAAGACACATCCAATGAGATGAAATTAACCAATTGTATTGGGCTTGCGCTATTAGCAATGAGAAAACCGCAGTTACCCTAGCGCAAGTCACAGTTTTCATATGCGGGTATTTATTATCGTTATTTGCACTTCAATGTGCGCCAGTTCGCATGTACAATTAATCACTTTTCCAGCGCACCAATTTATGTATGAACTGGTGCAGTGCCTTCTTCTTGGTAAATCTTCTTGGTCTCTGATTTTTCCCACCATAACCCCCTGCAAAGTTAAACGTGACTTTTAGTTCCAGAACTTTCTCTGCACTCCACAATACAAGGAGAGAACAGTTAGCTGGTCGCTGTGGGGTGGAAATTTTGGAACTGGATGCTACTATGAATATTTATTTTAATTAAAGAAAATGTATATTGTGAACCTGTTTGTTCTTTTGGAGCCCTTATAGGATGTCTCTTTTAAATATGTTCATTTTAATTAAGAATAACATTTTTCAAAACCACTAGGAAAAAACAAATAAACATATGAACTGCATAGTATATGTTCGGTAAGTAAAAATAAATAGATACAAAAAAAATTCTAAAAGCTTAACCATATATTGCAAAGTGAATAGTGAGGATTTCTTTTGCGTTTTGGGTTTTAAATTTGTGTCAGTAAATCAAGATCAACAAAATGCTTAATAAATGAGCGGCTTAATCACAACAGTCTAAAAGGAACATAGAAATTGCCCTAAAACATCACATTTTGTCTGTCTCAGTGGTTTCCAAAGAGCATTGAAAATTCTTCCTGTGAGTAAGATAGCAGCAGGATATGTCTCCCTTCAGAATCATTTCCAATGCTAATAATTAGGAAACAGCAGGTGCTGTATTAAAAGCATTACTTGGCACATCCCTTCCATCCAAATACCTTCTCACACATTCATCCCCAGTGACCCCAACAGAAGCAGGAAACTGATTTTGAGATGAAATCCAGGTTGCTTGTTTGGCAGAGAAACTACACTGCCACTAGACCATCTGGCTGACCCAGGAATATCAGTTTCCTGTATAAGCAGCCAAAATGCATATCATCTGAAAAGGGTACAAATTCAATGACTGTCATTATCACAGCAAAAATGCAGCAATTCACTTATGAATATGTAATAGTGGCATAAAATGGGGAGAAAAATAGGAATAAATAAGAAATAAAAAAGATGTATTCTCTAACAATGCTCAAATGATGTCCAGTCCATGCTCTAGGCTGGCACTTCTATATAGCAAAATTTAAAAATGTTCTTAAAAATTATCCCTCATAATTGCTTTCATTGAAGATCACTATCAGCTCAGCAGGAGTTTATTTGGCTAACAGCCCTACAATATCAGATACAACAGAAGTCTTAAGCCTTGTACACACGATCCGATTGTTGGCAGGGGATTGTGTGATGACAGACTATTTGCCTAAAATCCAATCGTTAGTACGCTCCTTCAGACAATTGTCCAACTTTCGGCCAACAAATGTTGGATGGCAGGCTAGTTAATTTTTGGCAGACAGCGGTCTGTTGTCAGATTTTTGTATCGTCTGTACACAAGTCCATCACACAAAGGTCCAAAGTACAAACACGCATGCTCAGAATCAATGCTCACCAAACATGACATTAGCAGAAGGTACCCAAAGGGTGGCGCTCGAGAGCTGAAATTCTACGTAGTACGTCACTACGTTTGTGTTTGTTGGCCGACAATTGTGAGCCATTAGTATGCAAGACAAGTTCCTGGCACACGCCCTTCGGACAAAAGTCTGATGCTCTGTTGGCCAACAATCCGATCGTGTGTACGAGGCTTTAGATGTTTTGTATGTCAACAACATTCGTTTAGATCTCTTACCCCTTTGTTTTTTTAGCAATGACACAATGTATGACTCTGGTGTCAGTACAGCATCCACGCTAACTTGGAGTTATCCATAGACTAAACCTGCACAGGAGGCTACCTTTGTGCATCTCCAGCATAGTACAACTAAGACATGCCACCACACCTATCAATTACTGTATCTTAGCAGGGCATTACTTACCTCTCAGGTGTGGCCACATACCCATTGACTTTGTACACCCTCTTTGCCAACACTCACTGTTTTCTGCAACACACCAGCTTTCCTACTTCTGCTCTTACCCTGTGCTCTAGCTGTTTGTACCTTTAAGGAATACTGCTCTAAGTAAAAACCACATACATTTATGAATGCTTAACAACACTAATCTTTATCTCTTGCAACAACAAGGCAGCTTTCATGGAACTAGGACATACACAGAACTTGAAATGTTGTGGACAATGCAGCAGATGTACTTCCTCAGCATAGTTTGGCATGACTCACCAGAAACTGGATGAACCTCCCTGCACACTCTTCAATTTGGGGAATACAGGAAGACTTACCATGTTCCACAGGGATATGAAAACACTGGGCCTGATATGATCCTGATCCTATCCCTCCACCACACACAAGAAAATCTACTAAACCTATTGATCATTCCTTTCTTTTTTTGTGCTTCTTTTCTCCTGATTAGAAAATAATTACAAACTCCGGTCAATTAGAAGGTAAGTTGTTGCCTTGTTTTACCATGGGAAAGACACCATGCACTCTGTTAAAGACTCCTTACAAACTAGATATGAGATTCTGGCCAGACATATACAGTATGCACAACTTACCACCAAATTATTTATTTTTTAAATGGTCACTGCATGCTCATGCAATGACATTTCCAAACTCCCCTGGCACTAGTTCTTTAAAAAATCTAACCTACTTCCGGTTCCGGCGCCGCATGGAGTAGCTGCTCTCCTCATCAGCTCCCACAGCTCAACTCCGAAATAGGCCTATAAAACCGGCTCAATCCACCTCATACACTGACACTCCCCCCCCAAGTATCCCACACCATGGACCGGTTTGTGGAAAAAACGGCATCTGATCGTACGCGGGTGCGACAGTGCTCTAGGCACAGCCACAAATCGAGGCACCGGCTTTGGCCTACACGGCTCCCTCCTCGGAAATGGCGCCTGAAATGGAGGTAAGCGGCGATTTGCCCCCTCCTCCTCACAGCCTTCTCCCCCTCCACCACATACTGGGGATCACACCCATGATAGCTGCCTCTGTGGAGAAAGTGGTCAGTGCTGGCATGCAGCAGCTTAAGGACCAGATAGGGGAACATGCTACTAGGCTAAATGAACCTGAACACCGCAACTTTAACATAGAGGAAGAACTGTACCAGGCTCAATCCTTAGAACAGGCCCAAAACAAAACAAATAAATTCATTTTGGACAAATTGGATATTTAGAAAATAGGTCCAGAAGGAGCCATTTGTGCTTCATTGGCATCCCAGAATCCCTACAACCATCAGCCCTCACAGACCTCTGCGCGAGGCATATCCCTGAAGCATTAGGCCTCCCCAGCCCTTGCACCGTCAAAACGCCGCATGGGACTCTTTAACTCAGACCGCAAATCACCCTGACCGATTATCGCCAGCTATCTGAACTATTCAGACAAAACCTTCATTCTGCAAAAATTCTGTCAATCCAGATCACTCCAGATGGACAGAATCAAGATCCTGGTTTTCGCGGACTACTCCATAGAATATCAAAAAAAGGAAGGCTTTTCAGCAAATATGTCCAAACACCAAAAAACCAAAGTCAGGGCTGACCCCACAAACAACTCCCAAATGTTCACTGTCTATATAGAAAAAGTTCTCTCTAGAGCTCAGCTCTAGTTGCTGTAGCTATCTCAAAGATCCACTGGGTGGCGGACTAAATATGAAATATACAAGGAAAAGAGAACGCACGGCTGCCCTAGTGTAATTCCCTTTTAATGATACAAAATCAAACAATAGAGGTATGCATTCACAAACATGGGACTAATGGGGCATACACACGGTCGGACTTTTCGTCTACAAAAGTCCGACAGCCTGTCCGACAGACTTCCGGCGGACTTTCGGCGGACTTGCGGCGGACTTGTGGCGGACTTTCAAACGAACGGACTTGCCTACACACGACCACACAAAAGTCCGACGGATTCGTACGTGATGACGTACACCAGACTAAAATAAGGAAGTTGATAGCCAGTAGCCAATAGCTGCCCTAGCGTGGGTTTTTGTCCGTCGGACTAGCACACAGACGAGCGGATTTCGGGGTCCGTCGTAGTTACGATGTAAAGATTTGAAGCATGTTTCAAATCTAAAGTCCGTCGGATTTGAGGCTGAAAAAGTCAGCTGAAAGTCCGGGGAAGCCCACACACGATCGGATTATCAGCCAGCTTTAGTCCGTCGGCGTCCGTTGGACTTTTGTAGACGAAAAGTCTGACCGCGTGTATGCCCCATTAGATCGCGTGTACAGCAGGATGTATGTCTCCCTTCCTGGCCTGTATAACTGGGTTGGCTCCCAAGAACGAGTGGTGATGGTATGAGAAGTCACTGCGGACTCTGTTTCCTCGTCTCGTCAGGCTGTGTCTGCTGTAGGGCATGCGCACGGTCCAGCCGGCACTGCGTGACATCACTCATGGCCGGAGAGGAAGGACAAGGTGAGTGAGATGTCTCCTCTTTAGCTAACAAAAAATGGTTGCCAAGACTACATGTTTCAGAGGCATGGCCTCCTTCTTCAGGTCCCCTGACTGGCTACAACCACACCTAGATGACCCTGCAGATCCATCCTGGCTGCGAGATGTATCACCGGTTCTTGCCTCCACTTTCGACAACCAGGCCTATACTTTGTGGTAGGCCAGCCCTCTCTTGTTCTTCATGTTTTCATGTGTTAATAACTGTTGTGTTTTAGCACCAATGTGCCTCCTCTGGCCTGCCTGCATATAGCTGACCTTTCTCCCCATAAACAACCCGAATTAGCAGTATCGACCACCTCTTAATACGTAAGGTCTCTTCAATGCTGCAGCATTCGGGTCTTGAAATGGGAGCTGGACTACTCAGTGACTCCATGCGGAAAAAAGTGAAGTTTATGCGATATGTTACTTTGTTTTTACCTACTGCCCCCCTCCCTCAGTACCCTTCCCTTCTCTTCTTTCTTCCACACCAAAGTGTACTTGCAGTGCCTGACACTGCACCACCTTCATATAGTGTAGACAACTCTTTATCCCCTTCCGCATCTACATTTCATCTCCATGACACACCCCGAACCAACCATACAACACTGGCTCAGTTCTTCTTGATGGCCCCCCAATATGAAAATAGTCTCCTGGAATGTGAAAGGGCTCCATTCCCCTAATAAAAGAATGAAAATCCTCCGCCACCTCATAAGGCTTAAAACCAACATTGACCTGCTACAGGAAACCCAGCTCTCCGCATCTGATTTCCTATGTATGAAAAAGCTATGGGTTCTGAATCCGATGGACGCAGAGCAGGGGTCCTACTGCTCATACATAAAAATCTTCCCTGCACGGTTATTTCTGTTCACTCTGATCCCCAAGGACGACTCCTATCGACGCATGTCCAGTTAAGGGCTAAAGATCTAATTATCTCAAATGTTTACGCCCCTAAAAACCCCCTAAACAATTCTTTAGTGAATTATCGACCTAGCTCCTTCGAGACTCATACCTTCCACATATTAATTTTAATGTTACCCTTCCCACAATAGATGACAGATCCTCTACCAGAAGCCCCAATCTCTACCTCACCCTAGAGATCCGACCCTACTCGCCTCCACGATGGGCTCCCTCCACCTCCCTCCACCTCCATGACGTTTGGCGTCTCAGCCACCCATCTGACAGGGAGTTCACCTTTTACTCTAACCCCCACAACGTCTTCACCAGAATTGACTAACTTTTTTGCTCGGACGATGTTGTCCCAATGATTTTGGACACTGACATTCATGACATTGCTATCTCAGATCATGCTCCTGTCTCAGCGACACTCGACATCCCGACCTTCACCCAAACTCCAAACTGTGGCGATTCCCCTCCTACCTACATAATAATTCCGACTTCCTACAGTACTTGGAAAAAACATGGTCTGAATACTCTTCAGCCAACGCTCCACATCTCGATAGCCCTAACCTATTTTGGGAAGCCGGTAAGGCTTTCCTTAGAGGTCAGATCATATCCTATGTGGCCTCTTTCAAAAGAAACGCATGCTAATTACAAATTGGCTAACTCCCGACTACATCAAGCTTAACACTCCCTATACATGGCTGACTCCCCTGACAATAGGAAGGCCTGGCAGGTAGGAAGGTGGCAACAAGGCAGGTAAATTGCTGTCCAGACTTTGTAAGGGCCCCCAACGTCCGACCTATGTCTCCTCCCTCCGAGACACTTCGGGTAATATTAAAACCTCACAGCAAGACATCAATACGGCCATGCTCCACTACTACTCCTCCTTGTATGCGGTTGAACCCATAGATAGTCCGACAGCACTCTCCTTCCTCGAGAGAATACCCCTTACCAAAGTCACTTCATCACAATTAGAAGGCCTAAATATGCCCATCTCCCTCCCTGAGATATCAACAGTCATCCAGAACCTGGATTTTTGGAGAAAATTATATCCAAAGGTTTAGCAGCTGATATTTTAAATGAAAAAGAGAGTTTATTTTTGGTACTTAGAGCTCCTAGGACACCAACAATTAACTATTTGCTGAAGGTTCACAAGAACGGGTGGGCAGATACATTGATTTATATTTACAGCCTTTAGTTCACAAAATCCCATGGTTTGTAAAAGATTCACAGCAAGTGCTAAATCTTTACCTAATCTATACCTGGTTTACTCTGAAACCAGGTATATGGATTGGGACCGCTGATGTCACCTCTTTATTTACTATAATTCCCCATGTTTTGGGTTTGGAGGCTGTAAAAGGTTTTCTTGAAAGGGATTCGGGGCTTCCAACCTGCCAGATATCTTTTATAATGGAACTTCTGGAATACGCAGCCTCCCATAATTATTTTTGGCTTTGCAATACATTTTTTCGCAAAAGCTGAGGGGTGGCTATGGGGGCTAAATATGCCCCCAGCCTGGCCAATTTATTTATGGCCAGATGGGAGGAGGATGCCATCTATGCCCACAGGAGACCCCAATTAATCCTGTGGGCTAGGTATATTGATGACATCCTCCTCCTATGGGACGGTGAGGGCCAGGAATTACAGGGGTTCATGTACTCCTTGAATTTCAACGTTTGAGGCATATCTTTAAATTATAAAATGAGCCAGTCACAAATACATTTCCTTGATCTGACTTTGACTATTAGGAATGGCACTATGACAACATCTACTTTTTTAAGGCGACCAACCGCAGCTCCTACATTCCAATGGATAGAAGTCATTATCATCCTTGGCTCAATTCAATACCTAAGAGCCAATATATGAGGCTACATAGGAATTTCTCTGATCCACATGAGTTTTCAGCGGAGGCTGAAATTCTAACTGGTAGGCTCCTTGAGAAGGGATATACTATGGATTCTCTAGTACCTACGCTTAATGCTATACAAGGGAATGAATAGGGAATCTTTAATTCAAGAACCCCCCCCAACCCAATGTGTTTTGAAATTTGGGGGTCCCCTTTGTGACTACATATTCCCTACAGCATAGGAGCATTAAACTGATTATTTCTAGACATTGGCACATTGTCAATAACAATAGAATCCTGAAAGGTGTTTTACCAGAGAAACCTCAGATAGTTTTTAAAGGAGCCCCCTCATTTAGAAATAGAGTGGCCCCTAATATTTTTGATCCTCCCACAAATAAACTAACCTTCTTTGATCAATTAACTGGATTCTACAAATGTAGATGCCGGGTTTGCTCTTTGAAAAGCTGTGCACATAGAAGAATTACCAATTTTGAGTCTATAAGCACGGAGGTGCAGCACAATGTCACCCCATTTATTACCTGTTCCACAGTGGGAGTGGTTTATCTATTGCAGTGCTCTTGTGGTCTGCAATATATAGGGTGGACTAAATGTCTCCTACAGGTTTGGCTCAACAAGCATATCATGAACTTCAAGTCTGGATTTAAAAATAATTCAGTGTCAAAGCACTATCTTCTTGCACATAACAAGGACTCCTCTAATACACTTTTTTGGGTATTGATAAATTTAGTCCTAATTGGAGGGGGAGTTCTTTAGTGAGAGAAATATCAAAACTTGAGATGTTTTGGATCCATACGGTAAGGACCTACGTACCCTATGGGTTAAATATTGACGTTGATGTTAATGCCTTTATTGACAATTCTTAGTAGGTTTGTGTTGATGTAAACTCGTTCTGAGTCACGTTGGTGGGTTTAAATAATCTATTAATAATCTATTAATACTGAGGGTTGCCAAATATCAGTGTGTGGTTGATAACTGTTAATCCATGTTTATGGTTGATTATTATCAATCTGTTTTATCTTTTTATTTTATTTAATTTTAATTATCAATTATTTGCCATTTGGGGATGTTCTAAATTAGTACCAACAATAATTGTTTGGTACTTAATTTAATCTACATATATCATTTTTTAACACTAATGTCCTGTACACACGGTCGGACTTTCCGACGGAAAATGTGCGATCGGAGCTTGTTGTCGGATATTCCGACCATGTGTGGGCTCCATCAGACTTTTTCCATCAAAATTTCCACACAAAGTTTGAGATCTGGCTCTAATATTTTCCGACAACAAGCTCCGATCGCACATTTTCTGATCGTGTGTAGACAATTCCGACGAACTTAATTTTTCTTGGCTCGTCGTATGTGTTGTACGTCACCACGTTCTTGACGTTTAGAATTTCTGACCAACTTTGTGTGACCGTGTGTATGCAAAGCATTGAGCCAACGTCTGACGGAAAAAATCTGATGGATTTTGTTGTCGGAATGTGCGATCGTGTGTACATAATTAGGTTTGTGGTCCGTTTAGACATGGACGTATTTTTTTAATTTTTTTGTCATGGTTAGCTTCATTATTTATCACAATACAACACATTGAAGGTATATGTGGATATTACCCGTTTGTGTCTTCATATGACTTTTCACAATTTAGGAACACAAGGATTATAAGGTAGTTTTGATTTAGAGCTAAATAATAGTGGTACACATACTTAGACAAATTCTATTAATGTCTATTTGTTTTGAAATATATAGTTTCCTATTTTTGTCCAACACATCATTTGCAATTATAGATGGGTTGCCCAGACCTAAGATGGCGTCTTGTGATTCTGCTTACGGGACTCAGAATGAGGTCTAATTTTGGCTTAAAAGGTGGTGGATCAGCACGCTACCCGTTCCCCATTCACAACGTCACATATGATGAAACGTGTCTGGAGGAGGATACGTGCTGACATCACCAGGCTGTCTCGCTAGGAGGATGGGTTCTGTTTGTAGCCGACCAGCTCTGATGTTTTATGCGTTAATTTAACTTTTTAAATGTAAGTGCAATACCTATTTTTATATTAAATACTGTTTTGAGGCAATATTACGCTATGGTTTTCTCTTCTTATGCACTGCTGAGGTATTGAACCTTTGGTTCTGAGTCGCACGGCCCCAGGAGTGTTTGAATCCATTTGTTTTAAAGCTTACCTGATAATCTTAATACAAGCAAAGGCCTTGGCTGGGCTAAAGCCATCTGCCTGGTTTTGCTTGCAAGCTGGTAAGCGAGTTTTTCTTAAGGTGGTGGCACATTTTGTCGATCAAGCTCATTTTGGTGTCTGTTTTGGAGAAGAACCGGACTAATAATTCATCACAATTTGTTTACCTACAAGCAATTGTTTTGTAATTTAAACCTTAAAATAGTGCAGCTTCTCTTTCCCATCCAGAACCTAGCCCCTTCTACAGTAAAGCCCCTGGCCCCATTGGCTTTACACTTTTGGAACCCACCCTCCATAAGGTCTATCAACATATATGGTCTGGCTCTTACCTACCTACGGGGAACCAAGCCATCATCAAATTACTATTACTAATTATCTAAAAAGGGCAAAGACCCCCAAGAACCAGGATCTTATAGACCTATCTCACTTTTAAACCTTGATGTTAAGGGGTATGGCTTCGGCATGGTGGCGTGAGGATGCTTGTGCAGCATACCAACAACATGATACCCCACATTACCAGCATCTACCAGCACTACAGACAGCTTGGAAACTGAACCGCCGCTAACAGCACACTACCCGCGACATGGATCGCTATTTAAAACAGCTCAAACTGTCCGCCTCTACCCCGGCGGTATCCAAGATGGCGCCGGCCAGTCACATGACGGGGGATTCCCAGAGAGAGACGGTCACCTCTGGAGGCTCGCAGCGGCAGGGAGAAGACTTCACGATGCCGCCGTACTCCCCCATAAGTGACCGATCTCCCTGCCTGCCAAGATCGTTGGCAGTATCGCCCAATCTGGAAGAGGAGTTGCTCAGCACCATACAGACCTCTCCATACACCTCACCCTGCCAGGCTACCTCTGGCCTCAGCACAGCTCACATCCCACAGCTACAGGACACAGTGAGTACCCCTGCTACATCATCCCAGCAGTTAGAGCCTGTATTCATTGCTGATCCTACCCACAAGCTATGGACACTATTACAGCAGCTCCCCACTAGAGATGATTTTGAATCACTAGCCTCTAGAATGGAGATGTCCATGAGGGGAGAGATACAGTCTGTTAAACAGGAAGTCGCAGAGCTAGATACACGCATTACAGCAATGGAGCAGGAACAGGGAGCAATCTCTCAGAATATACAGGCTGTGTAGTCTTCACACTCTGAAATAAATTACCAATTTCTCCAGCTACAACTACTCCTAGACGATTTAGAGAATCGCAGTCGCAGACAGAACATACACCTGAGGCGAATTCCTGAGTCCATCACACAATCTGAGCTCCGCGTGACGGTGACCTCCACTTTTAACCGTTACTTAGATCGCCCGCGAGACACGGCTATTACCATAGACCACGTCCACAGAACTCTCGGCCCTAACCCGAACTTACCGGATAGACCCAGGGATGTCCTCTGCTGCCTGCACTCCTTTAGCCTCAAGGAAGAAATCTTGCGACAGGCATGGCAGGTGGGTGTTTTGGAGTTCGATGGCATGGCCATCCACCTGCTCCCAGATATTTCCAGGAGAACTCTGATGATGAGAAGAGCACTTAAACCACTTCTAGACGGCATCGGTGAGAAGGGTCTCACATACAAATGGGGCCACCCGTTCCACCTTATTGTCCGTAAGGGTGCAGACGCCTTTGCCCTGCGTCACCCCTCAGAGCTTCCACACCTGTTCACTTTCACTGGGATGAACCCAGTCGCTGTCCCAAACTGGCTCCTGGTCAATGTGCAGTCGAACCCACAACGTCGGCCCTCGGATGGAAGACAACAAAGGGTTCGGGCCTACGGTCGACCACAGAGAGGCCGCTCACAGGCTCCCCAAGATCCAGCCTCTTGATTCCGAAGAAATAAGTAATCGGCAGTCCCCTCTTGTCGGGGGGTTTTTCCCCTCCTTGGGGGATGGGGGGCTTTTGCCTCCTTTTTTTTTTCATTACTGAAGGAGGGCCCAACCACCCCACAGTCGGTAGATTGCTTTTTGTCTGTTTCATCCTATGGGCGTATGAGGGTTGGTGTTGGATTTGTGTTCCCACATCGCCTCCACTCACCCGCTCTGTTAGGTCAGAGGCAGGTATAACCACAGCATTTATGGGGTGCATTTACCTTTTTGACACTTCACTGGTCTTCCCGGCGGCTCCAATGCCAATTAGCATTGGGCCGCCTACAAAGGGCCCCATATAGGGAGACACTCTCTGAATTGCCATGGAGAATGGGTCGGGTGTCTTCCCAGGTGGGCCTAGGATGACAGGGATGGTCCCCTGGTGAGACACGAAAGTGGTAGACCCGGTGCCAAACGCAGGGAAGACTAGGAAGCGTCTCTAGAGACGTAGCACTGTTAATCTTCTTACTCTTTCCATGCGCTACTTGGCATACTGGGCCCGATTATAGGGCATTAGATAACCATTAAGTGTTACCTTTTCAGTATTAATTTTGCTGATTTTACATGTCTTACATGTTGGTTCTCCAATGTTAGATTTACAATGACTGTTTTACCTTTCATGTTGGTAATGGTATATCATTAATATATGAGCGTTGCTGCGGGGGTTCCAATGGCTGGGACTCTGCGCTTGACTATGCCCTACCTCCTCCCACAGTAGGAATACTCTGCCCTGGTGGCAGTAGCTCTCCTGTATGGAGTTACACCATTTGATAGACCCCATACCTTTTCTCGTATCTTCTTCCTCTCTATACTTTAGTTTCTTTCACTTCCCTCAACTTCCCCTTTTTGTCCACTTCAGCCTTACCCCCTCTTCTCCTCTTTCTTTTTCTATACCCTCTCACCACCTAGGGAGCAGACACTCTGCCATTATGGCTCTCAAATTCCTCTCTTGGAACATTAACGGATTGAACGCTCCTGAGAAGCGGACCAGCTGTCTGTCTGAACTCTGGAGACATAGGGCGCACATAGTCTTTCTCCAAGAGACTCATTTTCGGGCAGATAAGGTCCCGAGGTTTACTAACAAGCACTTTCCGGTGGCCTACCATAGTCCATCTACTTCCTCTAAATCCAAGGGGACAAGTATTCCACTATTCAAATCTCTACACTGGCATAGATTCTCACACATTTACCCTTGTGAATTACTACTTACCTAACATGAATCAAGCTCAGGTCTTAGGAACTTTCCTTACAAAGTTGGAGTCCTTCCGTGAGGGAGACTTTAACCTTACCTTGGATCCGTCTAAGGACTCATCTGCCCAATCATCCGCCCTACCTCAAGGTGCAAGACGAGCTCTGAAAGACCTGCTGCATGACCATCAATTGGTTGATATTTGGAGAATTTTCCATCCCCAAGAACGAGATTTCTCCTTTTATTCTCCGACCCACAGATCCTACTCCAGGATTGATTTTTTCCTAATACAACACTCCGCAATTTCCTTAGCCTCCAAAGCAGAGATAGGCCAGATAACACTATCTGACCATGCTCCAGTTTTTATGGACCTCACTCTCCCATGCTCACACTCAAAGACACCATCTTGGCGTCTGAATGAAACACTTCTCTAGGACCCTGAAACAGTGGCGGAGATCAGTAGAGAACTTCTCTCCTGTTTTGAAAACAACATTGGCTCCGTGTCTAACCCTCTCTCAGTGTGGTCAGCACATAAATGCTACATTAGGGGGATCTTCATAAAACTTGGCCATCCGGTGAAGCAGCGCAGTACCAAAACTATGACAGATCTTTTGACAAAACTTCACGTTTTGAAGAGGCAACATAAAGTTCGCCCTGACCACACATTGGAAGCAGAGTTACTTCGGACTAGAGAGGCAATCAGAGAGCATTCCCTTTACAAGGCCAAACATATCCTGCTCAAGGCTTGCCACTCTTTTTATGAGTATGGAGATAAATGTGGCCGTTTGCTGGCCGATGCATTAAGAACTAAACGCACACAATCATACATCCCTGCTCTCTTGACCCCATCAGGGTCCAAGATTCATGCTTCCCCGGACCTAGCAGCCGCCTTTCGAGATTTCTATTCAAAGCTCTATAATTTAGAAGCAGTACAGGCTGCTGGATCGTCGGCCCCCTCCCTCTCAAACATTCGGGAATACCTTCAAGAGGCCAAACTTCCCTCTCTCACAGAAGCCGAACAGGAACTACTATCCCAACCTCTCCACATAGATGAGCTTGCAGATGCCTTGACAGACACACAGCTGGGGAAGGCCCCCGGTCCTGATGGCTTTACGCTCCTGTACTACAGGACATTTCAGACACAGCTAGCCCCCCATTTCACCACATTTCACCACAGCCTTCAATGCCATACTCGAAGGACATACCGTTCCCCCTGACATGCTGCGAGCTTCTATCTCTGTTCTTCCTAAGTCTGGTAAGGACCCGCTGCTTTGCTCCAGCTACAGGCCCATTTCTCTTCTAAATTGTGACATCAAGCTTCGGCTATGACATTTTCGCCCTGAATTTTCAACCCTTTCTATCGACGCTCACTACAGTCCTTAGGAGATAGGACCACTCGCTTTGTCCTGGTTCGGCCGATGCAACGTACTGAAGATGAACACAATGCCACAGCTTCTTTATTTGCTACAAGTCTTACCTGTCAAATTACCGCAAACTTTTTTTCACGAGGTCCGTTCGAGGTTTATTAAGTTCCTATGGCGGGGTAGACACCCTTGAATAGGTAGGACATTGCTGCTAAGGCCGAAGCTGAGGGGAGGCATTGAATTCCCAGACCCTGCTCCTTATTACACAGCGACGCATATGACTCGTGTGATTGACTGGTGCCGTCACAGGGAATGGAAACTCTGGGTCACGCTAGAGCAGGAGATGGCGCGGGTCCCATTGGCTGGCCTGCCTTGGGCGGGTGGGCGGTTGGACCCTTACCTGACCATTCACCCGTTGATTGGCCCCTCTCTCGCCGAGATGGAAAGATTTTTTCATCTTTCCTCCTTGCCTAATTTTCCTTCTCCCATGACCCCAATCTTGGGACAAACAGAAGAGAGAGGCGCCTCTGGGTGTAGACTAAAAACAAGTTTTATTCATAAAAAAATATTGATGATCAAACTCACATGTTGAAGGTCATCAATAGGCATAAAATGGTAATCAAATACTGAAGAGGACATCATCCATCAGAAGTTCAAGTCAGTCAAAAACGCTCCTGGCGGGGGGCTCTGCCTGTGTGTGAGGAGAGGTACCGCTGAGATGTAAGGCCGGCCGCAGCGGTGACAAGTCACAATACTAGGTGAAGAGCATGGAAGAACGTAAACAACCGGCGAGGAGTGATGACGTCATGAATCGAGCGACGCGTTGCAGGGCGTACGGGCTGTGATGACGTGACAGCCGCGCCCCGTCATCTCAGGCCTGATGAAGGGGTGCGGCTGTCACGTCATCACAGCCCGTACGCCCTGCAACGCGTCGCTCGATTCATGACGTCATCACTCCTCGCCGGTTGTTTACGTTCTTCCATGCTCTTCACCTAGTATTGTGACTTGTCACCGCTGCGGCCGGCCTTACATCTCAGCGGTACCTCTCCTCACACACAGGCAGAGCCCCCCGCCAGGAGCGTTTTTGACTGACTTGAACTTCTGATGGATGATGTCCTCTTCAGTATTTGATTACCATTTTATGCCTATTGATGACCTTCAACATGTGAGTTTGATCATCAATATTTTTTTATGAATAAAACTTGTTTTTAGTCTACACCCAGAGGCGCCTCTCTCTTCTGTTTCTCCTTAGGATTGGAATGTGGTTTCGCTTCTTGATGAAGGCAGCCCTGCTTGTGGACCTATTATTATTTGGATCCTTGAACCCCTTATTTGTACATGACTGTGAGATCATACCCCATATGTGTTAATGTGATACACATTTTTTTCTCTATGGACGTATATATGTGGACACTATTTATCCATTGAATTTATTATGAGATTGGGAAAATTTTAGTCTTTTCCCCATTCCCCTGCTTTTATTATTGTTGTCATTACTGTTATCTCCAGTTCTTTGCGCCTTTACTTGCATACCAATCTTGGGACATCCTAGATTTCCCCCTGGGCCTGTCAGACCCGGTCTTTACTGGACAAGCCCCGAAAAGACTCTTACGCGCATCTCATTTCCTAGGACCCACAGGCTGGATCCCTACAGGGACATTGGTAGCAGGACAGGCACCCATCTCATTGGATAGTTGGAGAGCAGGGCAGCTCTCCCACTTCCTCAGCTCTCTACCCAAATATACGCTCTTTTCTAGACAACTCCATTCCTTCGAAGAAATATGCCTGAGTGATGGCCCAATCCGAGGTTCCCTTTCTAGGTCTTACAGAACACTGATGGACATACAAGCTACCACAGACCCTCCCTTCTTAATCAAGTGGGAAAGAGACCTACAAACCATATTTACCACCCCACAGAAGGAACGCATACTCTTCTTCGCTCATAAATTGTCACTTTGCAGCAAATCTCAGGAAATTTCCTATAAATTGACCATACGCTGGTATCGCACTCTGGCCATTTTGGCCAAAATATTTCCCAATCAATCTGACCGTTGTTGCCATTGCGAGCAACAAGCTGGCACTATTCTACACATTTTTTGGGATTGCCCCAAACGACAAACTTTCTGGCAACCTGTACTCCGACTCATCCACAAATTCACAGACGTTTCCTTAACCAAAGACTCCACTGCTGTGCTCCTCAACCTCACTCCCATGTCAAGTAAGCGATACCACAAATCTCTCCTTAAAAACCTTCTCAATGCTGCTAGAGCTTGCATCCCAAGTCAATGGAAGCAACAATCTGCCCCCACTGTGGCCCATTGGTTCGCAAGGGTTAATGACATTGAACGAATGGAAGACCTGACTGCAACGATCCGGGATAAATCCGAGGAACATAAGACCAGGTGGTTTTATTGGACCCAGTTCCGCTTCTCAGAGGAATACCTCCGCACGACATAGTTGGGCCAAGATGTATGCCAGAGGCTCTTGTTCCAAACCATGGCCTTCAGATGGCCTGGAGGGCTTAGGGTGGTCCTTGCTCTCTAGGTGGACTTCTACCCCTTCACTTTACTATCATATCCCCTCCTTCCCCCCCTCTTTCCCTTTACTCAGTCCCTCTCCCCCATTCTCTCTTCTTTTCTTTCTTCTTCCTTATTCACTTCCTCTCTTTTAACTCAAAAATTGGTATGTTTCGACCCCAGCTGGTCACACCACAGTACCCTTCCCCTAGGTGAGGATGGTGAGGATACCCGAATTCTCCATGGATACCAGGGCTATTTCCTAGAGTATTATTAGTGATCAATTGCCCTGTTGAGGAGAAGCCCTAGTCTTATACCTCCTAGGTATCTCGGTATCTTTTATACCTATAGAGCTGTTTCTGTTATAATATCTTAAGTTTACTTATCTTTTGTTCAGATACCTCTACCTGGTGTTCATATGTAAGCTACTTTGTTTGCACAACATATTCTGTGAAGTTATCATTTCATAGTATGTCGCATATCACTAAATAAAAAATTTAAATACCTTGAAGTTAATATGCCACTAGATTAGCTTCCATCATCCCCTCCTTGATTCACACCACCCAATCTGGTTTTGTAAAAGGCAGAACTGCTACGCTGAACATCAGAAAGGTGATGCTGGCCCTAGAACACGCCAAAAATAACCTGAGGGGGGACTTTGCAATCATCACCCTGGATGCAGAGAAAGCTTTTGATAACGTTAGTTTCAAATAGCTTTCCATGGTCATGTTCACAATGGGCTTCACCGGCCCCTTTGCCCACTCTATAAAATCCATGTACACTGCTCCGGCAGCTAGACTGGTAGCAGCTGGCCTCTTATCGGATGAATTCCGATTCAATAAAGGCACAAGGCAGGGATGTCCTCTTTAACATCGCATTAGAACCCCTATCTAGGTTTCTATCCCAATCGGCCCCGCTGCATGGCATCCACATTGGGGATCACAAACTACATACTTCCCTCTTCGCAGACAACGTTCTTATATTCTCAGCGAACCCATCCTCAGACATGCCCATAATCAAATCCATATTCGATGAATTCAGACTGTGTTCAGGCCTTTGCATAAATTATAACAAGAGCGAAATCCTCCCCATAGGCTCACTTCCCAACCCCCCCTGGATGTGCCACTCGATCTTCACGGTAGCGAAATCCCACATCACCTACCTAGAGATCAAAATAGTTAAATTACCTTCCTTTCTCTATCATCTCAACTATCCCCCTCTGCTCACGAAAATATCCTAAGAACTTGATAACTGGATGGATCTGCCCCTTTCGCTCCTGGGAAGATGTCACCTGGTGAAAATGGTCAGCTTTGCCCGTTTACCCTACCCACTCCAAACCATCCCACTACTTCTACATCATAAACATACACAAATATTCAATACAGCCATTTCTAAATTCCTTTGGCAAAAAAAGCGACAGCACATAGCCCTCCCGAAACTACATCTTCCCAGACGCAAAGGGGGTATCAGTCTCCCAAATGTTAGAACCTACAATTTAGCTTGCCTATTACAGACGGGTCTGGACTGGATAGCCCAAACTTCCCGCTACTCCAATTATGCCTTAGAAACCGAAATGGCACACCCATACTCCCTAGTTATCCTTCTCTAGGGATGAGCCGAACACCCCCCTGTTCGGTTCGCACCAGAACATATGAACAGGCAAAAAAATTGTTCGAACACGCGAACACCATTAAAGTCTATGGGACACGAACATGAATAATCAAAAGTGCTAATTTTAAAGGCTTATATGCAAGTTATTGTCATAAAAAGTGTTTGGGGACCTGGGTCCTGCCCCAGGGGACATGGATTAATGCAAAAAAAAGTTTTAAAAACTGACGTTTTTTCGGCAGCAGTGATTTTAATAATGCTTAAAGTGAAACATTAAAAGTGTAATATCCCTTTAAATTTCGTACCTGGGGGGTGTCTATAGTATGCCTGTAAACGGGTGCATGTTTCCCGTGTTTAGAACAGTCTGACAGCAAAATGACATTTCAAAGGAAAAAAAGTCATTTAAAACTACTTGCGGCTATTAATGCATTGCCGGTCCGACAATACACATAGAAGTTCATTGATAAAAACGGCATGGGAATTCCCCACAGGAGAACCCTGAACCAAAACTTTTTTTTAAAAATGACGTGGGGGGTCCCCCTAAATTCCACACCAGGCCCTTCAGGTCTGGTATGGATATTAAGGGGAACCCCGGCCAAAATTTTTTAAAAAAAATTACGTGGGGGGTGTCACGAAATTTTCACAATTATGTGACTTGGAGTCTGGTCGTCCCATTAAATTCCAAACCATAGCCGACACGTTCTCACTTCCTCAATCACACGGTTTCCACTATGGGCAATGCGTCAGTTTACTGAAAAATGCATGTAGAGACGATAACAAAAGGTTAAAAAAAAACGGAAGTCCTTCTAGTGGAAGGTTCATACAAGATATCGGATATATTCCAACCTCTTCTACTAAAAGCATATTCATCAGTGGCCAACTGGGCCAAGGATTTCTCAGACATGGAGCTGGTCGACAAACTCATACACGTCTCAATGCTATTCATAAATTGATCCAGAATGAAATATGGAGGGAAACTGAACTGAAAATTGTACATCAGGCCCACATACCCTTCCTCTCCACCAACAAAGAGCAAACCACCTCTACCTGCCCTCTTTGTCGTCAACCCAAGCCCTCCCTGACACATCGCTTCTGGTCGTGCCCCTACATATCCAGCTTCTGGGATCAAGTCCTTTCCTACATCTTCGAAGTTACCCTGCTGAAACTACCCAAAGACCCTTTGCTCCTCATCTTCAGTCACTGGGACCCTCAGTTGCTGTTTTGGTCCCCCAATTCCACCCCTCCTTATAAAGACTGGTCTTTGATATGTCTTCTACTCGCCAGGAGAGCCATCTTGAAAAATTGGATATCCAACGTTCCCCCGAAAATTGCACAAGTCCAAAGAGACCTCCTATTGCTACTTTTCAAAGACAGACCCAACACGGTCTTCTCACACTCTACTGCAAAAAATGTTTCCACCACAGATGGCAAGCTTACATGGTCTCTGCGCTTATCCTGGCAGACCTGGCGAATCTCAAACATACTACGGGCCTCCCCCACCACCTCCAGTAATACCACTCTCTCCCTCGGAAAGACCCTCCACCGATGGAACCCAATCTATAAACAAAACACAAAGCATCCATCCAAAATATCTCTTTACCATCGACCTCTATCCACCCAACCGACCCTTGAAAGAGAGTAACATTTCTTATACCACCGTTGCAACTTTAATGTCTACCTTCTTGCTACCCTTCACAACAAGAACTTGGTGCTCACACCCCCCCCCCCATCCCTATCCCCCCTTTTCTGGGACTTTTCATTTGTTTGTTTTCTTCCCAGCAATGATAGGGATCCCTAGCTCCAGATCCATTCAGTTATCCCCCTTTACATAGATATGTTTAGCTATGGAGTTGATACCTCCTACATGTTGTTATCCCATTCTTGGGACCCACCCACGGATCCCCTAAGTTGCATATTACTCTCTCTTCTCTTTCTATCTGGTTACTGTTTTTTTGCCACAACTATCGATATGTTAAAATACATTACTGTTTGCTCTTATAATCTGTATGGTTTTCACCTTTCAATATAAATCTATTTTTTTTTTTAAAAATCTAACAATAGTTAATAACCTAAAAATAGTTTAACTTTAGCCAATAAACTGTGCCTTGGGAATGCTGTACCACTAATTACTAGCTGAGTCAACTTATGTTACTAGGTACCTTAATACTGTTTTGAAAATATGGCCTTAGCCAAACTCATTAATGGGCATAATCCTTTTTTTTTGGATATTAATGTCACTGAAACTTCCTATCAGCTTTTCAGCTTTGGGGTCCCCCCATGAAAACTAACAGAAAACTTAGCCACAGTGCTACTTTAGAACAGCAGACTGAGGACTTGATAAATGAATCTGTAATATTACAACATAACATATTATTATACATCAGTCTTTCTAATTGCCCCTGTTTAGCATTACTTGTGCTTCAAAATTGATAAATGCATTGTGTACACAAATTACAACCAGATCATTCGATGTCTGTGTTGGGACCTGAGGATTAATCTGTGGAGAGAAAATTTTTATTTATTTTTTATATACATATATATATGTAGTGGTACCCCTGGGGTAGGGCTGCTGATTTGGTTACTAGCATCCGCCAATCACCCTGCTGCCAACCCTCCATTCACCATTTTAAAGACAATGAACAGTCAATTTTCTCTGTTTTGTTGCTTTTATTGTGGGTACAACTTGGATAGGAGGAAAAGGGAGAATGAGATGCCCATGATACAGCACAATCTTGAAATTACTTGTGGCCTTGGCCTTGTATCTTTGTATTTCTGTGCATTAACTTCTTTACTGACTTTTGCTTCTTTATTTTGTGCAAATCCTTTACTGCATAGTTACTGAGTTGCTAACTTCACTTCCAAAAGAACAAAAGGAACCACTCTGAATAATTCCCATTGGTAAACTGGAATGATATTGTCTCTATGAATCAAGAGTCAGAGATACACACAGCTTCTCTCTCCAGCCTTCATGAAACGAACAGGCACCCAGTCTTTGGAAGGTATCACCAATGTGCTAACCAGGCCAGAGATGACACGGCATCTCCCCCCGATGACCTGACACATGGCAATAAGCGGACTACTGATCCTAGCCAGTCCATCACTAGCGATGCTGTGTTCCCCGGCCACAGCATTCTACACTGCTCCGACAAGTTTCTCTTCTTCTGTTATACTAACCTTCTCCTCCAGAACAGTTCTGTGTCCCCGGTCACAGAATGCTGCTCTACTCTCCTCCGCTTGACTGCTACTTCCTCTGCTTGATCTTCCTTACATCCAGGTCCTGTGTTCCCCGGTCACAGCAGCTTGATGCCTCCTTGGAGATGAAGATCCTTATCTTTAGCTCCTTTCCAGCGGTTCCCCCATCCCTCCTCTGTGTCCACCGCACCCTCCACATGGGGACGCACGGAATAGCACCTCAATCCTCCATTCTGTCTTTCTGCTCCACAGAACTCCTCCCTGGTGGAAGCATGTGCCCCAGCTTATATGGGAGGCCTGCCCCCTGCCAGTGCAAGTTAATGATTGGTCAAGGCTCCTCACATGAGCTGCCTACCACTCAGATCTCAAGTCCAACCTCTCTTCCAGAACTATCCTTCTGAAAGTAAAGGAGGCATCCCTGAGTCAGAGTGTAGGTGGCCACACACTCCACTACACTGATCACTCCCAGTCCCAAATCATAACAACCAGGCCCAGCCTAAAGTACAGGCCTGGCCAAATTTACCTGCACTTGAGCCCTGAGCTAGAAAAATACTACTTTAGCACCTAACTTTAGGTAGAGGGTGCTACAGGATGGACAGAGCTGATCCAATTCTGTCCTGGTGATGTTAAGCCATTTGTGATGTCACAAACTTCCCGATGAAAACACAATGTGGAAGGATTGGCAACAACACTTGGGCAGTCATGGACTGCAACAGTGCTTATGCATGCCCTGGTAGTACAACAGTGGTATAGAGTGCATGCATGGTAGAGTATGATCACTGAGTTTAGTACCTCGCTCGTGCAGAATACCATTGCTATGTTATGATGTAAAGAATATGGTGGTGAAGTCTCATGAAGGATCTCGTCACTGCCATATTGATCTCAGATTTGTAAAAAACAGAAGCAGAAGAGTGGCGACAGTGCATGTGTGACCATAATCAAAACTGCACATGCATGAGACACATTGTTTTTGTCAGTTTAAGAGGGGACTTACTCACGTTTTCATGTACATTGTTGCACATGCATAAGGATAAAATACATGCAATGCATCTAAACACATATTTATTACAAAGACAGATGCTCCGTTGATTACTGACGGGAACCCATGTGCTGTTTTTAAAGGTATTCTTTAAAAATGTTCCTTTTCTAATTACAATTTTTTATTTCAACTGCCACAGTGTTATTAGCTTGTAACTGACTAATGTAATGCTTAGTTTCTACTATAAATTTCAATTTTAACCTAAAAATAAGGGTGCAATTAAAACGTCATTCTACCTCCTATATTCTTCTTTTAAAATAATGATAGGACTTATCTAAACTTATAAGAAATGTCAGAGTTTAACAAAATAGTTAACACGTCTTGTATTGCAAACAAAAATGATAGTAATAAATGATTTTGATATAGGAATTGAAAATAATAGTTAATGAAGACTTCTACATAGAATTTTCAGCAGCAGCAACACTCATTGAAAGCAAAGGGACACTGACAGCTCCTGCAGCTAATCACGACCTCTCACATTTAATTGCTCAAGAAGCAAAAACAGTTTTTCAAAATATATTTCATATCTAAAATGTTTTTTTATCGTTTTGGATATAGTAAGAAATAGTTAGAATCCCTGCCATGTTTTATTGCTTTCTGTGTCCTCTCTAGTAAGAATCCCCCAATTGTCCTTGTGACCATTGTCACAGAGACAGTGAAAGGTAAAAGTAGAACTTCTAATGGGGATATCTGTTCTATAAAAAAATGTGTAAAAAGAGAATTTCACTGAATTTGTAGAAATTTTTAATTACTTCTTGTATTGTCTCACAGATATAAAATGAAAGTAATCAGGACACAGAGCGCAAAAAATTATCCGACAGATAATAAAAATAAAAAGTTTGGGTTATACATATACACTATATTGTCAAAAGTATTGGAACGCCTGCCTTTATACACACATGAACTTTAATGGCATCCCAGTCTTAGTCCCTAGGGTTCAATATTGAGTTAGCCCACCCTTTGCAGCTATACCTTATGCCGCGTACACACGATCAGACTTTACGACATACTTGGTCCGGCGTACTGGATTTCGTTGGACAATTCGATCGCGTGTGGGCTCCAGCGGACTTTGTTTTCTCAAAATTTTGACGGACTTAGATTTGAAACATGTTTCAAATCTATCCAACGGACTCGAGTCCGGTCGAAAAGTCCGCTCGTCTGTATGCTAGTCCGACGGACAAAAAGCGACGCTAGGGCAGTTATTGGCTACTGGCTATGAACATCCTTGTTTTAGTCTGGTCGTTGTTTTCTCAAAAGTTTGACGGACTTAGATTTGAAACATGTTTCAAATCTATCCAACAGACTCGAGTCCGGTCGAAAAGTCCGCTCGTCTGTATGCTAGTCCGATGGACAAAAAGCGACGCTAGGGCAGTTATTGACTACTGGCTATGAACATCCTTGTTTTAGTCTGGTCGTACGTCATCACGTACGAATCCGTCAGACTTTGGTTTAACGTGTGTAGGCAAGTCCGTTCATTTGGAAAGTCCGTCGTAAAGTCCGTTGAAAAGTCCGCCGGGCAAAGTATGCTGTAAAGTCCGGTCGTGTGTACGCGGCATTACAGCTTCAATTCTTCTGGGAAGGCTGTCCACAAGGTTTAGGTGTGTGTCTATGAGAATGTTTGACCATTCTTCCAAAAGCGCATTTCTGAGGTCAGGCACTGATGTGGAAGAGAAGACCTGGCTCGCAGTCTCCGCTCTAATTCATGCCAAAGGTGTTCTATTGGGTTGAGGTCAGAACTCTGTGCAGGCCAGTCAAGTTTCTCCGCCCCAAACCCGCTCATCCAAGTTTTTATGGACCTTGCTTTGTGCACTGGTACGCACTCTAGTTGAAACACGAAGGGGCCATCTCCAAACTGTTCCCACAAAGTTGGGAGCATGAAATTGTCCAAAATGTCTTATTATTCTGATGCCTTAAGAGTTCCCTTCACTGGAACAAAGGGGCCAAGCCCAACCCCTGAAAAATAACCCCACACCATAATCCTGCCTCCACTATATGATTTGGACCAGTGCACAAAGCAAGGTCCATAAAGACATGCATGAGCGAGTTTGGGGTGGAGGAACTTGACTGGCCTGCACAGAGTCCTGACCTCAACCTGATAGAACACCTTTAGAATGAATTAGAGTGGAGACTGCGACTCAGGCCCTCTCGTCCAACATCAGTGCCAGACTTCACAAATGTGCTTCTCGATGAATGGTCAAACATTCCCATAGACACACTCCTAAACCTTGTGGACAGCCTTCCCAGATAAGTTGAAGCTGTTATAGCTGCCAAGGGTGTGGCTTCACTACTGCTGCTCTCCTGAGCTCCAGTGAGGCCTACTGATCCAAGGAGCTTGATTATTTCCTATACCCAGAGTGGATGCAGTAATCTGCGGTGGACCCAGGGGAGGATCTCCCTGATGGCCATAGTACCGGTCCTCCCATATCAGTGTTTGAGGACCTGGGAAATGGCCCAGCTAAAGGTGAAAGCCTGGCAACCTACAGAAAGAAGGTTTGTGCGAGGATTGCGAGAATCGCCAAGGAGGAAGAAGTATTGGCGAAGTTAAAGTTTGACTTCAAGCATAAAAAAATTGCAAGTGACCGGCTTCACAGATGCGGCCTGAGTTAATGGCTTTGGAGGCCAAAGTGGAAAAGCAGAGTCTGCTGGTGGCCACATTGAAAGAAACCAGCGGAGCTTTCAAGGAAAAGTATAGCAACGATGATCGCTTTTGTGCAATGCGCAGACGGGCCATAAAGGCCAGTGGAGGGCAGGCGTCACCAGAGTGTAAGAAGCCAAGGTCAGTGCAATGCAAAAAAGTTTCTGTGGGCTTGGACTGTGTTTCTGACCAGCACGCTGGACATTTTTTTCATCCCGTGCCAAGTATCAGTATGCCTGCAGAAAGTGGAGAAAGCTCTGGCAGACAGGCTGTGGGTGATCAGAAGTCAGGTGTTTTCGACTGGCAATATGTCATATGGCAATATGTAATCGGACCAAGGAAGTTCTGTGCCCTTGTCACCACAGCAGGAGGCTATGAAGCAAGATGATCCATCTGAGTCTGTGATGGGAGCAGATATGCTAAAGTTAATTAAAGAAATGGAATCGCCTTTGCATGGTCGCAAGTTTGCCATGTCTGGATCATCTGAGGATGAAGAAGAGGATAATGATGTCCCCTCAAAACCTTTGAAACATCGGGTGACAAAAAAAAGGAAAATTTATTATCAAATACTTACCGTAATTTTCCTTTCCTGATGGACTCCATGGCAGCCTACGTGTGGGTTAACCCCGCCTCCTCTCCAATGCTATCCCTGGTGGAGTGAGCTGTCACCGCCTGTGGAGGAGCCAAGCCCTTCGCCCTGTACGCTTGTTGAATAGTCTGTACAATCCAAGTAGCGAGTGTCCTAATCGAAGCTTTTTTCCCTTTATTGCTTCCTGAGTGTAAAATAAATAAATGGTCAGAACGTCTGAAGGGAGAAGTTATTCTCAAGTATTCTTTGATTGCTTCCCCTACATCCAGAGGATGAATTTCGGAGGACCCTGGAGACCTAAACGTGGGAAGGACTATCTCCTGATTATCATGGAACACCGAGGACACTTTTGGGTTCGAACCCAGCATAGGGATGAGTACTACCCGGTCCAGGAAGAACGTCAGGAAGGGTTCTTCACAACCCAGAGAGCCAATCTCAGAGACTCTTTTCGCCGATGTGACGGCTACTAAAAAGACCACTTTTGCCGAGAAGTCCTTAATAGAGAGCGGGGAAGGCCCGGTAGTACTGAGTCCCGAGATTGAATCTAGAACAAGTGGCAGGTCCCATTTGGGGAACCTGGATTTCCTTTGGGGCTTAAGCCTTGAAGCACCACGAAAGAATTGCCGGATTAACGGATTATTTGCCCAAGAGGACTCCGAGAAGGCAGACAGTGCAGATACCTGAACTCTAAGCGAGCTGATGGATAATGGTAGATCTAAACCTGTTTAAAGGAAGCTAAGAACGTCTTGCACCTCCGGGTGTCTAAAAGACCTGCCGTTAGAAGAGCAAAAATCCACAAACTTGGACCAGATCCTACTGTAGATTTTATTCGTGCTAGGTCTTCTTGAGCTCATGAGAGTTGAGATCACTGTGGGAGCGCAACCAAGTGAGATTAGCCTCTCCCTCTCAAGAACCAGACCATCAGTCTCAGTACTGCCGGACATGGGTGCAGAACTGACACCTGAGAAAGAAGGTCCGGCCTGAGAGGGAGAGGCACCGGGTCCCTGAAGCTGAGTTGGACAAGGAGAGGGAACCACGGCCTGTTCGGCCAGTATGGAGCTATCGTCAACACTTCGGCTGTTTCCGAACGGAGCCTCTGCAGGAACCTCAGGATGACTGGAAGCGGCGGAAAGGCATAGGCCTTGTTGAATTTCCAAAGATCCGTCAGTGCGTCCGACCCGAGAGCCTGGCTGCAATGACCTCTGGCATAATATTTCTTCAACTTGTAGTTGTGGCGGGAGGCGAATAGATCCACCTCGGGCTTGATCCCTAGTGATGAGACCCATCTGAATGTCTCCATATGCAGGGACCACTCGTTGTTGTCCAGCTTGGTGCGAGAAAGGAAGTCTGCTTGGGTATTCTGGACTCCTGGGACAAACACCGCCGAGATATTGCATAGGTTCTTCTGTGCCCAGGAAAGGATGGGCTCGACTTCCCGAAGGAGATTGAGACTCCGGGTACCCCCTTGCCTCTTCACATAGGCGACTGCCGTTGTGTTGTCCATTCTTAGCAATACTGAGTTCCCTTTCAATAGGTGAGAGAAGGATTGCAGTGCACACCAGGCCGCTCTGAGTTCCAGGATGTTTGAACCCGGGACTGGGAGGCATGGATCCCATTTGCCCTGGGCAAGGTTCGAACTGCAGAGGGCTCCCCAGCCCGTCCCGCTGGCATCGGTCGTGACCGTGATCCAGGAGATGGGGGCAATTGAATGACATGTCAGGAGGTTCTTGCGTTGAAGCCACCAGAAGAGGCTGTTCCTCATTGATGATCTCACCCGGATGACCTGATTCTTGTCCCCTGTTCTCCATTGCTGCAGGAACCCTGACTGGAAGGGACGTAATCTCCACAAGGCCCACTTGACCATGGGAGTCGTGGAGACCATTGTGCCAATGGTTACTAGACACTGAGAGGCCTTCAGGTGCGTGGAATGTAGAGCCCGAGAAATTCTGTCCCGGACCACCGGAACTTTCTGTAGTGGAAGAGAAATAGTGCTCCTTACTGTGTCGAACTGTGCTCCCAGATATATTAGGCGTTGAGCCGGAATTAGGTGGCTTTTTGCAAGATTCAGAAGCCACCCGAAGCTGGATAGAGCGGAGATCACCTGCTCCCGGTGGGCCAGCAGCTGATCCTTGCTTTGAGACAGAACCAGGAGGTCGTCGAGGTAGTGGTAGAGCCGCACCCCCTTTAACCTTATGAGAGCTACCGTGGCTAAGAGGATCTTTGAGAAGACCCAGGGGGAAGTTGTCAACCCGAAGGGGAGGCAAATAAACTGCAGATGCTCCTGCCCTACTTGGAAACGTAGGTACTTGTGAAGCCCCTCCTCTACTGGGACGTGGAAGTAAGCGTCCTTCAAATCGATGGAAATCATCCAATCGCCTGGCTGAATAGCTTGCTGAATGGTCGACAGAGTTTACATCTTGAACTTTCCTTGCTCTATGAACTTGTTCAGGTAGGTCAGGTCTATGACCGGGCGCCAAGAGCCACTCTTTTTTCGAACTAAGAAAAGAGGGGAATATACCCCCTGAAACCATTCGTCCCTGGGGACGTGTACAACTGCTCCTTGAGACTTCAGAAGGTCCACATAGGACAGTAGAGCTTGTCTTTGTTCTTCCGACCGGGGTAGAAGAGTGGAGACAAATCTGGGAGGAGGAATATTGGAGAAGGTCCATCTGTGACCTGTTGAGACTGTTCTTATCACCCAAAAATCCGAGATCGAGGCCACCCAGACGTGCCGGAAGAGGCTCAGCCGTGCCCCTACCCGACCCGCCTGGGCGGGCGCAATCTCAAAAGGACTTTGCCTGCTCACGACCACTGGATGTCTAGCCTTTAGCGGACTTGCGAAAGGAAGCTTGACCTCTGTTCCAGTTCTTCCTGAAGTCCCTGCCGGGCTTGTAAGAGCGAGCTTCCCTGGAGCGCTCTGGAGAACGTCTTCTAAACTGAGGTTTCTTCCGACCAAGAAGGCGTCTATCCTGGGGAAGGAAGCCCGACTTGCCACCCCTGGCACGCGATATGGCATCGTCGAGTTTGTTGCCAAACAGTGAGGATCCCTCAAAGGGAATCTTACACCAGGCCTGTTTGGAAATAGGGTCAGCAAGCCAAGGACGTAACCATAATGCCCGTTTGGCCGTGACTGACGATAGCATAATTCACGCCAAAAGGCGTATCAAATCAATGGATGCCTCCCCCAAGAAGACTGCCGCTAGCTTTAATTCTGCGGCTGCTGAACTTCCTGCTAGTTCTTCCGAAATTCCCTTAAGGAAGGAATCCACATTCTCCATCCAAGCCTCCATGGCTTTTGACATGGCTGCCAGGGCAAAAGCCGGTTTACAGGCCGTGCCAGCCAGCCCATAGATCCTCTTCAGATCCTGGTCAATCCTTCTCTCGAGACCATCCTTGAAGGATACCGTATCCTCTAGGGGAAGAGTGACATGTTTAGCCAGCCGCATTAGGGCAGCTTCTACAAGGGGAGCATTCTCTAGGTACTTCACCTCTTCCGACTTGAAGGGGTACAATCTGGAGGTTTTATTAACCAGGACTTCCTATCCGTTTTACTCCATTCCTCATCTATAATATCTTTCAGCTCTGAAAGGAGCGGAAAGCTTGAGTGTTCTTTTCCAAGGTGTTTGAAGAATTTCTTCTGTTTAGCTGGGGGAGTAGCAGGATCCTCCCATTTCAGGGCCTCTTTGATTGCTTTAATTAAAGGTGACACCATGTTCAAGTCAAAGCCTCTGATTTCCTCTTCTTCCTGAGGATCATCATCTGAGGAATCAAGAGAGGCCGCATAAGGCTGGAACGTGCCCAGGTCTTCACGGGCCTCATCAGCCGGGGGGCCAGACAGCGAAGTAGACTGGCTCAGCGTGTGGGGCGAATCCAGCTCTTTCAGGGATTGCTGTACCACACGTTTAACTAGAGATTCCAAGTGTTGGTTCTCTGTTTCCTTTTCCCTGACCGCCCGGGCATAGCACCGATCACATAGTGATTTGCCCTCCGGAACTCTTGTTCCACATCCCCAGCAGGCTCTTCGATCGGAGCGGCTGTCATGGCGGTGGGAGCGGTGTCTGGAGGAGGAATGAGATCGTCTCCCCTGGTGGTGGTCTCCAGATGCAGAGTCTCGTCTGGATCTTGAAGGAGACTGGCGTTGTGGCCTGGCAAGGTCTTTATCATTCTGGACCGAAATCTGAGGGTCCGATCTAGAAGGGCTGGAAAAAACACAGTAGGGAAGGGGGAATGATGGGACCAACATCAGAAAACGCATATACCATGCGGCTGACCTTCCACCCCTCCCCTCTTAAGCACATACCTTGTGCGAGAGGGCTGGCCACTTAAAGGCAGTGAATTATCCATGATTTGCTTCTTCTAGAAGAAGTGCGACACAATGCAGCTGGTCTGCAAAAAGAGAAAAAATGGCCAGAATGGGCCAACAAACCAGTAAGGAGGAGTCCCTTGCCCCTAAAGCAATTACAACATATCATCATAGATCAAAGGAGAAAATTTTTCCTCCGCCCTTCTCTATATATATATATATATATATATATATTTATATTATTATTATTTTATTTTTTTTTACGCAAATTGCACTTAGTAAAATATAAACACATTTTTTTTTTTTAATTGAATTGAATTAAATAATTTAATATATTATTTTTCTCTTTTTTTTTTTTTTTTTTTTTTTACGAATTGCACTTAGTCAAATATATACATTTTTTTATTTTTTTTTTTAAATTTTCAACACACAAAGTATACCTATGTGCTGCAAACACTCACCTAAAGTTGACCAGAGCTGGGCATGGGGAAGACCGCTTCACTCCCGTTCACTGTGAGGGAAATCCCACTGTGAGGAAATCTCAGAGCGGTATTTGAAGCTCCCCGCCCGTGACGTCACTGCCCACGACGCGCTTGCGCCATAGGTCAGCGATCGTACCGCACATGCATGGATCCAGAGCATTACGCCGTATTACGCGTGCGCGAGCCAAGCCTCGGTCTCGAGGAGGCTACTGCACATGCGCGAACGGCGCGAACGCCGTACCCAGAAGTGGTGAGGCGAGCTTGAACGCACCAGCGCTCCAGCCGCCATGAGGGGTGGAAAAGGACCCAAAAGCGACAGGTCTCACTGACATAGAGGCCGGAGATACCTGAGGAAAGACAGAATACACAGAAAAAACACTGCCATGGAGACAAACATGCTTCCGACCCTGCCAGCCGTTGATACGTCCAGAAGTTTTCGGCATACAGAGGCAAACATCCCTCCACCACAAGGGGAAAACCTTCAGCCTCAGACGCTACTCGCCCACCCGTGGCTGGGCCTTGAGCTGCACCGCAAGAGGTATGCCATAATCCTGGATCCGTCCGACCGGACGTGAACATCTTGAGTAGGTCCATTGGAGGAGGACAAAAAAGGAACACAGTAGCTAGTGGTGAGTACTCATTTATGGGAATGGGGTCCTATAGCATTGGAGAGGAGGCGGGGTTAACCCACACGTAGGCTGCCATGGAGTCTGTCAGGAAAGCTGTTTTTGTTCATGACTTGCCTATACAATATAATGGAGGTGTAGTTCCTAAGGATGGTGCAGTAGAGGGCGGCAGAGAGCAAGCTCATCTCCTGGCTGAGACTCTCACCTGTGTACAGAAAGCCAGTGAAGGGCAGTGTTGCCAACCTACCAGAATAAAATTCACTGACACAACACCCACATTTTACTGGCAAAACCACATTTTTACTGGCATTTCCAAAGCGTACAAAAAAGTACATTTTTAATGCAAATTTTCGTATATATGCTACAAACAAATACAACAAACAACAAATGTAATATAGAGGAGATTAAGATAAAATATTCTTTTATTTTTGAAAAAGTAAGAGCCTTAGAGCGGGTTAATATAACCCATATTTTTGTCACCTGGCTGCAGTGGGTATAGAAAAGAATCACCACTCCTTAAAAAAAAAAAAGCCTGAAATTAAGACAGATGCAGTTTTAGCCAGCTGAATTTACTCAGTGCAACTTAACATCCAAGTGAATTAGAGTCCCAGTAACCTCCCCTCACATTGGCTGTCAGTGGGGAAAACCCCAGTAACCTCCCCTCACATTGGCTGTCAGTGGGGAAAACCCCAGTAACCTCCCCTCACATTGGCTGTCAGTGGGGAAAACCCCAGTAACCTCCCCTCACATTGGCTGTCAGTGAGGAAAACCCCAGTAACCTCCCCTCACATTGGCTGTCAGTGGGGAAAACCCCAGTAACCTCCCCTCACATTGGCTGTCAGCAGGGAAAACCCCAGTAACCTCCCCTCTCATTGTCTGTCAGTGGGGAAAACCCCAGTAACCTTACCTCACATTGGCTGTCAGTGGGGAAAACCCCAGTAACCTCCCCTCACATTGGCTGTCAGTGGGGAAAACCCCAGTAACATCCCCTCACATTGACTGTCAGTGGGGAAAACCTCAGTAACATCCCCTTACATTGGCTGTCAGTGGGAAAACCCCAGTACCATCCCCCGACCCCCGTACACTGGTTGAACTTGTCAATGGGGAGCCCCAATAACATCCTTACATTGGTTGTCAGTGGGGAGCCCCTCTTAGAACATGTCAGCCAAAAACACCAACATGTCACAAAAAAAAAAATCAAACAGAAGCACTGAGTTGGAAAAGGAACCACCCCTTTGTCAGTATTTTGTTGAAACACTTTGATTTAATTTCAGCCTTTGGTCTGTTAGAGACATAGCCTAACATTGCACATTTAGACTCCGACAAGGGTATGTGTGATAGTTTCAAACTCACCGATTCAGTTTTTGCTTTATTTTCAGACATGTTGGTGTTATATCCTTCACTTGGATGCTATGAGTAAATACAGGTGGATAAAATGAAAACTGACTGTCTTCATTTCAGACTAAGCAACAAAATGTGAATTTAAAGAGAGTTGATTCTTTTCAATACACCATATATGGTCACACAAAATTTTGAACATTCACCTCTATTGATGTTCTGGAATCAAGTTCTCTTTCGGTGATAGAAGTAAATAGGACAAAAATAGAGAATAACTCCCCCTAAGGCTGGATTCACACTTATGCATTTTTAGTGCTTTTTGCATTTTGCACTACAGTCCATTTACCATGGTTTCTTAAGGAACGTATTCTGTAATGCAAATCTGCAAAAATGCACAGGTGTGAATCCAGCCTAACTGTCACAGACAGCAATAAAAAAAAACAGTCTTTTCAACATAACTGGCAAAATAGAATTTACTTCAACCTTGCAGCAGTGGACAATGGAACAGGCGTCCCCATGTGAAGGTTTAGCTTCACCTCCAGTTCCACTGACCACTGCTATTTAGTAAATATGTAATTTTGTCCCTTTAACAATACAAGTGTAAACTTTCTTAACAATGACAAACAGCTTCCAAAAACTGAAGTAAAATTACTTTTTTGGTAAAGACACATTTAACAGCTTTTGTGGAGACAGCTATCCCCCATCATTTTCACAACAGTAATCCGTGTGAGAAAATAATTTTAATGTAACAAAACAGAATATTCCTGTGACTGTCTAAAATGTGTTGTACAATTACATAAGAAAGGAATCAAATTTTTCTGTAGTCATTCCTCTTCCTCCACCACCACCACCAGATCATCTTTGTCCTTGCCAGCAGCAGAAGACACACACAGTTGCTTTTGTTTACGTTTTGATAACGTTTCAACCTTGTGGTCATACATTGTGACGTCAACCTTTTCGATCATGTTCTGAGTAATCTTTCCTGGGCCACTCTTTACTGACAGCAGTCCTTCCAACATTGGAGTGGAAAGTTTATTCCTATGATCAGTTTTCATTAACTTTACAGAAGAGAACACACGTTCTACCTCAGCTGTCCCATGGGGAAGGGAAAGCATATTTTTTGCAAATTTAACCAGATGTGGGAATTTAGGTACTTTCAGATTGTCCGGATCGATACTGTAGCTTTGTCCTACCATGTGCCAAAAAGAATCATAAGTTTGAGTCTCAGGATCACTAAAATCTGTCACTTGATATTTTATAAATTCAGTATGCAGTGCGTCAAATTCAGATGGGGGAACAATTTGAGGAAAATGCTTGGCAAGTTCTAAAATGTCCCCAGAATTTGCAGTAGACCTGTTTAAAGTTTTTAGTAAAGCCAACAGCTGAATAATTCGGTTTCCAATAGGCATTCGTTTTTTAATTGCAGTTACAGCTCTTGTGTAAAAGGTCGTTACTTGAATCATGAACTGATGAACAGCTGACAAATCATCTACTGTAGACAAATGTTCTTTTGTTTGGTATCCAATAAAAATGGCATCTGTCGATTTGAAGTTTGCACTATTAGTGTAGTCAAATCGAATCAGTGCATCATTTTGAATGGAAACCAACAGGTCTGGCCTGATAAAGTAGCCCATGAGACTTTTCAGCAGTTGGCAATACTTGAAGTACAAGTCAGGTAGGTGAATTGCTCTGGAAAATTTTATTGAACTGTGTGAAATTTGGCAAAACTGCTTGAAGAAACATAAAGTAGCACTTAGTGATAGGATCCTGTAGCCTAATGCTTATTCTGTCAACAGTAACCAAGCGATCTGAATCATCACTTGACTGAAAATAACTTAACAGAGCATCATATTGATTCAGAATGCGGTTGACACAATCAAGCATTGAAAGCCATCTGCTGGAACAAAGTTGTAGAATCTTTAGACAATCTGCATCTACAAATTCCTGAAACTCATGATACAACTGTAAACGTTTACAACTATGTGCAAAGTGGCTATGTATGTCTCTGCAAAGTTGCTCAATAGTTTTTGGTATGGCTTTACAGGCATCTGCAGCACACAAGGCAGCAACATGACAGGTACAATGAATGTGAAAAATATAAGGCTGCTCTACTTTGAAGCGGGACAGTACAGAGTTTCTAGGACCAACCATTACACTTGCACCATCTGTACCAAGAGCCATTACATTTCTTAGGGGTATACCATCTTCCAGAAAGGATTGTTTAATCTTCTCAAAAATAGCATCAGCAGTTGCTTCAGTGAGATCAAGAAGGCGGTAGAACTGGTATTTGGTTCTACCAGCTTCTTCATCAAAATAAATGACAACCATAGCTAATTTTTTGCTTGTTGATATGTCAGTAGTTTCATCAATCAGTAAGGAAAAGTGACAATATGTAAGCCTTTTGCACAACTCTTCTTTGAGACACTTGCCAATGACATTCTTAACCAACATGGAACCTTTAGTTCGCTTACAATTGATGGATTTTGCGATTTTGGAGTCTGGAAACCAGTCAGTGACATTATGGGTAAGATCATCTAACAGGCTTAATGCTAAATTTTTTTGTGCAATAAAATTTACCATTTGTAGCTCACTTTCAAAAGTCCTTTTCTTATGAGCCAACACTACTGGATCTGGTAGTGTTTGCTTAGCAAAACTAACAATGCCAGTACTGGCTTGCCTAGCTGCAGCAATAGCCTTGTGTTTTGAACTTGTGCAATGACTGCGTACATCACGAACACCACCATATCCAATGCTGAAGACTTTTTTGCACCACAAACACTTTTGCATTTTGTTTTGATTCAGCATCTGCTCTTAACCAGAATTTGAACTCAACGTCTGTCAGCCAAGCAGCAACAAAAGAACAAAGTCTAACTTTGTGAGGTTTTTTTGCACGAGGTCGTGGTGCCTCTTCCATCATGTCTAAAGTGGAACTGCAGAGTACAAACAGTGCAACCTACGGCAAACTCAAGCCCTGAAATGTGTTGTATTACAAGGTCACGTCACGGTGCAAACTATTTGACCAAATCTTAAAAGTATGTGCCATGAACTAATAGAAAACTGCCTTGTGTGCTGCAGATGCCTGCCTGAGAAAAAAAACATCGCTATGAAAACTGATCACAGGAACTTATTGAAAGTTTAACACTGAGAGGCATCACATGTGAAGTTCTGCAGGTGGATGTCTACAAAAAAAAACAAAAACAAAAAATAAGGTAGTCTATCTTGCCCATTTTCCTTACAATGTGTGTGGTGCTAGTATAATACAAAAACACTTACAGTTTAGTAGCTCATTTTCTCTAATCTGGTGGTGGTGGTGGTGGTGTTGGCTGTAGAGCCATACAGCTGGCTATCTTCTCAATAAGTTGATTTCTGTAGGAGGAAAAAACGTCAAAATCAAAATTGATCTGAGTGTAAGGAAAAAAAAAAAGCCAAGTCCAGGAAAATCTACCTATATAAAAATAAACAGGAGGGAGGAAACCTAAAAAGGAGAAACAGAAATTAAGCTGTGTACTTACCGTAATCTGTAGCTGTGGTATTTGCAGGCAGCCCTTTCCCCAGGGGAGTAACTTGATTGATCGGAGCAGGCTGGTCCAAGGAGGAAAGTCTGGTAAAATCTACCTATGTAAAAAAACAGGAGAGAGGAAACCTAAAATGAGAAAACAGCTAAGTGATTAAACCCCCCACACACACACACACAAATGAAGTTGTGTATTTACCGTAATCTGTAGCTGTGGTATTTGCAGGCAACCCTTTCCCCAGGGCAGTAAAACTTGGTCCAAAAAGGCTGGAAGGAGCAGGAAAAGGCTGGAAGGAGCAGGGCAGTAAAACTTGGTCCAAAAAGGCTGGAAGGAGCAGGCTGGTCCAAGAAGAAAAGTTTGGTAAAATCTACCTAAATAAAAAAAAACAGGAGAGAGGAAACCGAAAATGAGAAAAACAGCTAAGTGAAAACCCCCCCCCCCCACACACACACACACACACAAATGAAGTTGTGTATTTACCGTAATCTGTAGCTGTGGTATTTGCAGGCAACCCTTTCCCCAGGGCAGTAAAACTTGTTCCAAAAAGGCTGGAAGGAGCAGGCTGGTCCGAAAAGGCTGGAAGGAGCAGGCTGGTCCAAAAAGTCTGGAAGGAGCAGGCTGGTCCAAAAAGGCTGGAAGGAGCAGGCTGGTCCAAAAAGGCTGGAAGGAGCAGGCTGGTCCAAAAAGGCTGGAAGGAGCAGGCTGGTCCAAGATGAAAAGTTTGGTAAAATCTACCTATATAGAAAAAAAAAAAACAGGAGAGAGGAAACCGAAAATGAGAAAAACAGCTAAGTGAATAAAACCCCCCACACACAAATGAAGTTGTGTATTTACCGTAATCTGTAGTTGTGGTATTTGCAGGCAACCCTTTCCCCAGGGCAGTAAAACTTGGTCCAAAAAGGCTGGAAGGAGCAGGCTGGTCCAAAAAGGCTGGAAGGAGCAGGCTGGTCCAAAAAGGCTGGAAGGAGCAGGCTGGTCCAAGAAAAAAAGTTTGGTAAAATCTACCTATATAAAAAAAAAAAAAAAAAAAACAGGAGAGAGGAAACCGAAAATGAGAAAAACAGCTAAGTGAATAAACCACCCCCCCCCCAGGCCCACACATGAAATTGTGTATTTACCGTAATCTGTAGCTGTGGTATTTGCAGGCAACCCTTTCAACAGGGCAGTAAAACTTGGTCCAAGGCGGCTGGAAGGAGCAGGCTGGTCCAAGGCGGCTGGAAGGAGCAGGCTGGTCCAAGGCGGCTGGAAGGAGCAGGCTGGTCCAAGGCGGCTGGAAGGAGCAGGCTGGTCCAAGGCGGCTGGAAGGAGCAGGCTGGTCCATGGCAGCTGGAAGGAGCAGGCTGGTCCAAGGCGGCTGGAAGGAGCAGGCTGGTCCAAGGCGGCTGGAAGGAGCAGGCTGGTCCAAGGCGGCTGGAAGGAGCAGGCTGGTCCAAGGCGGCTGGAAGAAGCAGGCTGGTCCACAAAGGCTGGAAGGAGCAGGCTGGTCCAAAAAGGCTGGAAGGAGCAGGCTGGTCCAAAAAGGCTGGAAGGAGCAGGCTGGTCCAAAAAGGCCGGAAGGAGCAGGCTGGTCAAAGTGGGGAGAAGAGGAAAATCTACATGAAACAGGCTGTCCAACGCAGACCACAGAGAGACTGCTCCCCCCCCCCCCAGTGCTCCATGGCTGCCCAATCCAATTTTCTTAACCCTCCACCCCAGGGTCCCCCAGGTCCCAGCCAGCAATAAAATTTACTAGTACTGCAACAAGCATTAACATGCATCTTTGACAGTCTACTCACTGAGTGCACTGTGGAGGCAGCAAGGCAGCACTAATTTTTATAGATACATTTTTAGAGATTGTGTTAGGACACAATAAGACTCCTTTGAGGTAAAAGCAAAAAAAAATAAACAAAAAAAACATTAAATTTAGAGTGAGGTTCCAGATACCTTTGTCAAGGACAGTTCCACAGTCTACTCCCAGTCCCTGTGGAAAGACATCCAGTGGGGAAGTGTATGCCTAGGTGCCAGACTCTGGCCTAGTCTCCTTCAAAAAGTCACTCACAGCCAAATATTTCTGTCCTCTCCCAGGTAGCACCACTAGCAATAAACTTCCTGATGACTGGCAGAACCAATATTTTCTTAACCAACATTATTGGGTTCTTGTTCTCTAATGCTAGGGAGTAGGGATGAGCTTCGAGTTCGAGTCGAACTCATGTTCTACTCGAACATTGGCTGTTCGCAAGTTCGCCGAACAGCGAACAATTTGGGGTGTTCGCGGCAAATTCGAATGCCGCGGAACACCCTTTAAAAGTCTATGGGAGAAATCAAAAGTGCTAATTTTAAAGGCTTATATGCAAGTTATTGTCATAAAAAGTGTTTGGGGACCCGGGTCCTGCCCCAGGGGACATGGATCAATGCAAAAAAAAGTTTTAAAAACGGACGTTTTTTCAGGAACAGTGATTTTATTAATGCTTAAAGTCAAACAATAAAAGTGTAATATCCCTTTAAATTTCGTACCTGAGGGGTGTCTATAGTATGCCTGTAAAGGGGCGCATGTTTCCTGTGTTTAGAACAGTCTGACAGCAAAATGACATTTGGAAGGAAAAAACTCATTTAAAACTACCCGCGGCTATTGCATTGCCGACAATACACATAGAAGTTCATTGATAAAAACGGCATGGGAATTCCCCACAGGGCAACCCCGAACCAAAATAAAAAAAAAAAAAATGATGTGGGGGTCCCCCTAAATTCCATACAAGGCCCTTCAGGTCTGGTATGGATATTAAGGGGAACCCCAGCCAAAATTTAAAAAAAAAATTGACGTGGGGTTCCCCCTAAATTCCATACCAGACCCTTCAGGTCTGGTATGGACTTTAAGGGGAACCCCGCGCCAAAAAAAAAAAAAAACGGCGTGGGGTCCCCCTAAAAATCCATACCAGACCCTTATCCGAGCACGCAACCTGGCAGGCCGCAGGAAAAGAGGGGGGGACGAGAGTGCGGCCCCCCCCTCCTGAACCGTACCAGGCCACATGCCCTCAACATTGGGAGGGTGCTTTGGGGTAGCCCCCCAAAACACCTTGTCCCCATGTTGATGAAGACAAGGGCCTCATCCCCACAACCCTGGCCGGTGGTTGTGGGGGTCTGCGGGCAGGGGGCTTATCGGAATCTGGAAGCCCCCTTTAACAAGGGGACCCCCAGATCCCGGCCCCCCCCCCGTGTGAAATGGTAAGGGGGTACTTACCCCTACCATTTCACAAAAAAACTGTCAAAAATGTTAAAAATGACAAGAGACAGTTTTTGACAATTCCTTTATTTAAATGCTTCTTCTTTCTCCTTCATCTTCTTCTGGTTCTTCTGGCTCTTTTGGTTCTTCCTCCGGCGTTCTCGTCCAGCATCTCCTCCGCGGCGTCTTCTATCTTCTTCTCCTCGGGCCGCTCCGCACCCATGGCATGGGGGGGAGGCTCCCGCTCTTCTCTTCATCTTCTTCTCTTCTTCATCTTCTTCTTCATCTTCTTCTTCTTCTTCTTCTTCTCTTCTTCCTTCTTCTCTTCTTCATTTCTTCTCCGGGCCGCTCCGCAGCCATGCTGGCATGGTGGGAGGCTCCCGCTGTGTGACGGCGTCTCTTCGTCTGACGGTTCTTAAATAACGGGGGGCGGGGCCATCCGGTGACCCCCCTCTGACGCACGGTGACTTGACGGGACTTCCCTGTGACGTCACGGGGAATGCCACAGGGAAGTCCCGTCATGTCCCGTGCGTCAGAGGGGGGCGGGGTCACCGGGTGGCCCCGCCCCCCGTTATTTAAGAACCGTCAGACGAAGAGACGCCGTCACACAGCGGGAGCCTCCCACCATGCCAGCATGGCTGCGGAGCGGCCCGGAGAAGAAATGAAGAAGAGAAGAAGGAAGAAGAGAAGAAGAAGAAGAAGATGAAGAAGAAGATGAAGAAGAGAAGAAGATAAAGAGAAGAGCGGGAGCCTCCCCCCCATGCCATGGGTGCGGAGCGGCCCGAGGAGAAGAAGATAGAAGACGCCGCGGAGGAGATGCTGGACGAGAACGCCAGAGGAAGAACCAGAAGAGCCAGAAGAACCAGAAGAAGAAGAAGATGAAGGAAGAAAGAAGAAGCATTTAAATAAAGGAATTGTCAAAAACTGTCTCTTGTCATTTTTAACATTTTTGACAGTTTTTTAGTGAAATGGTAGGGGTAAGTACCCCCTTACCATTTCACACAGGGGGGGGGCCGGGATCTGGGGGTCCCCTTGTTAAAGGGGGCTTCCAGATTCCGATAAGCCCCCCGCCCGCAGACCCTCACAACCACTGGCCAGGGTTGTGGGGATGAGGCCCTTGTCTTCATCAACATGGGGACAAGGTGTTTTGGGGGGCTACCCCAAAGCACCCTCCCAATGTTGAGGGCATGTGGCCTGGTACGGTTCAGGAGGGGGGGGGCCGCACTCTCGTCCCCCCCTCTTTTCCTGCGGCCTGCCAGGTTGCGTGCTCGGATAAGGGTCTGGTATGGATTTTTAGGGGGACCCCACGCCGTTTTTTTTTTTTTTTTTGGCGCGGGGTTCCCCTTAAAATCCATACCAGACCTGAAGGGTCTGGTATGGAATTTAGGGGGAACCCCACGTCAATTTTTTTAAAAAATTTTGGCTGGGGTTCCCCTTAATATCCATACCAGACCTGAAGGGCCTTGTATGGAATTTAGGGGGACTCCCACATAATTTTTTTTTTTTAATTTTGGTTCGGGGTTGCCCTGTGGGGAATTCCCATGCCGTTTTTATCAATGAACTTCTATGTGTATTGTCGGCAATGCAATAGCCGCGGTAGTTTTAAATGTGTTTTTTCCTTCAAAATGTCATTTTGCTGTCAGACTGTTCTAAACACGGGAAACATGCGCCCCTTTACAGGCATACTATAGACACCCCCCAGGTATGAAATTTAAAGGGATATTACACTTTTATTGTTTGACTTTAAGCATTATTAAAATCACTGCTCCTGAAAAAACGGCCGTTTTTAAAACTTTTTTTTGCATTGATTCATGTCCCCTGGGGCAGGACCCAGGTCCCCAAACACTTTTATTGACAATAACTTGCATATTAGCCTTTAAAATTAGCACTTTTGATTATTCATGTTCGTGTCCCATAGACTTTAACGGTGTTCGCGTGTTCGAACAAATTTTTTTCCTGTTCGCATGTTCTGGTGCGAACCGAACAGGGGGGTGTTCGGCTCATCCCTACTAGGGAGTAGGACACTCCCTATCGACAGACAAAGGCAAATGATAAGCTGGGCTTAGGAGAGAACAGAACACGTGAATATATGGAACTATATACTATATCAATCTTAGCTTAGGCTGATTACAGCCAATCAACACTAAATTTAAATAACTAAGATAAATGAGAGACAACCCCCAAATGCCCCCAGAAGGAAAAATAAGGGAATGGACTGCATACTACACCCTTAGCTTTCTTTATCTCTAAGGGTGCTGCTGTATACCATACCAATATTATATTCCTTTTTTTTTATATGCTGTGAATAGGTGATACGTTGTCCACGCCACACTGCCTGCCCCTGCCCCACACCGACCCCCCCCAGTCACTCCCGAGTCCCCCACACCTACTTTGCTTCTCCCCCAGGCGGCAGGCCCCCATTCCAGGCTAGTTGACATCACACAGCAGGCTGGCACCCCTCTCTCATGGCCCTGGGGGTCACTCCACGCCACACTGCCTGCCCCTGCCCCACACCGACCCCCCCAGTCACTCCCGGTCACTCCTGAGTCCCCCACACCAACTTTGCTTCCCCCCCAGCCAGGCGGCAGGCCCCCATGCCCCATCCCACTGATCCCAGGCTAGTTGACATCACATGGCACTGGCAGTGTGGCACTCAGGCTGGCGCCCCTCTCTCAGACACTCACACTCACCTCTGCTCTAGACACCAGGCAGGCACGTCGGCGACGGTGGGCGCGCACCGGGCAGCAGGGCAGGCTCAGTCAGACGGGTCGTGACGTGAGTGACTCGTGCAGGCAGCGGCCGGTGGTGATGGATGGATGGTTCTTCGGTCCGAGTGAACGCTCCGTGTGTGTCTCCTCCGGCTCCGGGCGGCTCCAAGTCAGCTTGGGTGGAGGAGAGGAGACTAGTAATCTGGTCCGTGTCAGTGGTGAGTCCGTGACCGGTCCGAGTCCGACTGTGTTCCGTGCACGGTGCACCGCGTCCGCGTCACATCCTCTCCCTGGCCCGACCCCGTCCCGCCGCCGTTCAGGTCTCTCTCCACGAGGCGCCTCAGTCTTCCCGCTCGGCTCCGCCTGTTTATAGGGCTGGCGCCGGCCGCGGGCCGTGTTGGCGTGAAAATGCGCTTAAATGATTGGCTCTGGCTGGGGTGGGCTGGCTGTTGCTGGGCAGAGCAGAGAGGAGACTTGGCGGCGGCTCAAGAAGATCGGATCTTCTCGGGGGTTTATGGAATTGCGCATGCGCAGTTCAGACCCGAGCCGATCACCGCCATTTTTACGGGCTCTTTTCCCGTACTACGGGCTTTCACGGGCGCCAGGAAAATGCCTTCTTTTTACGGGCTGCCCGTAAATCTACGGGCGGTTGGCAACACTGGTGAAGGGTATGCAGACTTCTGTGAGTGCTGATAAGGTCACCTCTACTGTTGGTAACCCTATAGTTACTGGTAATGAAATAAGAATTACCAAGGGTAATGTAAATTATATTTCTGTGTCTGAAGTCTCTGCTCCATCTGTTCCTGACAATAATGTTGTTTCTACCTTATCTAAAGAGGGGTCTGTAGCTAAAAGTGCTGTGCAGAATGTTGCAAGGAGTGCAGTTATTTCCTATGCTGCAGCGGTGGCTGCACCTGTCCCAAGGGTGAGTAGGGCTAGTTATTCTGCGGTCACTAGGAGTGATGTGAGTGAAGATCAGGTCAATCTGACAGCATCTGGTAGCTCTTTTAAATGCTGCAATGTGGCCCGATTGAGGTGGACTGGAGAAGGGCCCCCCAAATAGGAGAGATGTGGTGGACCGTATTGGGTTTTAAAGCAGAGGAGATTTTTGCCCTTGTCAGACAGATTGGGTCATATGAGTGTGACCTCTCCTTTGTCAAGGCGGAAGCATCAGATGTCTTTTTTTGGAGAGGTATGAGCAGAGGTAGAAGGAGTCCCCAAGATGGGCAGGTTTTTACCCAAATTAGTCTCTCGCCAGCCATTATACAAAAACGTCACCATTCTAGTACGTAATGAGTCCATTCCTGCTGTGGATCTAGTGGTGTGGTTGGCGAGATATGAGGATGTCCAAGCCCCCTTGAGAAAAGTTGTAGATGATAGGAGGATATGGACAGGAGTATGGACAGTGTTAGTAAAACTGCATGTCATGGGTAATATTGTTAAGCACATGCCTTCATCTGCCTTTATCTGACAGGATTATTACTTTTTATGCAGGGCAACCAAAGCTGTGTCATCGCTGTGGTGAAAAGGGCATTTTTCAAACTCATGTTCTGTGCAGAAATGTTCCTTCTGTCAGGGCTTAGGGCATGTTGCAAAGGACTGCAATAGTATTTGTTGTAATCTCTGTAACAAGTTAGGTCACCCCTATAGCCTTTGCCCTGAAGCCCTCCATAATCAGCCAGAGGTGGTGGAAGAAATGCTGAGGCTGGAGAAGGAGGAACGTGGGGGGCAACAAGGGGTTGGTGGAGCTGTTTCAGCTAGTCCTGAGGGGCCCCCCCAGGTGTCAGTTTCCCAATCTGAAGGTGTGACCCCTCTTGTGTCTGCTCCCCAGTCTGTTCTCCCTACTATGTCTGTGTCTACTTCTGTTGTGTGTTCTTCCCCAGTGTTTCAGGTGCCCAGTGTTCCAAATGTAACTAAGTCATCCAGATTGGCTGAGGCTGCCAAAGGGCAGATTCATGCAGATCTGAAGTGGCAGCTTCATCAGGGCCTTCCCTGAGGCAACGTAAGACCTCTAGTGGAGGTTCTAAGGTGAAGAAGGGGGAAGTTGCCACTGCTAATGATGTAGATGAGGTCTTTCAGGGTAATGTTTCAGGGGAGGAGGGAGAGTGGACCAAGGTGAAGAGAAGGAGGAATAAGGTAGTCCTGCCGTCTGCCTCCTCGGTTTCATCTTTAGAGGTAGATGATCTACCTCTGGGAAACAATTTTGGGTCCTTATCTGAGGGGGGGGAGGAGTCTTCTAAATCCGTGTCTCAGATGGAGGAGGATGAGGTAGAGTGTTTCCTTAAGAGGTCAAAGTCTCCAGTAAGGGGGAGGGAGCTCTGGCTAAGAAACGCCTACCTCAATCATCCTGATGGCAGTTCCCACTCCGATAAAGGTGGCAAAGATTAATGTTGCCAGCATAAAATCTGTAACGGCTCGTAATATGGCCCTATTTTTTTTTTTTAACAGTAAAGTTTATTTTATTGAACATTTAAGACAGTACAAACATTATCAGCATCATATACGGATCCGATACCAAACAGTTTACTACATATTTGCGATATTACATGCATGAGAAATATTCCATTGAAACTCATATTGTAAGAATACACAGAATGCATACATGTTGCAGAATTATGACATCCTGTAGTTAGTGTTTCGTCGGGGGGTGGTCCTAAAGAAATACATAGAATCACATAAAAGTGGAAGCATCTGAGTTACCCTATTTTTACTCAGCGAGATGGATGCTGATATTTTATTTTTGCAAGGGACCCAGCTAAATGGCCTTGCCAATGTCCACCTGGCAAAGAGGGTGTCAGAGTCCTGGATGTAAGGCCGAATTGCAGAGGGGGCGCCCCTTGCGGCTAAGTGCAGCGTAACCCTGGGAGTGAGACAGGGAGTACAGTGCCCAAAGGTGCACGGGTTGCCAGATCGCTGTTGCTGAGTAGCAGATAGCAGGGAGCTGCTGGGGTGCGCTGGTAAGGTTGAAGGGCAACCGTGCAAGGAGGGATTCCAGGTATGGAGCCGTGGAGCAACCAGGAGCGGAGTCAGAGCCAGGCCAATGGTCGTTCAGCACAGGAATCAGTCCAAGATGAGGTACAGCAGGATAATCAGGAACAGAGGAGGTAGCCGAGCCAGGGGTCAAACACAGAAGGACGATCAAGGTACAAATGCGGAGCCGAAGAATAGTCAGGTCCAAGCCGGGGTCAATGCAGGCGGAATACTGGAGCAGTCAGGCAAGCCGAGTAGTAACAGGAAGCAGATATCACAACAGGAACAAGGAACACAGGAACAAGGAAAACAGGAAGCTGATGATAATCCAGCAACCAGCATGCACCAGCATGCACCAGCAGCAGGCTTAAATAGGCAGAAGGGCGCCACCATAAGGAATACTGGCAGAATTACCCGTCCTACGGTTATCACCCTGACAGTGCCCCCCCCCCCAGGGGCAGCCTCCGGATGCCCAATCTGGCCCATTTTTCAGGGTATCGGGCTTGAAACCTCTGCAACAGTCTAGGGGCATGAATGTTATCTGCTGGTTCCCAAGAATTATCTTCTACAAAGTAACCTTTCCATTTAACAAGAAATTGAACAGTCCTACCTCTCCGACGGCAGTCCAGAATGGCTTCTACTTCGTATTCTGTTTCATTGTCCAACAAGATTGGAGGGGGCGGAGCTTCTTCTCTCCCTGGAAAAGGACTGGAGACAACAGATTTTAATAAAGAAACATGGAATACTGGGTGGATTTTATAGGAACTTGGTAAAGACAATTCAAATGCCACTGGGTTAATTTCCTTCTTAATTGTGAATGGACCGATAAACCTTGGTCCTAACTTCCGGGAGGGGCAAGGAAGCTTAAGATTTGTTGAGGAAAGCCACACTCTATCTCCAACCTTAAAGACGGGATCTCTCCTCCCCTTGTCATAATGTTTTTTATAATTCTCTTGGGCCTTCTGCATAGTTGCCTGGAGAGTTAGGTAATTAGCCTGAATGGCATTTATCCTGTCCTGGACTGCGGGGACTGAGGTCTCTGGTATAACATTAGGCAAGAATGAGGGATGGAAACCGTAGTTGGCCTAGAAAGGTGACTGATTGGTGGAAGCATGGATTGAGTTGTTGTATGCAAACTCCGCACACGGAAGTAGCAAGGACCAGTCGTCCTGGGAGAAGGAGCAGAAGCAACGTAAGTACTGTTCTAATGTTTGATTAGTTCTTTCGGTTTGGCCGTTGCTTTGAGGATGGTAAGCTGAAGATAGGCACACTCTAATGGAAAGTGTTTTGCAGAGCTCCTTCCAGAACTTAGAGGTGAATTGCACCCCTCTGTCGGACACAATGTTGCTCGGTAGGCCGTGAAGTCTGACTATCTCCTTTATGAAGATCTTCGCCGTGTCAGCAGCAGATGGTGTACCCATCATGGGCAAGAAATGCGCCATCTTGGACAGGCGGTCAACGACTACCAAGATGGTTGTAAATTTCTCCGAGGGTGGTAACTCTACTATGAAATCCATAGATATTTCTTTCCTTGGTTGCTCCGGCACAGGCAATGGGCATAGTAGACCCCAAGATCTGACGTTAGACCCCTTGTTACGTTGACAAATGGTGCAGGAACTGACATATTCCCTGCAGTCAAGCTTCAGAGTGGGCCACCAAAAAGATCGTTGAACAAGCTCCAAAGTCTTTCGTACCCCGAAGTGACCAGCAAGTTGGTGGTCATGTAAAGTCTAAAGGACCTGGGCTCTGGCTTGCTGCGGAACAAAAATTTTGTTCTGATACCAAAGAAAACCTTCCTGGTTTCTTAAAGACAGTGCTTCTGGTTCAGAGCATTGGGAAGAAGCTTGTTTCAGTGAGGAACTCAGGTCGGTTTGAATCATGAGAAAATTCTGTGACAATATAGTGCTAGGAGTAATTTCTTCGGGAGTGTCAGGAAACATCCGGGACAAGGCATCGGCCTTCCCGTTCTTAGACCCCAGGCGGAAGGAGATATGAAAATTGAATCTGGCAAAAAACAAAGCCCATCAAGCTTGTCGGGGTCTCAATCGTTTAGCCGTGCGAAGATACTCCAGGTTTCTGTGATCCGTGAATATCATGATGGGATGCTGAGCACTTTCAAGGAGGTACCGCCATTCCTCCAGGGCAGTTTTAATAGCCAAGAGCTAAGGGAAAAACGCCTAAATTGAAAGAATTTAGTCACCAGATAGAAGTACCATCATCCCAAATGTCTAAATATACAAAGAGGTAGGGGGTAGGGAAAGGCCGCAGTTAGCTGCTTCTGTCGGCCCATATCTCAACCCACCATGCAGAAGGAAAAAGAGGAAGGGACTATTGCGGTACTTGGTATTACTAATATTCAATAAGAAGGATAAAGAGGGAGATAGTAATATGATAAAATACACTTTTAATAGAAAATAATGTTAAAAATGGTTACAGTGTCACATACAGTTGTAATTCAAAGCATAGGCACTATAAACAACCATATGAATTACATCCAATAATGATGGTGGATACAGATATAGCTTGAATTCTCGACCGGTTTCGCGGTTTTCACCGCTTCCTCAGGAGAGCAATATCTATGGTGCAACATACAATAAATTATAATCAATACACACAAATCAACAAGTGCATAAGAAGGTTATTGTTGCAGCAAAATCATTACATAATTTATTAAACAATTACATACAAATTTTTTACAATAAGGATGGGCTCACCCGTTCAGGAATTCTCTATGGGTATGTACAGCCCCCCGTAATTCCCCCCGCGGCGAACACAGGGGATAGCAAACAGCCTCTGGTAAATAAATTTAAATGATTGAATTAAATACAACAATGGGCTAAGAGGTCAGACAGAAGAGTGGAATAAGGGGGTGCCGATCATGTAGCTCTAAGACTTGAAAACCCGTGTGCGGAAAAGAACAGAAGGTGGAAGAAAGAAAAGGGAAAGGGCAGGAGGAAGGGAGGGGGAAGAGAAGTGAGGAAGGGGGAGGGAAAGGGAAGGTGAGGGAGAGGGAAGGAGGAGGGAGAGGAAGGGAGGGGAAAAAAAAAAGAGGGGGGAGGGGAAAGGGAGACAGGGGGGGGGGGAGGGAGGAGGGAAGGAAGAGGGGACATTGGGGTAAAAGGAGGGGAAGGGGGGGCTTGAAAGGGGGGGGGAGGGGGGGGAAGGGGGGGAAAAAAGAGAGGGAAGAGGGGGGGAAGGAGGGAGGGGGGGAAAGGAGAAAGGGAAGGGGAAAGGAAAGGGAGAATTGAGGGGACCAGTGAGGAATGAATGAAAGGGAAACCACTGATACCATCTAAATAGGAAGGGTCAGGACTGGGAAAGGCTGCACACAGGTATTAAGAGCTGGCACTCACCACTGGAACATTGATATGTTGAAAGGCACAAAGGCCGGGAAAACAGTGGACAACATAACAGAAGCTCATGTAACTAGAGAAATAGAATCGCCAGCAGCTGTTGAATTAGCAATGAAGACCCCCCGGGGCTGGACCATTGACAAATGCAAAGATAAGTCACAGCAGCAACTGCAATCAAAGTGTATAATAAAATTACCATCCATAACATTATAAAGAGTTTACCCACAGGTAGAAAACAAGGGAACAATAAGTTAAGGTTAAAGTGTACAGCGTTGTAAATAGTATAGAAGGCAGTGGACATAACACAATGCCAGATTAAAGGGCATTAGTGCTCCACAGAGAAAAAACACACTCTTAAAGACAGTGGAGCTGGCATATACGGCCGCTAACGAGGATAAAACCTGGAGGGGTTGTATAATAAACCTTGGTACTGAACGGGGGTGCGGAGGAGAGAAGAAACTAGCCCAAAACAAGGGGGGCGCAGCAGCACTTACCCGGAAAGGTGATCCTCAGGGAGCGCGGCGTGGAGAGGCTGTAGGCTCGCATAACGGCCGTGTCCGGCCGCTATAAGAGCACCCCAACCCGGAAGCCAGGGACGGCATGACAAGGGAGGTCCCTGACGTCACCGGGTCTGTTCGCCCGCACTGCGCAGGTGCACACAAGGTGCTACTGCGCAAGCGCGCGCTCCTCTAACAGGGAAACAAGTTCCCAAACATGGAGACACAAGCAGCCCTAAGGCTGCCAGGGCGAGCATGTGTCCGCCGCAAGGAGAAAGAATCGAGGCAGGACAAAACCACAGAGACTGACAACAGGGTAGAGGTCATCCCTGCACAGCAATATGAATAAAAAACAAAATGAAGCATGATAAATAGAAGAAAAAAGAACAATACATTGATTCTGTATATACACATCAAAATGTCAACGACAGCAACATTTAGGAGTAAACCTTAAGCAAGAGGGCAACATAAATAGTATTAGAACCCAAGAGTGACAGGGGGGGGGTGGGGGGAGAAGGAAAAAAAAAAAAAAAACACGGGGTGGGGGAGGGAAGGAGAACATAGGGGGAAAAGGAGGGGGTAATGGAAGAAGGAAAAGGAGTGGGGAAAGGAAAAAGGTTATGGAACAGGACCTCATAAGAAGGCCCTGTAGGACACTGACTCATTAAGGCCGGGGGGGATGGTGGCATTGAGTCGCTCGATCCAAAGGGATTCCCTTTGGAGTAACGAGCGATCCCAATCCCCGCCCCTGGGGTTAGGTTGAACCACCTCCAGTACCAGAAATTTGGCCACGGTATTATCAAACCTATGATGTAGGCCAATGTGTCGGCCGATAGTAGTCAATTTGCCATTTTCTGAGTCATAGAGGTGGTCACCGATTCTCTGTCTAAACTCCCGAATTGTTTTGCCCACATAAAAGGCTTGGCATACACAGCTCATAAGATAAATAACCCCTTTTGTACCACAGTTGGCAGAGGTCCGTGGGACCAAAATCTCCCCATTGGGTAGAACCACGGTTCTACATTCGTGGACCCAAGGGCACCGGGGACATTGCCCACATTGGAACGTGCCGTTGGGGCCACTCCTCACAGATTTATTGGGGTTATAATGGCTGGTAGTTAGTTGATCACGTAGTGACCACGCTCTACGGAAGACCACTTCCGGCGTATGTCTAACGTATTTGGTCAGTACATGATGTTCAGTCAAAAGATTCCAGTGTTTGGTTAGAATATTATGAAGTACGTTGTGGTGTGCAGAGTAGGTCGTGATAAATCTTACAGTTTCTCTGGGGGGGAGGGTTTCCTGCCTTTGAAAAGTAGGGAGGTCCGTGGGCGTAACAAGGACTTATTATATGCTTTACGCAAATTGGTGGAAGAGTAACCTCGTCGTAAAAGGCGTTCTCGTAGTGCTAAAGCCTGGCGTTTAAAGTCGCTGTCATGTGTACAATTCCTGCGTAACCGCAGGTATTGGGCATAAGGTATGCTCCGTACCAAGGAGTTCGGGTGAGCGCTGGTGGCGAACAGCAAAGTATTCCCAGCAGTGGGTTTTCTGTAGAGGTCAGTGCCTAAAGTTCCATCCAGCTGTTTAATGATTAGTAGATCTAGGAAGGGGATTTGCTCAGTCTCAATTTTGAAAGTAAATTTGAGATTTAGATCGTTATTATCAAGTTGACGTAAGAACTGTAAAAGTTTGTCCCTAGGACCCGTCCATACCATGAATAGATCATCAATAAAGCGATACCATAAAAGGATATCGTTTAAAAATTCCATATATTGATCATGAGCATGGATGTAACGCTCCCAGCCGCCTAGATATAAGTTTTCGTATGCTGGGGCGCACGACATCCCCATTGCAACACCCTGTATTTGTAAAAATAGTTGATCATTAAACGTAAAGTAATTTTTGGTCAAAATGAAATACAGTAATGTCAGTATATCCTGATTCGTAACACCCCACCAACGAATCCTAAAAAGGATAAGAAAGGCCCAAAAGGCCCTAGATCTACTCAGGTACCCCCTACACAAAATTCACATGATTTGAGCACCCCCTTAGAAGGGGCAACTGGTCACTCCACACTACACGGCACAATTCCCAAAATCTTAAATTCAGCCTTATTGACTAATAAATACACGAAAATTAATGAGGATGCTATTTTTTTAGATCTGAAAAAACAACAGAGCAATCTAGATGCCTACATTCTCAAACCTTCGATATCCCAACAAAACCCTCCCCCCCCACATCACACCGACCGTAATGTCATAAACCTTACCCCCTACATATTTAATAGCGAGGAAATCTCGTTGTTACAGTTAGGTCTGGGTTTTTGTCCTTTGGATGCATTGAAGGTCACTGAAACAATTAAGGACTTGTACCTTTTTGCACGCAATTTAACATTTAGGTTTATTTACGACAAGGACCGCATTAACCTAGGACTGGAGCGTGAGCTCGCGGAGCGTACCAAAGGCTTCTCTATGGAGGAGTTCAGGGCGCTCCGCGACCTGATGCTCCTGTTCGATGAGGGTGATACCGGAGACCCCGCATCCTCACAAGAGTGCGGGTGCTCTGATGTTATCCCTTCAAACGTACCTGTGGCGGGGACAGCTTCACTTGCCCCCCCAGCATCTAATAGGTCCGGCCCTTTGGTTACCTCTAACCAAACATCTTTGCCCAAGCCCTTTCGCCTACGTTCTCGTAGGTTCCCCGATCTTAATACCTGCCCTGAGATTTGGGCTTTTCTTCGGGCGACGATTAGTGACCTCAAGAAACAAAAATGGCCTGACTTTTCCCCAAATCTTGACCCTAGTCAAATTCGAGCCCTTCGGTCTTTACAGCAACGCTCTGATGTCGTGATTAAACAATCAGATAAGGGTGGTAACATTGTCTTGATGACCAATCTCCAATACCAATCTATGTGCCTTGCTATTCTCAACAACAAACATTGGTATAGACCCATTTCTGCCACTCATGTATCTTCCTTCGCACAGGAACTCCGGGCTCCTTGCACTGAGGCCTATTTCATAGGCCTCATTGACAAAGACACCCTGGAGTTCCTGGTCCCCAAATTTCCCCGTACCCCCACCTTCTATTCCCTACCCAAGACCCACAAAGATATACACACTCCCCCGGGAAGACCTATAGTGTCAGGGATAGGATCCCTAACAGATAACGCGAGCAAATTCGTTGATGCTTTCCTAATGCCCCACGTCCGTAGCCTCCCGTCCTACATCAGGGACACTACCGACCTATTGCAGCACCTGGAGGGAATCCAGATCCCTCCGGACGCCCTGCTCGTGGCTGTTGATATTGAGGCTTTTTATTCCAGTATCCCCCACGAGCAGGGCGTATGGTTGGCTGGATCCTTCTTAGCTGAACAAGACACAACGACCTGGCCTTTGAATCAGTTTATACTGACATTACTGTATTTCATTTTGACCAAAAATTACTTTACGTTTAATGATCAACTATTTTTACAAATACAGGGTGTTGCAATGGGGAGGTCGTGCGCCCCAGCATACGCAAACTTATATCTAGGCGGCTCATGATCAATATATGGAATTTCTAAACGATATCCTTTTATGGTATCGCTTTATTGATGATCTCTTCATGGTATGGACGGGTCCTAGGGACAAACTTTTACAGTTCTTACGTCAACTTGATAATAACGATCTAAATCTCAAATTTACTTTCAAAATTGAGACTGAGCAAATCTCCTTCCTAGATCTACTAATCATTAAACAGCCGGATGGAACTTTAGGCACTGACCTCTACAGAAAACCCACTGCTGGGAATACTTTGCTGTTCACCACCAGCGCTCACCCGAACTCCTTGGTACGGAGCATACCTTATGCCCAATACCTGCGGTTACGCAGGAATTGTACACATGACAGCGACTTTAAACGCCAGGCTTTAGCACTACGAGAACGCCTTTTACGACGAGGTTACTCTTCCACCAATTTGCGTAAAGCATATAATAAGTCCTTGTTACGCCCACGGACCTCCCTACTTTTCAAAGGCAGGAAACCCTCCCCCCCAGAGAAACTGTAAGATTTATCACGACCTACTCTGCACACCACAACGTACTTCATAATATTCTAACCAAACACTGGAATCTTTTGACTGAACATCATGTACTGACCAAATACGTTAGACATACGCCGGAAGTGGTCTTCCGTAGAGCGTGGTCACTACGTGATCAACTAACTACCAGCCATTATAACCCCAATAAATCTGTGAGGAGTGGCCCCAACGGCACGTTCCAATGTGGGCAATGTCCCCGGTGCCCTTGGGTCCACGAATGTAGAACCGTGGTTCTACCCAATGGGGAGATTTTGGTCCCACGGACCTCTGCCAACTGTGGTACAAAAGGGGTTATTTATCTTATGAGCTGTGTATGCCAAGCCTTTTATGTGGGCAAAACAATTCGGGAGTTTAGACAGAGAATCGGTGACCACCTCTATGACTCAGAAAATGGCAAATTGACTACTATCGGCCGACACATTGGCCTACATCATAGGTTTGATAATACCGTGGCCAAATTTCTGGTACTGGAGGTGGTTCAACCTAACCCCAGGGGCGGGGATTGGGATCGCTCGTTACTCCAAAGGGAATCCCTTTGGATCGAGCGACTCAATGCCACCATCCCCCCCGGCCTTAATGAGTCAGTGTCCTACAGGGCCTTCTTATGAGGTCCTGTTCCATAACCTTTTTCCTTTCCCCACTCCTTTTCCTTCTTCCATTACCCCCTCCTTTTCCCCCTATGTTCTCCTTCCCTCCCCTACCCCGTGTTTTTTTTTTTTCCTTCTCCCCCCACCCCCCACCCTGTCACTCTTGGGTTCTAATACTATTTATGTTGCCCTCTTGCTTAAGGTTTACTCCTAAATGTTGCTGTCGTTGACTTTTTTTGTTTTTTATTCATATTGCTGTGCAGGGATGACCTCTACCCTGTTGTCAGTCTCTGAGGTTTTGTCCTGCCTCGATTCTTTCTCCTTGCGGCGGACACATGCTCGCCCTGGCAGGCTTAGGGCTGCTTGTGTCTCCATGTTCGGGAACTTGTTTCCCTGTTAGAGGAGCGCGCGCCTGCGCAGTAGCACCTTGTGAGCACCTGCGCGGTGCGGGCGAACAGACCCGGTGATGTCAGGGACCGCCCTTGTCATGCCGTCCCTGGCTTCCGGGTTGGGGTGCTCTTATGCGAGCCTACAGCCTCTCCACGCCGCGCTCCCTGAGGATCACCTTTCCGGGTAAGTGCTGCTGCGCCCCCCTTTTTTTGGGCTAGTTTCTTCTCTCCTCCGCACCCCCGTTCAGTACCAAGGTTTATTATACAACCCCTCCAGGTTTTATCCTCGTTAGCGGCTATATATGCCAGCTCCACTGTCTATCAGAGTGTGTTTTTTCTCTGTGGAGCACTAATGCCCTTTAATCTGGCATTGTGTTATGTCCACTGCCTTCTATACTATTAACGCTGTACACTTTAACCTTAACTTATTGTTCCCTTGTTTTCTACCTGTGGGTAAACTCTTTATAATGTTATGGATGGTAATTTTATTATACACTTTGATTGCAGTTGCTGCTGTGACTTATCTTTGCATTTGTCAATGGTCCAGCCCCGGGGGGTCTTCATTGCTAATTCAACAGCTGCTGGCGATTCTATTTCTCTAGTTACATGAGCTTCTGTTATGTTGTCCACTGTTTTCCCGGCCTTTGTGCCTTTCAACATATCAATGTTCCAGTGGTGAGTGCCAGCTCTTAATACCTGTGTGCAGCCTTTCCCTGTCCTGACCCTTCCTATTTAGATGGTATCAGTGGTTTCCCTTTCATTCATTCCTCACTGGTCCCCTCAATTCTCCCTTTCCTTTCCCCTTCCCTTTCTCCTTTCCCCCCCTCCCTCCTTCCCCCCCCCTTTCCCCCCCCCTCTTCCCTCCCTTTTTTCCCCCCCTTCCCCCCCTTTCAACCCCCCCCTTTCCCCTCCTTTTACCCCAATGTCCCCTCTTCCTTCCCTCCACCCTCCCTCCTCCCCCCCCTGTCTCCCTTTCCCCTCCCCCCTCTTTTTTTTTTTTTTCCCCTCCCTTCCTCTCCCTCACCTTCCCTTCCCCTCCCCCTTCCTCACTTCTCTTCCCCCTCCCTTCCTCCTGCCCTTTCCCTTTTCTTTCTTCCACCTTCTGTTCTTTTCCGCACACAGGTTTTCAAGTCTTAGAGCTACATGATCGGCACCCCCTTATTTCACTCTTCTGTCTGACCTCTTAGCCCAGTGTTGTATTTAATTCAATCATTTAAATTTATTTACCAGAGGCTGTTTGCTATCCCCTGTGTTCGCCGCGGGGGGAATTACGGGGGGCTGTACATACCCACAGAGAATTCCTGAACGGGTGAGCCCATCCTTATTGTAAAAAATTTGTATGTAATTGTTTAATAAATTATGTAATGATTTTGCTGCAACAATAACCTTCTTATGCACTTGTTGATTTGTGTGTATTGATTATAATTTATTGTATGTTGCACCATAGATATTGCTCTCCTGAGGAAGCGGTGAAAACCGCGAAACTGGTCGAGAATTCAAGCTATATCTGTATCCACCATCATTATTGGATGTAATTCATATGGTTGTTTATAGTGCCTATGCTTTGAATTACAACTGTATGTGACACTGTAATCATTTTTAACATTATTTTCTATTAAAAGTGTATTTTATCATATTACTATCTCCCTCTTTATCCTTCTTATTGAATATTAGTAATACCAAGTACCGCAATAGTCCCTTCCTCTTTTTCCTTCTGCATGGTGGGTTGAGATATGGGCCAACAGAAGCAGCTAACTGCGGCCTTTCCCTACCCCCTACCTCTTTGTACAATAGCCAAGAGCTCTCAATCTCCCACATCATAATTCCTTTCAGACGGACTCATCTTCCGTGAGGAGAAGGCCACAGGATGGAGTAACGACTTAGAACCCTGACGTTGGGATAAGACTGCCCCTGTGGCAACTCCAGAGGCGTCAACCTCTAAGATGTAAGCGAGGGCCAGATCAGGATGTTGCAGGATAGGTGCGGAGGTAAAGAGGGATTTGAGCTTATCAAAAGCTGATTGGGCTTCTGAAGACCACAGGAACCGAGTATGTAAACGGGTAACTTGGGTGATTGGTGAGATGATGGAGGAAAAGTTCTTTATAAACCTCCTATAAAAGTTTGCAAACCCCACAAATCTTTGTACTCCCTTTTTATCCGATGGAGTTGGCCAGTCCAAGATTGCCTGTACCTTTTGCGGGTCCATGGCAACACCACCAGTTGAGATAATTAGCCCCAGGAATTGTATTGACTCTTTTTCGAAATCACACTTCTCTGCTTTTACATAGAGTTTGTGCTTACGTAGAGTGTGCAGAACTGTCCTTACATGTGTACGATGGAGCTCCAGGGTGGTTGAAAATATCAGGATATCAACCAGGTAGATGATGACGAAGTAATCCAGAAATTCTCGAAAGATATTGTTTACGAAATGTTGGAATGTGGCCGGGGCGTTGCACAATCCAAATGGCATCACTAAGTACTCGAAATGTCCAAAGCGAGTTCTAAATGCTGTCTTCCATTCGTCACCCTCTCGGATGCGAACGAGATTGTAGGCTCCTCGAAGGTCAAGCTTAGTAAATATTCGGGCAGTACGGAGCCTCTGGAAAAGTTCCGGAACTAGAGGAAGAGGGTAACGGTTTTTTATAGTGATTTTATTGAGCTCTCTGTAATCCACACATGGTCTTAGGGATTTGTCCCTTTTTTCAACAAAAAAGATTCCGGCTCCAGCAGGAGAAGAGGAGGTTTTCATCAATATATTGTCGCAATGTTCCTAGTTCCATCTCCGAGAGGGGGAATATGCGACCGAATGGGATTTCGGCTCCTGGGAGTAATTCAATTGGACAATCGTATGACCGGTGTGGTGGCAGGACATCAGCCTTTTTCTTGTCAAAGACATCTGCAAAACTCCTGGTAGGCCGGTGGAATACTCTGGTTGTTGACAGGTACAGGTTGAACTGACAGGCAACTGGCTACATTACTGGTTTCAGGGGCAAGACAGTGCTGTAGGCAATAAGGTGAAGTGAATGAAATTTCTTTCCTGATCCAGTTGATCTGGGGGTTGTGGGCTTGGAGCCATGGGGTACCCAAGATGACGGGGAACATAGGTGAGCTTAGAATGTCAAAACGTATGAATTCCTGATGACCATCAGGAGTAGTAACCAAAAGAGGAGCGGTCTCTTGTGTCACAGGACCGGAACTAGGCAGGGTGCCATCAGCCAGGAGAACTTCCAATCTACGGTTCTTGGGAAGTAGGGCCAGACCGAGCTTTAGTGCTAAGTCCAAGTCCAAGAAACAACTGCATGCCCCGGAGTCGACTATGGCCTGAAGCTGAACCCCCTTGTCGGCCAACTGTAGTGTGATGGAAAGGATAAGGTGAGAAGTGAAAGTTCCAGACATCTGGAAGTACACTGGAGAGTTCTTGGGTACCTTGTTGGGCCTTATGGGGCAGTTGCTCAGGAAATGTCCGATTCGGCCACAATAGAGACAGAGATTGGCTTGACGCCGACGCTGTTTTTTCTCAGGAGTCAGTGCGGATCGCACCAAACCAACCGGCATAGCGCCGATCTCTGGTACCTGCACCTTGGGAGTCTGAGAACGTTCAGCCTGGCGCTCCCGAAGGCGTCTATCCAACTGGATGGATAGTTGAATGAGCCCCTCGAGGGTAGCAGGGATGCCGACCGTCCTTAAGGGATTTAGAAAGCCCCAGGTGAAACTAGTATTTCAACGCAGCCTCATTCCAGTCTGTATCGGCAGACCACCGGCGGAAGTCCACAGTATAGTCTTCCACCGGGCGCCGTTTCTGTTGAAGAGAATGCAGAGCGGCCTCAGCGGTGGCTGTACGCTGGGGGTCTTCATACAATTGCGACAAGGCTGTAAAGACTGTAAAGAAGGTTTCCACTGAACTAGTAGCTGGGTCCTTCTGTTCCCATAACCTGTGGGCCCATGCCTGGGGTTCATTGGTCAGCAGGGAGATAAGAAAGCCAACTTTGACAGTCTTAGTGGAAAAGGTACGGGGTTGCAGAGCCAGATATAACAGACAGGCATTCTTGAAGGATCTGAATTTCTGCCGGTCTCCAGAGAAACGTTCAGGGGTAGGTACCCGCGGTTCTGGGGGCAAAGTCAGTATTGAAGAGGCCGTAGCAGGGAGTTTGGTGGAGGAAGAACCAGGATCCAAAAAGGCAGATGGTAGCATAAAATGTTGGAGTTTTCCTTCTAATTGAAGGTATCTTTCCTGAAGAACTTGGACCACTTGTGTAAGGGTAGCGGCCTGTTGGCATAAAGTCTCTATTGGGGACGCACCTCCGCCGGCCTCAGTCATGGCTGGATTATACTGTCAGAGTCCTGGATGTGAGGCCGAATTGCAAAGGGGGCGCCCCTTGCGGCTAAGTGCAGCGTAACCCTGGGAGTGAGACAGGGAGTACGGTGCCCAAAGGTGCACGGGTTGCCAGATCGCTGTTGCTGAGTAGCAGATAGCAGGGAGCTGCTGGGGTGTGCTGGTAAGGTTGAAGGGCAACCGTGCAAGGAGGGATTCCAGGTATGGAGCCGTGGAGCAACCAGGAGCGGAGTCAGAGCCAGGCCAATGGTCATTCAGCACAGGAATCAGTCCAAGATGAGGTACAGCAGGATAATCAGGAACAGAGGAGGTAGCCGAGCCAGGGGTCAAACACAGAAGGACGATCAAGGTACAAATGCGGAGCCGAAGAATAGTCAGGTCCAAGCCGGGGTCAATGCAGGCGGAATACTGGAGCAGTCAGGCAAGCCGAGTAGTAACAGGAAGCAGATATCACAACAGGAACAAGGAACACAGGAACAAGGAAAACAGGAAGCTGATGATAATCCAGCAACCAGCATGCACCAGCAGCAGGCTTAAATAGGCAGAAGGGTGCCACCATGAGGAATACTGGCAGAATTACCCATCCTACGGTTATCACCCTGACAGAGGGAGTGTAGGCGTGGGCCCTCCTACTGGTCTCTTACGGATGAGCCTTACAGCGGAGTTGCAGTACTTTTTACTGGCATGGTAACGTGTTGGCGGGTCATCGAGGTATAGATTGGAAGGTGTATTGTCCTGGATGTCTCCATGAAGGGGCATGATCTACGTTTAATAAATATTTATAGACCACAAACTAGATGGGAGAGGAAATGCCTCTTTACCTCTTTAAGGTGAAAAAACACCTGGCAGTCACCAGCCCCCCCCCCCCAGTTTACTTACCTGAGCCCCTTCATCTCTTCGGTGGGGAAGCGCTCTCCCTCTCTCCATGGGGTCCTGGCTCTTGATTGGATAGATTGATAGCAGCACAGCCATTGACTCCCACTGCTGTCAATCAAATCCAATGATGTGGGCGCTGGGGGACGGGGCCGAGTCGGGTGCACGCCTGCAAGGTAAACCCCTTGGGAGAGCGCTTCTCCTAGGGGGTTATCCAATGCGGGGAGGAGCTGCGAGAGATGCCGGGGGACCCCAGAAGAGGATGTTCAGGCCACTCTGTGCAAAATGAACTGCACAGTGGAGGTAAGTATGACATGTTTGTTATTTTAAAAAAATAAAACACGATCCTTTACAATCACTTTAAGACTTTATACAGAGGGGCAGAGAGTTCCTGCTTGTTAAGGGTTGGGTTGGGTTGGACGGCCCTTCTGGGTTGGATCGGGGGTGCGCCAGGGGTGTCCACTGAGCCCTTTGCTATATGTGTTCACAATCGACCCCTTCGTCAGAAGGCTAGAGAGCGGACCGTTGTGCGGGGTGCTGGTGGGTATTACTGGTGAGCCGCCATTGAGGGTTGTAGCCTATGCTGATGACATTTCTGTCTTTATCTCTGGGACAGAGGAGGCGCAGGAGGTGGTCTCAGTTATAGAGTAGTATCCTGAGGCATCAGGCTCCTAGGTCAACCATGATAAAAGTGAAGTTTTTTGGATGAGCGAGGGAGGTGAGAGCTTTGCACTTCCAGACACCTTCCCGAGGCCTCAGCAGAAAGTCAAAGTATTAGGCATCGAGTTTGGCCCTAATGAATACAGTAAGTCAAATTGGGAAGCATCATTGAAATTGAATGATGCTGATGTCAAGGTGAAATGCTGGAAAGGGTGGCGGCTCTCCTTGAGGGAAAGGGTGGACTTGATTAAGACCTACCTGATTCCTACCTTTCTGTATGTCAGCTTTGTTTGCATCTTGCCAGAGTCCTTTTATTAAGGATGAGCCGAACACCCCCGGTTCCGTTCGCACCAGAACATCCTAACAGGCAAAACACCGTTAAAGTCTATGGGACACAAACATGAAAAATCAAAAGTGCTTATTTGAAAGGCTTATATGCAAGTTATTGTCATAAAAAGTGTTTGGGGACCTGGGTCCTGCCTCGGGGGGACATGCATCAATACAAAAAAAAAGTTTTAAAAACGGCTGTTTTTTTGGGAGCAGTGATTTTAATAATGCTTAAAGTGAAACAATAAAAATGAAATATTTCTTTAAATATTGTGCCTGGGGGGTGTCTATAGTATACCTGTAAAGTGGCGCAGTTTTCCCGTGTTTAGAACGGTACCACAGCAAAATGACATTTCTAAAGGAAAAAAAGTCATTTAAAACTGATCACAACTGTAATGTAATGTATAGATACATTCGCCTTCCTCTGACGTCACGAGATGTCAGGGGGGTGGGGTCACCTGTTTACGACACAGAGTGGCCCCGCCCTCAGCTATATAAGAGCTGTCACCAAGAAGAAGTGTCACAGTGGGAGCCTCCCATGGAGGCGGAGGTGTTGCTTCTTTTTTTATTTTATTGGCTCGTCGGGGGCGTGATAGTAGATGAATGGGCATCGTGGGACATTTTTATTTTCTTATCTTTTATTTACAGGCATACTATAGACACCCCCCAGGTAAGATATTTAAAGCAATATTTAATTTTTATTGTTTCACTTTAAGCATTATTAAAATCACTGCTCCCAAAAAAATGACCATTTTTAAAACTTTTTTTTGCATTGATACATGTCCCCTGGGACAGGCCTCGGGTCCCCAAACACTTTTTATGACAATAACTTGAATATAAGCCTTTAAAATGAGCACGTTTGATTTTTAATGTTAGTGTCCCATAGACTTTAAAGGTGTTCTGCGGCTTTCGAATTTGCCCCGAACACTGCATATTGCCCCGAACATCCGAACAAATAAAGTTCGACCCGAACTTATGCTCGGGCCAAATTGTTCGCCCATCCCTATCTGCTATACCAGGATTTATAGTTGTTTCTTCCAATTATTATGGGGGAACAGGCTGAATCTTGTGAAGCGGAATGTGACTTACCTATCTGGGCGAAAAGGTGGCCTAATGTGTTCTTCTTTCTGATGTTTTTGAAACATAATTTTGGTAACATGCTATCAGAGAGACCGCCTGAATAGGTAGGTATTTTCCAGATCTGGTTTAGACCTTTTCTGGGCTGTTGGGAGAGTGGCGGGCCAGGGAAAAGCCTAAGGATCAAGCATGGTAAGCTCCCGGCTTATGTTGCCCCGTGCCTGAAAATTCTTAGATGGTGGCATGTGATAGCGGAGGATATCAGGTCCCTCCCTAGGAGACTCCTGGGTGAGAAGATCGTGGGTACTGTCTTTCATGCTCCACTGGCCTTAAGGGATTGCCCAGGTCATATTATGAGGGAGGGTTTACGTTTAATGAATTCTGAGCGGATTTCCTTGAAATTTAGGGACCAGGCCTGGCTCGCTTTCCACTGTAGGCTCTATGTGAGGGGGAATGGGAAGTGCCACTCTCTGGACAATCGTGGTTGTCCAAGAGTGGAGTGTCAGGGTGAAGGGGAAACCATGGACCACTTCTTGCTTCAGTGCCCATTCAATATAGTAGTCTATAAAAAGGTGGGGAGGGCTCTGAATATTCCTTTCTTGCCTAGCATGTCTTATGCTGAGTGGGTGTATGGAGCATTGCGGAATTGCAAGGGATTTGATTTGGACACTCTTTTTCTAGTCAGCTTAGTAGTCCGATATTACACCTGGAATGCACAGTGTCAGGTATCTCTTTGGCAGAAAGTCCTACTTGTTCTGGTGGTGGTGTGTGAAATTCTTGGTGAGACAGGGAAAATTTGGGATCTCGAGAAAGACAGATGGCGACAAGAGGTCTGGATAAAGTAGTGGAGGAATGTCAGGCCTGTAGCTGCTGTTTGTTGATCTCTGGGTGCTGGGTTCTTTCCCTGTTTTCTCTCTGGACACTCCCTTAGATTTTCAAAGATAAACATAATTTTGAAGAAAGGCTATGTACACATGATGATTCCTTGGTCTGAATGTTAAACAAGTTGAGTATTGTGTAGAATTTTTGAAGATGTCTGTGCTATTTAGTGATATATATATATATATATATATATATATATATATATATATATATATATATATAATACAGTGCTATTGCTCTTGGTTAAAAAAAAAACTTTAGTTTGTATATTATAGGTTGAAGAAAGCCTTTATTGTTATGTTTATAGTCGTGTTATGCATACATAAAAAAATAGAATAAAATAAACTACAATTTTAAATGTTTATTTTTTTTATTGTTGTAAAAAAAAAAAAAGTTGGGATGTGTTTCTTGTTTGCAAGATTCTCAAAATAAAAAAAAAATTAAAAAAAATAAAAAATTGCCAACTCTATATTGAACCGTTTGGACTAAGACTGGGATGCCATTAACCAGTTACCAACCGGCCCATAGCCAAATGAGGGCTGCAGGGCAGTTGGATAACACTGGGAGGGCATACAGTGATGTCCTCCCAGAATCCTGCTCTCCCAGGGGGCGCGCGCCCGAGAACATCCCTGACCGCCGGGTCCATGTGATCGCTCCGTCAAATGACGGAGCGATCACATATTGTAAACAAAATGGCGTCAACCGGTTCCTCTCTCCCCTCTCTGTACCGGTCAGTACAGTGTGAGAGGAGAGTAGGGATTAGCCGAACACCCCTCTGTTCGGTTCGCACCAGAACATGCGAACAGACCGAAAATTTGCATGAACTTTAGAACCCCATTGAGGTCTATGGGACACGAACGTTCAAAATCAAAAGTGCTCATTTTAAAGGCTAATTTGCATGGTATTGTCCTAAAAAGGGTTTGGCGACCCGGGTCCTGCCCCAGGGGACATTTATCAATGCAAAAAAAACTTTTAAAAATGGCAGTTTTTTCGGAAGCAGTGATTTTAATGATGCTTAAAGTAAAAAAAAAAAAAAGGTGAAATATTCCTTTAAATATCATACCTGGGGGGTGTCTATAGTATGCCCGTAAAGTGGCGCGTGTTTCCCGTGCTTGGAACAGTCCCTGCACAAAATGTCATTTTTAAAGGAAAAAAAGTCATTTAAAACTGTTTGTGGCTTTAATGTAATGTCGGGTCCTGGCAATATGGATGAAAATCAGTGAGACAAACGGCATGGGTACCCCCAAGTCCATTACCAGGCCCTTTAGGTCTTGTATGGATATTAAGGGGAACCCCGCACCCAAATTAAAAAAGGAAAGGTGTGGGGCCCCCAGGCCCTATATACTCTGAACAGCAGTATACAGGCGGTGCAAACAAGACAGGGACTGTAGGTTTGTTGTTAAGTAGAATCTATTTGTAATTTTGAACTGGTACATTTTTAACGTGTTTAGCTCCAGCCAAAAAATCTATTTGAAGCTTTTTGGAAAACCTGGGGAAGGGTTATCACCCCTGTGACATTTGTTTTGCTGTTTAGTAGGAATTGGTGGAAGGCGCGGGATCAGACGCTTACATCAGGAAATGTATGGTTTATTTATGTAAAAGAATACAGACATATAGTCATATAGATATAAAATCATACAAATACTACATAATATTATAAAAAAAAAGGAAAAACAGGTAACAAAATAAGTACTAGGAAGTTAAAATTGGGGTGTGCCCATATTGAGGCAGGTATTTAAGAAAGGCTGACGCGTTCAGAGCCAGGAGAACTGGAGCACAGTCTGTATGGGCCGGTAGGCCGACATGTGTACATGGGGAGAGGTGGTGTTGCTAGTAGGAGGATGTGTCCTGTGATGGACAATTGATTATTCCAAGTTCCATACCCAGGTGTTCTATGGATGTAAATAGATTGTATTTTCTTTTTGCGGTGCTGTTAGGCTGTCAGATGTGCCTGTCTCAGGAGAAGTGTGTAAACACAGCTGCAAACTGTAGAGATCCTTTTGGAGTGGAGAGCCGTGTGATCCTGGCAGCAGAAGGGGGTTAGGAGGAGGGAGGAGGTGTCCTTGAGGCAGCTGATGCCTGGATAGAAAGCGTCTTGCTGCCTAGGGATAGGAAAGGTCATTTGTTTTGCTGTCTGTGCTCCTCTTCAGAAGATTTCACCTCACTTTTTGTCACAATGACAAAGGAAAATTTATTATCAGATACTTACCGTAATTTTCCTTTCCTGATGGACTCCATGGCAGCCTACGTGTGGGTTAACCCCACCTCCTCTCCAATGCTATAGGACCCCATTCCCATAAATGAGTACTCACCACTAGCTACTGTGTTTCCCGTAACTAGCCTACTCTTTGACCAATGGGTGGGAACTCCGTCTACCATGGAGTCCATCAGGAAAGGAAAATTACGGTAAGAATCTGATAATAAATTTTCCTTTTTCCTGAAAGACTCCATGGCAGCCTACATGTGGGAAATAACTAGCCAACCACACGGGTGGGTATGCTGAACAAAACATAATTTTAATTTGCCCTATCAGCCGATAGGATTTTCAACCCAAAGTTTACAGAGGACAGTGAAGCAGGCTCTATACAGTAATGTGACATGAAAGTATTAATAGAAGCCCACGAGGCTGCTTTGCAGATGGTGTCTGGAGCCACATGTCGGGCCGCCACCCACGAATCTGCCATTCCCCTGGTGGAATGGGCTGTCACCGCCTTTGGAGGAGCCAAGCCCTTAGCCCTGTATGCTTGCTGTATGGTCTGTACGATCCAGGATGCGAGTGTCCTGGTTGAGGCTTTCTTCCCTATATTGCTGCCCGAGTGAAGTACAAAGAGATGATTAGAACGTCTAAAGGGAGAAGTAACTTTGAGATATTCCTTTATAGCTTCTCCTACATCTAGAGGGTGAGTTTCAGTGGACCCCGGGGACCTGAATGTAGGTAAGACGATCTCTTGATTGACGTGGAATACTGAAGACACTTTCTGGTTGGAACCCAGCATAGGGATGAGGACTACACGGTCTGGGAAAAACGTCAAGAAGGGTTCTTCATGACCCAGTGATCCAATCTCAGAGACCCTTTTGGCTGAGGTAACGGCTACTAAGAAGGCAACTCTTGCTGAAAAGTCCTTGATGGAGAGCGGGGAGGGCCCTGTAGTGCTAAGTCCAGAGATTGAGTCAAGGACAAGTGGAAGGTCCCATTTGGGAAACCTACACTTTCTTTGGGGCTTGAGCCTCGATGCACCGCGAAAAATTTGCCTAACCAAAGGATGAACTGCCCACGAAGTGCCGGAGAAGGCCGATAATGCAGAAACTTGGACTCTAAGAGAGCTGATAGATAAAGGTAAATCTAGGCCCGTTTGAAGGAAGCTGAGAACATCTTGGACTTTTGGATGTCTAAAAGACCTGCCCTGAGGAGAGCAAAATTCCACGAATTTGGACCAGATTCTTCCATAGTCCTTATTTGTGCTAGATCTTCTTGAACTCATGAGAGTGGAGATCACTTCTGAGGCACAGCCCAGGGATTCTAGCCTCTCCCTCTCAAGAACCAGACCACCAGTCTCAGCACTGCCGGACAAGGGTGCAGGACCGACCCCTGAGAAAGAAGGTCCGGCCTGAGAGGGAGAGGCACTGGGTCCCGACAGCTAAGTTGGACAAGGAGAGGGAACCAAGGCCTGTTCGGCCAATAGGGAGCTATTGTCACCACTTCGACTGCTTCCGTTCGGAGCCTCTGCAGGAATCTCAGCATAACTGGCAGTGGCGGAAAGGCATACGCCCTCTTGAACCTCCACTGATCCATCAGGGCGTCCGTCCCGACAGCCTGACTGCAGAGGCCCCTGGTGTAAAACTTCTTCAGCCTGCAATTGCAGGGGGAAGCAAACAGGTCTACTTCGGGATCGGTCTTCAGTGACAAGATCCACCTGAACATCTCTACATGAAGAGACCACTCGTTGTTCAACTTGGTACGTGATAGGAAGTCTGTTTGAGTGTTTTGGACACCTGGGACGAAGACTGCCGAGATGTCGGAAAGGTTCTTCTGTGCCCACGATAGAATGGGCTCGACTTCCCGAAGGAGAGTGGGACTCCGAGTACCCCCTTGCCTCTTCACATACGAGACCGCTGTGGTGTTGTCCATTCTTAACAACACTGACTCCCCTATCAGGAGACGAGAGAAGGACTGTAGGGCACACCAGGCCACTCAAATTTCCAAGACGTTCGAACCTGGGTTGAGGAGGCACGTGTCCCACTTGCCCTGAGCCAGGTTCGAACCGCAAAGGGCTCCCCAACCGGTACTGCTGGCATCGGTCGTGACCGTCACCCAAGAGATGGGAGCGATGGTTAGGCAAGTCAGGAGGTTCTTGCGCTGAAGCCACCAGAAGAGGCTGTTCCTCATTGTAGATGTTATGCGGATGACTTGATTCTTGTCCCCTGACTTCCATTGTCATAAGAGACCTGACTGGAAGGGACGCTATCTCCATAAGGCCCATTTGACCATGGGAGTCGTGGAAACCATCATACCGACAACTTTCAGGCACTGGGAGGCTTTCAGTCACCGTGCATGTAGGGCCCGAGAAACTCTGTCCCGAACCATTGGGATTTTCTGTAGTGGAAGGGAGATAGTGTTTGCCACTGTGTCGAACTGAGCTCCCAGATATATTAGACGCTGAGCTGGGTCCAGTTTACTCTTTCCTAAGTTCAGGAGCCACCTGAAGCTGGACAGGGTGGAGATCACTTGTTCCCGATGGGCCAGCAACTGCTCCCTGTTTTGGGACAATACCAGCAGGTCGTCGAGGTAGTGGTAAAAACGTACCCCTTTTGATCTTATGAGTGCTACCGTAGCTAGGAGAACCTTTGAAAAGACCCGGGGGGACGTTGTCAGCCCGAAGGGGAGGCAGATAAATTGAAGGTGATCTGACCCGACTTGGAAACTGAGGTATTTGTGAAACTCCTTTTCCACTGGGACGTGGAAATAAGCGTCCTTCAGGTCGATCGAGATCATCCAGTCGCCTGGCTGTATGGCTCTCTGAATGGTCGACAGGGTTTCCATTTTGAATCTTCCTTTTTCTATGAATTTGTTGAGATAGGTGAGGTCTATGACTGGGCGCCAGGAGCCACCTTTTTTTGAACTAGGAAGAGAGGGGAGTATATCCCCTGGAACCATTCGTCCTTTGGGACGTGTACCACTGCTCCTTGAGTTTTTAGAAGGTCCACATAGGACAGCAATATCTGTCTTTGTTCCTCTGCACGAGGAAGAAGAGTGGGGATGAATCTGGGGTGAGGAGTACTGGAAAAGGCCCATCTGTGGCCTGACGAGACTGTTCTTATGACCCAGAAGTCTGAGATCGAGGCCACCCAGACGTGCTGGAAGAGGAGCAGACGAGCCCCCACCCGGCCCGCCTGGGCGGGCGCAATCTCAAAAAGACTTGGCCTGGTCACGACCACTGGACGCCTGGCTTTTAACAGGTTTACGAAAGGATGTCTGCCCCCTGCTCCAATTCTTCCTGAAGTCCCGGCCAGGCTTGTAAGAGCGTGCTTCTCGGGAGCGCTCCGGGCTACGTCTTCTGAACTGGGGTTTCTTCTGGCCCAGCATGCGCCTGTCCTGGGGAAGAAAGCCTGACTTACCACCTGTGGCCCGCGTTATGGCATAGTCAAGCTTATTGCCAAACAGTGAGGACCCCTCGAAAGGGATTTTACACCATGCTTGTTTGGAACCCGGGTCGGCAAGCCAAGGGCGCAACCAAAGGGCTCTTTTGGCCATGACCGAAGACAACATAATACGAGCCAGTAGGCGGATCAAATCAATAGAAGCCTCCCCCAGGAAGACTGCTGCCAGCTTCAGCTCTGCGGCTGCTGAATTTCTGGCCAGTTCTTCCGACACGCCTCCACATTCTCCGTCCAGGCTTCCATGGCTTTAGACATGGCCGCTAGTGCCAGGGCCGGTTTACAGGCCATACCGACGAGCCTATAAATTCTTTTTAGATCCAGATCTATCTTCCTCTCGAGCCCATCCTTGGAAGACACTGCGTCTTCCAGAGGAAGAGTCACGTGTTTGGCCAGACACATAAGAGCTGCGTCCACAAGGGGAGTGTTCTCCAGACTCTTCACTTCTTCCGACTTGAAGGGGTACAATCTGGAGGTTTTATTTGACATGGAGGACTTCTTCTCCATTTTACTCCATTTGTCATCAATTATGTCCTTTAGTTCCGGAAGGAGCGGAAAGTTTGCGCGTTCTTTCCCCAGATGTTTGAGGAATTTTTTCTGCTTAGCTGGGGGAGTGGAAGGATCTTCCCACTTCAAAGCCTCCTTGATCGCCTTGATTAATGGAGAAACCATATCGAAATCAAAGCCTCCAATGTCCTCTTCGTTAACGGAATCGTCGTTTGAAGAGTCAAGAGAGGCAACATAGGGCCGGGAAGTTCCCGGATCATCACGGGCCTCATCAGCCGGCGGGCCAGACAAGGTAGTGGACTGGCTCATCGTGCGAGGTGTGTCCCTCTCCATTAGGGATTGATGCACCACACATTTCACAAGAGACTCCAAACGCTGGTTTTCCGTCTCCTTTTCCCCAACCGCGCGGGCAAAGCAATGGTCACACAAGGACTTGCCCTCCGGGACTTGTGTCCTACATCCCCAGCAGGCTCTGCGATCAAAGCAGCTGTCATGGCGGTGGGAGCGGTGTCTGGAGGAGGAACGAGAATGTCTCCTCTGGTGGGACCTGGACTGGGAGTCTCATCTGGATCTGGATGAAGAGTGATATTGTGGCTTGGCAAGGTCACTGACATTCTGGACCGCGATTAGCGGGTCCGACCTGGAAGGGCTGGAGAAAAAACAAAAGGGGGAAAGGCAAGACATAGTATCAGAACCGCAACACTTGCGCCCATATCTCATCCCCTCCCCTCACGAACACATACCTTGTGCGTGAGGGCTGGCCACTTAAAGGCGGTGACTTGTTCATGACCTTGGACGAGGACGTCACGTAAAGCAGTCTGCAGAGAAATGGCCTGAAAAAGCCAAGGCACCAAATGAGGAGGTTTCAAGAAACTCTGCTTTTTAATGATACACAAATGTACATGTCAATACGTATCTTAACGTAAATACTATGTCAAGGCAAAGAACCTTTTGCCACATATATATATGTATATTAAAGTTTACTAGAAAAAATAATTAGTCCTAAAACATAACTGTTTTTTTTTTAAACAAGTGCAAAGATATATGACCTTTAGGCCACTCACCTGGAGACCAAGAGACCACAGCAGGGATCCGACTCCTCCTTTCCCTGCCAAGGGAAATCCCAACATATCAAGACTGGAGGGCGGATTTAAATTCCCCTCCCGTGACGTCATTGCCTCCCATTGCGCACGCGCAATAGGACGGCGCTGCACGGCGCCTGCATGGCCGACGAACAGACCGCCGTACTGCGCATGCGCGAGCCAAGCCTCGCTCCCAAGGCGGCTACAGCACAGGCACCAGCAACGGAGACGGCCGCAACCCGGAAGTGCTGTGGCAGGTTGGAGCACACAAGCATTTCAGCCGCGATGAGGGGAAAGAAATACACTGATCTGAATACCGGGGGAAATGCAGGCACACCAACAACATATAGAAACTGCCATGGAGAAAGAAATGAGGACACCACAGACCTTGCCAGCCGTTGATGAGTCCGTCCGTCAGGCATACAGAGGCGACCACCCATCCACCAAGGGGAAATACTCAAGCCTCCTAAAGCTACTCGCCCGCCCATGGCTGGGCTCTGAGCTGCACCGCACAAAGGTATGCCAAATCTTGGATCCATTCAATCCTGACGCGAACAGCATGTATAGGTCCATAGGAGGAGGACAAAAAAGGAACGCAGTAGCTAGTGGTGAGTACTCATTTATGGGAATGGGGTCCTATAGCATTGGAGAGGAGGCGGGGTTAACCCACACGTAGGCTGCCATGGAGTCTGTCAGGAAAAATGTTTTTGAAAATTTGGGGTTTTTTGTATAACAAGGATTGGTGATAAAGCATCAGTGGAAAGGAGAAAAGTTTTTCCCATATTAACTCTTACAGAAGAGAATTTCCCTTCCTAGGGGTAGATTTTATCTCACTTCCTGTTGTCTCCTTCCATTTGCAAGTAGGAGTCGTTTGTAAGTTGGATGTTTGAAAGCAGGGGTCTGCCCCATATACTCAGCAGAAATTTGGGCCTTAGGTGTTGTTGTGGCCACAACACTGTAAGCCCCCACAGGGCCCTGCTGTGAAATATTAGATCAAGAATTGTAATTACATGCCCCTGTAGAACAGGGACAGAAAAATTGGGCCTGTGGTGGTGGTGGTGGTGGTGCTGGTGCCACAACACTGTAAGTCCTCACAGATACTCTTGGTGGGTGCAGAAATGGGACCTGCTGTGAAATATTAGATCAAGAATTCTAATTACATGTCCCTGTTAAACATGGGCTGAAAAATTGGGCCTTAGGCACTGGTGCTGGTGCCACAACACTGCAACCCCTCACAGATACTCTAGTTGGAGCACAGGAACTAGCCTTGCTGCAAAGAATTGCATCAAAAATTGTAATTACATGCCCCTGTTAAACAGGGGCTGAGAAATTGGGCCTTAGGCACTGGTGGCGGCACTGGCGGCGCCCAGAACCAAAAATGTTCTTACAAGCTATCATCATGATCATTGAGGAGGAAGAGGATAATTACTCAGTATAACAGGATAGTCACTCAGCATCAGCATAGGCAGTCTTTGAAGGGATCTGACATTTCAAAAAAATGTATTCGGTTACATCAGCATCAGGTGCTTGGTAGCTGGTGGTGATCCAAGACTGATTCATTTTTACCGAGTCGGTGGACAGACGCACCCTGTGATCGGTTACAAAGCCTCCAGCAGCACGGAATGTGCGTTCCGAAAGAACGCTGGATGAAGGACAGGCCAGTAGCTCAATTGCATACTGTGCAAGCTCTGGCCAGTGATCCATCCTCAAGACCCAGTAACCTAGAGGATTTTCGGTGGGAAAGGTGTCCAAGTCAGATCTTGCCCCTAGGTATTCCTGCACCATGTAAAACAGACGCTGGCGATGGTTGCTGGAACCGATCATACCTTGGGGCTGCGGACTAAAAAATTGTCTGAACGCATCGGTCAGACGGCCACCTTCTCCAACGCTCCTTCTTTGACCGACCGAAGCCTCAGTAACACGTTGTCCAGAAACAGGCGTTTGTAATCTCCCAGTCTCTGGGAACGCGTTGCACAGACCTTTCTGCAAGGCCTCCTGAAGATGTTTCATCCTCTGCTCCCTCTGCTATGGCAAGATAAAGTCCGCAACCTTACCCTTGTAACGTGGATCAATGAGGGTTGCCAGCCAGTATTGGTCCTTCACCTTGATACCACGAATACGAGGATCCGTACGCAGGCTTTGCAGGATCAGGGAGGCCATGCAGCATAGGTTTGCTGAGGCATCCGGTCCGGAGTCCTCTGGGTCACTAAGGACGACATGGTCCGCAGCCACCTTCTCCCAGCCACGTACAAGTCCATGTGTTTCTTGGGACTGTAAATGATCCCTTAAAGACTGCTGCTGATGCTGAGTGCCAGGCTCCACCTCCATACTGAAACAATCCTCCTCCTCCTCCTCTTTCTGTGTGATTGGTGGGCATGCAGGAACACTGTCTGGGTAAAGGGGGCCTTGAGAGCTAAGGAAGTCCTCCTCTTCCTGCCTCTGTTCTGCCTCAAGTGCCCTGTCCATTATTCCATGCAGCGTGTGCTCCAACAGGTGGACAAGGGGGACACTGTCACTGATGCATGTACTGTCACTGCTCACCATCCTCGTGGCCTCCTCAAATGGTGACAGGACAGTGCATGCATCCCTGATCATGGCATACTGGCATGGGGAAAAAAAAGTTCCCCTGACCCTGTCCTTGTGCCATAGTCACACAGGTACTCATTGATGGCCCTCTGCTGCATGTGCAGCCACTGCAGCATGGCCAACGTTGAGTTCCACCTGGTGGGCATGTCACAGATTAGGCGGTTCTTGGGCAGGTTAAATTTCTTTTGGAGGTCTGCCAGCCGAGCACTGGCATTATATGACTGGTGGAAATGCACACAGACTTTCCTGGCCTGCCTCAGGACATCCTGTAAGCACAGGTACCTGACCAAGAACCGCTGAACCACCAAGTTAAGGACGTGAGCCAAACAGGGCACATGGGTCATTTATCCCTGTCGGCGGGCGGAGAGGAGGTTGGTGCCATTGTCGCAAACCACCATTCCTGCCTTAAGTTGACGTGGCATCAACCACCTCTGAACCTGCCCCTGAAGAGCTGACAGAACCTTTGCCCCAGTGTGGCTCCTGTTCCCCAAGCACACCAGCTCAAGCACCGCATGGCATCTTTTGGCCTGCATACTTGAGTAGCTCCTTGAACGCCTACAGAGCACCGCTGGTTCCGAGGACAAAGCACAGGAAGAGGCCATGGAGGAAGAAGAAGAGGAGGTGGTGGAGGAGAGAGGTGTGTCAGAATCATTAGTAGTGGCATTTTGGAGGCATGGTGGCGGAACAACCTCCAACACTACTGCACCTTGTCCTGCATCCTTCCCAGCTGCCAGCAGAGTCACCCAATGCGCCGTGAAACTTGGACATTGCCTTCCACATGCCGGTAAAGAGCCGGAATCGCCTTCTGTGAGAAAAAGTGGCATTTGGGTACCTGCCACTGAGGAACACCACATTCCACAAACTCACGGAATGGGGCAGAGTCTACCAACTGAAAAGGTAGCAGTTGAAGTGCTAGCAATTTTGCCAAGCTAGCATTCAACTGCTGGGCATGTGGATGGCTGGGAGCTAACTTCTTTTGGCGGTGCAGCAGCTGGGGCAGGGAAATTTGCCTGGTACAATCTGACGTCAGTGTACCGAAAGCAGATTGCCCACAAGTACTTGGCTGTGACACACCTAATTCTACACCTTCATTCCTCTCAGTGCAGGTCTCAGAAAGGACTGAAGGTATAGTGGGGTTGGAGATCTCACCTGATGAGGAGCAAGGAGAGGTCCTCTTTGTTCTTTGGTGTGGGTCTTTTAGATATGCTTGCCAACGAACTGCATGACAGGTCAACATATGTCTGCTCAAGCATGTGGTGCCCAAGCGGGAGATGTTTTGGCCATGCGAGATACGCTTGAGACATATGTTGCAAATAGCAGCGGTGCGATCTGATGCACTCGTCTCAAAAAAGGCCCACACCAAAGAACTTTTGGAATAATGCGCAGAGACAGCAGCGCCCTGCACATGCGGAGCTTTGGGATGTGATGCAGTCAGTGTGCTGCCCTTAGGCTGGCCCCTGGAGGGCATCCTGCCTCGTTGGTGATGTGCCTCCTCCTCCTCTCTCCTATCAAGCACTCATGTTGAGTCAGTGACCTCATCATCCCCTCCCTCCTCATCACTGGAGCAAACCTGGCAGTATGCTGCAGCAGGGGGAGTATGACTGCCAGATTGCTGTCCTTCTTGTGCACCCCCTCTTTCCATGCTCATGTTACTGCCTTAATCTAGCTCAGTATCATCATCAGAGCCTTCTAAACGCTGGGCATCCTCCTGGAGCATGTACCCAACACTGTGGTCAAACAGTTCGAGGGACTCCTCAGGAGGACATGGTGGGGCTAGGGAAGGAGTCACTGATGCCATTGAGCCGAGAGAAGAGGCCGCATTGGCAGCTGCTTTGCCAGACAAAGTACCCTGAGCATGGGTGAGAGAGGATGAGGAGGATGAGGATGGCTTGGTCATCCACTCGACCAAGTCTTCCGCATGTTGCGGCTCAACACGGCCAGCTGCCGAAAAAAAGGCCAAGCGTGTCCCATGGCCACATGCTGATGAGGATGCACCGTCTCCACGACCAGCACTGTTGCCTCTAGACACAGAGCCTGCTTGCCCTCTTTTATTGGCTTGTGACTGTCTGCCTCTCCTTGCTGGCCTTCTAGACATACTAATGGCCTGCAGTGAGATGTAGCTGCACTAAGCTGGGATATATATATATATATATATATATACTCTGATACTGCAGCTAGCAAAATCAACTGCCTGCCTGTAGTATGAGAACATTATTTCAGGCTTCCCAGCCTAGAGGTGAGATGTGGGGTCTTACTGACCCCATATGTGACTGTAAAGAGGACCTGTCATGCCATATTCCTATTACAAGGGATGTTTACATCCCTTGTAATAGGAATAAGAGTGATCAAAAAATGTATTTTTTGGAAAAAAGCATCAAACTAAAATACATAAAGTAAAATGAACAATAAAAAAAAAAAAATTTCCCTGTGTCCCCGTGTGCTCGTAGGCAGAAGCAAATGCATATATAAGTCCCGCCCACATATGAAAATGGTGTTCAAACCACACATGTGAGGTATTGCTGCGATCAGTAGAGCAAGAGCAATAATTTTGGCCCTAGACCTCCTCTGTAACTCAAAACATGTAACCAGTAAAAAATTTTAAAGCGTCGCCTATGGGTATTTTTAAGTAGCAAAGTTTAGCGCCATTCCACAAGCATGTGCAGTTTTGAAGGGTGACATGTTAGGTATCTATTTACTTGGCATAACTTCATCTTTCACATTATGTAAAAACATTGGGCTAACTTTACTGTTTTGGGTTTTTTTTTACTTTTTTTAAAGCACAAAACTGTTTTTTTTCCAAAAAAAAGCGTTCGAAAAATTGCTACGCAAATACCGTGCAAGATAAAAAGTTGCAATGACCGCCATTGTATTCTCTAGGGTCTTTGCTAAAAAAGATATACAATGTTTTGGGGTTCTATGTAGTTTTCTAGCAAATACATGATGATTTTTACATGTAGGAGAGAAATGTCAGAATTGGCCTGGGTGCTCCAGAACTCCTGAAGGTGTTCCCTGCATGTTGGGCCTCTGTATGTGGCCACGCTGTGTAAGTCTCACACATATGGTATCGCCTTTACTCAGGAGTAATAGCAGAATGTGTTTTGGGGTGTAATTTGTGGTATGCATATGCTGTGTATGAGAAATAACCTGCTAATATGACAATTTTGTGAGAAAAAAAAAAGGAAAAAAAATCTTGATATTGAAAAGAATTGTGGGAAAAAATTACAACTTCAAAAAACTCATCATGCATCTTTCTAAATACCTTGGAATGTCTTCTTTCAAAAAAGGGGTCATTTGGGGTGTATAGGTGTGTGTGTAGGGTCTCAAGAAATGAGATAGGCCGTCAGTACTTCAGGTGTGATCAATCTTCAGATATTGGCTGCCAAATTACCCCTTTTGGACTCTATAACTTCCACAAAGACCAAATAATATACACCGATTTGGGTTATTTTTACCAAAGATGTAAATTTTGGCCAAAATATATGAAGAAAAATTACTAATTTGCAACATTTTATAACAGAAACGAAGAAAAATAAATACCACCAAAAGAAAGCTCTATTTGTGTGAAAAAAAGGACAAAAATGTCATATAGGTATAGTGTTGCATGACTGAGTAAATGTCATTCAAAATGTGAGAGCACTGAAAGCTGAAAATTGGTCTGGTTATTAAGGGGGTTTAAGTGCCCAGTGGTTAAAGTTCATGTGCGTGTAAAGGCAGGCATCCCAATACTTTTGACATTATAGTGTACTTTAAAACCTGACAGAAGCTCTACTGAGATTCATGATTGTTGTGCCGGCCTTTTTTTTGATCATAACATTCAAATCATATTTTTTATGACTCAACCTGAGCGCAATTCAATTTATTTAAGCAAAAAATATATTGGGACCACAGCTGTTTAGCAAAAAACATCATTGAAACATTCTAAAGCAAATAGCATTTACAGAATGATAGCCCATATTGTTTTAGGAGCTCGTTTGTGCATGAGAGTACACAAATATGGCATGTAACATTGCTAATTAGAGAAAAATAGGTCACTGCCTCAAATGGTTGTATCAGCAAAAATGAATGGAAAAAGTTGAAAAATATATTTTAAGGACATGATGCATTAAGTCCAGAACAAATTATTAACAGCACAGACAAAAACCCTCATCTAGTTCACAAAAAAGAGAAAAAATGAAGATACTTTCATAAACTAATAGGCTTCAGCTGCTAACAATGTCTGCAATCATGCAGCATGTGCTGCCGGAGTAATCCCGCTGTTCCCTATTGAAATGATTGGGATACATGCAGGTAAATTACCACCTATCAGACTTGATCGTGGACATTGTTAGAGACTGATCCTCTCAGTACAAAAGTGACTGATCATGATTTGGCCAGGTTCAACAATCTAAGTAGTGCTTTGGGTTTCCTCTCTAATGATAATGTGATAAGTTAAAGGCCACCTGTCTTTATGTAAGCCCTAATTATCATCCACTTTTAGTGCTGAAAACTGTAAAAATGAAGTAACACACAAAAAGCACCTTTTTGTTTCGAATGTTCTTTAAATGGTATATTTAGTGGAATAGTTTTTTCCCTTTAACTTATTATTTGTTAATGGCTAATGTTTTGGAAACTTACACAAAATCTCTTTTAATCACCAAAATTATTTCCAGTATGAAAAAGAAATTTCAAAAGCAGTTATGAAGGAAGTCATTTTTAGTAGAAATAGACTGTAATTAACAATACTCAGCATTGGCAGTAAAGATAAAACAATTTTTGGTCTATGAAAAAAATGTAAAGGATAAAAATGGCAACATAAGTGATCAAATGTCAGGTCATGTGATCATGTGTGTGTGTGTTTTTTTTTTTTTTAACATGTCGGAGCTGCAGTATGACTGTGCTGAAGCATACAGTTAAGCGTTGTACAATCTTCAGTTGGAGCCTTGATTAGAACAAGTGAGGGACCACTGCTGAATTGAACTAAATTATGTGTACTGGCTGGTTTGTGTCCATAGCACACATTAAATATCATAAGGAAAAAGCTGTACAACATGAGAATATACAAGGAAAATAATTAAAAATCCTCATACAACTTTTATAGATGAAAAATGTGGTTACTCTCAGTGAAATGCTTGACACAAATTTCTAAGATAACCATATACGTTATATGATCTGAACAGATGTACTATACATTAGACTACACAGTATATCTCTGAAAATGTCCTGAATGCAGTTCTGGTTAGCAGAAAGTCCTCATCAAGAGCAATATGATTAATCCCAAATGTATAATGTCCTCAATACCCTGGTTATTGGTGACTTCAAACTGAAAAAACACCTCAGAAGGAGTGATCAGGGATAGAAAAAGATTCCTCCACCTGGACAATAACTGCCGCTTACCAGCTACATTGATCTCTTTTTTAAGAAGATCGTATCCGCTTGTGGCATATACACCTGCCAGGGTCTTTATATACTTCAGCCAGATGTCACCTCTCTTCCCACATAGATTGCCTCTGAATGACTCCCGTTCAATCATTAGATGTTTTCTCTCTTTTATTTTGCTCCTCTGTTTTCACTTGGTCAACTTGCCAGTAACACACCTTCAAAGGGTCACCTTTGGGCAGCACTCATTGTTAATCTCAGATTCTGACTGAGTCTCCTGTCTGCCTCTGGATGTGCTGTCCTGGCTCCCTTTCTATGCTGTGTACTTCTGTGGGTTTTACAGTCCAACTGTTTTTTGACTCAGACTCTGACTGTGTCTGCTGTCTGCCTTTGGAAGTTCCAAAGTCTTTCAAAGATTTTTTGTAGAACAGTCAAGGAGGTGAAGGTTATGGGTCCCAGATACCAAGCAGACTACTTACAGACTCTCCAGATTCAGATCCATGTCCAGCTTCCCAATGTCAGAACCTTTAAGCTGACTCAGGGACACTGTAGGCAGTAATTTAGCTGGTTCACAGACCTCTCTCTCTGTTTGCTAGGCTCAGTGCATCATCCTCCAAGCAAGTCACCACACTCTTGTGACAATGATGGTCCTCCACTGGGTCTTCTATTTGGCACATCTTTCCCCATCTACAGGCAGGGCAGCTCCAGAACCACTTCAGGTCCAAGTCCACATTCAGCACATGTCAAGCCCCATAGTCTCTGGGGGCTCATAGTCACCAATTGTCTTTTATGGAATAAAATGTCTTAATAATGCTGCACTTAAATGACGCTGCTCTCCTTCTGTCTTTGCCTTCCACAGAGTTACTTCTAGCTTCTCACAAGCTGGCAGCCATCCAGAGTCAGCTTATCTAAGAACACTTCAATTGTGCTTTTGCCACAAATGTACCCCTCCACATGAACTCAATGTGAAAGAGAGTTCTAATTACCCACTCTCTCTTTATTCAGCTGATCGAGCGCACATGATCAAATGTACTTTCTCTTGCCTTTAACCAATAGAAGTTTCATTGTGCAGCCATCAGCCCTTAGAGACTGTTTGGACCTTGTTATTACCTTGTTATCCTCATTGTCATTTACATCCAGTTTTGCCACTTTTTGTTTTCATTTTTATTTTTATCCTCATGTGCATCCGGTCGTGGTTATAATTTTTTAATCGATCGATTTATTTATCATTTATTTATTCATTTATTATTATTATTTTTTTATTCTATTTCCCTCACATAGTCTTGTCCTACTAGTGTATATATATTCAGATACACATTTGTTTCCTTTAACGTGTACAGCCATCCCTATTGTTTAAACTTATATTTGCTTCACTTAATCACTACTGCAGATGCTCAGTCACCCTTCTCTTCACCTTCCATCCTTCTACCTTTTCTCACACTAATCTAAACTAAATTTATCATCAACTACTCCAACATGGATATTATCCATGACATTGAACCAGTCAAATTCAGGATCTTAGATTACTTTTATACCCCATTCCCAACTGATTTCTTCTCTTCCTCTCACTCAGTACCTTATTCAGTCTACAAACACCTCTGTGCACAATTTTGCAAAATAGAGGATTTATACAATGCAGCCAACTTCCAATGGTGGGACAAATTTTTTCTCAATAAGTATTTACAACTACACATGTGCACACTGAAATATTTTGTTTCGTTTTTGTCCGAAAAATAAATTTATTTAGTTACCCCCGAAATTCATTTTAATTTATTTAGTTTTTCGTTAAAAATTGCATTCGTCCGAAAATCCAAATTAACCTCAAATCTGTCATTGAAGGCTTATGGTGTCTGTCGAATGTGCAAAGAAGATTCGACGGAGCAGCTAAACTGTACGACGCCGTATAGTTTACCTGCTCCCTCGAATCTTCTTAGAACAGACACCATAAGCCAAAGTACGTGTGTACTAAGTTCTAGCTATTTTACTGCTCCTCCTCTTTGGTTACAATCAGCCAATAACATTCATCATCATCATTATTTTTATTTATCTTTTCTCCCCTACGTCGAATCTTTTCTCTCTATGTCGAATCTTTTCTCTCTATGTAGAATAATCTTGGACTAATAGAGTTAAGGTTAGGCACATTCGACCACAGGTTTGATGGACACAGATTGTTATTGTCATCATCATGTCGAATCTCCTATCTATATCGAACTGTTGTAGCAGCGAAAACGAAAATAAAGCATTTGTTTATGTCGCATCTTTCGTTTTTCGGATTCTGCACTTTTGTTATCGTTTGTTAAAACGATAACGAAAATACCTGAAATTCGGACGAAAATGGAGTCGGATGAAAACGAATTCACATGTCTATTTACAACACAAAATCAGCCCTAGGGGCCTGCAAAATATCGAAACCTGTACCTTTCTGTAGCCCTCACTCACTCAGGAATGGTTCAACATCTCAAAATTTTCTACCAAAAAATGGACTGAAATCATCATCCACTAAAGAGAAATTAAATACTCAGATCTACTCTCCAAAATATGGACCTCACTTGGTGCCCTTATTAAAAATACTCTGCATCTACCTACCGCTTTGTAAAATAAATTCAAACTCAACACTAAACGTGAGGAAGATAATTTCATTGAAGTAAATTTTGCAGAGACCTAGATGACTACAACACCAATTACACATATTGCTGGAAGAGACACCCCCCCCCAGTCAGATACAGTTGAGACCCCTCACTCCCCCACAGTCTCACAGACTACAGGAGACTTTCCGCACCCCCCACCCAATCCTATGCCACTTCTTTCCCTATGTCTCAATATCCGAGGCTCTAGAGATCCTCTCTTGTCATCTCATTATGGTCCACGCAGGTCCCATCCCACTAATCCTCCCATTCCACTCCACCCCTCCAATCGTTCTAAATTTCAGTCTAAACACCAAAGACCCAACTCACGTTCCAGGTGCAACTCATCATCAAATAAACCCCTCAAGGTTTCAGTTCCACATCTAACCTCTACGGTGGCATCATGAACCGTTGGTACCCAGGTTTTCAAAAAACATTCTCCAGCTCCTACCCCTACAGAACTCCCATCCACTCGGTCTTATAAAATTCCTCCTTCCTTACCTAATACTGCAGCCCACATGGGTATGGAGGTCCACTCACTTATCCCTACACCTGCATTGTTTCACACAGAGTTGTCCCAATTAGGAATGCCAATACCATTCTCTGTGGATCCCTCCAAACTTTCTAGCACATCCCCTTCCACCACATCAGATCCCTCTTCTTTTTCAGTTCATACCCCCCTACCCGCAATGAAACGAAAACTCACAGAGGAGGTGGAAGAGGGGGAAGTAACAGAGACCCAAAGAAAAGTTTGGAGACTATAAAGATTTTTAATCTTTCAGACCATTGCCTCTCCTCCTCTGAAATTTCCTTACTCAGCAGAGGCCTTACTTTTGGTCCTTCGGTAGCCCCGAATCCATTTCAACTTTTTATAGATCTAAATAGATTCACCAGAAATCTCACGGTCAAACGCTACTTCACCATGAAGGCTCTTAAACAGGACAACAACCCAGAGGCCATCCTGGAGTGAGATTCCACCATTTCAGACCATACAGCCCAATCTCTTCTAGAACAATTATACACTGAAGATGAAGAACAATATGTTGATCTTATAACTCAACATATACCCACCTCTCCACCCATTCAACACATGCAACCACCTTTCACCCCAAGTCTGTCTTTAATCCCACCTTTGCCAATGGACCATTCATCCAAACCTTCTACCAGGTTGTCTATGCAGACATTTGCCGCCTGTGCCAATGCAATCCCCACACCCCTTCCACCTCATCCAACCTTTCTCCCTCTGAATGCACTGCCCTTAATGACCTTACCAAAAACTCCAATTTAATCATCAAAATGGCAGATAAAGGTGGTGGCCTAGTAGTTCAAAACAAAACGGCAGATAAAGGTGGTGGCCTAGTAGTTCAAAACACGTCTGACTATTTTAAAGAATCATTACGATTATTTTATGAGACTAATGGCGTGTACAGACGATCGGACAGTCCAACAACAAAACCGTGGATTTTTTTCCAACGAATGTTGGCTTAAACTTGTCTTGCATACACACGGTCGAAAAATGTTGTCGAAAATTCCGATTGCCAAGAACACGGTGACGTACAACACTTACAACGGGACCATAAAAAGGAAGTTCAATACCAAGTGCGCCTGTTTTTCAGTGCGTGTTGTCAGTTCGTCACTGTTTTTCAGTGCATTCTTGTCCGCTCGTTTCTGATTTTCAGCTCGCTCTTCTTAGGCCTTTCTGATTTTTCTGATTTTCAGTGCGTTCTGTTAGTTCGTTCTGACTAGGGATGGGCTTTATGTTCAGGTCGAACATAAGTTTGACTCGAACATTGGCTGTTCGCCAGTTTGCTGAACAGCGAACAATTTGGGGTGTTCGCGGCAAATTCAAAAGCCGCGGAACACCCTTTAAAACTCTATGGGAGAAATCAAAAGTGCTCATTTTAAAGGATTATATATATGGTATTGTCATAAAAAGTGTTTGGGGACCTGGGTCATGCCCCAGGGGACATGTATCAATGCAATAAAAAGTTTCAAAAACTGACGTTTTTTCAGGAGCAAAATGACATTTGTAAAGGAAAAAAAGTAATTCAAAACTACTCGTGGCTATAATGAATTGTCAGTCTGACAATACACATAAAAGTTCATTGACAAAAACGGCATGGGATTTCTCCACAGGGGAACCCCGAACCAAAAATAAAAAAAAAAATGCGTGGGGAAGGGCCCCCTAAATTCCATACCAGGCCCTTCAGGTCTGGTATGGATATTAAGGGGAACCCCGTGCCAATTTTTTTTTTTAAATGGCGTGGGGGTCACCCTCAAAATCCATACCAGACCCTTAAGGTCTGGTATGAATTTTAAGGAGAATCCCGCGGCAAAATTTTAAAAAAAATGGCGTTGGACCCCCCAAAAATCCATACCAGACCCTTATTCAAGCACACAACCTGGCAGGCCACAGGAAAAGAGGAGGGAAGAGAGAGCGCCCCCCCCTCCTGAACCGTACCAGGCCACATGCCGGTGGTTGTGGGGGTGTGTGGGCGGGGGTTTATCGGAATCTGGAAGCCCCCTTTAACAAGGGGACCCCCAGATCCCGGCCCCCCCTGTGTGAATTAGTATTGGGGTACAAATGTACCTCTACCATTTCACAAAAAAGTGTCAAAAAGGTTAAAAAACACAAGAGACGGTTTTTGACAAGTCCTTTATTAATTTCTTCTTCTTTCATCTTCTTTCTTCTGATCTTCCTTCTGTGTTCTTCTTCTTCCTCCATCTTTTTCTTCTCCATCTTCTGCTTCGCCGTGTGATGCTTCGGTTCTTCTGACACTTCTTATATAACGGAGGGCGGGGTCACTGGGTGGCCCCGCCCTCCGTTATATAAGAAGTGTCAGAAGAGCCGAAGCGTCACATGGCGGAAGACTCCCACTGAGGCAGATTGTGCGGACGGAGCGGAGAAGAAGCCAGAGGAAGATGCGGGACGAGAAGAGCAGAGGAAGAAGAAGATGGAGAAGAAGAAGATGGAGGAAAAAGAAGAACACCGAAGAAAGACCAGAAGAAAGGAGATGGAAGAAGAAGCGGAAAGAAGAAGGAATTAATAAAGGACTTGTCAAAAACCATCTCTTGTGTTTTTTAACCTTTTTGACACTTTTGTGAAATGGTAGGGGTACATTTGTACCCCATTACCAACAGGGGGGGCCAGGATCTGGGGGTCCCCTTGTTAAAGGGGCTTTCAGATTCCGATAAGCCCCCCGCCCGCAGACCCAACAACCACCGGGCAAGGGTGGTGGGGATGAGGCCCTTCTCCCCATCACCATAGGGACTCCCAATGTTGAGGGCATGTGGCCTGGTACGGTTCAGGAGGGGGGGCCTGCCAGGTTGCGTGCTCGGAAAAGGGTCTGGTATGGATTTTTGGGGGGACCCCACACCATTTTTTTTACATTTTGGCGCGGGGTTCCTCTTAAAATCCATACCAGACCCGAAGGGCCTGGTATGGAATTTAGGGGGACCCCCACGCCATTTTTTTTTCAATTTTGGCACGGGGTTCCCCTTAATATCCATACCAGACCTAAAGGGCCTGGTATGGAATTTAGGAGGACCCCCACGCATTTTTTTTTTTAAATTTGGTTCGGGGTTTCCCTGTGGAGAAATTCTATGCCGTTTTTATCAATTAACTGTTTTGTGTATTGTCGGACCGACAATTCATTATAGCCGCAAGTAGTTTTAAATTACTTTTTTTCCTTTAGAAATTACATTTTGCTGTCAGACTGTTCTAAATACAGGAAAAATGCGCCCCTTTACAGGCACATTATAAACACCCCCCAGGTACGAAATTTAAAGGAATATTACACATTTATTGTTTCACTTTAAGCATTATTAAAATCACTGCTCCTGAAAAAACGGCCTTTTAAAACTTTACATGTCCCCTGGGGCAGGACCCAGGTCCCCAAACACTTTTTATAACAATAACTTGCATATTAACTCTTAAAATTAGCACTTTTGATTTCTCCCATAGACAATTCACAATAGCCGACACCGCTACTACTTCATGACTTTTTTTTCCCTTTAGAAATGTTATTTTGCTCTCGGACTGTTCTAAACACGGGAAAAAAGTGCCACTTTACAGGCATACTATAGATACCCCCCAGGTACGAAATTTAAAGGAATATTTCACTTTTATTGTTTCACTTTAAGCTTTATTATAATCACTGCTCCCGAAAAAACTGCAGTTTTTAAAACTTTTTTTTGCACTGATACATGTCCCCTGGGGCAGGACCCCGGTCCCCAAACACTTTTTATGACAATAACTTGCATATAAGCCTTTAAAATGAGCACTTTTGATTATTCATGTTTGTGTCCCATATTCGTGTTCGAACAATTTTTTTGCCTGATCGCTTGTTCTGGATGCGAACCGAACTGGGGGGGTGTTTGGCTTATCCCTAGCGGTGACATCACAGGCTTCGGTTTCAGGTAAGTGACACATGCTTTACATTTGCAGGGAAATAAAGAGGAAGTAAAACCCATCAGGGTTTCCGTGTATGGCCATTCCTATTCATGAGAATTCTATAGACTTCTCATAAACTGGCTTTTTGGAAAACATTTCATCGATCATGCATACAGCCATTTCGAGTGCATTGAAGAGAAAGTTGATTCAGTGTTTTGACTGAATAATAAAAAAAAAAACTGAACCATGCATGCCCAGCCTTAGGCTTGATTCAGATCTATGCATGTTGCTTTTGAGCATTTCTGCAGTGCTTTTTACGGTGCTTGAAGCGTTTTGGACACGCGTTTTTACATCAATTTTACCATGATTTTGCACTGTATATAGCTGGTTGCTAAGGATGGAGCCAGGAAGCCGACCGCCACGTTCTTAACAACTGATGAGTCATCAGCTGTCAGCGGGCTTCCCCGCTGAATGTAAAAAAAAAGAATTGCCGGCTAAAAAATAATTGTGAATAAAAACTGTGTGGGATCCCCCCCCCAGGTTCATACCAGGCCCTTGGGTCTAGTATGGATTTGGGGGGGACTCCCCCATGCCAAAATGTAAAAAAAAAAAAAAACGTTGTGGGACCCCCTCCAGAATCCATACCAGACCGTTATCCGAGCATGCAGCCCAGCAGGTCAGGAAAGGGAGTGGACGAGCGAGCGCCCCCCCCTCCTGAACCATACCAGGCCGCATGCCCTCAACATGGGGGGATGGGTGCTTTGAGACAGGGGGGGCTCTTTGCCCCCCACCGCAAAGCACCTTGCCCCCATGTTGATGGGGACATGGGCCTCTTTCCGACAACCCTTGCTCAGTGGTTATTGGGGTCTGCGGGCGGGGGGCTTATGGGAATCTTGAAGCCCCCTGTAACAAGGGGTCCCCCAGATCCTGGCCTCCCCCTATGTGAATGAGAATGGGGTACATTGTACCCCTACCCATTCACCGAAAAAAGTAGTGTAGTGTGAAAAAATACAGTAGACAGTTTTTGACAAGTCTTTTATTAAAAATATCTTCTTCTTCCCCGCTTCTTCCTCCAGTCTTCCTCCATCTTCTCCTGCATCTTCTTCCTCCAGGCTTCTCCTTCTACCACTTCTTCTGTTCTTTATCTTTCTCCTGTTTTCTTCCTTTGCCACCATTCCTGCCGACAACCCTCCTTCGATGCTGCCTCCAGCTGATCTGTCCGCGCCGATGTCAAGCATGAACGATCGGATGGCCATCGGATGATGTAATCTGGAGGCCCCACCCCCTTGTGACATTACCGCCCAGGGCATGATGGGTCTGTAATGGCACAAGTGGGCGGGGCCCCCAGAGGATGTCATCCGATGGCCATGCCCCCATCATTATCTAAGAAATGCTTAACACCAGGGGCGATCACAGGTGTCCCTAGGGGGTGTTTGCTAACTGTGTGGGGGATGGACTGACTGGGTGAACACAGAGATCCATGTTCTTGCTTAGCAGGAACAGAAGATCTCTGCGTTCTCCCCTGTCAGAACGGCAATCTGCCTTGTTTACATAGGCAGAACACTGTTCTGCCTCTTTGGGAAACGATCACGAATGGCCGGCGGACATCGGGACGCCAGACCCGGTGATTGGCACGCGCACGCCCACAGTATCTTTTGAACTAAATTACGTACAGAGCCACCCTGCCACAAAATATGGGCGGTCTTTAAATGGTTAATGGAGTTTTTCATTTTTAATCAGGTCATTTTTTTTTAATTTTTGGTGTTTCAAAAGAAGATAAAAAAAACACCTAACAGCTGGCTGTTAACTTAATATACATCATCACATAACACCCGAGTTGGCAAAATGGAAAGGAATATTAAAAGCGCTGCTCCCCACCGAAAGGAATGTTATATATACAGTATATACCGTGTATACATATATATATATATAGATATATATAAATATATATATCTATATATATATATATACTTTTGGTTTGGTACATGTCCCCCAGGTCAGTGTCTAGCCCCTCCATCCATTTGTTTTAGCAATCCCTTGCTTAAATATTAGCCTAAAATTTGCCATTACTGATTTCTGAGGTTCAGCTACCACTGACTTCAATGGGGCTCGATTTTAGCATCCTGAACTTCAATAAAGTGCCCTGAACCAAAGCCAGCTAAGCTCACCTTATCACTAGTGTTGCCACAGTAAGGTAAAGTGGTATTAAACCCAAATATGTAATATATTGCAGCTTACTAATCATTAGATGTGGTGGCTGCATCAGTTTTCTTTGGCTTTATCCCTTCTGTTTTTAGCTGGTGATCTGGCCAGTAACACAACCTCATGTATTAGGCAGACACAACTCTGGAGGAATGAGAAGGGGAGGCAAAACAGACAGCAGCATTGTTAGTCTTGGGGGAGGGTAGTGTATGTATCAGCCGATTTAGAACCACTAAAAAAACTGAAGCCAAACTCCAGCTCATACTTTATAATCACAGTTACAGCAAACATTTTTTTTTACTTTTGGGATAAAAGTTTTGCATGAATGAATAAAAGCTGATCATTTTAATCACCCATGCCATTGTTAAGTGGTTTGTTTCATCCATGTAAACTGATACATTCTGCTGGAGAGTGTCCAGGGAAAATCAACAGACTTACCGACTGGATTACATAAAAAGGAATGGGATGATACGGCGCTCTCTGCATACAACAATAATGAAACGTTGGGGGGGGGAAAGGGGGGGAAGGGAAAACAATCAAGTATCTAATCGGGATGGTTGGGCCATGTAAAGATACAGACTAAAATCATAAAACAATGTAACAGTGGTATACGGACAGTGTTAACCACGGTATAATAAACAGTGCCAAAACACTATTGTTAAAAACAATGTAAAAACCATATAAAACCAGATGTGGAAAAAAATATAAGGAATAAAAAGAAAAACTGTCCACAGAGGGCTGCCAGTTCAGAGTGAGAATGCACAAGAACTCTGGAACGGAGAAACAAAAAAGAACATCGCCCTCTAAGTGCAGTATATACAGGCTGGTTTAATCAATAAAGGGTTAAAACACTCACAAAAGTGAAGGTACAATAGGCATGAATAGTTATCTGCTCCCGATGGCCGAGTGAGAGTGGGGGAGGTCCGGTGAGATGTGGCGGTGGCTGTGTCTCCTGGATCCGATCCTATGCCGGTCACACTGCTGGTCCATTGTGCTGTGCTGGAAGCATTCAAGCCTGAGGAAGGGACACGCATGTCCCGAACGCGAGCACCTCCCACCCACCCGACCCGGAAGTGACATCCGCCACAGCTAGCAGTGTCAACCTTTGATCCCCTCCCCTATCCACTGGACAGCACAGTGGACCTTCACTTTTGTGAGTGTTTTTAACCCTTTATTGATTAAACCAGCCTGTATATACTGCACTTAGAGGGCGCTGTTCTTTTTTTTTTTTTTACCGACTGGATTACCAGATGAAAATAGAAGAAAGAAAGCCTAATGCCCCGTACACACGATCAGATTTTCCAACAACAAAACCGTGGATTTTTGTTCGAAGGGTTTTGGCTCCAACTTGTCTTGCATACACACGGTCACACAAATGTTGGCCAACAATTACGAACATAGTGACATACAAGACGCGAGCCGATGTGATATCTCCATTACGAACGCTAGTTTTACAAGACTTGATTACAAACATGCGTGGACTTTTGTGTGATGGACTTGTGTACACACGATCGGAAAACAAAAATTAGTTGGCGGAAAATTTGAGAACCTGCTAGCCAACATCTGTTGGCGGAAATTCCGACAACTAATGTTCGATGGAGTATACACACGGTTGGACTTAACGCCAACAAGCTCACATCCAACATTTGTTGTTGGAAAATCCGATCGTGTGTACACGGCATTAGGCCTACTGTACATGGGACATTTTAAAACATCTCCTGAATGATTTAACTTGACAGATAGTAATCGACGTTTAAAAACGTCCATTTTGCTGCATTTATATGCCGCGTTTAGCCGCGTTTACGTTTAGAGGCGTCTTTTTTTTTTTTTTTAAATAGTCAAAAATGTATCTCTATTAAAAACACCTGTAAATGAAACATGGCTAAACGTGAGTTACCGCGTTTACAAGCTGTTACAGGTATTTGGAGTTTCAAATGCCTCTGAAAATCCATCCTGAAAACATTTTTTTGCTTTCCAAAAATGTTTTCTAAACTCAACTGCCTATAAATGACTATAAACAACTCACTGTACATGTACTGATAAAATAAAAAAGAGGAGAGTTCAGGGGCAACTGAAAAAAACGACCAACTGTTCCTAAACGTCCGTTTACCAGCAGCAGTGTACATGAAGAAAGGAAACCAATACAGCCATCATATCTAAGAACCAGTATACTGAAATGTAAGAAATGTTTGGTTTAAATACTGCTTTAAATAATAAGACTAAAAAAATTCTAACAAAAATCCTTTCCTATCACCGAGGGAAATAGTATTACACCCCGTACCAACATTTTTATATGCATTTTTCTATCACTACTTTTCAGCATGAAATGAACATTTAAATGCTAGAAGCATCCTTTTGTCAATAATCAATATTTTATTTCACAAGTTGTTATTCATCTTCACCTAGAATGACCCCATTCAATTGACATCATTGTCAATGCCTGTCAGAAGGTAGCAATATTTTTATGAGCAAAAACCCACGCAATATTCTGGGTCAGACTTACTAAAGTGTGAAGTGAGCTAATGCGAACCTTTGCTCACTTCAAACATCCAATCACGTGATCTCTTTTTATTTAAAATTTTCCGGCACACAATCAGAGGTTTATTGTGTACACTAGTTCATCTCAGTTCACTCTCCATTTTAATAAACCCTTCCCAGGACCATCATTTCACTGTATTTCATCTCACTGTATAGCACTTCACATTTTAGTAAATCATGCCCTCAGTCATTCCTGTAAACTTCATTCCTGTATAGCCATGGTGTTAGCACTACTGACAAACAATCCGCCAAATCATCCCACTGCCAGATTTCATGCATCCTTTACAGAGACAATGAACAGTCATCTGCGAGCTTCATATTTGTTGTTTTATTGGGTGGTACAACTTGGATAGGGATTGGGATATGGGATGCCCATATAATAAATCATTGCTATCATATTTACAGTTTCAGTATACTTTGACCATAGTTAGAGCCAGAAGATTGAATGTGCAGACTTGACTAAGTAGAAATCTTCTCCTGCAACTCCCTGCAGACTGTTACTCCCTCTGCATCTCCTATGCAGACTATTGCTCCCTGCATCTAAATGCAGACTGCTGTTACTAAGAGTTCTTTATCCATCACTGTGTGAGGGACTGAAACATCACTTTTGACCATGTAAAAGTAATGGTCTTAGTCAGAGGCATAACTAGAACCTTCAGGGCCCCGGTGCAAGAAACCATGATGGGCCCCCCTTCCATCCGAGCCCCGGGCTTCCAATTTTGGGAGAGTGTCCATGGACATCCTCCCAAAACCGTGCTTCCTGCATGACCCCTGGGACTTGCATCCAGTGCAATGACATCGGCCCTTTACCATGTGATCAGCTGATCACATGTAAAGAGACTTGCCGGTTATCCACAGCCCTTTCCTCACACAGACACAGGACTGCCGTTAACTGTCAAGAATGTCAGTAAATTGTTTACACTGATAATCAGTGCCCCATTCATCAGTGCCATCTATCAGTGCCCATCAGTGCTGCCTATCAGTGCCCATCAGTGCCTTCTATCAGTGCTCATCAGTGCCTTCTATCAGTGCTCATCAGTGCCTTCTATCAGTGCTCATCAGTGCCCATCAGTGCCTTCTATCAGTGCTCATCAGTGCCTTCTATCAGTGCTCATCAGTGCCCATCAGTGCCTTCTATCAGTGCTCATCAGTGCCCATCAGTGCCTTCTATCAGTGCTCATCAGTGCTGTCTATCAGTGCTCATCAGTGCCTTCTATCAGTGCCCATCAGTGCCTTCTATCAGTGCTCATCATTGCCGTCTATCAGTGCTCATCGGTGCCTTCTATCAGTGCTCATCAGTGCTCATCAGTGCCTTCTATCAGTGCTCATCAGTGCCTTCTATCAGTGCTCATCAGTGCCTTCTATCAGTGCCCATCAGTGCCTTCTATCAGTGCTCATCAATACCTTCTATCAGTGCTCATCAGTGCCCATCAGTGCCTTCTATTAGTGCTCATCAGTCAGTGCCTTCTATCAGTGCTCATCAGTGCCTTCTATCAGTGCTCATCAGTGCCCATCAGTGCCTTCTATCAGTGCTCATTAGTGCCCATCAGTGCCTTCTATCAGTGCCCATCAGTGAATGCTATCAGTGCCCATCACAGTGAATGCTATTATATTCCATCAGTGCCGGACAGCACGGCTCTGAGTGGAGATCGTGTGTCATATAACAATAGCACAGAGAGACACCGGCGGCGGCATTATTGTTCTATTTGTCGGTCCTCTCTGGCACGGATGAGAGAGGACACACAGCTGATCTCATGGCTCCCCCTTCTCCCCCCTCCCCTCTCCTGTGTGCTCCACAGGAAATGTGAGCTCTTTAGCTTCACACTAGACTGCCCGCGGAGCACACAGGAGAGGGGAGGGGGGAGAAGGGGGAGCCGTGAGATCAGCTGTGTGTCCTCTCTCATCTGTGCCAGAGAGGACCGACAAATAGAACATTAATGCCGCTGCCGGTGTCTCTCTGTGCTATTGTTCTATGACACACGATCTTCGCTCAGAGCGTGTGTGAAGAGCAACCCCGCTGGGCCCCCCCCCCCACAGTGGCGGAATGCCAGGCCCCGGCGCAACTGCAACTGTTGCGACACCGGTAATTCCGCCTCTGGTCTTAGTTCTCTTCACCACCTGCTCAAACTTGCTTATCCTTGCACTCTTGGTTTCCTCCTGCACAACTTGCAATTACATTAGGGTATAACACATCCTCTTCTAATGGGTATGAAGAACTCACTCTGAGTAAGCCCCTCTACTGGCTCTGGTGACTTGCTGCTACTAGGCCTGTAGAACCTCTCCCCGGAGGCCTAGTAGGTTAAAGTCTATGTTCTAGGAAATGGACTACTGCTCCCAGCCAGTCCAACTTGCAAATCACGTGTTCCCCGGCCACACTGATTTGACACACACATCCCCACAGTCTCTTCTCTGATCCAGGATTCTTCACCATCCACCATGTGCATGATAAAGACTCTGCTAATGACCGTATAGAAGCAGAGTTCCCTTACAGAATCCCTGGCACATCCTCCAGTTATCCACTGTGGTAACACTCACCAACCTTCCAGTCCTGAGTCCTTGGTGATTAACTTTCCCGGACCATGCGTTCTGAGAGCTTCTCTTGCCCTCTCTGCTCCAGGAGGTCCCTGTCACCGAACGTGTGGTGACAGAGACATTGCCAGTGACCATGTAAAGGCAATGTTCCCTCACAGTTCTCCCCAGTAACAACAAACCCTGGGGAATGCCCAGGAAAAAACCCAAGCCTACTTACCAACCAGCTTGCAGACAACCGAATTAACCTGTCTAACAGTAGGTGCTAAAAACAGGGGTTTAGTCCGCACGCATTTGCAAATGCATGCGTAAGCCACAGAGCCTAGTCATGGCACCCTGGTATCTATGGTCCTAACACTAAAATATAAGTGTCCCCACAGTGGAGGCACATGCATTCTGATGGATAAATGAGGGCAGGTGGACTGAAGGAGAGCCTACCCCTTCTTAAAGGTACAGGAGCACACCAATCACCCAGCAAGTAGCACAATGGCTGCAAAGATGTTGGTGCGTTCTTGGACCAATACCAACACCAACGTGATAATGAGAAAACTTGCCACCGCCCCCATCTATAGCTAGCTACCGCAGTGTTCCATCACAGTTCTCCCCCGGCCTCCTCCTGCGATCCAGCATGTGACCTTAGCATAAACAGAATGTGACCTCAGCATATATAGGAGGCCTGTTCCCTGCCAATGCCAGTTTGGGATTGGTCAGAGCTCCCACATGTGCTGCCTGCCACTCCAGCTCTAGGCCCAGCTTCCTCTTCCAGAACATTCTGGCTGAAAGCAGGGGAGGGGCCTCAGAACCGGAGCCAGCTGGTCACACCCACTGCTACTCTAAACACTCCCAGCCCCAGAATCAAAACAGACAGGCCTAGTGCACAGCATAAGCCTGCCTAAATTTGCCTGTGCTGAATGAACCTAGTGAAACAACCCTTACTAGCACCTACCTTCTGGTAGAGGGTGCTACACCTGCATACACTGGTCATATTGAAATCCCAAAGTGGCCCAAAGGCTGCTTTCACACTGAAAGCGCTGGCCGTTAGCGATAAAGCTCTGCGCGATTTATCGGCGCTTTACCAATGTTTAAGTGGAGCTTTTGCACTGCTTTTCAGCCGCTAGCGGGGCACTTTTAACCAGTGGGTTCTCCAGCTTTCATATTTAGGGGGGCACATGGGGGGACAGGGACAAAAGTAGGGGGGGCTACTAAAAAAATGCAATTATATATCCTGGGGCCCTTTACTACGATCCCACAATGGCCCTTTCACATGTTCTGCAGTGAGTTCCCTTCCTACTGTATTGGGCCCCCCCCCCCAGGGTGGCAGAAAACAAGAGATATATGTCACCAGCATACCAAGAAAATATAAGGGTCCAAAGCAGTGGGAGAACTATCAGGGTTGCAAAGGTTGTCTTGCCACTGGGCCCTGGTGTTCTGCCACTGTGGGGTTCCCCAGCCTCCTCTTGCTGTCCTGCTCCTGCTATTGACAGCGCTGGTCTGGCATCTCTTGAAATTTACAGGTTGGTTCTCCTGTCCTAAGGACGGGAGAAATCAGTCTGTTTTTTCAGTAACTGAGAGTCCTGGTGGAGTCCTTCCTGCAACTCGCTCTTCTCCCTGCCAATGAGGATGCAGGGGAAGGAGCAGATCGGGTAGCCGTGGTTGTTTGAGCGCTCACATTAAGGTGTCCTTTTATGAAAGTGAGGTAAAATACCTCGATTCAGTTCTCAGGCATTCTCAGAGGAGATCACTCTCCTCTGAGTGCCTGTTTATGAAAGTGTGTAGATCGCTTCTCATGTTGAGTTGAGGAGCGATCTACAAATGCCAGGAACTCCTGAGAATGGCTCCTCTCACTATAATCTCGCGTGATGTAGTGGGATTACAGTATGAGGAACCATAAAATACAAAAGTTTAACACAATTCAGCACACATTATTCCCCAACATATTAATAAAATAATAAAGTTAAATTACCCCTACACAATATACATTAACCTAATTATAAAAAAAAACATTGTTTTTATCAATATTTAAAGATCATACATGTCCCTATTTAAATGTGAATGGTGTATAGAAAATGAATGTAATGCACATATGTAATGCAGCTATACACCATTCATATAAATGCAAAATACATTTATAATCATTAAAAAAATAATTTTAATAAAGTATACAAGTATAAATATTTATTAATAAATTAAAATAAAATATATTTCATAATTGATAAACATAAAAATTGATAAACTGGTGCAATGCGAGAACACTGCGAATCCACTGCGGGTTCCCGCATCGCACCGACTCGCATGTCAGTTCACATGCACATGTACATTCATATATATATATATATATATATATATACATATATATATATATATATATATATACATATATATATATATATATATATATATATATATATATATATATATATATATATACATATATATATATATATATATACATATATATACATATATATATACATATATATATATATATATACATATATATATATATATATATATATATATATATATATATATATATATATATATATATACACACTATAAATTCCTATCCTTCTGGTTTTGGGGTGTGTAATGGTGGGGAAGATGTGCTCTGACTGTTTGGTGAAAGAAAGCAGTCAAAAGACTTCTTCCTTTCTCCAGAATATCAGCCAGTTTCAGGCTTCTCACTCTGATTCTCCACTTCTGAAATGGTGAATCAGAAAGTGAGAATTCTGTCACAGATCGCCAGTGAGGTGCCGAGATCGCACCTTCATAAACTGGCCGTTTCTGTGAATTCTCACTGTGATGAGATAATCAGCAGAGAACATGTTCTCCACTGATTATCTCAGTTTCATAAACTTGTAATGAGCTGAGATCAGCGGTGAGACTCGGGATCGCCGCTGATCTCAGTTTCATAAAAGGACACCTAAGTGTCAGCGAGCAGAGGGAGTGGGGAGGAATCACCCGCAGGAGCTGACTGGGGACGCTCTCCCTCTTAGACATTGCCTTTTTGTATAAAAAAAAACTTGGGGGGGCACATGGTGGGGCACAGCATAATGTTGAGGGGGGTCAGGGCCCCCTCTGCCCGACTAGGGATGGCATTGCTTTTAACTCCAAAGAAGGGTTAAAAACTCCCAGGTTGTGGTGATTCTGAATCACTTTTCAGGCTGCCCATTCACTGAAATGGGAAGGGGCATTTTGGGAGCGCTGTAAATACAGCGCTCCCAAACCACCCCAAAGATGCGGCTTGCAGGACTTTTTCTAATATCCCGCAAGCGCACCGCCCCGGTGTGAAAGCACTCATTAAAATGAATGGGAAGCAGTTTTCAGGTGTGTTACAGGCATTATTTCTGGCACTAAAACACCTGAAAACTGCCTCAGTGTGAAAGGGGTCTAAAAGCCAGCTACACTTTAATTGAAGTTATTCTTTATATCTCCCTTTCATTCTCCTGGGTGGCAGCCAGGACTGGGCTGACACAAAGACAGGAAAGGAACCCGCCTTCGGTGCTGTTTTGGAGAGGTCGCAGCTCGAATGGGGAGGCTCTCCTGGTTCTGCTCTCCAGCTGTCTCCTCTAAGACTGATCTATCAAAACACTGATGAGCCCTGATGACGCTTTACACTGAGGCTGGGTTCACACTGGTGCGATCACAAACATCGCATGTGATTTGCTCTACATGCCTGTGCACATCACATGCGATGTCTGTGCAGTGCAAATTCAGCCATACAGTCTGTATGGCTGAAATTGCATCACATTCGGACCAAAATGGTGCAGGACCCTTTTTTTTGTCCGCACTGGAATCGGATCGCATGGGTGTTCAGACCCATACAATCCGATTCCATCCGATTTCATAGTCTGTACTGCGTTCTGCAAACTGATTAAGGTGTGACGTTACCTTTATATTGACATCTGAAGTGGTTTGCAGAGAGCATGAACTGCCTGCGAGTCAGATGCGATGCAAGAACCCGCACAGGAATCAAAGTGGTTCCCACTTGTTACCAGTGTGAACCCAGCCTGAGAGATAGTCTCCTCCAGTGTAATCAATGGGACTCCACTGTCTGTCTGTCCCCTTATCAGAAGCTCCTGATAAACAAAGTCCACAGGAAGCCACATTGATTACAATGGGAAAGCTGACCACCCAGTGAACAGTACTCTGCAGTGTTGAGTTGTCAAAGTGACAACTCAGTCTTGCTCCTTATTAAAATGGTATTAAAGGGGTTGTAAACCCTCGTGTTTTTTCACCTAAATGCATCCTATGCATTAAGGTGAAAAAACACCTGGCAGTGACCGGCCCCCTAGCCCTCCCATTTTACTTACATGAGCCCCGTATTTCCCTCGGCGGGAACACACTGTCCCTCTCTCCACGGGGTCCCGGCTCTTGATTGGATAGATTGATAGCAGCGCAGCCATTGGCTCCCACTGCTGTCAATCAAATCCAATGATGCGGGCGCCGAGGGGCGGGACTGAGTCCAGCATTCCTGTCTATGGACTCAAATGCTGGACTCGGGAGTGCGCCAGCAAGGTAATCCCCCAGGAGAGTGCTTCTCCTAGGGGCTTATACGATGCGAGGAAGAGCCACGAGAGCCGTCGAGGGACCCCAGAAGAGGATGTTCAGGGCCACTCTGTGCAAAACGAGCTGCACAGTGGAGGTATGATATATTTGTTATTTAAAAAAAATAAAAAACGAGCCTTTACAATCACTTTAGGCTTCCTTCGGTAAGGAAATCAGGAAGTGAGGCCTTGCGGCTTCACAGCCTGGTTCCCTACTGCACATGAACAAGTCACGCTGCACATCCTCACTGGTCCCTGCTGTCTTCTAGGACCTGTGTGTTTCCTAGAAGACAGAAGGGAGGACGGAGGAGGGGCCAGACATGGTGTAGATCACCACGGAGCCTGCGGCAATCTATGCCCGGAAGTGGGAGCAAATACCTGTACTATACAGGTATTTGCTCCCCCCTCCCCCCGAAAGGTGCCAAATGTGACACTGGAGAAAAGCAGAAGTTCCATTTTTGAGTGGAACGCTTTAAATACACTAACACATTGAAGCCAAACCCCAGCTCACACTTTATAGACAGTTACAGTAACAGTTTGTTTTCTCTTTGGGATAAAGGTTTTACAAATAAATAAAAACATATCATTTTAAGCACTTCTGTAGCTAGTGGTAAATGGTTTGTCTTATTCATGTAAACTGATACATTCTGCTGGGGAGCTTGTGCATTTGCAAAAACAACAGGCTTCTGACTGGATAACCAGATAAAAAAAAAATAAATAAATAAAAATAAAATAGAAAATGAATGCAGTTATCACATCTAAGAATTGGTGAGCTGCAATAAGAGAAATGTTTGATTTTGGGTTTAAAACTTTATATATAATTTATATACAGTTTCAGTGTTCTCTGTGAATGGTAAACCTAATAAAAAGAAATACAAATTGAACCTCTTGGTAATCCTAATAACTTTTCCTTAACCTCCCTGGCGGTATTCCCAAGTCTGGCTCGGGGTGGAATTTCAAAACCAAAAGCAGTAACCCTGAGCCAGACTCGGGATCGCATCGCAGGATCCAGGAAGAGCTTACTTACCTTGTCCCCTGGATCCTGCGATGTCTCCCCGCAGTGTGAGTGATCCTCCGCTCGATTCATCACGGCGCCGAGCTCCCTTCCCTGCGAGCGCTGCGGCGCATGGGGAAGGAGAACGGCGCCAAATTCAAAAAGTGAAATACACACAATACATACAGTATACTGTAATCTTACAGATTACATTACTGTATGAAATTATTTCATCTCCCTTTTGTCCCTAGTGGTTTCTCCAGTGCCCTGCATGCAATTTTATATTATAAAAACTGTTCTTTCTGCCTGGAAACTGGAGATTGTCTATAGCAACCAAAACCGTCCCTTTACATCAAAAGGGGTTTTAGACCAGCTAGAAAACAGCGATAATAAATTAGAATCACTCGCAGAATTGAGCGATAGTGATTTGTGGAGAGATCCGTCATCAAACACTGAAAAGTAATGACAGTGACGATTCTGCAACTGAACAAATTTTAGTGTTTTTGATTTGATTACATTATTGAATAATTTTTATTATTATTATATTACTATTTGGTATAATTATTTATAGTTATTTATTATATTATAATTTATGATTTCGTGTTTCAAACTTTATCATACCCGAAATGTCTACTAGACTCAGGTTTGGACAGATTTAAGTGAGTTATTCCTAAGAATTACAGGCCTACAATATAAAACGCCAAATTTCCATGCAAAATAATTGTACCGCTTTCAGCATAAAAAATCAGACATAATCATACCACCAGGGAGGTTAACCCCTTAGTTTCCTTCTTTACTGATTTTTATTGTTTGCTATTCTTTAAAGCAGTGGTCATCAACTCCGGTCCTCAGGGCCCACTAACAGGCCAGGTTTGCTAGATAACTGAAATACATCACAGGTGATATAATTTGCTGCTCAGTGATTGCAGTATTCTAGTCTGCATCTCCCCAAGGTAATACATAAAACCTGGCCTGTTAGTGGGCCCTGAGAATAGGGTTTATGACCACTGCTTTAAAGCATATGCAAAATTGAATTTGTTTGTGATAAGGCACTGTATTAAAATGCCCTTTTTCCAGAAATGTGTTTTAAATGCCTTTTTTAAAGGGACAAATCGCAGAATAAAATATCACTTTGAATGATTTTAAAGATACCTAAGTTACCAGATGGAAGAAGTTATCTGCATTTTTGAATAGCGTTTATGGGCGTTTTTTCGCGTTAACGTTTTTTGGCTTTTTTTTTCCAGTAAAAACACTCTATAATTTAATAATGCCTAAAAACGCCAAACACGGCTAAACACGGCTAACAGCTTGTTACAGCATTTAGGGGCGTTTTTGGGCATTCTTAGTTTTTATAGCTCAATAGCCTCTGCTCCTGATGCACAGGCTGACGTTTTTTTTCTACTGCCACTAAACGCTTATGCCTCCAAACACCCCTGACAGTTTATGTGTGCATGGACACATAGGCTAACATGGAGGGGCGTTTAGACACCCCTAACAGCAGCTGTAAAAATGTCCTGGGTGCATGAGCCCCAAAGCTTTGTGTTTTCTTTTTTTTTTTGTTTTCTTTTATTTTAAATAGCAAACATGTTATACTTACCTGCCCTGTGCAGTAGTTTTGCACAGAGCAGCCTCGATCCTCTTCTTTTCGGGTTCCCCGCCAGTGCTCTTGGCTCCTCCCCCTCAAGCAGTGCCCCCAGAGAAAGCTGCTCCCCCTGGGGGCACCACTGCATGTTCACTCCTGAGCCACTGCTCTATGGGTCCATAAGACACATAGAGCGGGAGCTCGACCCCCCCCCCCCAACTCTCTCCTCATTTGCTCACTGGCTGTGATTGACAGTAGCGGGAGCCAAAGGGTTCCCACTGCTGTCTCAGCCAACGAGAGAGTCTCCATACAGCCAAGGCTATTGTGAGCATTGCTGGATTGGAGGGGGCTCAGTTAAGGATGGGGGGGGCTGCTGCACACAGAAGGTTTTCTATCTTCATGTATAGAATACATGAAGGTAAAAAAAAACTTCAGCCTTTAGAACCACTTTAAGCTTTGAAAATAAAGCCTGGAAGCTGATTGGTTTCTTTGCAGAGCTGCACCAGATTTTGCACACTAAAGTTTTAGTAAATAACACCCTCTGAGTATATAGTGAGTGCTACTGAGTATTAAAATATTGCTGTCCCCTAGCACATAGTAAATCTGCCTCTTGTAGGTGTGGAAGAACGGGGAGATACTAATGTAAGCAAGCATCTCCCCGTTCTGCCTAATGACACTCTCACTGATCACCGCTCCCTGTAATCGGGAGCGGTGATCAGTGTAGTATCACACACAGCCCCACACAGTTAGAATCACTCCCTAGGACACACTTAACCCCTACAGCGCCACCTAGTGGTTAACCCCTTCACTGCCAGTCACATTTACACACTAATCAATGCATTTTTAATCGCACTGATCGCTGTATAAATGTGAATGGTCCCAAAATTGTGCCAAAATTGTCCGGCGCGTCCGCCATAATGTCGCAGTCACAATAAAAATCGTTGATCGCCGCCATTACTAATTAAAAAAATTATCCAAAAAAAATGCCATGATAATATCCCCTATTTTGTAGACACTATAACTTTTGTGCAAACCAATCAATAAACGCTTTTTACCATTTTTTTTACCAAAAATATGTAGAAGAATACGTATCGACCTAAACGGAGGGAAAAAAAAAACATTTTTTATACTTTTTTGGGGATATTTATTATAGCAAAAAGTAAAAAATAATGTGTTTTTTTTTTTCAAAATTGGCGCCTTTTTTTTTTTTATAGAAATAAAAACCGCAGAGGTGATCAAATACCACCAAAAGAAAGCTCTATTTGTGGGAAAAAAAGGACGTCAATTTTGTTTGGGAGCCACATCACATGACCGCGCAATTGTCAGTTAAAGGGACACAGTGCCGAATCTCATAAAGTGCTCTGGTCTTTGGCAAGCCAAATGGTCCGGGGCTTAAGGTTAATATTCTCTGTAAGTCCTTTCTAATTACCAGTAATTGCAAGCTGGTATACAGTCAAACAGAAGGTGTCTCCATTGTAAGTACCTGCCTCATCCAACTTGCATCCCTTGCAGTTCATTAACTACAAAAATAAATAAATAAATACATAAAAACATTTTAGGACACATAATGCTGACATGACTGTTCAATATAACAGTTGTTTCTATAAAGGAACTGTGTCTTTCAGAAATCAATTGCACTAAATCCGAAAATCTGTCAGTAAATGATTATTTTACCCAAAAGGAACCTGGCAGAAAATCCTATAAAATTTGTTTATATGTTTGTTTTTTTCCCTTTGGAGTGCCAAACCATACTTTTTAACCAAAACATCAATCAGTAAAGTTAAATGTATGACCAGATATGTGTCATTTAATGTACGACCACTAATTTAGTCTGATTGTGCAACCATTATTATTTTGCAAAATTCCTTTAGATTTGCCAACAGCTGTGTAATCCTTGTTTACCAACCTTTCAACCCATACCCAAGCCCTCTCGGTAGATAGATGTTGCTAATCTTAAGGCGATTGTACAATGAGATTTTTTATATGTGTGGCCATCTTTAAACAGATTACTGCCATTGCCCCTGTAAAAATGAATGGATCCAGCACAATACAATGCCTGCTAATTAGCCATGTAAAAGCAATCTTTGAAGAAGGGCAAATTAACAGTCAATTCTCTTTAATAAATTCCAAACATAACTATCCATTTGTAAATCACAATCTTGCATTTTGAATTGTGAACACTAGATGGCAATGTACTCAAATACAATATTTTTACATACCCTCAATTTAAATATAATAGAATGGTTTAAGGCCTATGTACGTTTCCTAAAAAATAAATGTACTACATAGGTTTTATTTTAACTGGCTGCAGAATGAATAATTGCTTTAATTTGTGTTTTCTGATGTTTACATTTACGGGACATTATGATTTTATTTGATCTAAATTAACAGCTGCATTGTATTGGTTTTGGGATTATTGTGTTTGTTCATTTTTTATTTTTTTTTTACATACCTCTGTTTATATTTTTCATTATGTTTTGGCTTTAAAGAGCAACACATTTGGGTGAAAAGTTTGCTTCAAATGTGGTTTTAATATGATCTAGAGATTTAAAAAAAAAATGAAATGTGAAGCCAAACGGTTTAAGGGCCAATTCACACTATGTGCCGTGACAGACGCCTTACCGCACAGTAAAACATCTGTCACCACAGGGACACACAGAAAACAATTGTTGCCTATGTGCCCCAATCACCCCAAGCAGCCTAGCGATGCGTTGCAATGCAAACATGCTGCATTTTATCACAGCATACTGACCCAAAAGCTCACTGCAATGTAAGGCAATGCAGCGCACCGCGTTGCCCAAAATTGCATTGAATGAATTGTACATTTTGTACACTTCAAATAAAGCTTCTGCACAACAGAACAAAAACAAAAAGGGAGCCATGTGATGCACTGAATCCTGCAGCACACTGCCCCCTAGAGCAGCTGGCAACACAGAGTGGCCAGTAGATTTGTAACATGTTACATTTTACACCCTGAATATGAGGCTCTACTGTCTGTGCAACAGCAGTCCTCTGCATTCTGTTTATTAGGAACACCATACAGACGGTGGAGTCCCATTGATTACACTGGAAAAGCAAATCTCCCATTGTAGATAGCATAACCTGAAACTTGTTGAATATATTTGTAAACTGTGCTCATTTTAATTACATCATTTATACTCAATATCTTATTCTTATTACCTATTGCACACAGGCAAAACAGCTGATAGAGGTAGGGAAGGCAGTGATGGCTAAAATAAGAGAAAATTGATGACTTATGTGAAACTGAAGCTAAAACAATGTCATATTTCATGTGAGTAAGTGGGCAGGAGAGGGGTTTGTGCATCTTTAGAGTTTAACCACTTGTCGACCAGCCGCCATCATTCTACCCTAAACTCATAGGTTTAGGAGTGTGTTCTCATAGACACACTCCTAAACCTTGTGGACAACCTTCCCAGAAGAGTTGAAGCTGTTATAGCTGCAAAGGGTGGGCCAACTCAATATTGAACCCTACGGACTTATGCCCCGTACACACGGTCGGATTTTCTGATGGACAATGTCCGATCGGAGCGTGTTGTCGGAAATTCCGACCGTGTGTGGGCACCATCGGACATTTTCCATCGGATTTTCCGACACACAAAGTTGGACACCTGGAGATAACATTTTCCGACAACAAAATCCGATTGCGTCAATTCCGACCGTGTGTGGCCTGTTCCGACGCACAAAGTACCTCGCATGCTCAGAAGAAATTCCGACACGGGACAGCTCGTTCTGGTAAACTTAGCGTTCGCAATGGATACAGCACTTTCGTCACGCTGCAATGCTCAAAATGGTTTAATACAGCGCACTCTCTTCTTCTTTATAATGTGACAAGAATTAAGTAGTTTTGCTGCTCATATTCACACACACTTCTCACAAACTTCTTTCGTTACTATTTATCGGGATTCCCTCAATATATTTTGATTTCTCACATCTGACAACATATTTTTTTTTTCTTTTTGACTTTAATGTGGATTCTTTTTTTGTGTTTCTCTTTTTTAATTTTTTTTTTTGGTGATTTTGATTTGTACTCCCGAAAATGTTTGTGTGTTTTTTGTGACAAGTTCCCACAACACCATTGATATGTTGTTCTATTTAATCTGTAGGAGATTGTTTGGTGTTGTTGTCCCTTGTTAATTTCACATTGTACTTTAGAAATGTACCTGAATCGTCACTAACAAACTGTCCTTTTTGGATGAAAACACACACAGGAGAGTAGAATTTTCCTAAAAAATTTTTATTAAGGGGTCACAAATATAAACAAAGAGGGAGGCAACACTGGAGAAACTGCAGAAGTGGGCGAAGCCTTGGACCCCCAGGGCAGACATCAATTATTTAAAAGCAAAATTGGTGGCCTGAGGAGTCCATATCTAAGGGAGGGCAGTCTGGTCCAGAAGTCCCAGAGATCCGGAAAGCAGCAGATGACATCTCTGTCCCCAGGCTGTGGTCATACGAGAGACTGCATCTTCTGTCAGACCAGACTGAACACAGGGTCATCACTCTTTGGTCTTCCTTCCACGCTTCCTTCCAGCCTTTGGCTGTGGTGGTGGAGTTGTGGCAGCAGGAGGAGGAGGAGGATCGTCCATCTCAATGACATCCGTCTTGGGTGTCAGTTCCCCACTCTCCCCCTTATGAAGGACTTTATAAATCAGGTCCTCAGAGATCTTGCGTTGGCCCTCCTGCATGCCCTGCAATTGGGTGGCAGCCATGCAGGCAAAGGCCTCTTCAGGACTGGGGAAGGCTCTGAGGGACGCCGAAGCCTCCTGGATCAGCCTGTATGCTGAATCCTGCACAGGACTGGGAGTGGTCTTCCTGGCCCTTTTGTATGGCAGGCGGAGGGGAGGAACCTGAGACTCAGTCAGGCTGCGACTTGTCCCAGGCTTCTCTTGGCTGCCACTTAGCCCCGCCTCCTCCTGGCTGACACTAATCCCCGCCTCCTCCTGACTGCCACATTCCACAGCCTCCTCCTGGCTGAGGTCTTCCTGTGTATGAAAAAGGGACATAGTTTTAGTATTTTTTACATCAATCACACACAATTTTCACCTCCTGACTGCTGCAAATTGAATGTTAACAAATATAACAGACTATCCTTCTGAGCCCAGCATTTTGCATTCTTGTCCCAATTTTGGGTGCCCACTACTGTCTATTGATACGTAAAACAATTTTTTTAATCAGCAATTAATGATCAATAATAACATCTAGTAAACATCATTTATTTATTGCCCAGAAATCTGTAGAAGAATGCTATACCTGACTGCAGCTGGGCTCCTCCACTTCTTCCTGGCTGGAAGGCCCAGGTTGGACATCGGAAGCCTCAGCTAGGGTGGAAGGAAGCGTGGAAGGAAGAGTGGAGAGGGATTCCCTGACTTCAGTGTGGTCTGACAGAAATCGCAGTCTCTCATAGTACCACAGCCTGGGGACATAAACGTCATCTGCTGCAGCTCCGGACCTCTAGGAATCTGTGACCTTCTTGCGCTCCCTAAGATAAGTGCTCCTCAGGCCACCAATTTTAGCTTTTAAATAAGGGATGGTTGCTGTGGGGACCACCGGCTTCACCAACTCCAGCAGTTTCTCCAGCACTGCCTGCCTCTTCTGTTTGTGGTTATAATGGGGGTGTCTGACCTGCCACAGACAGGGCAGCTCCCTGTACTTGTCAATGAACAGGGGCAGGAAATTGTGGTCGTTGAACCCATCCATTTTCTCTGCAAGACACAACACAAGACAAACCCTAATGTCAGGCAAAACTCCCCTAATCTTGTTACAATATAGGCTTCCATTTTGAAGCAGTATAGGCCCAAGTTTAGATCCTACCTTCGTTAGCACGATCGGCGTCTCCGATGCTCCTTCCTCCGCTCACAGATCGTAAGTAAGACGCGCGCGTTACGATTTATACACACTGCGCATGCGTAGAACTCCGCCCGCCCCTGACTTTCTTTCTATTCTTTTCCCCGCCCCTTTTCGTTCAGCTCAGTGGAGGAAGAGCACATGGCGGATAGACAGCAGGATCATGCTAATTACAGCAACGAGGAGGAGGAGGAGGAAAGGACGGAGCCTGAAACGTCCCGATCCAGAAGGAGATTAAAGGACTCAAATATGTCCTTTGTGGAGATGTTGGAGATGGTGGACATCCTGAAGAAGGCCGACTATGATGGAAAGTATGGGCCTTACCCCAACCACAATGTCCGAAAGGCCAAGATCATGGCGAAAGTGGTCAGGAGTCTGCACCGGAATTTCGGGGTACGACGATCGAAAGATCAGCTCAGGAAGCGGTGGTCGGACCTGAAATTACGAGAACATGAGCAGTACAGAAAGATCCGGAGAGTGCTGCAAAAAAGTAAGTAGTTGTGCCGTGTTCCTATTTTTTTTGTGTTTATTACGTTCGTGCTGCTCCATGTGCTTTTAGGAACTGTTGTACAGTTTAAAATGGCAACTTTCATGTTCATGGGCACATTATTCGTTCGGATCGCACATTTTTATTTCGGACGATAATAATACCATTGTTTAGGCCATATGCATTTGGCCACCATTTTGACGCCCTATACTTGTCTTCAAAGAATTGGGTTGTGTAGATGGCTTTGTTACTAGAATGAAATGCAAACTAGATTGTGTGTAAGGAGAGGACACTCAGCAGCTGTTTTCACATCTGGACACTGGAGTACTAGTGTGGGACCCCAGAACACCCTTTTTATTAGGGGGGCCACACAGGTGCTCCAGTGTATACTATAGGGGGGGCTACATCTTTGAAGCTTGTACTAAACAGGTAAAGTATTGCAGCTTGACAAAGGACACTAAAAAAGCTACATCTTGGAACTCGGCTAAAATAGACAATTGTACCCCACTTCCAAGCAATGTTTCATCTTTATAGTTCTGCCATCAAATATCTGTGTGCTAAGTATACCATTTTTGTTTTACATAGGGGAGAAAAGACTCGGAGGACACCCCTCATCCGAGGAGACCAGAGCCCCCCCCTCTGGAAGAAGGGGAAATCCCCCCAACACAAGATGAGCAGGAGGAAGAAGACGTGGTGGAATTAGTCACCACAACAGGTAAGTGTCTGCGACCACAGGCTCAGATAAGAGATGGATGGCGGCATATTTTTTAGACCTAATTTATTTTGAGGTTCCTCTCTTTTTAGGTGATCGTGAGGTTGTGGATGAAGATCCTTTCACATCCGAAAGTGCCCAGATCCTGATCGGGGAGATCATGGGGTGTAATTTACAATTGGAAAACATCAAGCAAAACATCAATGATGTTATTCCAAAATATAAAAACATCATTGATGTTTTGGGGCAAGTTTAAAACCCCTCCAAATCACTTTCTTCTTTTGTGTGCTACAATGTGCGAAATGTTTTTGTGATTTTTCCCAAAGCCAAATTTGGAGGATGCACACAGTCTGTCAACATGTGCTATCTGACATCACGGGAGATCAATGGACGCGTTTTGGGGGTGCAACCCCTTCCTCAATAATAAAGTAGCGGTGAGGAAGGGCTTTCTCCCCCAAAACACGTCCCTTGATCCCCCCTGATGGCAGATAGCACATGTTGACATTGTGAAATTTGTGTGCATCTTCCAAATTTGGCTTTTCCTGGGGTGATTTCCCCCCATCTGAACGCTATATCAAACACAGTTCCTAAATACTCATGTCTGATATTGCCTTCCAGTTCTACCAAATGTGAACTTTGTAAGATCAAGATTTGTGTCTTTCTTGTGGGTTTTACACAGGCCTGTTTTTTATAAAATGCACATTTTGATTTTGGATAATGACACCACAGAAATTGTTATACAAGAAACATGTTGGTTTGTCAGAAAAACCTTTGGTAAATGCACATGTGATTGTGCAGGTATTAAAAAGATTGTTCATCAAGAATGTGTGGATTATTGTCTCAACACTACAACACTTTTGGGGTGATGTAATTGTTGTTTTATGAGAAAATGGGGGTTATTTCCTAAGGGCAAATCCTCTTTGCACTACAAGTGCAGTTTCAGTGCAGTTGCAAGTGCACTTGTAGTGAAAAGTGTCTTTGCATTTAGTAAATAACAGCCAACAGTGCTTTGTATAAGGTTACACAATCACGACATTTTCTGCACTCAACACATTTCTGTCAGGGTCAGCTAAAACAAACACAAGCAGTAAATGTCCACAAAGAAGAGCCTGGGGGGAGATGCCTGTCGAAAACTTGAGGTCCTGCAGGCTTCTCCCTGTGGCCAAATACCGCAAGGTAGCGACCAACCTCTGCTCCGGAGTGATGGCTTGCCTCATGCAGGTATCCTGCCTGCTGATATAGGGGGTCAGCGAAGCCAACAAACAGTGAAACACGGGGTCCGTCATCCTGAGAAAGTTCCTGAAATCATCAGGATTATTCTCACGGATCTCACAGAGCAAAGGCATATGAGAGAACTGGTCACGCTGAAGCAACCAATTCTTGGTCCATGAACTCCTCCCCACCCTGTTCATGGACTGGACCCCAACACCAAGCCCCCGCACAGCACGAACTCTACGAGGAGTACGCATACGAAACATGGCTAGAAAACGGTCGGCTGCTCAGAACGAAGTAACAGAACGCACTGAAGAACAGCAAGGCCTGTGAAGAGCGACCTGAAAAACAGCAACGAGCAGGCAAGATCACACAGAAAACTCCGGTACGAACTGACTACACGCACTGAAGAGCAGATACAAACCCACAAGCACAAACTGAACGGCAGAAAACGATCTGAAAGCCACGAGTCTGAAAAAGCACGAATCGTCTCTCACCAAACTTTTACTAACACGAGATTAGCAAAAGGAGCCCAAAGGGTGCCGCGCTTGGTTCTGAACCGGCCTTTTCTAGTCTCGTCGTATGTGGTGTACGTGACCGCGTGGTTGTCGATCGGAAATTCCGACAACTTTGTGCGACCGTGTGTAGGCAAAACAAGTTTGAGCCAACATCCGTCGGAAAAAATCCTAGGATTTTGTTGTCGGAACGTCCGAACAAAGTCCGACCGTGTATACGCCCTATAAGACTGGGATGCCATTAAAGTTCATGTGTGTATAAAAGCAGGCATCCCACTACTTTTGACAATATAGGTGATTGTACATAGATCCAGATACATATTACAACAAAAACTAAATGCATAGATAAAAACAATTTAAAAATTCATGTTTTTTTTTGTTTTGTCGTGTATTGTTTTATCTATATATGTAGTTTTGGTCGTAATATGTATTTGTTTTTACTTAACGTGTAATTTGTCCAGGGTCATTTCTTTCCCCCCATTTATTTTTCAGAGACTTTTTGTGGGGAATATTCTCCTTACACTCATCCATCTTTTTCATTTGGATGATGGTACCCCCAATTCCTTACCCTTTAGTTAGCCATTTGGAGGCCCTTCTGCTATTCTACTTTTGACAATATAGTGTATGTTATGTGTTCCATAATGCTGTGTACACACGGTCGGACTTTTCAGCTACAAAAGTCCGACAGCCCATCCGACAGACTTTCGACAGACTTTCGACTGACTTTTGGCGGACTTTCAACAGACTTTCTAACGACCGGACTTGCCTACACACGATCACATAAAAGTCCAACGGATTCGTACGTGATGACGCACACCGGACTAAAATAAGGAAGTTGATAGCCAGTAGCCAATAGCTGCCCTAGTGTCGGTTTTTGTCCATCGGACTAGCATACAGATGACCTGATTTCTGGGTCCGGCGGAGTTACAACGTAAAGATTTGAAGCATGTTCCAAATCTAAAGTCCGTCAGATTTGCGGCTGGAAAAGTCAGCTGAAAGTCCGGGGAAGCCCACACACGATCGGATTGCAGCCGAAAAGTCTGACCGTGTGTACGGGGCATTATGCCCCGTACACACGGTCGGATTTTCCAACGGAAAAAGTGTGATAGGACCTTGTTGTCGGAAATTCCGACCGTGTGTAGGCTCCATCACACATTTTCCATCGGATTTTCCGACACACAAGTTTGAGAGCAGGGTATAAAATTTACCGACAACAAAATCCGTTGTCGGAAATTCCGATCGTGTGTATGTAACTATGTAACTATGTGTACACAAATCCGACGGACAAAGTGCTACACATGCTCAGAATAAATAAAGAGATGAAAGCTATTGGCCACTGCTCCGTTTATAGTCCCGACATACGTGTTTTATGTAACCGCGTTTACAGCAATCGGATTTTCCGACAACTTTGTGTGACCGTGTGTATGCAAGACAAGTTTAAGCCAACATCCGTCGGAAAAAATCCTAGGATTTTGTTATCGGAATGTCCGAACAAAGTCCGACCGTGTGTACGGGGCATTAGTCTGATTAAAGGGGTTTTTTTTTCTCAACAGCTGCCCATTGCTGTGTAGTTTACAACTGTTTTAATTAAGTTCATCTTCACTGTAGGCTCCAACAAAGTGTTAGTTCTCTGTCTTTATTCTGGTTACATTTATGTATCTGTGAGGGAGGCATTAATGCCTCCTCACCACCAATTTTAACCCCTGAAAACCTGCACCAGCACACCACAACTGAATGGTGAATGGGTCACATTTGATAAATGCTACTACCTGCCGAGTCCAACAGCCTGTGTAACGTTTGCCCCCATCTGCTGCCTTTGCACCTTTTGGGGGATAGTAAAAACACAGCTCAGCCGTGCGCTAACCCCCCTAGAAAAAATGTATCTACGGTTCTGCCCAGAAGAGGAGAGAGCTATAATGTAGTAGGAGGGGGTTGCCCTGCTAAGGAGTTGACTAGTCACATTTTCTAGCAAGCTCAGTAGCACATTGCAAGTTAATAAATAGTTTTTATGGAAATGAAAAAAAAAGCTCAAGTAAAGACTTGGAATACCTTGTATACTATAGTATAGTTTAATGGCTAAGTTCACCTTTCAGGCAAAATTCCACTGTTCACAACAAATAGAAACATTTTCCAATATATTACAATTGTATTTTCTGCCCAAACCGTGCCATCATGCTTAACTCCCCTTACTTAGTCCTTGGCAGCTTTGAATCTGCTCATCTCTTTTCAAATTTTAAAAAATCTGCACGTAAGCTCTTGACTTCCCGAGCACCATGTGACCATCCTGGAAACAACATTTTCCATCATTCACTGCTTAAACTGCATCACAGAATAGGGCGTGTTTTACCTCTCTGGACCACACCTCCCTTAGTTCTGTACCACCTCTTTTTGTATTTCTACCCACTTTTCCACTTTTTCCTTTAGGTTGGGAATACACTGTACAATCTGATTGTACAATCTCCTTTAGATCTACCAATATATATGTAATTGCATGAATTGGTCAGATGACTCCTCCTATTACATAGGCAGCCCATATATTAATCAGCGGGTTGAACGAAAAAAAAAAAATGACCCCACACTGAGTGTGTGGATGGGGGAAACCTTCCTGCTGAGTTATTATATTCTGACGGCAGGGAGACTTGATTTCAATGGGCTGCCGTATGCACAACAAATGCTAAAAAGTAGCTCACAAAGCATTTTGTCGTGTTGCAGTTGCACACTTTTTACCATGCCTTTTAGTTGCTTCAGGACGAGGGTACGTCTCCCTATGCACCAATGGCCACTGCCATAAAATTTTACCTTTATTTAGGATTTTATTAAAATGTATATTGAGAACTGTTCGCGTGCTTATTTCCTTATATACCTAAAGAGAGGTCCCTACCTATAGTTCTAAACTGCAACTGGCTGCGGGTCTGGGGAACATGCTGACCACCCCGTGCACAAATTTAGGGCCCTGCACTAATAGTCATGGATTGGAGGTCCTATCGTGCCCCATTGATTCGAAAGAAAAAAAAAATCACCACTCAGCTGTTCAAATAAATGGCACAATATGATACCCGTTAATTTAAAAAAAATCAACATTAAAAAAATGTTGCTACCAAATGTACAATTAAAAAATACAGTGATTTGAGGGACAATATGTCAGCCTCCTTATTCACCGTGCCCCCTCTATACATGAATACTGGACTAATTCAAGGACCACCATATATTGAACAAGGAGTCAGCAGTCCCCTCCCCAATAACCCATGTGAAACCCCATATAAATATTCAATAAACGGAGCACAACAGAACCTCCAGTTTATGACTTTTAGTGCAGGGACCTCAATTTGTGTACAGGGGTCGTCTGCATGCTCCCCAGACCTGCAGCCAGTTGTGGTGTAGAACTGTAGGTGGGGGCTTTTTTTCTGGACAGTAAGTTACTGTTGACCACCAGTTTCTTTGTATTTTGCGTTATTATCCTTCTGGAGTCTGTTTTAGCCCCTCCCTAAAAAGTTTTAAAGTATATAAGTAAATAAGCATGCACACATTTCTAAATATTTGAATATATATATATATATATATATATATATATATATATATATATATATATATATATTTCAAGGGATGAGGTTCACGTTGGTCACAGCAGTATGTGCGATAGCAATCAAGCCTTACCGTGGGGTTATATTATAAAATAAATCAAGTGGGATTGCTGCACAAAAATGTATTTAATGAAGAAATATGAATAACATCAAAAAGATAAGGCAGCCAAATCCTATTAACCTCTCTTTTTCTCAACTCCAATTCCCTATTACCTCTCCGTTTATTTTTAGATACACCATCAATTACCATGAATCTAAGTTGCGATATTGTAGGCCCTTTTTCTGTAAAGTGTCTAGCTAGTGGTAACTTATCCAACTTATCCCTAATGAAATATTTATATCTCGCTATACGATCTATTATTTTCTGTGTAGACTCCCCTACATAAAAGAGGCCACAGGGGCACTTGATGATGTATATAACATAGGAGGATTGGCAGGTGTAATAATCTTTTATTGATATATCATAAGCTTTTTGGGGATGAGAAAAACTTTTGTCCTTAATCATACTAGTACACTGTATACAGCAGAGACAAGAGAATGATCCATTGTTTTTAGGACCTAACAAAGTCACACACGGAGTGGGTGTAGAGTATTGGATTTTACTAATTTATTATAGATAGTTCTCCCTCGACTGTATGAGGGTAGAGGGGTATGGTAAATTTCTGTGACTGAAGGGCAACTGCTATTCAAATTTGGCCAGTGTTTTTTAATGATGTTATTTAACTTATTAGAAAATGGATGAAATTGAGGGATGAAAAGCATTCTGTGACTTGAAAATTGGTACAGGTTCATTGATGACGCCTTTGCCATATGGGTATCACTAGCAATTCTGACACTTGTAAAATTAGATGGAATGAAATGGAAGACAGGCTGCAACAGCGAGGCTATCCTAAAGATATGGTTCATTGAGAATGTATCAACTTACATAATAACAATAAAATTAAAATTTCAAGTCGCAGAATGTCTTTCATCTCTCAATTTCATCCATTTTCTAATAAGTTAAATAACATCATTAAAAAACACTGGTCAATTTTGAATAGCAGTTACCCTTCGGTCCCAAAATTTTACCATCCCCGTCTACCCTCTCTGTTGTATACAGTGTACTAGTATGATTAAGGGCAAAAGTTTTTCTCATCCCCGAAAAGGTTATGATATATCAATAAAAGATTATTACACCTGCCAATCCTCCTATGTTATATACATCATCAAGTGCCCCTTCCATTAGGGATAAGTTGGATAAATTACCACTAGCTAGACACTTTATAGAAAAAGGGCATACAGTATCGCAACTTAGATTCATGGAAATTGATGATGTATCTAAAAATAGACGGGGAGGTAATAGGGAATTGGAGTTGAGAAAAAGAGAGGTTAATTGGATACATCGGCTCGACACCCTTCAACCTAAGGGGTTAAATTCAGATTTTAACTTGTATTTATTTCTCTAAGTCGATATACCTTTTTATGTTTATAGGTTTAGGATTATATATCATTGCTTTTTAAAAATTCTTTTTTATGGTTGACATGAATCACATGTCTATGTACACCATTATGTAGGTTTATATATTATTAATTGTGGGACAGTTTTTTTCATTTTCTTTATACATATAATTTTGGTTTTGATTAAATATAATTTTTTAATTAATTATTTTTTTATTTTATTTGTTTTTATTCTTAATTTTGTTTTTTTTATATAGGACTCCCGATTGATATATTCTGTGTGATGTGGGAATATTGATATACCTATACCTATATATTGGTATACCTTTCGTTCCAGAATTGTACCATATTATGCATTTACAAAGAAAGAGCTTCATACAATGATCTACTAAGTAATTGATTCAAGATTGTTTGATTGTTCAATAGACTGATGATGAACTATATATTCTACCTTGCATGTGGTCATTTATAGGCATGAGGTTTTGAAGAAGGGCATGATCTGTACTAGCCCGAACCATGACTGGTTTATCTTTTTGATGTTATTCATATTTCTTCATTAAATACATTTTTGTGCAGCAATCCCACTTGATTTATTTATATATATATATATATATATATATATATATATATATATATATATATATATATATATATACCGGTATATCTATATATATATATATATATATATATATATATATATATATTAAACATTTTAATAAACACATTTTATGCCAGTGGCTATTGGTGTGTAGGGAGACGCACCCTCATCCTGTAAGTAACTATTAGTTGCCACATTGGTGAGAAAAAACTGTGGATGGCACAATGGAAGCTTTTGTTAGTTGATTTGATTACCATGTGGCAAAATGCAAGTTTGCTTCCGCATTTGAGGTGTCGTTAACAATTAATGGCACCGCAAGTGCAACACCAGTTTTTCACGTTTTGCGGGAATGCTCAAATTCTCACTGTGAAACTATCCTGGTGGTATTTAACAATGCCTCTTTATGACCCTCCCTCCTACTGTTAATGTAATTTTACCACACCCGCCATTTGATGTGGCCACCTCAGAGCTGCATGTTGGCAGCCCATGGAAGTGTATGCAGATGCAGAGGCTGCACAGACACAGTCGCATGTTGAAATTTATGCAGCTGCTGCATCTGCATACAGGCTTAGCACAGAGGACGGATTGCAGCGCCCATCTGAATGAGCCCCAAATCTGCTAATCAATGCACATGAGTTAGACATCTGTCTGCAAATAGCCTAAAGCTGGTCATCACAGCAGAAATTGTAATATGGAACACCTAAATCCAGGGGAACGTGATCAGAGAATCTTTTTCCCCCTCTCTCTCTCTCTCTCTCTCTCTCTCTGTACTCTCTGCTGTCTTTCCTTCCTCTCTTTGCTGTCTCTCTCATTCTCTCTCCTCCTGCCCCCATGGGCAGTATAAAGGTGGTCATACACCATACAATCTCTGTACAATCTACTTTAGATTTATCAAAACTATATAATAGGAGGACACACCTATCTATCCAATCACTCTGTATACAGTCAGGCACGCTCTTGCACTACATAGTTGATAGTTGATATAAAGGAGATTGTGCAGTTCGATTTTATAGTGGCTCTTATGTGATCGCTCAGCTCCTTCTCCAGCTCCAGTGTGCACGCTCTGCCAAATGGACAAACAACGATGCTCACTGACAATGATTGCATTGGAGAAGCGTCTAACTACAGCGGTGGACAGGACATACTGTGTACATCATGGGCTGAACTAAGGTAGTGGAGAGGTGGGTGTGTTTAAATGAGGTCAGCTGAAGAACTTCAACACTCTTCTAACGATTTTGGACGGACACCAGGAAGTCATGAAGGACTTTTCTACAGAAGAAAACAGAGGCTGTGGAAAGAACATAGGGACTGCTTGTTCTTTTCTCCAACAGAGGTACTTTATTGGCATATTGGTACATAATGAAGCTGTACTTTAGAATAAAAAAAAAGAAAACTTAGCAGAGCTGATTACCTTAAATGGTCCACTTGCTTAAGGAGGTTGCATTTGGGGTATAGACACAACAAAAAAATTTTAGCCCACGGGACTTTTAATGAGTCACACCTCAAAAGTAATATATAACAAATATGCAAAATTTATTGACAGACATTTAAAAACAAAACATAATACAATAATTGAATAGACATCTATATATATATATATATATATATAATATATAATATTCAACTAAAATCAACAAAGAAACCTTTCCATTGAACCTATGTAGTCCATAGAGATGACCACCATCAATCTGAAACAACTGTGCTACTAATCTCAACGTGTTTCACGAGGGAAATCTTGCTTCTTCAGGAGAGGCACAGGAGAGTATCTGGAGATAAAGAATAGGAAAAAAAAGGGGGGGGCAATTTGTTGTACATGTATATCCAATATACGTATATGTATAAATGAAACCAATATACATATAATCTTGAATAGTCAACTTACAATTGGTTGCAGAATACTTCCAACTAGTTTGTGGTTAGGCTGAGGAATGGATTAAAGTTGAATGTAAAGCAATATGTATAATAGCAGAGGCCAGAAAAATTGCCAGAAGGTCCACTATTCTTCCACCTGGAGCTGTGAAGGGGCGGGGGGGGGGAATGAAAGAAGGAGGACTGTACTTTCAGACAGGAAACTCGCATGTAAGATGTCAAATCCAGCAAGGCAAAGAAAATCACCCCACACCTGAAACAATCAATATAAAAAAACCTAATGAATTAAAAAAATGAAATGTTAAAAAAAAAACAATTATTAAATTAATATATTAATTAATAAATCAATCAGTTAAAAAAAAAAAGTGTACCAGTACCATACAGTCTTCTCATAAAACCCTCCCTTATGTGTAAATCTATTGAGTAAATATGTGTCTTGGTGGAAAAGATAGCAAAAATATCAGTGGGACAAAAAATTTGAAAAAAGTTTGTGCTATATAAAAAAAAAATTAAAAAAAAGGTAATCATTATATTCAGCAATAAATTGAGAAGCATAACCATTTAGGATGTTGCAATAAATTAGTGTGGAGGATGATAAGTGACTATATCCAGTAATACATATATTCAAAAATAAAAGCCAATTGGCTGCAGTAGACCAAACCACTAGAGCCACATAAAAATGAAATAATAACAAGTGAATGGTGCATGTGAAAATAATGGTCCTAAAAATACGTGTGGATAATGATATACAATTGACCATGCCGAGAAATCGGCAATGTATAATGATATTGTAGTAACAGATGCGCAAAAAAAAAGAGCCGAGAGACCCAAAGGAAGCATATCAAACAAAACCAAACGCCAGTTGCAATTGGCCAGTCAAACAAGGCGGCCATGCAACAGCTAAAACAAAACAAAAGAGTGTCACAAAAAACACCATGAAAATGTATTCATTACCCTTAGGAGAAAAACAGGGAGACGTCCGGTGTTATACTGATTTGTGCCCTCCGTCGAAAAGTGCCTGCGCATGCGTAAAATGGAAGGGAACTCCAACTGATTTGCCGATCCGCTGGAGTGATGTCACCATAGCGCATGCGCACATCACAGGAGGGTTTTTTCAATGGGAGATACCATTTCACGGGCACAATTAAAAGCTATGCAAAGAGCAGAGGGTCACAGTAGATGTCAGATTGTGCCTCGCTGTTGCGGGGCGGGTTGTGGGTGTGTTGAAGGCCGGGATTTGTCTGTGTTACAACCCACCCTTAGACACAGGCAAAACCCACTGTTCAACACACCCAACCCACCCTGCAACACAGACAAAACTGGACCTTGAGCACACTGTAAACCTGTGGCGCAACCGCAAGGCACAATATGACAAATACAGTGTCCCTCTGCTGTAACATTTGCATAACGTTAAATTGTGTCCATGAAATGGTATCTCCCATCGAAAAAGGCTCCTACGATGTGCGCATGCGCTATGGTGACGTCACTCCAGCTGATCGAGAAATTAAGTTCTGCTCATGCGCAGGCACTTTTTGATGACGGCACATATCGACTGAACACCGGCAGTCTGATAACCAGGCAGTGTGACACTGACTGAGACCAAGCTCTGGGCTAAATAGCCCAGGTCTCCCAGATTACCCCGCCCATTCAGCGTGATTATTGTGGTGAACCACCAATGGGCTAACAACAAAGGTGGGAGGTAGAGACCCCACCTCCCCACACGACGTGGCCGAGAATGTGTGCCAGAGTCACGAGCGGAACACAGCTGCGGCATCAGCTGTGTCCACCCACAGGAGATAGCCAACTGATGTGCACGTGCGTTACAGGTGAACATAACGCATGTGCGGGACAGCGGACATGGCGACATGGTGACGTCACACGTCTGAACAATGTGGATATCCCAATAATGGCAAAAAGAGGTGATGCCAATCCCTCCCATCTCCTAGAGCTGAAGCGGAAGGGGATGTAAAGTAACACAATCAAGCCAAGAGACCCCTGAACCAAACCTCTGCAAGCAGGGGATGCCTTGGAGAAGATGACTTGGGGTACTGGAGCCATGGACTGCAGAAACAAGGGGGATTGCAGCTCCTGGATTGAAGAACAAGAAAAGGACCTATAAATAACACAGGGAGAAAAAAAGGAAAAAGAAAAAAGAGGTAATTAAATAAAAAGTGTTCAAATCTCCAAACACTATAATAAACACAAATAATTTAAATAATCATAACATACAATACACAACATAGGTCCCACAGTATTTTAATTTTATACCAACATATGCATCAAACATTCAAGAAAAGACCCTAAATGGGTAAAAGAGCATTTGGGGTTTAGCAATGTGAAAGAATGATAGATCTATTAAAGTGTGTCTTGAACACAAAATGTTGCCCTTCTCAAATAGAAATGTCTTTGTTTTGATAATTCAGTACAAGGTTAATATTTTCAACTGACAGTCAGGTGGAAATCAAACTTTAATACTAATTTTTGTAATCTGTCCAGCTACACCGAAGAGGCAGCATAAACAGAAACTAACTGGGAACTGGCCCAACTACTTGGAAGTCCACTGTGCCAGATCTGACCATATGGAGGTATTCTGTTGCCAACCTGTCATTGATCTGTATCCCATGAGATATTTTCCTTTCCTGCTATTTAGCTCATCAACCATTAACCAAACCTTCATTTTTTGAAATGTGGATTGGGAATATGTTTATAATTGTTGGCAGAGTAAAAAAAACAGAACCTATCATTGACATAAGCTTAGGTATTACAGTAAACTTTTATCTACTGTATTAACTCTAACTTCATCTACCCACTATTTTAAGTTACAAAAGTTTTCAAAAAAGGTTCTTACAGACCCTTTTCCACAATACACACACATAATATATATATATATATATATATATATATATATATATATATATATATATATATATATATATATATATATATATATATATATATATATCTCTATATATATATATATATATATATATCTATATATATATATATATATATATATATATACAGTATCTCACAAAAGTGAGTACATCACTCACATTTTTGTAAATATTTTATTATAATTATATCTTTCCATGTGACAACACTGAAGAAATTAAACTTTGCTACAATGTAAAGTAGTGAGTGTACAGCTTGTATAACAGTGTAAATTTGCTACCCCCTCAAAATAACTCATAAACTGCTAGCAACAAAAGTGAGTACACCCTAATTGAAAATGTTCAAATTGGGCCCAAAGCGTCAATATTTTGCGTTGCCACGATTATTTTCCAGCACTGCCTTAACCCTCTTAGGCAAGGAGTTCACCAGAGCTTCACAGGTTGCCGCTGGAGTCCTCTTCCACTCCTCCATGATGACATCACGGAGCTGGTGGATGTTAGAGACCTTGTGTTGCTCCACCTTCCGTTTGAGGATGTCCCACAGATGCTCAATAGGGTTTGACACCATCTGAACCAAATAAGTTTATCTTGGTCTCATCAAACCACTGGACATGGTTCCAGTAATCCATGTCCTTCTTCTGTTTGTCTTCAGCAAACTGTTTATGGGTTTTCTTGTGCATCATCTTTAGAAGAGGCGACAGCCATGCTGACCAATTTGATGCAGTGTGCAGCGTATGATCTGAACACTGACAGGCTGACCCCCCACCCCTTCAACCTTTGCAGCAATGCTGCCAGCACTCATACATTTCAACAAGACAACCTCTGGATATGACGCTGAGCATGTGAACTCAACTTCTTTGGTCGACCATGGCGGGGCCTGTTCTGAGTGGAACCCGTCCTGTTAAATTGCTGTATGTGCTCAGCTCAGTTTCAGGGTCTTGGCAATCTTCTTATAGCCTAGGCCATCTTTATGTAAAGCAACAATTCTTTTTTTTTCAGATCCTCAGAGAGTTCTTTGTCATGAGCTGCCATGTTGAACTTCCAGTGACCAGTATGAGAGAGTGAGAGCAATAACACCAAATTTAACACACCTGCTCCCCATTCACACCTGAGACCTTGTCACACTAACGAGTCACATGACACGGGGAGGGAAAATGGCTAATTGGGCCCAATTTGGACATTTTCACTCAGGGGTGTACTCACTTTTGTTGCCAGCAGTTTAGACATTATTGTGTGTTGAGTTATTTTGAGGGGACAGCAAATTTACACTGTTATACATGCTGTACAGTCACTACTTTACATTGTAGCAAAGTGTAATTTCTTCAGTTTTGTCACATGAAAAGATATAATAAAATATTTACAAAAATGTGAGGGGTGTACTCACTTTTGTGAGATACTGTATATATAGACCGCAATAGGCAGTTATAGGCCTTTTGATGATAGACATAATGGGGTTGATTTACTAAAACTAGACAGAGCAAAATCTGGTGCAGCTTTGCCGCATTTTTCTCTCTTTTGTTTGTCAAAGCATAAATGAACCACCCGAAGTTAGAGACTGATTGGCTACCATGCACAGCTGCACCATATTTTGCAGTCTCCGGTTTTAGTTAATCAATCTTAATATGTTTACATGTAGCAAGCTTTTTATAGAAATTATAGCACTTACCCCCAAAGGAGCCGCTTGATGTATTAGGTGCCCTGTTTCTGTGCCCACGACTCTGCAAAAAGCTCCACGTACACTGATATAACTGACTGGGTGGGGAATGTTCATTGCAGATATAAGTATATATATACCGTATTTATCGGCGTATAACACACACAGGCGTATAACACGCACATTCATTTTAAGAGGGAAGTTTCAGGAAAAAAAACTTAAATTTTAAATAAGGAACTTTGAAGCAAAATAAGGGTCAGTGCCCATCTGCAGCCTCACCATTGCCATCAATGCAGCCTGATCAATGCCCATCTGCAGCCTCACAAATGCCATCAATGCAGACTCATCAGTCCACATCAATGCAGCCTCACCATTGCCATCAATGCAGCAGCCTAGCTATTGCCATCAATGCAGCAGCCTCGCCATTGCCATCAATGCAGCAGCCTCACCAGTGCCATCAATGCAGCAGCCTCACCCGTGCCATCAATGCAGCAGCCTCACCATTGCCATCAATGCAGCAGCCTCACCATTGCCATCAATGCAGCAGCCTCACCATTGCCTCAGTGCAGCCTGATCGATGCCCATCTGCAGCCTAGCGTGGACAGGGAGGGGGGCAGGACAAGCACCAACAGATTACATACAGTGAGAATCTCCTATGATAGACAGAACAGTGGTCCAATGGCGGCCCAGGAGACGGGACTTACTATTACAGAGGCTGCCAAGTAAACAGGAGATTCTCACTGTATATAATCTGACGGCGCCCATCCCGCCCCCTTCCCTGTCCCCTCCGAGGCAGCTAAAATTGAAGTATTGGCGTATAACACGCACACGCTATTTGCACCCGATTTTCATGGTGAAAAAGTGAGTGTTATAAGCCAATAAATACAGTATATATATATATATATATATATATATATATATATATATATATATATATATATATATACCCCAAAGGCTCAAGGTATATTGACACAGCAAATGGTTAAGCAATAGCAAGAAATTTACTTCAATAAGGTAAGCAGTAGGAGAACCACTGCCCTGGACTACAATGGCTGTAGCTTGAATGATAGCAATCTCTGGAGCAGGATAACAGCTCCTTGTCCTGGCCAGCAACTGAACCAGGTATTATTTTCAATTTAAAGCCTGTTACATGCCAGCCTGAGCTCTGATTGTTTCTGTATTTTTTATTATTATTATACAACAGTTTGTGCAGTGCTTAATTCTTGATGGATTTCCCCTAAGCCTAGGGCATTGGTAACTTCTGCCTGGTCCTAGGGAGTGTTCTCCAGCAAATAGAGCAAGAAGATACAACCCTGAGACGACATGTATAGGTCTATGTTGAAGTATCAGCTCTTGCATTTGTACCACAATCTTGCTGTTTCAACACCTGTTTTTGTATGAAAAATGTTTGGGATTTCTGTACATGTTTTCTCTTTATAATAATAATAAAATGTGTTAAAAAAAAAAAAAGAAGAAGATACAATGTTATGGGTTATGAATATTTCTTTCACTCAGGCCAATTACTAGAAGCCAATAATGTGGGCTGTTATTAATTTCTCCTGTTAGTGAAATATCCTTTTAAAACTGTCCTAGGGTTTGAGAAGTGCAGCATACCTCTCTGTGCATTAATCCTTCCTGAGCCAACAAAGTACTGGCTTAGAACAGCAGCAATTCATGGACAGTGAGAAGACTGACCCAATGATAAGACTACACATGATATGAGTTTGAGTAGAATCCAAGTCGTTTGTGTTTTGAGAAAATGCAGGAATAATGTGGCCATTTGCGCCAATAACAATAATGCATTCTCTTGCATGGTCAGGTGGCTGAGATGAGCCAATCATGGGTGTTTTCTAATAGTCCAGCCCTCTCAATGTAAAAATCCAAGTTTCCAGCAGCCTTTGTCCAGTACATATTGGAGGAGGCATATAGTAGATAGGAAGAGATCACTGCCTTTTTTTTTTTTTCAAGAAGATCTACAGTAAAACCTTGGATTGCAAGCATAATTCGTTCTAGAAAATGCTTGTAATCCAAAGCACTTATATATCAAATTGAAAATAAATAATGGAAACTCAGGTGATTCTTTCCACAACCATTTCTTCATAAGTCCTTCAGACTGGGTTCACACCTAAGCGAGTTCGATGTGGGTTTTCCCGCATCCAATTCGCATAGCAGGAGAATGTGACCGGCTCTCTATGGAGCCGGTTCACATATATCCGGGGAGGCTGCAGAGTGCAATGCACAGAAATGCTGTGCATCTTTGGCTCCATTTCAGGGCCAAATTCAGGCACAGTTTCGGCCCTGATTGGTCCCTGAAACAGAGATCAGGGATGCACACCGGTTTAGGTGTGAACCAAACCTCAATTTATAGTCCATATAAAAAGATTATAGCAATGTGATAGGTTGTGTAACCATAAAATCTCCATTCACAAATGGCAGCCTCCACAAGGGGATTAGAAGCAAAATCCAGCAGGAGCTACAGAGTATAAAAGGGAAGAGAGGCGCCTCTAAATGTAGCAATATGGTTACATTAAGACCCCTTTCACACAGAGGGCGTTTTGCAGGCGCTATAGCGTTAAAAATAGCACCTGCAATCCGCCCTCAAACAGCTGCAGCATTGTCTCCAGTGTGAAAGCCCGAGGGCTTTCACACCGGAGCGCTGCGCTGGCAGTCCGGGAAAAAAGTCCTGCCAGCAGCTTCTTTGGAGCGGTGTGTTTACCGCTCCTCCACCACTGCTCCCCCGCTGCTCCCCATTGAAATCAATGGGGCAGGGCTGGGATACCGCCGGCAAAACGCCGCTATTGCGGTGCATTGCGGGTGATTTTAACTCTTTCTTGGCGGAAATGCGCCGCTAATCCGACGGTAAAACGCCGCTAAAAATAGCGGCGTTTTACCGCTGACGCTGCGGGCGGCCCGGTGTGACAGGGCTCTTAATGACAACATTTAGCAACTCACATGGTTGAGAATTAAAACAGGCACATCTAAGTATGCAAGCATCCGGGGTAAGGCTATCCACATAGACTACCTCCCACAAGGCAGGCTCTCACAGCTGTCAGTTTGAAAATGTGACCATGAAAGGCAAAACGTGTGCAGATACATTATACATTATAAATACCTTTTAGAGAGCTAAGAGGTGGAGAAACAACAGCATACTGATCTTCACAGTAAATGGCTATGCAGGGGGGCGTGTCAGCACAAGTCTGACCATTGGAGGACAGGCAGGTAGTTCTCCAAGCATGGCCAAAAAACTGACCACGCTGAGATGGATGTGCTCTCATACCTAGCATACCTCATATGTACCATACCAATACCACTGTGGATTGCACAAGAAGGAAGCAATAAAAAGAGACCAGGATACATTTTAATACAAGTACATGGAACAACAGACACATACAGGAATATGAAATGCTAAGGTAACATTCTTTAGACCCAAAAGTCCATGGGGCTGTTTGGTAAAAATGTTAGCTGTCAGTGACTCCCCTGGGGAGAGACCTGCGGTGTTTTATGCATGGCATCTTCAGTTGTCTGAGTGACTTCAGGGAAGAATTACTTCATCAACTGCTACTACTGGCAATGTGTATTGCAGCTCCACCCCTTTCTCAAACTTCAATATAGAATGGTAAATCAAATAAAACAAATCAACATTTTTTTGTTAATTATTAAATAAAACTGATACACAAGTACTAATCAACACAAAAATGCAGTACTAGGTGCTGACTAAAAATTGGTGTATAAAGTTCAATCTTACAAGAAATAATATGTTATTAACACAAGTGACCACTGGGGGGAGACATATACCCTTAGGAATATTTACAGAACAGTAAAGTGATACCATGAGCTACAAAGGGATACAAAAAAATGATATTATAACTAAAACAGTTGCATAAGATTTTTTAACCACTGGGACTCATATTTTGTAACAAACTATAAAAAGTGTGTGGAATTTCATTTAGGCAACTAACTAGAAAATAGTAGACATGATGATAATAATAAGAAGAAGAATATTACAAATAAGGATACAGGGACTAAAACATATAAAAATGCATGAATTAAAATGAACTTAGATCAGATTACATAGTTAGTAAGGTTGAATAAAGACACCAGCCCATCCTGAGTAAGTGTGGGTGCGTGTCTACAATTATCCCTATTTTTATTTAAGGTACCCATATAGTGCCATCAATTTACGCAGCGCTTCACACATACATTGGTCCCTACCCTCAAGGAGCCCACAATCCAAGGTCCCCAACTCATATTCATATACTAGGGCCAATTTTGGACAGAAGCCAATTAACCTACCAGCATGTCTTTGGAGTGTGGGAGGAAACCGGAGTACCCAGAGGAAACCCACACAGGCACAAGGAGAACATGCAAACTCCAGGCAGGTAAAAAAGAAAGAAGGACGGCGCCCTCTAAGTGCAGCATGTATGTTAAAAATATTTATTACAATAGATAAAAACACTCACATTTGAGTTGCTAAAAACCAGCATGTAAAGTAGTTTCATCTGTGTGCTCTCGGGGGATGTGGGTGTCACGGGCCAGTGGAGGGGTTCCTGGGATGTGAGTCCTGTAACCTGGGTCCTGGTAGCTGTTCCGGTGATGCCGAGGGTCCTCAGAGCCTCCGGGCGGCCAGGATATCGGTCATGGATCCTCCGTGGAGTGCCGTGCTGACCTGCTTCTTCACTTCCGGGAGCGGGGTGAGGCGGGCGGTGCTTCGCGTTCGGAGCATGCGTGCTCCTTTATCAGGCTACTCAGGTACTCACATTAAAAAATGAATGAACAGCAATTTAATCCAACGAGCGGCGAGCTCGTGAGCCTCTATCAGTGTGTGCAGCCTGTCCCGTCCCTACGTGTGACGCCACGCCACACGTGACTTCATCAGGTGATCCCCTGATGAAGTCACGTGTGGTGTGACATCACACGTAACCAACAGCCTACTAAAGATGCCTACATAACGTGTACTGAGTCCAATATTTCTGAATTTGTTATGTGAAATAAGGCACTTTAATTTTTATTCCTTAATTATAACCCTGCCCAGTTTCTCTCTCTCAAATTGCAGCCTTGTAAAAGCGGATGGAAATATGGATGGATCTGGACCAGCATTTCGTTCTCTGCAGGATTAAAGGTCATTCTGCCCTTTCTATACCATTGGCTTCTCATTCCTTGAATAAAAAGCCCCAATGTGGTTCTATCTCTGCTTTAGAAACTGCCTTTTTTTAACACTGCCTTTTTGCAAAGGGACAAGGTGGTGCTTTCAGTTTACATTGCTGTCCCAGTCCACATTTGCTTCAATTGGGTATTGCAATAGAAATAAATAAATAAACATGAGTCATCCCCCATCCTCCAATCCCTGCTGCACTTCTATGGGGTGTGTCAATAATCTTCCACTGCCCACATCTGCTATTTGTAAATATTTAAAATGCCATACACAGCCCTGGAGGCTGTGCACTAGGGATGGGCCGAACAACCCCAGGAGAAGTGATTTTAATAATGCTTTAAGTGAAACAATAAAAATGAAATATTCCTTTAACTATCGTGCCTAGGGGGTCCTTGGTCTGCCTGTAAAGTGGCACATCTGTCTGATGTGTTTTACAGTGCTGCAGCAAAATAACATTTCTAAAGGAAAAAATGTCATTTAAAATTGCTTGCGGCTGTAATGTATTGCCGGCTCCTGGCAATATAGATAAAAATCTATGAAAAAATTGGTTTGGGCCCCCCCCAGTCCATACCAGGCCCTTCGGGTCTGGTATGGATTTTAAGGGGAACTCCACACCAGAATAAAAATAAATTAGGGTCCCCCAAAATCCATGGCATGCAGCCTGGAGGACAGGATGGGGGGGCGAGTGAGCACCCCCCCCTCCTGAACCATACCAGGCCACATGCCCTCAACATAGGGAGGGTGCTTTGGGGTCCCCCCAAAGCACCTTGTCCCCATGCTAATGGAGACAAGGGCCTCGTCCCCGCAACTCTGGCCACTGGTTGTGGGGGTCTGCAGGCAGGGGCTTATAAGGATCTGGAAGCCCCCCTATGTAAATGGGTATCGGATACATTGTATCCCTACGCATTCACCAAAAAAAGTGTCAAAAAGTAAAAACCACAATACACAGTTTTTGACAATTCCTGCATTTTAAAAAAAGTGTCCGCGATGTACATCCATCATTAATCACACCACCCGACTGACCCAAAAAAATGAAACAAAAAGTCTCCGCCTTCCCGGCGACTTCTAAAAAATAGAAAAAAAAAACCTCTGCCGACTGCTGTCTCTAGGCTGTGACAGCTCTTATATAGTAGGCAAGGGTGGGGCCACCTGCTGATGTAACTGGATGTCACTCAGTTACATCACCGTGGACCCGCCCTTGCCTATATAACAGCTGTCAAAGCCTAGAGACAGCAGTCGGCGGGACGCCTCCCATCGAGGCAGAGGTTTTTTTTTTCTATTTAACGGGTCCGTCGGGGTGGCGTGATTGAAGATGGATAACATCACTGGACACTTTTTTTTTTTATCAAAGGAATTGTCAAAAACTGTGTATTGTGGTTTTTACTTTTTAACACTTTTTTTGGTGAATGGGTAGGGGTACAATGTACCCCTACCCATTCACATAGGGGGCTGGGATCTGGGGGCTGTTGTAATATGTACTTGGGTCAGTTCTAACTACTAGAACTGACCTGGGCTCCCTTGTTAAAGGGGACTTCCAGATTCCGATAAGCCCCCCACCCACAGATCCCCACAACCACCTGGCCAGGTTTGTGGGGATGAAGCTCTTGGGGGACAAGTGGCCTGGTATGATTCATGAGAGGGGGCACTCGCTGGTCCCCCCCCTATCCTGGCCTGTCAGGCTGCTTGCTCAGATAAGGGTCTGGTATGGATTTCGGGGGGGACCCCACGCCACTTTTTTAAAATATTGGTGTGGAGTTGCCCTTAAAACCCATACCAAACCCAAATGGCCTGGTATGCACGGGGGGGGACCCATGCCATTTTTATTCTTAATTCTGTCATAGGGGTCCCCTTAACCACTTCAATACACTATATTATATACTGTACACTGCCCTACTACACTGACTGCACTATATACTCTGAACTGCAGTATATACTATACAGATTGCAATATATACTCTGCATAAAAATTGGGCCTTAGGTTTTGGTGGTGCCAGAACACTGTAACCCCACACAGTTACTCTTGTTGAGCACAGGAAAGGGCCCTGCTGTTAAATATTATTTCAAAAATTTTAATTGTATACCCCAGTCAAACAGGTGCAGAAAAATTGGCCTTGGGTGTTGGTGATGTAAGAACACTGTAACCCCTCACAGTTACTCTCGTGGGGCGCAGGAACGGGGCCCTGCTATAAACAATTATTTTAAATATTGAAATGACATGCCCAAGTCAAACAGGTGCAAAAAAATTGGGCCTTGGGTGTTGGTGATGCCAGAACACTGTAACCCCTCACATTTACTCTTGTTGGGTGCAGGAATGGGCCCTGCTGTTAAAAATTAGTTCAAACATTTAAATTACATGCCCCTGTTAAACAGGGGCAGAAAAAATGGGCCTTGGGTGTTGGTGGTGCCCTAAACCAAAAATATTGTTGGAAGCTAGCATCATCAAGATTCAGGAGGAATAGGATAGGCAGCATAGGCAGTCTTCAAGGGATCCCAGATCCCTTGCAAATTCAATCAGTTACATCAGCATCAGGGGCTTGATCCAGGACTGATTCATTTTTATAAATGTAAGCCTATCATCAAAGTCTGTGGACAGGCGCACTCTTGGATTCGTTACAAACTCACCAGCAGCACTGAATGTCCTTTCAGAAAGCACGTTGGATGCAGGACAGGCCAGTAGCTCAATTGCATATTGAGCAAGTTCGCGGCAGTGGTCCATCCTCAAGACCCAGTAACCTAGTGGATGCTCTGTTGGAAAGGTCTCCAAGTCTGCTCTTGCCCCTAGATATTCCTGCACCAAATAATGCAGATACTGGCAATGGTTGCTTGAACCTATCAGCCCTTGGTGCTGAGGACTAAAAAATTGGTCAAAGGCATCGGTCAGCCGGCCACCTTTTCCACCGCTCTTCCTCTGACCGAACAAAACCTCAGAAACACGTTGTCCAGCACCAGGAAATGGTAACCTCCCAGGGTCTGGAGAGGCAATACACAAACGTTTCTTCAAGGCCTCCTGAAGATGTTTCATCCTCTCCTCCCTCAGCGAATGCAGGATGAGTTCTGCAAATTTACCCTTGTACTGTGGATCAAGAAGGGTTGCCAGACAGTAATGATCCCTCTCCTTGATACATCGAATCCTACAGTCCTTTCGCAGGCTTTCAGAATCAGGGAGCCCATGCAGCATAAGTTTGCAGAAGCATGAGATTCTGAGTCCTCTGTGTCACTGAAGCAGACATTGTCAGGCACTACCTCCACCCAGCAATGTACAACTCCTTGGGTTTCTGGGGACTGAAAACCATCCCTTAAAGACTGCTGCGAGTTATCCTCCATATCAATGCTGACACAATCCTCCTCCTTTTCTTCCTGTGTGTTTGGCAGCACCTCAGGAATGCTATTTGCATAAAGGGGGCCTTGAGAGGAAAGGAAGTCCTCCACTTCCTCCTGCTGTTCTGCCTCAAGTGCCCTGTCCATGATTCCACGTGCTCCAGCAGGAAGACTAGAGGGACAGTGTCACTGATGCATGCATTGTTGCTGCTCACCATCCTTGTGGCCTCCTCAAATGGTGACAGGACAGTGCATCCTTAATCAGTAGCCACTGGCGTGGCGAAAATTAGCCAAGCTCCCCTGAGCTTGTCCTGGTGCCATACTCACACAGGTACTCATTTATGGCCCTCTGCTGTGTGTGCAGCCACTGCAGCATTGCCAATGTTGAGTTCCACCTGGTGGACATGTCACAAATGAGGCAGTTGGTGGGCAGGTTGAATTCTCATTGAATGTTAGCCAGCCAAGCACTTGCATTGTATGGCCGCTGGATATGGCCACATACTTTTCTGGCCTGCCTCAGAAGTTCCTGTAAGCCTGGTTACCTGGTCAAGAAACGATACACATCACCAAATTCTGGACGTGTGCCAAGCATGGAACATGGGTCAAGTGTCCCTGTTGGAGGGCAGAGAGAAGGTCGGTGCCATTGTCACATACAACCATTCCTGGCTCAAGTTGCCTTGGCGTCAACCACCTCTGAGCCTGCCCTGCAGAGCTGACAGGATCTCTTCCCCAGTGTGGCTCCTGTCCCCTAGGCAGACCAACTGAAGGACCGCATGGCATCTTTTAGCCTGACTACTTGCACAGCCCCTAGAATTCTTATGGAGCATTGCTGGTTCAGAGGACAATTCTGCAGAAGAGGCCATAGAGGAAGAGGAAGAGGAGGGGGTGGAGCAGAGAGATGTGGCAGAATCACCACCAGGTTTTTGGAGATGTGGTGCTGGAACAAGCTCCAACTCTGAACCCTGTCCTGCATCCTTCCCAGCTGCCAGAGCAGAGTTACCCAGTGCACCATGAAGAAAAGGTAATGTCCCTGACCAAGACTGCTGGACCAGAGTCAGCGGTAATATGAACCTTGCTGCTGACCGCCCTGTCCAACGAGGCTAAAACAATGCCTTCCGCATGACAGTAGAAAGCTGGAATGGCCTTACATGAAAAAAATTGTTTTTGAACCTGCCACTGTGGTACAGCACATTCCACAAATTCACGAAAGGGGGCAGAGTCTACCAGCTGAAAAGGCAGCAGTTGCAGTGCTAGCAATTTGGCCAAGCTACCACTTAGACGCTAAGCATGTGGATAGCTAGGATAGTATTTTTTATGGTTCAGCAACTGGGGTAGTGAAATTTGCCTGCTGATATCAACTGGTGGTGCAGTGCTAGCAGGTTGGCTGCAAGTACTTGTGGCACCTATTGCTATACCTTCATTCCTCTCAGTGCAGGTTTTTGAGAGGACTGGAGGTATAGTAGGGGTTGAGATCACTGATGAGGAGCAAGGAGAAGTCTGCCTTTTTTATTATGTAGGTCTCTCAGGTGCTGTTGCCAATGGACTGCATGGCAGGTCGTCATATGTCTTGTCATGTGGTGCCCAAGTGTGTGCTGTTCTGCCCATGCTTAATCCGATTTAGACATAGATTGCAAACAGCAATGGTGCGATTTACTACACATGTGTCAAAATATGCCCACACCGAGGAAATTTTGGAAGTCAGTGGGGAGTCAGCAGCGCCCTGCACCTGTGGAGCTCTGTGGTGTGATGCAATAGGGTGGCTGCCCTTGAGCTGGCCCTGGAGGACATCCTGCCTCATTGGAGTTGTGCCTCCTACCTTTCGTCCTCTCTTCTCTCAGGCACCCAAGTACAGTCAGTGACCTCGTCATCCCCCCTTCCTCATCACTGGAGCAAACTTGGCACTGGCAGTAAGCTGCAGCTGGGGGAAAATGATTGCTAGTTTCTTGTCCTTCTGTGGCACCCCCCCTCTCTAGGCTCACGTTACTCCCTTCCTCAACCTGGGAACCAACATTGGAGCCTTCAAATTGCTAGGCATCCTCCATCAGCATGTAACCGACACTATGGTCGAATACTTCTGGTGACTCCTCCATGCATGATGGTGGGGCTACGGAAGGAGTAACTGTGGACAAGGAGTCGGTGGAATAGGCCTCTTTGGCAGCTGCGTTGGAAAGCAAACTAGTATGAGCCTGGGTGACAGAGGTTGAGGAGGATGAGGACGGCTTAGTAATCAACTCCACCAACTCTTCTGCATGTTTTGGCTCAATAGCACGGCCAGCAGCAGAAAAAAGGACAAGCGTGACGCGCCTGCAGAGGATGCACCATGTCCTTGACTACGATTTTTCACTGTAGACACAGAGGCTGCTTGCCCTCTTTTAGTGGCCTGTGAGGGTCTGCCTCTCCTTGGTGGCCTTCCGGACATGATGGGGATTTTTTTTTTCACACCACACTACACTGTATTGTATACTGTGTACACCCCTGCACTGTATTTAATACTGTACACCGGCTGCACAGTATTATATACTGTGTACACTGCCTGAAGTGTTATAGAAACTGTACACACTGTATTATATACTGTGTACATTGCCTGCACTGTATTATGTACTTTACATTGGCTACACTCTATTATATGCTGTTTGCACCACCTGAAGTGTTTTAGAAACTGTACATACTGTATTATATACTGTGTACACCGCCTGCACTGTATTATGTACTGTACACCGGCTGCACTGTATTATATGCTGTGTACACTGCTTGAAGTGTATTAGAAACTGTACACACTGTATTATATACTGTGTACACCACCTGCACTGTATTATATACTGTACACCGGCTGCACTGTATTATATGCTGTGTACACCACCTGAAGTGTATTAGAAACTGTACACCGCCGTACTATATACTGTGTACACTGCCTGCACTGTATTATGTAATGTACATCGGCTGCACTGTATTATATGTTGTGTACACTGCCTGAAGTATATTCAAAACTGTACACACTGTATTGTTTTCTGTATACACGGTCTGCACTGTATTATGTACTGTACACCGCCTGTACTGTATTATATAATTTACACCGACTGCACTTTATTATATGCTGTGTACACCGGCTGCAATGTATTATATACTGTACACCGTCAAATGCACATATATATATGAAAAAAACTGCCTGCAAGCCACTAACTGCCTAATCTAGCTCTGGTTACCCCTAGCTCCGTCCACTCAAACACACTATATACGGCTGCTGTGTAAGCAGCCTTATAAAGCATGGGGCGTAGATTTAGCCCCCTGACTGCTTGGATAATTTTTAAATCGCCACAAGATGGAGATGTTAGCCTTGTGGGTTTATCTAATATTCACTTTCACATTTACTTTTACTACAGGAATTGATAAAGTTAATGGATCTAATAAGTATAGTGTTTAGATGCCTTTTTTATTATAGTCCGGAATGAAGAGATGTTATTTACTGATCATGTTATTTCTTGTTATTAATGAGTATACCATTGAAAATCCCCTTCCCCCCCCCCCCCCTACGGTGCGGCTTTGTACACAGTAGCTCGGCTTCAAGGATTGTTGATCCGTTGCTGTGACAACGGCGCGCTTATAAACGGAATGACTGGCACCGGACTCCTCATCCCTTTGATAAAGTCACGTGCTGTGACGCAACGCGTCAGGGTAGGAGGAGTCAGGTGCCGACGCTTCTCGGGGACGGCCGAACCCGGAAGCTTTGCTTACATCTACTGTTTACTGCGTATTTTAATGTAAGTTGCTACGTTTTTTTCCAATAAATGTGTTTGTAATACTGCACCATGAGACCTCTCCTTTGTTCTTGATTAACCGCTGGGACCGCTGAGAGAGCTGGGAGCTGTGGGATGAGAGACAGACTCATTTGATGCTGAAAGACACGCTGCAGGAAATACATCCTCTCCTAGTTATTATCCACCCGCTCTACTTGGCCCATTGGGGGCCGCTGCTGGAGGTGAGAGGCTGGGGGAAACACCTGGGAGATGCACTAGAACGTGCATAGAAGAAAAATTACCAGTCACTGCACACTCTTTTTGCACTGTGTTTAAAGACTTTGTTGTGGAAATCACCTATCACCACTGCACCTTTTGTATGGACTACATTGCACTATTGTCACCGTTTGGGACAGCATCTCTGTGGTGGGATTAGCTGTCCTATTATTAACAAACTATTTTCTATTCATCATAAGTACTGATTTATTTATTTATCTATTCATTTATTTATTTACTAAGTAATTTATGGTATAATTGGAATTTTCACCTGGGTATTTATTATATATGGCATATTTTTTGCTGAACATATGAATTTTTTTGCACTATTTGCCACTTAAATATTTTTACACGCAAGCTCACGTTTAAGAGCCACTTACTTAATTTGCCAACATTAGTATTTATTTTATCTCCAGTGATTATTTGTGAGGTATTGATTTATCACTTATATATGATTTTTTTGGTTGTGAGTATCTTATTTGTGAAGTCAGCTTTTCATATTCACAGATTCACACGGGAAATTAATTTTTTTCACTTGATGAGGGGTGATCAGTATATTTCATCTAGCACTGAAACTGTATTTATTTTTTTTTAATATTTTTATAATTTTTTTTTTTTTTCATACTTCAGAACTGTATCTCCATATTTTTATCCACTCGTGGATGGTGACATTTATTGTCAAGCTACTGGATATAATTTCCTGACATTTATTGTAGAAGGTGGGATTTGCTCTGCCCATTGCACCTTATCTTTATTGTTTTTTACTGATTGATGGAATAGCGCCACATATCTTTAATTTAATTTATTTTTTGGGGTGTTGAGTGGACCTATCTATGTTGGCGGCTCTCCATCGGGTATTTTACCGTCAGTTTCAAAATTCCCTTACTCAGATTGTGGTTTTGCGCACTAGTTCTTACTTATTCTAGTTTTATTTACTCTCTACCCTACTAGTGCTGCATACCATGGAAGTTTTTCAGTTTCTAGATAATAGAACTTTGGATATAGATACAGTGTTTACTAAACAGGATATCAACCAGACAGGAAATGTTGAAAGTGGGTTTAGGAAGATAGGACATTTGATGGAGAAGAAAATTAATGCATGGTGGGATATAGTAACCCACGAAAAATACATTAAGGAGAAGATAGTACCCAGGAGACTTCGTTGGGATGTACCTATTAATGATGGTCTGGTAGATAAGGAATCTACAGATGAATGGTTCCACTTCTTCAATGAGAAGGGTTTGGAGTTACTGGAATTCCTGAGGAAAAGGAAACAAAAGAAAATCAGACTCCTTAATAAAACCATTGAGGAAATTAAAACCACTTTGGAACCTTCCAAAGAATTACCAGAATTTAAGACATTGTCCAAACAACTGAATCACGATATGGAATTGAAAGATAAGGAAACAGCTACACGAAAGAGGAAAAAATACCAGAGAGATATAAAAGATTTCAATGATGATCTGGTGTTCAAGTGGCAGAATAAAATTGAAGAGGCTATTATAAATTCAAATAATAGCACCCCAGTCAAAGAAGTAAAAGTGTTAGAGAAGATAAATGAAAGGAATAATGATGAGCCTCGGCCCATTAGTGGCATTCAGGGCAACTATAACACTTATAACACCCCCCAACAGAAACAAAGATGGAAAGGTAATAATTGGAATAAACCATTCTGGAAAAACAATGGAAATCCGAATAATTACCAAGGAAGGTTCTACCATCAGTCTCCAAGGGATAGAAGATCCCCCTATCGGAGATGGCAAAACTATGAGAATAATGGCGACAGAAGTAATTATCATCTAAACAGAGTAAGAAGAGAAGAAAGACCTTTGAGGAACGAGAGAGATGAAAGGAGAAGAAGGGACTCTCCTCCACGCTTTGATCATTATGCTGTACCTACATACAATAGATATGAACAACTACAGGGGCACGATGATGGAGGGAGATCACCCTGGTATCAGAAACAACGACAAGCGGAAAGACAGGAACGAGAGAGGACGCCATATCGTTTTTTAGATCAACGCCATCGAGCATCTCCGAGACGTCATTATCACGAGGATCCCCCAAGGAGACAGTACAGGCGTACCCCGGATCCCAGCCCGGACAGGAGAACAAGGAGGAGAGAAGACAGGAGACAGGAAGGACAGAGGGATCAAGACAGGGGAGAATATCAAAGAAACACCCCAAGAAGATCTGTCGAAAAAAAGAAAGGAAAAAACGAAAAACGAGAAGAGGATGCCGAGCAGGAATCAAGGAGCAAAAGAAAAAGAGAACAATAGGGGAGGGCATTATTAACATCAGTGGGGTAGAACTTACCCCAGAGGAAATTAAAGTACTGGATAAGGGATTAAAATTTGCCCCAAAGAAGAATTTGAATAACATCAACAAGTTCATCAGAAGCCTGAGCATAAAAAAATACATGATCAGTAATCCATTGGAAAGAAGAAAAAGTATACCAGATAATAATGAAATTGTATTCAGCAATTTAAAGAATAAATCCCTTTTTAATCCACCTACTGGTAAAGATGGACACATTGAAGTTTTTAAAAAAATGGTTTTAAAAGATCTACAAGAATTAAAAGTGAAAAACGTGCAGGATCCAAGAAGTATAAAGAATGGTATAAAAAAATTGGAAACGCGAAAAGATATTGTAATTCGACAGGCCGATAAAGGAGGAGCAATTGTCATCCAATCCAAGGATGACTATTATGAGGAGCTGAATAGACAGGTGAATGATAAAGATACCTATCGTTTACTATTAAGTAATCCAACATCTAGCCTGAAAAAAGAATTGGCAAAAGTCATTCAAAAAGGGATTAACAAGGGCCTCTTAAATAAAAAAGAGGCTCTCTACCTACAACCAAAAACTTGCAAGATACCCGTAATTTATACGGTGCCGAAGATCCACAAGGATAAGGATAAACCCCCAGGACGACCTATAGTGAATGGGATCAATTCAGTAAGTGCAAGAATAGGCGAATACATTGACTGGTTTCTACAGCCAGTGGTGAAGATGACTAGATCATACTTGAGAGACACTAAGCACCTTATTCAACTCCTCAATGATGTGACCTTGAGTGATGGACCCATATATTTGGCAACATCCGATGTCTCGTCCTTATATACGATTATTAATCATGATGAAGCTTTACAGGCAACCAAATGGGCCCTAAGGAAATTTAGCAGTTTAAAATGCAAACAAAGAAGATTCCTACTAGACTGTCTAAAATTTAGTCTGGAATCCAGCTATTTCTGGCATGATAAGAACTATTACAAACAAATACGGGGAATTGCAATGGGTGCTAAATTTGCACCTAGCGTGGCTAACCTATACATGTCGGAGTGGGAGGAAGAAGTATTATATAAGAATCGACCGCACCAGTTGTTAGTATATAAACGTTTCATTGATGACATCTTTATTATCTGGAAGGGAGACAAAGAAAGCCTTAGTGATTTTTGTTTTTATTTGAATAATAATAATAAAAATATAAAACTGTCCTGGGAGATCAATAATGAGAAAATCAATTTTCTTGATCTCGAAATTAAAAAAGAAGGAATGAAATTATGTACTCAAACTTATTTCAAAGCAGTGGATAGAAATAGTTACTTGCCTTTGGACAGTTGTCACCACTCACTATGGTTGAATAACATACCTAAGGGACAACTGGTGAGACTAAGGCGAAATTGTACTAAAAAAGAAGCTTTTTTGGAACAGGCTAAAATGGTTGGAGAGAGGTTTATCCAGAAAGGATATGATGCTAAATTCATCGAAGAAAAAATTATTGATGTAACACATCTGGAGAGAGATAAACTAATACAAGATGGAGAAAAAAACCTTATCCAAGAGGACAATGTACCCATTATTATGGATTATAACATGCAATACAAACAAATTGAAAAAATTATTAAGAAATACTGGGACATTGTCAAGACAGATCGCCACCTGGGCCCCATTTTATCAAAAACACCTAAATTTATATATAGGAGGGCCCCAACATTGCGGGATCGTTTAGCAAAAAATGTTTTAGATCCACCCCAGAAGAAAAAATTCTCCTTCTTTGAGGGAAAGGGGTTTTATCCATGCAAAAATTGCTATGCTTGTAGACACACAAAAGAGAATAAAAAGAAAAAATCAAGTTTCACATCTACGGTTACTACACAGAATTATGAAATAGAGGATTTTATTTCATGCAGGAGTGAGGGAGTTGTATATCTTCTGGAGTGCCCCTGTCATATCCAATATTTGGCAGAACAAAGAGGCCACTATGGATTAGACTGAAAGAACATGTGCAAAATATCAAGAAGAAATTTGACAAGCACAGCCTATCACGACACTATGTAGAATATCACAATAGTGACCCCTCATCACTGAAAATATGTGGAATTGAAAAGTATAAACCTCATTGGAGGGGAGATAATAAGATTATTAAAATTAGCCAGGCTGAATCCAGATGGTTTTATGAATTACAGACTTTATTCCCCCTAGGACATAACGTGGAATTCGATTTAAATTGTTTTATTTCCAATTTTTAGTGTCCTGTTTTAGTATATTATGTTTTAGACGTATCCTTCTCCTCCCCCTCCCCCCCCTCCCCCTTCCCTCCCCCCCCTCCCCTCCCCCTCCCCCCTCCCCCTTCCCCCCCACCCCACAACCCCCCCTCCCTCCTCCCCCTCCAGTACAGGTAGATTAATTCCTACGATCATATATATCAGCATGTTTACCTTTTTCCCACACATGTAGATATTTATTATAGGTATTGGAGTTAGATACATTCCTCCTTTTTCATTTTATTATTTAAATATTTTTCTCACATTTTTATGATAATTTTAAATGAATTTTATGCATCTGTACTCAATTAGCTGGTCGGCTGTGTATTCTTTTGTTGTATTGACATAGTGACCAGCGCTGGTATTGGAATACTATTTTATTCTATGATGTCTGAGAAATTGGAATGGACTGCTTGGATAATTTTTTAATCGCCACAAGATGGCGATGTTAGCCTTGTGAGTTTATCTAATATTCACTTTCACATTTACTTTTACTACAGGAATTGATAAAGTTAATGGATCTAATAAGTATAGTGTTTAGATGCCTTTTTTATTATAGTCCGGAATGAAGAGATGTTATTTACTGATCATGTTATTTCTTGTTATTAATGAGTATACCATTGAAAATCCCCAACCCCCCCGCCCCTACGGTGCGGCTTTGTACACAGTAGCTCGGCTTCAAGGATTGTTGATCCGTTGCTGTGACAACGGCGCGCTTATAAACGGAATGACTGGCACCGGACTCCTCATCCCTTTGATAAAGTCATGTGCTCCTGACGCAACGCGTCAGGGTAGGAGGAGTCAGGTGCCGACGCTTCTCGGGGACGGCCGAACCCGGAAGCTTTGCTTACATCTACTGTTTACTGCGTATTTTAATGTAAGTTGCTACGTTTTTTTCCAATAAATGTGTTTGTAATACTGCACCATGAGACCTCTCCTTTGTTCTTGATTAACCGCTGGGACCGCTGAGAGAGCTGGGAGCTGTGGGATGAGAGACAGACTCATTTGATGCTGAAAGACACGCTGCAGGAAATACATCCTCTCCTAGTTATTATCCACCCGCTCTACTTGGCCCATTGGGGGCCGCTGCTGGAGGTGAGAGGCTGGGGGAAACACCTGGGAGATGCACTAGAACGTGTATAGAAGAAAAATTACCAGTCACTGCACACTCTTTTTGCACTGTGTTTAAAGACTTTGTTGTGGAAATCACCTATCACCACTGCACCTTTTGTATGGACTACATTGCACTATTGTCACCGTTTGGGACAGCATCTCTGTGGTGGGATTAGCTGTCCTATTATTAACAAACTATTTTCTATTCATCATAAGTACTGATTTATTTATTTATCTATTCATTTATTTATTTACTAAGTAATTTATGGTATAATTGGAATTTTCACCTGGGTATTTATTATATATGGCATATTTTTTGCTGAACATATGAATTTTTTTGCACTATTTGCCACTTAAATATTTTTACACGCAAGCTCACGTTTAAGAGCCACTTTCTTAATTTGCCAACATTAGTATTTATTTTATCTCCAGTGATTATTTGTGAGGTATTGATTTATCACTTATATATGATTTTTTTGGTTGTGAGTATCTTATTTGTGAAGTCAGCTTTTCATATTCACAGATTCACACGGGAAATTAATTTTTTTCACTTGATGAGGGGTGATCAGTATATTTCATCTAGCACTGAAACTGTATTTATTATTTTTTAATATTTTTATAATTTTTTTTTTTCATACTTCAGAACTGTATCTCCATATTTTTATCCACTCGTGGATGGTGACATTTATTGTCAAGCTACTGGATATAATTTCCTGACATTTATTGTAGAAGGTGGGATTTGCTCTGCCCATTGCACCTTATCTTTATTGTTTTTTACTGATTGATGGAATAGCGCCACATATCTTTAATTTAATTTATTTTTTGGGGTGTTAAGTGGACCTATCTATGTTGGCGGCTCTCCATCGGGTATTTTACCGTCAGTTTCAAAATTCCCTTACTCAGATTGTGGTTTTGCGCAATAGTTCTTACTTATTCCATTGTCAGGCACTACCTCCACCCAGCAATGTACAACTCCTTGGGTTTCTGGGGACTGAAAACCATCCCTTAAAGACTGCTGCGAGTTATCCTCCACATCAATGCTGACACAATCCTCCTCCTTTTCTTCCTGTGTGTTTGGCAGCACCTCAGGAATGCTATTTGCATAAAGGGGGCCTTGAGAGGAAAGGAAGTCCTCCACTTCCTCCTGCTGTTCTGCCTCAAGTGCCCTGTCCATGATTCCACGTGCTCCAGCAGGAAGACTAGAGGGACAGTGTCACTGATGCATGCATTGTTGCTGCTCACCATCCTTGTGGCCTCCTCAAATGGTGACAGGACAGTGCATCCTTAATCAGTAGCCACTGGCGTGGCGAAAATTAGCCAAGCTCCCCTGAGCTTGTCCTGGTGCCATACTCACACAGGTACTCATTTATGGCCCTCTGCTGTGTGTGCAGCCACTGCAGCATTGCCAATGTTGAGTTCCACCTGGTGGACATGTCACAAATGAGGCAGTTGGTGGGCAGGTTGAATTCTCATTGAATGTTAGCCAGCCAAGCACTTGCATTGTATGGCCGCTGGATATGGCCACATACTTTTCTGGCCTGCCTCAGAAGTTCCTGTAAGCCTGGTTACCTGGTCAAGAAACGATACACATCACCAAATTCTGGACGTGTGCCAAGCATGGAACATGGGTCAAGTGTCCCTGTTGGAGGGCAGAGAGAAGGTCGGTGCCATTGTCACATACAACCATTCCTGGCTCAAGTTGCCTTGGCGTCAACCACCTCTGAGCCTGCCCTGCAGAGCTGACAGGATCTCTTCCCCAGTGTGGCTCCTGTCCCCTAGGCAGACCAACTAAAGGACCGCATGGCATCTTTTAGCCTGACTACTTGCACAGCCCCTAGAATTCTTATGGAGCATTGCTGGTTCAGAGGACAATTCTGCAGAAGAGGCCATAGAGGAAGAGGAAGAGGAGGGGGTGGAGCAGAGAGATGTGGCAGAATCACCACCAGGTTTTTGGAGATGTGGTGCTGGAACAAGCTCCAACTCTGAACCCTGTCCTGCATCCTTCCCAGCTGCCAGAGCAGAGTTACCCAGTGCACCATAAAGAAAAGGTAATGTCCCTGACCAAGACTGCTGGACCAGAGTCAGCGGTAATATGAACCTTGCTGCTGACCGCCCTGTCCAACGGGGCTAAAACAATGCCTTCCGCATGACAGTAGAAAGCTGGAATGGCCTTACGTGAAAAAAATTGTTTTTGAACCTGCCACTGTGGTACAGCACATTCCACAAATTCACGAAAGGGGGCAGAGTCTACCAGCTGAAAAGGCAGCAGTTGCAGTGCTAGCAATTTGGCCAAGCTACCACTTAGACGCTAAGCATGTGGATAGCTAGGATAGTATTTTTTATGGTTCAGCAACTGGGGTAGTGAAATTTGCCTGCTGATATCAACTGGTGGTGCAGTGCTAGCAGGTTGGCTGCAAGTACTTGTGGCACCTATTGCTATACCTTCATTCCTCTCAGTGCAGGTTTTTGAGAGGACTGGAGGTATAGTAGGGGTTGAGATCACTGATGAGGAGCAAGGAGAAGTCTGCCTTTTTTATTATGTAGGTCTCTCAGGTGCTGTTGCCAATGGACTGCATGGCAGGTCGTCATATGTCTTGTCATGTGGTGCCCAAGTGTGTGCTGTTCTGCCCATGCTTAATCCGATTTAGACATAGATTGCAAACAGCAATGGTGCGATTTACTACACATGTGTCAAAATATGCCCACACCGAGGAAATTTTGGAAGTCAGTGGGGAGTCAGCAGCGCCCTGCACCTGTGGAGCTCTGTGGTGTGATGCAATAGGGTGGCTGCCCTTGAGCTGGCCCTGGAGGACATCCTGCCTCATTGGAGTTGTGCCTCCTACCTTTCGTCCTCTCTTCTCTCAGGCACCCAAGTACAGTCAGTGACCTCGTCATCCCCCCTTCCTCATCACTGGAGCAAACTTGGCACTGGCAGTAAGCTGCAGCTGGGGGAAAATGATTGCTAGTTTCTTGTCCTTCTGTGGCACCCCCCCTCTCTAGGCTCACGTTACTGCCTTCCTCAACCTGGGAACCAACATTGGAGCCTTCAAATTGCTAGGCATCCTCCATCAGCATGTAACCGACACTATGGTCGAGTACTTCTGGTGACTCCTCCATGCATGATGGTGGGGCTACGGAAGGAGTAACTGTGGACAAGGAGTCGGTGGAATAGGCCTCTTTGGCAGCTGCGTTGGAAAGCAAACTAGTATGAGCCTGGGTGACAGAGGTTGAGGAGGATGAGGACGGCTTAGTAATCAACTCCACCAACTCTTCTGCATGTTTTGGCTCAATAGCACGGCCAGCAGCAGAAAAAAGGACAAGCGTGACACGCCTGCAGAGGATGCACCATGTCCTTGACTACGATTTTTCACTGTAGACACAGAGGCTGCTTGCCCTCTTTTAGTGGCCTGTGAGGGTCTGCCTCTCCTTGGTGGCCTTCCGGACATGATGGGGATTTTTTTTTTCACACCACACTACACTGTATTGTATACTGTGTACACCCCTGCACTGTATTTAATACTGTACACCGGCTGCACAGTATTATATACTGTGTACACTGCCTGAAGTGTTATAGAAACTGTACACACTGTATTATATACTGTGTACATTGCCTGCACTGTATTATGTACTTTACATTGGCTACACTCTATTATATGCTGTTTGCACCACCTGAAGTGTTTTAGAAACTGTACATACTGTATTATATACTGTGTACACCGCCTGCACTGTATTATGTACTGTACACCGGCTGCACTGTATTATATGCTGTGTACACTGCTTGAAGTGTATTAGAAACTGTACACACTGTATTATATACTGTGTACACCATCTGCACTGTATTATATACTGTACACCGGCTGCACTGTATTATATGCTGTGTACACCACCTGAAGTGTATTAGAAACTGTACACCGCCGTACTATATACTGTGTACACTGCCTGCACTGTATTATGTAATGTACATCGGCTGCACTGTATTATATGTTGTGTACACTGCCTGAAGTATATTCAAAACTGTACACACTGTATTATTTTCTGTATACACGGTCTGCACTGTATTATGTACTGTACACCGCCTGTACTGTATTATATAATTTACACCGACTGCACTGTATTATATGCTGTGTACACCGGCTGCAATGTATTATATACTGTACACCGTCAAATGCACATATATATATGAAAAAAACTGCCTGCAAGCCACTAACTGCCTAATCTAGCTCTGGTTACCCCTAGCTCCTTCCACTCAAACACACTATATACGGCCGCTGTGTAAGCAGCCTTATAAAGTATGGGGCGTAGATTTAGCCCCCTGAGCCATGATTGGGCAAAGGCACCCTGCCTTTGCCCAATCATGGCTCTCGCAGCATAGTGCGCAGTGATTGGCCAAAGCATACAGGTCAGGTGCGTGCTTTGGCCAATCATCAGACATCAATGCACTGCGATCTCGCAGTGCATTATGTGGTGTTCCGCGGTGCTCAAATTCGCCACAAACACCCCATAATGTTTGGTATTTGGCGAACAGGCGAACACCCGATGTTCGAGTCGAACTTATGTTCAACTCGAACATCGGGCCAATTCCTACTGTGTACCAGTATAATGCAGGCAATGGCTAATGGTCATTGGTCAACACAGTCTTGGGACAACACTGACCAATGAGAGTCTCTTCTTCTGTATCAAGAAACAAGAAGAAAGCCTCATTGGTTTAATTTGTGCTTTGGAGCACACAGCTGTTGCTCATAAGTATTTTATACTGTATTATATACTGTACACCGGCTGCACTGTATTATATGCTGTGTACACCACCTGAAGTGTATTAGAAACTGTACACCGCCGTACTATATACTGTGTACACTGCCTGCACTGTATTATGTAATGTACACCGGCTGCACTGTATTATGTGTTGTGTACACTGCCTGAAGTATATTCGAAACTGTACACACTGTATTATTTACTGTATACACGGCCTGCACTGTATTATGTACTGTACACTGGCTGCACTGTATTATATGCTGTTTACACCGCTTGAAGTGTATTAGAAACTGTACACACTGTATTATATACTGTGTACACCACCAGCACTGTATTATATACTGTACACCGGCTGCACTGTATTATATGCTGTGTACACCACCTGAAGAGTATTAGAAACATTACACCGCCATACTATATACTGTGTACACTGCCTGCACTGTATTATATAATTTACACCGACTGCACTGTATTATATGCTGTGTACACCAGCTGCAATGTATTATATACTGTACACCGTCAAATGCACATATATATATATATATATATATATATATATATATGAAAAAAACTGCCTGCAAGCCACTAACTGCCTAATCTAGCTCTGGTTACCCCTAGCTCCGTTCACTCCAACACACTATATACGGCCGCTGTGTAAGCAGCCTTATAAAGTGTGGGGCGTAGATTTAGCCCCCTGAGCCATGATTGGGCAAATGCTGCCCTGCCTTTGCCCAATCATGGCTCTCGCAGCATCGTGCGCAGTGATTGGCCAAAGCATGCAGGGCAGGTGCATGCTTTGGCCAATCATCAGACATCAATGCACTGTGATCTCGTAGTGCATTATGTGGCGTTCCGCGGTGCTCAAATTCGCCACAAACACCCCATAATGTTTGGTATTTGGCGAACAGGCGAACACTCGATGTTCGAGTCGAACTTACGTTCAACTCGAATATCGGGCCAATTCCTACTGTGTACCAGACAGTATAATGCAGGCAATGGCTAATGGTCATTGGTCAACACAGTCTTGGGACAACACTGACCAATGAGAGTCTCTTCTTCTGTATCAAGAAACAAGAAGAAACCCTCATTGGTTTAATTTGTGCTTTGGAGCACACAGCTGTTGCTCATAAGTGTATGGTAACAAACTGCACACAAAGGGCAGCTTTGCCTGTGTCAGAAACAAGTATTTTTCATGTTAGCATTCCACTTTTACCTATTCCTCCAAGCCTGTGGATTAATCCATAATCAGGATAAGCAGCAAATGGGGTTATTTGCTGAGCTACCTGAGAGTAGGGTGCTTTGTACTCCATCTTGCATGAGGCAAAGACTTTTGCATGGTTATTGAGTGTGCAAATGGTAAAACACCCCCTTCAAGCTGCACCAGATTTCCTCCTCATCAATGCCAGAACCATTTACCTCCTCTTCACCTCCAGCACCCTAACATTCTTTCCCCTCACTTCCCATACACCAACCCTCCAAATGCCCATATTTAGCATGTATTTCCTGCTGCCTCTGCCTCACAGGGATGGAGGCAGTAAGCAAAGAATCCTGCTGGCCCTGAGACAGCAGTAAGTCCTTCTCTTGCGGTTGAGCCTCCATTGCCCAACCTCTGTTGAAGTCATGTGACGTGACGTTACGCATCAGGATTTGAGCACGGGAACTGTCACAGACTGACGTTAGGACACAAGCTCGACGCTCGTGGATGTTTTTTACTATAGCCTTCTGGTAAATGTAAGTGTACCATGTTGTTTTTAGCCTAATAAACTGATTTATATACGGGATCACGCTATGTGCACTCTCTTCCAACACTCCACATATATTCATCCCATTGTGACGAGCATTGAGGAAACGGGGACGGTTTGAAGACACCCTTTTGAGGTATACGAACTCAGCGTTCGTTGGATTGACACCCACACTCATTTTACAAAAGTGAGTGCATCCCCCTTTGGTGTCCTGTCCCCTTTTTCCACTGTGGCTGCCACGGAGTTATACAATATACTGTCTGCTTATGTTTTTTATATACCATCCTGCACACCCACCACCCGAATCACCTGAACTACTGGATGGGACCCTTGCCTGCTGGTGATTTGTTACTGGGTTACAAGCTGTTGTCTTGCAGCAGTAAGGTGAGCTGCTTGTGAGCACAGAGGTGTCCCCACTGAAGACCTTTTTACCTTCCCTATGGCTTGTGGACTTGCCTTTTTGGAACTGATGACTCATTGTTGGAGCACTTTGTACTACAAGGTGGTGGGACTGTTCACCATTTATTTATTTTCTTGGAGTCACTAATAAGAATTTGCTGAGTTACCACATATGTGCTAGTATGATACTAGCCCTTTTGCACTGAGATTTTTTTTTTTCATTTGTTTCAGTATTTACAATATTTTTTATGTGCTAGTATGATACTAGCCCTCATGCACATGGACTTTGTTTGATTTATATATTTTTTTATGTGCTAGTATGATACTAGCCCTCATGCACATGGACTTTTTTTGATTTATGTATTTTTATTTGGTTCAATTATTATTATTTTTTTTTGTACCCACACTGTATTTAAGTATTTGTAAATTAAGTATTTGCTGAGTTACCACATATGTGCTAGTATGATACTAGCCCTTTTGCACTGAGATTTTTCTTTTCTTCTGTTTCAGTATTTACAATATTTGTATGTGCTAGTATGATACTAGCCCTTATGCTCATTATACCTTTATATTTTGTATAATTTTTTCATTTTTCATTCACCTCTCTATACATTTGAGCTAGCCCCTTCCCCTTCTTCTTCCTTCCCTCCTTCCCCTTTTATCACAGCGCAATCACCACTTACTTTATTCACACCACTTTTGTCTGTTTGGATCAGCCATTTAGGTGTTGCAATAGTGCCCCTTAGCATAGGTATTTCTGACAGCGCAGGAGTTTCTTCATTATTTATCCATTGCCCAACCTATTACATTATGAAGTGTGTGCTCCATCTGGAACACCAGAAGGATCGTTGATCCATCTGGTGGCCTCTTCCAAAGATGACAAGATATTGCATGGGTCATAAATAGGGAGCCACAGATGTTCTGATGGTCTGGTTGGGTGGTGCTAAATCTGGGCCATTGCAAAGTTTATTCACAATGGGTGTATCACTGCATTTCAGTCAGGTAAACACTTCCTGGATATGACTACCTAAAATGGCCACATTTTTTTTGGCCAAGCCAATGTATGTGTGTAAACTTTTTCTGCATCAGGTGGTGCCATTGTCACAGAAGGCATGGACTAGCACAAACTGGATTCAATTCAACTTCCTTTAAGTCTACCTGTCCCTGAAGAGCTTCTATGATCTCTGGCCCAGAGAGACTCCTGTCACTCAGGCATACCCGCTGCCAAGCAATATGGCAGCATTTTGCTTGGAATATTAAGGGGTCTAGGGCACTTGTGGGGGATTGGTAGCTCTTAGGAGTAATTGTCTGAGGCTATTGAGAAGGGGAGAGAGGGGTGACTTTCACCATCATCAAGGTTTATCAAGGTAGCACCACTAGCTCCAGTAGTAGACATTAGCATTTCACATGCTGGTGGAGGGTCGGTGATGCCTTCTGATCAAAAAATGGCTGGTCATAAGGGTGATTGGGGGATGAGGGTGCTTGAGATACTAATCCTGAGGGTGATTAGGGGCCTTTTTTTCTACTCCAGCAACTCTTATAGAGACACCTGCCTGCTCAAGAATGTTCAAGAATGCTGCTGACTTAAGTAGGGTTCAAGCCTACACTTACTTACTTCAAGCCCTACTTCATGTTGACCTTCTTTCCTGTTTGAAGCACCAAAAGATAAGCCTTCAAACCCCTTGTCAGACTTCCTACACTATTGTTTGAGACAAATGTTGCAGAACACGCAGATGGAGAATATTGTGAAGGAGTGTGGACAGGGCTGGGCCAAGTGGTAAGCAAAAAAGACAGCAAACTTGTGTTTTTCAGCAGGAGTGGAGGAGCAAAAAAATGGCAGAGTAAAAACTATGCTACTCAACTAAATAATAGCATACAGAATAAGAGACCACACTTTGACCACACCCTCTGACACACCAAGGCTTAATAAAAAGATGTTCGGGTGACACCGTAAGCAAAGCAGCAATAACGGCAGCAACAGTAAACGGTTACAAATGAAGGCAAAATTATAAATTACACTGATAACCATTTGTAAACCTAGTATTACTAACCAATATCACCAGATACCTAAATCTTATTTTAAAGGGGCAAAATCCACGCTTAGGTCCAGAAAGATAGGGGAGCCCTAAATATTGGTTAAGCTGGCCATACATGGATCAGATTAAGCCAGTTAAGCAGGGACTGGATGAATTTCAATACATGCACAATACATGTACAGTACATGTACAGTATGAGCAAAGTGGTTTTACCGAAGTTCATCTACCAATCTACTTCTGTACAACAGCCCTGTTGGGTTTTTGCCAGCATTGATTGGTGTTTTCTTATAATGGGAAAGTCTCCCCCTGTGAGAATACAATAGCTCAGCAGGAAGGATGCCCCCATCCACATTGAGAGTGTGGAGAGGGGAATCAAGTCAGTTTTTTTTGTTCAACTCGCTGGTTGAACAAAAAACACTGACTCATGTATGGGCTTCCTTATATAAATTCATAGGCTAAAAATCTCAGTCCCTTTTTAACCCTTTCCACTGGCCAGTAGTATACCTGATATTGCCTAGCATCAGGGCCCAAGATGACGACATTAAAGGGAAGTATTGCAGCAAAAAGGTTTTCACGCTATCAACACGGCTCTGGTGGAATCTAACTACAAAACTTCACCGATATGGTATATGGCCCTGACTAAGATAGCAAAGGTGAGCTCAAAGGCTTCTTTTGATTGTTTCACATGCTGTGGCCAAGTGGACACCATGGTCCTTATTTTGTGGCAATACTTTAAGGTAACTAGGTTTTGGATTAGAATATTTAATCTAATCTGCTCGGTAACAGAGTGAACATTACCAGAATTCCTGTGAGCACTCTTTTTCTGAAGTTATAAAATGATATTCCTAAAAAAACGAACCACTTGATGTCATATATGATTCTGGGTGCATGGATACCAATTGCCCCGTATGGGAACCAGTCAGTTATGTTAAACCAAAATTGACTGGATCATGATTAATGATTATCTTTTATGCACCATCCACAATACCCAAACTAAGATTGATAAGATGTGTCAATCATGGATACGTTATCTGTCATTGGACAAGTACTTAGCTTTAGCTAGGGACCTGGGCTGATTGGGTTATTTTTGGTCTCTATTAGGTGGTTCTGTAAATAAATGGTGGTCGCTTCAGTAAAACAGATATTTAAGTGAGAAAGTGGAGCTCCCATTTTTAGAGTGATGCACTTGATGGCAAGATAACAATCATTTATTGAGAGCCAAGAATAAACAAATCAAGCCAATGCATTTTGGGGAAACTGTTTCACCCTTCTTCATTGCTAGCATACCAACATAAAAACACAAGCATAAAAAAATGTAGTCAGTTTTTGTAATATAATTGTCTCGTGAAAACAAAAAAAGGGAAAAGGCTGGGTTTACACTATTGCGAATTTGAATGCAGGTTTCCCCACTTCCAATTCGCATAGCAGGAGTTTCTTTACCCTTTCCCCACAGAAAATTCAATACACTGTCAATATGGCTGCTCTTTGCCCCCCCCCCCCCCCATAGTGAGGGGGCTAGCTCACCAAAAAGCCCTCTTATTGGTCCTTTAAAGCCTTCTGGCCCTGCATTACATTATGGTTAAAAAAAATCCTGCATGAATCTGAAAATAAGTTTGCCAGAACAACAAATCATGAACCAGCAGGATTGGCATCAAACCCACGGTAATGATGAATCCAAACCTCACCCTTCTTTACGACTATATAATTATTTACATACAGTATATAACCAGTGACTTCCATGGTTACCCAGGCAAACGCTTTCATGGGGAAAAAAAATAGCAAATAAATAAATAACAAAATAGCATATAGAATTGCAACACAAGTCATATCGTAATTGAATGTTATTAAAAATTACCTTACATTTTCAATCTGCAGCTCCGTAATTCTCTGAAAATGTAATGCAATATGGCTACCTGGAGGTGTTCTGTACACAAAATGTGTACAGAACACCCCTCAGAAACATCATTTACTGCTTGTGTGATTGGCTCACCAATTTTCCCAGAAGTCTGCCCTAAGATACAAGTCAGATTTCAGGCATCCCCTGCAACAAAAATTTCATTTTTGGTGAGATACTTTCAATAGGAAATCAAGTCTAAAGGGGTGCAGGTCTGGCAGCTTTTCTCATTAGAGCCCTGCAGGTGCACAGCTGATTGATAATTAAGAAATCACTCCAATTAGACTCACTTGGCACATGGGCACAGAGGAACAAACAGGGATTTCTTCAGAATAACAAAAGGTGGGAATCTGCAACAAAGTTTTTTAAAATTCATTGTACATACAGTAGATTACCCAGAGGGGAATGTTTTTTCTCAAGAAAAGTGGAGTTACGTTTAAAGCGATATTAAAGTCTTGTTTTTTTTTTGGGTTTAAAATAACAAACATGTTATACTTACGTGCTCTGTGCAGTGGTTTTGCACAGAGCAGCCTAGATCCTCCTCTTCTCAGGTCCCTCGTTGGTGCTCCTGGCCCCTCCCTCCTGCCGAGTGTCCCCACAGTAAGCAGCTTGCTATTGGGGCACCCGAGCCGCTGCTCTGTGTGTCCATTCAGCCACTGAGCCACAGCTCAGCCCTGCCCCCTCTCTCTCCTCAGTGCCGTTGGATGACACCAGTGGAAGCCAATGCCCCCTGCTGCTGTCTCAGCCAATGAAGAGGGAGAGACCCGGACAGCCGAGGCTTTCGTGCAACATCGCTGATTTGAGATGGGGCTCAGGTAAATATGAGGGGGCCAAGGGGGGCTGCTGCACATACAAGTTTTAATGCATAGAACGCATTAAGATAAAAAACCTTCTGCCTTTAGAACCACTTTGACCTCCCTGGCGGTAATCCCCAGTGTGGCTCGGGGTGAATTTTCATTACCAAAAGCGGTAACCCCGAGTGACACTCGGGATTGCATGGCAGGATCCAGGCAAAGTTACTAACCTTGTCCCCAGGATCCTGCAATGTCTCCCCGCTGTGTGTGCAAACTGTGTCCTTCGCTCGATCTATCACTGTGCCGGGCTCCGTTCCCTGTGAGCGTCGCAACGCACAGGGATGGATCTCGGCGCCAAATTCAAAAAAGTGAAAAACACATAACACATACAGTACACTGTAATCTTACAGATTACATTATTGTATCAAATAATTTCACATCCCTTTTGTCCCTAATGCTTTATCCAGGGCCCTGAATGCAGTTTTATATTATAAATACTGTTCTTTCTGCCTGGAAACTTGAGAATGTCCATAGCAACCAAAAAATGTCCCTTTACGTCAAAAGCGGTTTTAGACCAGCTAGAAAACAGTGATAGTAAATTAGAATTACTTTCAGAATTGAGCGATAGTGATTCGTGGGGAAATTTGTCATCAGACACTGAAAGTAATGACAACTACAATTCTGCAACTGAGCAAATTTCAGTGTTTTTGATTTGGTTACATTATTGAATACATTTTATTATTATATTATTATTTGTTATAATTATTTATAAGTATTTATTATATTATAATTTATGATTTCGTGTTTCAAACTTTATCAGACCCGGGATGTCTACTAGACTCTTGTTTGGACAGATTTAAGTGAGTTATTCCTAAGAATTACAGGCCTAAAATATAAAAAGCCAAATTTCCATGCAAAACAATGTACCGCTTTCAGCATCAAAAATCTGCCATAATCATACCGCCAGTGAGGTTAACAACCTTTTTATATAGTAGATTCTATTAGAAAAATTAAAAGCAGGTTTTTAGATAGGGCTGCAGTTATAGGGTTCACGGGTCTGGTCATGGATTCAAAAATCAGTACACGGTCTGTAAACTCACTCAGGTTTTGGTCTCAGGGTCTTCATCAGCATACCCATGCAGGTTTCTAGTTTGAAGTTTACAAATATAGCAGGATAACCTGCCATTTTTGCCATAGCTAATCTGTCCACCATGCTGTTGATACTAACAGCATATTATAATTGAGCAGGTCTACCATTGCCAGACACGATCAGCAATAAGTTAAGAAGACAACCCAATCCTGGTGGGCACTATATTGCATACCACACTGTATTGTACACTATTTACTGCACATCGCTTTATTAAATACCCTGAGCTGTGCTGCTCCATTAAGAAAGCAAATTGTCACATATGCACAGATAATTGTAGTCCCTAAAATTTTGACATTAGGGATGAGACTATGGTTCACCTTGGATCCTCATGATTTGCATTCAGCCAAAGCCCTAACTAGAAATTAGGGACAATCCACGAAGCAATGCTTAGACTATTCCTTTGGTTAGTTGAACCACAAAAAAGGAATCGATTATGCAGCCCCTTGCTATAAAGGGTGTGCTCACAGCAGTCATATTGTCAGTGTGTGTTGGAACTGTTAGGGAGTGCTGAAAATTCTGGGTAAAGAGAGTGTATGTAGAGATTGTGATCTAGACTATGGATTGCACTGGTGGGCTACATGCCTTTTGGTCCCCTTGATCTCCCCCCTTCCATGTTCATGATTCTATAGCCTCAACAGTCCCTCTTACAACTTTTTTTTCTGAACCAGGAATAAGCATTCCCAAAATGTATAAACTAGTAACTAGTGGGTACCAAAAGTGCCACAGATTTTACCCTCTTATTCACCATACTTTCAATAAAAGCTAGGCATTCCATTCACCTTGAATAAAATATTGCAAATTCTACAACATTGGAATTCACAGAGCAAGGTATACCAATATGTGTGAATGAAGAATTCACAAAAATAACATACAAATAAATCTCATTCAGATAACATAGATTATTTACTTAAAAGGAGCTTTATAAGGAGCATTAACTTTGATTAACATTCTTCTTAAACTTAAATATTCTACTAATAATTAATGTCCTGCCGCTAGCCAGGAAGTTACAAGTCATTTTCTTTTTAGTACTTATATTAATTAGATTCCACAGGGACTCCATAATAATTACCTATAGTTAACATGCTACATAGACCTAACAACCATTTCATGTCTGTTGTTGAAGGAGAATACACAATATACTACCCAACGTCCTGACACAATCCCATGATTTTGCATGAGACAGGGATACCCAGGAAAGGTCCAAGCAAGTTTGTTCTGTAGTTTTATTCAGCAAGGTAGCAAACAAGAACAGTTTCAACACAAGAGAACAAACAAAACATCTGCTTGTCCAGGCAACTGAGATTAACCAAGCCTACGGGCTGAACAAGAGAAATCAGTAATTTTCCCAATTCACATTAAACAGCTTGGAAGAAATAACATACACTACCAGCTGTAAAGATAATGGATCTGAGGACCCACAAAACTGAGTCGTCAATGGGGTGATGTCCTGAAAGTTCAGAACTCACTATCAAATGTAAAATCCTGTGTGTTTGATCCAACACAGCGGGCCTCCTAAATTCTGTTACAATGAGCCCAGACTGATTAAACATCACTTGGATGGTCTATAAACTTTAAAGGACCTCCATTTTGCCTACCATAACAGAAATATTAAACATTCCTTAGTCTGGTATTTTATGAATGGCTAACTGTATATTGTTAAATCTATTAAAATGACATGTCATACAACCTTTAGCACAGGTTGTAACTGATTTCCATTTAGGGCCAGTTTTCATTGGCATTTGAGAGGTGGTGAGGAGGTGATATTCCACCACCTCACCACATGCTTTAACCCTCAAAATGCCGACCCACCACTCTGCAGCCCCGTGCATTGCAGCCCCATTTCTACATTCAGAGGAGGCACCACCTTCCTAATGACACATGTTGTGTAATTTTTGCCATGAAACAAAAATTGTGGCTGTGGCATGCGTAAAGCCCTGAGCAGCTGCATTCCTTAGTTTACTGTCAGTGGGTGGTTTGGAAGGGGGGATGCGGAAAACCTCAAAAACCATGGCTCAACCATCTGCTTTTTACTGCCCCCACATGAGTGAGCTATTATTGATTTTTGTTCTTTATTATTACCAGGGCTTTTTTTCTCAGAGAATAGGTGCAGGAGCTCAACCTCCTCAATGACCCCCCCCCCGATGTGGTGCACTGTGTCATAGGGTGGGTGTGTCCGAATTGCACAGCGGGCGGGTATTAAAGATGACTGTAAACTTCTCCCCCTTCCTAAGATCATTCCTGTACCCCACCATCTACAACTCACCTCTGCATCCCCACCCACAACTCACTGTCTGCACCCTGGTCCACAACTGACTTCTGCACACCTGTCCGCAAATCAGCTCTGGACCCCTGTCTGAAACTCACTTCCCTACCCGCACCCCCGTCCAAAACTGTTTGCAGCTCACTTCTGCACCCCATCCAAAACTCACCTCTGCACCCCCGTCAATCCCCCTCCACTGCCTTGCTTATGTCTTTGGAAAAAAATCTGGATGGCTTACAGGATGCACCTCTTCCCACTTGCCAGCTGCATCAGTGGGACTATTGGGTGCAGGAGTTGCCATCTAGACACTGGCAGCTCAGCATGTAATGCCTTGCTTCTGCCCATGAACACACAGCGCTAGGCAACTGTCCCTCCCTTGTTCTGGCTCTGAGTGCAATGCCTGGGAGGTTCTGTGAGTGGGTGAGATGTGCTCTGCACTGTCACATATAAACACAGAATTGAGGCTTCTTTGTTTATAAGTAATAGTAGACAGCAGTGAGCACATGGGCGGTGCCAGAGGTGGCAGAACAGAGTTTTGCCACATTTTGGCAGAATAAAAAGTCCTGATTATTACACATTTAAATTCTGCAGCTGTTTAGTGAGTGAATTTAACCATTCACACCAGTCCCTGCCACAAGAGGATCATATTGTAGAATCTTCATTTTACAGCACTAACACATAGAGAAATTTAGGTGGGAGTCTGTTAAAATTACCAGTATGGTCATGGGCTGTTAAAAGAAATCTAAACACAGAAATACGTTAAAACATATACGAGAATGGTGAATAAAACACATTTAGAATACAGCCTGCAAATTTACTAGGATTAATTGAGTCAGGAATGGTTCTTTTGACTGAAGGACTTTAAAACAACTGTGTCACAAACATTACCAACCAGCTTCTCATATTCAATTATACATAACAGTTTATAAATTGTAAGGGGAAAACTTGTGGATGCCTTGAGGCCTACAGCTCCTTTTGACCTATTGGTTCACAAAGTCTTATGTATTTATTGTTTTATATAGAACAGACAAATTCCTTTTCAATTCGTTTTTATTGAACAGTATTGCAAATTACATTGGTTCAGTCATTAAGTCATCATTTGCAGTATAGATATTGCTTTAAATTAACGAGTGCTTTTTAACAACTCAGGCAATTGAGACACAAACAGAGAGGTTATCCTTGTAACTAAAGACACCATATTATACCAAGGTTTAAGTGACTTCAAGAGACTAGATCTTATGTGATCATCAATTTATGTATCTTTTTTTGGGTATTCATAAAGCCAACAGTTCCAGTTGTTATGAATTTTTTTATAGAATCCGCACTGTATGCTAATATCTGTTCATATTGGGCGGAATTTTTTACTTTATTGATAGTATTTGATGCATTCAGGGCTGTATTAGTTTTCCAGAGAGATGCTATAGTCATACAGGCTGCAGTGAAAATTTGGACAATTAGAAAGTGGAATTGTTTTGGAATTTTGTCTAGTTTTTGATTTAAGAGGGCCATCTCAGATGTTGGGGAGATGGAGAGGCCGTGACCTTTGAGATTAGTGAAAATACTCTATTCCAGAAGCTGTGAAGACATCTGATCCTCCAAAATATATGGAATAAGGATCCTATGTCACCACATCCTCTCCAACATTCAGCCTTGGAGTCAGGGAAAATTATTGCTAGCTTAAGAGGGACCAGATAGCTTCTAATTATCATTTTTAGACAGTTATCCCAATGATTGACACACTTTGAAGCCTTAAAAGTTGTTAATCTTGCTTGTTTTCCATTCTAAATAGTTAAAAGTAATGCCTATATCTTTTTCCCATGCCAACATTGGGGCCGTTTTGATACTGTTATCATCGGGTTGTAGATGGGTATATAATCTTGAGATGCCTCCCGTTTTACAGTCAGGTCCATAAAAATTGGGACATCGACACAATTCTAATCTTTTTGGCTCTATACACCACCACAATGGATTTGAAATGAAACGAACAAGATGTGCTTTAACTGCAGACTTTCAGCTTTAATTTGAGGGTATTTACATCCAAATCAGGTGAACAGTGTAGGAATTACAACAGTTTGTATATGTGCCTCCCACTTTTTAAGGGACCAAAAGTAATGGGACAATTGGCTGCTCAGCTGTTCCATGGCCAGGTGTGTGTTATTCCCTCATTATCCCATTTACAAGTAGCAGATAAAAGGTTCAGAGTTCATTTCAAGTGTGCTATTTGCATTTGGAGTCTGTTGCTGTCAACTCTCAATATGAGATCCAAAGTGCTGTCACTATCAGTGAAGCAAGCCATCATTAGGCTAAAAAAAAACAGAACAAACCCATCAGAGTGATAGCAAAAACATTAGGTGTGGCCGAATCAACTGTTTGGAACATCCTTAAAAAGAAAGAACGCACTGGTGAGCTCAGCAACACCAAAAGACCTGGAAGACCACGGAAAATAACTGTGGTGGATGTCTGAAGGATTCTTTCCCTGGTGAAGAAAACACCCTTCACAACAGTTGGCCAGATCAAGAACACTCTCCAGGAGGTAGGTGTATGTGTGTCAAAGTCAACAATCAAGAGAAGACTTCACTAGAGTGAATACAGAGGGTTCACCACAAGATGTAACTATTGGTGAGCCTCAAAAACAGGAAGGCCAGATTAGAGTTTGCCAAACAACATCTAAAAAAGCCTTCACAGTTCTGGAACAACATCCTATGGACAGATGAGACCAAGATCAACTTGTAGCAGAGTTATGGGAAGAGAAGAGTATGGAGAAGGAAAGGAACTACTCATGATCCAAAGCATAACACTTATTTAGTGAAGCATAGTGGTTTTAGTGTCATGGCGTGGGCATGTATGGCTGCCAATGCAACTGGTTCTCTTGTATTTATTGATGATGTGACTGCTGACAAAAGCAGCAGGATGAATTCTGAAGTGTTTCGTGCAATATTGTCTGCTCATATTCAGCAAAATGCTTCAGAATTCATTGGACGGCGCTTCACAGTGCAGATCGACAATGACCCGAAGCATACTGCGAAAGCAACCAAAGGGAAAGAAGTGGAATGTTATTCAATGGCCAAGTCACCTTACCTGAATCCGATTGAGCATGCATTTCACTTGCTCAAGACAAAACTGAAGGGAAAAGGCCCCAAGAACAAGCAGGAACTGAAGATAGTTGCAGTAGAGGCCTGGCAGAGCATCACCAGGGATGAAACCCAGCGTCTAGTGATGTCTATGCGTTCCAGACTTCAGGCTGTAATTGACTACAAGTTGTTCTAATAGCACTGCTTTATGGTAGGTTTCCAAAGCTGGGAGACACACCCCCCGTTATGTTTAGGCTTTACCAGTGTCGAGAATGCAATTTTCGGGATTTTTCCTTGCCAGATAATGCTTTTAAGAAGAACATTAATAATTAATTAATTAATAATTCTGGAAAAAGCTAGTCGGTATTATGATGGGGATCATCCTAAAAGATAAAGGATCTTAGGGAGAACCATCATTTTAAATGCTGCTATACGGCCTAACCAGTTAAGTTCAAACTTTGCAATGTGTAGGGTATCTTGAGAAATTGTTTGTAAGAGCGGCAAAAAGTTTGCTTTGTACATGTTAGCTTAAGGGGACGTCAGGATTATCCCTAAGTAGGGTAAACTACCATGTATCCAGGTGTAGGAAAATTGTTGTTTTAAAGAGTCTAGAAGAAGTCTGGGAATATTTATTGGTAGGACTGTGGACTGTGGTGGTGTTTAGTTTATAATATGAGATTTTATTAAAGTTATTGATAATAGCTTGGACTGCTGTTAAAGAGGATTTTGGATTGGTGAGGGTAATGACGAATAGTCTGATTTTGTGTTGTTGGCCTGCTACTGTAATTCCCTGGACATATGGGATATTTCTAATTGATTCTGCTAGAGGCTCCATTATTAAAGTGCCTTGTACCATTAGAGATCTGGAAAGTGTCAGACAGGGCATTGGATGAATATATATTCGCAGAGGGGATAGAATACAGTGCTGAGATAGCAGACAGAGCGAATACTTTAAGTCCGAATTTGTTCAGGATAGCTTGTAGGTAGCCCCAATGCACCCTATCAAATGCCTTTTTGGCATCAAGAGCAAGGAACGTTGTTGGTGTTTTCCACGATTCTGCAATATGTATCAGATTAAGCATGTGGCGGGTGCCATCTGGGGCCTGCCTACCCTGAACAAATCCCACCTGGTCCATCTTGACCAGGTTTGGAGTAATGATCGCCAGTCTGTTTGCTAATATTTTTGCATAGATCTTAAGATCCGAATTTAGCAATGATATGGGGCAGAAGTTTTGTGGGCAGTCTGGTGTTTTTCCCGTTTTTTCCCACTATTGTAGCTTATAGCATTTCTGAGGGGAAGGAGGTGGTAGATGCTGATAGATTAAATAGCTTATTCATATGAGGCGTTAGTACATCTTGCAAAGTTTTATAATATTCAGCAGTGAATCCATCAGCGCCTGGTGATTTATTATTTGGTATTGATTTTTTGACAGCTAGAATCTCATCTTCTTTAATAGGGGAGTCCAAGATTTCAGGCTCCTCTTTAGATAACTTTGGCAGCGGTACAGAGTCTAAGAAATTAGATATTAGAGATTCAGATGGTTGAGGCGTCGATGGGTCATTGGCTAAGTTGTACAGTTTATTATAGTATTTACGAAAGGCCTCAGCAATATGTTTAGGATGAAATACCTTAGTTTGTGTTTCACGATCTATAATGAAAGGTAGCTTGGATTTAATTTGCCTTTGTCTAAGATAATTGGCTAGAAGTGTTCCTGCTCTGTTGCCCTGTGAATAGTGTAAGGCTTTAAATCTCATCAGGACTCTTTGATGATTTGTTTCTAGTAGGTTTTTAAATTGGTTTCTGTAACTAATTTGCTCCTGTAATTTATCCTCTGCCAAGGTAGATCAGACATAGGTTGAAGTCTACACCTTTTTCCTTTGGCTGCCATTTGTATCAATAGTCCTCTAATAAAGGCTTTGTGGGCACACCAGACAGAGGAATAGGATACGTCTGGTGTGACATTATTAATAAAAAATTCTTGAATTTTTTCCTTTAATTCTTTTTTAGCTGGCGGCCTGAAAAAAAGGTTTACATTATTTTGACACATGTAGGTAGGCCTTAAGGTTTTTGGTTCTGCAACAGATACTGAAATAGGAGCGTGGTCCGACCAAAGAATGGAATGGATGTGTGCTGCGGACACCATAGACAGCATTTGTAGGTCAGATATGAAAAGATCGATTCATGTGTAGATCTTATGAGGAGCTGAATAGTAAGTAACCATAGGGTTAAGGCAACGCCATACGTCGTATAGGTCCTCATTGTGTACAACAGGTTGTAATGTAGGATGGGTCAGTGACTTTGCGGTGGAATCCAGCTTATAATCCAAAATAGCATTAAAATCTCCACAAATGAGGAGCGTTCCTTCGCAGATTTGGCTGATTTTCTTTAGAATTTTATGCAGGAAGGCAATTTGGTGTGTATTAGGGGCATATATGTTTGCTATAGTATAAGTGATGTTATTTATGTCACACACTAGAAGTATATATCTTCCATTTTTGTCTAGTATCGAGGAATGGGGTGTAAAAGAGACAGATTTCTTTATCGCTATCAAGGTTCCTCTTTTTTTTTACGTTAGCTTATGTGTGAATTTAGGAGGCTTGGTAGCTGAGAAGTAAGTCGCTTGGATGCAAATAACTTCTCCTTTAAGATTTTTAGCCTCTTGCCACATTGCTTTCCTTTTGTATGGGCTTTTGAGCCCATGAGCATTTAGTGATATGATTTTAAGTGTCATTAATCAAATGTATAAAGTGAAAAGTATCTGGTAGCATGGATCTTCTCTGTGTCACCTGTTGAGTTGGACATGTTGATTAGGTCAGTTGTGGATCTGGATTGCTCTTGAAGGTGTGCTTGGTATCAATGGTTTAATAACCGACAACGTTGTCTTTATTTTATTTGGTTTATGTTAACTACCTATCTGTGCCCTTCCCCTTTTTCTTCAATTACGTTAATTAGTGTGGTGTATATTTTGTATCAATAAAGCAAGTGTTTTGTATTTTCCACAGTGTTCAGTGTTTTGCCCTCTTAAGAGATCTTTATTCTCTTAGTTTTTTTTGTATGCCCATAGGGCGACCTGAACTGCATCCTACGTGACTCGTTTAGATGAATGGTTGCATACACTTGCTAATAATTTTTTTATACACTCTAATTAACTATGGAGGTTGATCCAGGCAACTAATCATTATATTTGGTATCAATGGTGTCAACAAAATAATGCAGAAAGAGTCAATATAAACAAAAAAAGATAAGGCATAAAAAAGTAACGGGTCATCTGAAGCAGTTACTACTGCTCGCTAGGGTGGGGGTATCGGCTCTACGGAGTCATAGGGTTCCCATAAATTCCACTTAGGAGCCTACCAGCCAAAAGGCAACATATCTTACTTATTCAGCCAGGAGCTGTGTTCCACAAAGGGTCAACTCTTGCTTGTATGACACACTCTGATTGACTTTGGAGCTCAGTGGGCAATAAGCCCCACTGCTTCGCCAAGTGCTTCCACTGTAAGAACTGTGTATGTCTTTCTTTCCCACGTGACTAGTAGTTTGGAGGGTTATCCCCAGCGATAAACAACATCATGGTTAGGGTACAATTTAGTGAGTGAGACTAACTTGCTGCAGGCTTGTATGGTGTGCTTGGATAGATCAGCGTATAATGTGATGTCAGAGTCCAGTAGTTTTGGGTCCTTCCGTGCCCATTGCATGAGTGCCTCTTTTACATGGTAGAAATGTATACTGGCGATAACATCACGCGGCACATTTTCAGGTAGAAAGGGAGGTTTAGGGAGTCTATGCACCCTATCCACTATTATTTCTCTCGCACTTCAGGCAGGAAAGCTGAAACTAGCTGTTGAATATGGTTGCGTAAATCAGCACAGGGTATTTTTTCAGCAACCCCCTGAACTTTACGTTATTTCTTCTGGAACAATCTTACAAGTCTGCTAACTTTGATTTAATGGCCGTCAACACATCCTCTGCTTCATTATGAGCATCTACAAGCTCATTGTGTGCTACTGCAAAGTCCCACATTTTGTTCTCCACATGGTGTACTCTTTCTCCCATATCATCTACTTCCCTTCTAATTTGTGAGACCATAGACATCATATCCTTTGGAGCGATCCCCTCGGTGACACCAGCATGTCTTTCTGTGTTTTATCTGAGAGAGGTTGTCCCACGGCAGGGTAGTCATCAATACATTCAATGAATTCCCGAGTGGAGTCCTCAGACATGTCCTCCTGTCCCCTCTCACCTGCATACTGGTGTGCTGGAGACTTTTTTGGGTTCGCTTTGGCTGGGCTGCTGCCCGGTGAGCCTCTGTGGGATGAGCGGCTGCGGATGGATGTGGATGGAGTGAGATCCGCATGGAGTACTGTGGCATGAGGGAGAGTGTGGCGTGTCCCAGCCGGCGCCATCTTTGGCTGAACGAGCTCCGGCAGGTCAGAAGCAAGTTGTCAGCTTACGTGGGTCTGAAGGTGGTTTGCACTTCCCCATGCTGATTGGGTGAGTGGTGCCAACTAGTAGATGCTGGTAGGGCACTTTGGAGCTGACTGTAGTCGATGTGAGATACCAGGAACCGCTGTGAGGACCTAGAGCTCTCTCCTCACGCGACCGTCTCCTTTGGCTGCTGGCTCCACCCCCCAGCACAGACAAATTCCACAGTTCTTTAGAGGGCAAAGACCATTCGCAACTGTTGCTGCCTCTGAAAACTTACAATCTAGTCTCCCCATACAGTCATACACTGGCTTTAGATTGAAAGCCAGTTGACCTGCCAGTATTTTGAAAAAACGAAAGTACTCAGAAATTATACAAGAAAATGTAAAAGAACATAATAACACTATGCAAGATAACCCTTGATTAGACCGAATCCTAAAATTATAAGGCAAGCATGTTACCATTTAAGCTCTTTGTGTTAACCTTTCCTCCTCCCTTCCCTTGCTTTGAAAAATTCCTTTATATTTACCTTTTCACCTGCAGTCTTGAAGCCAGTATAATATTACAGGTTCTTCCAATTCTCCAGCAGTGATGACTGTGGGCTGCCCTTCCTCCTAGAAGAAATGTCCAGGAGTACTGTAAGCTATGATCGTCATGATGGCACAGGGGACATGCCCACGAATGCCTGGGCTCACAGGAACTGGGTTGGATGAAATAATCATTGTAGCACGACCCCCTTGAGGACTGCCTGGATTTACCTGCTCATGTGCACCACCAAGACCCTGTGAACATTCCAACCCACCTGACACTCTGGGTTCAGACATCTTTGCACCACCTTTAAGTAATAAGTCAAACAAATCAGTGAGTTTATATCCTATTTATGTTTACTGGAATAACTCAAAGAAGATCTTGTTGCACAGAGGAGGTAATAGATCAACTGAGATTTGGATAACAGTCTTGACTCAGCAGAAGAATTAATCTACAATAATACATGTTAGGACAATTTGGCAACAACAGTATATTATATACACGTATGTACAATGGAATGCCACTTGAACAAGACCTGAAAGGAAAAGCAAGAGTTAAGCTTTTTTTTCTGGCAAGACTTCTAAAGGGGAACCCAGGCCAGCCTATTTAACTTTTAATCCTAATGAGAGATCAATCAAACCAGAATGGTATGAGGGCCGTTTAAGTAGTAATAACAGCAATGTCCCAGTTGCAGGCCTAATGGTCTTCTCCAGCAGTCAGAGCTCATTAACTATATCCAGTAAGGTGCAGTAACAAGGCAATGGTATTTCTTGGAATGGTTGATGTGACAGGTGTCTATGTACAATGTTCAAATAAAAATGCAGTAAAGTGTTTCCCCAGGGTAAAGCTGTCTGTACACAGTGTCCCAGTGAAGCAACAAAGAAAGGTCTGCAAAGGTGGGCAATTGCCCTCCCAGAAACAACCAGGCTGATTCAATGCCTTCAGAACAGCGGCTCCCAGATAGACATCCTTGCAGCGGATCCAATTACGCCGATCATCTGATGCAAAGCGCGGGTTTTCGGGCTGTTGAGGTGGTGCTGGTTAGGTGTCTGATGAACAGCAAGCAGTGCTAGGCCCTTCTTGGCCTGGTTGGAATATTGTACACCGCATGGTAGGCAATGACCTCACTCTCCCTGTACAGAAAGGTCACACAAGACCCAGGAGGAAGAGAGCGTTGGGCGGGTCTCTGGCCTCTCTTATAGCTCTTCCCAGCAATCTCTCTGTTGGTAGCAAAGATCCCTGGGATATGTAGTCCGGGTGTATAGGCATGCTGAGCAATTGCCATTCTGAGGAACTACTAATCCCACAATCTCTTTGGTTTGGCTCACAGATATGATGTCCATTAGTGACGCTGGGCATAAGAGGGACAATACAGTACATAGAAATGATAGGGAATCACCACACTTTGTAATTGTAGTCCATTATACTACACCATCATGAAACTGACAGAGCTACAGAGTACAGAGGTCAGGCCTGGGATGTGTATTGTAGTCACTGGTTGATGGGGACAAGGGCCTCTTCCCCTGGGCTGTGGTTGTGAGGGTCTATGGGCAGGGGGCTTATCAGAATCTGGAACCCCCCCTTTAACAAGGGGCCTCCAGATCTCACCCACTAGGGTTGCCATATCATCACTTTAATCCAGGACACACATTAATTACACAGGTTCTGAGGCTGATTAAGGTGGTAATTAAACTCACTTGGTGCCTTATCTGCATTAAATCAGCCTCGGAACCTGTGTAATTAATATGTGTCCTGGATTAAAGGGATGATGTGGCAACCCTACCATCCACACCCATGTGAATGAGTATGAGTCATTTTTTTTTTATAAATGTCAGTTTTGCTGCAGCAGGTTCTATACGCGGTAAAGATGTGCCACTTGCAGACTAAGGAGACCCCCCAGGCACTATATTTAAAGGATTTGTTTCATTTTTATTGCATCATTATAATCACTGCAAAACAATCTTTTATTTTTATTTTTTTTTGCAATGATACATGTCCCCCAGGGCAGTACCTGGGCCTCCATACCCTTTGTATGGTCAATAACTTGCATATAAGCCTTCAAAATGAGGACTTTTAATTCTCCAAGTTTGGGTCCTGTAGATTTTAATAGGGTTCGCGGTTCGGGTCAGAACTTTTTACATGTTCGGAGTTCTGGTGCAAACCGAACTGAGAGGTGTTCGGCCAAACTCTATTTGACACCCAAACAAGGAATGGGCAATGGTTACTGTGACAGGATAGCATAGACAATAGAATTGATTTACTAAAGGCAAATAGGCTGTTCTCTGTGCAAGGAAATTGCATTTTGCAAGGAAATTTGCCCCAGAGCTTAGTGAATGAGCTGAAGCTCTGCTGACTTTCATCATCCATTAATGTTCAAGCAAAATGCTATTTTGTATATTCCTTGCATGTGCTTGGGTATTCTTTGCAAACTGAAACTTTGCAGCACTCACTAAGCTTTGTGGAAAATTCCCTTGCAAAGTGAAACTTCCCTTACAAAGTGAACAGCCTACAGTATATGCCTTTAGTAAATCAATCCCAATAAGTTTTTTTTTTGTTAATCCCTGAGAAATCTTCCTAATAATATTTTGGCAGAAAAGCCGCTGCCCCCCTTGACCAACCTGTAGCCAAACCTGAATAAAAACTTTTGTCTGAATTTGGAATATAAGTGGAAATTGTTTGAAATATGTATGTATGTCATTCTGTCCCAGGAACAATAAATTATTACATAAAACTTCATTCTATTTCTGTTTCTCTAAGTCACTCAATGTTCCATTCTAACCTAAGTGATTGTTATTGACATAAACATAGATTATTAGTCCTTGCAGACATTCATTGTTGGAGTGACATGTTTTCGTAATGACTGTTTTTCCTGATCAGCTGCCACAATGCCTTATATAGATTGGTCTGTTTATGTCTTTTTATCACTGTGCGCATTGCAGCAGACAAAAAGTAATTGTTGCTTTCCCTTTGTGTCAAAAATTAAAAATTGAGATGAGAACACATTCCCACAGATCTCAGGGGTAACAAAACAAAAACAGAAATATTGTTGGCTCAATTACAAGTACCAATGAATTATCAGGAATAAATTGTGTTTCTGAAGACTAAAGCAGACTTGTCATAAGCTTTTCGTTAAGCTGCCATGTGCATTGTAAAATTAAAAAAAATAAAATTTAGTTTAATCTCATTACTTTGATCGGGGACCACGATGTCAGGCTCTATGGTTCCATGTACCTATTAAGTATACAGAACACAAACTTTACAGAAATAGAGAAAAATCTCCGTGCCATGGACTAAATGTTAATGAAGGGTTGGAAGGGGTTAGAACTGCTGCCTCTACTAATTACTACCACTAGGTGGAGCAATGATACATAATAAGAAAACAAAGTAGATATGGCGCTGTTCTGCTGCTATCACATAGTGGTATAAAAATATATGGGGTGTTTCCTTTGAAAAATCCTAGAGGCTAAGAAGATATTACACCGTGTATTGATAAGTATTACCAAAGTGTATCAATCGAATAAACCAACCAAAAATTACTTGTACACTGTTATTTTACATTAAAGCTAAAACCAAACAAAGCTAGTGCTTCCTGGTGCAAAAAAATCCGTATCTGTTAAGGATAAAATACTAAGCAAAATTGTGATACTTGCTGAACCAATCTAAAGTGCAATTGCAAATGATATGCTTACATAAAACTTTCCAAAGTGCTAATTATTAAAACCACCAAACAAGCAGATTTCCTAGCTCTGCATTTCTATAGTGTCCATTATACATATAACAAGTGAAAAAAAAAAAACATCAAAAAGCCAAGACTGCTGGATAATGAAAATATGAAAATGAATAAATGAAAATAAAAAAATGAAAATAAAAAAGTAATAAAATAAAAATAAAAATAACGATAATAATATTGGATTTTAAATTATAAAGTGCTCTTGTTCCCGTGAAGGAAATCCTCTTTCTAGTCAGACTTTTCAGTGAGTAAACACACCATGCATATCTTAAGTCGTGTTCCTATTGCAGCTGCACTCACCAGATTCTTCTCCCCCTCCTGGGGTTAAAAGCATCCACAGTATGTGCCACTGTGTAGCAATAATGAAAGAAGACCGTCCTTAGTGCTGGCAATTCTTAGATGTGGTGACTGTGTTAGTTTTCTTTTTCAGACTTTCTTTCTTTTATTTTCACTTGGTTATCCAGCCAGTGAGTCTGTTGTTTTTCGAAAGAACAGGGTTGAGACAAACCAATTACTATTGACAGGGGTGCTGACAATGATCAGCTTTTATTTATTCGTGTAAAACCTTTATACTGTGGGGAGTCCACCATGAGCATCATCAGAGACAATGAAGATTGATTGGTTTCCCCTCAGAGCTGCATCAGATTTAGTAAATCTCCCCCATTGCATCTTTTTCTCCTTGCTAGAGGAGAAGTTTGTAAACAAAAAAAGTGTGTAAAAAAAAATTAATAAATGGAATTTGGTAAAAAGAGCTAGATCTAGGTCAGTATCAGGGTTAGGGTCAAAACTTGGGGTGAAAGGTCAGGGCCAGTGTGCTTTGGGTAGGATAAAAAAGCTTCATTTTACTTTGTATCAGCATCAGTTAGTGTCAGTGGGGGTTATTTCCTAAAACTGGTGCAATCAGAATCTGGTACAGCTGTGCATAATAGCCAATAAGCTTCTAACTTCAGGTTGTTCAATTAAGCTTTGGCAACAAAACTTGGAAGCTGATTGGCTTCTATGCAGATCTGCACCAGATTTAGCACACTCCAGTTTTAGTAAATAACCCCCCGTGTGTTCTAGGTAGGATAAAAAAAAGCAATATAGGCAAAATTGTTTCTTGACCCCACTACGGGCACAAACAACAAATAACATACACATATATAGTATTGCTGCAATCATCAGATAGGAGAATTTGTTTTGGGTTGTTCTTTGGTGGTAAGTCATGGTAATGACAAAAAATATACAGCTTAATTTAGAAAATATATACATTATTTTTTTTAGTATTTTGGGCTTAGTTTAACTTTGATAGTAATCATTTTAAAAAATAGGATATATCCATTATCATTTACCACCAAATGAAAGCCAAATTTGTCCTGAAAAAACGCAAGGTAGAATTTACCTGGACACAAGTAGTTGCGATGATATGTACAGTTTTTCTAATAAATGTCAAAGCTGCAAAAGTAGTTAAAGGTGCTAGGGTTTGTTTTACCTTCCCCTTGAAGGGGTTCATGGAAGGTTTGGGAATAGATTGTGATAAAGAAATGGTTATTAATTGACAGGGTAAAAAAAAATGTTGTGACACCTCTTTACCACAGAGACAGTAATGCTTGCTAAAACTTTTGAATCAGGCCTCAGGTAATCCTTCCATGGGATTGCAGACCCCACAAGTACCCCCAATAACTAAATAATAACAAAACTACCTTAAATAGAAAAGTTAATCAAATGAAACAACAAAAGACAACCATTCTGGAAAATATTAAGCCGCAGCCCTTTATTGAGGCAAAAACCTATAAATAAAATCATTAGGTCCGTACACAAATTGCTTAGCAGGAACAAGCATTCCCGCAATGCGATTTTCAAAGTGGGAGTCCCACGTGATTCTTACATGATTCTATGCGTCACAAAGCACTAGCCAATTCATTTGAAGGGCCTACCCTATGCACATTTGTTACCCGAAAAGAAGCTCCTGCTTGCACGATTTTTAAATGAACATTTTGCTGTGATTGCCATGCGATTGGGGTGCAAGACACCTAAAGGTTCACCGCACGTTGTGCAGTGTTTGCCACCTGATTTAGAATCGCAGGCAGAATCGCACCAACTACCAAAACTCAGTCACTATGCCGGCCTTAGTCACAATGAGAAGGCTGAGGTTCTTGTATCACTGATGTTTAATGTACATATCAAGTTCTTACACCAACACTTACGTGAACACTGTAGAACTGAATAAAGAGAACAACTATGAAGGACAAATCATCAGACATACAGTGAATTACAATTAAAACACACATGACTTTAAACTAATAACTAGACAGAAATAAATCTACATACCACTTTGGCCTGCTTGTGAGCTAAGAGAGGAGGTTTGTATCTTGAAGGTTCTTGGTAGATGGCTTACTTTACACACTAAAAACACTTTAAACCTTGAGAGAAAGCACTGTTCTCCTTTCAGTTCAGCAAGAAGAAAAAACAGGAAGCTAGCATGTAATAATGCATGATGGGGAAATAAATGAACAAGTAAGCACACATGCACCATCTAGAGGGAATTAACATAATAGTATTAGTGACAGACATTTTGTGCTTGCCAGTACAGTTACCATGACTCAAGCTGAACATAACAATCTAGTAAAGTCTTTAACCACATTGTCCACCTACAATAGTGGACGACAATACCCACCAGCCAGGTTTTTGTATTAAAAAATCCCCCCCACCCCCCCAATACTACAGCCATAGTAATGATTGTAAAACCACAATAAAATATCCAAACCAATATCAGAGAGGTAATTAAGGTCCTTGAAAAAAAAAAGGCCAGCAGAATCATCTTCCAATTTTGCAATGTCTAAAGAAAAAGACTTCAGAGAAGTCAAAAGTAGAAAGAGACCTGTGGATTCACAGGCGGACTGTATATAAAAATGCAAAATCAGGATCAGCAAAATAAACCAGCCTGATAATAATTTCTGAGAAAACCAGAACAGGAGAATGTGAAACATCGACCCAATAGTTGTGAAATCCTTCATGTGAGTAAACAAATGCCAAGTCCTATAATGGCCACTAGCATATTTTCCTAAGTGATCTAGAACGATATCTGGCATATCTGGTAAAACTCAAGAAAGGAAAACAATGCAAGTACAAAATATCCCACTACATACCGCTGACACCATGACAGACGCTCATGCAGGATGGAAATAAACTCCGGAACAGGGACACTCATGAGCCCAATACACAAAGAATGTCCCTCAAACCATACAATCTAGGGAGGGTCTGAAAAAAAATAAACTTCAAGAAATCACCAAAGTAGGACTAACATAAATAGGAAAATGTCCAGAATCCCAATATGCCAAATACAATCCTGACTAAGGCCTTACTGGGCCGCTTTAGTAACAGACCTGAATCTAAAAACTGAGCATACTAGTTAAAAGAGAAAAGATCCAATGCAGAAATACAGGAACGAAAAACAGCATTAAATTAAAAAAATAAAGAGGGAGTCGACAGCATGAACCAAGACAGGGCAACAGAGACCATTGTTCAGAGTTTGCAGAGACAACCACTTCCCTCTACCAAGATGATCTAACTTAAAGCATTTAAAATAAATATGTCACTGAGTCAAATAAAAGACCAATCACATGTAAAAAATCCACATGGACAATGGAGAACAGGAAACCAGCTCAGATAAATTAAAAAAAAAACACCAAAAAAACAAACAAACAAACAAAAGTAGTTTGCAAATCCAAGAGACAATGGAAATCAGATCCTGCAACATGCAAAAGATAAAGGAGAATGAGTATCCCGACAAAATGCAGCTCAAGAATTATCTTGGTAAATAGAGGAACTACAAAATAGGATAAATACACAGGGACAGCATGTAACCATTATATAAAAGAGAAAAAAAGAAATAATAATTACAAGGAGTTAATACAAGTGAGACCGAGAAAAAAAACATATAGAACAGGGGTACATAGAAAACAAAGCAAAAGCTCAGGTGAATAAACAAAGGAGGATGCACAGTGAAAGGCCGTAAACAAACACCATTTTTCTCACGCTAAAGGTTAAGATCTCCAGGCACTAGAGGAAACAGAAACTTTTATCATGTCAAATAGCAGGCTAAACAATCAGAAAAGATGCTCCAAGCAAACAAGTACATCTGCTTCTGCCATAGGGACCAATTGCTGAAATTCCCTGAACTTCCGCTGGGACAAAGCATCTGCAATAAAATTTGATATGCCTACTAAGCCTGTTGCCTTCTAACAAAGCACAAATGCAAGCAAAGAAATAAAAGTGCCCAAACAGAGTGATAACAGGGGGAGAATAAGATGCATAACAATTAATAGGCCATTAAACACTCCTATGGCCAGTCTGTCTATTGCAAAAGCGATCACCCCAAAAGGACCAAAAACACGACTACAGGAAACAATTCAAGCAAAACCAGATTTTTGGTCAAAACCAGCAAAGCAATATGCTTCAATGCAATTCTCTTTGAATCAGTAGTAAAAATTCAAAATCCTAATCCAGTACAAATCCAGACTGCCAAAAAGTGGCAAATGCAATCAGAAAGAAAACTATGCCATACCAAGTACACAGCATCTTAATAAAAGTAAAATATATAACAGTAAACTAATACCCAAATGTGACACTGTAGTAAAAGCATAGAGTGGTGGTATGTCTTCTAGCAGCGTATAACAATAGACCTATTATTCAGATACTCTACTAGTTCTAACAATAAAAACACACGAAATTGGTGAAAAGTGACTAGTGCTTCTAAATAATTCTAATACACACAGAATATATAAAAAAATATATAAAAAACTAGCTTTAGACGTAATCAGTCTCTGACTGGACTGACATACACCTGTGACTCAACACACTCCCTGGTGTATATATTCAAAGTGAATCATTAAAGCGCATAACATAGAGTGACAGTCTTGATATGGCTGAGTGATATAAAGTTCATTCGTATGCATGCAAGTAACACATGCAACAAAAATAGTGCTCCTCTTAAAAAATGATCAATAATTCAAAGTCCACAGAATATGAGTGGTCCACTTGGTGCTAAGTATGCCTGACAGTAGTGGTGACTCTTCATGCAGCACAGCATACACTGGTGGGCAGTGGCCCCTTACCTGAAGGTAATGGGGTACTCGCATTTAGCCACTTTAGGGCATGGCAACCTTTCGTTGTAGAGGCCGTGGAATCAACCAGCTGTAAGGGGTTGGTGGAGATGTAGTCCTATCCTGGTCTATCTCCTAAGCGGGCATCTATTCCTTCAAGTAGTGTCCCGGGGTAACCCAGATAAATCAAAAGAAGGAAGCCCACAATGGTGTAATATTGTATGGCAAGCGTATAACTCTTTATTTAAAAAAACGTATGTACTCACATTGCAATCACTAATACCGGGTGGAGATCCGACGAGCGGCGAGCTCGTAATGCAAAAACAGTCATAGAGTGCCTGTCCCATCCCTACACGTGACGTCACGGTCACGTGACTTCTTCAGGGGCTTATTCACAGCACTAAGGGACTGACTACTGCAATGAAACAATGAGGCACAGGGTGCAAGTCACCACAAAAAGAGCACATACAATGGTACTTAAAGGAATGTGGAAGTCTGCCCTGCTACTCACTGGATGAAAAGTAGAAACTAGAGAAGCAGAACGAATGGGGGGTATAAGACTAAGCCATAACCCCACAGCCTCAGAGCCCAAATACATCTGATGAGGAATAGACAAAGTGTGTTGGGAGGATTCATCTTAGAAGACCATGAAGAAACCACCAAAGTGCTTGCAAACCTCCAAATCATCACCCAGACTTCAAAAAAGACCAGAACACAAAGCAGGCTATTCCTCACCCAAAATATTATTATACATTCATAACATAATAATCAAAATAAATAAAATATTTATTTTGATTACATATTATTCATTATATAAGGTAGATACAAAATATTACATTTAGTGCACCCCCTAGGGAGCCGAAGATGAACTGTATCTCCCTCTCCTGCACAGCCAGGCACACTGAACTTTCACAGCCACTCCAGAGACAGAGAACAGTCCATGACTTTGTTTTTGTTTTCTTGTTTTATTAGGGGTATCAACTTGGATAAGGATGGGAGGTTATGGGATGCCCACTTGGCTTCAACAACAAAGCTTTGGCAACAACTTCAGGGACATCTTCCTATACACAGTCCTTATATAGTCTCCTTGACACTCCTCCTGCGCTTCACTTGCTTGCATTCTTCAGTTGAATCACTATTAGTGGATCTGACAAATTCCCAGTTAGATTTAAGCAATGGCCCTTTGCAGGCAGGAACTCAAAGACCCTTGTTGTGTAGCAGAATACAGTGATAAGCTTGTACTTCTCCTCCTATGGCTACTGGTCCCAGCACCACCTCTCCAGGTACTGCCAACCCACCTGACTACAGCTGCCCCTTTCACAAGTCCTCCAGGCTAACTTTCCTCTCCTGTCCTCCAGACTGACTCTTCACCAGCCCACCTCTGCAGGAGATCTCCTGGGGAAGGATGAAGACTTAAGCCCACCGCTGTCTTCAGGGAGAACTGGCTACATGTGGCAGTCTCCCTGCTTGTAAGTCCCCAGTAGTGCTTATCTACTCACACTGTCCTCTCTCTTGTTTCCATGCCTCAAGGAAGGGCTTCTTCCGCGTGTTGTGGCAGGATCCTGATTCCTCATAAATATTCCAGGCAACTCCTCCTAACCTCCTGCCCACTAGCTCTAGAACATTCCCCAATGTCCAAGAAACAGGGGGAGGCACCAGATGAGCTGTCAGGATGAGTCATCCAGCCCTGAGTCACTGAAACCTGACTCAGATTCACAGCTCAAGCTGAGCCAAATAAATTTACCTACACTAAAAAAAACAATGCTACATCTAACACACACACACACTAGAGGGTGCTACATACATATATATTACAAATATAAATAAATTAAACATAAGATGTTTACAGTATATATTATACACACTACCTGATAAAATATATTTTCATATCTTCCTCTTAGCAGACTGTAGCAAAAGAAAACCAGTGGAATAATGGTACTAAACACAGCATCCTTAAAACATTCACAGAGAAGCTACAGAAATAGGAACACTTGAAGCAAAAAGAAAATGAGAGACAGGCAGAAGGAGCAACAAGCTATGTTGGACAGGTTAAAGCAAGGCAGTTACCAGTTGTAGTTACACCCTCCCACCCAGCAGAAGTGGACTCACCAGGGGACAAAGGTGGAAGGTAGGAGGATGCATAGGCCAAGGAGCAGCTGCAGTACCATTTACATAAATTTGTCTAGTTACGTTTGTTTCATTTGTTTAATTCGTTTTCGGGATTATTTTCATTTATTCATTTTCAAATCGATTCGAAAAGTTTTCGAATGAATTTAGAATAGTTTTTGAATCAATTTAGAATAGTTTTCCAATTTCCAAAAAGGATAAAATAGAATAGAAAATAAAGGAATAGAATAGAAAAAAAAATCTATTCTATTCCTTTATTTTCTATTCTATTTTATTCTCTTTGCAAATTGGAAAACTATTCGAATTTGAAAAGTTTTCAAATTCCAATGTGAAAACTATTCCAATTCGAAAAGTATTTGAAAAGTATTTCCAAAACTATTTGAATTTGTATTTCGTCCGAATTTGAATTTTGTTATTTCGGATTAGTTTCAATTCAGTACTATTCTAATTCGGAAATTCAGATACATCTGAATTTCGGAATAACTAAAATTCACTTGAATTTAAATTCAGAACGAAAAGAACCGCACCGTCTATTCTGCATGTTACATTGCTCCAGCTTGGACTAGCATAACTATGCATATACCATACCAGAGCTATCACAGTGGAAACTGGAAATCATTATAGTAGTCACCATTGCTACATGACAGTTATGTATAACAGCCGTCAAATCAGGCAAAATAACAATTGAAAAAAGTATATACAACAGGTAGTATAGTTATAAGAGATAATGCAGCCTGAAATGAAATAGAAAGGAACCTGATAATTCTAAACACAAATTATCATAGAGAACTAAACGTATATAATTGTAAATAGAAGATAATTGTTGGTAAAGTTAAAAACATTATTTTATCATCATCATAAAACATTAAAGTGAACTTTTCCTTGGCCCATACAGGGTAAAGTAAATAATTCCACTCTCCTCCTTCCAAGCAGCAGATACTCACCTCTTTCCCGCACTGCTGTATTCATCTACCAAGTAGGAAAGCTCAAAACTGACTATTTCAATTGACTTTGGCTACTTTATTTCAGGTATTTCACATGACTTCTTGCGGTCAAACAAAGCAACATTGGAACAAAGGAAGGTGAACATTTGTGTTTTGGAAGACAAATGTACTAGCCACAGCTGGATTTTCGGAGTCAGTGAAAGTGTTGGATGCCAGACTTGCAATTTTATTTAAATGGATGACATAATTTGGTATATACAGTTCTGTAATTCTCCAACACGGCAGAATGTCTCACAAGCTGGCACCAGTTCGGAAGAAAAGTGTCCCAAAAAATGATTTTAAAATTATGGTTTGACTGCTTGGATATCTGCTAATCAAGTATTTAGCACTAGAATAAATAAGCCACCACATGCTACAATTTTTATTTTATTTTTTTAGCAAAGAAGCCTATAGTTTCTCTGAGAAAGAAATGCATTGTCCCAAATAGGGCCATGTAGCTCCAAGTATTGTAGCAGCTGTTTTCTAAATTCTAAACATTAACCGATCGGCATGGGAGGCTCCTGCTGGCCCTAATTGTAATACAAAGGGAAGTATTTTGCACTTTGATAACAAAAATAACCCCTTTAAAATAAGATTTTCTTTTGGTCCATATAGCAAATTTTAATGTTATTAAATGTCAGTGTACAGTAATAAATGTGCCTTATTCAGACCCAGTAGTAAATGCTTTCAATGATCCTGTAACCCAATGCAAAATTGACTGCATCTTTTTTTGTATATAATTGTGAGAATTATTGCTAATGTACTTATCATTTTGGGATCTCAGCCAAATGCAATGTGCCAACACAATTGTTATTATAATGAACTGTAAGAGAAACGCACACTTCTAGAAAGAAAGCCATCATTTGTAAAAAATCAAGTCCTCTAAGGAACATATGGTAAATCTTTATACCCACAAATGTTTCCTACGTGATTAGGTGGCTCCATTTTGCCAGATGAGTCTCAGAATTAATGGACATTACTTGATAATTCATTCAATTTTCCAGGCTTCCATCTGCATGCAAGTAAATTGTAGACGTATGAAATAAACATCTAATAGTCTCTTTGGTCTGCTTATTTTTGTTGTTGTTGACAAACAATTATTACTGATGGCAAAATCAATAAACCAAAAAGACATTTGGATACAATACTGATGTGAATATTGGAAAAAATATCTTTATTTAAATACTTAAAGAGAATATTAACAGTAGGGACATTAAGGGTATTCAATGAATGTTCCCTCTAGAAAGGGATTTTTTTTGTTCCCTCTAGGAAGTGATTTTTTTTTTTAAGGAAAAGGGGTTGTTTTACTTCCCTAAGTGCTCTAAGTTAGACCTGTGCACATTAGCGCACATGGTATTTCTATGCAACATCAATAAACGATAGTGGTGCTCAAGGTCAGTCCATGCTTGTCCACCACAGTCAGGTGCTTGCACTGCTCAACACTACCTGATTTAATGCCCATTGATTTTGAATGGGCTGACAGTGCACTTTGATGCATTTTATATCAACACAACCCACCACAGCACACGGTATGTGCTGTAGCACAGGGACATTGCCAGCTACAGTTTGTGTGTATTGGTGTGCTGGTGGACATCAATAGCAATCTTCCTGTTTTGTACCAGGAGAGGTGTACCTTAAAGTGGTATTAAACCCAAAAAAGTATTACATTGCAGTTTAACAATTATTAGATGAGGTGTCTGCATTAGTAGCCTTTTTTCTTTTATTTTTAACTGGTGATACAGCCAGTAACAAAATAATGCAGCTACAACATCTAAGGATTGATAAGCTGCAATATACTGCATTTCATTTTTGGGTATAACACTGTTTTAAGTCCTGCCCTTTCAGGAACATTTGAAAATGCTGTTGTCACGGTGGTTCATTGACAAATGAGCTGCTATTCCAGTAGTTACCAGCAGGTGTCTTTTAGGCCTTGTTCACACAGGGCATATAAATCCATGTCTCGTGTGAGGGCCGTGTTCACCCACATTTGGGTGAACAAGTATTTTGCGCATCCCTATGCAGGCAGTCCCACAACTGTCAATTGGGACACAGCAGCTGCTAGGACACAGTGGCTGCTCCCAATGTGACATCCATGCAGGTATACACAGCCCCCACATGGGGCACAATTTCATATGCCCTGTTTGCCCCATGTGGGGGCTGTGTAGCAGTCAGCAAAGTACTGCAATCAGTTACTATCTGATGGTGGTTACTGGGGGGACTACTAAGCTCCCCTTTCATTTATAGACGAGTAAACACATGTATGTAAGTAAATTACTGCACTCAAATGTAAAATTTTCTACTTTTGTTTTACTGCACTGTACTCAATGCTGTATTACTGATCTTTACCCAGCTGTGTGCAATGTCCTATAGACAACAATGCATCTTGTTTCAGATCAGTAAAAAACTCAGCATTTTTTATTCCCGTGTGCAAGAGACTTTACTCTCAATTCCTCAGCATATTGCACGGGGGTCAATTGCATCCCAAATTGGTTCTGGGTTTGTTCCTGATCCATCCTGCTGACAACAATTTGTTTTCTCTGTTTGCCCTGGTTTTCAGTTTACCTTGTTCTCCTGTTTGGTGCTTGCATATATTAAATTAGTATGTTATTGTTTCACACGGTTAAAATGAATATGTATGGTTGCTAGTTACGTTTTTGTCATTCGTATGTCTGTTTGTCTATTCACAAAAACTGTTACATTTTATTACTTTCTATTACTTTCAAATATAAACTGAATAGTTATTAATTAATTGTTTAATTGTTTTTGGCTATGACATTCCACAGATGTACACAAAATTCAACCTTAGCTGTCTCCTGAGGAAGTCGGGGCTGTCCCATGAAACGCGTATAGCTGACAGTTCCTGCGAATTAGGAATCAAATGCTCTAGCAATTATGTTTATACACCAATATTAGTATTATGTATGTACATTGTTGATATGTTTCTTATGATGATACAATCAATATTGAATTCTGCTTGTTTTTATGCATTTTGAAATAATTTTTTTCTTTTTTTTAACCTGGTGAATCACTTTACTTGGCATCATGCTACAAAGTCCCATGGACAATTTTTTTTCCTTGGTTTTACTTCCTTTATATTACATTCCCTTGTATAGTCTCAGACTTATGGTCATACGCGACTGCAGGATACCAGGATTCAGTATCCTAACAAGAACCATTCAGATGCTAAGCCTCTTCCCCTGCCATTTAGCTGGCAAATGAAAGAGCCTATACTGTCCACTGAAGTTATGACATTTGCCAATTAAAAGTGGAAGGATCTTAGAACCAGGATTTACGCAGAAGTTGAGGTCCCATTCAAAGCCTGTGCCTAGGAGCCAAAGGTACTCACTGAAACAAATTGATTCATTTTAAACACTTTAAGCCAGGTTGAGTTTTCCTAAAAGTAAATTCATCACTAGGGATGAGCCGAACACCCCCGGTTCGGTTTGCACCAGAACCTGCGAACGGACCGAAAGTTTGCACGAATGTTAGAACCCCGTTGACGTCTATAGGACTCTAACGTTCGAAATCAAAAGTGATCATTTTAAAGGCCAATTTGCATGGTATTGTCCTAAAAAGGGTTTGGGGACCCGGGTCCTACCCCAGGGAACATGTATCAATGCAAAAAAATTTTTTAAAAATGGCTGTTTTTTCAGGAGCAGTGATTTTAATGTTGCTTAAAGTAAAAAAAAAAAAAAAAGTGAAATATTCCTTTAAATATCGTACCTGGGGGGGTGTCTATAGTATGCCTGTAAAGTGGCACGTGTTTCCCGTGTTTAGAACAGTCCCTGCACCAAATGTCATTTTTAAAGGAAAAAATCTCATTTAAAACTGCTTGCGGGTGTAATGTCCGGTCCTGGCAATATGGATGATCAGTGAGACAAACACAATGGGTACCCCCCAGTCCATTACCAGGCCCTTTGGGTCTTGTATGGATATTAAGGGGAACCCCGCACCCAAATTAAAATAAGGAAAGGTGTGGGGCCACCAGGCCCTATATACTCTGAACAGCAGTATACAGGCGGTGCAAACAAGACAGGGACTGTAGGTTTGTTGTTAAGTAGAATCTGTTTGTCATTTTGAACGGGTACATTTTTAACGTGTTTAGCTCCAGCCAAAAAATCTTTTTTAAGCTATCATAGGGAAGGGTTATCACCCCTGTGACATTTGTTTTGCTGTCTTTCCTCCTCTTTAGAAGATTTCACCTCACTTTTTGTCCCAATGACAAATGCTTTTTGAGAATTTGGGTTTTTTTGTGGAACAAGGATTGGAAAGCATCAGTGGAATAGAGAAATGTTTTTCCCATATTAACTCTTACAGCAGAGAATTTCCCTTCCTAGGGGTAGATTTCATCTCACTTCCTGTTGTCTCCTTCCGTTTGCAAGTAGGAGTCGTTTGTAAGTTAGATGTTTGAAAATAGGGGCCTGCCCTATATACTCAGCAGAAATTTGGGCCTTAGGTGTTGTTGTGGCCACAACACTTTAAGCCTTCACAGGGCCCTGCTGTGAAATATTAGATCAAGAATTGTAATTACATGCCCCTGTTGAACAGGGGCAGAAAACCTGGGCCTTTGGTGGTGGTGGTGGTGCTGGTGCCACAACACTGTAAGTCCTCACTCGCTCTTGGTGGGTGCAGAAATGGGCCCTGCTGTGAAATATTAGATCAAGAATTGTAATTATATGCCCCTGTTGAACAGGGGCAGAAAAATTGGGCCTTTGGTTGTGGTGGTGGTGGTGCTGGTGCCACAACACTGCAGCCCCTCACAGACACTCTAGTTGGAACACAGGAACGAGCCCTGCTGCAAAGTATTGCATCAAAAATTGTAAATACACGCCCCTGTTAAACAGGGGCAGAAAAATTGGGCCTTAGGCACTGGTGCTGGTGCCACAACACTGCAACCCCTCACAGACACTCTAGTTGGAATGCAGGAACGAGCCCTGCTGCAAAGTATTGCATCAAAAATTGTAATTACACGCCCCTGTTAAACAGGGGCAGAAAAATTGGGCCTTAGGCACTGGTGCTGGTGCCACAACACTGCAACCCCTCACAGACACTCTAGTTGGAACGCAGGAACGAGCCCTGCTGCAAAGTATTGCATCAAAAATTGTAATTACACGCCCCTGTTAAACAGGGGCAGAAAAATTGGGCCTAAGGCACTGGTGCTGGTGCCACAACACTGCAACCCCTCACAGACACTCTAGTTGGAACGCAGGAACGAGCCCTGCTGCAAAGTATTGCATCAAAAATTGTAATTACACGCCACTGTTAAACAGTGGCAGACAAATTGGGCCTTAGGCACTGGTGCTGGTGCCACAACACTGCAACCCCTCACAGACACTCTAGTTGGAATGCAGGAACGAGCCCTGCTGCAAAGTATTGCATCAAAAATTGTAATTACACGCCCCTGTTAAACAGTGGCAGACAAATTGGGCCTTAGGCACTGGTGGTGGCGCCCAGAACCAAAAATGTTCTTACAAGCTATCAGCGTGATGATTGAGGAGGAAGAGGATAATTACTCAGGGATAGTCACTCAGCATCAGCATAGGCAGTCTTTGAAGGGATCTGAGATTTCAAAAAAAATTATCCGGTTACATCAGCATCAGGTGCTTGGTAGCTGGTGGTGATCCAAGACTGATTCATTTTTATGAAGGTCAGTCGATCGACCGAGTCAGTGGACAGACGCACCCTGTGATCGGTTACCACGCCTCCAGCAGCACTGAATGTGCGTTCCGAAAGAACGCTGGATGCAGGACAGGCCAGTAGCTCAATTGCATACTGTGCAAGCTCTGGCCAGTGATCCATCCTCAAGACCCAGTAACCCAGAGGATTTTCGGTGGGAAAGGTGTCCAAGTCTGATCTTGCCCCTAGGTATTCCTGCACCATGTAAAACAGACGCTGGCGATGGTTGCTGGAACCGATCATACCTTGGGGCTGCGGACCAAAAAATTGTCTGAACGCATCGGTCAGATGGCCACCTTCTCCACTGCTCCTTCTTTGACTGACCAAAGCCTTAGCAACACGTTGTCCAGAAACAGGAGTTTGTAACCTCCCAGTCTCTGAGAATGCGTTGCACAGACCTTTCTGCAAGGCCTCCCGAAGATGTTTCATCCTCTGCTCCCTCTGCTATGGCAAGATAAGGTCCGCAACCTTACCCTTGTAACGTGGATCAAGGAGGGTTGCCAGCCAGTATTGGTCCTTCTCCTTGATACCACGAATACGAGGATCCTTACGCAGGCTTTGCAGGATCAGGGAGGCCATGCAGCGTAGGTTTGCTGAGGCATTCGGTCCGGAGTCCTCTGGGTCACTAAGGACGACATGGTCCGCAGCCACCTCTTCCCAGCCACGTACAAGTCCATGTGTTTCTTGGGACTCATCCCTTAAAGACTGCTGCTGATGCTGAGTGCCAGGCTCCACCTCCATACTGACACAATCTTCCTCCTCCTCCTCCTCCTCCTCCTCCTTGTTCTCTTCCTGTGTGATCGGCGGGCACGCAGGAACACTGTCTGGATAAAGGGGGCCTTGAGAGCTAAGGAAGTCCTCCTCTTCCTGCCTCTGTTCTGCCTCAAGTGCCCTGTCCATTATTCCACGCAGCGTGTGCTCCAACAGGTGGACAAGGGGGACAGTGTCACTGATGCATGCACTGTCACTGCTCACCATCCTCGTGGCCTCCTCAAACGGTGACAGGACAGTGCATGCATCCCTGACCATGGCCCACTGGCGTGGGGAAAAAAAAACAAGCTCCCCTGACCCTGTCCTGGTGCCATAGTCGCACAGGTACTCATTGATGGCCCTCTGCTGCGTGTGCAGCCGCTGCAGCATGGCCAACGTTGAGTTCCACCTGGTGGGCATGTCACAGATTAGGCGGTTCTTGGGCAGGTTAAACTCCTTTTGGAGGTCCGTCAGCCGAGCACTGGCATTATATGACCGGCGGAAATGCACACAGACTTTCCTGGCCTGCCTCAGGACATCCTGTAAGCCCGGGTACCTGCCCAAGAACCGCTGCACCACCAAGTTAAGGATGTGAGCCAAACAGGGCACATGGGTCATTTGTCCCTGTCGGAGGGCAGAGAGGAGGTTAGTGCCATTGTCGCAAACCACCATTGCTGCCTTAAGTTGGCGTGGCGTCAACCACCTCTGAACCTGCCCCTGCAGAGCTGACAGAACCTCTGTCCCAGTGTGGCTCCTGTCCCCCAAGCACACCAGCTCAAGCACTGCATGGCATCTTTTGGCCTGCATACTTGCGTAGCCCCTTGAACGGCTACGGAGCACCGCTGGTTCCGAGGACAAAGCACAGGAAGAAGCCATGGAGGAAGAAGAAGAGTCACAATCATTAGCATTTTGGAGGCGTGGTGGCGGAACAACCTCCAACACTACTGCACCTTGTCCTGCATCCTTCCCAGCTGCCAGCAGAGTCACCCAATGCGCCGTGAAACTTAGGTAACGTCCCTGTCCATGCCTGCTGAACCATGAGTCAGCCCTGTCCAGCGAGGCATGGACATTGCCTTCCACATGCCGGTAGAGAGCCGGAATCGCCTTCCGTGAGAAAAAGTGGCGTTTGGGTAACTGCCACTGAGGAACCGCACATTCCACAAACTCACGGAAAGGGGCAGAGTCTACCAACTGAAAAGGCAGCAGTTGAAGTGCTAGCAATTTTGACAAGCTAGCATTCAACCGCTGGGCATGTGGATGGCTGGGAGCAAACTTCTTTCGGCGGTGCAGCAGCTGGGGCAGGGAAATTTGCCTGGTACAATCTGACGTCGGTGTACCAAAAGCAGATTGCCCACAAGTACTTGGCTGTGACACACCTAATTCTACACCTTCATTCCTCTCAGTGCAGGTCTCAGAGAGGACTGAAGGTCTAGTGGGGTTGGAAATCTCAGCTGATGAGGAGCAAGGAGAGGTCCTCTTTGTTCTTTGGTGTGGGTCTTTTAGATCCACGCGAGATACGCTTGAGGCATATGTTGCAAACAGCAGCGGTGCGATCTGATGCACTCGTCTCAAAAAAAGGCCCACACCAAAGAACTTTTTGAATAAAGCGCAGAGACTGCAGTGCCCTGCACATGTGGAGATTTGGGGTGTGATGCAGTCAATGTGCTGCCCTTAGGCTGGCCCCTGGAGGGCATCCTGCCTCGTTGGTGATGTGCCGCCTCCTCCTCCTCCTCCTCCTCCTCTCTCCTATCAGGCACCCACGTTGAGTCAGTGACCTCATCATTCCCTCCCTCCTCATCACTGGAGCAAACCTGGCAGTATGCTGCAGCAGGGGGAGCATGACTGCCAGGTTGCTGTCCTTCTGGGCACCCCCTCTGTCTGTGCTCATGTTACTGCCTTCATCGAGCTCAGTATCATCATCAGAGCCTTCCAAATGCTGGGCATCCTCCTGGAGCATGTACCCAACACTGTGGTCAAACAGTTCGAGGGACTCCTCAGGAGGACATGGTGGGGCTAGGGAAGGAGTCACTGATGACATTGAGCCGAGGGAAGAGGCCGCTGCTTTGCCAGACAAAGTACCCTGGGCATGGGTGAGAGAGGATGAGGAGGAAGAGGATGGCTTGGTCATCCACTCGACCAAGTCTTCCGCATGTTGCGGCTCAACACGGCCAGCTGCCGAAAAAAAGGCCAAGCTTGTCCCACGGCCACTTGCTGATGAGGATGCACCGTCTCCACGACCAGCACTAGACACAGAGCCTGCTTGCTCTCTCTTATCTTATTGGCTTGTGACTGTCTGCCTCTCCCTCTTGGCCTTCCAGACATACTAATGGCCTGTAGCTGCACTAAGCTGGGATATATATATATATATATATATATATATATATATATGTACTGATACTGCAGCTAGCAAAATCAACTGCCTGCCTGTAGTATGAGAACATCACCAACCTTCTACAGGTAGCTTTAGCTGAACACTGTGCAGAGCTCGCAAAAAACTAACTTGTAGGTTTAGCTGAACACTGTGCAGAGCTCGCAAAAAACTAACTTGTAGCTTTTTTAGCTGCCTGCGGTAGTGATAGGATCAGGAAAACACCACCAACCTTCTACAGGTAGCTTTAGGTGAACACTGTGCAGAGCTCGCAAAAAAATAACTTGTAGGTTTAGCTGAACACTGTGAGCAGGACGTACAGCACTAACTTGTATTTTTAGCTGAACACTGTGAGCAGGACGCACAGCACTAACTTATAGTTTTAGCTAAACACTGTGAGCAGGACGCACTGCACTAACTTGTAGCTTTAGATGAACACTGTGCAGAGGTCTCGCTACACCAACTTGTAGGTTTAGCTGAACACTGTGAGCAGAACGCACAGCACTAACTTGTAGTTTTAGCTGAACACTGTGAGCAGGATGCACTGCACTAACTTGTAGCTTTAGATGAACACTGTGCAGAGGTCTCACTACACCAACTTGTAGGTTTAGCTGAACACTGTGAGCAGGACGCACAGCACTAACTTGTATTTTTAGCTGAACACTGTGAGCAGGACGCACAGCACTAACTTGTAGTTTTAGCTGAACACTGTGAGCAGGATGCACTGCACTAACTTGCAGCTTTAGATGAACACTGTGCAGAGGTCTCACTACACCAACTTGTAGGTTTAGCTGAACACTGTGAGCAGGACGCACAGCACTAACTTGTATTTTTAGCTAAACATTGTGAGCAGGACGCACAGCACTAACTTATAGTTTTAGCTAAACACTGTGAGCAGGACGCACTGCACTAACTTGTAGCTTTAGATGAACACTGTGCAGAGGTCTCACTACACCAACTTGTAGTTTTAGCTGAACACTGTGAGCAGGACGCACAGCACTAACTTATAGTTTTAGCTAAACACTGTGAGCAGGACGCACTGCACTAACTTGTAGCTTTAGATGAACACTGTGCAGAGGTCTCACTACACCAACTTGTAGTTTTAGTTGAACACTGTGAGCAGGACGCACAGCACTAACTTGTAGTTTTAGCTAAACACTGTGAGCAGGACGCACTGCACTAACTTGTAGCTTTAGATGAACACTGTGCAGAGGTCTCACTACACCAACTTGTAGGTTTAGCTGAACACTGTGAGCAGGACGCACAGCACTAACTTGTATTTTTAGCTGAACACTGTGAGCAGGACGCACTGCACTAACTTGTAGTTTTAGCTGAACACTGTGAGCAGGACGCACTGCACTAACTTGTAGCTTTAGATGAACACTGTGCAGAGGTCTCACTACACCAACTTGTATTTTTAGCTGAACACTGTGAGCAGGACGCACAGCACTAACTTGTAGTTTTAGCTGAACACTGTGAGCAGGACGCACTGCACTAACTTGTAGCTTTAGATGAACACTGTGCAGTGGTCTCACTAAACCAACTTGTAGGTTTAGCTGAACACTGTGAGCAGGACGCACAGCACTAACTTATAGTTTTAGCTAAACACTGTGAGCAGGACGCACTGCACTAACTTGTAGCTTGAGATGAACACTGTGCAGAGGTCTCACTACACCAACTTGTAGGTTTAGCTGAACACTGTGAGCAGGATGCACAGCACTAACTTGTATTTTTAGCTGAACATTGTGAGCAGGACGCACAGCACTAACTTATAGTTTTAGCTAAACACTGTGAGCAGGACGCACTGCACTAACTTGTAGCTTGAGATGAACACTGTGCATAGGTCTCACTACACCAACTTGTAGTTTTAGCTGAACACTGTGAGCAGGATGCACAGCACTAACTTGTAGTTTTAGCTGAACACTGTGAGCAGGATGCACTGCACTAACTTGTAGCTTTAGATGAACACTGTGCAGAGGTCTCACTACACCAACTTGTAGTTTTAGCTGAACACTGTGAGCAGGACACACAGCACTAACTTGTATTTTTAGCTGAACACTGTGAGCAGGACGCACAGCACTAACTTGTAGTTTTAGCTGAACACTGTGAGCAGGACGCACTGCACTATCTTGTAGCTTTAGATGAACACTGTGCAGAGGTCTCACTACACCAACTTGTAGGTTTAGCTGAACACTGTGAGCAGGATGCACAGCACTAACTTGTATTTTTAGCTGAACACTGTGAGCAGGACGCACAGCACTAACTTGTAGTTTTAGCTGAACACTGTGAGCAGGACGCACTGCACTAACTTGTAGCTTTAGATGAACACTGTGCAGAGGTCTCACTACACCAACTTGTAGGTTTAGCTGAACACTGTGAGCAGGACACACAGCACTAACTTATAGTTTTAGCTAAACACTGTGAGCAGGACACACTGCACTAACTTGTAGCTTGAGATGAACACTGTGCAGAGGTCTCACTACACCAACTTGTAGTTTTAGCTGAACACTGTGAGCAGGACGCACAGCACTAACTTGTAGTTTTAGCTGAACACTGTGAGCAGGATGCACTGCACTAACTTGTAGCTTTAGGTGAACACTGTGCAGAGGTCTCACTACACAAACTTGTAGGTTTAGCTGAACACTGTGAGCAGGATGCACAGCACTAACTTGTAGTTTTAGCTGAACACTGTGAGCAGGACGCACAGCACTAACTTGTAGTTTTAGCTGAACACTGTGAGCAGGACGCACTGCACTAACTTGTAGCTTTAGATGAACACTGTGCAGAGGTCTCACTACACCAACTTGTAGGTTTAGCTGAACACTGTGAGCAGGACGCACGGCACTAAATTGTAGCTTGAGATGAACACTGTGCAGAGGTCTCACTACACCAACTTGTAGTTTTAGCTGAACACTGTGAGCAGGACGCACAGCACAAACTTGTAGTTTTAGCTGAACACTGTGAGCAGGACGCACTGCACTAACTTGTAGCTTTAGGTGAACACTGTGCAGAGGTCTCACTACACAAACTTGTAGGTTTAGCTGAACACTGTGAGCAGGACGCACAGAACTAACTTGTAGTTTTAGCTGAACACTGTGAGCAGGACGCACTGCACTAACTTGTAGCTTTAGATGAACACTGTGCAGAGGTCTCACTACACCAACTTGTAGGTTTAGCTGAACACTGTGAGCAGGACACACAGCACTAACTTGTATTTTTAGCTGAACACTGTGAGCAGGACGCACAGCACTAACTTGTAGTTTTAGCTGAACACTGTGAACAGGACGCACTGCACTAACTTGTAGCTTTAGATGAACACTGTGCAGAGGTCTCACTACACCAACTTGTAGGTTTAGCTGAACACTGTGAGCAGGATGCACAGCACTAACTTGTATTTTTAGCTGAACACTGTGAGCAGGACGCACAGCACTAACTTGTAGTTTTAGCTGAACACTGTGAGCAGGACGCACTGCACTAACTTGTAGCTTTAGATGAACACTATGCAGAGGTCTCACTACACCAACTTGTAGGTTTATCTGAACACTGTGAGCAGGACGCACAGCACTAACTTATAGTTTTAGCTAAACACTGTGAGCAGGACGCACTGCACTAACTTGTAGCTTGAGATGAACACTGTGCAGAGGTCTCACTACACCAACTTGTAGTTTTAGCTAAACACTGTGAGCAGGACGCACAGCACTAACTTGTAGTTTTAGCTGAACACTGTGAGCAGGACGCACTGCACTAACTTGTAGCTTTAGGTGAACACTGTGCAGAGGTCTCACTACACAAACTTGTAGGTTTAGCTGAACACTGTGAGCAGGACGCACAGCACTAACTTGTAGTTTTAGCTGAACACTGTGAGCAGGACGCACAGCACGAACTTGTAGTTTTAGCTGAACACTGTGAGCAGGACGCACTGCACTAACTTGTAGCTTTAGATGAACACTGTGCAGAGGTCTCACTACACCAACTTGTAGGTTTAGCTGAACACTGTGAGCAGGACGCACTGCACTAACTTGTAGCTTGAGATGAACACTGTGCAGAGGTCTCACTACACCAACTTGTAGTTTTAGCTGAACACTGTGAGCAGGACACACAGCACTAACTTGTAGTTTTAGCTGAACACTCTGAGCAGGACGCACTGCACTAACTTGTAGCTTTAGGTGAACACTGTGCAGAGGTCTCACTACACAAACTTGTAGGTTTAGCTGAACACTGTGAGCAGGACGCACAGCACTAACTTGTAGTTTTAGCTGAACACTGTGAGCAGGACGCACAGCACTAACTTGTAGTTTTAGCTGAACACTGTGAGCAGGATGCACTGCACTAACTTGTAGCTTGAGATGAACACTGTGCAGAGGTCTCACTACACCAACTTGTAGTTTTAGCTGAACACTGTGAGCAGGACGCACAACACTAACTTGTAGTTTTAGCTGAACACTGTGAGCAGGACGCACTGCACTAACTTGTAGCTTTAGGTGAACACTGTGCAGAGGTCTCACTACACCAACTTGTAGGTTTAGCTGAACACTGTGAGCAGGACGCACAGCACTAACTTGTATTTTTAGCTGAACACTGTGAGCAGGACGCACAGCACTAACTTGTAGTTTTAGGTGAACACTGTGCAGAGGTCTCACTACACAAACTTGTAGGTTTAGCTGAACACTGTGAGCAGGACGCACAGCACTAACTTGTAGTTTTAGCTGAACACTGTGAGCAGGACGCACAGCACTAACTTGTAGTTTTAGCTGAACACTGTGAGCAGGACGCACTGCACTAACTTGTAGCTTTAGATGAACACTGTGCAGAGGTCTCACTACACCAACTTGTAGGTTTAGATGAACACTGTGAGCAGGACGCACTGCACTAACTTGTAGCTTGAGATGAACACTGTGCAGAGGTCTCACTACACCAACTTGTAGTTTTAGCTGAACACTGTGAGCAGGACGCATTACACTAACTTGTAGCTTGAGATGAACACTGTGCAGAGGTCTCACTACACCAACTTGTAGGTTTAGCAGAACACTGTGAGCAGGACGCACTGCACTAAATGTAAATAGTCTAGCTGCCTGACTGTGGTACTAATAGGATCAAAAGAACACCAGCAATTTTCTTCAGGTAGCTGTAAATACTGTAACAAGACAAGCCTGCCTGTCAGTAGGAAGATAACAGGAACGGATCTAGCTGAACACTGTGAGCAGGACGCACTGAACTAACTGTAAATAGTCTAGCTGCCTGACTGTGGTACTAATAGGATCAAAAGAACACCAGCAATTTTCTTTAGGTAGCTGTAAATACTGTAACAAGACAAGCCTGCCTGTCAGTAGGAAGATAACAGGAACGGATCTAGCTAAACTGAATACAGTGTATATATATATATATATATATATATATATATATATATATATATATATGCAACACCTGGGATGCATATATATACACAATACACTGTAAGTGCAGCTAAACTGACTGACTGTTCTGCCTAATCTATCTAACTCAAATCAAATGTCACTGTCTGTCTCTCCCTCTCTCTCAATGAACGCCAGAACACGCACTACACAGGGCCGCCGTGCAGGCGGCCTTATATAGTGTGGGGCGTGTACTAAATCCCCTGAGCCATAATTGGCCAAAGCTTCCTTGGCTTTGGCCAATTACGGCTCTCTGTTCAGACAGCGATGTGATTGGCCAAGCATGCGGGTCATAGTGCATGCTTGGCCAATCATCAGCCAGCAATGCACTGCGATGCGCCACACGAATTTGGCGCGAACGGCCCATATCATTCGCAATTCGGCGAACGGGCGAACAGACGATGTTCGAGTCGAACATGGGTTCGACTCGAACACGAAGCTCATCCCTATTTATCACCTTCCTATGCTGCCTTGAAGTATATATACGCTATATAAAGACATTTTTTTATTTTAAATAGAGTAAAGAATGGTTAATCCTTGTTAGTTTGTTTGTATGTTTTTGTTATCTGCACCTCATTGGGGTATTTTGATTCACTTCTTGTCATATAGAGACACGAGAACAACTTAGGAAATCTCTCTACAGTAAGGGAAATGCCCCCTTAGACATTTGTCATGACAATAGCTGTTCTCATTGAAACATTTCCCCTCTATTCCTTTTCTGGTGAAAACTCATCAACTGATTTCTGTCCTCACTTTCTTGTTGCTTACTGTCTCCAGGACACAGAATAAAAATGTGGTGCTCTACATGTTTCGCGACCTGATTTGTCGCTTCTTCGGGAGCTTCAAATATTTCTAGTCAAGAGAACATACTTTAATTAGGATACAGAGAAATATCAACATTGATACATGTATTAACAATTGTATATGTGTGTACATATTATGCAAAACATCACTTTTTTCAAAGTGCTCAGCAGAAGATTGAACACTCATTTGCGCCAGGGATACAAAAATCGCTAGAAGACCCCCCTATTAGCTGTGGACCACAATGTCTGAAGAGCAGCCCTGAAGTTAGCACATGTGTCAGGATATGAGGGCATACAAGGTAACTAGGGGTATAAAGAGTATGCATGATAAAACTTGTAGGTACATTAGTTTATAAATAAATACGTTTAAGGCTAAATAGCTCTATCCTTTACTTACATAACAGTCAGTTTACGTCCGCTAGTGCTAAAGCCAAACTTTGCCAAGTTTTTGAACATCTATAAGGAAAGGTAATGCATTACTATCCCATAGTGTTTAAAAATGTAGTAAGCGGCATTAAACTATCTTCCTTAGAGGAGAAATTGCATAACAGAAAAGGGATATAGATTATACCTTACTTCCTCCCTGATCTGGGATAGGATTCAGTCATGGCTGTGCCTGCATAGGCAATTAGAGTGTGAACTGCTATTAGATCCACTTCCTTGGGGAGCAGGGAAAAGAGGGTGACATGAGAAAAGAGATAAGGGAGAGCTAGGAATGCCACATGCAGTATCTCACAAAAGTGATTACACCCCTCACATTTTTGTAAATATTTTATTCTATCTTTTCATGTGACAACACTGAAGAAATTACACTTTACTACAATGTAAAGTAGTGAGTGTACAGCTTGTACAACAGTGCAAATTTGCTGTCCCCTCAAAATAACTCAACACACGGCCATTGATGTCTAAACCACTGGCAACAAAAGTGAGTACACCCCTAAGTGAAAATGTCCAAATTGGACCCAATTATAGGGCGTACACACGGTCGGACTTTGTTCGGACATTCCGACAACAAAATCCTAGGATTTTTTCCGACGGATGTTGGCTCAAACTTGTTTTGTCTACACACGGTCGCACAAAGTTGTCGGAAAATCCGATCGTTTTAAACGCGGTGACATAAAACATGTACGTCGGGACTATAAACGGGGCAGTGGCCAATAGCTTTCATCTCTTTATTTATTCTGAGCATGCGTGGCACTTTGTCCGTCGGGTTTGTGTACACACGATCGGAATTTCCGACAACAGATTTTGTTGTCGGAAAATTTTATCTCCTGCTCTCCAACTTTGTGTGTCGGAAAATCCGATGGAAAATGTCCGATGGAGCCCACACACGGTCGGAATTTCCGACAACACGCTCCGATCGGACATTTTCCATCAGAAAATCCGACCGTGTGTACGGGGCATTAGTCATTTTCCCTCCCTGGTGTCATGTGACTCGTTATCGCTCTCACTCTCACTGTCCCATACTGGTCACTGGAAGTTCAACATGGCACCTCATGGCAAAGAACTCTTTGAGGATCTGAAAAAAAAATTGTTGCGCTGCATAAAGATGGCCTAGGCTATAAGAAGATTGCCAAGACCCTGAAACTAAGCTGCTGCATGGTGGCCAAGATAATACAGTGGTTTAATCAGGACAGGTTCCACTCAGAACAGGCCTTGCCATGGTTCCACCCGAACTCCCTGCTGGCATGGCTATTTATAGGTTCTCTTAGTCCCCTGCCAGGCCTACTCCTGGGGATTGGCTAAGGGCCCATTAATATTTGTGACAGCCCCTCCTAGCTTCCACCCACTAGTTCCAGAACATTCTCCAATGTACTAAAAACAGGGTGAGGCACCAGAAAGCTGCCAGGATGAGTCATCCAGCCCTGGCCTTTAGTAACTCTGACCCAGATTTAATCACTTCAGCCCCGGACCATTTGGCTGGCCAAAGACTAGAGGACTTTTTGCGGTTCAGCACTGCATCGCTTTAACTGACAATTGCGTGGTCTTGTGACATGGCTCCCAAACAAGACTGACGTCCTTTTTTACCCACAAATAGAGCTTTCTTTTGGTGGTATTTGATCACCTCTGCATTTTTTATTTTTTGCGCCATAAACAAAAAAAGAGCGACAATTTTGAAAAAAACGCAATATTTTTTACTTTTTGCTATAATAAATATCCCCAAAAAATATATAAAAAAACATTTTTTTTCCTCAGTTTAGGCTGATACATATTCTTCTACATATTTTTGGTAAAAAAATCGCAATAAGCATATATTTATTGGTTTGCGCAAAAGTTATAGCGTCTACAAAATAGGGGATAGTTTTATGACATTTTTATTAATATTTTTTTTTGGCGGACACATCGGACAATTTTGACATATTTTTGGGACCATTCACATTAATACAGCGATCAGTGCGATTAAAAATGCATTGATTACTGTGTAAATGTGACTGGCAGTGAAGGTGTTAACCACTAGGTGGCAGTGTAGGGGTTAAGTGTGTCCTAGGGAGTAATTCTAACTGTGGGGGGAGGGGCTACGTATGACACATCACTGATCACCGCTCCCGATTACAGGGAGCGGTGATCAGTGACAATGTCACTAGGCAGAATGGGGAAATGCTTGTTTACATTAGCATTTCCCCGTTCTTCCTCTCTGTGAGACGATCCCCGTGGACATCGAGTCCGCGGGACCCGCGATCCTACTCACGGAGCTTGCAGCGGGTGCGCGCACATGCCGGTAGCGGCGCACACATAATGGCAAGGCGGCAAATTCAAAGGGATGCCCATTTGCGCAGCTGTGCCATTCTGTCGACGTAAATATACAGGCGGCGGTCGTCAAGCGGTTAATGACTCAGGTCTAACCCAGATCCAGCTATATATTTCCTACTCTCACCACTAGTAGCACACACTAGAGAGTGCTGCATACTGTATAATATGAAATGAATGAGGATTACACATTTGTTTAGTTTGGGTTTTAGATGCAGTAATGTTTTTCTGTGTTCCCTTTGCTGGCTGGTAGAGCTTCAATCTGGGTAATTTGTTTATTCACATCTAATGAACTATATCTCACAACTTTCTAAGCTAGTCACACTAGCTTTCAATATTTAAAAATTTTCACCCTTAGCAGGCAAATTTCAGATCCATAACTAAAAAGTAGCTGACGATTGAAACTAATCTTTTTCAAATGCTCCTATTGACATTCCTTATTTACTGAACTACTTTGTGTTCTTTCTATTCATTCTAGGGGTGAATGTAATGTTTGGTGGTGCTATATATATATATATATATATATACTGTATATATATATATATATATATATATACACACAGTTGTGCTAATAAGTTTACATACCCTGGCAGAATTTATGATTTCTTGGCTATTTTTGATTTCTTTGATTTCTATCATTTGATTATGAATGATAACACAAAAACATTTTTTTCACTCATGGTTAGTGTTTGGCTGAAGCCATTTATTATCAGTCAACTGTGTTTACTCTTTTTAAATAATAATGACAACAGAAAATACCCAAATGGCCCTGATCAAAACTTTACATACCCTGGTGATTTTAGCCTGATAACATGCACACAAGTTGACACAAAGGGGTTTGAATGGCTATCACCTGTGATCTGCTTGCTTGTAATTAGTGTGTGTGTGTATAAAAGGTCAATGCGTTTCTGGACTACTGACAGACCCTTGCATCTTTCATCCAGTGCTGCACTGACATTTCTGGATTCTGAGTCATGGGGAAAGCAAAAGAATTGTCAAAGGATCTGCGGGAAAAGGTAGTTGAACTATATAAAACAGGAAAGGGATATAAAAAGATACCCAATGAATTGAGAATGCCAATCAGCAGTGTCCAAACTGTAATCAAGAAGTGGAAAATAAGGTAGACCAACTGGAGTTTCAGCTACAACTGCCAGGAAAATTGTTCAGGATGCAAAGAAAAACACACAAATAACTTCAGGTAAAATACAGGACTCTGAAAACATGTGGTGTGGCTGTTTCAAGATGCACAATAAGGAGGCACTTGAAGAAAGATGGACTGCATGGTCGAGTCGCCAGAAGAAAGCCATTACTACGCAAATGCCACAAAGTATCCTGCTTACAATACGCCAAACAGCACAGAGACAGGCCTCAAACCTTCTGGCACAAAGTCATTTGGAGTGATGAGACCAAAATTTAACTTTTTGGTCACAACCATAAACACTACATTTGGAGAGAGTCAACAAGGCCTATGATGAAAGGTATACCATTCCTACTGCGAAACACGGAGGAGGATCGCTGATGTTTTGGGGATGTGATAGTTACAAAGGCACAGGAAATTTTGTCAAAATTGTTGGCAAGATGAATGCAATATATTATCACAAAATACTGGAGGAACATTTGGAAGCTGCGCACAGGACGTAATTGGACATTCCAACATGACAATGATCCAAAACACAAGGCCAAGTCGATCTGTTGAATAAAGTGAAGGTTTTGGTGTGGCCATCTCAGTCTCCTGACCTCAATATCATTGAGCCACTCTGGGGAGATCTCAAAAGTGCACTTTATGCAAGACAGCTTTTTGCCAAGAGGAATGGGTAGCTTTACCGTCTGAGAAGATAAAGAGCCTCAGCCACAAATACCACAAAAGACTTCAAGCTGTCATTGATGTTAAAGGGGGCAATACACGGTATTAACCTCCTTGGCCACATGATTATGTCAGATTTCAGATGTTGAAAGCGGTACAATTATTTTGCATGGAAATTTGGCGTTTTATATTGTAAGCCTGTAAGTCTTAGGAGTAACTCACTTAACTCGGTCCAAACAAGAGTCTAGTAGACATCTCAGGTATGATAAAGTTTGAAATACGAAATCATAAATTATAATATAATAAATGACTATAAATAATTATAACAAATAATAATAATAAAAATTATTCAATAATGTAATCAAATCAAAAACACTGAAATTTTCTCAGTTGCAGAATTGTCACTGTCATTACTTTTAGTGTTTGATGACGGATTTCCCCACAAATCACTATCGCTCAATTCTGCATGTGATTCTAACTTATTATCTCTGTTTTCTAGCTGGTCTAAAACCACTTTTGATGTATAGGGACGGTTTTGGTTGCTATGGACAATCTCCAGTTTCCAGGCAGAAAGAACAGTGTTTATAATATAAAACTGCATGCAGGGCACTGGACAAACCACTAGGGACAAAAGGGAGGTGAAATAAATTGATACAGTAATGTAATCTGTAAGATTACAGTGTACTGTATATGTATTGTGCTTTTTACTTTTTGAATTTGGCGCCGTTCTCCGTCCCCGTGCGTCGCAACGCTCGCAGGGAACGGAGCTCGACTCTGTGATGAATCAAGCGGTAGACATGTGCAATTCGTTTCGTACTAATTGAACATTCGTACAAATTTCCGAAAATTCGTACATTCGGAAGCATCCGAAAAACGAATTGCTATGCTTTCGAATTTTATACGAAATACAAAATTTCGTTGCCGAATTTCGGATCCAAATTCCGTTACAACGGAAATGTGACTGGTGTTTTGTTGACCAATCAGAGGTTTTCTTCTGCTGCTGAGTGAGGGTTGGAAAAATGACTTTTTTTAATATGGGAGTGGGAGACTGGTACTGGTAGTCAATGGGAAATTCAGAATCGGACAAAATAAGAATGTTCATTAATATTGTTTTATTATTGTCATAATAATTTCGATTATTCGTTATGATGAAGTTATAAACCCAGGAAGTCAGCACAGCACAGGGATGATGGGAGCCCCTCATAATGATCACAGCAGGGGTACAGCCCCAGGAGAAAGTCAGCACAGCACAGAGATGGTGGGAGCCCTCATAATGAGCACAGCACAGAGATGGTGGGAGCCCCTCATAATGAGCACAGCACAGGGATGGTGGGAGCCCCTCATAATGAGCACAGCACAGGGATGGTGGGAGCCCCTCATAATGAGCACAGCAGGGGTACAGCCCCAGGAGGAAGTCAGCACAGCACAGGGATGGTGGGAGCCCCTCATAATGAGCATAATGAGTCCGTCGACTGCCATCTTGAGAAAGGTATTTTTTGCTTTTTAAATTCATCATAACGAACGTTCGTAATTGTTACGAAAATTTAACGAACCTAACGAAAATTCGTATTTTGTACGAATCCAAATTGATTTTCGGACACGAATTACGAAATAAGAATTAACTGTTAATACGAAACGGAATGGAACTAAACCAATTTATTGACGGCGCACATGCCTATCGAGCGGAGACACGGCTCGCACACAGAGCGGAGAGGACATCACAGGTTCCTGAGGACAAGGTAAGTGAGCTGTACCTGGATCCTGAGATGCAATCCTGAGTGTGGCTCGCGGTTACCGCTTTTGATGCTGAAAATCCACCCCGAGCCACACTCAGGAATACTGTCAAGGAGGTTAAGAACTGGGGTATGTAAACTTTTGATCAGGGTCATTTGGGTAGTTTCAGTTGCCATTATGATTTAAAAAGAGTACACACAGTTGATCGATAATAAATGGTTTCAGCCAAACACTAACCGTGAGTGAAAGAAAAGTTTCAGGGTATGTAAACTTATTAGCACAACTGTATATAAAAATAAGGCAGGTGTGTTTTTAGCACACAGATGCGTGTCATTGACAATTAATGGGCACACTCAACGCAACTTGTGTCAAGGCATGAACACAGAGGTATGATGAGTTCTTCCAGAAAAGCAGTGACCAGTGTGTATTTTGTTGGACCACGCATGCAGTTTTCCACAGGGAGGTGAAAGCCAGATAGGACTGAAAACAACTATTATTTGCCCACAGGGATTAGAGTTACAGTACATGGGAAAAAAATATATCTTTAAAAATAAAAAAGTTAAGGAAACATATGTTGTTAATTTAGAATACACAATGTTGAAAGGAAAATCCCTGGTGGACAGATCAAAAATACTTAGAAATGCGTAATCATCAATATCGTTGCATACATTAATTAAACATATAATGTGAATACAGTTTCCTCTGCTAAATACTAGGTTCTGTAGCTTAATGTAGACAAAATATGTGATGACAGAAAAGGACCTAATGAAAGCTACTTTACAAATATGCTGATTTGTAACTTTCACTGTGAGAGCTACAATATATATATATATATATATATATATATATATATATATATATATATATATACTAATACACCCATCCTCAAATGTTCAGCCTTTCTATTCATTTAAAGTGTACGTAAAGGCAATTTTTTTTTTTGTTTTTTTTTTTTTGTTTTCCTTTTTTTAATTGAGTGGGTAAAGGTTAGTGGAGATTTAACCCTCTATTTGTCATTTTTACCATTGTCACAGAGATGGTATAAGTGGAAATCCTTAATTTTAGAATTATCACAATAACAAACGTTTAGCCTAGGTTCACATTGGAGCGATTTGTCATGCAATTTGAGAGATCAAATTGCCTGACAAGTCGCAGCCTATTGGAGGCAATGACACTGTTCCAATTGGTGCAACACCGATTTTGCGGCACCGCACTGATTTGCAAAAGTAGCTCCTGCACTACTTTTGCTGATTTCAGGTGCAACTTCAATAGACATCTGTGCATGAAGCCACACAGATGTCTATTATGTAGCACCTGAAATCGCGCTGACCTTGCTACTTTGAAATTGCGCTACTTCAAGTGAAGTGGGCGTGATTTCAAAATAGCATCAATGTGAACCAGAGCTAAGAGTCATTTTTTCAATGAAATTCACACTCGATGTGGATGGGGGAATTATCCTCGCTACTGTATTCTGATAGCTTTCCAATCATCAGAATAGACTCATCAGCACCACCACTGATCAAGCAAAAACTCTCCAACAGGCTGGTTGTACAGAAGTCGATCTAGATTTCTGTGCAACCAGCCTACCAATAGATGGATCAAAATTCGGCTGGTCCCTGCTGAACCGACAGAGTGGTTTTGCAGAAGTTAATTGGTGTAATTCATTTTTACACCAGCAGGTCACAGAATGAGAGGTAGCAGAGAGATGAGCTGTCTACAATGGATTTTTTCAGTGATTAGTCACAGATTGAGAGGCAGAAGAAGGGGGATGAGTTGTAACAATGTCTGCATCACAGACATTGGGATTTACACAGTAGTTTAGTTGTAGGTGGAGCACTGTGATCTGTTCAATAACACATAAATAAAATGTTAAAATAAATGTTAAACTTATTTTTTTTAAACTTTTTTTTTTTTTTAAAGTGACATTAAACTCTAGTTTAACCACTTGCTGACCTGCCACAGTATATTGGTGGCACGTACAGCTAAAATCCCATACATGTACATCTTTTTACCTACTCCAGTTTAGGGGCACACTGCACGCTCCCCGCGTGACCGCTGTGTCCATTCACAATGTTAACAAAGCAGTTATGAAAGAATTCATTCATAACAGCTGTGTTTTGTATGTTGTGATTGGCACACAGCTATCACATGGCACCTGGGTCAATCACATCACCCTGTATTGTGTGATTAGTCAATCACAGATCACTATTGATCACAGTTGTCAGCAATGTAACCAATTCATGACAATTAAAACTTTGCTGTTACAATGACCTTCATTGTATCGACAAAGTATAAAAAAAAAAATCCCTGATCACCCCTCCAGAGTAGTACAGTGTTACTATGGTGACACTGAACTACTCTGATGAAGGTACGTACAAAAAAAAACCAAAATATTAACAATTTTTTAAAAAGTTAAAAAATTGAATAAAAAATAAATAAAATATCGTCGTCAATGGACTCCCCCCTTCCTTAAGTTCCTCCGTCTGCAAACGAAGGGTAGGGGGGAGGAGTCTGTGACATCAATGTCCATGAAATCTTAAATTGAGGAAGACAGATCCTAACGATTTGATTGATCTCACTGGTCAAAGTATTCAGATAAACATCTATGTAAATCCTGGACTTGGCTATGAAAATCAACATATCTGAAGGCTTTCCTGGCTGTAAGTCAGTTTGACGATGAACTGACATTGATTGGTTATCCAGCAATCAAGAAACATTTATGATGAGGGCACTTTTTTTCCAAAGAGCTGACACTTTGCTGTCTCAGCAGATGATGGATGTCTCTGGCTCTCCATTGGTCCCCCTGATGAACAACGGTGCTATTTAAATAGACTGTAGGGTGACTCTGTAGCCCAGCCCCGCTGAGGAAGTTCTGATTGAACGTAACGCGTACGGGGGAGGCGCTATGCATGACGTCAGCTAAAAGTAGTTGGATCCGTATGTGCATTATAATTGATAGAAATTTTCAATTACCGTATTTATCGGCGTATAACACGCACTTTTTTCCCCGTAAAATCAGGGGAAAATCGCGGGTGCGTGTTATACGCCGATCCCCTGCGATCCGGAGCTGCCAGATTTTCAAAATCGCGACCGCGATTTGAAAATGGCACCACCGGCGCCGAAATACACAGTGCCGGTCCTCGGCTCTTCTCGGCCACTTTCGTCTTCACTCGAGCGTCGCCCGAACGTAGCCGAGTGTACTTGGCTAGGTTCGGATAGCTCCGCTCGGGACTACGAGTGGAGCCGAGAGTAAACGAGAGCCGCCGAGAAGGGCCGAGGACCGGCTCTGTGTATTTCGGCGCCGGCGGCGCCATTTTCAAATCGCGGTCGGCGATTTTGAAAGACAGGATGGCAGGGGTCCGGGATCACAGGATGCGAGGCTGCACTGGGGAAGGCTGCACTGGGGAAGGCTGCACTGACAAGGCTGCACTGGGGAAGGCTGCACTGATGAAGGCTGCACTGGGGAAGGCTGCACTGACAAGGCTGCACTGGGGAAGGCTGCACTGACAAGGCTGCACTGACATGGCTGCACTGACATGGCTGCACTGGGGAAGGCTGCACTGACAAGGCTGCACTGACAAGGCTGCACTGACATGGCTGCACTGACATGGCTGCACTGACAAGGCTGCACTGACTTGGCTGCACTGGGGCAAGGCTGCACCGAGAAGGCTGCAATGATGGGCATTTAAATGTAAGTTTTTTTTCCTTCAACTTCCCTCCTAAAAGTTTTTTTTTCCTTAAAATTCCCTCCTAAATTGGGGTGCGTGTTATACGCCGGTGCATGTTATACGCCGATAAATATGGTAATCGATTAAAAAAAAAAATCACTTAATCGAACACGAAAATCTAAATCAGTAACAGCCCTAATATATATATATATATATATATATATATATATATATTTTTTTTTTTAACATACTATCACCTGTCAGTGTCCCTGATCAATGTGACATCAGTCATATGATAGAGTGAAAAAATATCACCAGCACACCAAGGATGGGTCCTAAGCTTTATTCAGCGATTACATCGTTACAGCAGATTGCAATGTTTTGGAGTCATTCAGGATCCCTTCATCAGGCATGTAACAATGAAGGGGTCCTGCATGACTCCAAAAAGTTTCAATCTGCTGTAAGAATGTCATCGCTGATTAAAGCTTATTAACCATTGCGGAAAACCTTGTGTGCTGGTGACATTCTTTTGCGCTGACTTGTATATAAATAAATAAAGTTGCTCTCATATAAAAGCAAAACAACAACAAAGGTAATAACTAGGGATGAGCCGAACACCCCCCGGTTCGGTTCGCACCAGAACCTGCAAACGGACCGAAAGTTCGCACGAACGTTAGAACCACATTGACGTCTATGGGACTCGAACGTTCGAAATCAAAAGTGCTCATTTTATAGGCTAATTTGCATGGTATTGTCCTAAAAAGGGTTTGGGGACCCGGGTCCTACCACAGGGGACATGTATCAATGCAAAAAAAACTTTTAAAAACGACCGTTTTTTCGGGAGCAGTGATTTTAATGATGCTTAAAGTAAAAAAAAAAAAAGTGAAATATTCCTTTAAATATCGTACCTGGGGGGTGTCTATAGTATGCCTGTAAAGTGACGCGTGTTTCCCGTGTTTAGAACAGTCCCTGCACCAAATGTCATTTTTAAAGGAAAAAATCTCATTTAAAACTGCTTGCGGGTTTAATGTCATGTCGGGTCATGGCAATATGGATGAAAATCAGTGAGACAAACGGCATGGGTACCCCTCAGTCCATTACCAGGCCCTTTGGGTCTTGTATGGATATTAAGGGGAACCCCGCACCCAAATTAAAATAAGGAAAGGCCCTATATACTCTGAACAGCAGTATACAGGTGGTGCAAACAAGACAGGGACTGTAGGTTTGTTGTTAAGTAGAATCTCTTTGTAATTTTGAACGGGTACATTTTTAACGCGTTTAGCTCCAGCCAAAAAATCTTTTTTAAGCTTTTTGGAAAACATAGGGAAGGGTTATCACCCCTGTGACATTTGTTTTGCTGTCTTTCCTCCTCTTCAGAAGATTTCACCTCACTTTTTGTCCCAATGAAAAATGTTTTTTGAAAATTTGGGTTTTTTGTGGAACAAGGATTGGAAAGCATCAGTGGAAAGGAGAAATTGTTTTCCCATATTAACTCTTACAGGAGAGAATTTCCCTTCCTAGGGGTAGATTTCATCTCACTTCCTGTTGTCTCCTTCCGTTTGCAAGTAGAAGTCGTTTGTAAGTTAGATGTTTGAAAGTAGGGTCCTGCCCTATATACTCAGCAGAAATTTGGGCCTTAGGTGTTGCTGTGGCCACAACACTGTAAGCCCTCACAGGGCCCTGCTGTGAAATATTAGATCAAGAATTGTAATTACATGCCCCTGTTGAACAGGAGCTGAAAAATTAGGCCTTAGGCACTGGTGCTGTGGTGCCACAACACTGCAACCCCTCACAGACACTCTAGTTGGAACGCAGGAACGAGCCCTGCTGCAAAGTATTGCATCAAAAATTGTAATTACACGCCCCTGTTAGACAGGGGCAGAAAAATTGGGCCTTAGGCACTGGTGCTGGTGCCACAACACTGCAACCCCTCACAGACACTCTAGTTGGAATGCAGGAACGAGCCCTGCTGCAAAGTATTACATCAAAAATTGTAATTACACGCCCCTGTAAAACAGGGGCTGAAAAATTGGGCCTTAGGCACTGGTGGTGGCGCCCAGAACCAAAAATGTTCTTACAAGCTATCAGCGTGATGATTGAGGAGGAAGAGGATAATTACTCAGGGATAGTCACTCAGCATCAGCATAGGCAGTCTTTGAAGGGATCTGAGATTTCAAAAAGAATTATTCGGTTACATCAGAATCAGGTGCTTGGTAGCTGGTGGTGATCCAAGACTGATTCATTTTTATGAAGGTCAGCCGATCGACCGAGTCGGTGGACAGATGCACCCTGTGATCGGTTACCACGCCTCCAGCAGCACTGAATGTGCGTTCCGAAAGAACGCTGGATGCAGGACAGGCCAGTAGCTCAATTGCATACTGTGCAAGCTCTGGCCAGTGATCCATCCTCAAGACCCAGTAACCCAGAGGATTCTCGGTGGGAAAGGTGTCCAAGTCTGATCTTGCCCCTAGGTATTCCTGCACCATGTAAAACAGACGCTGGCGATGGTTGCTGGAACCGATCATACCTTGGGGCTGCGGACCAAAAAATTGTCTGAACGCATCGGTCAGACGGCCACCTTCTCCACCGCTCCTTCTTTGACTGACTGAAGCCTCAGCAACACGTTGTCTAGAAACAGGAGTTTGTAACCTCCCAGTCTCTGGGAATGCATTGCACAGACCTTTCTGCAAGGCCTCCTGAAGATGTTTCATCCTCTGCTCCCTCTGCGATGGCAAGATAAGGTCCGCAACCTTACCCTTGTAACGTGGATCAAGGAGGGTTGCCAGCCAGTATTGGTCCTTCTCCTTGATACCACGAATACGAGGATCCTTACGCAGGCTTTGCAGGATCAGGGAGGCCATGCAGCGTAGGTTTGCTGAGGCATTCGGTCCGGAGTCCTCTGGGTCACTAAGGACGACAACGTCCGCAGCCACCTCCTCCCAGCCACGTACAAGTCCATGTTTTTCTTGGGACTCATCCCTTAAAGACTGCTGCTGATGCTGAGTACCAGGCTCCACCTCCATACTGACACAATCTTCCTCCTCCTCCTCCTCGTCCTCTTTCTGTGTGATCGGCGGGCACGCAGGAACACTGTCTGGATAAAGGGGGCCTTGAGAGCTAAGGAAGTCCTCCTCTTCCTGCCTCTGTTCTGCCTCAAGTGCCCTGTCCATTATTCCACGCAGCGTGTGCTCCAACAGGTGGACAAGGGGGACAGTGTCACTGATGCATGCACTGTCACTGCTCACCATCCTCGTGGCCTCCTCGAATGGTGACAGGACAGTGCATGCATCCCTGATCATGGCCCACTGGCGTGGGGAAAAAAAACAAGCTCCCCTGACCCTGTCCTGGTGCCATAGTCGCACAGGTACTCATTGATGGCCCTCTGCTGCGTGTACAGCCACTGCAGCATGGCCAACGTTGAGTTCCACCTGGTGGGCATGTCACAGATTAGGCGGTTCTTGGGCAGGTTAAACTCCTTTTGGGGGTCCGTCAGCCGAGCACTGGCATTATATGACAGGCGGAAATGCACACAGACTTTCCTGGCCTGCCTCAGGACATCCTGTAAGCCCGGGTACCTGCCCAAGAACCGCTGCACCACCAAGTTAAGGACGTGAGCCAAACAGGGCACATGGGTCATTTGTCCCTGTCGGAGGGCAGAGAGGAGGTTGGTGCCATTGTCGCAAACCACCATTCCTGCCTTAAGTTGGCATGGCGTCAACCACCTCTGAACCTGCCCCTGCAGAGCTGACAGAACCTCTGCCCCAGTGTGGCTCCTGTCCCCCAAGCACACCAGCTCAAGCACCGCATGGCATCTTTTGGCCTGCGTACTTGCGTAGCCCCTTGAACGACTACGGAGCACCGCTGGTTCCGAGGAAGAGGCCATGGAGGAAGAAGAAGAGGAGGGGGTGGAGCAGAGAGGTGTGTCACAATCAGCATTTTGGAGGCGTGGTGGCGGAACAACCTCCAACATTACTGCACCTTGTCCTGCATCCTTCCCAGCTGCCAGCAGAGTCACCCAATGTGCCGTGAAACTTAGGTAACGTCCCTGTCCATGCCTGCTGGACCATGAGTCAGCGGTAATATGCACCTTACCGCTGACCGCCCTGTCCAGCGAGGCATGGACATTGCCTTCCACATGCCGGTAGAGAGCCGGAATCGCCTTCCGTGAGAAAAAGTGGCGTTTGGGTACCTGCCACTGAGGAACCGCACATTCCACAAACTCACGGAAGGGGGCAGAGTCTACCAACTGAAAAGGCAGCAGTTGAAGTGCTAGCAATTTTGCCAAGCTAGCATTCAACTGCTGGGCATGTGGATGGCTGGGAGCAAACTTCTTTCGGCGGTGCAGCAGCTGGGGCAGGGAAATTTGCCTGGTACAATCTGACGTCGGTGTACCAAAAGCAGATTGCCCACAAGTACTTCGCTGTGACACACCTAATTCTACACCTTCATTCCTCTCACTACAGGTCTCAGAGAGGACTAGAGGTCTAGTGGGGTTGGAAATCTCAGCTGATGAGGAGCAAGGAGAGATCCTCTTTGTTCTTTGGTGTGGGTCTTTTAGATACGCTTGCCAACGAACTGCATGGCAGGTCAACATATGTCTGGTCAAGCATGTGGTACCCAAGCGGGAGATGTTTTGGCCACGTGAGATACGCTTGAGACATATGTTGCAAATAGCAGCGGTGCGATCTGATGCACTCGTCTCAAAAAAGGCCCACACCAAAGAACTTTTTGAATAACGCGCAGAGACTGCAGCGCCCTGCACATGTGGAGCTTTGGGGTGTGATGCAGTCAATGTGCTGCCCTTAGGCTGGCCCCTGGAGGGCATCCTGCCTCGTTGGTGATGTGCCGCCTCCTCCTCCTCCTCCTCTCTCCTATCAGGCACCCAGGTTGAGTCAGTGACCTCATCATCCCCTCCCTCCTCATCACTGGAGCAAACCTGGCAGTATGCTGCAGCAGGGGGAGCATGACTGCCAGATTGCTGTCCTTCTTGGGCACCCCCTCTGTCCGTGCTCATGTTACTGCCTTCATCGAGCTCAGTATCATCATCAGAGCCTTCCAAACGCTGGGCATCCTCCTGGAGCATGTACCCAACACTGTGGTCAAACAGTTCGAGGGAATCCTCATGAGGACATGGTGGAGCTAGGGAAGGAGTCACTGATGACATTGAGCTGAGGGAAGAGGCCGCTGCTTTGCCAGACAAAGCACCCTGGGCATGGGTGATAGAGGATGAGGAGGATGAGGACGGCTTGGTCATCCACTCGACCAAGTCTTCCGCATGTTGCGGCTCAACACGGCCAGCTGCCGAAAAAAAGGCCAAGCGTGTCCCATGGCCACGTGCTGATGAGGATGCACCGTCTCCACGACCAGCACTAGACACAGAGCCTGCTTGCCCTCTCTTATTGGCTTGTGACTGTCTGCCTCTCCTTCTTGGCCTTCCAGACATACTAATGGCCTGTAGCTGCACTAAGCTGGGATAGAACACCAGTAATTTTCTTCAGGTAGCTTTATATACTGTAACCAGACAAGCCTGCCTGTCAGTAGGAAGATAACAGGAACGGATCTAGCTGAACACTGTGAGCAGGACGCACTGTACTAAATGTAAATAGTCTAGCTGCCTGATCGTGGTACTAATAGGATCAAAAAGAACACCAGTAATTTTCTTCAGGTAGCTTTATATACTGTAACCAGACAAGCCTGCCTGTCAGTAGGAAGATAACAGGAACGGATCTAGCTGAACACTGTGAGCAGGACGCACTGTACTAAATGTAAATAGTCTAGCTGCCTGACCGTGGTACTAATAGGATCAAATAGAACACCAGTAATTTTCTTCAGGTAGCTTTATATACTGTAACCAGACAAGCCTGCCTGTCAGTAGGAAGATAACAGGAACGGATCTAGCTGAACACTGTGAGCAGGACGCACTGTACTAAATGTAAATAGTCTAGCTGCCTGACCGTGGTACTAATAGGATCAAATAGAACACCAGTAATTTTCTTCAGGTAGCTTTATATACTGTAACCAGACAAGCCTGCCTGTCAATAGGAAGATAACAGGAACGGATCTAGCTGAACACTGTGAGCAGGATGCACTGTACTAAATGTAAATAGTCTAGCTGCCTGACCGTGGTACTAATAGGATCAAATAGAACACCAGTAATTTTCTTCAGGTAGCTTTATATACTGTAACCAGACAAGCCTGCCTGTCAGTAGGAAGATAACAGGAACGGATCTAGCTGAACACTGTGAGCAGGACGCACTGTACTAAATGTAAATAGTCTAGCTGCCTGACCGTGGTATTAATAGGATCAAATAGAACACCAGTAATTTTCTTCAGGTAGCTTTATATACTGTAACCAGACAAGCCTGCCTGTCAGTAGGAAGATAACAGGAACGGATCTAGCTGAACACTGTGAGCAGGATGCACTTTACTAAATGTAAATAGTCTAGCTGCCTGACCGTGGTACTAATAGGATCAAATAGAACACCAGTAATTTTCTTCAGGTAGCTTTATATACTGTAACCAGACAAGCCTGCCTGTCAGTAGGAAGATAACAGGAACGGATCTAGCTGAACACTGTGAGCAGGACGCACTGTACTAAATGTAAATAGTCTAGTTGCCTGACCGTGGTACTAATAGGATAAAATAGAACACCAGTAATTTTCTTCAGGTAGCTTTATATACTGTAACCAGACAAGCCTGCCTGTCAGTAGGAAGATAACAGGAACGGATCTAGCTGAACACTGTGAGCAGGACGCACTGTACTAAATGTTAATAGTCTAGCTGCCTGACCGTGGTACTAATAGGATCAAATAGAACACTAGTAATTTTCTTCAGGTAGCTTTATATACGGTAACCAGACAAGCCTGCCTGTCAGTAGGAAGATAACAGGAACGGATCTAGCTGAACACTGTGTGCAGGACGCACTGTACTAAATGTAAATAGTCTAGCTGCCTGACCGTGGTACTAACAGGATCAAATAGAACACCAGTAATTTTCTTCAGGTAGCTTTATATACTGTAACCAGACAAGCCTGCCTGTCAGTAGGAAGATAACAGGAACGGATCTAGCTGAACACTGTGAGCAGGACGCACTGTACTAAATGTAAATAGTCTAGCTGCCTGACCATGGTACTAATAGGATCAAACAGAACACCAGTAATTTTCTTCAGGTAGCTTTATATACTGTAACCAGACAAGCCTGCCTGTCAGTAGGAAGATAACAGGAACGGATCTAGCTGAACACTGTGAGCAGGACGCACTGTACTAAATGTAAATAGTCTAGCTGCCTGACCATGGTACTAATAGGATCAAATAGAACACCAGTAATTTTCTTCAGGTAGCTTTATATACTGTAACCAGACAAGCCTGCCTGTCAGTAGGAAGATAACAGGAACGGATCTAGCTGAACACTGTGAGCAGGACGCACTGTACTAAATGTAAATAGTCTAGCTGCCTGACCGTGGTACTAATAGGATCAAATAGAACACCAGTAATTTTCTTCAGGTAGCTTTATATACTGTAACCAGACAAGCCTGCCTGTCAGTAGGAAGATAACAGGAACGGATCTAGCTGAACACTGTGAGCAGGACGCACTGCACTAAATGTAAATAGTCTAGAAGATAACAGGAACGGATCTAGCTGAACACTGTGAGCAGGACGCACTGCACTAAATGTAAATAGTCTAGAAGATAACAGGAACGGATCTAGCTGAACACTGTGAGCAGGACGCACTGCACTAAATGTAAATAGTCTAGAAGATAACAGAAACGGATCTAGCTAAACTGAATACAGTGTATATATATATATATATGCAACACCTGGGATGCATATATATACACAATACACTGTAAGTGCAGCTAACTGACTGACTGTCCTGCCTAATCTATCTAACTCAAATCAAATGACACTGTCTGTCTCTCTCTCTCTCTCAATGAACGCCGGAACACACACTACACAGGGCCGCCGTGCAGGCGGCCTTATATAGTGTGGGGCGTGTACTAAATCCCCTGAGCCATAATTGGCCAAAGCCTCCTTGGCTTTGGCCAATTATGGCTCTCTGTTCAGGCGGCGCTGTGATTGGCCAAGCATGCGGGTCATAGTGCATGCTTGGCCAATCATCAGCAAGCAATGCACTGCGATGCCGCAGTGAATTATGGGCCGTGACGCGCCACACGAATTTGGCGCGAACGGCCCATATCGTTCGCAATTCGGCGAACGGGCGAACAGCCGATGTTCGAGTCGAACATGGGTTCGACTCGAACACGAAGCTCATCCCTAGTAATAACTGAATAACCTTGAACAAAGTGCAAGTGAAATGCAAATGGCAATGAAATGCAAATGGCAATGAAAAATATTTAAATAGATAATAAATGCAAGTGTCTTCATATACTGAAAGTGAATTCCTGAGTCCACACAAAAAAGTCCCACAGTGTGAGAAAAAAAACTTCCAGCAGGAAGATGTGTTCCAGAGTTTTCAACCACCACTAGGGATGAGCTTCGAGTTCGAGTCGAACTCATGTTCTACTCGAACATTGGCTGTTCGCAAGTTCGCCGAACAGCGAACAATTTGGGGTGTTCGCGGCAAATTCGAATGCCGCGGAACACCCTTTAAAAGTCTATGGGAGAAATCAAAAGTGCTAATTTTAAAGGCTTATATGCAAGTTATTGTCATAAAAAGTGTTTGGGGACCCGGGTCCTGCCCCAGGGGACATGGATCAATGCAAAAAAAAGTTTTAAAAACGGACGTTTTTTCAGGAGCAGTGATTTTATTAATGCTTAAAGTCAAACAATAAAAGTGTAATATCCCTTTAAATTTCGTACCTGGGGGGTGTCTATAGTATGCCTGTAAAGGGGCGCATGTTTCCTGTGTTTAGAACAGTCTGACAGCAAAATGACATTTGGAAGGAAAAAACTCATTTAAAACTAGCCGCGGCTATTGCATTGCCGACAATACACATAGAAGTTCATTGATAAAAACGGCATGGGAATTCCCCACAGGGGAACCCCGAACCAAAATAAAAAAAAAAAAATGATGTGGGGGTCCCCCTAAATTCCAATACAAGGCCCTTCAGGTCTGGTATGGATATTAAGGGGAACCCCAGCCAAAATTGAAAAAAAAAATTGACGTGGGGTTCCCCCTAAATTCCATACCAGACCCTTCAGGTCTGGTATGGATTTTAAGGGGAACCCCGCGCCAAAAAAAAAAAAAAAAAAACGGCGTGGGGTCCCCCTAAAAATCCATACCAGACCCTTATCCGAGCACGCAACCTGGCAGGCCGCAGGAAAAGAGGGGGGGACGAGAGTGCGGCCCCCCCCCCCTCCTGAACCGTACCAGGCCACATGCCCTCAACATTGGGAGGGTGCTTTGGGGTAGCCCCCCAAAACACCTTGTCCCCATGTTGATGAGGACAAGGGCCTCATCCTCACAACCCTGGCCGGTGGTTGTGAGGGTCTGCGGGCGGGGGGCTTATCGGAATCTGGAAGCCCCCTTTAACAAGGGGACCCCCAGATCCCGGCCCCCCCCCTGTGTGAAATGGTAAGGGGGTACTTACCCCTACCATTTCACTAAAAAACTGTCAAAAATGTTAAAAATGACAAGAGACAGTTTTTGACAATTCCTTTATTTAAATGCTTCTTCTTTCTTCTTTCTTCCTTCATCTTCTTCTGGTTCTTCTGGCTCTTCTGGTTCTTCCTCCGGCGTTCTCGTCCAGCATCTTCTCCGCGGCGTCTTCTATCTTCTTCTCCTCGGGCCGCTCCGCACCCATGGCATGAGGGGAGGCTCCCGCTCTTCTCTTCATCTTCTTCTCCATCTTCTTCTTCATCTTCTTCTTCTTCTTCCTTCTTCTCTTCTTCTCTTCTTCCTGTCTTCTCCGGGCCGCTCCGCAGCCATGCTGGCATGGAGGGAGGCTCCCGCTGTGTGACGGCGTCTCTTCGTCTGACGGTTCTTAAATAACGGGGGGCGGGGCCACCCGGTGGCCCCGCCCCCCTCTGACGCACGGTGACATGACGGGACTTCCCTGTGGCATTCCCCGTGACGTCACAGGGAAGTCCCTCAAGTCACCGTGCGTCAGAGGGGGGCGGGGTCACCGGATGGCCCCGCCCCCCGTTATTTAAGAACCGTCAGACGAAGAGACGCCGTCACACAGCGGGAGCCTCCCTCCATGCCAGCATGGCTGCGGAGCGGCCCGGAGAAGACAGGAAGAAGAGAAGAAGGAAGAAGAAGAAGAAGAAGAAGATGAAGAAGAAGATGAAGAAGAGAAGAAGATGAAGAGAAGAGCGGGAGCCTCCCCCCTCATGCCATGGGTGCGGAGCGGCCCGAGGAGAAGAAGATAGAAGACGCCGCGGAGAAGATGCTGGACGAGAACGCCGGAGGAAGAACCAGAAGAGCCAGAAGAACCAGAAGAAGATGAAGGAAGAAAGAAGAAAGAAGAAGCATTTAAATAAAGGAATTGTCAAAAACTGTCTCTTGTCATTTTTAACATTTTTGACAGTTTTTTAGTGAAATGGTAGGGGTAAGTACCCCCTTACCATTTCACACAGGGGGGGGGCCGGGATCTGGGGGTCCCCTTGTTAAAGGGGGCTTCCAGATTCCGATAAGCCCCCCGCCCGCAGACCCTCACAACCACCGGCCAGGGTTGTGAGGATGAGGCCCTTGTCCTCATCAACATGGGGACAAGGTGTTTTGGGGGGCTACCCCAAAGCACCCTCCCAATGTTGAGGGCATGTGGCCTGGTACGGTTCAGGAGGGGGGGGGGCCGCACTCTCGTCCCCCCCTCTTTTCCTGCGGCCTGCCAGGTTGCGTGCTCGGATAAGGGTCTGGTATGGATTTTTAGGGGGACCCCACGCCGTTTTTTTTTTTTTTTTTTGGCGCGGGGTTCCCCTTAAAATCCATACCAGACCTGAAGGGTCTGGTATGGAATTTAGGGGGAACCCCACGTCAATTTTTTTTTTAAATTTTGGCTGGGGTTCCCCTTAATATCCATACCAGACCTGAAGGGCCTTGTATGGAATTTAGGGGGACTCCCACATCATTTTTTTTTTTTAATTTTGGTTCGGGGTTGCCCTGTGGGGAATTCCCATGCCGTTTTTATCAATGAACTTCTATGTGTATTGTCGGCAATGCAATAGCCGCGGTAGTTTTAAATGTGTTTTTTCCTTCAAAATGTCACTTTGCTGTCAGACTGTTCTAAACACGGGAAACATGCGCCCCTTTACAGGCATACTATAGACACCCCCCAGGTATGAAATTTAAAGGGATATTACACTTTTATTGTTTGACTTTAAGCATTATTAAAATCACTGCTCCTGAAAAAACGGCCGTTTTTAAAACTTTTTTTTGCATTGATTCATGTCCCCTGGGGGAGGACCCGGGTCCCCAAACACTTTTTATGACAATAACTTGCATATTAGCCTTTAAAATTAGCACTTTTGATTATTCATGTTCGTGTCCCATAGACTTTAACGGCGTTCGCGTGTTCGAACGAATTTTTTTCCTGTTCGCATGTTCTGGTGCGAACCGAACAGGGGGGTGTTCGGCTCATCCCTAACCACCACCAAGGAGATAAGGGTTTTGGAGTATAACAACCCACTCTGGGCAATAAATGTAAGTCACCCGTACTTCCAGGGTCACATGGGGTGTAATGATGTCAGGGCGTGCCTCCGCTGGACATGTTTAGTCATACGAGATGTCTTCCTTGGATCCACGTATATGATTTTAGCAATAAAGGCATCTTTTTAAACGTTATCACACTATTGGAGCCTCATATGTTTTTACATTCTGTGACACATGACCGAGTGTGTCTCCCAGATGGGCTTTTTGACATAAGCCGGATACTGTGGAGTTCCTCCAGCAGCTGCCTGAGAGCTCCCGGGACGAGACGGATCATCGGACCCTGCAGAGGGCTATATCTGCGGGCAATTATGACCTCGCTCACTCAGGAGAGTCCCCACTTACAGAGTGGGTTGTTATACTCCAAAATCTCCTTGGTGGTGGTTTAAAACTCTGGAACACATCCCGCTGGAAGTTTTTTTTCTCACATTGTGGGAATTTATGTGTGGACTCAGGAATTGACTTTCACTTTCAGTATATGAAGACACTTGCATTTATGTATCTATTTATATATTTTTCATTGTCATTTGCATTTCACTTGAACTTTGTTCAAAATTATTCAGTAATCACCTTTGTTTTTGTTTTGTTTTTATATGAGCGCGACTTCAATTTTTAATATACATTTGTGTACTGTGGAGATGTCTCAGAGTTTTTTGTTGCTGATGTATACATTTTTAGTTTAATTATTGTATGATCTAGCGCGGTATACTTCTTTTATTTACCTTGATTCTTTTATTTACTTTTGCTCTGACTTGACATGGTTCCAGCCGGTGGTCGCTTCAGCACCCGCTTATACGCACAGCCATTTTTACAGGAATGTGTGCATTGGGAATAGTGTGTTACCAGTCATATGACGACGCTGTACTGCACTGGTGACAGTATGAAAAAAAAAATGTGAAAAAAAAAATGTAATTTCTTCATTTTCAAAAAAATTGTGAAAAAAAAATTACAACTTCAAAAAACTCACTGATAGATTTATTAAAAGAGAAGTACAGCCAAAGCCTGTTTGGTTGTACTTCTCCTGTTGATAGCATCAGTGCAGATTGTTTTGCACTCCTGTGACCCATTTTCAGATGACAGAGTCGGTCCAGGCTGGGGAAAGATCGCAACCATATGATTGGGATCTGCTCACATGCCTGTACTGGCACCCAGCTCAGCCTCTCAGTGAGCTGCTGAGAGCCTAAAGCCGGCCACTCCCACCCCCTCCACAGTCCATTCTTTTGGTGAGCACCGGGGGGGGGGAGGGGGAAGCAGAGCCAGAGACTGACAGCCACCAGCTCTCTGCTCAGGGAGCACTGAGAACTGAGCTGTCGGTGGTGTTTGATTACTCGGTTCTCAGCCTTAGAGCAGGTGGGGGACACATGCAGCATCTACCTAGGTAAGTATGATTCATAAATAAAAATCCCATACTTCTCTTTTAATTACCCGACATCTCCTCTTTCCTGCTATCTGGCCCACATGACAATTATGCCTCATTCACATGGAGCAATTGTGTCCATGCCCAGTGTGAAGGTCGTGTACTGCGTGTGATGCATGGTGTACTGTGTATCCCTGTGCAGACAGTCCAGTCAAAGTCAATTGGGACGCAGCAGCTGCATGGACAGTCGAATGTCAAAATTTGACACGCAGACAGAAAGGCATGCATGTATCCAAACGCACAGTGTCTGCATTCGGATTTGTGCACCACTTCTATAGGTGAAGCTCTCTGGCGGATGCAGATGCAGCAAAAAGTGGCACAGCATACAGGACCTGTCTCAGCGCCTGTCTGAATGAACCCTTAGGGGAATTTATCAAAATTAGAGCACACAGAATTTGGAACAGTTGTGCATGGCAACCAATCAGCTCATAGCTTTCATTTTTAAAGCTGAACAAGCTAAAGATAGCAGCTGATTGGTTGCCATGCACAGCTGTTCCAGATTCTGACTGCACCAGTTTTGATAAATTCCCCTTACTGTGTTTTACATTTCTTACTCCTGACTACTGCATTCTAAGTTTAGCACATTCTTTGTTAAAGTAATTGTAAAGGCACAAGATTTGTAATCTTCATGCATTCTATGCATGAAGGTAAAAAACCTTCTGTGTATAGCAGCCCCCCCAGCCCCACCTAATTCTTACCTGAGCACCTCTTGATCCAGGGATGTCCACAAGAGCCTTGGCTGTCTGGGGACTCGCACTCTTGATTGGCTTTTGCCAGCAGCAGGAGCCATTGGCTCACACTGCTGTCAATCACAGCCAGTGAGCCAATCAGAGGACAGAAGGAGCAGAGTTGAGTCATGGCTCTGTGTGTTAATGAACACACAGAGTCATGGCTTGGGAGTGTGCCTGCTTGGGTGCCCCCCATAGCAGGCTGCTTGCTGTGGGGACACTCAAAAAGAGGAAGGGGCAAGGGTGCCGGTGAGGGACCCAAGAAGAGGAAGATCCATGCTGCTCTGTGCAAAACCACTACACAGAGCAGGTAAGTATAACATGGTTATTGTTTACAAAAACAAACAAACAACAAGACTGTAATATCACTTTAAGGCTCCTTTCACACTTGTCTGACTTGTCCTGCAACTTGGGCCACCGGGGGACCCTAAAAACAGAGGATTGGGGCCACTCTGTGCAAGTATACCATGTTTGTTATTAATAAAAAAAATAAAAAAAAACCTTTACAATCACTTTAAGTAGTGCATGTGTATGGGTTATTTTTTAAAACATAAGGTTATAGTCTAGTGTCATATTATTAGAAAATGGACACAAATATTTGGTGCTAGGTTCACTTTAAGTGTCATTTGCACATTGCTGTTGTCTGTAATGTAAAACTTTTTTTCAGTGTTTGAAATTCCATAATGTTTTAAAAATAATGGCGTAACATAGATTTATTTACAGAGAGTACATTTTCCCATTGACCTCTGTCTTAAAATCTATATCTGCATTACATCCTTAAGCTATGGATTTGACCTTTGAAATCCTGGAGAGATGGGAAACATACATTCAGGAAGCAGTTCATCAAGCAGTAGTTTTTAAATGACTAGCCTAATGAAGATAGTGAACTAAAAGTCACAGTCTTGTTACTAGAAATAATATAAACAACAGATGGCATTTGCTGTAGGTCCATTGCAGGAAATTCTAGTCACCTTGGAGTAGTTTTAGATGTTATTTTTTGTTGTGCATGCACTTGCATGTCTTCTTCTGATGCCATCCTGACACATTTGGGTTGATTTCCTGAAGACAAACAGGCTGTTCACTTTACAAAGAAAATTTCCGCAGATCTTAGTGAGTGTGATAAAATTTCACTGTGCAAAGAATACCCAATCGCATGCAAGGAGAATAACAAAAAATGGTATTTTCGCTTGCACTTGATCGGATGATGGAAGACTGCAGAGCTTCACCTCGATCACTAAGCTCTGGGGAACAGAAGTCACTCTTCAGGGTAGCATTTGACAGGAGGTGAAGGGGCACCGCCATAGGCTTGCATTTGTCGTGTTCTGTGGTGGTAACACTTGCCAGATGCAACATGCTGTTTCATCTTTGATGCAGCATGCATACGGCCCTGAGTGGCTGCATGGCCAGGTTCAGGCAGCCGATTGGGGGTTAGTAAAACTTCAGCCCAACTAGCTGGTTTTACCGCTTTTTTCAAGGACACTCACCCTATTCAAAGGAAGAACCATACACCCTCCATGCAGCTCTAATCTTCCAATCTAATCTAATCTTGCTGGTGCAACATAACACGCAAGTCATTTTTCCTTGATTTACTAAACCATGTTAGTTTCAAACATTGATCCTGAAGGGAACCAACCAGGATAGAACTATAACAATTGTTTTTGCTGAGGCAATCAGTAGTCAGAGGTCAGCTCAACTGCGACAGTTGTTGAACTCCTAACTGCCTGACCTCACACATTGTGCACAGTGGTTGAAAATAATTAATTAGAACCTCTTTCAATATATTTTTGGGATTGTCACCCCTATATCCTAATGCCCTGTACACACGATAAGATTTTCCGATGGAAAATGTGTGATAGGACTTTGTTGTCGGAAATACCGACCATGTGTAGGCTCCATCACACATTTTCCATAGGAATTTCCGACACACAAAGTTTGAGAGCTTGCTATAAAATTTTCCGACAACAAAATCCGTTGTCGGAAATTCCGATCGTGTGTACACAAATCCGACGCACAAAGTGCTACGCATGCTCAGAATAAATTAAGAAATGAAAGCTATTGGCTACTGCCCCGTTTATAGTCCCGACGTACGTGTTTTACGCCACCGTGTTCAGAACGATTGGATTTTCCGACAACTTTGTGTAACCGTGTGTATGCAAGACAAGTTTGAGCCAACATCCGTGGGAAAAAATGTTGTCGGAATGTCCGATCAATGTCCGATCGTGTGTACAGGGTATAATTGTTTTTTAAATGAATTCTATTTTTAAAGAATAATTGGAGGCAAAACAGTTTTTCCTGTTTGTTTGTTTTTTTAATCTTCCAGTAAGGACACTAGTTCTGATGGCTTGGGGTAGGGATGGGGCTGGTCCTACCTATGGGTAATGGTGGGTTCATGGGACCCAGGCGCAGGACCGGCCCTACAATTGGCCCTGATGAGTCCATGGGACTCAGGCGGCAGTTCGAGCAGGGGCAGCCGTGGCCCGGTGGACCCGCCATCACCTCTATGTATCCCGCCATTGCCGGCTACCGGAAATGCAGTGTGCGTGTGACAAGTATGCTATTGCCGCCTGCCACCCAGTAATGGCGTAGCTGAGCTCAGTGTCAGGATGCCAGTGGGAACAACAGGCAGCGCAGCAGCCAGCATTATACAGTCAACGCTGGCATGGTACGGTCTCTCTACCTCCTCTCCTACTGCTCCTGTGCACGCCTGGGGAGCGGCCGAATGGGACGAGTCACAAGTGACAAGTGGCATTGGTTTGGAGTGGGTGAGCATGGCTTGTGGGACAGAGGTGAAGCTAGAGCGGCGCATGGGTTAGAAGGAGGTTTCCCAGCTGGAATGCCAGGCCGCCTGGAGCACATCACAGCATAGGAGAACAGGCTACAGCACAAGTACCCGCCCCGATGCAGTCTGTATGGAGGAGAAGGCCGAGGCTGCAGGTGACGGGTTTGGAGTGGGAGCGGCAGCACTCACATCCCCGGAGAGCGGATCGGATGTGGAGTGAGCTGACTGGCAGGTAGGTCCTTCTTCCCAATGCGATGGCTGCCTGTAGATTGTCTGATGAGGCGGCTGCATCACTGATAGGCACCACTGGTGGGCACTGATGGTAGTGCACTGGTGGGCACTGATGACGGTGCCCTGATGGGCACTGATGAGATTGCGCTGATGAGGCTACACTGATGGGCACTGATATGCTGCACTGGTGGACACTGATAGGCTGCACTGGTGGGCACTGATAAGGGGCACTGATGGTCACTGATGGGCACTGATAGGCTGTACTGGTGGGCATGTATAGACATTGATAGACTGCACTGGTCAGCAGGATCACTGACGCGTTTCACATACAGCTATGAGTAAGCACTCAGTTCCGAGTGTGAAACGCGTCAGCTGATCCTGTACATCTTGCATTATTGTCTTGTACTTTTGATGGTCCTATTTCTACAATAAAGACAAGTTTTCTACTTCATCCGGTGTGCGGCATCCAGATTTTCCTATCCAATACCTTGAAATCAAGTAGGTTAGTGTAGTGGTCAGTATAGGAATCAGGTAGGTCAGTACTATTGTATTTGAAGGGACTCGGGGAGTGCTAAAAGTCCGCAGGTTAGGGGGGGCGCAAATTACTTGCCTTGCCCCGGGTGCTGGCAACCCACGCTAAGCCACTGGTTACAGCCCATATTTATTGGGTAATATGGCTGTGATTTTGTGGACACTGGTTGGTAAACTGTTATTTGATTGGTATAAGACAGTGATGGCGAACCTTGGCACCCCAGATGTTTTGGAACTACATTTCACATGATGCTCATGCACTCTGCAGTGTAGTTGAGCATCATGGTAAATGTGGTTCCAAAACATTTGGAGTGCCAGGATTCGCCATCACTGATATAAGATATGCTTGAGTCTTGGTGATCAAACATGTTGGTCAGGTTGTGGTTCTGTTTGGTATTAAAGGTTACGTAGCAATACAAAAATAAAAGTGTTGCTAAGGTCAAAATGTAAAATCACATAGTAATTTCCACATTGAATTTCAATTATTTTTAGCCTACTCCTATTAAAGTCCAACTTTGAGCACAACAAAATAAATACCCTTGTACTATGGCCTAACCTGCAATGTTAAAATGCTTGTTAAGTTAAGGTACTGAAGAGGCTGTACTACCTACCTGGATCCCTGTTCTAGCAGGCTCCTTCGATGGTGCAGAGAGGTGCCACAGGCCACAAGATTCAGGACTCAGGAGGACATTACTGGGGGGGTGAAGCCGGCCCGGTAGAGGAGGACACTAATGTGCCTGACTGAAGAAAGGGACACAGTCACAGTTACAGAAGGCGGACACTGACTGATGTGAAGACAGGTATGGTAATATTAAGGGGGCGGTGGAGGAAACTACCATGTCCACAGCCTCTAACCATCTGCTGTCCACAGCCTTTAACCATCTGCTGTCCACAGCTTTTAACTATCTGCTGTCCACAGCCTCTGACCATCTCCTGTTACTGTATCCTGTCTGCAGCCTCTGACCATCTTCTGTATCATATCTGCAGCCTCTAACCATCTCCTGTATCATGTCTGCAGTCTCTGAAGGGAAATCAGGAGAGGAGTCATGAGTGGGAGCACTGCTGGAATCATGGGGGTCATGGGAGGAATTATATGTGTGTGGACTGTAGAGGAGACTATAGGATAAAACGCCAAGTCACCAAGCTGGAGCCATCTGACTGACCCCTGCATGATGCACCTGAGAGGAGGTAATTGACAGCGCTGCCAGGCCAGCCTGAGGGGGGGGGTTGCTGATATAAGGAGGAGTGCATACTATAATGTAAGGGGGCACTGATATAAAGGTCCCCCCTATATTAGTAACCCCACCTTACCTTAGTGTATTCACTCTGCGGAAGGTGGTCTCTGGTCACCAGAGTGCCCCCCACATCAGAATTCCTGGCATTCTCGTTTACATCAGAGTCTGCAGGATTGCCCCTTACAGTGCAAGGGCAATGCTACAGACCCAGATGTAAGTGGGAACTCTGTTGTAAAGGGAATACAGTGGACTCTGATATAAGGTGGTCTCTGGTCACCAGAGCCCCCCTCTACATCAGAGTTCTACCTTAGATCATAATCTGCAGTGTTCCCCTTTAAATAAGAGTTCCCTTTCACTGTAAGGGGGAATCCTGCAGACTCTGAAGTAAGGGAGAACTCTGTGCTGGCTGGGTTATAGTAACCTGACCTTAATGTCAATGGAGAAATATGTTTTTTGACTTTTGTTTAACTTAACCACATTGCTAATAGCACTAGCTATATGTTTATAGTTTAAATATTGATATTTCCACTGTTCAGCACTGAAAACTGTCATTTTAGGTACTTTTTTGCAGCGTCAGTAAAAAATATGGCTCTGTCAGTAATTTCAGTAATTTTTTCCAGTAATTTCTAAATTTTGGCATCCTGCCAGTAAATTTCACTTCTTGGGGATTGGCAACACTGCTGCCTTCTGAACTACAGAGGAGCTGAAGGGAGGAGCTTCAGGAAGCAGAGTCAGTACAGGAATCACTGCAGGTAGCAAGGTACCATGGATATGTAATCCTTAGAAATGTAATATAAAGGAATGAGCAGAGGAGAAGCTGCAAAGCGTAACATCATGTTTCACAAAAAAATTAGGCTAGCTTTACTGTTTTTTTTTTTTTAATTCAGTGAAGTTTATTTTTATAAGAACGCTGTGCAAAGACCGTGTGAAATAAATATTGCAATGACCACCATGTTATTCTCCAGAGTCTTTGCTTAAAAAAATATATATAAGATTTGGGGGTCTAAGTAATTTTCTAGCAAAAAATACTGATTTTAACTTGTAAACAACAAGTGTTAGAAATTAACTTGGTCCAGAAATGGTTAAGATGCACCACAGTTCGGCTCTGTCACTGCACTGTGATAGTTTTTTTAAATAATAGGGTTTTATTATTTAAGAGAGAATAAAGGAACAGTGCATATTGGCACGAAGGGCATAGCAGACAACCAGTCATACTTAGGGTGTTCAGAGATGTGGTTTTAAGGGATCTTGACCTATTAGAGGTCAAGAAGGCCAGAATGAACAAAACCTTGCAAGATGGTCTCGATTCTTTATGCAATAATAAGGACCTTGTTATAATGCCTGCGGATAAGTGGGGAGCCATTGTAATGGATAGGGCAGATTACCTGACAGAAATGCATAGGATTGTTGATGATCACAACACCTATACTGTGTTACCTTCCGATCCTAAAAATCAATATTCTAGGGATCTGAAAAAATTAGTAGCTGAGGGGCGTGAAGCAGGCATTCTCAATCCTAAGGAATGCCTCTATCTGATAATTAGAGCTCCACATACCCCTGTCATCTACTATCTGCCTAAATTGCATAAAGATCCTGTCTGCCCCCCGGGACGTCCCATTGTTAGTGGGATTGACTCAATTAGGTCCTGGGGTGGGCAGATATATCGATTTCTATCTACAACCTCTTGTGCGCAGGATGCCTTAATTTGTCAAGGATTCTAGGCACATTATAAACATATTAGCGGATATTCCTGCCAAACCTGGTATATGGATGGTAACTGCAGACGTGACCTCCTTGTACACTATTATCCCCCATGACCTGGGATTTGAGGCTGTTAAGTGGTATTTGGATTGGGACTCTGGGCTTCATGAGAGTCAGGTGACTTTTCTGATGTCCTTATTACATTTTGCGGCGTCCCACAATTACTTTTGGTTCAACAACAAATTTTACAGACAAGACAGAGGAGTTGCTATGGGGGCTAAGTATGCCCCTAGTTTGGCTAACCTTTTCATGGCCAAGTGGGAGAAGGATGTCATATATACTAAGGATATACCACAGTTGGTCCTATGGGCCAGGTATATTGATGACATCCTTCTCCTATGGGATGGTCAGAAATGTGATCTCCTTGAGTTCATTGGCTCCCTTAATATCAGAGGGGCATACCGCTTAATTGTGTGATGGACCAGATTAAGATCAATTTTTTGGATCTCAATATTACTATCGGAGATAGTAGGTTTGCCACGTCTACCTTTTTTAAGGAGACTGATAGGAACTCATTTATTCCAACAGATAGCTGTCATTTTGGTCCCTGGCTCAGATCAGTTCCCAAGAGTCAGTATATGAGACTCAGGAGGAACTGCTCTGACCCAGGTGAGTTTCTTGTCCAGGCCGAGGTTCTCACTGCGAGATTCTTGGAGAAGGGATACCAGCGAGAGGTCTTGTTGGACACTTTAAATACATGTAAAACTATGAATAGTGCTGACCTATTGGTGGAAAGGGAGCCACAAACAGGAGGGGGTTTTAGTTTGGAGGTGCCATTTGTGACCTCTTACGCCTTGCAGCATAGGAACATTAAACATTTGATCACCAAACATTGGCACATTGTAAATAATGATGCCGTATTAAGAGGTGTGCTACCTGATAAACCACGTGTGCTGTTCAGGGGGGTTCCCACATTGAGGAACCGGGTGGCACCAAATGTTATTGACCCACCTACCATCAGTAGAGGTTTCTTTGACCAGCTAACAGGATTCTACAAATGTGGGAGATGTAGGGTATGCTCTTTTAGTTCTTGCACTCAGAGATGTACTACCACCTTTATCTCCAATTCCGCTGGGAAGCATCATACAATTAAGCCATGTATTACGTGTTCCACAGTGGGAGTGGTGTACATGTTGCAATGCCCATGCTGGCTTCAATATGTAGGTCAAACTAAACATCCCCTTCAGGTCCGCTTGAATGAGCACATTACAAACATCAAAATTGGGTTTAAGAATCACTCTGTATCTAGGCATTATCTACTTACTCATAATAAGGATCCCTCCAAGACTCTTTTTCTTGGTATTGATAAATTTAAGCCTTACTCGAGGGGAAGCTCTTTAGTAAGAGAGATATCTAGGCTTGAAATGGCATGGATCCATCGCCTGAAATCCTATGCCCTATATGGGCTCAATATAGACACCGATGTCAATGCGTTTATTGACAATTCATGATCTACATCTGGTGTTTAAATAGACTTATGGTGAATGTCTATATCCACGTGATCTGAAATATAGGGATTAACTTATTGATTCTCTTTATCATTTAATACCCAGACTTGGTGTATTTAATCACTTGGTCTGATGCCTGGTTAAGATCTATTCTTGCACCCAAATGTAAACTTGGTCTGAGACGTAAGGGTGGGCCTCAAGTTCCCTTCTTATATCCCTTTAGGTTTACCTATAATTAACCAATTTTTGGGATACTACCTTCATATGCATATATTTATGGTTACATATTTTTTCTTTATTTTTTAATTTATTTAATATAATAATTTTTTTTATTTTTATAAATAGAAAAAAAAGTTTCCTCTTCTTTTTCTTTTTTATAATCAGATATTGATAGTAGTGGATAGACTTTATCACTATGTAGTAATTCTTTCCACTTATGGTTTGTTCCACATATTTTTTCACACATATGTTTATTATTAGTAATTTAATGTTTCGTTGGTATCTTCACTTATCTAGTCCATTAGGTTCACTCACATTTAATTCCAGTGGGAAATTATCACCCACACTAAGGGAGAGTTCTTTCTGACTTTTTACCCATACAGTCATAACACGTTTTTGACTCTTCATCCTTTTTAGTCACAATAGTTTTGATTTTTCTTTGGCTGTTTATTTAGCAATTTATAGTTAATTATTTTAATTTTTCGTAATTTTTCATCATATTTTGTATCATTTTTTATCATAATTTTCATCATAAATTTATTATCATTGTTTTTCACAATAAATAATTTTCTACTATCAGTATTAAAAACTAATTAATTCTTAATTAATTAATTCCTCATATTTAATGTATTTATTTAATAATTTTAATTTCATTCCTTAGTCATATTTTTATACTTTATTCATCACTTTCTATTACATTTTTTTTAATTTATTTTTTATATTCCCATTTAGACTGTCACTGCTGAGGTTTTCCGGCAGTGTTAGTGGGTATGGATTGGAGTCAGTGGTCCTTTGCACGTGTCTGATTTTTTCTTCTAATGCTCCCTTATAGTATCTATTGGCCATAAACTATTAGAAGTGGAGCATGGTTATTATGCTATATGTAATTCGAGCCTTGGTGTTCAGGATTGAATGCTCAGCATTTCAATAGGTGATTACGGCTTGACGTTCACGCCAAGCCATCCAAGTTATGCCTGCCGCTTTGGAATGGGTTGGATGCCCACAACCAAAATGGCGTCAGTGGCCTGATGCTTATGTCTAAGAACGAGGTCCAGCCTTATTTATGGCAGTGTGTCATTGCGTTGCCCGACCCCATTGAAAACGTCACCTATGACGAAACGCACCTGGGAGGGCACCTGGTTTGACGAAACGCACCTGGTTTTAATACCATTCATGTAAGTGCAATACTTTTTGTTTCTTTAATAAACATAGTGGACTGTATTACTTCATGGTCAGTTTTTCCTTTGCTTGAGTGTACTTGGAGTGCATTCTCAATATGGCCATGATCCAGTGAGAAATTTGAGTGGTTACCAGGTCCAATACCAGGGTTCCTTCTGTGTGTGTCCAGCAGCCGTTCCTGGAGTCAAGGCCATGGCTGGGTTACAGCCGACCGTTCTTTATTGCCTATCATCTGGTAAGCAGGCAATTTATATGGTGTCGGGCATCTTTTTCTCATTATGTGTGGACTCACTGTGGTGCATATCTACTGAAGTTATGGACTGTGTTAATTCATGTTCTCCATAGACTAATTTCATTTATTGATGCAGCTTTTTTCCATTCTAACAACCAGACATAATAGCAGAGTCTTTGATTACATGGTGAATTACATATCAGAACAGATGCATTGTGAACAGAGCAGGTGTATTGTAAGCCAATGTGGTGCTTGAGTGTGGTGCATATTCCACCAGACTGCAGTCGCAGCATTATTCCATCATGTCACCGGTGGTCCAAATATGATATGGGATATAATATATAACTACTTGTAGCCCTGGGGTACTGGATATTATAGCCATGGACACTAATATTGTAGCAGCAATTTTGAGAGCTCTCTTTCAGGCTTTGGAGCCTATTCTTATACATTGGAAGTTTCAACGCCCCTTGTCATTATCAGAGTAGATTAACCACATAAACCATAATCTTAAATGTGAAAGGTTGATATTCACTGTAGCAGGGTTACCCCATGCTACTAGGTAAAATGGTGGTTTATGCCAGATTTTGGGAGAAGCAGGCACACTAATGGCTCAGGGGTGTGCTGCCTTCATATTGGAGCCTGAATTAGCACTCAGGGCCCCCACCACCTTTTGGAGGCCAGTGTGTGAAGGGAGCTGTGAAGTGCTGGTGCACCATGCTGTCCAGGTTAGGACAGACAAAGGCCGAAGTCTGAGAGAGAGTCCAGGAGAGACAAGCACATCTAGGGAGCTGCGAGGAAAGATGCAGAGCTAAGATACAGCATCTGTGCATAAACACTGGAATAGGTTTGATGGCCAGGAAGACCAAAAGGTTTTTGATGGTCAGGAAGACTCTGCTGAGGTACTTGGAGCAGTAAAGCTGCCACAAGAGAGCCAGTAGGCTGAATGTTATGTTTTTCACGGTAAGAACCCCCTGCATGGGAAGACCTATCTGTATGAACTTTAACTTGCTTTTAAATAAAAGTGGGCTGCCATGCCCTAAAAATACACTTTTGGACTGGTGCAACTTATTGTAAAAGCACCTATCGCTTGAGTTTAATCACCCCAATGTCACAATACCTATTGAGGCACTACTCACAAGTTTGACAAACTATGGACCAATTGGTTAAATACTTCAACATTGAATCTAGACAAATTTACAGTTGCTAATCACCCTTCATTACCATTATAAATGTGCCTTCCACTTCACAAAATCAGTCTTACATCTTAAGTTCTCTTTGTCTTGGGTAAATCAGAAGGCAAGACACTTTACTTCTGTTGCTAATAGATACCTTTATTTTTCATTATGTTTTTTAAAATGCTGGTTTTGAGTATCGGATATTTTGTACTCTCTTGAATGGGATGTTGCATGCTTACCGCATATCCTTGTACTAAAATGATTAAGTCAAATTATGTGCTTCTATGATACTGCTCATTATACCATTTTTTGAACTGTGCCTATGCATACTCATTGATATGTTATTAAAGCTGATGAAAAACTGGATTGTTATCTCACACATTATTGTATTCAGCATCACTGGTCTTAGGAACATTTTCTTCAACAAAAGGAACTATGCTCAGTTGCCACATTACGGTATGACAGTTGGTTCATAGTCCAATGTTCTCATGTTCAATAATTCATCAAGTGAAATAAAGAGGTACACATGAGGTGGCATACAGTTGACTCATCACTTCTCACTAAAGATTCTATCATCACTGAAACATATTAGTGTATTCCTATTTTTCACATGGGGGCAGGTAGTGACTGATCACTATTAACAGCCATAGTTAACAGTATCTGCACAGAGTATCCAAGGAACAAACAAGTGAGACAGATAGATTAATGTCCACATTGTGCTATATGCTGCTTCTAATGCATTTAGTCACGTACTGTTGGGGGGCCACCTATTAGTCATCACAGGATTATCATGAGCACCATGACAAGGTCTGGTTACTTTCCTGTCACTATGATGTTTTCCAGTAACAGCTAATTGTTATATCCAGCCATAGACTGTTTTAATAAAACTTAGTAATATACAGTATATTATACATTTTAACCACTTAAAAACCAGGCCTTTTTTTGACACTTTTTATTTTTTTATTTACATGTAAAATTACTATTTCTTTCTAGAAAATTACTTAAAACCCCAAAGATAATATCTTTATTAAAGCAGAGGCCCTATAGAATAAAATGGTGGGTATTGCAATTTTTTATGTCACATGGTATTTGCACAGCGGTTTTTCAAATACAATTTTTAGTAAAAAATATACTTTAATGAATTTTAATGCACAAAAACACAAAGTATTACCCAATTGTTTGGTAACATATAAAAGACGATGTTACGCCGAGCAAATAGATACAAAACATGTGTTTAAAATTGCACACACCGGTAGACAAACAAAGTACATTATATTATCCATAGACAACTCTTTAAAAGCATTTAAAGGTTACCACTATAGATTTACACAGGGGGTCAGATGCTATAATTATTGCTCTTGCTCTGACATTTGGGATGTTACTTCACATGTGTGGTACGATTGCTGTTTACGTACCAATGTGGGACTGCAAAAAAATGGTTTTCTTTAATCCCTTTTATTGTTATCACAAGGAATGTAAACATCCCTTGTGATAGCAATAGGCAGTGACAGGCCTTCCTTACTGAGACATCTGGGGTCCATTGGACCCAAGTTCTCTCCTCTGTCCTTAAAAGCTGTGAATCATACCAAGATTGGTATGATCCAATGCTTTTTTCAAACCAGTAATAGTTTGTTTACAATCTGCGAAACCAGAAGTGACAAAATACTTGTAGCTGCTGATTTCTTAGACCATAGAGATGTTCAGGGCCATTCCAGTAGCAGTACATACTGTTGGACTCTGCGCAACATTCACAACATACTATGATATGCATACACTTTTGAACAAAGTAGCGTGGAGAAGACTGGTGCCTCTCCCTATTTTTTTCATTAATAGTGAGGTTTTATTCTGTTCATTAAGGAAAAGTGTTGTGAGGACCTTTTCTTATGCTGCTGATCTTTTGCAACAAAGGGTCACGGACACCCAATGTTATCTGCTATAAAGTGCTTTGATGCTCTGAGATTTTTTTGGCTCCTGTCACCCTATGCCATGTCCCCCATATGGGAGAAAGGAGGTAAATGTCTTTTTTGCATGTGTGCACTGTAATATTTTGTTCTGTTTTATGGTCTTATGGCTGCACTATCTTTAATGCATCTTTTAGGGTGTGCCCCCCCAAATGTCTTGTTTGTCTATTGTACGGATTCTGACCAAATCCTTTTGGGCAGGAGCACCCCACTCCCTCATCAGTGCCTCTCATTCGTGTCCACCTGTGTCCTTCTTTAGTCCTCCAATATAGAGGAGTGTATGTCTCCCATGGTTCAGAGAAGCAGGATCTCCCATTCTATGGATAGCGTAGGACCCACTAACTATGGGGTACTTTGTCGCAGTAAATGGGCTTAAGCACCATATAGCAATATGGTGTGACCAAATCCCCATATTTTTTTTAAATGTTTAGGTGTTTTAAATAGCCTTGCAGGAGGTCAATGTCTTAAATGTTAAAGAATTTATGGGTTCCATCATACTGATATCATTCACATGTACTCCTGGGGAAGATCATTCAAGACACATTGAGTCTGCATGTGGATTACATCTAGATCTAGACACTAACGTGAAACCTCAAGCAAACACATTTCAATGCGCTTTTTTGTTTCCTTCTCTTTTTTTTTTTGATGTATAAATAAACTTCATGGTTTTTTATATGAAATGTCTCTCTTTCTATCTATATGTCCCTCTAGAAAGTCCATAGCTACTTGATGTACATTGTATAACTACCTTTGGAGGAGCATCGACTGTTCTCCTGATTTGGGCTAACCTCCCCCCACCCCATAGATCACAATAGAAAACTGAGAAAGCTGAGATCTATGTTTATGATTTTAGTATGGTCCACAGAAAATTTCTAGGATACAAGATTTCTCACATGGTTAACACGTATCTTTCTGTACTTGCAGAAAATGTACTTACTGTAGCTTTAAAAAAGAAAGCTAATGTCACCATCACATTTAAATAATTGTAAGCTGCAATATATTAAGTGTTTTATTGGTGGGTTTAGATTTACTTTACCCTGAGTTTTATGTAATCCACTGTTGCAATATTACATCTATCACTCACCTATAATTTTTGGGAAGGACTGCAACATATTTCAAATGATCAATTGCCCTGCTATATCTATTTTTTGAAAGCAAGGCAACAGTAAGGGACAAAGTATGGAACAGAAAAGCTATACACTGACATAGATCAGCAACTAGTATTCCCAAGGCACCAGATTAATAGCAAAAACACAATTTTAGGCAATAGAATGGTCTGCATCTATGCCTATATAAAAATGAAAATTCCTGGGCAGGTAGGTTCAATTTCCTGATAGCATTTTGAAGCCACATATTTTAATTGGTGTATATAATCAAACAAATGTTCACATTTTGTCTGAATATGAAGAACCTAGATATGTAGTTGGGAAACAAGTTTTTAGTATAGGGTAGACAAGGTATATAATTGTCTCTCAAAGATAAAGTAAACTTTATTTTTTGAAAGAGACTAATGCTGGCCATATACTATACGAAAAATCAGCCAAACCCATTTTCGAAAAACGAACATTCGGCCATGAGAGCAAACGATAGTGCCATGATATAATGACCAATAAATTGTTCAGTGGACATAAATTAATCTATTTTTTGCTCTTTTTTTTACATACACCTAGTACAAACAGTTTGGATGGGAAACACATTAACCACTTCAGCCCTGGAAGAATTTACCCCCTTCCTGACCAGAGCACTTTTTGCGATTCGGCACTGCGTCGCTTTAACTAACAATTGCGCAGACGTTGCAAAATTGACGTCCTTTTTTTCCCACAAATAGAGCGTTCTTTTGGTGGTATTTGATCATCTCTGCGATTTAAATTTTTTGCGCTATAAACAAAATAAGAGGGACAATTTTGAAAAAATTGCATTATTTTTACATTTTGCTATAATAAATATCCCCCAAAAATATATAAAAAAAAATGTTTTCCTCAGTTTAGGCCGATACGTATTCTTCTACATATTTTTGGTAAAAAAAAAATCGCAATAAGCGTTTATTGATTGGTTTGCGCAAAAGTTATAGCATTTACAAAATAGGGGATAGTTTTATGGCATTTTTATTAATAATTTTTTTTCAATAGTAATGGCGGCGATCAGCGATTTTTATTGTGACTGTGACGTTATGGCAGACAAATCGGATATTTTTGACACATTTTTGGAACCATTGTCATTTATACAGCAATCAGTGCTATAAAAATGCATTGATTCCTGTATAAATGACACTGGCAGTGAAGGGGTTAACCACTAGGGGGCGGGGAGGGGTTAAGTATGTCCTAAGGGAATGTTTCTAACTGTAGGAGGGATGGGCTAGCTGTGTCACTACTCTGATCACTGCTCCCGATGACAGAAAGCTGTGATCAGTGACGCTTGTCACTAGGCAGAACGGGGAGATGCTGTTTACATCAGCATCTCCCCATTCGTCCTCTCCGTGAGGCGATCGCGGGTATGCCCGCGGCGATCGAGTCCGCGGGACCCGCGACCCAACTCACGGAGCTACCGGCCAGCGCGCACGCAATAGCACGGCGGGGAATTCAAATGGACGTACCTGTAAGTCCATTTGCCCAGCCGTGCCATTCTGCCGATGTACATCGGCGTGCGCCGGTCGGGAAGGGGTTAACCTTTCAATTTATCGTTCGTTCGGCAGAAAATTTCCAAGCATGTCCTTTGTTTTTTCGGCTCAAAAACGTCCCAACTATTATCGATTTTATGCCCATTAACTGGCTGAAAAACGAATGATGACCGGCCACTGTCGTTACACTTTCTTGATAAACATGAAGGTAAACCGGATGGCCTTAGGGTTAAGGGTATATACAAGCTTAATTTGCCCCATAGACGTGGAGATTTTGATAAGATCTTATGCCAGAAGGAGAAGATGTGGATCTTCTATTTAAACAGCATGCAGCCTTTTGGATTGAACAATGAATTTAATTTATCTCCATTTTTGGAACAATGACTTAAATATTCACAATCTAAATGTTCCCATCCGAAAATTGATTGGTTCTAACCGAGGATCCACATCTTCTCCTGCCCATAACGGGCAGCTTTTAAAGAAAATTGACTGTGTGTAGTGTTGCTCACGACCATGTCTCTGCTCTCTACACAAATATCAGTGAGTGACATGTGAGACGTAACCCATGCGAGACAGTGGCCCATGACCTCATTCCATCCCAGCTTGCCTCGATCATTTGGCTACTAACCAACTGATTGAATTGAAGCCGCACTGCCCCCAGATTATGAAATTTTCATATTTTAAATTATAATCTGTACAACAGATTATTCTGTTGTTCCATGTGCGGGTAATACCAGTGTAATGCCTATATGTAACTACATATCCGTACTATCCAGAATCACTTTGTACTAAGTTGTCTCATGCGACTTCACAGGCAATCTCACTGGTAACAATGATTTTATCCCGTGTGTGGATGACAATACATGGGACGTAAGCTGCCATTTAATCTGGCCAAAGCGATGGTTGGTTGCATATATTCATACTCATTATTTTCATTCCGTGTGTGTATGCCATGCAATTTTCGATCAATTATTGGGACATCTCTGTTTATGGTCAGGATGTTGATATGTGTTGCAATTTAATTCGGAACAATAGACTGTTCCCTCTTGCTTCCATATATCACTATTTTGACTATCTTATTATTATTATTATTATTATTTAGTATATGGTTATATATGCACGGTTTGTTTTTGGAAATGCAGCATTCCTCAATTGGCTTTTATGTGTTGATAGCAGTTGCTTGACAAGCCTTTTTCTGTTATTTCATGATGGTAAGAGATGCAATATTCAAATCTGACCACATACACAAGTCAATCAGATTGAATCTTTATGTATCCACTACCCTCAATGGTTTTGTCTAAATAGATGTATGTATGGGTGTGATTGGCACATTTTTGGTGATTGCAATTATGGTCAAGCTATGGTATTCAGGTGTTAATTAGGAAGACAGGAAATTGAACACTAGCCTTCTGGCTATTTAAACATCCAGCTACTGATACCACATTAGCTCTGAAGAAGCTTGGCAACAAGCGAAAGCGCTCAGCATTTGACCCATGTGCAGGTGGCACACAGACTCTCACACTCTAACTACAAATCCTTCCAAATTGGATGTGAACATCCCTAACGATCCTGATCGGATCAATCAAGATTTGGGATATCAGGTGAAACCTCTGCGGTGAACACGGACGCCGAGCGTCTCTCCGGATTGTTTATACCATTGGATATGAGACACTAACAAGCTTGATCCTTGTGACTCACCTTACCTTCTGCCGGAGGATACCCGGAAGTAATCCGCTCATGCCCACAACAAGCTAATACTGCATGAACGTGTTTTCAAATCCACACGAACGCGGCCATCAGCAACTCCTTTGGGCTCTACTCCTTCTTCATTGAAGACGTCAGACGGTGAGCTATAATGTACCCTCACATTCATGAGGCATTTTGTTTATGGCCATTTTCCGTCCATCCTTAAAAGCCCTCTTTGTGAGGTTGCTTGAGTTGCAATTGTTCACCACACAATCAGGACACCGTTTCCTTCCTTGGCTCTGGTTGAATGACACATACATATGTCTAACCAGCCATTGGTTCACATCCGAGGGGACTTTTGTTGTGTATTAGCACTTGCACTTTACCTACAAGGACCTAGTCTACCCACTCATGTAGCCAATCCAGCTCTGGAATTCCAGTGAAATTGTATAGACCCGGGTCTCTAGTGACTTTAATTAATGAGTGTGAGTGCATGAATGCATGAGATATATGTGTAATGTCTGTGGTGGCCACCAGCACACAATAGGACTTTTATCTGCCCTATTTTTTAAATACACATGGTTGTTGGATTATGTTTCTACATATTGTGACACAATAAAGTTTTTGTAGGTTCAACTGTTTGTTCTTGAGCGGACCATCTTTTTTTGGGGGGATCTCCTCTTGACCCCTTCCTTCCCTTTCTTATAGCTGTGTCACTACTCTGATCACTGCTCCCGATGACAGAAAGCTGTGATCAGTGACGCTTGTCACTAGGCAGAACGGGGAGATGCTGTTTACATCAGCATCTCCCCATTCGTCCTCTCCGTGAGGCGATCGCGGGTATGCCCGCGGCGATCGAGTCCGCGGGACCCGCGACCCAACTCACGGAGCTACCGGCCAGCGCGCACGCAATAGCAGGGCGGGGAATTCAAATGGACGTACCTGTAAGTCCATTTGCCCAGCCGTGCCATTCTGCCGATGTACATCGGCGTGCGCCGGTCGGGAAGGGATTAACCTTTCAATTTATCGTTCGTTCGGCAGAAAATTTCCAAGCATGTCCTTTGTTTTTTCGGCTCAAAAACGTCCCAACTATTATCGATTTTATTCCCATTAACTGGCTGAAAAACGAATGAAATGTTTAAATGACTGAATTTCAACCAATATTTTGTATAGTGTATGGCCAGCATTAGGCCTGTTCACTGCTGACATATAGTTCCACCTTACAACGTACTACAAATTTTTGTACCTATGTTTGTATGAACATTCGCTAATAGTGTATGGCCAACTTAAGAAGGGAAATCTCTCAAGCAGGGACACAGAAAGCAATAAATATCTGACAAATGTCATAATCATTACCCACTGTACTAAAAATAGTGTTATTGCTGTCTCTGTCCCTGATGAAAAGATTTATCCTCATTCCAGTTTTCATGACTAAAAGTTTGGTCTCCAATTTAGTACATCTCAGTGGAAAATTGCCTATGGCAAAAAAAGTTTAACTATAAAGTATATCTACAGTATATCTAGCATGTTTACTTTTAACACTGAGAAAATATTTGGAAAAAATTCTTGTTGAGCCTTAATTCCCGAAGTGGACCATCATCCATATAATTCCAGACACCTTCAAATTAAAAATGACGTGTCTATGTTTGCATGATTAGATCATGTTTTCACTACATATTTTATTTCTAACTTGTTTCTGGCTTTTAAAGAATGTTCCTTTTTTGATATTGTGCAGTTTGCCAGAAATATCAGCACAGTGCTAATCCCCAGAGGCAGGAGCTATTACACTGTTATCTGGATTTCTGAATTATTGGTGCAACAATTTCACTGTATCTCTCAGGGTATGTCTGACTTTGGGGCTCAATCCACTAAAGCAGGGGTTCTTAAACCAATCCAACTTGATCAGGATTCATTAAATTTGGTGTCACATCAGCAATACGATTGGCAATAGCCTTTGCATAGATCTTAAGATCTGCATTTAAAAGAGATATGGGCCTGAAATTCTGTGGAGTAGTAGGATCCTTTCCTGGTTTGGGCAGCGTGACAGCCAGAGCCTTAAGCATTTCTGTTGGTAAAGACCCAGATGATGCTGCTGTATTGAAGATTTCTTGCAGGTGTGGAACCAGAATGTCACTAAAGGTTCCATAGTACTCTGCTGAGAGACCATCAGGGCCAGGAGATTTATTTAATGCTAGATCCTTAATAATTCTATTGATCTCATCAGCAGAAAAAGGAGCATTAAGCGTTCTAGTACCTGTACGTTAAGGGTAGGGCGTTTTATTGAGTCTAGGAATTTCGTAATACCTTCTGTAGTAGGCTGAGGAGTACCTGCATCTGACTGTAAATTGTAGAGGGCACTATAATAGTCCTTAAAGGTATTTGCAATCTCCTCGGGATGATATACAGTAGTACAATTTATTGGGTTATTTAACTGGGCTAGTTTTGGTTTGGTTTGTCTAGCTTGAATTTGTTGTGCCAATAATTTTCCGGCTTCATTACCCTGGGCATAATAAAAGGCTTTTAGACATTTAAAGGATTTTTCATGTTGATATAAGAGAAGTTCTAGTCTACAATTCTGAAGTTCTGCTGTTGTATTTTTAGTAGTCAAATATTTGTTTTGCTCTTCTAATTTTTTAATCTTATCAAGAAGTATTCTAGTTGCATGCATCCTCTGCTTCTTTTCTCTGGATGCTAATTGTAGCAGCACCCCCCTTATGTATGCTTTATGTGTGCACCAAGTAGTGGAAGATACAGTTTCAGCTGTAACATTAAAATGAAAAAATTTCTCAAGTTGTTTTCTGATTCTCTCTCGGTGATTAGGTTTATTAAAAAGATGAGTGTTGTTACACCACAATATCGTGGGTGCCTCACTGTGGTGTTAAGTTCTACCATTATTGGTGCGTGATCTGACCATGTAATAGTGCCAATACTGACCTTGCTTACTTTATACAAAGAATTTAAATCAGCAAGAATTAGGTCTATTCTTGAGTAGGATCTGTACGGGGCTGAGAAGAATGTAGTCTTTTTCGCCTGGGTGAAGACATCTCCAGACGTCATATAAGGCTTCACTATGTAAGGTGGTCTTTAATTTAGTTTTATGATTAGATGTAGTGGAGGTGCTATCTATACTGGTATCATTCACCGAGTTAAAATCTCCCAGCAAGAAGAGGTTTCCCCTTACACATAGTTCTCACTTTTTTAAAAAGACTGTTTAAGAATGAAATTTGTCCCTGATTAGGCGCATATATTGATACAATTGTATATAACATAGTATTCCTAGTGCAAACCAAAATGACAAACCGGCCACAGGTGTCAGTGACCACATCATGCAGAGTAAATGCAATTGTATTTTTAACTGCTATAACCACTCTATTGTGTTTAGTGTCCGCATTAGCAAAGAACATGTGTGGATATAGTCTGTGAGAGCACTTAGGGGGTTCCTTTGCGGAGAAGTGCTTTTCCTGAATACGAAGAATATCTCCCCTAAGTCTTTGAGCTTCTGACCACATAATTTTATGCTTATAGGGACTGTTTAAACTCTTGACATTAAAGGAAAGAAATGTTATGGTCATCATAGATTCGTAATGCAAAGGACAGCTGATCTTGTAAAGTTTCTTTTATATAGGGAAATGATCTCTCAAGGGAAAGTGGGTTTTGAGATAGTTGATACTGAGGTACATGATAGAGTTCCTTTAGATGAGTAGGACCAAAGGTCATGGGGTGGGTGGTAGCACAGAACATAAGAACAACAAAAGTAAAAAAGAGTCTGGAGCCCATCCCTGATTCCAGAAGCAGATGATTCTGCCTTTTTTGGTAGGGCTCAACACATAAACGCCAATTAGGCAAAAGGAGTGTAAACTTGAAAACATACAAAAGCAATAGGCTCAACAGACCGCACTTGGTAGGTATATGAGAGGTGCCTGGTTGATTTTACTCCTGGGGTGATTAACCACTTCCCGCCCGGCCTATAGCAGAATTACAGCCGGGCAGTGGTTGACTGGGTGTCATATGACATCCAGAAGGATGATCCCTAGCGCGCGCGCGCGGGGGCGCACAGCACGGCGATCAGGGGTGGCGTGTGTCACTTGGACACCGCGCTTCCCCGATCACGGTAAACAGCCAATGAAATTGACTGTTTACCACGTGATCGGCTGTGTTCAAATCACAGCCGATCACATGTGACAGGAGACTCGGAGGCGCGCATGAAGCACGCTGCCGGAGGCTCGCAGTGTGGAGATCGGAGAAGGCGCGTATCCCTTGGACTCAGCGCTTCCCCAATCAGGGTAAACAGCCAATGAAAACCACATATGTTTTTAACCACAAATGTAAACATAGAGAGCAGATACTATCTGATCCCTGCTCTCTCCACACACACCGATCGTGTGAGGAGAGAGCAGGGATCAATACGTAAGATCAGTGTATTGTCTGTACTATATTACCGTGCACAACACGGCCCCCATCCCCAATAAAGAGGACCTGTCACAACTTCATCTGGATCTGTCAGTCACACAGCCCATCTGTCAAACAGCCCATCTGTCACAGGCCCACCGCCATTGGTACCGCCATTGGTACCGCCATCAGGCCCGCCACTAGTACTGCCATCGGTACCGCCACCCGTACCACCATTAGGCCCACCACTAGTACCACCATCGGTAACGCTACCAGTACCGCCACCCGTACTGCCATCAGTACCACCACACAGGCCCGCCACACAGACCCACTACCAGTACCACCATCAGTACCACCACCAATACAACCATCGGTACCGCCATCAGGCCTGCCACTAGTACCGCCATCGGTACCGCCACCAGTACCGCCATCGGTACCACCACCCATAGCGCCATCGGTACCGCCACCCTACGGCCACCCGTGCCGCCACCCATACCACCATCGGTACCGCCATACAGGCCCGCCACTAATACCGCCATCGGTACCACCACACAGGCCCTCCACCACTACCACCAGCAGTACCATTACACAGGCCCACCAATAAGTACTGCCATGATGTCTCAAAGGGTTTACACACCTGAGGAGGCATATGCCATTCTTACCATGTCAGATGATGAGAGCAGAGGGGAGCTCCCATCATCCGATTCTGGTTCGGAATATGAGCCAGTGGAGGATAGTGGATCAGAGTCTGAGTCAGCGGAGGAAACCGTCCTCCCCAAAAGAATAAAGAGATCAGGACCAAGATCAGGACCAAGATCAGGACTAAGATCAGAAGACCTGCCCACCACCAGCAGCGCCAGACCCCAGGAAGAGGAGCCCAGTACAAGTACATGCCCAACCCGAAGAATACAGCCCCAGTCCTACCTTCCCCATGCCTTGGCAAACCCCTTATGGTTGCCTGCCAACTCAGGATCCTCTATAATCCCCCCTTTCACCGCACAGCCAGGTGTGCAGCCCAAAACTATGTATTTTTCCCAATTAGATTATTTTTATTTATTTTCCCACAAGATTTGCTGCAGAATATGATGGACCAAACCAATCTGTATGCATCCCAATTTATTGCTGCCAACCCCAATTCATCCTACGCCCGCATGTTCCAGTGGCGACGTTTAACACTGGACAAATTTAAATTGGTTTTGGGCCTTACGTTCAATATGGGGCTTACAAAAAAGAACAAACTCCATGCCTCAGACCATTATTACTTAAGTTTAAAGACAAATGCCGGAGCTGGTGCAAACTCCCATTAACTGTGATTGGATGAGCCAATCTTATAAAAATGATTTGGGCTCCACAATTTTTGTATATTTTTCATAATTCCCCGATGTGGATAGCAATGTTTTGGTTCAGTAGGATAGAGTCTCTCTTTCGAGAACTCATTTGAAGGAAAAAACATTGTCGGATAAAATTAACAACTTTAATGCTAGTTAAAGATGAGGGGGGGACTTGCCATCCCTCAGCCAAAGAATTACTTTTAAGCTTTGAAAATACAACAAATTGTTCTGGAATGATAATATAAAATCATTTGCTCAATTATTTGAGAAATTTGAGATACCAAGACAGAAGTTCTTCCAGTACCTGCAACTTAGGCACTCCATACAGGTTCAGGCACGTACGTTGGAATTTAAGCTCAATAACTCTAAAATAATATCATTGCTCAAAAAGGATGGAAAAAAGAAGGGTCTCATATCTAAAATCTATGAGATATTGAACAATAAGTTTAAAGAAAAGGTAGTGGTTCCGGCCACAGTTCAGGACACAGTGGAAACGAGATCTTGGCCCACTGTCAGACGTACAGTGGGCGGAGGCTCTCTCTGCGATACTACAGGTCTCACTGTCCATGACTCAAAAATTAACACAAATGTTCATCCTACACAGGTCATACTATACCCCCAAAAAATTGCTCAAGTGGAAACGCAGGGAATCCCCCCTATGCCCTTGATGCAGAGGCGCACCGGCCAACCTAATACACATGCTTTGGAGGTGCCCCAAGCTCCAACGTTACTGGCAGGATATAATTAAAAATATAAATAATATACTGGGTATAAAATTATTACTAGATCCAAGAATATGTCTGTTAAATATAGTGAAGAAACCCAATATATTAGAAAATACCTATAGTGCAATAGCGAGATGCCTGTTCCAGGCTTAGAAATGGTGAGGGGCATTCCTCACCATTTCCGATGGTGGAGGAATGGAGAACACAAATAAGAGAAACTATGGTAAAGGAGAAAATTCATTTACTTACATAGAAACAATTTAGGGAAATTTGAAGCTATCTGGAAAGATTGGATGGAGGCCTGAGACCTTGAATGATGTTGCTTTATTTGTGAGGGAGCAGGGAGATGGAGGGGTGGGGGGGAGTGAATAGATGGGAAGGTGAGGAAATTACTGTATATTGTTTTATTGTAAATTAATTTGGGTTTTTTGTTTTGTTTGTTTTGTTTTGTTTTGTTTTTAATGTGGGGTTACTGTAGGATGTAATATGAATGTTAAAGTGTAGAAATGGCGCTATTCTCCTCTTAATAAAGTGACCAATAATTTAACTGTGCCTTTGGCTTAACACTAATATAATGCAGAGATAGTAAGATGTCAAAATATAAGATGATAAGAAAAAGGATGTAATGAAGCTGTAAAACCCGGTGTTATACTCTCTGCCTAGTAGGGTCAAGCCCTAGGCCAGAAAGATTTATGTAGTGGCAGTGGCGTTGCGTGGGTTGTCAGCACCCGGGGCAAGGCAAGTAATTTGCGCCCCCCCCCCCCCTAACCTGCGGACTTTTAGCTATCCCTGAGTCCCTTCAAATACAATAGTACTGACCTACCTGATTCCTATACTGACCACTACACTATATTGTCCACTACACTGACCACTATACTATACTGACCACTATACTGACCACTATACTATACTGTCCACTATATTACACTGACCACTATACTGACCACCATACTACACTGTCCACTATACTGACCACTATACTACACTACACTGTCCACTATACTACACTGTCCACTATACTACACTGTCCACTATACTACATTACACTGACCACTATACTACACTACACTGACCACCATACTACACTACACTGACCACTATACTACACTATACTGACCACTATACTATACTGACCACTATACTATACTGACCACTATACTACACTGTCCACTATACTACACTGTCCACTATACTACACTGTCCACTATACTACACTACACTGTTCACTATACTACACTGTCCACTATACTACATTACACTGACCATTATACTACACTACACTGACCACCATACTACACTACACTGACCACTATACTACACTATACTGACCACTATACTACACTGTCCACTATACTACACTGTCCACTATACTACACTACACTGTTCACTATACTACACTGTCCACTATACTACATTACACTGACCACTATACTTCACTACACTGACCACCATACTACACTGACCACTATACTACACTATACTGACCACCATACTACACTGTCCACTATACTACACTACACTGTCCACTATACTACACTATACTGACCACCATACTACACTGACCACTATACTACACTGTCCACTATACTACACTATACTGACCACCATACTACACTGATCACTATACTACACTACACTGACCACCATACTACACTGACCACTATACTACACTACACTGACCACCATACTATACTGTCCTCTATACTACACTGTCCACCATACTACACTGTCCACTATACTACACTGTCCACTATACTACACTACACTGTCCACTATACTACACTATACTGACCACCATACTACACTGACCACTATACTACACTGTCCACTATACTACACTATACTGACCACCATACTACACTGACCACTATACTACACTACACTGACCCCCATACTACACTACACTGACCACCATACTACACTGTCCACTATACTACACTGACCACTATACTACACTGTCCACCATACTACACTACACTGTCCACTATACTACACTATACTGACCACTAGACTATACTGACCACCATACTACACTGTCCACTATACTACACTACACTACACTGTCCACTATACTACACTATACTGACCACCATACTACACTGTCCACTATACTACACTATACTGACCACCATACTACACTGTCCACTATACTACACTATACTGACCACCATACTACACTGACCACTATACTACACTACACTGACCACTATACTACACTATACTGTCCACTATACTACACTGTCCACTATACTATCCACTACACTAACCACTACACTGTCCACTATACTACACTACACTATCCACTTTACTACACTACACTGTCCACTATACTACACTGACCTCCATACTAAACTACACTATACTGACCACTATACTAACCAGTATACTATACTACACTAACCACTATACTGACCACCATACTACACTGACCACTATACTACACTACACTGTCCACTACACTATACTGACCACTATACTGTCCACTACACTAACCACCATACTAACCACTATACTACACTACACTGACCTCCATACTAACCACTATACTACACTACACTGACCTCCATACTAAACTACACTATACTGACCACTATGCTAACCACTATACTATACTACACTATTCCACTATACTAACCACTATACTACACTATACTGTCCACTACACTGCCCCCCATAGTGACCACTACACTATACTGACCACTATACTGTCCACTACACTAACCACCATACTAACCACTATACTACACTACACTGACCTCCATACTAACCACTATACTACACTACACTGACCTCCATACTAAACTACACTATACTGACCACTATGCTAACCACTATACTATACTACACTAACCACTATACTGACCACTATACTACACTATACTGTCCACTACACCGCCCCCCATAGTGACCACTACACTACACTGACCTCCATACTATACTACACTACACTGTCCTGCCTACAGTCTCTCTCTCTTGCCCCCCCCTGCCAGTAACAAGACTCTCACTCACCTTCTTATCCTGGCTGCATCAATCCGGAGGAGGAGGAGAACACAGCGGCGGCTCACATTCTTCTCTCCCCTGCGCTCTGCTTGCTGCCATGTTCAGTGTACAGCGCCCTGTGATTGGGCGTTTTGGGGGTCATGTGCGGAGGCGGGACTTCAGGAGCGATCGAGGACAGGCCAGCCCTACGCCTCACATGACCCCCATACACCCAATCACAGGGCACCGGACACTTAACATGGCGGCCAGAGCACGGGGACACAGAATTAAAAATTAGGAGGAGGCAGCCAGTGACACATACTGGCGCCCCCCTAAATATCGCGCCCGGGGCCACGGCACCCCCTGCACCCCCCGCGCTACGCCAATGTGTAGTGGTGTTACTCTCCTTGGAAAAAATTATAAACTCGGATCTCTAACCAGCTTTAAAATCAGAAGATTTGGTGTAAGGTGTGTTGCACCCCCTGCCTGTCACAAAGCTAATATATGTGTACAAATGGTGGAATTTAGTGTTCCTAATAGTATAAAATTGTGTGAAAAATTGAAAATTATAAAATGAAATTATAAAAATATATACACCAAAAATCGCAAATAGAATAAGTGCGTTACACCCTCTGGTGGGTGTCAAAGTGCTGAGCTGTATCCATGCAAAGATCATGCAGCAAACAATTTAATGTTCCTAGTGATATAAAGTTATGTGATGAACTAAAAGATAAAAATATACGCCAGAAACTACAAGTTGAATAGGTGTGTTACACCCTCTGGTGGGTGTCAAAGTGATGAATTGCACCCATACAATGATCATGCAACAAACATGTAATGAAACACAAAATAATAATAAACTAAGAGTGTTACACCCTCTGGTAATAGAGGATGTTTAAAGAAAACACTTTTTGCAAGCAAAATAATAAATGTGTTTGATCCCCTGTATCAAAATTCAAACCATGAACATATAACCACAAATGTAAATAGTGAATATTCCATAATAAACAGTTAGATATACACTAATAACATAAAATTAAAAAAATTTGGAAAAATAGTCCAACTGTTTTAAAAGTGACTTTGTGCTTGTGCAAACTGTGTTCAGTGACTATTCAAGTTTAGTGCTGATTATTTTCTCTCAGGTGACAATAGTGCCAAGTGACTTTTTGGTGCTGGTAATATATTGCACTCACCAGATAGCATTACCCTCCAGGGGTATTAGGCATTCACAGTTTTAGCCACTGTGTAGCTCTCTGGAGCGTGCTGGATGGTCTGCACATCAAAAGTTGGCTTTTCCCCAAGTTGTCACATGCAGGAGAGAGGAATGCCCATAGCGTGATATTGTTTTAAAACCTTTATTTTTATTATAGATATATAGGTATATATTCACATTGAGTCAGAAATTTACATGCAGCATTAAAATGGAGTAAAAATGGAGCCGGCGGTGTATACAAACGATCGCCGCTCCGACCAGAAGTGATGCAAAGACGTACGGTAACATCCTACGCGTTTCATCATCAAGACGTCCTCTGTAATATGTGTATGATAACTGTATCTGGAAAAATATGAATGTGAAATGTGTAATTTGTATTAGTTAAATGAAAATCAATAAAAAAATTACTGAATTAAAAAAAAAAACTCCATGCCTATTGGTCCACTAACCCCATCCACCGCCTGCCGATATATTCTGCTGTCATGTCCAGGACACGATACAACATGATTATGTGTTTTCTACACTTCAGTGATAAATCTCCCCGAGATCATCCCAACCACGACAAATTCTACAAGATATGCCCCCTAATCAATTCCTTTTTCTATCGATTTACAGAAGTTTTTATCCCAGACCAAATAATTTGTGTGGACGAGTCCCTTATACATTTTACTGGCTGACTGCACTTCAAGCAGTATATATAAAGATGTCTTTGCCTGCTGATTTAAACCACGCTTCTGACTTCCACGTGCACCAACCTCAGCCTGTTTACCGACAATGCCTCTGCCTGCCGTTTTAAATCTCGTTTCTGACTTCCACGTGCACCGACCTCAGCCTGTTAATCGACCATGTTTTTGCCTGCCACTTGGACTGATCTTTTGCCTTTCTACTTTAGTACATGGAGTCTCACATATGTGAGGGGCTTCAGAATAGCGCTCTGAGTAGAGAAAACCAGTTTTCCATTTTCTGTGCTCCCAGAACAGGGTCTGGTTCCCCGGAGGCTTCAAAGAGATTTGGGTGGGAGAAACCACTACCCCTGTCCCCCTGGCCCTAAGCTTGATGGTCCTTCCTGCTGCCTGGACCAATACTTTGGCTGTGTCGACCATATTGCTGCCTGTAAAGACCCAGGACATTATGGACCATGTTTCTTCCTGCTGCTTGGACCAATAATTTGGCTGTGTTGACCATATATCTGCCTGCTACCTCTACTGACTATGGACAGTATTTCTGCCTGGACACTTCTGCCTGTTACCTGGACCAATGTTTTAGCTGTGCTGACAGTATCTCTGCCTGTACGAACTGTGGACAGTATTCCTGTCTGCTGCCTGGATGGTTGCTTTTGCTATCGCTGACCACATCTCTGCCTGCTGCCTGGACCGATGCTCTCTTCTATGGACCACTGCACTTCTAAAACCACATTTAATCTTTTGTTGTTTGGTATGTACCTGCTATGTGTTAGAAATATAAAGGGCCTTCAAAAATGTGATCGGTAGTCAGAAAATTATATGTGTAACTTATGCTGCTAGAACACCTGAAGGTGTTTCTTCAATGTTGGCCCTCTGTATGTGGCCAGGCTGTGTAAAAGTCTTACACATCTGGTATCGCCATACTCAGGAGGAGTAGCAGAATGTGGTTTGGGGTGTAGTTGCAATTATGCATATGCTGTGTAAGAGAAATAACCTGTTAATATGACAAGTTAATGTAAAGAATACCACCAAAAGAAAGCTTTATTTGTGAGAAAAAAATTATAAACATTTTATTTGGATACAGTGTAGCATGACTGAGTAATTGTCATTCAAAATGTGAGAATGCTGAAAGCTTAAAATTGGTCTGGGCGAGAAGGTGCTTAAGGGCCTGATATTGAAGTGGTTAAGACCACTCATTTCTGACTTTGGAAGGTCCACGTCTACTTTCTGCTGGGACTTCAGCAGGAATGATGTGCCATTATTTGAGGTAATGGAGACCAGCTTTTAATGAGTAGTAGTTAATTGTTTTATCCTGAAATGTCACTGTTTAGTTTAGATGGGGTCCCCCAACGGTAGGTCACATTATGATTTCTTAGAGCTTTAGTGATAGTAATGAGTTGTTTCCTGTGTTGGATGGTAGCCTGAGATAAATCTGTGTACAGTGCAATGCCTAAAAATTGCCCCTCTAGTTGTGGATTTTTTTATGGCTCGCATGGCATCATCTTTAATGTGCAAATAATGTATTCTGGCCTACATCTCTTGGTACTGTGTCAGGAAGGAAAGATGGCTTGGGCACTCCATGTGCTCTATCGATGACCAGCTCATTAGCTTCAGGTACAAGAGTGCGTAGTAATTGGTGTAGGAATCCCTTTAAATCTGTTGCAGAGACCGATTCAGGAATGCCACGGAGTTTGATAAAATTGCCGCATGAGCGGTCCTCCATATCAGCCAATTTGGCTGTGATTCTTTGTATTTCATTCTGCTGCTCTTTTGTCAGGGCTGGGCTCAGCCCTTCCTTCTCTGAGCTGGCCGCTCAGCTGTCGGCTAATTGCCAGCTCCTATTTCTCCACAGTTACTCAGCTGTTGATGATATCCTGCTCGTCAGTCCTGCCTACTTAAGCCGTCCAGTCCAGAGGATCTCTGCCTTCGCCTTAGTCAACATCACAGAAACTATCTCCTGCGATCCTGTTCAAGACTTGCTTTGTTGACATCCCTTCTGGCCAGATCCTGCTTGCTGTTCCACTACATTGATCCCTGACTTGTGGCTTGGCTGACTATCCATTTTGGTTACTGAACTTTGTTTATGTTTTGACTACGTTTGTTCTTTTTACTTTTATTATTAAACAAGTATGATCTAACTGTACTTCTGTCTCGGCCTGATTTTATGATTTCTGACATCTTTATAGTCATCAACTAGGTTGTTGTGTGCTGAGAATGTATCCTCCATTTTATGTTCTATATGAGACACCCTCTGTTGTAAATCCAGCACTGAAGCATTTTTACCATATCTGTATGTAATGAGTCCCTCAAAGAGATCAACACTTCATTCAGGTCATTTACTCACACTGGTTGAGAAGATGCAGGGAACTGTTCTAGTGAAGTTTGGGTGGAATGTTCTGCAGCACTTTCCTCCATGTCAGATTCTTCTCCAGACAATTATCCCTATTTAGCCTTTTTAAACTTAGCAGGACTGCATGTAGTGGGACTATCAGGGGGAGTTAGCATTACCCTTTGTGTAGCAGTGTATAACAGTACATACCAAGGATGCTGAGTCGCCGGTCTCTGAAGAACTTCCCTCTTCAGCCGCAGCACATGTGGTCGGGTTGGTGCCATCTTGGTACACCCAAGCAAAAAAATCTGTCAATTTCTGCGGGCCAGAGTGTTGGGACTTCTGTTTGGACATACCGCCGGGTGTAGGTGCTTCTGAGAGAGGCTATAGGATGCTATAGGATGCTAAGGAAGCACCTCTGTCGCTTAGGATCGTCTCTGCATGGTCAGTGCAGCCAGAGCTCTGCTCTCACACAGTAGTTCCTGGCGCTGGCCCGACACGCCCCCTCATCATTGCAATTTTTGACAGCACGGACATTTCTTGCTTTCATAAAAATTACTCCAATAGGGTTGCTGTGTGAAGGCGCCACCGACACCCAAAGACCAATTTTTCCGCACCCGTTTGACAAGTGCATATCTTTGCAATTTTTGACAGCAAGACTAATTCATGCTTTCATCAAGAGTACCTCTATAAGGTTACGGTGTGAAGGCACCACCGACACCCAAAGACCAATTTTTCCACACCTGTTACTTCTATCCAAAGTCTGTGGAAGAGACACCAGAATTTATCCAAAAAATCTCTAATCTTGTTCCCAGTGCACTACATTGTAGCCTCATCATACAGACTGGCTCCACGAGCCGTTTCTTACAAAATAAAGAAAGCTTGCAGGGAAAATTTTGTTTTTTTGGGCTTTAGAAATGCAATTATTTCTGCAGCAGCTTCTATACACAGTACAGATGTGCCACTTTACAGATAGACTAGGGGACCCCCAGGCACTATATTGAAAGAAATTTTAAATTTTTATGCTTTCACTTTAAGCATCAAGAAATCACTGCTCATTTGAAAATGAAGTTTTTTACAAACTTTATTTTTATTGATACATGTCCTCCAGCGGTACCTGGACCCCAATAACCATTGTATGCCTATTTACTTGCATATAAGCCTTCAAAATGGGCACTTTTGATTTTCCACGTTCACGTCCCATAGACTTCAATGGGGTTCGTTATGAGGTTTTCAAACTTTCGCAATGTTTGAAAGCTCTTGTGCGAAATGAACGGGGGGTCATTCGGCCCATCCCTAATTAGCAGTAACCAGCACTGGTTTTACGAAAGGTCGCTCTTGCCAAACCAACCTATTAACATTCTACGAGGAAGTGAGCTGCCATCTGGACAAAGGTATGCCGGTGGATGTGGTGTATCTAGATTTTCAAAAGCAGTTGATAGAGTCCCCCACAAATGCTTAATCTACAAGCTGAGGTCTGTAGGCGTGGACCATAAGGTTTGTTCTTGGATTGGTAACTGGCTAAGGGGTCGTGTCCAAAGGGTTGTAATTAATAACGTGTACTCAGAATGGCCAGAATGGTCTAGAGTGGTTAGTGGAGTGCCCCAAGGCTCTGTCCTGGGACCAATTCTGTTTCATTTATTTTTAAATGATATAGAGAGTTGGATAAGTAGCTCGATCTCAGGTTTTGCTGACGACACAAAAATATGTAGTGCGATAACAACACAGCAGGACATAGAAACCTTACAGGAGGACCTGAATAAATTAATGGAGTGGGCTGCTGCATGGCAAATGAAGTTTAACATTGAAAAATGTAAGGTAATGCACTTGGGGGGTAAAAGTACAAACGCAAGTTACTCATTAGGGGGAGAACCCCTAAGGGCTTCCAGGATGGAGAAGGACCTAGGGGTCCTAGTAGAAGACAGACTAAGCAATAGCAGACAATGTCAAACTGTGGCTACCAAAGCCAGCAGAATATTAGCATGCATTAAAAAGGGAATTTATAAAACGATTATTCTGCCACTTTTTAAAACACTGCTTCTGTCACATCTGGAGTATTCTGTTCAGTTCTGGTCACCAGTCCTCAGAAGGGATGTACTGGAGCTGGAGAGATTCCAGGGAAGGGAAACTAAATTAATATGGGGACTGGAGGACCTCAATTATGAGGAACGACTACAAGCGTTAAATTTATTCTCCCTGGAGAAGAGACGATTGAGAGGAGATATGATAGCGCTGTACAAATATCTCAATGGTGATCCCAGCGTAAGTATCAATTTTTTCAGTCCCAGGGAGTGTAAGAGGACACAGGGTGTCAGGGAAGACAGGCTTTCCATGTAAGCACCCGGCATGCACGCATGCGTACTAGCACTTTAAGACACACACCTGTCACTAATACTGAAGTCAGGCGGGCTATTTAAACAGGGCTCCTACAGAGGTTCATTGCTGTTTGGTCTGCAGCTCCTGTGTTGTATCCTGTTTCCTGTGTGACCTCTGATTCTGATCCAGCTTGTTGTTACCTGTGATTGCCTGCTGCCTGTTCTGATCCCGGCTTCCCATAGACTCTGATCCTGCCTGCTGATTCTGTCTGCTGATCTTCCGGTACTACTTGGCTTGTGACCTGACCTCTCTTCTGCCTACCGTCTATGCCCGATCTGCCTGATTATTACCGACCTGGCCTGTCTGACCCTGCATCTCGCTCATCCAGCCTGCTACAGCTCCCAGCCCTGCAAGCCTGCATCTGGTACTGCTCTGTGGTTCATCCCAGCCTGCCACCAGTCAAGCACCGTGTCAGCTCATCTACTATCTGCCTGCTGATCACCGCTACTACACAGACTTTTGAACTGTTTACAGGCACTCATACCCCACCGTGCTCCTGTGGCTGCTGTATCACTACCAGTGGTCCGCGAGCCGGAGTTGTACGAGAGGCCTTCCTCTACACGTCAGGCTCACATCCCAGGTACGTAACAGTACCAAACAGCCATGTCTGAGCCTGCAAGAGGACCCTCTCCAGTAAATGAAATATGTCAGCACCTTGCTGCTCTTACACAGGCAGTTAAGTCGCTGCAGGAAGGATACGTGCGTCTCGAAGAGCGGGTACAGTCCCTGTCCAATCCAGCAACCATAGCTCCTGCATCTGATCCTGCCTCCTCCATCACCCAAGCTGGGGCTTTAGCCAGCCATACAGTAATGATGTTACCCCCTGAGCCTCGTGTATCTACTCCTGAGAGGTTTTCCGGTGATCGGAGTAAATTTAGAGCCTTTCGCAATGCCTGTCAGCTCTACTTTGCTCTCCAGCCACAGACTTTTTCCCTGGAAACCACCAAAGTGAGATTCATTATTTGCCTCCTCCAAGGGGAACCACAGTCTTGGGCCCACCGGCTGTTAGAAGAGAACAACGCACAACTAAACACCATGCAAATGTTCTTTGACGCCATGGCGCTGATTTATGATGACCCACAACGTACCACCACTGCTGAAGCCGCTCTTCATACACTCCAGCAAGGCCATAGAGCGGCAGAGGACTATGTCACTGACTTTAGACGCTGGAGTGCAGACACTAGCTGGAATGACGCAGCCCTGCGTCATCAATTTCGTGTGGGTCTCTCGGAAAGCCTGAAAGATGAGCTCGCTCGGGTCGGGGTGCCAAGCTCTCTGGAAGCCCTAATCACTCTGTCCATTCAGATTGACCGCCGCCTACGAGAACGCAGGTCTGAAAGAACCACACAGCACTTCCGTCCAGCCTGGATGTTACCTAAGATCCCTGCTTCTCCTAACCCGGCTCCTGGAAATTCCACCTTCCCCACTCCAGAGGTGCCTAAACCCATGCAATTGGGCCTGATTCGCTCTTCTTTGACTCCAGAAGAACGCCAACGCCGACGAGTAAATAACCTCTGCCTGTACTGTGGAGAAGCCGGTCACTTCGTACATACCTGTCCTGCCAAGCTGCGTAAGTGTCTTTCCCTTTCTTCACTCAAGCAGTCACCCCCGCCTGCCTTGTCTGCCAGCTCAGCGCATATCGCTCTGCCTGTTTCCTTCCAACTACCGGGAAGAACCGTATCAGTGACCGCTATTATTGATTCTGGAGCGTGTAGCTGCTTCATCGACCAGTCCTTCGCAGCTCAGCAACACATTCCTCTACAAACCAGAGGACAGGGACTCACTGTATTCCTGGCCGATGGGTCTCATATTAAGTCTGGACTGGTAACCAAGGAGACCCCACCGATGCTGACCATCTCCTCCACCAACCACCGAGAGCTGCTGCGTCTAGACGCAATTTCTTCACCCTTATTTCCCATCATCCTGGGCCTACCCTGGCTACAGGCCCACAATCCACAGATAGACTGGAAATCCGGAAGTGTCAAGTTCCAGTCAGCATATTGCCAGAGACACTGTTTGGAAACTTCACCACCATCACCTGCTACCCTGCTGTGTATGGACGCTGACCCTGAATTATGTCAAGTAGTTCCGAATTCTTACCACGAATACCTGGACGTTTTCAGTAAACGAGGAGCAGACACCCTTCCTCCACACAGACCTTATGACTGCCCCATCGAGCTCCTTCCTGGGGCAGAGATTCCATTCGGGCGCATCTTCCCTTTATCTGAGCGGGAATCAGGAGTTCTGAAGGACTATATTGATGAAAATCTGCAGAAAGGATTCATCCGTCCCTCTACTTCACCGGCCGGTGCCGGTATATTTTTCGTAGAAAAAAAGGATCATTCCCTGAGACCATGTGTGGACTATCGTGACCTAAATAAAATAACAGTGAAAAATCGCTACCCCCTTCCTCTAGTCCCTGAACTGTTCCAAAGACTCAAATCAGCAAGCATTTTTACTAAGCTGGATTTAAGAGGGGCCTATAACCTGGTTCGCATACGAGAAGGGGATGAATGGAAAACTGCCTTCCGTACCCGATTTGGGCACTTTGAATATCTAGTTATGCCCTTTGGCCTTTGTAATGCCCCTGCCACCTTCCAGTACTTTATTAATGACATTTTCAAAGACTTTCTGGATATTTTTGTGGTTGTCTACCTTGATGACATCTTGATATTCTCTGTATCATTAGAGGTGCACCGAGAGCATGTTAAAAGCGTATTGTGCCGCCTCCGCAAATACGGACTTTATGCCAAAGCCGAGAAATGCGACTTTGAGCAACGGAGCATCCAGTTCTTAGGTCTGATCATTTCGACCGAAGGGATCAAGATGGACCCACAGAAAGTCTCAGCGATACTAGATTGGCCAGCCCCCACAGACAAGAAGGGAATACAACGATTCGTGGGCTTTGCCAATTTTTATCGCAAGTTTATCAAGAACTTTTCTGCTATCATTCACCCTATTACACAGCTGACCAAACAAGGTATCCGTTTCTGTTGGACTTCTGAGGCTCAAGCTGCTTTTGAAATCTTGAAGAGACGGTTTACCATTGCTCCTGTCTTAAGTCACCCAGACTCCACCTTGCCCTATATTGTGGAGGTGGATGCTTCAGAAAGTGCAGTTGGGGCCATTCTATCACAACGTCAAGGCCTGAAAGAAGTGACCCATCCAGTGGCATTCTTTTCACGCAAACTCACGTCAGCTGAAAGAAACTATGATGTAGGGGATCGGGAACTTTTGGCGATCAAAGCCGCGTTGGAGGAATGGAGGTACTTGTTGGAGGGAGCGGCCCATCCAATTCTGATCTACACGGATCATAAGAATCTTGAATATCTGCGATCCGCTAAATGCCTCAAACCACGCCAAGCTCGCTGGGCACTCTTTTTCTCAAGATTCTCATTCCATATTACGTACAGGCCCGGATCAAAGAACACTAAGCCTGATGCGTTGTCACGCATGTTCGAAGATCCAAGAGACATCCTAATACCAGACACCATTTTACCAGCTGGAAATTTCCTACTATTACACACTGACCTTATGTCTCAGTTACAGCAAGCTTCTGCAGAAACACCCAGTCCTCCAGGGGTCACACTACAAGCAAAGAATGGGCTATTATGGAGGGGTAAGCAGATTTTTGTACCTAAAAAGGTTCGAGCAATGATCTTAGGGGTTTGTCATGACCACCCTTTGGCAGGCCATTTTGGGGTTCATAAGACTGTCGAACTTGTACAACGCTCATTTTGGTGGCCAGGTTTGGAGAAAGACTGCAGAGCCTATGTAAATGCATGCACCACCTGCACCCGGAGTAAAAGTTCCCGTAACAAAGCTTGGGGATTACTCAGACCTTTGCCTATACCCGACAGACAGTGGAAGATGATTGCTATGGATTTTATAGTTGAACTTCCACCTTCTGAAGAATGTACCGCTATCTTTGTGGTAGTGGATCGCTTAACAAAGATGGCTCATTTCATTCCTCTAAAGAGTACACCATCGGCTGCAGAAACCGCTCGGGTGTTTATAAAAGAAATTGTCAGACTCCATGGAGTCCCCGCAAATATTGTGTCTGATCGCGGTGTCCAGTTTACATCCAGATTTTGGAAGGCCTTGTGCGAGACCCTACAGATTGAACTCTCATTCTCTTCTGCTTACCACCCACAAACTAATGGGCAGACAGAGAGGACTAATCAAACCCTAGAACAATACATCCGTTGTTTTACTTCTTTTGTCCAGGATGATTGGGTATCATTATTACCACTGGCGGAATTTGCCTATAATAATGCCACCCATTCTGCCACCAAGCAATCTCCGTTCTTTGCTAATTATGGATTCCATCCCACCTTCTTACCCAATCTTGTCACAGAATCTTCCGTTCCAGCCGTCCAGGATACTGTGGACTTTTTCTCTTGCAATAATATGTTGTTACAGGAAACCATCGCGAAAGCGCAGGAGGACAGCAAGAAATCATTTGACAAGAAAAGAAGGGGGCAACTGATCTTGCAACCAGGAGATCAAGTATGGCTTTCAACAACAAATTTGAAGATGCTATGTCCTTCAAGGAAGCTGGCACCAAGGTTCGTAGGACCATTTCCGGTAAGGAGAAAAATTAATGATGTTTCTTTTGAATTAACCTTACCTGAGTCTTTTAAAATCCACCCAGTGTTTCATGTATCCTTGCTAAAGCCTGTTGTGCCAGATCCATTTCCGCATCATAGACCAGGTCCTCCCGCACCTATTATTATTGATGGGGATGAGGAATTTGAGGTTGAGGCTGTTTTAGACTGCAGGAAAAGAAGGGGGCAGACACAATATTTAATCAAGTGGAAGGGTTATGGTCCAGAGGAAAATTCCTGGGAACCCGCACGAAATGTAAATGCCACAGACTTGATCCGTGCCTTCTTCCGCAGGAACCCGCAAAAAAGGAACCGGTTGGGCACCCGGAGGTTGCCCGTAGGGAGGGGGCAATGTCAGGGAAGACAGGCTTTCCATGTAAGCACCCGGCATGCACGCATGCGTACTAGCACTTTAAGACACACACCTGTCACTAATACTGAAGTCAGGCGGGCTATTTAAACAGGGCTCCTACAGAGGTTCATTGCTGTTTGGTCTGCAGCTCCTGTGTTGTATCCTGTTTCCTGTGTGACCTCTGATTCTGATCCAGCTTGTTGTTACCTGTGATTGCCTGCTGCCTGTTCTGATCCCGGCTTCCCATAGACTCTGATCCTGCCTGCTGATTCTGTCTGCTGATCTTCTGGTACTACTTGGCTTGTGACCTGACCTCTCTTCTGCCTACCGTCTATGCCCGATCTGCCTGATTATTACCGACCCGGCCTGTCTGACCCTGCATCTCGCTCATCCAGCCTGCTACAGCTCCCAGCCCTGCAAGCCTGCATCTGGTACTGCTCTGTGGTTCATCCCAGCCTGCCACCAGTCAAGCACCGTGTCAGCTCATCTACTATCTGCCTGCTGATCACCGCTACTACACAGACTTTTGAACTGTTTACAGGCACTCATACCCCACCGTGCTCCTGTGGCTGCTGTATCACTACCAGTGGTCCGCGAGCCGGAGTTGTACGAGAGGCCTTCCTCTACACGTCAGGCTCACATCCCAGGTACGTAACACAGGGTCACACAATGAGACTGGAAGAGAAGCGGCTTAACCTTAAGCTGCATAGGGGGGTTTTCGCTGTCAGGGCAGTAAGGATGTGGAACTCTCTTCCACAACCGGTGATGTCGGCAGGAAGTATGGATAGTTTTAGCCACTTCACCCCCGGACCATTTGGCTGCCTAAAGACCAGAGGACTTTTTCAAATTTGGCACTGCATTGCTTTAACTGCTAATTGCGCGGTCATGCAATGCTGTACCCAAACGAAATTTGCATCCTTTTCTTCCCACAAATAGAGCTTTCTTTTGATGGTATTTGATCACCCCTGCGGTTTTTATTTTTTGCGCTATAAATGGAAAAAGACCGAAAATTTTGAGAAAAAATTATATTTTCTACTTTTTGTTATAAAAAAATCCAATAAACTCAATTTTAGTCATACATTTAGGCCAAAATGTATTCGGCCACATGTCTTTGGTAAAAAAATGTCAATAAGCGTTTATTTATTGGTTTGCGCAAAAGTTATAGCGTCTACAAGCTAGGGTACATTTTCTGTAATTTACACAGCTTTTAGTTTATGACTGCCTATGTCATTTCTTGAGGTGCTAAAATGGCAGGGCAGTACAACCCCCCCCCCCCCAAATAACCCCATTTTGGAAAGTAGACACCCCAAGGAAATTGCTGAGAGGCATGTTGAGCCCATTGAATATTAATCTTTTTGTCCCAAGTGATATAATAAAGAAAAAAAAATTACAAAAAGTTGTCACTAAATTATATATTGCTCACACAGGCCATGGGCATATGTGGAATTGTACCCCAGAATACCTTCAGCTGCGTACAGGGATACCACATGTGTGGAACTTTTTGGGAGCCTAGCCGCGTACGGGTCCCCTGAAAACCAATCACCGCCTTCAGGATTTCTAAGGGCGTAAATTTTTGATTTCACTCCTCACTACCTATCACAGTTTTGAAGGCCATAAAATGCCCAGATGGCACAACCCCCCCCCCCCCCAAATGACCCCATTTTGGAAAGTAGACACCCCAAGCTATTTGCTGAGAGGTATGTTGAGACCATGGATTATTTAATATTTTGACACAAGTTGCGGGAAAGTAACATTTTTTTTTTTTTGCACAAAGTTGTCACTAAATGATATATTGCTCACACAGGCCACGAGCATATGTGGAATTGCACCCCAAAATACATTTAGCTGCTTCTCCTGAGTATGGGGATACCACATGTGTGTGATTTTTTGGGAGTCTAGCTGCGTACGGGGCCCTGAAAACCAATCACCGACTTAAGAATTTCTAAGCGTGTAAATTTTTGATTTCACTCTTCACTGCCTATCACAGTTTCAGAGGCCATGGAATGCCCAGATGGCACAAAACCCCCCCAAATGACCCCATTTTGGAAATTAGACACCCTAAGCTATTTGCTGAGAGGCATGGTGAGTATTTTGCAGCTCTCATTTGTTTTTGAAAATGAAGAAAGACAAGAAAAAACATTTTTTTTTCTTTTTTCAATTTTCAAAACTTTGTGACAAAAAGTGAGGTCTGCAAAATACTCACTATACCTCTCAGCAAATAGCTTGGGGTGTCTACTTTCCAAAATGGGGTCATTTGGGGGGGTTTTATGCACAACATTTAGAAGCTTATGTCACACATCACCCACTCTTCTAACCACTTGAAGACAAAGCCCTTTCTGACACTTTTTGTTTACATAAAAAAATTATTTTTTTTTGCAAGAAAATTACTTTAAACCCCCAAACATTATATATTTTTTTAAAGCAAATGCCCTACAGATTAAAATGGTGGGTGTTTCACTTTTTTTTCACACAGTGTTTGCGCAGCGATTTTTCAAACGCATTTTTTGGGGAAAAAACACACTTTTTTAAATGTTAATGCACTAAAACACACTATATTGCCCAAATGTTTGATGAAATAAATAAGATGATCTTAGGCCGAGTATATGGATACCAAACATGACATGCTTTAAAATTGCGCACAAACGTGCAGTGGCGACAAACTAAATACATTTTTAAAAGCCTTTACAGGTTACCACTTTAGATTTACAGAGGAGGTCTACTGCTAAAATTACTGCCCTCAATCTGACCTTCGCGGTGATACCTCACATGCATGGTGCAATTGCTGTTTACATTTGACGCCAGACTGACGCTTGCGTTCGCCTTTGCGCGAGAGCAGGGGGGGACAGGGGTGCTTTTTTTTTTTCTTTATTATTTTTTTGCTTTTTTATCTTATTTTTAAACTGTTCCTTTCATTTTTTTTTAATCATTTTTATTGTTATCTCAGGGAATGTAAATATCCCCTATGATAGCAACAGGTAGTGACAGGTACTCTTTTTTGAAAAAAATGGGGTCTATTAGACCCTAGATCTCTCCTCCGCCCTTAAAGCATCTGACCACACCAAGATCGGTGTGATAAAATGCTTTCCCAATTTCCCAATGGCACTGTTTACATCTTGGGAAATCTAAGTCATGAAATGCTCGTAGCTTCCGGTTTCTTAGGCCATAGAGATGTTTGGAGCCACTCTGGTCTCTGATCAGCTCTATGGTCAGCTGGCTGAATCACCGGCTACATTCTCAGGTTCCCTGTTGAGACAGGAGAGCCAGAGAAAAACACGGAAGACGTGGGGGGGGCATTCCCTCCCACTGCTTGTAAAAGCAGTCTAGAGGCTAATTAGCTGCTAGGATTGCTTTTACATGAAAGCTGACTGCTGGCTGAAAAGAATGGTACCAAGATGATACCTAAACCTGCAGGCATCATTCTGGTATAACCACTCAAAGTCGTGAATGGCGTACCTGAAGACAAAAAAATGGTTAACAATAAAACACAGTAAACGGTAAAGTATAAAAAATTGCATACCTGAAAAGCAAACATGATAAAACATAATAACAATAAAACATTGCAGAATAGAATACAGTAAAAAAGAGCAGAACAATAGAGAGAGAATAGAGAGAGAGAGAACAATAAAACGACAACTATTTTTTTTTTATTTTATATATATATTTTTTTGTTTTTTTTTACACTTTTTTTTGTAACTAACTTTTATAACTGTAACCGGTTCCAGGTTCGGGTCTCTCAAAATGCGATGGCATCTTGGGAGACCCTGTGAAAGTGTGTCTAGTCTGTGCAATGCTGTACCCTACGCTAATACTCAACTAGTGAATGGTAGTGTTCAAAACATTCACCAATGCAAAGACCAGGATTGTCAGGACAGGAGGGACAATAATAGCGGGTGTCACGCCTATATCCGCGCTTGCTGCAGACACAACATCTTTTTTGGGGGGTTCGTTGGGTAGTGGTGCTCAGGAGGACATAAAGAAAATGCCTCTCATGCAGCCGACTGCATTTGGTTGGGGATGTGAATGGGGGAAGTACGGGCGCTGCAGAAGTGGTGGGTTCCCAATTAGGATTGGCGAATGCAGCAAGAAGGGCATTATGGACACGATGGGCCTGTGTTTGTCTTGTTCTTGGTGGCAGCGGGACACTACTTGTGCTTGCCACCTCACCAGCTTGAACTGCACTTATGGGACTCGCCATGTCACCAAGTGTTACTGCAGCGCTGGTTTGACTATGACCGGGGTGTACTAGGCCACTGGTGCTTGCCAGTTCACCAAAACGCTACCAAAAAAACTGTAAGCGATCGCAGGGATCAGGCCTGACTCTGCAAACGCTGCAGTTATGTGTTTAGTGTTTTGTAAGTGACAGTGATCGATTGATACTGCACTTGGGTGGGCTGGGCTGGGCCGGGCGGAGGGGCAAAACGCAGGTGCTAGCAGGTATCTGGGCTGATCCCGCTAACACTGCATTTTTGGGAACCCTAAACTGCTGGGGATGCTAGCATAGATCTGATCGGATCAGATATTGATCCGTTCAGATACTATACCACTAAGGGAGGTGTACGGTGCGTGCGTGGGTGTTAGCGGTACTGGCGCTAACCTGACGCTGCCTGGGGCTGGTGCTTGCCAGTTCACCAAAATGCTACCAAAAAAACTGTTAGCGATCGCAGGGATCAGGCCTGACTCTGCGAACGCTGCAGTTATGTGTTTAGTGTTTTGTAAGTGACAGTGATCGATCGATACTGCACTTGGGTGGGCTGGGCCGGGCGGAGGGGCAAAATGCAGATGCTAGCAAGTATCTGGGCTGATCCCGCTAACACTGCGTTTTTGGAAACCCTAAACTGCTGGGGACGCTAGTATAGATCTGATCGGATCAGATATTGATCCGTTCAGATACTATACCACTAAGGGAGGCGCATGCTGCGTGCGTGGAGCTTAGCGGTACTGGCGCTAATCTGACGCTGCCTGAGGCGACGCATATCACCGCCGGGCGATCAGGGGGCTAAACCTTTATTCGGTAATAAACGGCGAGTGCTCTGACACTATAAAAAATAAACAAACTAACCAGCGTCACCCGTAATGGTTATACGGTGATCAGTGGTGAAAAGGTTAACTAGGGGGCAATCAAGGGGTTAAAACATTTATTAGATAGTATATGGGGATCCCTGTCGCTATAAAACGCTGACGGCGAACCTAAATATTTACTTCCCTAACTAGCGTAACCAGTGACACTAATACAGCGATCAGAAAAATGATCGCTTAGCGACACTGGCGATGGGGGGTGATTAAGGGGTTAAAACTTTATTAGGGGGGGTTAGGGGGGTATCCTAGACCTAAAGGGGGCTAACCCTAACTGCCCTACCACACTAACTGTCACAAACTGACACCATGCAGTAATCAGAATAAAAAACTGCTTGGTGTCAGTGTGACAGGGGGGAGGGGTGATCGGGGGGTGATCGGGGGGTGATCGGGGGGGATAGGGGGGTAAAGGGGGGTGTTTGCCTGGCATGTTCTACTGTGTGTGTGTGTAGTGTTTTCACTCACATTTCAGTCTTGACACAGAGGCAGAGGAAATTATGTCATCTCTCCTCGGCTCTGTATTTTCCGTTCCGGTGCCGAGGAGAGATGACATAATTTCCTCTGCCTCTGTGTACTACACAGAGGCAGGGGAAGATTCTCATTGGCTGGGAGCGATCGCGAGGGGGGGGCCACGAATGGATGGCCTCCCCCTCATCTCTGATCGCTGCCAGACCAAAGGCGACCGCCTCGGGCACCGGGGGGGTCCGATTGGACCCCCCGCCCGCGGGAAGGCAATCACGTACCAGGTACATGATTTTGCCTGCCCGTGCCATTCTGCCGCAGTATATCTGCGTGAGGCGGTCATCAAGTGGTTAAAAGACTCTTGGACCTGCATTTTAGCAAAAACAATATACAGGGATAGGGGAAATTATTTTTCTAAATGAATGGTCTGTTGTCTTTATTCAACTTTACCAACTATGTAATTTTGTAACTATGTGGAAACAGTCCTCATATAAAAGTTCAACAAAATAATGGAGTGGGCAACTACATGGCAAATGCAGTTTAATGTGGAGAAATGTAAGGTAATACACTTGGGGGCTAAAAACACAAATGCAAACTACTCACTAGGGGGAGAACCTCTAGGGGAATCAAGGATGGAGAAAGATCTGGAGGTCTTAGTAGAAAACAGACTAAGCAATGCATGCAATGTCAAGCTGCAGCTACCAAAGCTGGCAGAATATTGGCATGCATAAAAAAAGGGGATATTATTCAGAGATAAAACTATAATCCCGCCACTTTTATAAAACTCTGAAATGGCCACATCTGGAGTATTCCATCCACTTCTGGTCACCAGCCCTCAGAAGGGATGTGCTGGAGCTGGAGAGAGTCCAACGAAGGGCAATTAAAATTAATACGGGTATTGGAGGACCTCAATCACAAGGAACGATTACAAGCACTAAATTTATTCCCGCTGGAGAAGAGACGCTTGAGAGTGGATATGATAGCATTTTACAAATACCTTAATGGTGATCCAGAATAGGAAAAAAACTATTCATTCTCAGGGAGTGTAAGAGGACATGGGGCCACACAATGAGATTGGAGGAGGAGAGGTTTAACCTAAAGCTACACATGGGGTTTTTCACTGTAAGGGCGATAAGGAGGTGGTGTTAGCGGGGAGTATTGAGATTTTTAAAAGACTCTTGGACATGCATCTTGGTGAACACAATATACAGGGATATGGGAAATGATTATCGACACTAAGACTATTGTCTTTATTTAACCTTACCTACTATGTAACTATGTAACTATATATCAGCTCCACGTGGGTTTTGCAATAGAAAATGCAAAGTCCCCCAAACAATCACAATCACCTCTATCAAGCTTCAAGTCATCATCTGTTTTTTGTTTTAATTGCTACATTGATTTATAGAAATTTTTATGCATACTTGTAAATATTATCTGCAGTTCTGTTGAGTGAAGTAAATCATCTCATCCACCATAAGTCCAAGCCAGCCCGAACTAGGTTTTTTAGGGTATGCCAGCCTATATTTATTGGAAAAAGGAAAAGTAAGGCCATTACATCTGGTTGCCCACGCAGGGGTGTCAGCTTCACATAGCATGACCAGGTAACAGAAAATGCTAAGCCACTCACTCTCTCATTAGCAGCACTGCTTCTTAGGTTCTAAACCTTGGCCTTTTGCTTTGGATTGGTTCCTTAGACCCTCTCTCACAACTCTCCTGGCTCGTAGCCTTTATTTGCAGACCCAGGCACAGTGAGCACACAGTTCAGATTTTACAAACCTACCTAGATTGAAAGTGTTTCACCTACGTATTACTTGACCTTTAGAGACACAATCTATGCAGTCAGTAGGACCACTTTCTGACTTGCAGAATCTACAGGTAGCTTAACTCTGCCACAGAAGTTTAATCCAACATACATTTACTTCAAATAAGTGCCATACAAAGAATGTTTTATTTTTCTTTCAGTTTTCTTTCCAGTAATGAAAAAGGCAAATCCCACACTGCAGTCAAGAAAAAAGAGAAGCCAATGTCAAATGACCACATATTCTGGTAAGAAATTAGGCTATTTAGTATTTTATAACTCTAATTGGGCAAGAGCAAGATGGGGGTAATTAAAGTTAAGTAGGGTGTTACCCAGAGATAGACTTTCAAGGTAAGAGATGAAACTTTAAAAAAAGAGGTCCAAATCCATATAGGGGCAAACATCCTAAATATATATATACAGTGGCTTGCGAAAGTATTCGGCCTCCTTGAACTTTTCAACCTTTTGCCACATTTCAGGCTTCAAACATAAAGATATAACATTTTGATTTTTTGTGAAGAATCACCAACAAGTGGGACACAATTGTGAAGTGGAACGAAATCTTTTGGATTTTTGAAACTTTTTTAACTAATAAAAAAATGAAAAGTGGGGCGTGCAAAATTATTCGGTGCCCTGGCGTTAATACTTTGTAGAGCCACCTTTTGCTGCGATTATAGCTGCAAGTTGCTTGGGGTATGTCTCTATCAGTTTTGCACATCGAGAGACTGAAATTCTTGCCCATTCTTCCTTGCAAAACAGCTCGAGCTCAGTGAGGTTGGATGGAGAGCGTTTGTGAACAGCAGTTTTCAGCTCTTTCCACAGATTCTCGATTGGATTCAGGTCTGGACTTTGACTTGGCCATTCTAACACGTGGATATGTTTATTTGTGAACCATTCCTTTGTAGATTTTGCTGTATGTTTGGGATCATTGTCTTGTTGGAAGATAAATCTCCGTCCCAGTTTCAGGTCTTTTGCAGACTCCAACAGGTTTTCATCCAGAATGGTCCTGTATTTGGCTGCATCCATCTTCCCCTCAATTTTAACCATCTTCCCTGTCCCTGCTGAAGAAAAGCAGGCCCAAACCATGATGCTGCCACCACCATGTTTGACAGTGGGGATGGTGTGTTGAGTGTGATGAGCTGTGTTGCTTTTACGCCAAACATATCGTTTTGCATTGTGGCCAAAAAGTTCGATTTTGGTTTCATCGGACCAGAGCACCTTCTTCCACATGTTTGGTGTGTCTCCCAGGTGGCTTGTGGCAAACTTTAGACGAGACTTTTTATGGATATCTTTGAGAAATGGCTTTCTTCTTGCCACTCTTCCATAAAGGCCAGATTTGTGCAGTGTACGACTGATTGTTGTCCTATGGACAGACTCTCCCACCTCAGCTGTAGTTCTCTGCAATTCATCCAGAGTGATCATGGGCCTTTTGGCTGCATCTCTGATCAGTCTTCTCCTTGTCTGAGTTGAAAGTTTAGAGGGACAGCCAGGTCTTGGTAGATTTGCAGTGGTCTTATACTCCTTCCATTTCAAAATGATCGCTTGCACAGTGTTCCTTGGGATTTTTAAAGCTTGGGAAATCTTTTTGTATCCAAATCCGGCTTTAAACTTCTCCACAACAGTATTACGGACCTGCCTGGTGTGTTCCTTGGTCTTCATGATGCTCTCTGCGCTTTCAACAGAACCCTGAGACTATCACAGAGCAGGTGCATTTATACAAAGACTTGATTACACACAGGTGGATTCTATTTATCACCATCAGTCATTTAGGACAACATTGGATCATTCAGAGATCCTCGCTGAACTTCTGGAGTGAGTTTGCTGCACTGAAAGTAAAGGGGCCAAATAATTTTGCACGCACCACTTTTCAGTTTTTTGATTGCTAAAAAAGTTTAAAATATCCAATAGATTTCGTTCCACTTCACAATTGTGTCCCACTTGTTGGTGATTCTTCACAAAAATTTTTAATTTTATATCTTTATGTTTGAAGCCTGAAATGTGGCGAAAGGTTGAAAAGTTCAAGGGGGCCGAATACTTCCGCAAGCCACTGTATATATATATATATATATATATATATATATATATATATATATATATATATATATTATTTTTTTACAGGAGTCTGCAAAGAATTGCACCTGCGACCTGTACCTTGGGCAGAGCTGGAGCTTGGAAAGTTTGGAGACCTGGAGGAAGATTCATTGGACTATGAGTGCACTGATTAACGCACTCAAAGTCCACTGAGAACTACAAGTCAGATGGAATTGTAGTTCATTCATTCACAGATTCCTGGGAGGGGGCATGTGCACCGTGTTACATGTTCACCCTATATATGAGTGTACCATGATGCAAAAGGTAAACTCAGCCTTTAAACACATTGCTACAGCTTTAACTGTACTGTCATTACATTGTGGAAGGGGCTTTTTATACCACCAATTAAAGAGCAAGTTAATGTCTCCACTTCTTGTGTTTGAAAATTAGGCCTTATGCAATGCTTCAAGCCAGTGAACAAGAGCAAACTATTATATTTAAATCACTTGTATAAAGTATAGTTAATTAAATTTCTTGAAATTCCCCAATTGGTATTTAAATCTCTAAATAATTGAAGTTCCTGACCATTTCTGACAAACAGCTTTTCTGCTTTCTTCTTCACAGTTTGAAGCAAATTAACACATCTATTAAAAGCACTACCATTACTAGCATATTAATACAGATGGCATAGTCAATTTAATAAAGGAATCTATAAACCATCATACAAGAAAGGAATAGGAATACTAACTGAAGCATTACACTAAGGGATCTATTTAAAAAAAGCAGTGAATGTGATTTTCAACAAACATTCTGTGATGGAAAATCAATCCCTGCTATTTAAATCATATGCATCTGGATGATTCACCTGTGGAGAAAGTTTTGTGAATTTTAGATTCTCTGCTTTATACATTTGCCCCTTGGGATCTTCTTTAGCCTCTAAATTAGCACAGCCTGTTCTATTTTAGTTCTCTATGTGAGGGTGGAAAAAAGCCGCAAAGCAATAGTTCAAACAATCTTAAAGTAGAACAATAGGCAAAATGTTTATTTATTTATTTTTTTTGGATGGAATAAGGGAGCGTTATAGCTCCTGACTGTTTTTTATTTTTTTTGCCATCTGTGTCCCATTGAAGACATTTATCTTCACTTCTTGTCCCATGGCTAAGAGAGGAAGTGAGAGGAATTGCCTGCAAATTATAGGAATCTACTGGGGCCCCCAGGTCACCAGAGCTAGTGCATGCATTGGAAGATTTCCCCTCTATTACTATTCTGGGAACAACTCAAAATTTGGGATTTTTTTTTTGCTTTCACTTTTAAAGCTAATGCTAAACAGGACAAATCGAGAGGGTGAACTTCCCTAACAGGGGCAGAGGTAGCAATAAAACCCTAACTGGTGTTCTAGTCCCTCTTCACTCTATCCAAAACTAAAAAAAGTTGTGCCTTTGGTTATACTTTAAAGCTAAACTCCAGGCAAAACAATACCAGTGTATTATCAAAAGACATTTTATGGCTTACCTGAAAAATGTTCTTCCACATTGCTTCCAGTGTCTACTTTTTCTTCTTCAAATGTATTCAAACAATACCTCTGGTCATGTTCTTTCATTTTACATGACCAGCTGCCACTGCTCTCTCACTTATTTAAGGCAGTTGGTCATGAACCAGCTCATTTTTTCCTGCAGTGCTGGTGTGATGATGTAACATGGAGAGGATGGCTCCTTTCTGCAAATCCACCTCAAACTTTCCCTGCCAACACTTAGCTGGCATCATGTGCCTACCTATCGTCATGTCTGGAGTCCCAAATGACCATGGGACAAGTAGTTAATTTGAAGATATGTTACCAGCATACCTTAATCTACTATGAACCATGTTGCTATGGTGCTATCCACCAGTTGTTTCAGCACCCTGTAATTGGGTGTACATTTGTCTGGTGTGCAATGGAGATATCTTTTGGATGTAGTTCTGTAAGGCCTGCCCAAGGTGAGAGGGATGTAGGGACCCTAACAGATCATTTCTCTATGTGGCTGGAAATAGAGAAAATTTAGAAGACTGCTAATTGTGTCATGGCCAATCCACGACACTAATAAGCAGAGTTTCAGTGTGTTTGAGCCTGGGGAGAGACGGCAGAAGTGTCTCCTTATGTTGCTGGGACTAATAATTTAGCCAGGGTGTATGCCAGGACTACTGCTGAGCTGGACACCTGTGTACAGGGCTCTGACGAGATTGGGGAGAGGACTCAGGACTTCTGATGGGATTAAGCAAGTGTGTGCTGTCTAGGTAGAAGATGGCAGATGGCCACATGCTACTGTGGAACAGAGCCCCAAAGTGACTCTAGAGATATAGAGAGGTGCTGGACCATGTCCTGGATTCTGTTGCCAGCATCTAGTTAGGGGATTCAATTTGCTCTACTCCACAAACACCATAATCAGAAAAGTAACCCAGGCTGGACAGCAACCAAGAACAATTACCATACCACCATAGTTTGTTACTGTTGCTGATTGGCCAGTGGTTAAGCATGGCTTATTTAGAACACTTATGCCGCGCACACATGATCGCACATTCCGACAACAAAATCCATGTTTTTTTTCCGACGGATGTTGGCTCAAACTTGTCTTGCATACACACGGTCACACAAATCTTGTCAGAAATTCTGATCGCCAAGAACGCGGTGACGTACAACACGTACGACGAGCCGAGAAAAATTAATTTCAATAGCCAGTGCGGTTCTTCTGCTTGATTCCGAGCATGCATGGAACTTTGTGCGTCGGAATTGTGTACACACGATCGGAATTTACGACAACGATTTTGTTGTTGGAAAATTTGAGATCCAGATCAAATTTTGTGCAAAGGAAATTCCGATGGAAAATGTCCGATGGAGCCTACACAGTTGGAATTTCCGACAACAAGCTCCCATTCCCTTACTTCAGCCTAGTGTGCCCTGGCTGGTGTAGAACAAACAGTATTAGGGCACATTTAGAATTGTGTCCTGAACAGGGAGTCTGTATTGTGTTTTGAAACTGCTGTCTAACACTCCTTTACAGGGCTTTTGCCTTCTTTAAAAAAGCCCAATTATGCGCAATTATGGGTCCATCGGGTCGAGATACAGGGCAAGTTATCACTGAAGCAGAGCAGTGGGACCCAAACAAACCAACAACTCCTCCGGAGGTTGAGCTACACTACTTTATATCTAGCATTAAATTAACGTGTAAGAAATTAAGGATGTATGCAAAATGCATACAATGCAGCTAAAAATTAAATAGAAAAATGTACCACATTAAAAATTAACACAGATATTACTACGCAGTAAATTATAAATTAATAAAAGAGATACACTATTGGACTTTACTTTAGTTTGTGAGAGAAAAGATTATGAAAGGTATAGAATACAGCTGGATCACCAATAAAAAAACTGCTACTCTAATCTTTTAGCTTCTTTTTATTTAAGCGCTAGTTGAAAAACACACCTTTAGCCCAGTGCTACAGTATGTTGATTGGAATATACACTTGTGTGTTTACATTTATATTTGTGAATACAGTACTGCCATTAATTTATGTAAGTCAACATATAGTTCAGTTTTGTTGCCTGTTTTTAATGTATTTTCTATTTTTGTCTTTCCAAGTTAAAACAGCTCCAATGCTACCCATGTGATTTGCAGGCCCATCTCTGAAACAAGCATGATGTGAAATTTGCCTAATTAACAGTTTATTTTACTTGTACTACAACTGGATGGAAGCAGAAATGTTTATATAAATTCTTAAATATCCACACTTACCCTCTTATGGTTAAAGATAACAGTCTACCGTTAATTTGTCTGGCTACGTGGTTAAAAATAATGCTTATTTTTCAAATCAATCTCTCTAACAATAATGTTGCTATATTTTGGATGTAATCTAATAGTCAGTAACTTGGCAAAATTATTCACAAAATGTTGCAGACAACTTCTGCTGGGCAGAAATTCAAAAAACACTAACGTTAGGAACCAGAGTTTGATACATACTTTTTGTCATGCTTTATATTTGGGTGTTATGTTTAACATACATGTTTTTGATTGTAACTGTCTAAGAGGTTTTCCAAGATAATGGATACTTTTGCCATGCTTCACTATATAGTTATGAAGATTAAATGTAGAGGAAGTATGTATAACCATTAAGGTTAATGAGAGTTAACAATATAAGTACTCCTGTAATCTCAGAATAATGCACCTTGCCTCATCCCCAATACTAAACTAGGGCCATAAGTTAAGAACATAAACTGAGACCTCTGCTGTTCCACAAACCAGATTATTTTGTAAAAGACACTTTCACTCGCCCATTACTGGCAAAGGGGCAGTCCCTCTGAGTAGCCTACTACACTGCCCCCATGGCAAGGTATACTCACTTATCCATACTCTCTCCATACTCTCTCCCCACCTCATGACTGTAGAAGTTCAGCCTAGGGAAGCTCTGGTGTTGTAGCTTACCAAGATGTATAATACACTGTAACTTAAGTTGTGAAAATGTTCAAGCCTTGTGATTGGTTACTCAGGTTAGTCCTGAGCACTGTTACAATGAGGGAGATCATATGCTCATACCCAGAAGCCCCATACTTTTATAGCATAAAGCAAAGAAGCAAAGGGGGAAGCGTGGATGGGTAATTATACCTTTGCGGGAGAAATGGGAAATCAGGAGAGAATGTCACTTAGCCCTGAATGGGAAAATGCACCGTGTCTTTTAATCAAAATTGTAAATGAAACTTTGAAATGCATACAGGGAGCACATACTATCTACGCAGTAATTTTTTTTTTCTTCCAGGCACCAGTACACCAGATCTTTTTGTCTGTAATCTGTTGATCTGAGATCCTCTGTGTGTGATGCTGGATTGCCAAATGCACCTATGGCACATGAAACATAAGTGTAAATAAGTGTAAATGCATTTTTACAAAAAAATGCCCAAAAAATCAACATTTTTAAGTAAGTTTACTATTTTTTTTCATAGCCGTCTTGGGCCACAAGTTGGACCCCCTGGTCTAAACAACTATTTAAAGTGAATGGAAACTTGGAATTAGGCTTTGAGTGGTTTTGTACTTGGTTGTTAGGCTTAGGAGCAAGTAAAACATTTCATGGTTCCAGGGAAAACTAACTTGCATTTTAAATTGCTTTTAGATTCTTCCCTGTTTCTGACTTGATTTTGTTTGCATATACATTTATTTGTTAATATGGCATGCTGTGTTTAACTGTTTAACCAAATGCAAAGCAAATAAAGCAATAAATACAAGAGACATTGCTCCAGAAGATCATGTTAAATATGCATACATCACATTCCAATTCTTTCAGACAATTCTTCAAATGCATATAGGAAGCAAAAAACAAAAAGCCTTATGCCCTGTACACACGGTCGGACATTGATCGGACATTCCGACAACAAAATCTAAGGATTTTTTCAGACAGATGTTGGCTGAAACTTGTCTTGCATATACACGGTCACACAAAGTTGTCTGAAAATCCAATCGTTCTGAATGCGGTGACGTAAAACACGTACATCGGGACTATTAACGGGGCAGTAGCCAATAGCTTTCGCCTCTTAATTTATTCTGAGCATGCGTGGCACTTTGTGCGTCGGATTTCTGTACACATGATCAGAATATCCGATAACGGATTTTGTTGTCGGAAAATTTTATAGCAAGCTCTCAAACTTTGTGTGTCGGAAATTCCGATGGAAAATGTGTGATGGAGCCCACACACGGTCGGAATTTCCGACAACAAGGTCCTATCACACATTTTCCGTCGGAAAATCCGACCATGTGTACAGGGCTTAAGACAAATATGGAAGTTATTGCCTTTAGTTTGCAAAGCTTGTGACACTCATTGAGGTTGATTTACTAAAAGCAAATATATTGTACAATACAAGTGCACCCCTGTTCGTTTACACCCAACCGCCATCTGATCTGCCAGATGGGGGAGCGGATCCCCATCCATCTGTTTTTAGTGGATAGAACTGGATGTCGGTGGGTGTCAACGGACACAGGTCTGTTGACACCCACTGCTCCATAGAGAAGACTGGAGGGTCTGATCGGGTCCACTTGAAAAACTAACAGGAAGACCTGATCAGTCCGCTAGTGTGAACGGGGCCTTTAAATTTCCCATCACTTTCTGCCCAGTAACAATGATCACTAGGACAATGAAGTGGTGTAAATCCCTCCTGCAGGATCGAAGACAGCTATACTTGAAAAACCTTCTAAGTGCTCCCTACTCTATTAGAAGAAAAAAAAGTTTTTGTTAGAGATACAATTGCATACAGTAATTGGGGCTTTAAGGGTATCAGGCAAAAAACTTTACATGACTCAATGGCTATCAGTTGAAAAAAAAATCTATTTTTATTGTATGAAATCACAAAACACTTTTAACCACTTGAAGACCGGACATTTTCTGGCATTTTTTTTATACATGTGAAAATCATTTTTTTGCTAGAAAATTACTTAGAACCCCCAAACATTATAAAAAAAAACACTTTTTTAAAATTTGAATGCAAAAAAACACAATACATAACCCAATTTGTTTGTAAAATATAAAAGATGGAGTACGCATGCACGAAACTTCCGGGAAGACGCTGTGACCAGAAGCTCTGACCCGCTCCGGCCTTACAGAAACCCCCACCCCAGCAAACTGACCTGCCCGGGCACCGGACACCCTAGAGCACCTTCCCACATTTAGAGGTAGGAGGAGATGAACACCGCTCCAGGGTCTCTTCATAGGCAAAAAATGAATCGATCTCGGTTTGGAGGTCACAGGTGCTAGCTTAATGCTGATGCAATAGGTATGAATAGGTTCTGGACAGCCGCACTCAAATAATAGCCGAGTTTATTGAAGGATACACATCAAAATACAAAGGATCACAGCAGACAAAAACGAGCTGACGTTTCCCACTGGCGTCAGTGCTTACTCATAGCACCTTCCCGCATGTCGGGAGATCAGCCCAGAAAGGAGGTGAGCTGCCAGCTTAGCTTCGGCCAGCTTGCCCCGGAACCTTCCAAGATGGCAGCCGCAGCTTCTCCACACAAAAACATGGGAGACACGGATTCGATAGTGGATTCAATTGCAGATTCAATAGCGGATTTGATTGTGAATCCCCCTCCAACACACCAGGCAGCAAGCAACCTCCTGGCAACCCCTGTGAGTACTCAGCACAACCATGTTGTATCCCCAGCCTCTACTGAGTCACTCCTGGGCAGAACAATGGAGGACCTTCTATACACACCCTTGATTAACACCCTCTCGGCCAGACAGGCTCACAACATGCTTCCCCTATGCCTCAAGGCCACCTCCCTGACATGTCCCAGTTACTCAACAGATTCTCTGAAATGCTAGCTGCAGGACTTGCACATAATGCTACACAAATCACCTCCTCAATTTAAGCAGACCTGCACAGCCTGCGTGTTTGGATAGCCATTGAACAAGCCGTAGACCACACTACTGCACAAGCAAACAAGAACACGGCCTGATTACAAACGCTTCAAGACCAACTTCACATCGCTCTTAGCAAAATCGATGATTTAGAAAATAGGAGCAGACGCTACAATGTCCGCATCAGAGGATTACCTTAATCGGTTCTGGATGTCCAGGGCTCAGTCAAATCTTTCATAAAGAACATCATACCAGACATCCCCAATCACAGGCTTGAACTAGACATAGCCCACAGAGCGCTACAACACGCCAGCCAAGACGGGCTGCCAAGGGACATTGTGGTAAAACCCCACTATTATGCAGTAATGGAAGAAATAATGAGGAAATCCAGGGACTCTGATGACCTCACTATTCAAGTACATAAAGTTCAAATTTTTGCAGATCTGTCCCCTACCACGATCCCTCAAACCTCTCCTGGGGATCCTATCCCAATAAGCAGTGAAATACCGGTGGTCCTTTCCCTTCCACCTGCAGTTCCAGTAGAGCAATAAATCTTATGGTTTCGCAAGTCTCCAGGAGGGTGAACGACTGCTCCTCCAGCTTGGATTTATCTCCCAAGAATCCGTGCTCCAACAAGCAAATGATCACCCAAGCTCATTCAAAAGACACCCTCCAGGAAGCCCTTTGACTCCACTACAAACAACAAATGAAGGGGCACTATCTGCTGATTGACCCAACAGGGATCCTTGTTGGTATTTCCTCGGACGGCCAAACCTTCCGACGGTGTAGTGGACCCACCTACACTTCCTCTGTACTCTGTCTAGCCCACAGGGCAATTTCCCTTTTTCCTTACCCTGCCCCAGTATTGCCCAGTTTTCATTCTTGAATCAAGGTTTTGTTTTTTTGTTTTCCACAAGTTACATTTCACCCCCTTTTTTTTGCCCTTCGGACATGCAAGGATGACCAAGCTGACTGGTGATGTTGGCTGCACTGCATAGCTTTGCCCTGTGGGGTAACCCTCTGACGCCAAGTCCTCGTCCTCAGGTGTGGGCTCTTATATCACCCCCCTTCTTTTTTACATGATCTTTTACAGATGCATTTGTTTTACATGGTCAATTTATGTGCACTGTGTTAGCATGTTTTATCTTTTGGTTTACTTCTGTTCCCCCTACCCATAGGTCCCTAATTCTCACTGAATTAGCTGGGGGCCCTGTGGATGGGGCGGTTTAGTTTGCCACTCTTCCTGCTGTGACTCAGAGGCATAAACCACCTCTGGTCACATCGGGACAGCAACCTACATTTTGTTTCCCCTTGCACCGAACTCCACACATTTTAGGAATTCAGAGTAGGACTTGGATGGTCCAGTCCTATGCATAGGAAGTTTGGAACAACTTTCGTTCTGGATTCCCTATTCCTCTCTCTCTCCTGTCTTCTATCCTTCCTTTTTCTTCCTCTCTGCTCTTTACTCACTCATTATTTTGTTCCCCTCCCAAATACCTAAATGGAGAGCTTACTTAATCTTGAATGCTTTGACCCTAGGGCCAGGCTGGACCTTCAGCACTGAGATCCTTCCACCTGCAAAAAGGGTATGTAATATACGCACGGGTTCACACCCCACCTCTCATGTCCATGGCTAATTCTGCACCCCTAAAGGTGACCACCAGAGTTGCTTCTCATAACACACAAGGCCTTAACTCCCCAACCAAGAGACATAAGGCTTTTCAAAGTTACCATTCCAAGGGTATTGATATCCTTTTCCTACAGGAAACCCACTTCCCGGGTAATTTCAATCCCTCGTTCCTACACCACAAATTCCCCACCTTTTTCCTTGCCATTGCAAATGTCAAGAAAAGGGGGGTGCTGAACTCATTTCTAAAAGTACTTTCTTCAATCACTCTATAACTTTTAGAGATAGGGAGGGTCGATACATCCTGGTCAAGGGCCATATTAATGGTGCACTATATACCCTTATTTCTTATTATGCTCCGAACCAAGGCCAAGCTGCATTCTTTGCTAAATTGCTTGCCTCACTCTCTCCCTACTTTGAGGGATGAGTGATAATGGGAGGAGATTCCAACATAACCTTCGACCATCTATTGGACAAATCAGCACAGGAAATTCCCCATCTAAAAAGACCATCCAAACAGGGCCACCATATTGCTTGGCTCTTGCATCCTCTAGGCCTGATAGACATGTGGAGGGAATGAAACCCATTAGTCAGAGACTACACTCATTTCTCTGCCCCACACAGGACGTATGCTAGAATAGATCATGTCTTCATTCCCACCTCAGAGATCCATATAGCAACTCAAACCTCTTTTTGCAAAGCGCCCTGGTCAGACCACTCCATGGTACTCCTTAAGCTCCTAGGGACCCCATTCACAAAGGGACCCCATCCACAAAGGGCCCCCATCCATGGAGCCTTAATGAACCCCTCTTGAACAACCCTGTACACTGTACAATGCTCGAGAAGGAACTTCCTCCTTAACAACATAGATAACATTTCTCCAAGCTTTCTTTGGGGGCACATAAAGTGGTAATGAGGGAGAAGATGATCCAACTAGACTCCCATTTAAAACGTGAAAGGCAGGTGGACATAACATAGCTAAAGAAAGACTTTAAATCACTTAGCAAGGCACACAAATGCAATCCCACCCCTGACTCCCTATCTAAACTAGAAGCCTCCAGAATAGCCTTAAACTTGGCACTAACTTCCAGTGCAGCAAAACATTTAAGATGGGTGAGTGGATGGTTTTACCTACAAAATGATAGAATTGGCCCACAACTCGCAGCCAATCTATCCCCTAAACATCTGACTTATTCTTTACCCAAAATTAAATCCTTGTCCAGTACTTTGTCTCAAAATCCTAAACGAATTTTGGAGGTTTTCCACTAATTCTATTCCAATCTTTATTCCAAAGACAGCTCTACCTCACGCCATAAATTTCTGGAGGATATTCCCCTTCCTAAACTTAAAGACTCCCATCGCTCAGTCTTAGAATCCCCCATCCTGGAAAAAAACGTTAGAAATGCCATTAAAGATCTTTGTAATGTCTTGGCCCCAGGCCCGGGCTGTTTTTCATACCTATATTACAAAAAGTTTGTGGATGTTCTCTCTCCCTATCCGGTCCGGTTCTTCAATTCCCTCAGCAAAGATGCACCCCCAGACCCAGGGTCAAACCTTGCATTTATTTAAGTGATCCCAAAACCTGTAAAGGATCCCAGTGAAGTGAGCAACTACAGACCAATTTCTTTAATCAATAATGATCTGAAAATCAGGACAAAAAATATTATTAAACCATTTAGCATCTTTTATAGGGTCATACCTCCATAAAAACCAGGTAGGCTTTATACCTGGCAGGCAGGGACTGGATCAGATAAGGAGGGCAGTGGATATTATTTCCCTCATGAAGTAGGGCTGGGATGGGGGGACTCCACAGGAAGTGTTCCTCCTATTCATAGACCTTCAAAAGGTCTTCACTGTCTCCTGGCATACTTATTCACCACACTGGAACAATGGGGCTTCGGTCCTAACTTCCTCAAAACCCTAGAGGCCCTTTATTCCTACCCCAAGGCACAAGTCAGACTTCAAGGGTACTATTCAGCTCCCTTCCCTATAGAAATAGGGATAGAGGCAGAGATGCCCCCTTCCCCCACCCCTCTTTGCAATAGCCATCGAAACCCTGGCCATTGCCATAAGACTTCATATAGATATCCACGGAGTTCAATGCGGACAGTCTTCCTGTAAATGCACACTATTCGCAGATGTCACCCTTTTTGTGACGTCTCCCCCTATCTCGACCCCCAACATAATCCAGCTGTTACACAAATTTCGGCAAGTCTCTGGCCTCCATGGCAACATGGCAAAATCTACGGGCCTTAATATACCTACCCCTCTGAACCTGGTAGACAGACTCAAAAACCACTTTCCCTTCTCCTGGAGTTACCCCTCTATACCATACTAGGGCATTCACCTTATGGCCTCTATTGACCTTCTTTACAAAAATAATTACCCACCTATGTTCAAGAAACTATCAGCTGACCTTTCCCAATGGTCCTTATATGGGATGTCCTGGGTGGGCAGAGTTAATGCGATCAAGATGACCCTTTTACCTTAAATTCTTTATTTGTTCTGCTCCTTCCCTATTCCCATAACAAAGCTACATATAAACAAATTACAATCATCTATCTTTCGATTTATCTGGGGTAAACAGGGATGCCGCCTCTCTAAACACATATTATATAGACCAAGACTGAAAGGGGGGTTAGGCCTACCTAACCTCTGGTGGTATTATCAGGCAGCACAGCTGTCCCAAATTTCTAACGTCTATTCTAGAGGACCTAAACTAGACTGGATAGAGATGGAAAGTCAGGCAGTCCCGAGTTTTAAAAATAGACTTTTTGATATGGAGCCCTCCCAAGTCACACCCCCCCCCCCCGATTCTATCCCCGGCATTGTCTCACTCAGTAGCACTGTGTGACTCTCTATATAAACTGAAGAATATAGCATTTGCTTTGTAGCCACTCGCCCATATCTTCCATAATCCCCAATTCCCCCCAGTGATGGATATCAAGGCCTTCCAGTGGTGGCTGAACAAAGGGTTGTTATGAATAGGGCACTTCTTCAACTCTAGTGGACCTGTAAAATTAATCCATTGCATTAATAAACTAGAAATGCCCCCTTCCGAAAAATGTTGCTTTTACCAAATCTCCCATTTCTTAAACTGAATCTGAACTCACAAACCAAATCCTCTAACTGTCATCTCATATGAGCTCTGGTGCTCAAAAGTCATTGACATGAGGGGGGGTATCTCACTGATATACTCAACCCTGACTGAACCGATAGAGAAAGCATCCTACATGCTGAGTTGGGAAAGGGACCTCGAGATTGAATGGGACTTGAACACATGGCACTCCTGCTTTTATAGATCATTTAAGGGGATTCATAATATCTCCCTAATCGAAGCTAATCTTAAAGTTATGTCTCGTTGGTACCTTGTCCCTACCCGCCTCACCAGTCTTCCCCCCTCTGCTTCAGAAGTTGTGGACACCTGGGCACGCTATTCCATACCCTTTGGCAGTGCCCTAGAATAAGGGGCTACTGGAACAAAATCATTAATCTTATCCGCAAAACCACTGGGGTGGCTGTGCACCAAGATCCCTCCATTGCTCTTCTCAATCAAAGCATCCCCAGAATCTCCAAATATTCCCAAGCCCTAATCCTCTATATACTCTTGGGGGCTAAACTAACAATCACACGTGTCTGGAAATCTCCCTCGGTTTCTTTTCATTTGGCCAAACAAAAAATATCCTGGATCATGTCCCAGGAAATGATCTACAGCATCATCCTTGACATTTCTGAGAGCCTAATCTTGCCCCCCCCCCATTAGCTCTCCGTTTGAGTTTTTCTCTACCCGTCTACCTCTTTTAATGCTCTTCTCCCCTTTCCAAACCTCTTTCCTTCTTTCCACCTAACCTACAGGTTAATGATCTGACTTCATAACTACAGCTTTTGGTTCCTGGTTATGGATCATGACCCTTGGGGCTTGTGGGCTCCGTCCTCCGAGTTCAGCGGTTATGGACCCTCGGGACTAGGTCAACAAGACCGACTACCGACAACAGGACCTGTTGGAGAAATCCTACCCATTCCCTTGGACCCCCAGGAATCATCCCTGCAGGTACTCAATGTAGGTGATATCTGAACAACCTAACTTTCCCCTGGAGTGGGTCCTCCACATCGCCTACCAAGAGATCTCCAGCACAGCTCTTACTTCTGCTACATTGGTGGGAGAGTTCAAGGACCACCCAAGGGCGACTCTTGGTTTCTACTGTTTTTGTTCGGACACTAACGTTATCAGTGTCATGTTATTATAGTTTACTGATTATCCTTGAGCCCTAGGTGGCTTATATCTTGTATCGTAATCCAGTTTCCTCTTATGTTATTAAGCAAAGACCCCTCAAGCTGTACAACCTTATTATAGAGTTACACTTGATCTGAACAATATCACATAACCTTCTAGATTCCTGTGAATGTTGGTAACCATCATTTTTCTGTACCGGATAACCTCCAGCAAATTCTGGACTATGATAAATAACGCAGCCTGAGTTCCGACAAAGGTGAGCACTATTGCTCTCAGTTGGGGTGTTTGGGAGGGGAGCAATATCTTTGCCGCACATTTGGGTATCAGGTCGAATCCAATGTTTGAAACACGTCTTGACGATGCATGCCTACCTACAGTCATAATATCCAGGTATGACTGCATGACAGGAAATATTGCAGTTTATGTTTGTTTTTATACTTTTACTATATATGTTCAAAACCTCAAAAAACATGATTTAAAAAAATGATGATTTAAACAAAACATAAAAGATGATGTCAGGCAGAGTATCTAGATACCAATCATGTCCCACTTTAAAACTGAACACGCCTGCGCAAAGGGGACAAACTATGTCAATTTTACTATAAACCAATTATATATCAATTTTTCCTACATAGGTAATGTTTTAAAAGCCTTTACAGGTTACCACTTTATATCTACAGAGGAGGTATAGTGCTGGAATTACAGCCTGTGGCCTGATGTTCATGGGAATACCTTACATGTGTGGGACGATCGCTGTTTGCGTGTGTGCGGGACCTACTCACGCATTCGGTTTGAGCAGTAGCACAGCGGGACAGGGGCCCTTTAAAAAAAATTTTTAATTATTAATTTTTTTTTTTTACACTGTTGCTTTACATTTTTTTTAATCACTTTTATTGCTGTCACAAGGAATGTAAGCATCCTTGTGACAGCAATATCCACGTGACAGGTATTCTTTATGGTGGGATCTAGGGTCAACAAGACCCTCTTTTGCACTTGAAAGCATTCAAAATGCCAAGATCAGCTTTTTTGAATACTTCGATTTTCCAAAAATGCCGCCGTTGACAGCCAAGTAAACCAGAAGTGATGTCATTGCTTCTGGGTTACCATAGCAGAGACCCGATCAAAGCCGATTCTGTCTTTGTATGGGTCTCTGACTAGCCAGTGCACGTCCCCTCCTTCCTCTTGTAATAGCAATCGAGTGGCTAGTTAGCCACTCTGATTGCTATTACAAGAGAGCTGAGCGGTGGCTATAAAAAAAGGTACCTGGTGATGCCTGCAGCTTCAGGCTTCATCCCAGTATAACCACTTGAAGTCAAATGACGTACCAGGTACGTGATTTGGCAGCAAGTGGTTAAAGCCATGGAGACAAAAGTTAGGCTCCAAGATATATAGCTCATAACTTAACTTATCACTTACTGAGTCCAATACTTCAGCTCATCACTTCCTGCGTTTCATATACATTTGACATATTGCAATTTATCAAAACTGGAGCAGAGAGAATCAGGAGCAGCTATGTATGGCAACCAATCAGCTTCTATCTTCAGCTTGTTCAGTGAAGCTTTGAAAATGAAATATAGAAGCCCATTGTTTGCCATGCACAACTGCTCCAGATTCTGTCTGCTACAGTTTTGATAAATTCCCCTCACAGTTTTGGTTAGGGTTTTTTTTAAATTAACATGTTATACGTACCTGCTCTGTGCAGCAGTTTTGCTCCTGGCCCCTCCCTCCTGCGATGTGCCCCCAGAGCAAGTAACGTACAATGTGGACACCAAGCAGGCTCGCTCCTGAGTCCTGCTCTGCGTGTGCATTCACACCCAGAGCCGCAGCTCGGCCCCACCCCCTATATCTCTTCTCATTAGCTCACTTTCTGTGGATGACAGCAACGGGAGCCAATGGTTACCACTTCTGCCTTAGCCAATGAGGAGGAAGTGTTCCCAGAGAGATGAGGTTGGATCACGATGGGACTCAGATAAGTATTAAGGGGGGCTGGGAGCATGGGTGTCCGCATGGGGGGGCAAAGGCGGGCAAGCGTCTCCCCCAGAGCAAAGTGCCCACACACTCAGCCCTCAAAATTTCCACTTGGCTGCTCGCATTTGGCCAGTGGAAATTAGTGGAGGGCAGTGTGGAGCAGGTGCGGACTGGGCTGACAGTTTCCTGGCTGATCGCTTTTGTCAGAAGCGGTGCGATCATCAGAGCAACCCGGAGGGGGCTCCCTGCCCCGGGACACTCTGATGTCCTGTACAAAACGCTGCACCACTTCTGCCAGAAACGATCAGCCAGGAAACTGTCAAATGGATCGGGCAGCCGAATGACACAGAGTGGGGATCTCCCACTGAGATGCGGCTTGTATATGAATAGCTGGTCGCTGTCAAACAAAGTCCCGTTCCCCTGGACTGGCATTGGGCACGTGTGCTGTTTATTAGTGGCCTGTCTAGGAGGCAGGACTTTGTTTAACAGCGGCCAGCTTTTCATATACAAGCCGCGTCTCAGCAGGAGATCCCCGCTTTGTGTCATCTGGACAGCAGATCCTCCCGATTCCTCCCTGATGTATTGCTGGGCACTGATGAGGCACGTATGGGTAATGATAGGCTGCATTGATGGATACTGACATGCTGCACTGATGGCCAATGATGTTCTGCATGTATGGACGATGATATGCTGCACAGATGGGCAATGATGCTGCACTGATGGGCACTGATGGGCAATGATGCTGTACTGATGGGCAATGATATGCTGCACTGATGGGCAATGATGCTGTACTGATGGGCAATGATATGCTACACTAATAAGCAATGGTATGCTGCACTGACGGGCAGAGATACGCTGCACTGGTGGGCACTGATAGACTGCACTTGTAGGTAATTATACACTGCACTGATGGACAATGATACGCTGCACTGATGGGAAATGATACGCTGTACTGATGCGCACAGATACGCTGCACTGATTTGCAATGATACGCTGCACTGATGGTAATGGTAGGCTGCACTGATGGGCACTGGTAGGCTGCACTGATGGGCAATGGTAGGCTGCACTGATGGCCACTGATAGGCTAAACTTATGGGCACTGATATTCTGTGCTGATGGGCAATGATAGGCTGCACTGATGGGCAATGATAGGCTGCACTGATGGCCACTGATATGCTGCACTGATGGCCACTGATATGCTGCACTGATGGCCACTGATGAGGAGGCACTGATGGACACTTAGGGGGCTGCACTGATAAGCTGCACTGATGGGGCTGCACTGATAAGCTGCACTGATGGGCGCTGATGAGGCTGCACTGATGGGCACTAATAGGCTGCACTAATGGGCACTGATATGCTTTTTGTTAATATTGTTAAAGTTGTTGTTAATATTTATTTTTGAAACTTCATTATTCATAAAACATTTAACAATGTAATTTCATGAGATAATTTAAGGGCATGTTTGAGGGCATGTTTAGGGGAGGACTTAGGGGCAGGGCAGGGTAGGGGTTAAAAACAGATTAGAAATTACTAATCAGACAATGGCAGCTTGATCCTTCTATTAAGCTTTTGCATCAGGTTTCTCAAATCTTTCCATGTCTGCGCTTTATATGTTTAAGCCCCTCCTCTTCATGACATTGTTGAAAATGGGCGGAGCAACCTTAAAATGATGCCCCCCACCCCGAAAAAACACCCAAGGCTGGGGGGCTGTTGCACAGAGAAGGTTTTTACCTTTATGCATGCATAAAGGTAAAAAACCTTGGACTTTAGAACCCCTTTAAAATCCAACAACAGCAAAAATGTTTGTAGTTTTAGAAGGTAACAAGAACGACTACAATGTATTTTGATGGGTTTTTAACCCATTTTTGACTTGATCCAAAACTGAAAAAATTGTTTTGCTTGCACATGATTGGATTATGGAAGTCAGCAGAGCTTCATCTCTTCACGACGTTCTGGAAAACATTTCCTTGCAAAGTGAAAATTCTATTTGTCTTTAGTAAATCAACCCTCCAGGAAATTGAATGTTCCTAACACTCAGGAGTCAGATTTTCTGCTCTGAAGATATGGGATTACACTGAATGGCAGACTTAACCATTGAGAATGGTAAATATTAAGTACAGACAGCATTTTTTTTCTTTCTTTTTTTTTTTTATTGATTGAAGATGAAAGGATGAGAAGTTTTATCATATATAAAGCCTATTAGCTATGTGTAGCTTTTATTTTATTTTTGTGCCAGATGGGTGAAAATGTTACAAAATTGTAGTTTTGCAGTTCAATAATCTTATTAAAATGATATATTGCTTTTCATGCACTACAATGAACTTAAAGGCATGGTTAAGAAGTAACTCTCAGCGGGTTTATAAAGGTACTGTAGGGGATGTGTATTTTGCTGAATTTGCCTCTTTGATTTATGTACATACATACATTTTCTTAGAACAGCTAAATTAATCTTGCATTTCATCACTCTGGTAGTCCAGTATCTTAAAGGTTGTTTTGTTTTTTTTCTGATAATGAAGATCACATGTTTCATTTAATCAGATTTTCAATATGATGCAAGTGATGAAAAATTCTCTATAGGGAGCTGCATATTAATAGATAAATTTGGCGCAATGTATGTCAAGAACAGTCAAGACCACAGGGAAATAGTCACAGCAAATTAACTGATTTTATAAGAACTTCCACATGCATCACATTTTTAGTGGGACACATGGAAGTGAAGACAATGTTTGTACAATTTGGTGATCTATCATATGTACAGCTTGTGGTGTACTAGGCAGACACTAGTTTATACTACTTGATCTTATTATAGAGATGTCTAGATTGATTTTTCTGTAAGGATGGCTCCTACACAACACAAATTCTTGGGAATCACGCAAGAACATTTGTACAGGGATAATCAGGAAATGTACAGCATGTGGAGATGGATATATGAATAACATCTGTGGTGCTTTGTGCCAGAATTCACACAATAGGACTTATCAAGCAAAACAGCTTGATCGTGAGAACTCACATTATTGTGTCCTTTTATTTTATATCTTAAATCACTTAATATGATATTATGGCATCTGTATAAAAGATAGTGCTTATTTATTTATTTTTTTATTTATATTTATATTTTGACCTAGCGTAGGTATTCAAAATATTTCACCATATATTTTTGATCTGCTGCGTTTTTAAAAAAAATATATTTATTTATACATATACAGTATATGCAAGATGTTATAGCAAAATTTCTGTTTTTCCAAATAACAGAACTGCATCAATGGATAAATAATCATTTATACAGAAAGGCTGAGAGAAGCAATATATCATTGAGACATTTAATGTTATTATACATTTTATGAAAGTAATATGCCCGCATACCTTTTTTGCTTTTTTTTTTTTTTTTTTAAACCATTTAAACTTAAACTAAAAAAAAGTACAAATAAGGTTTTTAGAAAGTAAAGATTGTAGTACATTCCTCCATGCATTGCATAAAAGATAAAAAACCAGGATGACGTCCCCTTTAAAAAGCGCATGCGCACGAAACATGTAAGCCGTGGTAGTCACGGCAACCCAGAGCTTGCGATCCACCATGACAGATTGATATCCTGTTTACCTTCACTTCCGGAACGACGCGTACTTCATCCTGTGCGCCCAGCTCCAGGCAGCTCATTCAGCTCACCTGGTCCCATTCCTCAGCAGTGGATATCACACCATACCACCTGCAGCGTAGCGGGGTTTGTACCTGCGATCAGCTATAGAGCTGACAGCTGTTCACAAGAGTCCTCCGCTATTGTGGTTCATCTTGGACACCGGCTATATCTGACTACTGGCCAAAGGTAGAAGCTGATCGGTTGATGTTAATCCCTCTCCACCCAGATGTCACAGTGGTACCATTTCTATTATTTTACATTAATATCTACATTGATTATACGCTTTTAGGATTGCCTCTGCAACCCTTGCAAGTTTATATCATTGACAGTTGTTCATTCCCCAGAAGTAGAACAAATAAATTAAATAAAATAAACCTTAGCTTAAGGTTTGCAAGTTTATATGCTTCACCCATAGAGCGCTGCTTTTTTTGTGCTCTGAAAGTCCAGGTTACAGTCCCAGACCTTCAGAGCTCATGCCAAAAATAGTTATGTAGCTGGAGGCCACAAATCCGGAAGGAAGACCAAGGGAAGATGTCAGCCCTCTAAGCGGTAACATTGCGGCGCTGTAGGGCTCTGTTCTACGGTAAGTTTCTCATAATGTGCTAGTATGTGGTGCATACTAGCACATTATGACATTGCCTTGCAGGGATTTTTTTTTATAACTACCTGCAGTTTATTACTGCTTTAACATCACTACTCAAAATATTGCTTGTGTAGCAACTATATATTTTGACTGAAAAAAGATGGTTGGACTATACCAGGGGATAATTCGGACAGATTTCCCAATCCCTAATAGACATCATAAAAGGAAAGAGAGAAGAGGGGAGCCCCCTTCCTCAAGGTAAATGGGATTTTTTAGGGAAAATGCTATGTCCATCAATAGTAGGTGAAGATCAAGCCAGTTAATAAAAATACAAATTTTATTTTGACATGATTAAAAAGTATAACAAAAAGTGACATATATAAGAGCATATGACCATCCAGTAGTAAATTTCAGAATTCATACGTGACTATCAGCCAACATGTTTCGCAAAGAACTTTTCGCTTCATCAGGGCTAGACACGATATCACTGATTCATTATAACTACTAACAAGATTTCAGAAGAATAGAGCAATCACTGCCATTTACCGAGCATCAACCGCTAAACTAACTGGTGCGGATTGTCCCTGGGTGCCAGATCCCAGATGGACAATACCAGTAGGAGGACTGGACCACACAAATAGGGCAGAACAAACTGGTAACCCGTACCCTAAGTGGGGAGGTAGAAGGGAGAGGCCTGAGGTAGCTCCTGGTCGGGTGAGTGTGCGTCCGCAGCATCCTGCTGCCATCCATCGTGACAGGCGGACGCACACTCACCCGACCAGGAGCTACCTCAGGCTTCTCCCTTCTACCTCCCCACTTAGGGTACGGGTTACCAGTTTGTTCTGCCCTATTTGTGTGGTCCAGTCCTCCTACTGGTATTGTCCATCTGGGATCTGGCACCCAGGGACAATCCACACCAGTTGGTTTAGCGGTTGATGCTCGGTAAATGGTGGTGATTGCTCTATTCTTCTTAAATCTTGTTAGTAGTTATAATGAATCAGTGATATCATGTCTAGCCCTGATGAAGCGAAAAGTTCTTTGCGAAACATGTTGGCTGATAGTCACGTATGAATTCTGAAATTTACTACTGGATGGTCATATGCTCTTATATATGTCACTTTTTGTTATACTTTTTAATCATGTCAAAATAAAATTTGTATTTTTATTAACTGGCTTGATCTTCACCTACTATTGATGGACATAGCATTTTCCCTAAAAAATCCCATTTACCTTGAGGAAGGGGGCTCCCCTCTTCTCTCTTTCCTTTTATGATATATATTTTGACTATTGTTAAACAAAACTGGAGTTTCCATTTCAATAAGTTTAGAAACGCATGGTCCATAAATGCTTGAAAGCTAAAATTATTCTTTATGTTTGAATAGGTTACAAATCACATTATATATGTTTTTCTTTTTTTATTTAGGGTATTTATCCTTTTATCCTTTTAGTATAAGATACAATATATAAATGTGTAGATATATAAATTTACAAAGGGTTAAAGCAGTATTAAACTCCGCATTTAAAAAAATTAAACAGGCGCCAAGGAAGCTTATGCCATAATGTGCCAGAATGCATCGTGCAGTAGCATGTTATGGCAGAATTACCACTGCACTGTCCCGGGTGCTTCTATTTTTACCCGGTCTTCCTTTCCGGCTCACTCTCTATGGCCACTTGAATAGCTGTGCCGTGATAATGTCACATGTGCATGTGAGTCACTTCATTACGGCACAGAGCGGTTGCTATAAATGTGGTCTGAGTTGCACATGCACTGCTCGGATTACATTACTTCTGACAGGCTGGGAGAGGCATTTATGACAGAAGAGATCACTAGGATCCCTTCTGTTATAAAAACCCTGCCTGTCAATAGTTTTTAATATAGCTTTAAGGCTGGGTTCACACTATTGTGAATTGGATGCAGATTTCCCCGCATCCAATTCGCATGTCAAGAGATTGTGTCTGGCTCTTCTTGGAGCCGGTTCACACATCTCCGGAGCAACTCCGGAGCAAATTGCACAGGGGTCCTGTGCCTCTTCTGGTCTGTTTCAGGTCTGAATTCAGCCAAAAATTCATTATTCATTATTAATTATTTTCACCAGTGAAAAACATCCTGTCCGAGGATGAAGACATTCACTCACTGCACTATATTTATGGAGAAGCAGTGTTTTCACCACAGGACCAGACTACTTATATACCCCCCCTCTCCTCTTGCCTGTAACATTCCCCTCCCCTTTTATCCTCCCTCTAAGCCCCCTAAAACCCCGACAACCCCCCTCCCTTATTTCTTCTCCCCCTCTTCTTCTTCCCCCATCAATGGTCCCTCTCCTTTTCCCTCCCCTTCCCTTGTCCCGTCACCCCCCTTTCCTTCCCTCTTTCCTATCTTTTTCCCCCTTCCCTTCCTCTTCCCCCCCCCCCCATTTTTTCCTTCCTCTCTCTTGTATAAAGATACTTAGAATCTATACATATATATATTTTTATAGTTGCTACACAGCATTAACGCATCTACCCATATGTGTCCCCCATGTCCGCCATAGGGGAGTGCTAGCTGTTCCATCGTCTTGACTTTGTCCAGTGTGTAGATGTATGCTGGTAAGCGCCAGAGTCTTCCCTTCCCCTATCTATCAATTTTACTTGTTATACCCCATATATATATTTTTTTTGTTTTGTTTTTTGGGTGTTATGTGTATTTTGTTATTTTGTTTCAGACACTATCCAGTCTGTTACATAGTTACATAGTAGGTGAGGTTGAAAAAAGACACACGTTCATCAAGTCCAACTTATGTGTGTGATTATGTGTCAGTATTACATTACATATCCCTGTATGTTGCGGTCATTCAGGTGTTTATCTAATAGTTTCTTGAAGCTATCAATGCTCCCCGCTGAGACCACCGCCTGTGGAAGGGAATTCCACATCCTTGCCGCTCTTACAGTAAAGAACCCTCTACGTAGTTTAAGGTTAAACCTCTTTTCTTCTAATTGTAATGAGTGGCCCCGAGTCTTATTAAACTCTCTTCTGTGAAAAAGTTTTATCCCTATTGTGGGGTCACCAGTACAGTATTTGTAAATTGAAATCATATCCCCTCTCAAGCGTCTCTTCTCCAGAGAGAATAAGTTCAGCGCTCGCAACCTTTCCTCATAACTAAGATCCTCCAGACCCTTTATTAGCTTTGTTGCCCTTCTTTGTACTCGCTCCATTTCCAGTACATCCTTCCTGAGGACTGGTGCCCAGAACTGGACAGCATACTCCAGGTGCGGCCGGACCAGAGTCTTGTAGAGCGGGAGAATTATCGTTTTATCTCTGGAGTTGATCCCCCTTTTAATGCATGCCAATATTCTGTTTGCTTTATTAGCAGCAGCTTGGCATTGCATGCCATTGCTGAGCCTATCATCTACTAGGACCCCCAGGTCCTTTTTCATCCTAGATTCCCCCAGAGGTTCTCCCCCCAGTGTATAGATTGCATTCATATTTTTGCCACCCAAATGCATTATTTTACATTTTTCTACATTGAACCTCATTTGTCTTTTTGCAAGGTTTCCACATCCTGCGGAGAAGTTATTGCCCTGCTTAGCTTAGTATCGTCTGCAAATACAGAGATTGAACTGTTTATCCCATCCTCCAGATCGTTTATAAACAAATTAAATAGGATTGGTCCCAGCACAGAACCCTGGGGAACCCCACCACCCACCCCTGACCATTCTGGATATTCACCATTTATCACCACCTTCTGAACACGCCCTTGTAGCCAGTTTTCAATCCATGTACTCACCCTATGGTCCATGCCAACGGACCTTATTTTGTACAGTAAACGTTTATGGGGAACTGTGTCAAATGCTTTTGCAAAATCCAGATACACCACGTCTACGGGCCTTCCTTTATCTAGATGGCAACTCACCTCCTCATAGAAGGTTAATAGATTAGTTTGGCAAGAACGATTCTTCATGAAACCATGCTGATTACTGCTAATGATATCGTTCTTATTACTAAAATCTTGTATATAGTCCCTTATCATTCCCTCCAAGAGTTTACATGCTATTGATGTTAGGCTAACCGGTCTGTAATTCCCAGGGATGTATTTTGGGCCCTTTTTAAATATTGGTGCTACATTGGCTTTTCTCCAATCAGCTGGTACCATTCCAGTCAATAGACTGTCTGTAAAAATTAGACAACGGTCTGGCAATCACCTGACTGAGTTCCCTAAGTACCCTCGTATGCAAGCCATCTGGTCCCGGTGATTTATTAATGTTAAGTTTCTCAAGTCTAATTTTAATTGCGTCCTCTGTTAACCATGGAGGTGCTTCCTGTGTTGTGTCATGAGGATAAACACTGCAGTTTTGGTTACTGAAGCCCCCCGATTCACTCGTGAAGACTGAGGGGAAGAATAAATTCAATACCTTTGCCATCTCCCCATCCTTTGTAACCAGATGTCCTTCCTCATTCTTTATGGGGCCAATATGGTCTGTCCTCCCTTTTTACTGTTTACTTACTTAAAGAATTTCTTGGGATTTTTTTTGCTCTCCTCCGCTATGTGTCTTTCATGTTCTATCTTAGCCGTCCTAATTGCACCCTTACATTTCTTATTGCATTCTTTATAAAGTCTGAATGCTGAGGATGATCCCTCAACCTTGTATTTTTTGAAGGCCTTCTCCTTTGCTTTTATATGCATTTTGTTGTCAATCTCATTTTATTAAGTTTTCATTTCATACAAAACAATCACAAATGACATGACTTCCCAATTAGACAAAACATTTTGCAGCATGTTATTCTTACTCCTAATACATAAAAGATTTATCCTAGCCTGCTCGAAACATCTGCATCATTCAATATTAAACCACCACTTCCTGCTCGCCTATTACCCTCCCCCCCGTACCTATCTAGCCATTCATACCACATTCAAACAAAAAAAAAAACAAAAAAAAAAAAACAAAAAAAAAAACAAAAAAAAAAAAACAAAAAAAAAACAACAAAAAAAAAAGTGTCAATTCTCTCCTTTCTTTCCCTCTTTCCTTATATGTATTTTAACATTTCTCGCGAAGACCGAAACTCTTCCCATTTTTGCCAAATTTCAGGTAATTGACTTGTTATATACCCTTCCTCTCTAATTTGCTCTTCCATATATTGTATTTCATTCATTTCACATATCCAATCTGCTATAGCTGGATTCTCTGTTTTTTTCCAATTTTTTGCTATTATTGTTCTTGCTGCTGATATCATATGATGAATGATGTCTTTTTTAATTGTCTTTATTGATTTTGGTATCAGTGACAGTAGTGAAATTTCCATACTCGGGGTCACCTCTACTCCCGATACCTTATAATAAATCTCGTATATCCTGTTCCAGAATTCTTTCACCAGATGACATCCGAACCATATATGTTCCATTGTTCCTTTTTCTACTTTACATCTCCAGCATAGATCTGTATTTCTTTTGCTGATTAGATTTAAGGTGACGGGGTTCCTATACCACCTCATTACAATTTTATAGTTTCTCTCTTGGTATTTATTTGATATGGTTGTTCTATGTATAACTTTGAAAATCTTTTCCCATTCTTCTTCCGATAAGGTTCTTCCTATTGCTGTTTCCCATTTCTTTAAGCTTGTTAGTTCTTTAAGGGGGCTATTAGGGATTAGTTCATCATATATCTTCGATAATTTCTTGATCGGGGCCTGTTCTCCCAGCAATAGTCTTTCAAATCTAGTCAATGGTCTATTTATTCTAGCTATTTTAGGTTCAATAAACGCCTGTAGTTGTCGATATTGCAGCCATTTATTTTCATTCCCCTCTCCCATTTCCCTCAATGTAGGAATTTTCCCATTCTCCAGAGCTTGAACCAATCTTATATCTTTCGATCTGTTCCATTTTAGGAAATTTTTACTCGTCATTGCTATAGGAAATTCCGGGTTATAAAACATTGGGGTCATAGGTCCCAGAACTGAGGAGAGCTTCCCTGCTTTCATTATTCCGTCCCATACCTTTAACGTAGCACTTACAAAGAGTGTCAGCTCACTTCTTTTAGGTCTTAAGTGGGGTTCTACCCATGGAAGGACTTTTAATTGGGGCCCTATTATTTCCTCTTCTATACTGACCCATTGCTTATTTTCTTTGTTATGGTACCAGTCTACTATACTGGTCAGTGATGCTGCCTGCAGATATTTCATGCAGTCTGGTAATGCAAGCCCCCCGTTAGTTTTTTTCCTTATTAAATTCTCCCTTTTTATCCGGGGAGTTTTATGCGCCCAAATGAATTCGACTATCGCCTGTCTTAACTCCTTCATCAATTTTCTTGGGGGTTCCAGTGGTATCGTTTGGAAAGTATACAAGAGCTTTGGCAAGATATCCATTTTTACGATATTAACTCTTCCCGTCCATGAGTATGTCATTTTGTCATATTTCTGTAATAATTTAATGGTATTTCGAATTGCTTTCTCGTAGTTCATCCCCTGAAGTTGTTTTAAATCTTTTGTTATGAGGATTCCCAAATATTTTATTGCGTTTTGTTTCCATTTAAATGGGAAGTCGTTTTGCATCCGTAAGAGACTTTCTTTACTTACTGATATATTCAATATCTCTGATTTATCGTAATTTATTTTGAAATTGCTTAATTCTCCAAATCTCTTAAATTCTTTCAATAGATTTGGTATAGTTATGTTGGGATCGGTTATGTATATTAATAGATCATCTGCGTACGCTGCTATCTTATATTCTTTCTCTCCCACTTTTATCCCCCTTATTTCTTTATTGTTTCTAATTGCCGTGATTAGATGTTCCATTATAAGTACAAACAACAAGGGGGAAAGAGGACATCCCTGGCGGGTGCCATTTGATATTTTTATGTCCTTTGATAACATACCATTTACTCTCACTTTTGCTTTTGAGTTGGAATACAAAGCCGCTATCCTATTACTCATTTTCGGGCCCATACCGAGTTGTTTTAGTGTTTCTTCTAGAAAACTCCATCCTATCCTATCGAATGCTTTTTCTGCGTCTACAGCCAGCATACACGTTTCGATAGCTGATCTCTGAGCAAATTCCATCAATGTACAAGTCTTTATGATGTTATCCTTAGTTTCTCTCCCTTTTGTAAATCCAGCTTGATCTAGTTTTATGTGATTAGGTAGGATTGGTGTTATTCTATTCGCAATAATTTTAGAGTATATTCGTATATCTATGTTGGTTAAGGAGATTGGCCTATAGTTTTTACATAGCGTATGGTCCTTCTCTGATTTTGGGATCAAGGTGATATGAGCCTCTGTGCTTTGTGGTACAAAACCTTGTTTATCGGATATGGAATTGTATGTTTTTCCCAATATAGGGGCAATTATTTCCTGAAAATTTTTATAAAATCTGATGGTGTATCCGTCGGGTCCTGGACTTTTTCCCGGGACTAGTTCTTTAATCACTTGTTGAATCTCTTCTACCGAGATATCATTTTCCATTATCTCGTATATTTCTTTAGGGAATCTAGGAAGGGCTGTTTCTTCTATATATTCTTTAATTTTCTCTCTGTTCCAATCCCTCCCTTTGTTCCCTTGTGGTGTTTTAATATTATATAGCTTTGAGTAGTATGCATGAAATTCTTCCATTATTTCTTTTGGGTCATATGTATATTCCCCATCTGTTTTTAATATTTTGCTTATAGATGGTAGGGTCTGTTGTTCCTTTAATGTTTTTGCCAGCACTTTTCCTGTCTTATTCCCCTGCTGATACCATTGTGCCCTCCTACGATCCCTAATCCTAAGGGATTCCTCATCAAGCAAGGATTGTAATTCCAATCTTTTCCCTTTTATCTTTATTTTATCTGATGGTTTTAGATTCTGCTTATGTTCTTTGTCCAATTCCTCTATATCTTTTATCAACTGAGATTTTTTTTGGTCTTTATTTTTTTTCAATCTTGATCCGTGCTTGATAAGTGTCCCCCTTAATACGCATTTTAATGTTTCCCATTGCATGGGAATTGATGTTTCATCCTTCTCATGAATTTCTACGAATTCCTTTATTGTTTTGCGTATATCCTCTATACACTCTTTATCTTTCAACAGATTATCATTTAATCTCCAATTCCCTTTTATTTTTATTTGCTCTATTACATTAATTTCCAAAAACACTGGGGCATGGTCTGACCATAAGAACCCCCCTATATCTGATGATGGAGTCATTGACATTCCTGAGTGATTAATAAAAAAATAATCTATCCTATGATAGGAATCGTGTATATTCGAATAATATGAGTAATTTTTTTCGGTTTGATGCTGTGCTCTCCAGATATCTACCATATGATATTTCTCCAATAGCCCCTTAAATTCTTCCAGTTGGCTCTTATTCCTATTGGCATGGGTATTAGTTGTATCCATTTTTATATCCATAACAAAATTAAAATCCCCGCCCATGACCACTGTACCTTCTGCCTTTTCCATACTACTATTTAGGGCCCTTATCCCTGTCTTTATCTGATCGTGATTTGGTAAATACAAGTTGACAATTGTAAAAATTTTTCCATAAATCATCACCTTTATCACCAGGGATCTTCCATCATTACCCATATATTTTTGTATTATTTGGTAAGGTACATTCCTATGGAAAACAATAGATACCCCTTTTGATTTGGAATAGGCATATGTATCATGTATCCAGTTGTTGTAATATCTGTTGGTAAATTTCGGTATGTGATTTGAACGAAAATGAGTCTCTTGGAAGAGTATAATATCCACTTTTTGTTTATTAAGAAAATTTAAAATTTGATTTCTTTTATTAGGAGAGTTAAGGCCTCTTGCATTAAAGGAGCAAAATTTAATCCCCCCCATAGAATAAAAAGAGAGAAAAGAAAAAAAAAACAAAAAAAAAACAAAAAAAAGACAAAACCTGCACACACTCACACACTCCGCGCGCTCTATCTACCCTACTTCTATTTGACTTAAGTAAATAAAGTCTATCTTACTATCTTTAGTAAGCTCCCTACTATAAGGGGTTTTGAGCCTGCTGACCGCGACTTGCCGCACCGATTGTTGTATACATGCCTAATTTTAATTGCTAGTTTAGCCCTTTCCTTCTCCCTTCTCCTTTTCTCTTTCTCCTTCCTTTTTCCCTCTTTCTACTACCTTTCCCATCTCTTACGATCCATCTACTTTCGGTATCTTTCCGTTTTATTACTTCTTTTTTACTGCTGCTCCCTCTATATTGAGATCGTGCATTTTCTTAACCTGTTTAAGGAATATTGAGATTGTGCGTTTTCTTAATCTGCTTAAGGCAGAAAAAGGGGAGAGAGGGAGCAAAGGCAAAAGTAAAAAAAAAAAAAAAAAAAAAAAAAAAAAAAAAAAAAAGAAAAAGTATAGATATGTGGATGGGGGGGGGGGCTAGGGGGAGAGGAAAAAAAAAAAAAAAAAGACCCTTTCAATGCTTGTTATTTCGTCATAGATAATTAAGATTCTTATATGCAATACTTTAGTACGAAAAAAAAAAAAATCCCTGAGATCCATATTTTAGTATTTCTCTTTTTAAATTACTCTTTTTACTCAAAAAAAAAAAAAAAAAAAAAAAAAATCCATTGCCCTAATGCGCTAATCTATATTCTCGCCTTGTGTTTTATTTATACCTGTCCCTAATGTTATCATTGCTATGTCTGTTATTTAATTCTAAATAATTAAAGTTTAGAATATCCTGAATTCCCTACTATTATGTGTCATCTTTTAAATCATTTACAAGAATTTATAAACGCATTTCTCTGTGAAAATCTTTCACTCAAATCTCAGTGTATAAACCATCCGATTAATATTTCCTCATAATCACCCATAGTAATTATTAGCCAAAAAAGAAAAAAAAAAAAAAAAAAAAAACTTCATTTTATTGTTCCCTACATCCTGTTAGCAAAAAATATACATGTGTATAATATTCCCTTTTCTTTCTTTCTCCCCGTGCCTAAACCAATAGAAAAAAAAAAAAAAAAAAAAAAGTTCAGTGATACCACAGTGCCCAGACCACACCCTTAATAGTTCTCCTTGTATCCTATTATTGCCCTAAAAAAATAAATAAATAAGTGAATAAATAAATAAATAAATAAAAAGAAAAACCCTAATAATCCATCAGTTTAAATTCAGTGATGCCACAGTGTATAAACCATTTACTTATTAATTCTCCTTATTAACAAACCCAAAAAAAAAAAAAAAAAAAAAAAAAAGAAAAACACTTTCCTTTTCTTTCAATACTTTGAATTCAGTGATACTATTACTATCGTGTATATACTGTTACATTAGTGCTTCACTATATTAATAAAAAAAAAAAAAAAAAAAAAAAAAAAAATTCTCCCATCATTTTAACTTCAATGTTACCTCAGTGCCTAGACTGTTTTAATTGTGCTTTACCCCTTACATTATTATATTATTACCGAAAATAAATAAATAAATAAATAAAAGAATAATAAAAATACCCAGACAATATTAATTCATTAATACCAAGTGCAAAAATCCATAAATACCTATATCCTCTAAAAAGAAAAAAAAAAAAAAAAAACACTTTCCTTTTCTTTCAATACTTTGAATTCAGTGATACTATTACTATTGTGCATAAACTGTTCCATTAGTGCTTCACTATATTAAAAAAAAAAAAAAAAAAAAATTAAATCCATCATTTTAACTTCAATGTTACCACAGTGCCTAAACTGTTTCATTTGTGCTTTACCCCATACATTATTATTACCGAGAAAAAAAAAAAATACCCAACAATATAAATTCATTAATACCAAGTGCAAAAATCCATAAATACCTATATCCTCTAAAAAAACAAAACAAAAAAAAAAACAAAAAAAAAAAACACTTTCCTTTTCTTTTCAATACTTTGAATTCAGTGATACTATTACTATTGTGCATAAACTGTTCCATTAGTGCTTCACTATATTAAAAAAAAAAAAAAAAAAAAATTAAATCCATCATTTTAACTTCAATGTTACCACAGTGCCTAAACTGTTTCATTTGTGCTTTACCCCATACAATATTATTACCAAGAAGAAAAAAAAAAAAAAAAAGAATACCCAACAATATAAATTCATTAATACCAGGTACAAAAATCCATAAATACCGATATCCTCTTAAAAAAAAAAAAAAAAAAAAAAAAGGGGCAGGAATGAGTTTATATATAATCAAAACTAGTAAACTTTGCTCTCCCTCTCCTCCCCCCTCATTCCCCCTTCTCCCCCCTCCCCCATCATCCCCCCAATCCCCACAGTCCCCTTTCCTTTTACCCCTTTTTTCCCCTTTTTTTTCCCTTTTGAGTTTACTGCATGTACGGAATGGGCCAGTCCGGTAATATTATTTCCGGGGTTTTAAGGATATCCAAAAACTCCGGCAAATCTTCCAAGTCTCTAAATGAGATAATACGACCCTCTTTCCGAACCTGCAGTTGAAATGGAAATTTCCATCTGTATTGAAGGTTGTTCTTTATTAATTGCTCCACCAGGGGCCTTAACGCTCTTCTCCGATCCAGCGTAAATTTCGATAGATCTTGGAAAAGTAAAAGGGGCTCTCCATCATATTGAATATTTTTATTTTGCCGGGCCGCCAACATGATTTTATCCTTTATATGGGCAAAATGCATCTTACAGATAATGTCCCGAGGCTTTTTTGAATCTGGCTTCCTTATCCCTGTAACTCTGTGTGCCCGATCGATTATTAGATCTTTTGTATCAATATCTTGGGCCACTTCCTGAAAGATTTTCTGTAGTGTTGTTATGAGTTCTTTTGAGCTTACTTCTTCTTTCAATCCTCTAATTCTTATATTTGATCTTCTGTTTCTATTTTCTTGTTCATCTAGGTTGTTTATTACTTGCTTAAGTTGTCTTTCTTGCTTCTGAATCCTTTCCTCTATCCTTCTCAGGTCTTGCTCTGTTTTTGAGACCTGCTTGCCTAATGTGTCTATTTTTTCTTGTGTATTTTTGGTAGTTATTTTTAATTCTTGTATCTCCAATTTATAAGATTCCTCCAGCCTGTGTACATATTGATCCATGTCCGCCCTAGTTGGGAGCGATCGAATGTAAGCCCTAATGTCCCATTTTTCTTTATCATCCTCTGTTTGTTTACTTGCTATTTTGTCGATGGGTGAGCTATTTCTAGGGTGGTTTGTTTGTTCCTCCCCTCATGACCTAGATGTAACCGATGATTCTGCCAATCCCGACAGTTCCTGTGATGTTTGTAACTCCTGTGTTACATGGGGGGATTGTAGTTGTAGCTGTTGGAAGAATTCCTTAATGTCTGTTGTTTGTAGTGGTTGTGCCCCTGTAGTGTTTTTACTATTACCCTCTATCTTGTCTTTTTTATTTGTTTGATTTTGCGGTGTTTTACTGCTTTTCTTAGGTGCCATTTTTTTTTCCTCTCCTCTTCCCCCTCTCTCCTCCTTACTCCTTTTCTTTCCTTTCTCCTTTTCCCCCTTTTTTTTTTTTTAAGCTTTAAAATGGGATACAGGGTCGGGGGGGACTGAGGAGGACCTGTTTCCTTATAACTCTTTAATAGCCCTTGACAGACACTTTTTATTTTTATTTGTCCCTTAAGTAATAAACAATTTTAGTGCAAGATTCTGAATCTAACGTCAGTAAGCTCTTCTTTTCTCTGCTTGTTTTACTTTCTTTTTTTCGTTATTTAAGTGTTGCGTCTTTCTGAACAATTATTACGACAGTTTGTAGGCATCAAAAGCAATTTTCCAGTCGCATACCTGTTTTTCCGAGATTCTGGAGTTACTTAGAGCTGAACTCCTTGACGTTATCGGCTTCTGGCTTCTCTCCTGGGTGTTCCTGATTACATCCGGTCAGCCTGATCCCTGCCGCTCACCTCCCGAGGCTTGCCGCCGGAGAGGGCGTCCGTGCCGAGTGTCACCGCGGTCCGCTTCCGCGGACTCGCAGAGGCTCCCGCCCGGCTGCGCCCGCTGTCTCCCGGCTCTGCCCCCGGAAGCGATCCTGGCACCCCACAGGCTTGTTCTCCGCCGGCACTTTCGGATCTCTCGCGAGATCTATTACTGTTCCACCAGCCGCTCCTTCCTCCGCTCACACTCGCGTGAAGTTAGCTCAGCTCATCTATATCCCGGCGGAGAGATTCAGCAGGGTAACCCCGGAGCCGTCGAGCTCTCCCAGGCATGTATATAAGAAATATATAGCTTTAATGCCTTCAATGCCTGTATCAGCTTAGTTTGTCCTGTTATGCCAGCATGTCAGCTTTCCAGCATATCCTCTTCTCAGCATGTCTTGCTTGTCAGCATGTCGGCATGTCCAACTCTCGGTCTACCTATGCGGCCATCTTGGTCAGCAGCTCCTCCCCCTCCTGCTTTTATATGCATTTTTACATTGGAGTTAAGCCATCCAGGATTTTTGTTCGCTCTTTTAAATTTATTACCCAATGGGATACATTGGCTAATGCCCTTATTTAATATGCTCTTAAAGCAAACCCATCTCTCCTCCGTATTCTTTGTTCCTAATATTTTATCCCAATTTATGCCTTTTAGCAAGGTTTGTAGTTTAGGGAAGTTGGCTCTTTTGAAATTCAGTGTCTTTGTGTTCCCTTCATGTTTCCTATTTGTGTGATTTATACTGAAACTAATTGACCTGTGATCGCTGTTACCTAAATTGCCCCGTATTTCCACGTCTGTGATCTGGTCTGTATTGTTGGTAATCAGTAGATCCAGTAATGTTTTATTTCTAGTTGGTGCGTCTACCATCTGACCCATAAAATTGTCCTGCAAGACATTAAGGAACTGGCGAGCCTTAAATGAATGCACGGTTCCCTCCGCCCAGTCTATGTCTGGATAATTAAAATCTCCCATTATGATAACACTTCCCATCCTTGCTGCTAATCCAATTTGTGATAGGAGATCCATCTCCACTTCCTCCCTCAGGTTAGGGGGCCTATAGCATACTCCCAGTATTATTTTCCCCTTAGCTTCATCCCTTTGGAGCTCTACCCATAAGGATTCCACCTCCTCTCTAGCTCCCTCAGTGATGTCATCTCTCACATTCGCTTGTACATTATTCTTGATATATAGGCATACCCCTCCCCCTTTTTTACCCTCTCTATCCTTGCGGTATAGGGTATACCCTTGAATGTTTGCCAGCCAATCATGAGAGCTGTTGAACCAGGTCTCTGAAATTCCCACAAAATCCAAATCCTCCTTGTACAACAGTATCTCTAGTTCACCCATCTTGTCTGCCAGGCTCCTGGCATTGGTGAACATGCCACATAATTTAGACCAGTCGCATATTGTCCTCGTATTGGGTGTTTCAAAATTGCAACTAGGACTTGCTACTATACTCACCTTGTGTTTTTGTGCTTTGGTTAACCTACCACTAATGCCCCCAATACTACCCTCTGGAATATCTTCCGCGCTGGCTATCACTGTCTCTGGACCCTCCCCCCCATTGCCTAGTTTAAAAACCCCTCTAACTTTTTGGCCATCTTCATTCCCAGCAGATCTGCACCCTCCTCATTTAGGTGCAGTCCGTCCCTTCTATAGTACCGGTTACCGACTGAGAAGTCGGCCCAGTCCTCCAGGAACCCAAACCCCTCCTTACTACACCAGCTCTTCAGCCACTTGTTTACTTCCCTAATCTCCCTCTGCCTTTCTGGTGTGGCTCGATGTACCGGTAGTATTCCTGAGAATACTACCTTGGAGGTCCTTTTCCTCAATTTAGCACCTAAGTCCCTAAAATCGTTCTTTAGGACACTCCATCTGCCTCTGACTTTGTCATTGGTGCCAACGTGCACCATGACAGCCGGGTCTTCCCCAGCCCCTCCCAGTAATCTGTCCACAAGATCCATGATGTGCCGAACCCGAGCGCCTGGTAGACAACATACTGTTCGGCGCTTCAGGTCTTGGTTACAGATTGCCCTCTCTGTCCTTCTAAGAATTGAGTTCCCTACCACCAGAATCTGTCTTTCCTTTCCCTTTGCTGCCCCCCCACTCTCACTGGAGGAGTTCTTCCCCTGGCAGCTAGGAGAGTCCCTCATCTCCAGCAGTGCTGGTCCCTGACTGGTTTCACCAATGTCACTCAATGGAGCGTACTTATTGGGATGCTCCAGTCCTGAATAGGCCTCTCTGGCACTTCCCCCTCTACCCCTCCTGACTGTCACCCATCTACTCTTTGCTAGTGCCTGCACCTCTTTGTCTCCACCCGCCTCTGTGCTGGCACCTGCCGTGTACATTCCTGGCTCACCTTTAGTATGGAGGGACTTCTCAGTGCTGACAGTTGCTTCCCTAGATTCAGAACCTGGGCTTTCAGGGAAACAATGTGCTTACATTTTGCACAGCAGTATTCGCCCTCAATCGGATGATCAAGGAATGCATACATGCTGCAAGATGTACAAAGAGTCGCCTCTCCACACCCGCCGGGGCATCGTACCTATTAAATTTAGTGAGGATTTGGGGATTTTACCCTGTCCAAATTACCTAACAGCTAGCTTCCTGGCACTAATACTCAAGACAATACACAGGTACACAACAAGACAATACACAGGTACTCACAGACCTACGTGCAATCGCAGAACAGTCGCAGACCTACATGCACTCGCAATACTCAAGTATACAGTACACAATACACAAGTACTAACGATCCACACACACTACTCAGACAACACTCAGATACTCACACTACACAGGTACTATGACCCCTGTTATAACCTCCTGTTTTAAACTCTGGTTTTTAACTCCCACTTATACCAGCTCCACTTACACAAAGTTCCACAGCCTCAAACTGAGCACGCTCAGACTGAGTTCTACACCCAGTTAAATCGGCACCTGTGAGCAATTAACCACCCCCCTTAATTGATAGACTGAAGGAACCAGAGAAAAAAAAAAAAAAAGAAAAAAAAAAAAGCTATTTAAAAAGTGACAGAAAAAGGCAAATGAAAAACTAAAAGGAAAAGCCCCAAAAATGCAACCCAGCAAACCCAGCAATCAACAAGCAAGACTTATTCACTCTATAACTCTGTTTTTTAACTCCCACTTATACCAGCTCCACTTACACAAAGTTCCACAGCCTCAGACTGAGTACGCTCAGACTGAGTTCTACACCCAGTTAAATAGGCACCTGTGAGCAATTAACCACCCCCCTTAATTGATAGACTGTTCCTCCTGAAGAAGCGGTAGAATGCCGCAAAAAATGTACTGTCAACTGAGTACTTGTCCATTGAGGACCCACTAAACCTCTTGTATCCATTTTGGAGTACACTAAGTATTAGTGAAACAAATGTATAGACAGACTGTATTTCAACACACCTTTTTGAATTTGAAATGCATGTCCTTTCTATGTATCTGGATATTTTGCTTTTATCATTTTGTTAAATAAAAAACCTTGAATTTGACTCCATGCGTATTGTGTCCAAGGTATCGAGATAGTCCATCCCTTTTTTTCTTTTGGAGGGGAATTGTCTTCTTTTCAATTTCTCATAGAGGGGAAGGGTCTGCAGTAGCAACTCTGACAAGAATACAACACAGACAGCACACAGAGTTATCAGCTCACAAGATTTTTGGCACAATACGGATATAACAAAGCACTTGATATGATGCTTAACAGACCAAAAGTCACTAAAAAAGATTTGTTTATTGTTAGGATTTACATACCCTTTAAAAAGTATTGCAAAAGGCAATGAGTGAGTCCAGGGTTCCGTAACCATTGAATACTCATCATTTGAATACAATAGGCTGATATTTACTTGGGTGCTATGAGAAACTTTACTTTGAATTGCATAAATAAGCTCAGAAGTTTAAGGATCTGAGCATAATGATAATTTCCAATTCTAAAGCCCTGTGTTTTTTTTCATGCAATATTGCTGATGCCTAGTAACATGAAAAGTGACGACGTGGCAGAAAACAGAAGGTACTGTATGCAATACAGGCAAGAGAAGGGTTTGGATAACCCAGTTTTCAGGATTTTTCTACATAGAAGGGCAAATATTATGAGCAAAATGAAGCTTTGATATTTCTGATCTGCATTACCATTCTGGGTTAAGGATCCTTTAAAGTGCTTCTAAACCCACAACAGTAAAAATCAGTCTATATATGCAGTAAATCATCCTTGTTTTATTCATTGTGGAACCTAAAGCATTAATCCTCTGCATTGTGTAAAACGGATGTTTAATCATGTCCTCTCTGATCCTCCCCTTATTTTACAGTCCCAAATCCATCTGCTAGAACAGAGCCCTGGGAGGCACTCTGCACATGCACATGCTTTGGTGTGTATTACTAAATAGTTTTTTTTTTCTTTGGGGCGGGGGTGTGTGTGGTCAGCACAGGGCCAATTAGCACTATCCAGACAGAACGTCATGGGTCATGCAGCCTCATAGGACTGTCAGAGTAGAATGAAAAATCCTCCCACAAGCTTTAACCACTTGCCGACCAGCTGCCGTCGTTATGAGGTGGCAGATCGGCTCTCCTGCACGAATTGCTGTAGCTGTTCGGCGGCTCACGCAGGCGCAGTTTCAGCCGGGCTGTGGGAGCCTCGATGTCCGCCGGTGACCCGCAATCTCTTAGTACAGAGGCAGAATGGGGATCTGCCTATGTAAACAAGCGGATCCCCGTTCTGACAGGGGACATGACAGAGATCCACTGTCCTCAGTCATCTAGAACAGTGATCTCTGTCATGTCCCTGGCAGCCCATCCCCCCTACAGTTTGAACACACCTAAGGAGCACACCAACCCCTTAACCGCTCCCTAGTGTTAACCCCTTCCCTGCCAGTGACATTTTTACATTGATCAGGGCATTTTTATAGCACGGATCAATGTAATAATGTCACTGGTCCCCAAAAAGTGTAATTTGGGGTCAGATTTGTCCGCCGCAATGTCGCAGTCCTGCTAAAAATCTCAGATCGCCGCCATTACTGGTAAAAACAATAAAAAAAATGAAAGGTCCCTAAATCTATCCCATAGTTTGTAGACGTGATGATCTATCTATCTATCTATCTATCTATCTATCTATCTATCTATCTATCTATCTATCTATCTATCTATCTATCTATCTATCTATCTATCTATCTATCTATCTATCTATCTATCTATCTATCTAATATATATATATTGGATATGTGTTATAGCAAAAAGTAAAAAAAAATAGTTTTTTTTTTCAAAATTGTCGCTCTTTGTTTGCTTATAGCGCAAAAAATAAAAACTGCAGAGGTGATCAAATACCACCGAAAGAAAGCTCTATTTGTGGGAAAAAAAGGACGTCAATTTTGTTTGGGTACAGTGTTGCATGACCGCGCAATATCAGTTGAAGCTACGCAGTGCCAAATTGCAAAAAATGGCCTGGTCATTAAGGGGACAAATCCTTCCGGGCTGAAGTTGTTAACCGGTACTCGGCCTTCCACTGGAAGAAGGCACAAGACTGCTATTTACTGCTGATGAGAAAAGGTATTTAGCAGTTTATATTTACTAAAATGATTGCATTTCCATGTTCCGTGTACTGTAAGACCAGATATAGTGAATGCAGGGTCCTGGGTTTAGTAACACTTTAATGTGGTGTTCCGGCCGAAATGATACTTTTTAAATAAAAATATCCCTATAATACACAAGCTTAATGTATTCTAGTAAAGTTAGTCTGTAAACTAAGGTCTGTTTTGTTAGTTTATAGCAGTAGTTTGTTATTTTATAAAATTACAGCAGGCCGTGGCCATTTTAGTGTGGGCATCTGAAGCCAGACTATATTTCTTCCTGGATCTCATCCTTGCAGATCTCGCACATGCTCAGTGCAGCACAAGCAGTGTAATAGGTTTCAGGTCAGGTTTCCATAGCAACGGCAGTTTTAAAGGAAGTTGCCGCCCCTTCCCAGAAGGCATTGCAAACAGGAAATGATGTGATGGGCGCGGCCAGGGAGGAGGAAGTGAAAAATGAATGCAGCAGATATATAGTAGGTGCTGAGAAAAAAAATAAAAAAATATCCAATTTGTTTACAGTGCACAGTTTAGTGAGCAATGCTGAAGAGTTGTAAAAGTGGGTGGAACTCTACTTTAAGTACTGAAGTTAGAGGGTCAGTATAACAGCCTGACAACTAGTGTTTTCACATGAACAGTGACAGACTATGCATTTTTTTCTAGGAAAGGTTTATTTTAAAAAGCAATTCCATGCAACAAGCAAATTAAAAATCAGTTAGCTATATATTTCTTTTCACAGAATCTACAGCAGCATTCAAAGTAGAAGGTTTATTTAATTTACTTTAACTGGTGTTCTACACAAACATTTGCAGCAAGACACCAAAGAGTATCTCACAGATTCACTGTTTACATCTTGAAGCCTGTGCTGTTTTTCTTCTCTCTGTTTTCTTTATCACCAGTCACATTAAGCCTTCCAAGGCAGATTTGAATTTGGTTGGTTGCTGTGGTAAACCATTTAGTACTGACACATTTTTATATCAGGCTTTTTAGTGTCTTTTTTATGGACTTTTATAAATTTTATCTTCCCAAAGAAAAATGCCCTACTCTTCACAATCACGCCTTATTCATGTCATCAGTTTTCAGCAGCACCTATAATTGTGAGCAACTATATTCAAGAATGAAGCACACGAAGGGCAAAATTAGAGCCAAAATTTTTGATGAGCACCTTGAGGGTTCATTGAGAATCGCTACTATTCATAAAACCAGGTATTGATGCATTAGTTTATCAAAAACAGTGTCAAAAACTGCACTAGGGTTATGCTGCCCTCTTATTTTTATAATTAAAAAATTACAAAAACTGAAGTTTTATTACTCAGATACTCAGGTACATTATCTATATTAGTGATAGTTAACTTTTGATCTGCCTGCCTTTTTCTGCTCAATAGCTATTCTTATTGTTAGTGAATTTTTTGTGTGGCCCAAGACAATTTCTCCTCCAATTTGGCCCAGGAAAGTCGAAAAGTTGAACACCCCTGGTTTAGACCAATATGACCCAAACAAACTGTTTCCTTTACTAACTAATGCAGTCCCGTTTAGCACTGTACAACTTGTATGTAGCATCAGCCACATAAATTATACAGTGCTGTGTTCCAGGAATGGTACGGGTACTTCCTGTCTATTGCCAGAACAAAATCGATTACTAAGGATGAGCTCCAGCATGTTCTGTGCTAATTACAGGCAGTGAGACATTGTCCTGATGCGCGGCTGCAGAGATCGGGAAATGTCTCACTGCCTGTGATTAGCGCAGCACTGTGCCGACTTCCTGGTGGGCTCTGTACGTGGGGTGTGCGAACACGCAGGAGCTCATCCAAAGCTCTGGGTCCAGAGTCTTTCTGCTGCTCCGTTCCTCTGTTATCAGCATTATAACGTCTGACAAGCACTCCGACGCAGGAGATAAAAGCAGCTGGACATTTGTGTCGGGGAGGGAACTTAGAGATTGATTAGAATAGAGCTTGTCTATTCAGACTGCAGCTCTGCAAGTTTCTTCGTTTTTCTGCCTTTATGGAGGGGGGGTTTGCCTTTCCTTCAATAAGCTCACACGCAGTGTATGCCCAAACTCCACACCCACTGCTGAAACAGGAAGAAAGATTTCTAACATGATCTGCACTTTCTAAAGAATGTAGAAAGGGAAAGACTGCAGATATACATGTAAAATATTTGTAGGGAGATGTGTATCATTTCTGTGTAACATCTGAGGCTATTCACTTTACTGGGTATAGGAGAGGGTTTACATCCACTTTAAATTCAAGAAGTTAGTATTTAAATGCAAGCATTAGTATCTCAACTTAACCTGGTATCAGCCCTATGCAGTCCTTGTTCAGCAAGGCTCAAGTGTGAAAGGAAGAAGCATTAGAAGTAGCCAGTAGGTTAGTGTGCTTTAAAGGAGCATGCTGATAGGAAGAGAAAGCAGAGTGACAGAGAAGTGAGCTAATCACTGTGCAGCTTCTAGGTTCACTGTCCACTAAAAGGCTAGGGCAGGTCTAGGACAGTCCCAGCTTAGAGGAAGAGTGTTAAATGATGCTGGCCATCTTGTACTGTAGGAGAGAACTCTGTATTGAAAGTGAATATTGCAACAAAAAGCTGCTTTTTTACTTTGTCCCTCAGTTCTCTTATAATAGACCGAGCCAGTGTACAATGTACAAGGTAAATGGAGGGAAAAGAAAACATCTATTACAAAAACATGTCTCCTTTTACACACCATTTTTTATCACACGGCTCATTTTTATTCCTCATAATTGTAAGAAACAGATGTTACCAACAGAACATAATTTGAATGTAAGGATATTTACATTGCTGTAAGTGACAGCTGTGCTCAGATCTCTTACAGGAGCAACATTATTCACAGTGTATTCACAGTAAAATAATCCCTTTATAGATATTCTGAATGAAAAAGTACCGTGCGCTCCTTTCCTATTCACTCTGATGTGTCTTTTGTTAGGATATTCACTTTCTCTAAAAGGAGCAAAACAATATATATAGTTACTTGACATTTATAATCATAAAAGATGATAGCATAATCAGTGGGATTTGTTTTTCATGTATTAGATTAAAATACTGGAAGAAAATGTTAATACAATAACAAATTCAAATATTTGTTTTCATTAAATCCATTTTTATAATTAACCAATGAACTTGCTGAACTCTGGGATAACTAAAAGAACCATAATTCCTTACAGTGGTGCTGTTCCTGCACTGATCCATTATGTTTTGGTAGACTAGGTTCAGCAGTAATGATTTCATGTGTTATGATGATGGGTGTGGTTATCACACCCCAAAATGCATAACCACACCCATTATTATCTCACATAACATCTTCAAAGCTATTTTGTGGGCCTGTCACACTTCCCTGCTGTCCACAGTGGTTCTTATCCATGTGATATACGCACTCAGTCTGCTGCTCCTGCTGGCTCTTCCTGGAGTTCCCCTGGTCAACTTCTTGGTTCCAAGCACCTTACATTACATCCAAATGTAGGGGCTTGCTCACCATTGACCACCTTGAAGGTTGCCTCCTGCTGGAGACCTATTGATACGATTTTTAATATCTTTTAACCTGTTCCCCACTGGTGCTCGCGATGTACGTAGGCAGAATGGCACAGCTGGGCAAATGGGCGTACTCGTACGTCCCTTTAAATTTGCTGCCATGCCATTGCGTGCACGCCACCGGTGAGCTCCATGAGTCGGGTCGCAGGTCCCACGGACTCGATCGCCGCGGGGATACCCGGGATCGCCTCACGGAGAGGAAGAACAGGGAGATGCAAATGTAAACAAGCATCTCCCCATTCTGCCTAGTGACAGTGGCACTGATCTCTGCTCCCTGTGATCGGGAGTCACATGTAGCCACGCCCCCCCCCCACAGTTAGAAACATTCCCCAGGACATACTTAACCCCTACACTGCCACCTAGTGGTTAACGCCTGCACTACCAGTGTCATTTACACAGGAATCAGTGCATTTGTATAGCACTGATTGCTGTATAAATGACAATGGTCCCAAAAATGTGTCAAACATGTCCGATGTGTCTGCCATAATGTCGCAGTCACAATAAAAATCACTGATCGCCGCCATTACTAGTAAAGAACAAATTATTAATAAAATGCCGTAAAACTATCCCCTATTTTGTAAACGCTATAACTTTTGCGCAAACCAATCAATAAACGCTTATTACGATTTTTTTAACCAAAAATATGTAGAAGAAAACGTATTGGCCTAAACTGAGGAAAAAAAAATGTTTTTTTAAATATTTTTGGGGGATATTTATTATAGCAAAAAGTAAAAAATAATGTGTTTTTTTCAAAATTGTCGCTATTTTTTGTTTATAGCGCAAAAAATAAAAATCGCAGAGGTGATCAAATACCACCAAAAGAAAGCTCTATTTATGGGAAAAAAAGGACGTCAATTTTGTTTGGGAGCCATGTCGCACGACCACGTAATTGTCAGTTAAAACAATGCAGTGCCAAATCACAAAAAGTGCTCTGGTCAGGAAGGGGGTAAATTCTTCCAGGGCTGAAGCGGTTAAACATGAGTGCATATTTATTGTTTTTCATTTTACCAATATTTTTGATAAATGCTACACTTTCTCTCCTTCTTTTTTCTGTTTATATATGTATGCATTTCCAGAAAAAGGTACCCCTGGGAGGTAGTTTTACAGTATATGACTTACAAATGGTGGGGCCTAATCTGTACAGTGGTGTACTTAATTACCATCCCCTTAAACCTGCATTCAGTGATTTGTTTTTGATCATACTGGGGAAATAGGCAGTATCTTCCTGTCCTAAGCTGCCAAACAGTTGTAAAGTAAACACAGCTGCAACAGCTCATCAGTCCTGGCACCCAGCGAACCTTGCTCTTGACACACGACTGTCTCTGGTCCTCAAAAACCCATTCCCCAAAGGCTCAATGCCAGCACTCCGCTCCTCACAGGCTCTCTCTCTGTTCTCTGAATACACAATGCATCACTGTGTACAGCTCCAGTCCCTGCACAGCAAGAGCCCATTCTTTATCTCCAAGCCCGTAAAAAATACTTTTTTTCCAGTCACATTCGCCTCCACACCCAGTGCTCCCCCACAAACTACATGTCCCATGCATCATTAAATTCTCTTTCCCGCTACAAATAATTCTGGAGGGGGGAGGAGGAATAGGCAGAAAAACTCACACACAGCCCGTAGCACAGCCAGCCCCGGGAAGTTCCGGGCACCAGTCTCTTTTAGATGGTTGAGTACCAGCTGCGCATACAATGGCTGCCACTGAGATGAGGGGGAATGAGGGTGGGCAGAAAAGGAGGGTGAGAGTAAGCCATCATGTGGCCCTCTACATAAGCCCTGCCTACGCCCTACGCTGTCTGTGTAGATCAGTGGTTTTCAACTCCTGTCCTCAGGACCCACCAACGGGCCAGGTTTGCAAGATAACTGAAATACATCACAGATATAATTTGCTGCTCAGCAATTTCCGTATTCTAGTCTGCATCTCCCCAAGATAATACTTGGTAAAATCTGGCCTGTCAGTGGGTCCTGAGGACAGGAGTTGAGAACCACTGGTGTAGATGATTATAGGAAGCAGTTAAATTAAATTTAAACTGGATTTCCAGGTTTGCTCATCACTATACAATAAAGAGAGGCCCTCTTTGAAACAATCATATGTCTTATGATGCAACTTTTCCAGATTTTACCCACTCTGTACCCTGCAGGTAACATCTGATAGTAACAATTCTGCAGTCAAATATAATAATGCTCTAGAAGCACACAATATGTGAAATAAACATTGAGTAAATTAAGTCTAAATACAAAAAGGAAATACATACAAATACATAGAGTACATGTAAGTTACACATCCCAAAGGATTTGTAATTTTGGTCAAAATTTGAAGGTCCAGTAGCAAACGAGTGAGGTCAAGCCTGTGCTTTCCAATCCTGTAAGACTGACAGGGCTAAAGTCTGCTGTTGGCTGACATCACAGAGCTAGTCCAGGCTCTGCAGCGATCCTGACATTAATTCCGGGATCCACCCACATGCCTGACCAGCAGTTGGCTCAGGCTCTCAATCCACTTTCCTACATAGACATTTTTCTCTATGGTTATTTATGAAGTGTTGAACATAGAGCAATACTGTAAATTAAAATGTTTCTGGTTGTGTGTAAGCCTTAGGCCCCTTTCAGAGGAGCATTCCAATCAGGTCCTCTTGTCAGTTTTTCAGGTGGACCTGATTGGAAGTTATATTCACCCCTATGAACAGGCAGATGAAAAAGAACAGTCAGTTTACACCGCCTACCTCCAGGTTCAATCAGGCAAGCTAAAACAAATGGGAGAGTTCCCTTCTGCTTAGGCAGAGCAGATTGGAGGTAGCCTGGTGTAAACGGATGCCTATAGATCAGAGCAGACCCTGCCTGTGTCTGCTCTGCAGATACTTAGCGGTAGGGATGGGGGAACAGTTCGGCCCGAGCAAGACGACAGGGGGAGGGGAACCCGGTTACGTCAGCAGGTGGTCCTGCCCTTGCCTATATAAGAGCTGTCAAAGGGAAGAGAGCACATACTGCGGGTGGCCCTAATGGTGGCGGAGCATTTTCATTTTTTCCTATTTTTCAGGTCCATCGGGTGGCGAGATTGACGGTGAATTATATTGCGGGACACTTTTTTTTATTAGTTATTATTTATTTTTTAATAAAGGATTTCTCAAAAATTGTCTCTTGTGGTTTTTACTTTTTGACACTTTTTTGGTGAATGGGTAGGGGTACGATGTACCCGATACCCATGCACATGGGGGGGCGGGATCTGGGGGCTTCTGATAAGCCCCCCGCCCGCAGATAACCACAGGCAACAGATAACCACAGATGTGAAAAATCTAACACCGACAGAGATGAGCCTTCACTGTGTGCAGTAATAAAGTGCACACAGTGAAGGCTCATCTCTGTCTCTGTTAGATTTTTCACATAACCACAGTCTCCGCCTGGTCATAGGCATTGATAAGTGCTCCACGCAAGAGGTACCCCATGTGCACAGGCACATGTGACCCCACCAAAACACTGGCATAGTTGAAGAAGGGACCACTACAACAAGTGCAGCACCTCATGACCAATCCATCGATCTCCTTAATGCAGGTTTGAATCTGGTTGCTTATTGACACTGACCATTAGGGAGGGAGCCAGAACTTCAACCCCCTCATTATCGGATGACCTGTCACCTTTATTAGATACCACACTTAATGACTGGTTGTTTGTAGCTTGTTCCTTCACTTGGTTACCCATAGCAACTACACTCCTCTTCTCGTCTTGCAGAGTTAACCTTTTGTAATAGTGTTACTTCATACCCCATAGTGCTTTACAGGCCCAGTTTCTTTTGGAATATGCCAGAACCAACATGCACCCCTTTGAGAAATATAACTTTACTGAACATGATTCAGCATATAGTTCAATATGAACAAGGTCCTGTCCCTAATCCTAACTAGTGGTGGCTCAGGCATATCTCCATGAGGTGAAAGGCCATTATGGCATTTTCTGTGGCTTAGATGTCCTCCGCATTTCCTGCTTCCTCTGGCAGGACCACAATCCCACTTCCAGATGAAACTGCAACTCTTGAACCCACCCACTCTTGTTCCCACTCAAACTTTCTGGACCTTAACTGTCCCCCTTTTTATAGCACAGGTGGGCCAGCTAGGACCAAAAGACTGGGAACTGAGCTAAAAGCAATTAACCCTCTCTCCAGCCTGGGCCGGCTGCTGGCTAACTAAGCTCTACACATTTTCAACCTGCCTACATGCTTCCTTGTTTCTCCTGAGGAAGGTATCTCTAACCAAATGCGTAGGGAGGGGCACATTGTTTCACTTCACCACGCACCATGCATGATCACTGTACAGCAAGTTTCTGATATTCATGTTTCCGTTTCAATAATTTTTTTAGTAAGTTACAATAGTATAGGTATCAAGATATAATTGTATGACAAAGATAAGTATACGATATAGTAAATTGTATATTAAAAATGTATCCTTCAAGTTAAATTAGGATTAAATAGATGAGTATGTAACCCTTTGCATGGGTAAGGTGTTAAAGCTTCTTAAATAAAGTGTTGGATATAACAATAATATCAATTTTACTAATAATAACTAGGTAACAAAAAAAATTAATAGAAATAGAAAAAAACATAGAAGAAGAGAAGATAAAAGATAGAAAGGCAAGGAAAGAATAGAAATGAGAAAGAAGAAGAAAAAGAATTGCAGATGAAGGGAATTCTCAGTGAATCACACACACACACAGGTGTAGTGATATTAGTGATACAATCTATAAAGATAGTAAAGATGTGTCAAAGTTTGCAGAGAGAGAGGATATCACCCATGGAGACCATATGTTTTCAAATCTATTATTCAATATTGCAGCTTATTTTTCCTAGATTAAGTACCAGTTCGTTTTATTTTTTACCTGAGGACCACAGCATTTTTGCCAAAGTTTGTTTGGCTGGTGTAAATAGAAATGTTAATAAGCGGAATTAATTAGATGTACATCCGAGTGGTCTAAAGTTTAAAAGGGCTACTTTAGGTGATCTGTCAATGCGTCTGCCCAGTGCCCAGCAGCAAAGTGTGTACTATATGGTAAATATGTATCCAATGTCATTAAATTTTGGGGCTTTGCCACCAAATGTGAAAAAGAGTGCCAACTGCCCAACTACCTCGAAAACATGTGTTTGACATATTGGAAGTAAATTTGCTCAATCTTTGGGGAAACATATCTTAACGCAAGAGTAATTTATATTTAGATTCCACTACTGCAGTGTTGTAGAACAATGGGCTGTGGTGTCCCAAATTTGGAGCCATTGCCCTTTCTTCAATGACTCCCCCAAATCATTTTCCCATTTTGATGCATATTTGTGGAGACAAAAAGTTTGTTCACCCAATAAGGAATTGTAGATAGTGGAAATAGTACCTTTAACTGAAGGATCATGCAGACATATATTTATGTAAAGGGGTCAATGTAAGAAGTGTAGATGTGGTCCCCAAAATGTTGGAAACAGTTTTTTATTTGGAGATATCTAAAGATTTCTCTCGATTGTATGTTATACAGATTCTTAGGAGACTGAAGTCATAATGCCTGAAATAGACATCAGATTATATATTCTGGTTATATTTTTGAAATCCACCGTGTGAATTTGTGTAGTTCTTGGTAACCAGGTTGGAACATCGGATTATGTATATTTGTAAGTAACTGAGAGTAAGGAGACATTTGTTTTCCAGAGTATTTAACACTATCCCAAACCTTGAGGGAGTGTTTAATAATATGATTATTAATATGTTTTCGATGGTTTGGGGTAGAAAGAGGATGTTTGAGATGGAAATTTGTTTCTATCGCCTCTGTAGACACGCCGAGAGGAGGATCAGTGAAATTATGATAAATGCAGTAATTGTGGCTAACTGTACTGCAGAATAATAGAAAGAAATAAAGGGAACTACCAGGCCCTCCTATTTTAAGTTGGAAAAGAGTAGTTCAATTAACTTGAGGATTATTCTTTTCCCATATAAATGTTAAAATGGGATTTTTGAGAGCCTGTTTATATATGTATATATATATAATATTGATATGCATATTTAAAGATGCCACTGCTTGTGAGTATATCTATGAGTGAATAAAATCATGCTATTTGTGCAATATTACACTATGGGGGGGGGGGGGATTTACTAAAACTGTGCACACAGAATCTGGGGAGCTGTGCATAGTAACTAATCAGCTTCTAACTTCAGCTTGTTCAATTATGCTTTGACAATAAAAACTAGAAGCTGATTGGTTACTATTCACAGCTGCACTGGATTCTGTTTGCACCAGTTTTAGTTAATCTTCCCCTATGTGCCGTTTGTTTCTTCTTTGTATCCATAGTCCATTAAGTGTATTGGATGATCTAAAAGGAATTCCTTGTGTACAGTCAGTCTGATTCCAGCTATTCTAATGCCCCGTACGCGCGGTTGGACTTTCCGACGGAAAATGTAAGATCAGAGCTTGTTGTCGGAAATTCCGACCGTGTGTGAGCTCCATCAGACATTTTCCATTGGATTTTCCGACACACAAAGTTTGAGAGCAGACTATAAAAGTTTCCGACAACAAAATCCGATTGCGTCAATTCTGACCGTGTGTGGCCAATTCCGACGCACAAAGTGCCATGCATGCTCAGAAGAAATTCCGAGACGGAACAGCTCGGTCTGGTAAAATTAGCGTTTGGAATAGATACAGCACTTTCGTCAGGTTGCAATGTTTAAAATAGTTTAATACAGCGCACTCTCTTCTTCTTTATAATGCTAGAAGAATGAAGTAGTTTTGCTGCTCCTATTCACACAGACTTCTCACAAACTTCTTTCTTTATTATTTATCGTGATTCCCTCAATATATTTCGATTTCTCACATCTGACAAAAAATATATATTTTTTGGGGGGTTTTTTTTTTTTTTTTCAAGGCTGATTTTTTTTTGTTTTTTTACATTTTTTTTGGTTTGTATTTTTTTCAAGGCTGATCTTTATTTTATTTTTAGTTTTACTCCAGAATATTTTTGTGTGTGTTTTGTGTGTCAAGTTACCACAACACCATTATTTTCTTGTATTATTTAATCTCAAGGAGGTTGCTTAGTGTTGGTGTCTCTTGTTAATTTCACATTGTATTTTTGAAATGTACCTGCCTCCTCACAAACAAACTGTCCTTTATGAAGGGAAACACACATAGGCGAGTATAATTGAAACACAAAATCCTTTATTAAGGGCTCAGAATCAAACAAAGAGGGAGGCAACGCTGGAGAAACATCATAAATTGTCGAAGCCTTTGGCCCCCAGGGCACACGTCAAATTCTTTTACTGCAAAATTGGTGGCCTGAGGAGTCCATATCTAAGGGAGTGCAGTCTGGTCCAGAAGTCCCAGAGATCGTGAAAGCAGCAGATGACATGTATGTTCCCAGGCTGTGGTCATACAAGAGGCTGCATCTTTTGCCAGACCAGACTGAACCCAGGCCATCACTCTCTGGTCTTCCTTCCACGCTCCTTCCCGGCTGTGGCTCTGGTGTTGGAGGTGTGGCAGGAGGAGGAGTAGGACCTGGAGGAGGAGGAGGACCTGGAGGAGGAGGAGGACCTGGAGGAGGAGGAGGAGGACCTGGAGGAGGAGAAGGAGGACTATGGGTGAGGTGACAAATGTGGGTTGCACATGTGATTTGGCCCCTCAACCCCTTTTTAGAGCTTCCAAAATTAAAAACTCACATAGGAGTTGTTGGCCCTCCTCCATCTGCATCATTTTGCATGCAGTTATGGCAGCAAAGTCCTCCTCTACACTGCAGGGTGTTCTGAGGGCCTCAGTAGCCTTCCAAAATAGGCTGAAACTTCCCTGTGTATGAAAAAGGGACATTGTTTTAGTTTTTGCTTCATCAATCACAATCATAAATTATTAATCCAAAATAACATTTATTTAACATCATTGATTGGACAACTAGAAATATTTTGAAGAATGCTATACCTGGCTCAAGCTGGGCTCCTCCACATGTTGCTGCCTGGAAGGCCCAGGTTGGGCATCAGAAGCCTCAGCTGAGAGGGAAGGAAGCGTGGAAGGAAGAGTAGAGAGTGCTGGCCTGGGTTCAGTCTGACCTGCCAGAAAATGCAGCCTGTCATAGTACCACAGCCTGGGGACATAAATGTCATCTACAGCTCCTGATCTCTGGGAATCCTGGACCCTCTTGTGCTCCCTTAGATAAGTGCTCCTCAGGCCACCAATTAGGATCTTCAAATAGGTGATGTCTGCCGTGGGGATCACCGACTTCACAAATTGCAGCAAATTATCCAGCGCTGCCTTCCTCTTTATTTGGTTCTTATATTCAGGGTGGTTTACCTGCCACAGACAGGGCAGCTCCCTGAACATATCCATGAAGATTGGCATAAAGTCCTGATCCTTCAAGATATCCATTGTAACTGCAAGACACAACACAAGACAAACCCTAATGTCAGCCTAAAGTCTTTTAAACTTGTGCAAATACAGGCCTCAATATAGAAGCAGTATAGGCCCAATTTTAAATCTTATCTTTGTTATCACAGTAGGCGCCTCCGTTACTCCTTCCTCCGCTCACAGATCGTACGTACTACGCACGCGTGTTACGCTTTATAGACACTGCACATGCATGAAACTCCACCTGCCCTTGACGTTCTTTCTAGTTTATTCCCCGCCCTTTCTCGCTCGTCGCAGTGGGGAAGAGCACATGGGGGAGACAGAGCAGGTGTCTGATAATCACACCAATGAGGAGGTGGAGCAGGAAAGCCCGGACCCAGAAACGTCCCAATCCAGAAGGAGACGATTTAAGGCCTCAAATATGTCCTTTGGGGAGATGTTGGAGATGGTCGACATCCTGAAGAAGGCCGACTATGACAGGAAGTATGGACCTTACCCCAACCCCAATGTCAGAAAGGCCAAGATCATGGCGAAAGTAGTCAAGAGTCTGCACCGTAATTTTGGGGTGCGACGATCGAAGGATCAGCTCAGGAAGCTGACCTCAAATTAAGGGAGCATGAGCAGTACAGAAGTATCAGGAGAGTGCTGCAAAAAAGTAAGTAGTTGTGCTGTGTTCCTATTCTTTATGTTTATTACGTTCGTGCTGCTCCATGTGCTTTTCTTTACTGTTGTACAGTTTAAAATGGCAACTTTCATGTTCATGGGCACATTGTTCGTTCGTATGAAACATTGTTTGTTCGGCCTAGAAAACACCATTGTTTTGGCCATATGCATTTGAATACATTTTTTATGGCCTACTCCTCTTCAAATAATTTTGGTGTCTAAATGGGTTTGTAACTAGAATGAAATGAAAACTAGATTCTGTGTAAGGAGAGGACACTCAGCAGCTGTTTACACATCTGGACGCTGGAGCACTAGTGTGGGACACAAGAACACCCTTTTTATTAGGGGGTCCCACACAGGTGCTCCAGTGTATACAATAGGGGTGTCTCCATCTGTGAAGCTTGTACAAAACAGGTAAGTATTCAAGCTTGACAAAGGAAAACAATATTTCTTCATCTTGGAACTCTGCCAAAATAGACAATTATACCCCACTTCCAAGCAATGTTTCATATTCCGATTTCTGCCATCAAATATTTGTGTGCTAAGTATACCTATTTTTTTTTACATAGGGGAGAAAAGACTCAGAGGACACCCCTCATCCAAGGAGACAACAGACCCTCCACCTCATGAGGAAGTGGAGACCCACCAAAGACAACAGGAGGAGGAGGAGGAAGGAGATGTGGTGGAAATTGTCACCACAACAGGTGAGTGTCTGCAACCACAGGCTCAGGTAAGAGACGGATGCCGGCATATTTAAAATACATGGTGTGTTTTTGTTTTTATCTTTTTAGGTGATCGTGATGTCGTGGATCCAGATCATTTCACCTCTGAAAGTGCATAGATCCTGATCGGGGAGATCATGGGGTGTAATAGGGACTTGGAAAACATCCAGAAAAACATCAATGATGTTCAACAAAAAATGAAGAACACCATTGATGTTTTAGGGAGAGTTTAAAACCCCTCAAAATCCCTTCATTTTTTGATGTTTTTTGGTATCTAAAAATTTCAAACATTTTTTGACATATTCGCGAAAAGCCAAATTTTGAAGATGCACACAGTGTGTCAACATGTGCTATCTGCCATCACGGGAGATCAATGTATGCGCTTTGGGGGTGCAACCCCTTCCTCAATAATAAAGTTGCTAGGAGGAAAGGGTTGCACCCCCAAAACACCTCCCTTGATCCCCCGTGATGGCAGGTAGCACATGTTGACATTCGGCAATTTGTGTGCATCTTCAAAATTTGGCTTTTCCAGGGGTGACATTACCCCATCTGAACGCAATATCAAACCCAGTTTATAAATACTCATGTCTGATATTGCCTTCAATTCCTACAAAAGTTGAACTTTGTAAGTTCCAGATTTGTGTCTTTCTTGTTGGATTTAAACATGCCTGTTTTACCTTAAATGGACATTTCTACTTTTAGTAATGTGACCCAAAACATTTTTATACAACAAACATGTTGGTTTGTTTTAAAAACCTTTTCTAACATTTTAGGGGGGGGGGGATCTTTTGGCCAGGTGACCCTCTCCACTTCATTGAGAGATGAATGCCTAAATAATGTGTATTACTTTGGCCAGCTCCTCCTTACTTACACTATTGACAGCCCACTGGACAGGTAAGAAGTGTCATAATACAAAGATATAAATACACACTGTACACATTTTAGCACATTTGGACATTCTGCTATTACCTATCAAGATAATAATAGGATACAACAACTTGAAACAGTACCATTTTTAAGTATACAGGCAGGCCATTGCACTACATGCTTTGGGGAATTCATCCATAAATCTGACCACAAAAGAGGTGGGTATAGTGTGTATGGGTTTGGCAAAGTCAGCAGATAGAGGATTGTTATCAGCTGACTTAGCAGTTGGGGGGAGGGAGGGTTCCAAATGATTTGGGGACCCAAAAAAATAAACCCCTGCCACTCTGCCTGAATTTAAAGCACACATCACATTTATAAACATTTTAGGGGGTATTTCGGGTAAAGCACTACTATGGAGCTGATAAAATACATTGTTAAGTAACTACATGAGGTGAATATAGGGCCAGGAGACCATGTTGGGGAGGTAAGTGAAGGCAAATATGCATGAAGGACAAAAAAATTATTACATAAAAATCCAGCATGCATGAGGACAAAGGGGACATTCATATCATATTCCAATCATGGTAATTAGGGAATGAGGAAAGAAATACAATATATTATCAAACATTAAATACAATAAAATGTGATATTGTTGAGAACTGTCGAGAACTTGAGGTCCTGCAGACTTCTCCCCGATGCCAAGTACCGCAGGGTGGCGACAAGCCTCTGCTCCGGAGTGATGGCTTGCCTCATGCAGGTATCCTGCCTGCTAATATAAGGGGTCAGCAAAGCCAACAAACGGTGAAATCCGGAGAAAGTTCCTGAAATATCAGGATTATTCTCACGGATCTCACAGAGGCAAAGGCATATGACAGAACTGGTCACGCTGAAGCAACCAATTCTTGGTCCATGAACTCCTCCCCACCCTGTTCATGGACTGGACTTGTGTCAAGGTAAGGACCCCAACACCAAGCCCCCCGCACAGCACGAACTCTACGAGGAGTACGTATACGCAACATGGCTAGAAAATGGTTGGCTGCTCAGAATGAAGTAACAGAACGCACTGAAGAACAGCAAGGCCTGTGAAGAGCGACCTGAAAAACAGCAACGAGCGGACAAGATCGCACAGAAAATTCCAATACGAACTGACTGCACGCACTGAAGAGCAGATACAAACCCACAAGCACAAACTGAACAACAGAAAACGATCTGAAAACCACGAGTCTAAAAAAGCGTGAATCATTTATCACCAAACTTTTACTAACATGAGATTAGAAAAAGGAGCCCAAAGGGTGCTGCACTTGGTTCTGAACTGGCCTTTTCTAGTCTTGTCGTACGCGGTGTACGTCACCGCGTTCTTGGCGAGCGGAAATTCCGACAACTTTGTGCGACCGTGTGTATGCAAGAGAAGTTTGAGCCAACATCCGTCAGAAAAAATCCATGGATTTTGTTGTCGGAATGTCTGATCAATGTCCGATCGTGTGTACGGGGCATAACATCCATGAAAGGAGGATTAGTGTATCTGACCTCTATATAATAAGGGGTTTAACCATCCGGCAGGCAGCAAAATTTTATGTGGTGGCAGGGAAAGATTGCCTTGGCATTACAAGTCACATGGTGTGGAAAGATTTGTATCCTGCTGACACTGTGGTCACAAATTAGACTTATTTATGTTTTAACCACTTACAGTGGATTTTGGAAATTGTGGGTTTATCCGTAAGGACTTTTTGTGTTTAAGATTATACAGTATGTTGTAATAAGTGTTATTACTATTACTGTTGATGTAAATGATACTATTGTACATATATTAGCTGACTAAAATTTTGAATATATGTACTGGTAGGACATGTTTATTTAAAAGAACAGCACTTTTACATGGGGTTTTATATGTATTTATAATATCCATTTGTGGATATTTATGTGAGCAGCTGTCTCTTTCAGAGAATAGTAATACTCTGACATCAGTGCAGAGTTCATTTGGGATATATAGTCAATCACAGAGATTTCATCACTAGACTAAAATCAGGCATGTAATTTAATTGGAAAAGTATTTCTTAAAAATGTAATTAGAATTTTAATTGTGAAATTTCAACCCCAGTAATAAAGGCATTTATAAATATACACACTATATTACCAAAAGTATTGGGATGCCTGCCTTTACACGCACATGCACTTTAATGGCATCCCAGTCTTAAGCTTCGTATACACAATCGGATTTTCCGCAGACAAAACCTCTGACTTTTGTCCGAAGGCGTGTGCCTGGATTTTGTCTTTCATACAAACGTCAAGGAATTGTCAGCCAACAAACACGAACGTACTGACGTATTTTACGTGGTTTTTCAGCTCTTTAGCACCACCCTTTGGGCTCCTTCTGCTAATTCTGTGTTAGTAGAAATTTGGTGAGTGTTGAATCGCGCTTTTCATTTCGCGCTTTTCATTTCGCGTTTTTCATTTAGCGCTTTTCAGTTTGTTTCTGAACGGCCGTTCATCAACCAGACATGTTGTGGAATCGCAGGAGATAACGTGTTATTTATTATTGGCCTTGGAGTTATTGCTTTGGCCCAAGTCCAGTCCAGGAACAGGAGGAGGAGGAGTTCTTGGCCAAAAATTGGTTGCTTTATTAATCGTGACCAATTATGTCATATGCCTTTGCTGCGGGAGCTGCAGGAGAATAATCCAGATGATTTTCTTAATTATATCCAGATGACGGACCCCTGCTTTCACCAACTCTTGGCATTTTTATATTAAGAAGCAGGACACATGCATGAGGCTTTTATTTTATTTTTTGGTTGAATAATAATGATTTGATTTGGTATATTTTCTATATTTTTGGATGCATAGAATGTACTTTTTGGTTAAGTTCTGTTGGCAGATAGCGTGTCTAATTTTATTTGTTTTCTTTATTTAATGCACAAAAAAATGTGTAGAATAATACTTGCTTATGTGTTTTACTTCAAATGACAGGTTGGGAGTAGACAGTTACATTTAACCACTTGACGACCGCCTCACGCCGATGTACGTCGGCAAGGTGGCACGGACAGGCAAAATCACGTACATGTACGTGATTTGCCTTCCGCGGGTGGGGGGTCCGATCGGACCCCCCCCGGTGCCCGAGGCGGTCGTCTTTTGTCCCACGGCGATCGGAGGTGAGGGGGAGGCCATCCGTTCGTGGCCCCCCCCTCGCGATCGCCGCCGGCCAATCACATCATTCCTTTGCTGCTGTATGCTAAACAGCAGCAAAGGAAATGATGTCATCTCTCCTCGGCTCGGTAATTTCCGTTCCGGCCCGAGGAGAGAAGACAGGTATGTGAGTGCACCGACACACACACACACAGTAGAACATGCCAGGCATACAAAACACCCCGATCCCCCCCCCCGATCGCCCCCCGATCCCCCCCGATCACCCCCCCCCCCCCCGTCACAAACTGACATCAGCAGTTTTTTTTTTTTCTGATTACTGCATTGGTGTCAGTTTGTGACAGTTACAGTGTTGGGACAGTTAGTATTACCCCCCTTTAGGTCTAGGATACACCTCTAACCCCCCCTAATAAAGTTTTAACCCCTTGATCACCCCCTGTCACCCTGGTGACACTAGTTAGGGACGTAAATATTGAGGTTCGCCGTCAGCGTTTTATAGCGACAGGGACCCCCATATACTACCTAATAAATGTTTTAACCCCTTGATGGCCCCCTAGTTAACCCTTTCACCACTGATCACCGTATAAGTGTTACGGGTGACGCTGGTTAGTTCGTTTATTTTTTATAGTGTTAGGGCACCCGCCGCTTATTACCGAATAAAGGTTTAGCCCCCTGATCGCCCGGCGGTGATATGCGTCGCCCCAGTCAGATTAGCGCCAGTACCGCTAACACCCACGCACGCAGCATACGCCTCCCTTAGTGGTATAGTATCTGAACGGATCAATATCTGATCCGATCAGATCTATACTAGCGTCCCCAGCAGTTTAGGGCTCCCAAAAACGCAGTGTTAGCGGGATCAGCCCAGATACCTGCTAGCACCTGCGTTTTGCCCCTCCGCCCAGCCCACCCAAGTGCAGTATCGATCAATCACTGTCACTTACAAAACACTAAACGCATAACTGCAGCGTTCGCAGAGTCAGGCCTGATCCCTGCGTTTGCTAACAGTTTTTTTGGTAGTATTTTGGTGAACTGGCAAGCACCAGCCCCAGGCAGCGTCAGGTTAGCGCCAGTACCGCTAACACCCACGCACGCACCGTACACCTCCCTTAGTGGTATAGTATCTGATCGGATCAATATCTGATCCGATCAGATCTATACTAGCGTCCCCAGCAGTTTAGGGTTCCCAAAAACGCAGTGTTAGCGGGATCAGCCCAGATACCTGCTAGCACCTGCGTTTTGCCCCTCCGCCCGGCCCAGCCCAGCCCACCCAAGTGCAGTATCGATCGATCACTGTCACTTACAAAACACTAAACACATAACTGCAGCGTTCGCAGAGTCAGGCCTGATCCCTGCGATCGCTAACAGTTTTTTTGGTAGCGTTTTGGGGAACTGGCAAGCACCAGCCCCAGGCAGCGTCAGGTTAGCGCCAGTACCGCTAACACCCACGCACGCAACGTACACCTCCCTTAGTGGTATAGTATCTGAACGGATCAATATCTGATCCGATCAGATCTATACTAGCGTCCCCAGCAGTTTAGGGTTCCCAAAAACGCAGTGTTAGCGGGATCAGCACAGATACCTGCTAGCACCTGCGTTTTGCCCCTCCGCCCGGCCCAGCCCACCCAAGTGCAGTATCGATCGATCACTGTCACTTACAAAAGACTAAACGCATAACTGCAGCGTTCGCAGAGTCAGGCCTGATCCCTGCGATCGCTAACAGTTTTTTTGGTAGCGTTTTGGGGAACTGGCAAGCACCAGTGGCCTAGTACACCCCGGTCGTAGTCAAACCAGCACTGCAGTAACACTTGGTGACGTTGCGAGTCCCATAAGTGCAGTTCAAGCTGGTGAGGTGGCAAGCACAAATAGTGTCCCGCTGCCACCAAAAAGACAAACACAGGCACGTCGTGCCCATAATGCCCTTCCTGCTGCATTCACCAATCCTAATTGGGAACCCACCACTTCTGCAGCGCCCGTACCATCCCCAACCAAATGCAGTCGGCTGCATGAGAGGCATTTTCTTTATGTCCTCCCGAGTACCCCTACCCAACGAACCCCGCCAAAAAAGATGTTGTGTCTGCAGCAAGCGCGGATATAGGCGTGACACCCGCTATTATTGTCCCTCCTGTCCTGACAATCCTGGTCTTTGCATTGGTGAATGTTTTGAACGCTACCATTCACTAGTTGAGTATTAGCGTAGGGTACAGCATTGCACAGACTAGGCACACTTTCACAGGGTCTCCCAAGATGCCATCGCATTTTGAGAGACCCGAACCTGGAACCGGTTACAGTTATAAAAGTTAGTTACAAAAAAAGTGTAAAAAAAAATAAAAATATATAAAATAAAAAAAAATAGTTGTCGTTTTATTGTTCCCTCTCTCTCTATTCTCTCTCTATTGTTCTGCTCTTTTTTACTGTATTCTATTCTGCAATGTTTTATTGTTATTATGTTTTATCATATTTGCTTTTCAGGTGTGCAATTTTTTATACTTTACCGTTTACTGTGCTTTATTGTTAACCATTTTTTTGTCTTCAGGTACGCCATTCACAACTTTGAGTGGTTATACCAGAATGATGCCTGCAGGTTTAGGTATCATCTTGGTATCATTCTTTTCAGCCAGCGGTCGGCTTTCATGTAAAAGCAATCCTAGCGGCTAATTAGCCTCTAGACTGTTTTTACAAGCCGTGGGAGGGAATGCCCCCCCCCACCGTCTTCCGTGTTTTTCTCTGGCTCTCCTGTCTCAACAGGGAACCTGAAAATGCAGCCGGTGATTCAGCCAGCTGACCATAGAGCTGATCAGAGACCAGAGTGGCTCCAAACATCTCTATGGCCTAAGAAACCGGAAGCTACGAGCATTTTATGACTTAGATTTCGCCGGATGTAAATAGCGTCATTGGGAAATTGGGGAAGCATTTTATCACACCGATCTTGGTGTGGTCAGATGCTTTGAGGGCAGAGGAGAGATCTAGGGTCTAATAGACTCCAATTTTTTCAAAAAAGAGTACCTGTCACTACCTATTGCTATCATAGGGGATATTTACATTCCCCGAGATAACAATAAAAATGATAAAAAAAAAAAAAATGAAAGGAACAGTTTAAAAATAAGATAAAAAAGCAAAAAAAAAAAAAGAAAAAAAAAAAAGCACCCCTGTCGCCCCTGCTCTCGCGCTAAGGCGAACGCAAGCGGCGGTCTGTCGTCAAACGTAAACAGCAATTGTACCATGCATGTGAGGTATCACCGCGAAGGTCAGATCGAGGGCAGTAATTTTTGCAGTAGACCTCCTCTGTAAATCTAAAGTGGTAACCTGTAAAGGCTTTTAAAGGCTTTTAAAAATGTATTTATTTTGTTGCCACTGCACGTTTGTGCGCAATTGTAAAGCATGTCATGTTTGGTATCCATGTACTCGGCCTAAGATCATCTTTTTTATTTCATCAAACATTTGGGCAATATAGTGTGTTTTAGTGCATTAAAATTTAAAAAAGTGTGTTTTTTCCCCAAAAAATGCGTTTGAAAAAACGCTGCGCAAATACTGTGTGAAAAAAAAAAAAATGAAACACCCACCATTTTAATCTGTAGGGCATTTGCTTTAAAAAAATATATAATGTTTGGGGGTTCAAAGTAATTTTCTTGCAAAAAAAAAAAAACTTTTTCATGTAAACAATAAGTGTCAGAAAGGGCTTTGTCTTCAAGTGCTTAGAAGAGTGGGTGATGTGTGACATAAGCTTCTAAATGTTGTGCATAAAATGCCAGGACAGTTCAAAACCCCCCAAATGACCCCATTTTGGAAAGTAGACACCCCAAGCTATTTGCTGAGAGTCATGTCGAGTCCATGGAATATTTTATATTGCGACACAAGTTGCGGGAAAGAGACAATTTTTTTTTTTTTTGCACAAAATTGTCACTAAATGATATATTGCTCAAACATGCCATGGGAATATGTGAAATTACACCCCAAAATACATTCTGCTGCTTCTCCTGAGTACAGGGATACCACATGTGTGAGACTTTTTGGGAGCCTAGTCGCGCACGGGACCCCGAAAACCAAGCACCGCCTTCAGGCTTTCTAAGGGCGTGAATTTTTGATTTCACTCTTCACTGCCTATCACAGTTTCGGAGACCATGGAATGCCCAGGTGGCACAAAACCCCCCCAAATGACCCCATTTTGGAAAGTAGACACCCCAAGCTATTTGCTGAGAGGTGTAGTGAGTATTTTGCGGACCTCACTTTTTGTCACGAAGTTTTGAAAATTGAAAAAAGAAAAAAAAATGTTTTTTCTTGTCTTTCTTCATTTTCAAAAACAAATGAGAGCTGCAAAATACTCACCATGCCTCTCAGCAAATAGCTTGGGGTGTCTACTTTCCAAAATGGGGTCATGTGGGGGGGGTTTGTGCCACCTGGGCATTCCATGGCCTCCGAAACGGTGATAGGCAGTGAAGAGTGAAATCAAAAATTTTCACCCTTAGAAATCCTGAAGGCGGTGATTGGTTTTCGGGGTCCCGTGCACGGCTAGGCTCCCAAAAAGTCCCACACATGTGGTATCCCCATACTCAGGAGAAGCAGCTAAATGTATTTTGGGGTGCAATTCCACATATGCCCATGGCCTGTGTGAGCAATATATCATTTAGTGACAACATTGTGCAAAAAAAAAAAAAGTGTCACTTTCCCGCAACTTGTGTCAAAATATAAAATATTCCATGGACTCACAATGCCTCTCAGCAAATAGCTTGGGGTGTCTACTTTCCAAAATGGGGTCATTTGGGGGGGGTTGTGCCACCTGGGCATTCCATGGCCTCCGAAACTGTGATAGGCAGTGAAGAGTGAAATCATAAATTTACACCCTTAGAAATCCTGAAGGCGGTGATTGGTTTTCGGGGCCCCGTACGCGCCTAGGCTCCCAAAAAGTCCCACACATGTGGTATCCCCATACTCAGGAGAAGCAGCAGAATGTATTTTGGGGTGCAATTCCACATAAGCCCATGGCCTGTGTGAGCAATATATCATTTAGTGACAACTTTTTGTAAATATTTTTTTTTGTCATTATTCAATCACTTGGGACAAAAAAAATAAATGGGTTCAACATGCCTCTCAGCAATTTCCTTGGGGTGTCTACTTTCCAAAATGGGGTCATTTGGGGGGGTTTTGTACTGCCCTGCCATTTTAGCACCTCAAGAAATGACATAGGCAGTCATAAACTAAAAGCTGTGTAAATTACAGAAAATGTACCCTAGTTTGTAGACGCTATAACTTTTGCGCAAACCAATAAATATACGCTTATTAACATTTTTTTTACCAAAGACATGTGGCCGAATACATTTTGGCCTAAATGTATGACTAAAATTGAGTTTATTGGATTTTTTTTATAACAGCATTGCATGACCGCGCAATTAGCAGTTAAAGCGACGCAGTGCCAAATTGGAAAAAGACCTGTGGTCCTTAGGCAGCATAATGGTCCGGGGCTCAAGTGGTTAAAAAAAATACAAAAAATTGACAAGGGACACCAACATAGTTGTATCTTTGATCTTAAAAACTACGAGATAATGGTGTTTTGGTAACTTTCCCAAATAAAAAAAAAGCATAATAATATTATTCTTGATATCACTAGAAAAAAAAAGCCTTTGAAAATGTGTTTGCAATAACTCCATCAGTATCACCAGCAAAGCAGTTTCATTATTATCCCATTAAAGAAGAAGAGAATGTGCGCTGCATTTTGAGATTTCACAATTTGCCACGTCATGTTAATTCTCCATTACAAACGCTAGTTTACAAGACGGACTGCTTCTGGTTCGTCCTTGCTTCCGAGCATGCGTGTTTGTACTTTGGACTTTTGTCCGACGGACTTGTGTACACACGCTCAGAAAAATCCGACAACAGACATTTGTCCGCGGAAAATTTTAAAATCTGCTATCCAACATTTGTCCACGGAAAATCAGACAACAACTGTCCGATGGAGCATATAAACGGTTGGATTTTCCGCCGACAGCCTGTCATCACACAATTCCCATTGGAAAATCTGATCGTGTGTACGAGGCTTTAGTCCTTAGGGTTCAATATTGAGTTGGCCCACCCTTTGCAGCTATTACAGCTTCAACTCTTCTGAGAAGGCTATCCACAAGGTTTAGGAGTGTGTCTATTTGAATATTTGACCATTCTTCCAGAAGCAAATTTGTGAGGTTAGGCACTGATGTGGACGAGAAGGCCTGGCTAACAGTTTCTTCTCTAATTCATCCCAAACGCGCTCCGTTGAGTTGAGTTCAGGACTCTGTGCAGGCCAGTCAAGTTCCTCCACCCCAAACTTGCTCATCTATGTCTTTATGGACCTTGTTTTGTACACGGGTCCAAATCAGTTGGTGGAGTGGGGATTATGGTGTGATTGTAAAGTCTTGTTTTGTTTGTCAATAAGAATAACAAACATGCTATACTTACCTCCTCTGTTGCAGTGGATTTGCACAGAGCAGCCCAGATCCTCCTCTTCTCGGGTGCCTCTTCTGTGCTCCTGGCTCCTCCCTCCTGTTGAGTGCCTCCACAGCAAGAAGCTTGCTATGGGGGCACTCGAGCCGAGCTACAGCACCCTGTGTCCATTCAGACACGGAGCTGCGGTTCGGCTCTGCCCCCTCTCTCTCCTGATTGGCTGGCTGAATTTGACAGCAGCGGGAGCCAATGGCACCACTGCAGTGGCTCAGCCAATCAGGAGGGAGAGTCTCTGACAGCCAAGACACTCATGGACATAGCTGGTCAGAGATGGGGCTCAGGTAAGGGGGGGCTGCTGCACACAGAAGGATTTTTATCTTAATGCATAGAATGCATTAAGATAAAAAACCTTCTGACTTTACAACTCCTTTAAAGAGAAAAAGGCCAAGAGATTCAGTTTTTAAGCATTTATCTATCGGAGTACAGCATTTACTACTAGATGTTTTGTATTTTCTTTTCTCCGTTTGTACTCAACTCAATTATTAAGATTTGTCTGCTGCAGGAAATACCAGCTGTTTGGGTGAGTTTGACATTTGTCACATACAAATACTATGACGTTATAGTGTTGTAGAAGTAGTGGATCACCATGGTCACTTTCAGTTATTCATGTCCTGTTCAGTGTTAATATAAACATGATAATTGATGTGGTGTGGCACGCAGCCTGAAGAATAGCAAGGTTGCTACTCAGTTTGTATATAACTACAAAACTATGTGTGACCCATAATAAATAAAAAAATATATATTCTTAAATCTGTAATTTTGCCAATTTAGTTCAAAGTAACAGAGCCAACAGCACTAGAAGCTACAGTCCAGGCAAGGTATAGCTGACACAAAAACGAACTAACTAGTCAGACTAAAATCTGACTTATTTTATTTTAAAAAAGTAGCCTGTGCCCCTTGTGTCTGTGCATTTGGGCCTGTTGTACCAGCTGCCAAACTGTATTGCTGCTGCTTGCCATTTTTTCCACAACTGTAAATGAGGGCTCTATTTTTTTATAGAAAAAAAGATGCCTGTTTCTTGTATGTCTGCATATAGGCTTGTTTTTACTGCTGCCAGATTGATAAATAACATGCTGCCCCAGGTACAGCATGCCTCAAACCTATAATGTAAAAGGTTTGTGTACTTTCCATGTCACCCTCCAAGCTATGAAAAGACCCTGCACCCTGCTGTAATATTTGTACGTATTTGCCCACAGCAATGCCAGGCTTCCTATGATATTTGTTTAGCAATAGCTTGGCAGAACCCTCAATCACAATTGTGCATCAAATTGGTCTTTTTAAATTCTTTTCATGGATTCACATGAACCCTGAGGACATCAGACGTGCTGGCGAAATGCATCGGATTACATAAGTGATATGTCAATTCCGCCATCTTGGTTGGAGCGCAACTTGGTGTACCTGCTCCTTTTTATGTGTTCTTAATGGAATGAGTACATTTTTCAAATAAACGGCTACAAGGTACACTATGAGGAGCTTCTCTTTCTTTTTCTGATCTACACATCTTCTTTGGCCACATCATTGGGGAGAGACGCCTGTATTCGGTGGGGACATCATGATACACATTCTCTGCTTATTTGACACCTGTCATGGGTGTCAGGTCTATCCAGAGAGTAGGATGTTTGTCTAGATTGGTGGAGGACGGCAACTTTCCCTTTCACAGAATTGTATTTTCACTGTTCACTGGATTTGAAGAATCGTTTGGTGGCGGTTCATGGACTTTATTATTATATTGTTGTATTTACAAAGTTTATTCATATTATTTGTCACATGCATATGTTTATATGAGTAATTTATATCACATGATTTGGTTTATTGAGCACAGTATGAAAGTTATTCATTTCTATTTTCAATCTAGACAAAACATACCGTACTTAGCCCAATTTACTCATTGTCTTTTTGAATCTCAATGGCACTAAATGGACTGCTGAAGTTATCTCGCTAGTCTAAAGTTCCTATTCTGTCATCTCGTTGAATGAAAAGTAACGGCGTAGATATGGATAGCAGTCAAATACTGAAAGGCAAATTAGCCTCCCATATCTCCCATTATCAACTATAGTACATGCCTAGGTTTCCTCCAGGGACTTGACAAACCTAGAAGATTCCAGCACTGGATTGTGCATGGCCTGTGGCATTAATACAACCTATTTTTGTTCCCTAAATGGGGATTTTGCCCTTTGACACCCTGCACAAAAAATATATATATTCCCCCCCCCCCCCCACTGAGATCTTTCAATATCTGGAAATTAAAAGTTACATTGCCCCTTTAGACCCCTTCAGCCCAGAACTTCTTGCACTCTCTCTGTTATATATATGTCATTATTGGAGGGGCAACACCCAACATCTTTACCTTATGTAGAATACTGGGAGAGGGACCAAAGTAGGCACTTAGACCCATTGAAATTGAATCAAATGGGGACACCATAGCCCACCGCTCTATAAATTCAACAGCTGTTGAGGCAAATTTAAAAGCTGAGATTGTGCCGGTACATGATGCCCCAGAGGTTGGCTAAATTTGTGTCTAAGGTCTCTGCTAGCTGTCCACAGAGTTTCAAGACACTGGCACATTCCTCCTTGTCTGGTAGGATTGTTCAAAAATCAGTTATTGGGTAGGTATACAATTTTGGAAAAAAAAACATTTAAAAAGATATGTGGAAGACTAAACCTGAAACCAGAGGGATGCAATAGCTTACTACTTTATTTCTTCATGGCTGCTAAGCAATGGTTATCAAAAGCATGGATATCATCTATTCCTATGGTACAACAAGTTAAGTGGAAGATGACTTGGTACCTAATAAATAAGAAATTCTCAGAGATTTTGCATGACTCCATGCCTAAATTTAAAGATGTCTGGATGCCATCAATAGCGCATTACATGCCTCGAAATTTTGACAACACATTACACCCTATCTGATATGCTTTGGGGCCCAGGGCCAGATTAACATAGGGGCTATTGGAGCTGCAGCTCCAGGCCTCTCCCTCAATATAGGCCCATGCCAGTGGCTTATCTGTGTTCCATCCTGAAGGAAATGGAGCCCTCTGCACTGCACACATGGAGGACAGTCCTTTCTCTGCTGATTCCTGCCTCCTATTACAGGATCTGTTCCACTAACACAGATCCTTAGTGTTCGGCAGCTGCAGGCAGCTGTCAGGGGGGGGTGCTGATGTCATCCTAACCAGCAGGAGCCCAGGAGGAAGGAAATCTGCCATGCTGTTGAGATAAGGTCAGAAAACTTATTAGGGAGGGAGGATTGTGTAGAAACTGACCTAGGGGTATATAACGATTGTGCTAGGGGACAGACTTCTGCTCCCCCCCTATGACATGTGCAGTGCCATGAAGTGCCCACTATGTTATGTGCAGTGCCCACTATGTCATGTGCTGTGCCATGCAGTGCCCACTATGTCATGTGCAGTGCCCACTATGTCATGTGCTGTGCCATGAAGTGCCCACAATGTCATGTGTAGTGCCCACTATGTCATGTGCAGTGCCCACTATGTCATGTGCTGTGCCATGAAGTGCCCACTATGTCATGTGCAGTGCCCACCATGTCATGTGCAGTGCCCACCATGTCATGTGCTGTACCATGCAGTGTCCCCATGTAATGTGCAGTGCCCACCCATCATATAATATGCCATGCAGTGCCCACCATGTTGTACTGTGCCTTGCAGTGCCAACGATGTAATGTGCCTTGCAGTGTCCACCATGTAATGCCAGTGCTCACAATGTCATGTGCTGTGCCATGCAGTGCCCACTATGTCATGCGGTGCCTTTCAGTGCCCACCATCTAATGTGCCTTGCAGTGCTCACCATGTAATGTGCAGTGCCCACCATGTTGTGTTGTGCCTTGCAGTGGCCAGCGTGTCATGTGCTGTGCAATGAAGTGCCCACTAGGAATGGGCTTTATGTTCGGGTCGAACATGAGTTCAACTTGAACATTGCCATGAAGTGCCCAATATGTCATGTGCAGTGTCCACTATGTCATGTGCTGTGCCATGCAGAGCCCACTTATTAGGGAGGGAGGATTGTGGGCACTGCATGTGCTGTGCCATGCAGTGCCCACTATGTCATGAGCAGTGCCCACTATGTCATGTGCTCTGCCATGAAGTGCCCACAATGTCACGTGCAGTGCCCACTATGTTATGTGCAGTTCCCACTATGTCATGTGCTGTGCCATGAAGTGCCCAATATGTCATGTGCAGTGCCCACTATGTCATGTGCTGTGCCATGCAGAGCCCACCATGTCAAGTGCTGTGCCATGCAGTACCCACTATGTAATGTGCAGTGCTCACCATGTCATGTGCAGTGCCCACTATGTCATGTGCTGTGCCATGAAGTGCCCACCATGTCATGTGCTGTGCTATGCAGTGCCCACTATGTAATGTGCAGTGTCCACCATGTAATGTGCAGTGCCCACCATGTCATGTGCTGTACCATGCAGTGTCCCCATGTAATGTGCAGTGCCCTCCCATCATGTAATATGCCATGCAGTGCCCAACATGTTGTACTGTGCCTTGCAGTGCCAACGATGTAATGTGCCTTGCAGTGTCCACCATGTAATGCCAGTGCTCACAATGTCATGTGCTGTGCCATGCAGTGCCCACTATGTCATGCTGTGCCTTTCAGTGCCAACCATGTAATGTGCCTTGCAGTGCTCACCATGTAATGTGCAGTGCCCACCATGTTGTGCTGTGCCTTGCAGTGGCCAGCATGTCATGTGCTGTGCAATGAAGTGCCCACTAGGAATGGGCTTTATGTTCGGGTCGAACATGAGTTCAACTTGAACATTGGCTGTTCGCCAGTTCGCCGAACAGCGAACAATTTGGGGTGTTCGCGGCAAATTCGAAAGTCGCGGAACACCCTTTAAAAGTCTATGGGAGAAATCAAAAGTGCTAATTTTAAAGGCTTATATGCATGGTATTGTCATAAAAAGTGTTTGGGGACCTGGGTCCTGCCCCAGGGGACATGTATCAATGCAAAAAAAAGTTTTAAAAACGTCCGTTTTTTCGGGAGCAGTGATTTTAATAATGCTTAAAGTGAAACAATAAATGTGTAATATTCCTTTAAATTTCATACCTGGGGGTGTCTATAGTATGCCTGTAAAGGGGCGCATGTTTCCCGTGTTTAGAACAGTCTAACAGCAAAATGACATTTCTAAAGGAAAAAAAGTAATGTAAAACTACTATCGCTAGCGCCGGCTATAATGAATTGTCGGTCTGGCAATACACATAAAAGTTCATTGATAAAAACAGCATGGAATTTCCCCACAGGGGAACCCCGAACCAAAATTTTAAAAAAATGGCGTGGGGTCCCCCCAAAAGTCCATACCAGACCCTTATCCAAGCACGCAACCTGGCAGGCCACAGGAAATGAGGGGGGGCAAGAGAGCGCCCCCCCTCCTGAACCATACCAGGCCACATGCCCTCAACATTGGGAGGGTGCTTTGGGGTAGCCCCCCAAAGCAGCTTGTCCCCATGTTGATGGGGTTGAAGGGCCTCAGCTCCACAGCCATTGCCTGTTGGTTGTGGGGGTCTGCGGGCGGGGGGCTTATCGGAATCTGGAAGCCCCGTTTAACAAGGGGACCCCCAGATCCTGGCCCCCCCGTGTGAATTGGTAATGGGGTACAAATGTACCCCTACCATTTCACAAAAAAAAGTGTCAAAAAGGTTAAAAACATGAGATGGTTTTTGACAAGTCCAATATTAGATTCATCTTCTTCCATCTTCTTTCTTTTGGTCTTCCTTCGGTGTTCTTCTTCCTCCATCTTCTTCTTCTCCATCTTCTTCTTCTCCATCTTCTTCTTCCTCCACTCTTCTCGTCCCGCATCTTCCTCCGGCTTCTTCTCCGCTCCATCTGCACGATCTGCCTCAGTGGGAGTCTTCCGCCGCGTGATGCTTCGGTTCTTCTGACACTTCTTATATAACGGAGGGCGGGGCCACCGGGTGACCACGCCCTCCTCTGACGCACGGGGACTTCATAGGGACTTCCTTGTGGCTTTCCCCGTGTTGTCAGAGGGGGGTGACCGGGTAACCGGCACGGGGACTTTACGTAACTGGGTGACCCCGCCCCCTCTGACAACACGGGGAAAGCCACAGGGAAGTCCCCGTAAAGTCCCCGTGTGTCAGAGGAGGGCGGGGTCACTGGGTGGCCCCGCCCTCCGTTATATAAGTAGTGTCAGAAGAACCAAAGCGTCACACGGTGGAAGACTCCCAGTGAGGCGGATCGCGCGGAGGGATCGGGAAGAAGCCGGAGGAAGATGCGGGATGAGAAGAGCGGAGGAAGAAGAAGATGGAGAAGAAGAAGATGGAGGAAGAAGAACACCGAAGGAAGGCCAGAAGAAAGAAGATGGAAGAAGATGAAATTAATAGAGGACTTGTCAAAAACTGTCTCTTGTGTTTTTTAACCTTTTTGACACTTTTTTTGTGAAATGGTAGGGGTACATTTGTACCCCATTACCAATTCACACAGAGGGAGGGCCGGGATCTGGGGGTCTCGGGCAAGGGTTGTGGGGATGAGGGCCTTCTTCCCATCAACATGGGGACAAGGTGCTTTGGGGGGCTACCCCAAAGCACCCTCCCAATGTTGAGGGCATGTGGCCTGGTTCGGTTCAGGAGGGGGGGTGCTCTCTTGTCCCCTCTCTTTTTCTGCGGCCTGCCAAGTTACGTGCTCGGATAAGGGTCTGGTATGGATTTTTGGGGGACCCCACGCCATTTTTTTTTATTTTGGCGCGGGGTTCCCCTCAATATCCATACCAGACCTGCAGGGCCTGGAATGGAATTTAGGGCGACCCCCACGCATTTTTTTTGGGTTCGGGGTTCCCCTGTGGGGAAATTCCATGCCGTTTTTATCAATGAGCTTTTATGTGTATTGCCGGACCGACAATTCATTAATGCCGCAAGTACTTTTAATTGACACAGGAAACATGCGCCACTTTACAGGCATACTATAGACACCCCCCAGGTACTGTACGAAATTTAAAGGAATATTACACTTTTATTGTTTCACTTTAAGTATTATTAAAATAACTGCTCCCCAAAAACCATCAGTTTTTTAAACTTCTTTTTGCATTGATACATGTCCCCTGGGGCAGGACCCAGGTCCCCAAACACTTTTTATGACAATAACTTGCATATAAGACTTTAAATTGAGCACTTTTGATTATGCATGTTCGTGTCCCATAGACTTTAACGGTGTTTGCGTGTTCGAACAAATTTTTTGCCTGTTCGCATGTTATGGATGCGAACCGAACCGAGGGGGGTTTGGCTCATCCCTATTGCCCACCATGTAATGTGTAGCGCCCAACATGTCGTGTGATGTGCCATGCAGTGCCCATCATGTAATGTGCAGTGCCCACTATGTTATGTGCTGTGCCTTGCAGTGCCCACTATGTAATGTGCAGTGCCCATCATGTCATGTGCTGTGCCTTGCAGTGCCCACTATGTAATGTGCAGTGCCCACCATGTTGTGCTGTGCCTTGCAGTGCCCACCATGTCATGTGCTGCGCAATACAGTGCCCACCATGCAGTGTGTAGTGCCCACCATATCGTGTTATGTGCCATGCAGTGCCCGTCATGTAATGTGCAGTGCCCACCATGTCATGTGCTGTGCCTTGCAGTGCCCACTATGTAATGTGCAATGCCCACCATGTCATGTGCTGTACCATGCAATGCCCACCATGGTATATGCAGTGCAGTGCCCACCATGGCATGTGCTGTGCCCACCATGTCATGTGCTGTGCCCAGCAGGTAATGTGCTATGCCTACCATGTAATGTGTTATGCCATGCATCAGTGCCCACCATATCATGTGCAGTTCCTACCATGTAATGTGCAGTTCAGTGCCCACGATGTCATGTGCATTGCCCGCCATGTAATATGCTATGCCATGCAGTGCCCACTATGTAGTGGGTTGTGCCCACCATTTCATGTGCTATGCCCACCATGTCATGTACTGTACCATGCAGTGCCCACCATGTAATGTGCTGTACCCACCATGTAATGTGCTGTCCCATGCAGTGCCCACCATGTTGTGCAGTGTCCACCATGTGAATTGCTGTGCAGTGCCCACCATGCCATGTGCTGTGTTGTGACCACCATGTCATGTGCTGCGCCATGCAGTACCCACCATGTTGTGCAGTGCCCGCCATGTAAATTGCTGTCCAGTGCCCACCACGTCATGTGCTGTGTTGTGCCCACCATGTCATGTACTGCACCATGTAGTGCCTACCATTTAATGTGATGTACACATCATGTAATGTGCTGTGCATTGCCCTCCATGTCATGTGCCATGCATTGCCCATCATGTCATGTGCCATGTAGTACCCACAATGAAACATGTTGTGCAGTGCTCACCATGTCATGTGCTGTATCCACCATTTAATGTGCTGTGCCCACCATGTAATGTGCTGTGCTGTGTCGTGCAGTGCCCACCATGTCATGTGCAGTGCCCACAGTGTCATATGCTGTGCCATGCAGTGCCCACCATGTCATGTGGTGTCCTGCAGTGCCCATCATGTCATGTGCAGTGCCAACTATATAATGTACTGTGCTGTGCAGTGCCCACTTGTAATGTACAGTGCCCACCATGTAATGTGCTCAGCTGTACCCGCCATGTCACGTGCTGTGTCCACCATATAAGGTGATGTGCCCACCGTGTGCATGTGCTTTGTTGTGCGGTACCAACCATGTCATGTGCTGTGCCAACCATATAATGTACTGTGCCCACCACGTAGTGTGCTGTATTGTTCAGTGACAACTGTCCAAAGTGCTGTGCCCACCATGTAATGTGCTGTGCCATGCTCACCACTGACTGTACTGTGCAGTGGCCACTGTCATGTATTGTGCCCACCATGTAATGTGCTGTAATTTGCCCACCATGTAATGTACTGTGCTTTGCCCCCCCCATGTAATGTACTATGCTGTGCCCCCCACAGACTCACCCGCTCACTCTCTCTCACCCCCTCTCTCTCACCCCCTCTCTCTCACCCCTCTCTTTTACCCCATTCTCTCTCTCTCACCCCCTTCACCCCTTCTCTCTCCTACCACCCTCTCTCTCACCCTCTATTTTTTACCATTTTTCTCACCCCCTCTCTTTCATCGCCTCTCTCTCACCCCCCCTCTCTCGTTCACCCCCTTTCTCTCTCTCCCTCTCCCCCTCCCTCTTATCCCCTCTCTTTCAGCCCCCTCACTCTCTATCACCCCACTCTCTCTCTCTCAACCCCTCTCTCACCCCCTCTCTCTCTTTAATTTAATTTGTTTTAACAGGAAATGTTTGTGTTTTCGTTTAATTTATTTTCCTAAAAAGGCCCACTAAAATCCTCAGCACCAGGCCCATAATGCTCTTAATCCGGCTCTTTTGGGGCCTGTAGATGGCAAGTTTGCACCACTTCTGGCCTCCCTTTCTTCTTTTCCATTTACCCCCTTCCTCACTTCCCTTCCTCTTTCTTCTAACTCCTCACATCTTCTTGTTCTTTTACCTATTTTTCACTTCTTTATACATCTGTATCTGGATATTCTCCTACTCTCTCTTCTCTGTTACCTGTTATTCTTTGGCCTTAAGTTATCATTTGTACCCTTCTTGAGTAAACCAACAGATTCATAACACACAGTTTCATTAGTCACATGGGCAATTACTAACTCTAGGTGTGTAATTTTTCCTGGTTTGGCATGATATTTCTGCGCACAATATGTTTTCACTCCATATAGCCTATTGTTAAAGCCTGTCATTTTGGAAGGAAATGTAATTTGTTTATTGAAGTGCCTTGTGTTACATTTTTGTAAAACTCAATAAAAACCTATTGTAACAGAAAAGTGGTGGCATATAATCCCCTTTCCAATACAATGGACAGGACCTTGTGCTGCTTTGGGAGTAAAAAAAAAAGAACAAAAAAAACCATTAACCAGTATGTGGACTTATTTAGCAAAACATTTTATAAAAAGAACTGTTTGAGAGTAACATTACGAGATGTCCATAACATTTTCCATACACTTATAAAACATTGTTGTGAGTAGTTGTTGTTTCTCCTTTAACAATGAACAGTAACTTTAAGTTTAAAATTATGTCTCAGTGGATGCATATTATTGTTGTAAAATGTCAGTTTAAGATGTTTAATGCTATATAAGAGCTAAATTTGTCTACAACCATAACTGATGAATAAGGTCATCTTCATCATATGTGGATTGCTCTCTGCTGGGGAGGAAATTCTTCATTCCCTGGTCCAATAGCAGCTGTCATTGAGAGAGAAAGGGAGGAAATGTATATCCAACATAAACAAAGATACATTAATGCACGTTATTTTATTAAAATTGGAAAAGGTTAGAAGTTTTGTTCTGACCACCTGCAAAGCAATGAGATCTCAATGATGAAGACCCAGGCATTAGGGAGGGGAGAGAGGGAGAGGTCGAGAGGAGTTCTTTTTTTTTTTATTACTCTGGGTTAGGGAGGGGGTAAAAGGGAATTTTTTTTTTTTTTTTGGAGCAATGGGTTAATAGTAGAAAAAGGAAATTCACAAGGAATGAAAGTGTCAATTAAAGGTAACATATGATATGCAGATGAATAGATTTATTTAAGACGTATTAAGCTGGCACTATATGAGTGCGATGAATTGTACTGTGAAACACATGAAAAATAAAGAATTAAAAAAAAAAAAAAGACCCAGGCATTAGTAAAAATCATGACAGAGCATATAAGCTATTTACACCTATCCATAATTTATGTAATAAAATGTAGTTATACTACAAACAATACATCTAACAATGAAAGCAACCGACACAGTTTAAAGTAGTGAGCGAATCACTTCTCACCAGCCTAATGGGTATTTTACATATTTATATTGTCTGTTTGTTTTGCTGGCTGCTTTGAGAAAAGGTAAAATGGCAACAACTGTTTGACTCTAGGAAATTGTTTTGGAAATCAAAGAAAAAGCATTTGGTAAAAAGAGTAAGCAAGGTATGAAGCCCTATCCAACCAGGTAAACAGTATGCAGTGAAAATAGAGTACTGAAAGATCTACATAATGTTGTCCAAAATTGTGTAAGCAATACTGCGCTTGTGTAATGATCAAACAAATCATAAAAGGAAGCTGCAACATTAATTGTGGAACATTAAACAATTATTATAATGGTAAATATGTTGCACTGAAAAAAACAAAAATTAAAAATAGATTTCAATTGTAAAGTTTTCAAAGTCCATATGTCTAGGGTTGAGCCGAACACCCCCCGGTTCGGTTTGCAGCAGAACATGCGAACAGGCAAAAAATTTGTTCAAACACATGAACACCGTTGAAGTCTATGGGACACGAACATGAATAATCAAAAGTGCTAATTTTAAAGGCTTATATGCAACAAGGGGACCCCCAGATCCTGGCCTCCCCCCCGTGTGAAATGGTAACGGGGTACAAATGTATCCCTACCATTTCACAAAAAAGTGTCAAAATGGTAAAAATTACAAGACATGGCTTGGGACAAGTCCTTCATTAAAAAATAAAAATGTCCAACGAAGTCTTCTCTTCTTTTCTTGCTCCGCTGACGGACCAAAAAAGAAAAAAAAACGCGACCGATCTGCCTCCATGAGAGGCTCCCACCATGTGACGCGTCTTCACTTTGACAGTTCTTTTATAACTGAGGGCGGGGCCACACCATAATGTTCCTGGGTGACCCCGCCCCCTCTGACAGACGGGGACTTCCCTATGGCTTTCCCGGGGCATTAGAGGGGGACGGGGCCACCCGTTTACATAAACGGGTGGCCCCGCCCCCCTCTGACGCCCCAGGAAAGCCATAGGGGAGTCCCCATCCGTCAGAGGGGGGCGGGATCACCCAGGAACGTCACGGTGTGGCCCCGCCCTCAGTTATAGAAGAACTGTCAAAGCAAAGACGCGTCATACGGCGGGAGCCTCCCATGGAGGCAGATCAGACATTTTTATTTTTTAATAAAGGACTTGTCCCAACCATGTCTTGTCATTTTTACCATTTTGACACTTTTTTGTGAGATGGTAGGGGTACATTTGTACCCTGTTACCATTTCACACAGGGGGGAGGCCGGGATCTGGGGGTCTCCTTGTTAAAGGGGGCTTCCAGATTCCGATAAGCCCCCTGCCCACAGACCCCCATAACCACGGGCAAGGGTTGTGGGGATGAGGCCCTTGTCCCCATCAACATGGGGACAAGGTGCTTTGGGGGCTACCCCAAAGCACCCTCCCCATGTTGAGGGCATGTGGCCTGGTACGGTTTAGGAGGGGGGCGCTCTCTCATCCCCCCTCTTTTCCTGTGGCCTGCCAGGTTGCATGCTCAGATAAGGGTCTGGTATGGATTTTTGGGGGGACCCCCACACCATTTTTTTTATTTTGGCGGGGGGGTTCCCTCTAAAATCCATACCAGACCTGAAGGGTCTGGTATGGATTTTGAGGGGGACCCCCACGCAATTTTTTTTTTGGCGCGGGGTTCCCCTTAATATCCATACCAGACCTGAAGGGCCTGGTATGGAATTTGGGGGACCCCCACACAATTATTTTTTTTTAATTTTGGTTCGGGATTCCCTTTGATATTCATACCAGACCCAAAGGGACTGGTAATGGACTGGGGGGATCCCATGCTGTTTTTTCAATGACTTACTGTATTTTATCTGTATTGCCGGGACCAACAATTCATTATAGCCGCGAGCAGTTTTAAATGACTTTTTTTTCTTTAGAAATGTCATTTTGTGCAGGGACTGCTCTAAACACGGGAAACATGAGCCACTTTACAGGCATACTATAGACACCCCCCAGGTACGAAATTTAAAGGAATATTTCACTATTATTGTTTCACTTTAAGCATTATTAAAATCAATTTGCCACAAACACAACAAATTGTTCACTATTCAGCGAACAGGCGAACACCCGATGTTCGAATCGAACTTACGTTTGACTTGAATATCGGGCTCATCCCTACATATGACACATGGCTTAATGACTAGCCAAAAAAAAAGGGAAAAATGGAAAAACCCAACATAGGAGTGCTTGTGAATTTAGATTCAGATGAAAATCCTCCACAATGTGAAAATTTAACTGACGTAGATGTCAAGATGTACTCTTACCACAGACTATGGACCCTATCATTATGAAAGGTCACATAAGCCTTAGTGAATCCACCACTGATAATCCAAGGAAGACAAAGGGCTTATGTGATACGTCACACCCACAACTCCTGCTAATCTGGTCTCTGGTCATCCAAATGTTTCCAGCGGTACACCCAATAAAGAGAGAAGGGGCTCCGATAGTGTAAAACTTTGTATGCAACATGTGTCCATTAGTCCAGGGGTTCCATTCAATACATTTTCACAGATGTCTCCTTTCTCAACATGTTTCACATATCCAGATGCATCAGGAGAAAAAGGAGCGGGAAATTCAAACTTCCGTTCTGGGTATTCACATACAGCTTCTTCCCATGCATGGGATAGATCCATTTCAACTCCTTAATGATAAACCAGGTGCCCCACCAGCCCTGGGGTCTGACTGTTAGCTACACATTGTCTTTTCCTGTACACACACATCCCAGTATGTAAGCACTCTCACACTGCAGCTCCATACAACATAACGTTGGCCTACAAATTGAGGCGTAACAGGAGAATTTTTCAATGTTGTCGGTGGAAGGATAACTTCACACATTACTTAATTTACTGGCGGTAACTGATTCTGAGCCCTTTCTGTACAGTCCCTGTGTGACTGGGAACATGCCTATAATATAAGGAGGATTCCCAGTAAGTATAATGAACCAGAGAAGTAAGCTGACACACAATTTGTCTATACACAGTTTCAGAAATATTCCCATTAGAAGGCCCCATACTACAAACTGATTGAAATCAATGCAAGAATTGATGGGGGAAAGGCCCAATTTTTTGGCTGATGTCTTGAAACAACAGGTTATCTTTTATTTAACTTGTAAGATGTAATACATTTTTTCAGCCACCTTCACAGATTACCTTGGCCATCCTATAATGGCATTCAGAAGTATGGTGCCAAGTGAACTGAGAAACAGTTCCTACCCTGCTCGGTGGCTGCACAAAGCAAAGTATTAAACCAGATTTAATTTGGTACCTTGGTTCATGATGTGATCATGTTTTTAGTCACCTTCACAGAGCACTTTGATTATTTTGAAATCGCAAGCAAATGTATGGTGCCAAATGAACAAGAATCAAAGGTAATGAATTCTATTTAAATATTTGGGGCATATGTTTGAGCAACGGAAATAGGGAGGAAGGGTAGTGAGGGGAATCAGAGCTGGACTGCACCAATAGATATTCACAGAGCATATATATTGAATTTGTGTTGTCTGTAAAAATTGTGGTTGTGCTCTGGCTCTCAGGGAAAAGTGTACTAAAGGAAATATAAGACTGCTAACCTGCTTCTGAAAATGCTAGTTGCCTGTCTTTCATGCTGATCCATTAGCTATTATACTTTCTGAGACACCTACCTGAAACAAGTATGTAGCAGGGTGGGTCAGTGTTAATCAAAATTCTATTCTGTATACTCTTTCCAAATCAGTGTCCTAGAGAGGACTAAAGCCAACGGGTCAGTATGATATTCAGATAATTACAGAAGAAACTTCAGGAGAAAAGGTTCTTAGGTTTGGATAGAGTAGGGAAAATGTCAGTTTGCTTTATGCTGTCTGTGTCCAATTGGGTATTTTTCCCTTCACGTGTTGTCTAAAAGATGCAACAGAAATTGACAAGAAATCGTTACAAAATATATTTGTCATTGAAAAAAGTGTGCCTATTGGAAGACTTACCCTCATTTCTTGTTCTCGTGACAAGTCTTGTTTTGGATTTCCCATCACGTTCTGTATCTAAAACAATGGTTACCACCAGCACAAGCAAAACAATGAAGCTGAATTTACCTAGCAGGAACACGAAAACCGATAAAATTTGACAGGGATTGACTAAAAAATATATATAAAAGCTTTCATTATATAGTTTGAACAATACTAACAAAAAGTAGTTTTCCTACTGATTGATAACATTTACAATTAAGCCTGGTACACACTATGAGTTTTTTTTTCGCTTACCCATGATCCAATGACCATGTCAGCTTTTTTTTAATAACCAGACAATGTCTCCAGACATTCAGCCTGTGTGTACGGGGCTTTAGATAATGTTAGTAAATAACTAAATTATATGTCTTTTCACAGCAGAACAGAAATGTCCTATAACTGTACCCGGGTGATAATTTATTTTGGATGAAGTTTGGCAGCAGAAGAAAACAAATGCAAGACTGAACACAACACTATTATATCAAATTGAAACTTTGAAAACACACTCAGATCTGAAGTCCATGACTGAAAATGAAACTCATTATTTATAAGCAAAACATAATGTTCTTCTAGTGACAGTGGAATCAGGGTCTGTAAATAACCATCCAAGCTAAACTATAGACAGAGAACAGGAACAAGGTTAATACCTAAACTCTGAACAGATTAAAACACCTGTATAATGGCGAGTAAACACACAGGTCCAAAACCATCCAAAAACTGGTATTTTGGCTGGACCTTCCGGCCTGTGTGTACAGCTTCCTGTCCGATAGGAGCCGTAAAATGACTTTGGATGCCATGGACAACAACTCCAATTAGTGTCTATGTTCCCTTCTTTTGTTATCATGAAATAGTCTTTATCTTATCAGGCTGCCCATGCATACTATGATAGCTGTACTGATGTTACAGTACATCATTGGGCAATATTGCTTTATGTATAACATTAAACAAAACTAACAATCTAGTCTCTAACCACTGGAAGGCACAATGGGAACAAAGAGACCTCTATAAAGCCGGCCATAGATGGTTCAAATCTGAACCCTGCTGAATCAGTCGAGATTTGAACCATGTATAGGCAGGCTGAAAATACCTAAAATGATTAATCAACATTGAAAAACAAGCAAAGATGTACTTTTGAGGTGCCATCACAATACAACAATATAAGTAAAAATATAAATTTTATTGTAACAAAAGTCATAAAATCACAATTTTAAAAAGGATATTCTGACACACATTGTACTGTGCCTTGAAAAAGTATTCATACCCCTTGAAATTTTCCACATTTTGCCATGTTACCAGTAAAATCGTAAATGTATTTTATTGGGATTTTATGTGATAGACCAACACAAAGTGGCATATAATTGTGAAGTGGAAGGAAAATGATAAATGCTTTTCAAAATGTATTACAAATAAATATGTGAAATGTGTAGTGTGCATTTGTATTCAGCCCCCTTTACTCTGATACCCCTAACTAAAATCTAGTGGAACCAATTGCTTTCAGAAAAGGAGGAACCCCCTGGGGGTGGAACTTTAAAGGCAAAAAAAAAAATGACTGGAAATGACATACATAAAAAATACATGTAAAACACATGGCCATGGATGCAATGAAATATACAGAAAAATTGCAAAGGGAAATGATACAGCTTCCTTAACCCAACAACGTTTCAGAAATAAGAAGTGAAAATGCTGCGCTAACCAAAAAATGTGAAAAACAAAAACAAAAGCGGCTGACACGTAAACAAACCAAGTCCACTGAGAAATCAGAATATATAAAATGCAGCGCTAAAAATATCTAACATGTACTTAATAAACATGTGAATGAAAAAATAAATAAATCAACAATTAAATGTGAAAGGTAGCAATTTGTGATCAAATGTCTATAGTGAAATATGGAACAGCAAATCCTTAAAGTCCATATGAAAAATAGTGAAGGGATATCTCCTCCAGTGAGAAGGTAACAGTAGACACCGGGAGGCGTGTAGATATTCAATGAAAGTAAATGGATACCCTTACCGAATCCATGGGACACACATACCTTATAGCAGTGCATCAAATAGGCATGGGGAAGATCTCCCGTGATTTCCAACCAGACGGTATCTTGTAGGCCACGAGCACCGATGGATTATAATGGTCACAGGCGGAAGCTGGACGGCTGTCACTCACGTTCTCCGTTTCCAGGGCGAAATAGTCCAGAGGTGGTGATTTAGTATGAAGCCGTGGAAAAAGAAAAAGGGGAACTCCATATGGTGTAGGTCAAAAATGGGATTTATTGTATAAACACCATACACGGTTAAAAAGTGATCACAAGCAGATAAAAATGGCAATGTGGGAAGCTGAAAATGCCCCTGTTGAAGACTGTTTAGTCAAAACGCATAGGGCTAGCCATCCAACTTCCGCCTGTGACCACCATCATCCATCGGTGCTCGTGGCCTGCAAGTTAATGTCCAGTTGGAAATCACGGAAGATCTTCCCTATGCCTATTTGACGCACTGCTATAAGGTATGTGCGTCCTACGGATCCGGTAAGGGTATCCATTTACTTTCATTAAATGTCTACACGCCTCTCGGTGTCTACTATTGCCCTTTTCATTTGAATATATACACGCCTTCCGGTGTCTACTGTTACCTTCTCACTGGAGGAGATATCCCTTCACTATTTTTCATATGGACTTTCAGGATTTGCTGTTCTATATTTCACTATAGACATTTGATCACAAATTGCTACCTTTCACATTTAAATGTTGATTTATTTATTTTTTCATTCACATGTTTATTAAGCACATGTTAGATATTTCTAGTGCTGCATTTTATATATTCTAACATTTCAGAGATGAATTGTTGTCTCCTTCATCAGGGATTTTCACAGGGAGTACAGTATCTATGAAATTTAAAGTGGAGGGCCACCCTAAAAAAAAATATTGCATGAAAAATCCTAAAAAAATGTAAAAAAAAAACATTTGAAAAAAAAAAATTAAACTTACCTAAACCCTTGTTGCTAGGCAGTCTTTCTAATATGCCTCTTCCTATTCCGCGGCATGTTCTGCTCCTCAGTGAGCGGCCCCGTTGCCTTCTGGGAACTGTGCGTGTTCCCAGAACATAACGGGGCCATTCACAGAGCGCCACTCGGCGTGTGCAGTAGGAAACTGGCAGTGAAGCCGCAAGGCTCCACTGTCTGTTTCCCTTACTTAGGATGGCAGTGCCGGGACCCGAGAGCCGAGGGACGGGTCAGCCTCGGGCGGCCGACATCGCGGGCACCCAGGACAGGTAAGTACTTATTTAAAGTCAGCACCTAAAGTGTTTGTAGCTACTGACTTTTACTTTTTTTTTCATGGCCGGAATCCCGCTTTAAATGTAAAGTAGTCAGCCAAAAAGCCCTAATATATAATGCTACATAGTCATAGGGTAATACAGGCATTACACTACATACATCATAATCTCTTAGCAGGTATATTGAAGCATCCATAGAGAATAAAAGAGAGGAAAAAACATTGTGGCATAGAGTCTCCCGCAGATCCCATCCACCAATTGCTGGCTGACTTAAAGTGGTGATCCACCCAAAAAAAAAACTAAATGAAAAATCCTAAAAAAAAATACAAAAAAAATTTGGATATATTTTTTTTTTAATCACCTCTAAATGCCTGTTGCTAGGGGGTCCTTAGTAGTCTGCCTCTTTCAGTGCCTGGGCTGGTGACATCACTTCCGTCTCGGCACAGGAAGGGCTCAGCTCTGCTCCCTCCCTCTTGTCAATCATCTGGAACCCATAACAGGGCCCAGGTGACTGAGCGGCCAATCACGGCGCTCGGCGCTGCTCGCGCATGCGCAGTGGGTGCCAGGCTATGAAACCACAGCCCGGCGCCCACAGTTGCAATGCCGGCGCTGCCGAACGGAGGGGGAGATGAGCGGGGCTTCGATCCCCCGCATCGCTGGATCCAGGGACAGGCAAGTGTCCAATTAAAAGTCAGCAGCTGCAGTATTTGTAGCTGCTGACTTTTAATTTTTTTTTTTTTTTGATGGGCCCTCCTCTTTAACTGTCAAAAAAGAAGGGGGCCATAAAATGTAAGGGGAGAAATGTTCCCTGGTAACACCCACCAGCCCCGCTGGAGTCCAGGAAATCCAGACAGCAGGCTGACATGAGCACTGAGGCCCAACTAATAGGAAATCTGGAAAAAAGAAGAAAACAAGGATGACATAATGATTATCCTGATGAAGGAGACAACAATTCATCTCTGAAACGTTGTTGGGTTAAGGAAGCTGTATCATTTCCCGTTGCAATTTTTCTGTATATTTCATTGCATCCATGGCCATGTGTTTTACATGCATTTTTTATGTATGTCATTTCCAATGAATTTAATATAATTTTTTTCCACAACCTCGATGTGGTAGTGCCTTTAAAGTCTCACCTCCTTTTCTATATTATACTGGGATGTGGCACACCTCTTTGAACAGTTTCCATCAGAAACCCTGTTTCACCAATTGCCTTCAGAAGTCACCTAATTGGTAAATAGAGTCCACCTGTGTGTAATTTAATCTCAGTATAAATTCAGCTGTTCTGTGAAGCCCTCAGAGGTTTGTTAGAGACTCTTAGTGAATGAATAGCATCATGAAGGCCAAGGAACACATTAGACAGGTCAGGGATAAAAAGAAAAGGGATACTTACTAAGTATCCCTAGGTCGGACTTTAAAGGCATAAGAAACAATAGTAAGGTATAGAAAAATAACAATATTTATTAGAACATTCCTTAACATGAATAGAGCATTCAAAGATAAAAATCATGTAGAATCATACAATGTATACAGTGAGTCCTTGTGTGTCAATGCGTTTCACTGTTAGGCTTCCTCAGGACACATTCAAGGTTTCAAAGATAACAAAGAGAGAGCAGATCTCACTCTCTGAAATAGAACATATTTATATTAAAAATTCTATTAAACATAACACACATATTTAAAAAGCACTTGTCTGTCCAAAAAAGAGAAGTCAGGGCACAGATAGGTACAAAAGCTCACTTTTAAAATAAATATGTTCTATTTCAGACAGTGAGATGTACTCTCTCTTTGTTATCTTTGAAACCTTGAATGTGTCCTGAGGAAGCCTAACAGTGAAACATGTTGACGCACAAGGACTCACTGTATACTTTGTATCATTCTACATGATTTTTTATCTTTGAATGCTCTATTTATGTTATGGAATTCCCTAATAAATATTGTTATTTTTCTATACATCGCTATTGTTTCTTATGCCTTTAAAGTCCAACCTAAGGATACTTAGCAAGTATCCCTTTTCTTTTTGTTCCCCTCTATATTACGGATGTGGCTATGTGAGTGCTCTCTGTCTTATATAGCTCAGGGATAAAGTTGTGTAGAAATTTAAAGCAGGGTTAGGTTATAAAAAAATATCCCAAGCTTTGAACATCTCATGGAGCAATGTTCTATCCACCATCCGAAAATGGAAAGAATATGGCACATCTGCAAACCTACCAAGACATGGCCGCTCACCAAAACTGACAGGCTGGGCAAGGAGAGCATTAATCAAAGAAGCAGGAAAGAGGCCCATGGTAACTCTGGAGGAGCTACAGAGATCCACAGCTCAGGTGAGAGAATCTGTTCACAGGACAACTATTAGTGCACTCCACAAATCTAGCCTTTATAGAAGAGTGGCAAGAAGAAAGCCATTGTTGAAAGAAAGCAGTTTTTGAGTTGCCATGTGGGGAACACAGCACACGTGTGGAAGAATCTGCTCTAGTCAGATGGGACCAAAATTGAACTTTTTGGCCTAAAAGGAAAACTCAATGTGTGGCGGAAAACTAACATTGCACATCACCCTGAAAACACCATCCCCACCGTGAAACACGTGGTGGCAGCATAATGTTGTGGGGATGCTTTTCTTCAGCAGGGACAGGGAAGCTGGTCAGAGTTGATGGAAGATGGGTGGAGCCAAATGAAGGGCAATCTTAGAAGAAAACCTGTTAGAGTCTGCAAAAGACTTGAGACTGGGGCAGAGGTTCACCTTGCAGCAGGACAACGACCCTATACGTACAGCCAGAGCTACAATGGAATGGTTTAGATCAAAGCATATTTATGTGTTAGAATGGCTCAGTCAAAGTCCAGACCTAAATTCAATTGAGAATCTGTGGACAAAGACTTGAAAATTGCTGTTCACAGATGCTCCCCATCCAATCTGACAGAGCTTGAGCTATTTTGCAAAGAAGGATGGGCAAAAATTTCGCTCTCTAGATGTGCAAATCTGGTAGAGACATCCCCAAAAAGACTTGCAGCTGTAATTACAGTGAATGGTGGTTCCACAAAGTGTTGACTCAGAGGGGCTATATACAAATGCATGCCACACTTTTCAGATATTTATTTGCAAAAAATATTAAAAACCTTTTATCATTTTCCTTCCACTTCAGAATTATGTGCCACTTTGTGTTGGTCTATCACATAAAATCCAAATAAAATACATTTACGTTTTTGCTTGTAACATGGCAACATGTGGAAAATTTCAAGGGGTATGAATACTTTCTTAAGGCATGGTAGCAAACCTCCCTTAAAGGAGAAGTACGGCCAAAGCTCATTTGGCTGTACTTCTCCTGTGGATCACAGGAGTGAAGTTCGTTCTGCACTCCTGTGACCCGTTTTCAGCAGACAGTGGGCTGAAGCCTGCTGTCAGCTGATGTCACAGAGCCAGTCCAGGCTGGGGCAAGAGCGCAACAATATGGTCAGGATCTTCCCACAACCCTGGACTGGTAACTGGCTCAGCCTCTCAGCGGGCTGCTGAGAGCCCAAGCCAGCCGCTTCCGCACCCTACACAGCCCAGAGCTCCAATGAGCGTGGCAGGGGTTCAGAGCCGAGAAACTGATAGTCACCAGGTCTCTGCTCACGGAGCACTGAGAACCGAGCGATCAATGGTATTTAAATTGCTTTGTTCCCAGTCTTTCAACCAGTTGGGGACAGATGCAGCTTCGGACCGAGGCTGCATCCACCTAGGTAAGTATGATTCTTGAAAAAAACAAAAACCTATAATTTGCTTTTAAATGCCTCCATGACACCAACTTATGACCAAACAAAATATATATTTAAAGTTCTTGATTCACTGTTACTTGGTAGCTATCCATCATGGGCAGGCAGCTGCTCAATTCCTCAACATGTTTTGCAGGAATGACCCGCTTCTTCAGGAGGTAAGGGGAGCCAAAACATAAAACAAACAAATCAAGGCACAATGAAAATACATCTATTATACTTGTATGAAACACAGATTCACATAACACTCACCAAGTCACAAAAGTCTGGCACCAACCAAAGGAAGGCACAAAAGTCTGGCTAAATGCATGTGTCAAAAGCACCCCGGGGGCAGGTGTGAGAAAAAAACAAGATGGTAGTGCACCACACTGAAAAAATAACAAACATGCTGATAACACTAAATCACCTCATAACAAAAAAAAAACAGTAGTGATAGATTAATCACTGCTGGAAAAAAAGTGATGGGGAAACGAGCAATGGAGCGAAAATTGCTCTGTCTATGGCCAGCTTAAGAGATGGGAAGATTCTAGATAGCTACTATATCTAGTTGGTTGGATTCAATCTGGTGTACTCAAATATACAAAATAATTACCAGGTTGCATTCTCAATAGTATAGATTTTTATTCACCTATTCGTTACATTATTGTTTTTTTTTTTTTAACATAAATGGGCAAAGTTGGCATCAAGGGAAGGCAATAGAAGGCAACCTCACTCCAAAAGGCATTATATACCCCCCTACATATCCTTTATATAGTACTTCCTATTATTTCCATAGTAGGGAATCAAGTATTTGGCACATTAGCGTAAAACAAAAAAGAATGATTATAACCTTAGAGAGCACTAAAAAGTACACTCTGGTTTCTAATGATTGGTAACAATACAATTAACCGGCCATTCCAGAGAGTACAAGCTGTTTTTCTCTTCTGACAGAAGATTTTGTTAATGACTCATTGTTAATTTCTGAACTAGATGTTCAGTAATGACTGTTCTGTCGTCACTTTCTTGTTAATTATTGAAATTGAGAAACATTGCCTTCTGAGCACCAGAATATAGAACCCTATCTGTGGTGGCCCAGCCAGTGTCTCATGAGATGGCAAAAAAAATCTGTTCTAGAGTATTGTAATGATAAGACCCACTGAGCCAATTTCCTATGGCTGGTGCTCATGTTAAATGTAATGGCCCTGCGTCTATGCTTTTATAATAGACTGATGGGAAATTAACGCAGTTCTAATTCTGTGTTGCAGTGGGGTTCAGTTTAAATTTCCTGGCACTGTCTGTGATGATATTTCAGTCATTTAATTGTGTGTAATTATTTAACAAAGATACGTTCCACAGCCAATTAATTTTGTACTCCTTTTTAATTAAAAGCATTTAAAAGAGGCCTAAAGTTATTGCTCAACTAAAAGGTTTCTATTTAAAAGTTGGTTTTATTATTTCTAGCATATGGACATGATGTTGGACTTTTCTTATTAGCAGAGAGATTCAGCTTTAAAAAAGGAGAATGATTACTAATTAATACCGATGTGCAATATCAGTATAGAATACTGTAGATGTGTTCTAAAATACTTTTATTAACATTACGAATTGGTTCATTTGTAATTTTTGAAAGCATAGTGTTGAAGGTTCTGTCCTTGAATATTCAAAGTAAAGAATAAGGGGGAGTGTCCTGGCCTCAGCATGAGATGGATGCTTGAATTGGCTCCTCTACATTACTGAGGGTGTCAGCAGTGGCTAAGAGCAACTTCATCCTCCGTAATTATCTCCGGGAAGGAGGAGAAGACAGCAGGCATCTAACAAACTATGTCCCACAAGAAAACTCAAGCTTAACCACCGCGCTGACTCACCCATTACTTCATGCAGGCTGCAGGAGGAAGAAACAAAGATGGCGCAGATGAGAACAGCTGTTCTCTCTGACCATCACACACATCACCAGACCCTGATCAGGAATTCCTGGAAGATATGGAGGAGCCCTCACAGGATGCCTCTACAATTCCCACCCGTGACAGAGGTAAGAGGATGGCTATATTACCTGCACACCCCCCTTACAAGCCTCCTAATACCAAGAAGCTCCACTGGGCAGCCCCTCACAATCACCAGTTGACATGGCTGCTGAGTACTCAGCAGTGCACCACTAGCTGCATTCCCTGTCTCTGATGCCCCAGCCTCAAAATCCTCACTAAAAGCGATGCTGTTATCCCTACAAGCAGGATTACAGCAAGAGCTACATTCTTCTATCTCTCATTTGACAAATTGTATAGATTCCATTGAAGACCGCACTGATATATTAGAATCTCAAATGGAGGAAATTGTCAGAGCACATGATGAGGTAGTAGATGTACATGAGGAACAAATGGAAATGATTCGTAAACTTCAACTTAAAGTGGCCAACCTTAAGGATCATTCTCGCCGCAACAATATCAAACTCAGGGGAATCTCTGAGGCGGTTAAGTAAAATGATCTAGTCGCATATTTACATTGGCTCTTTCTTAAGCTTATTCCTGATCTGACTCCACAGGATATGTTGCTGGATAGAGCCCACAGAATTCCCAAACTGTCCCACCTCCAGGACATGGTTCCCAAAGATGTGTTGGTCAGGGTGCATCTCTATCGCATCAAAGAGCGTTTACTGCGTGCAGCCAGTTCCAATCACTCCATACCTGCCCTATACGCTAACATTGCACTGTACCAAGATCTGTCAGCAGCAACATCACAAATGAGGAAAGATTTCTGCCAATAAATGCAATTCTGAGGGAGCATAATTTCATTTACCGGAGGGGGTTTCCGACTAAGCTCCTGATTACGTACCAAAATCAGCACTTAGTCATTACCTCTCCCAAGGATGGCTATAAGCAGCTGCGAAACTGAGGTTTAGCCAACCATTCCCCGCAACAGCTGCAAGAAATAACCAGCCACTTGGAGGCCCGAGACACTCTGGATCATAGATCCTCTGAATCTTTGCTGTAACAAGTATATGCTATATGCTACCTGACAACAATTTTATGGATGACCCAGTATTCATTACATGACACCCTGGTTATGTAGTTCATTGCACTGTTACTGTTTTTTGTTATCTCACACACGTACCCCTATTACGCTGTGTGTTGAGCACACCATATTTCCTTGTTTTCCTTTTTCTCTGTGACTCCACATGCTTGATTAAGTTGTCATTTGTTGTGCCTTAAAATTGTGCCTGTACCTCACCTAATAATAAGTATGGACATTTTTTGATTTACTGCTTTGTAGGGATGAGCCGAACACCCCTTGGTTTGGTTCGCAGCAGAACATGCGAACAGGCAAAAAATTTGTTCGAACACACAAATACCGTTAAAGTCTATGGGACATGAACGTGAAAAATCAAAACTGCTAATTTTAAGGGTTAATATGCAAGTTATTGTCTTAAAAAATGTTTGGGGACCTGGGTCCTGCCCCAGGGGACATGTATCAATGCAAAAAAAAGTTTTAAAAATGGAAGTTTTTTTTTCGGGAGCAGTGATTTAAATAATGCTTAAAGTGAAACAAGAAAAGTGAAATATTCCTTTAAATTTTGTACTTGGGGGGTGTCTATAGTATGCCTGTAAAGTGGCACATTTTTTCTGTGTTTAGAACAGTCCCTGCACAAAATGACATTTCGAAAGAAAAAAAATTTATTTAAAACTACTCGCGGCTATAATGCAGATAAAAGTCATTGAAAAAAACGGCATGGGGGTCCCCCCCGAAAATCCAAACCAGGCCCTTTGGGTCTGGTATGAATATTAAGGGGAACCCTGAACCAAAATTTAAAAAAAATTGCGTGGGGGTCCCCCCAAATTTCCATACCAGGCCCTTATCCGAGCATGGAGAAAAAGAGATAACCCCTCAAAAATAGGTGGGACTTTGAAGGCAACAAAGTAGTAAAAAAAACACAATTTTATTGGTACAAATATACAAAAGTACATATAGAAAAAAGTCTGATACAATAACACTCAATAAACAATAAAGCAATAAAAAGAGGAATATACTGATGTAGAATTCGAATGTATATTCGTGTAGTCTTCCACCTGGGCCTACGCGTTTCGGGACTACCCATAGAGTCCTTTCATCAGGGGCAACTTATGGGAGGAATTACACTACATAATGAAATATAAATTGACGTAATTAGAGATCATATGCATTGCGCACATTGCCTGCATCTTAAACCATTCTGTACAACTTAGCATCAAAAATAGAAAAAACAAAGAAAATAAAAATAAAAAATAAATTATATAAGAGAGATGATAAACATACCCAAGTATATTCAGCAAAGGCTCACTGTCAAAGTCTCGGAGGTAAGTACACACAGAGCGCCACAAGAATCCAGGAGGGAAACGGGCGTATGTCTGGCCCCGCCTTATCCACACTGGTCCCACCGTGTGGCCCCAAAGGAGCAAACAACACTGTCCCGGAGGAATCCAAGAAATGAAGAACCAAGAGGGGATTATCTGAAACACAGAAAAGACCCGAATAGGCTGGTGTTCCTCTACAGAAGGAGATACCCCTGTATTCATAATCTGTTTTTGATATAATTTAATTCTGACCATGAGGGCCATTCCACTTTATGAGGAAATTTATTTATATAATGTCTATTGCGCTCTTTACTTGATGCCTGGTGATATGTGAGATTGTATTTCTTTCTCCCCCTTGCAAATAAGTACTTTTTCGTTTGAGCAACTGATTGGCACCTTTTTTCGACTGCATTACCTGATGTGACCACAAGATGGCAGTAAATAGCTATTTGGCATGGTTTGATCTGATTGGACAGTGTTCCCTATTTAAATCAACCTTAATTCAATGCCAAATTGTTCTGAAGAAGTACGCGGAGGCGTACGAAACGTTAACGCAGCCCCTGCAGGGCTTGTCAGCAGGCCTTCAACATGCTTCCTTTTCCAGCAATGTAAAAGGGTTTCCCTGTGATTTGCATACAGCACCATACTTCACAAGCTATTTCCGCATCAGCAATTGAATGCAAAGTTCCTGGTCTTTTCCTAACCATGTGACCGGTCATGTGATCACACAGTCTGCAGTGTCTACTATTGAGGAGAATGGTGTGCTGTGACTACACACTGAATGTTGCTCTGAACTGACTGTGAGCCGCTCCATGCCAAACAGCAAGACAGCAGAGTCTGAGGACATCTCCAGTAATTGAAAGAGGTGAGAGCCCAAAAGGGCAGTTTCTCTTTCCCTCCTTATCTGCTTATCAATAGTCTTTGCATCTGTTTGCCATTCACCCTCCTGCATGGATTGACACACTTGAAACTGATGAACTGTGAAAATATCATTCTGGTCTAGATTGGAAAAGAGACTAAGCCCTTTCTTTGGAGTGGTCTGTCCTTTGCTCCTTATATGCTGCATTGAGGAAATAGTGTTTGTGCACTGGACATACCTAGTAACAGGAACGCTGGTCTTTCTATTTCCAAAACAACTGGTGTAAACACACATTTAGTGCACTGAGGTTGGAAGCTGCTTGTGGAGGATTTCCTTCTAACAGAGGGTTTAAAAAAAAAAAACCCACCTAATTCAGCTATGTAAGGTCTTGTCTATGTGGATATATGTAGTTTCTTTTCAGTACTGCTCAATCTGATGCACAGTTAATACTAGACCACATAAGACTTGATATCCCATCAGTAGCTTACTCCAAGTAATGTTTGGTGCTATACTTTTTTCTTTGGATTCAAATGGACACTGCATGCGTTTTTGGCCTGCAGGCACGCTCTGCAGTTTTATTCATCAATGTTGCAGCATGGTTTTTAATTTTGGTTTAGTGTAGTGAGACGGACTGTGTTATTTAGATAAATTTTTTATCTTACATATATTTGGAATTTTTTGTATATGTAAATACCCCCCCCCCCACCCTTAATAAAGCCTTTTTGCATTTTTGTACCATAAGCTGTAGTTGACCATTCCCCTTTTTTGCTTTCTGGGGACTCCCTTGTCTCCTCTTCCTGTTGTTGATATAGCGGCATTGCTTTTAGGGCAGGTATCCCGTCACATATTGACGAATCGGCTGGTACTCTATTTGCTGTTTGCAACTTTGGTGAGTGTGGATTCAAGGACCTTTTACCCCCCATTTTTTGCTTTACTATTTTGACCATTCTACGGTCTTCTTTGAGTCTGGATGCCCTCCCTTGTTTTTGGCTTTAAGTGTAGGGGGTGGCGGTGTTATATTTCTCTCCACTAATACCATATTGGTGCCTCTTTGTAGTTGTCATCTCTTTTTGATTTATATTTTTTCTCTTTGTGGTGGAATGGCCTTTATACCCGGGATGATTTTGATGCTGAAATAAAGGCCACTTTTGATGGGAGTTCAGTGGGGGTGGAGCCGCCAGCGCAAGACGACCTAAAACCCTTATTCAAGGAACACAAAAAATTAATTATTAAATCCCTGAATAGAAAATGGGACATTTTGTCACTTGAGTCTTATATAGAAAGGGGTATTGTCCCACGGGGACTAAGGGAGAGGGTAGTGCCGGCTACCCACCTTCATACTGAGAAATTCCTAACTAAGTGGAAAGAACAATGTATTAAACATGGCCTGGAAGTAATTCAGTTGATTGTAGAGGAGGAGAAAGATCAATTGACCTCGTTACAGATCCAGATTCAAGAGACTAGTGAAAAGCTTGAGCCATTGAAGGATAATCCTGATTTTGAGAGACTCAACGATTTCCTCAAGAAGGAAGTCGATAGAACTCAAAAAAATCTTAAAATTACCAAACACAACAAATTTAAGAGGGATTTAGACGACTGGGCAAAAGGGGAAATTTTTGACCTGTCAGTAAGGGGAAGCAGAAGTAGATCACGAAATCGTAGATTCCCCTCTCGCTCTGATACAGAGACAGGTGCCCAGTCTTCCGGTAGTGAAGACGAAACACGCCATACCATGTCTTTTTTAGACAAAGACCTACTGGACCAGCAGGAATCTCCCCCGCCCAGGGGTATACTAAAGGGAGGCAAACAAGGGACAACAGGAGGAGGAGGGAATCGAGGAAAAGGAAGACAAGGAAGGAAGGAAGGAAGGGGGGACCCAATAGGAACAGAGCGGATAACGACTCGGAGCCAAAAACGCCCCAGCTAAATGCACTTCATTTGAATGACCCAGTAGAAGATTTTAAAATCATTAATCTCTCTGATTTTCAATTGGAGAAACGACATATTGATTTATTAAGCAAGGGTCTATCCTTTTCCCCTACTACGAGTATGGATCACTTTGGGGTATATAAGGACCTCTGCCTTTTTTTGAGGAAAGTATACCTCAAGGAGATATATTCCGACAAAACTCCCCTAAATGATCTACAGCTAGATACCAGAGAAACTGAGGCCCTAGAATCATTAATGATATTGATGGAAGAAGGAGGCCAGTCCTCTGGTGAGGAGGAAGCTCCAGGGATGTCGGGGTGGAAAAGAGATCCCAAATTAAATATCCATTCAACCAAAATGCCTTTATTTCGGAAGAACAAATGGCTTGGGGTGTTCCTCGACCTTGTCGAGGAGGACCTCGAAAAATTAAATTGGGAAACCATCATGGCTGATAACCTCACATCTGAGGAAAGGAAGGCATTAAAAGAGCTTAGGGAAGCAGACCAAGTGATTATCAAAAAGAGTGATAAAGGAGGTAATGTCGTCCTCCTCTCAGTGGATTTTTACGAGGGGGAGGTACGACGACTCCTAAATGATGAATCTACCTATAAAAGACTACACCATGATCCATTCCAGGACCTGGTGGAACTTATTAATGAGAAATTACAATGGGCATTTGAGGCCAATTTAATTTCTAAAAAGGAATTGGAATTCTTGAGAGTGGCGGACTTCAATAAACCAACATTTTATATAATCCCTAAGGTCCATAAAAACAGAAAGGCCCCTCCAGGAAGACCTATTGTCTCCGCCATTCGTGGTCCCCTGGAGAGACTGGGGAAATATATAGATTCCTTAATCAAGGACATGGTCTTGTCTTTGACTTTGTACGTATGTGACACAGGGGACGTATTGAATAAGATTAGTGCATTAGAATTCCTGGAGGGTGCCCTACTCTTGGGGATCGATGTGGAGTCACTTTACACGTCTATTCCCCACGAGTGGGGCATTTTGGCGGTATATCACTTCCTAGAGAAACACTTCCCAGAAATGGGAGCCCAAAATAAATTCATCATTGATCTCCTAGAGCTTGCACTCAAGCACAACTTTTTCCAGTTCTCTGGATCTAACTATCAGCAGCTGCGTAGCACCTATATGGGAGCCCCATGGGCCCCGGCCTATGCGTGTCTGCACCTGGGCTGGTGGGAGGAGGAGAAAGTTTATGCCTTGTCGATGTACCTCGGCCATGCATGCTGCTGGCTGAGGTACATCGATGATGTCCTGATGGTATGGGCAGGGACTTCAGATGAACTGGAGGTGTTTATGGCAGAGCTAGAAAATAACACTAGAAATATACATCTAACTTATACTGCGGATCCCCATCAAGTCTCCTTCCTGGACCTATCTATCCGACTTGAGGGTGGTAGGTTGATTACTAGTACTTTCCGAAAGGAAACAGCCGCAAATACATTACTACAGGCAGATAGCCACCACCCCAAGTCTCTGATACGTGGGATCCCGGTTGGACAGTTCATGAGAATCCGCAGAAATTGCTCTACTGAGGAGGACTACTTTTCCGAATCTTAACAACTCTACCAGAGATTCAGGGAAAGGGGATACCCCCACCGTACCCTCAAGCGAGCAATGAGCATCGCAGGACATAAGAGGAGAGCTGACCTCCTCTTACCCCAGAAAAAGACACAACAGGAGACTGAGGGACTAGTGAGATGTATCACTCCCTATGGGGCCCAGTGGCACCAGGTGAATACAGTCCTCTCAAAACATTGGCACATACTATTGCGGGCTGTTGGGTCGAGGCAAATTTTTGGTGAGAGACCGTCAATGGTTGCTAAACGAGCCCAAAACCTCAATGACATGCTGGTGCAATCTGAGTTTGTACGGCCCTCAAATGGATATTCAGGCTTGGTACTCTTCAACCTAATGGCTTGAACCACAAACTAAGCCTGAGTGTCTTTCTTGAATCATAAACATTAGGTTTGAATTGTTTTATAAAGGCTCCCCGGTTGATCTCTTGGTTTTCTTGTATCTGTTTTGGTTGTTTTTGATATAATTTAATTCTGACCATGAGGGCCATTCCACTTTATGAGGAAATTTTATTACAATGTCTATTGCGCTCTTTACTTGATTCCTGGTGATATGTGAGATTGTATTTCTTTCTCCCCCCTTGCAAATAAGTACTTTTTCGTTTGAGCAACTGATTGGCACCTATTTTCGACTGCATTACCTGATGTGACCACAAGATGGCAGTAAATAGCTATTTGGCATGGTTTGATCAGATTGGACAGTGTTCCCTATTTAAATCAACCTTAATTCAATGCCAAATTGTTCTGAAGAAGTACGCGGAGGCGTACGAAATGTTAACGCAGCCCCTGCAGGGCTTGTCAGCAGGCCTTCAACATGCTTCTTTTTCCAGCAATGTAAAAGGGTTTCCCTGTGATTTGCATACAGCACCATACTTCACAAGCTATTTCTGCATCAGCAATTGAATGCAAAGTTCCTGGTTCCTGGTCTTTTCCTAACCATTTGACCGGTCATGTGATCACACAGTCTGCAGTGTCTACTATTGAGGAGAATGGTGTGCTGTGACTTCACACTGAATGTTGCTCTAAACTGACTGTGAGCAGCTCCATGCCAAACAGCAAGACAGCAGAGTCTGAGGACATCTCCAGTAATTGAAAGAGGTGAGAGCCCAAAAGGGCAGTTTCTCTTTCCCTCCTTATCTGCTTATCAATAGTCTTTGCATCTGTTTGCCATTCACCCTCCTGCATGGATTGACACACTTGAAACTGATGAACTGTGAAAATATCATTCTGGTCTAGATTGGAAAAGAGACTAAGCCCTTTCTTTGGAGTGGTCTGTCCTTTGCTCCTTATATGCTGCATTGAGGAAATAGTGTTTGTGCACTGGACATACCTAGTAACAGGAACGCTGGTCTTTCTATTTCCAAAACAACTGGTGTAAACACACATTTAGTGCACTGAGGTTGGAAGTTGCTTGTGGAGGATTTCCTTCTAACAGAGGGTTTAAAAAAAAAAAACCCACCTAATTCAGCTATGTAAGGTCTTGTCTATGTGGATATATGTAGTTTCTTTTCAGTACTGCTCAATCTGATGCACAGTTAATACTAGACCACATAAGACTTGATATCCCATCAGTAGCTTACTCCAAGTAATGTTTGGTGCTATACTTTTTTCTTTGGATTCAAATGGACACTGCATGCGTTTTTGGCCTGCAGGCACGCTCTGCAGTTTTATTCATCAATGTTGCAGCATGGTTTTTAATTTTGGTTTAGTGTAGTGAAACGGACTGTGTTATTTAGATACATTGTTTATCTTACATATATTTGGAATTTTTTGTATATGTAAATACCCCCCCCACACCCTTAATAAAGCCTTTTTGCATTTTTGTCCTATAAGCCGTAGTTGACCATTCCCCTTTTTTGCTTTCTGGGGACTCCCCTGTCTCCTCTTCCTGTTGTTGATACTGTATTCATAATCGCCACAGCATGAACGCAGAAACCCATATTCACCGTGCGGGTCCGCGTCCAGGCGGGGCATGGGAATGAAAATGATCTAATATATATAACTTACCCTAGTACTGGTTCATGAAGGATTTTTTTTTTTTTTTTTTCTTAGCAATTTTTTTTATTTTCAAAGTATTTTATTGAATTTTCAGAAAAAAGTTTACAAGTCATCAGCGTTAAATGCAGGATTATACATCAGACAAATGCGAACCCCCTTGGGGAAACAAATCAAACTTGTGACTGTAGATATAAGCATGTCTCTGGTCAATACAGTACAGTAAAGCCTTCCTATACCAACTTTAGTTCGCGTAAACCTTATAACCCAGAGATATGAACTGGTTGGGGGAAGGGGAGGGAGGAGAGACCGACAGCACCCCGATTGGGAGCACACTGTGCCTAATCGGAGCTCTCCGATCCCTCCCCAACCCCCACTTATGAGATATAAAAAGTCTCTAGGTATCTAACAAGGCAGAAAAAGGTTCATGAGGGATTTTATTAACGGGAATAGACAGGTGACCCCAAGGTACCGGCGAGGGAACGAGGGCCCCCTAAAAGCACAAGCAGCTCCAAAGATGACAGAGGATAAGAGCTTCCTACAAAGGCAGGATCTGTAATATAATACAAAAAAGACCTGATCACAAAAACGGGAACAGGAATATCCTCTATGTGTTGCAATATATAATATACATTGCATGAAAACTCCATCAAAAAGGGCGACATGAAGAGCCTATAACAGGTTGGAGTTAGCAAACAATCAAAAAGCAAGAAGAGGGGACGAAGGGCAGCATTACCGTGTTGATAATGAGGCTGCACTACAGTGTGCTAGGGAGCTCCGTTCCTCTGATCTGTAACCACCGCCGCCGAGCAGGACAGTGACACTGACTCGGCGTCCGGTGGTTTAATAAGGAGTGAGAGGAGGACAGGTGCGGTGCTGATTGGCGTGCAGGTTCCACCCATCATGACACCACTCCGGCGAGGAGATGGGAGCCATGGTAACCTCATGACGCCGCTCCGCCTGGAGAAAGGAGGAGATGGGAGTCATGGTAACACCATGACGCCGCTCCGCCTGGGGAAGGAGGTAATGCGAACCATGGTAACAGCGAGGGAGCGTCCTGTGTCACGGCATTCTCCTGAAGCTTCGTAATAGTACCGTAGAGAAAGTCTATACAGGCTTCGCAATTGTCAGTGAAGTTAGAGGCATATATCAGCCTTGATATCACAGCCTTAACTGTGGGGAAGACAGCAGGTAGGGGACTGCAAATGCAGCTCCAGATTGCATAATGGAGTGATAGATAAACAGTTAAGAAAAAAAGCAGGAAAAAATAAGTAACAATTAAAACAGGAATGACTGGGATGGTCATTAACCCCAACAAAATAATCATGCATAATCGCCGCCTTATACCCACAAGTGGTTACTCCTGGACACCAGCGGGGTGGGGGACCCTGAGCAACCACTGCACGGCACCCACCACAGCGGGCTGTGGGAGGGGTCATGCAGCTGCCGCCCACCGACGCAAAAAAGGTCGACCGGGTCCGCAGGGAAGAACAGGCAGCAAAATTGCTGCCAATCACCCCGCGGCATGAACCGGGCATCTACAAAAGGCCCCCCAAAGGGATAGGGAAACCCGGGGGGCCCCCGTGCGCCGGGCGGGACAAAGAGGGGCCAGAAGACTGCGATAGAAAGGCACACCTCGAGTAAGACCAACAGTGTGCCTTAATACAAAAAAATATGCCTGTATATACAAGGCTAAAGTGGGACAACAAAAGTAAACATAATACAAGGTGGCCAAACATAACAGAACATACATATCCAGAAATTGATTTGTTGATAAACAATCAAGCAATCGGCCAGGCATCGAACATCAAACCCCACTGATTGGTATAAATCAGCAAGCAGGAAGGAGGGGAAACCCGGATAACATGAAGCTTTCAAATTGGAGACCTTATAAATCTTTCTCACAAACCCCAGAAGAGAAGCCCTCTAGGAAGGGCCTATAGCTCAAATGATCGTTTAGCCCGGGGGGTGAGGTGGCCACAAGGTCCATGATCCAGCGGGCTTCCCGCTGTAACAGGGCCTTGTTCCAATCCCTAACCCTCGGGCTGGGATGGACTCTATCCAGGAGTAAAAAGTAAATATTGGGGAAATTACCATGATGTTCATTGGCCACATGTCTCCCCAATGGGAAATCAGGATTTGCTTTCCTCATGGCATTGATATGTCGTGAGGCTCGCAATGAGAATTTTTGTTTCATCCTGCCTACATAAAATTGTTGACATTGGCAAACTAAAAGGTATACTACACCCTCCGTCTTACAGTTTGAAAAATGACATGGTCTATATGGACGCCCATTTGGAAGAATCAAATTCTGTCTTGTATTCATAAATCTGCATATGGAACATCCTCCACAAGTGAATGTCCCAAACCTCTTGCAGGGATCACCACGAGATTCGCCGACAAATTTGCTGTGGACCAGGTGGTCACGCAGGGAACTAGTACGTCGATAGGTGATCGCTGGTCGTGCAGGTAAATATGGACGTAGAATACAGAAGATGCCAATGTTTATTGAAAATCGATTTGACAGACTCATGTTGGTTAGTAAACCTCATAATCATCCTAGTAGTAGGGTCCATTTCTGTTTTCTTTTGATGGCTGAAAAGCAGTTCCCGTCGAGTTCATTTATTGGCACGTTTAACCACTTAAGGACCGCCTCACGCCGTTGTACGTCGGCAAGGCGGCACGGGCAGGCAAAATCACGTACATGTACGTGATTTGCCTCCCGCGGGTGGGGGGTCCGATCGGACCCCCCCCGGTGCCCGAGGCGGTCCCGTTTTGTTTCCCGGCGATCGGAGTGGAGGGGGAGGCCATCAGTTCGTGGCCCCCTCGCGATCGCCGCCGGCCAATGGGAACACTCCTTTGCTGCTGTATGCTAAACAGCAGCAAAGGAAGTGATGTCATCTCTCCTCGGCTCGGTAGTTTCCGTTCCAGCCCGAGGAGAGAAGACAGGTATGTGAGTGCACCAACACACACACACACAGTAGAACATGCCAGGCATACAAAACACCCCGATCCCCCCCCCGATCCCCCCCCCAATCACCCCCCCCCCCCTGTCACAAACTGACACCAGCAGTTTTTTTTTTTTCTGATTACTGCTAGGTGTCAGTTTGTGACAGCTACAGTGTTAGCACAGTTACTGTTACCCCCCTGTAGGTCTAGGGTACCCCCCTAACCCCCCCTAATAAAGTTTTAACCCCTTGATCACCCCCCGTCACCAGTGTCGCTAAGCGATCATTTTTCTGATCGCTGTATTAGTGTCGCTGGTGACGCTAGTTAGGGAGGTAAATATTTAGGTTCACCGTCAGCGTTTTATAGCGTCAGGGACCCCCATATACTATCTGATAAATGTTTTAACCCCTTGATTGCCCCCTAGTTAACCCTTTCACCACTGATCACCGTATAACCGTTACGGTTGACGCTGGTTAGTTTGTTTATTTTTTATAGTGTCAGGGCACCCGCCGTTTATTACCGAATAAAGGTTTAGCCCCCTAAACGCCCGGCGGTGATATGCATCGCCCCAGGCAGCGTCAGATTAGCGCCAGTACCGCTAACACCCACGCACGCAGCATGCGCCTCCCTTAGTGGTATAGTATCTGATCGGATCACTATCTGATCCGATCAGATCTATACTAGCGTCCCCAGCAGTTTAGGGTTCCCAAAAACGCAGTGTTAGCGGGATCAGCCCAGATACCCGCTAGCACCTGCGTTTTGCGCCTCCGCCCAGCCCACCCAAGTGCAGTATCGATCGATCACTGTCACTTACAAAACACTAAACGCATAACTGCAGCGTTTGCAGAGTCAGGCCTGATCCCTGCGATCGCTAACAGGGATCCTAATTGGATCCCACCGCTTCTGCAGCGCCCGTACTTCCCCCATTTACATCCCCAACCAAATGCAGTCAGCTGCATGAGAGGCATTTTCTTTATGTCCTCCCGAGTACCCCTACCCAGCGAACCCCCCAAAAAAGATGTTGTGTCTGCAGCAATCGCGTATATAGGCATGACACCCGCTATTATTGTCCCTCCTGTCCTGACAATCCTGGTCTTTGCATTGGTGAATGTTTTGAACGCTACCATTCACTAGTTGAGTATTAGCGTAGGGTACAGCATTGCACAGACTAGGACACACTTTCACAGGGTCTCCCAAGATGCCATCGCATTTTGAGAGACCCGAACCTGGAACCGGTTACAGTTATAAAAGTTAGTTACAAAAAAAGTGTAAAAAAAAAAAAATTATATAAAATAAAAAAAAATAGTTGTCGTTTTTATTGTTCTCTCTCTCTCTATTCTCTCTCTATTGTTCTGCTCTTTTTTACTGTATTCTATTCTGCAATGTTTTATTGTTGTTATGTTTTATCATGTTTGCTTTTCAGGTATGCAATTTTTTATACTTTACCGTTTACTGTGCTTTATTGTTAACCATTTTTTTGTCTTCAGGTACGCCATTCACGACTTTGAGTGGTTATACCAGAATGATGCCTGCAGGTTTAGGTATCATCTTGGTATCATTCTTTTCAGCCAGCGGTCGGCTTTCATGTAAAAGCAATCCTAGTGGCTAATTAGCCTCTAGACTGCTTTTACAAGCCATGGGAGGGAATGCCCCCCCCCCCACCGTCTTCCGTGTTTTTCTCTGGCTCTCCTGTCTCAACAGGGAATCTGAGAATGCAGCCGGTGGTTCAGCCAGCTGACCATAGAGCTGATCAGAGACCAGAGTGGCTCCAAACATCTCTATGGCTTAAGAAACCGGAAGCTACGAGCATTTCATGACTTAGATTTCGCCGGATGTAAACAGAGCCATTGGGAAATTGGGGAAGCATTTTATCACACCGATCTTGGTGTGGTCAGATGCTTTGAGGGCAGAGGAGAGATCTAGGGTCTAATAGACCCCAATTTTTTCAAAAAAGAGTACCTGTCACTACCTATTACTATCATAGGGGATATTTACATTCCCCGAGATAACAATAAAAATGATTAAAAAAAAAATATGAAAGGAACAGTTTAAAAATAAGATAAAAAAAAGCAAAAAAATAATAAAGAAAAAAAAAAAAAAGCACCCCTGTCGCCCCCTGTTCTCGCACTAAGGCGAACGCAAGCGGCGGTCTGTCGTCAAACGTAAACAGCAATTGCACCATGCATGTGAGGTATCACCGCGAAGGCCAGATCGAGGGCAGTAATTTTTGCAATTACTGCGCAAATACTGTGTGAAAAAAAAAAAATGAAACACCCACCATTTTAATCTGTAGGGCATTTGCTTTAAAAAAATATATAATGTTTGGGGGTTCAAAGTAATTTTTTTGCAAAAAAAAATAACTTTTTCATGTAAACAATAAGTGTCAGAAAGGGCTTTGTCTTCAAGTGGTTAAAAGAGTGGGTGATGTGTGACATAAGCTTCTAAATGTTGTGCATAAAGTGCCAGGACAGTTCAAAACCCCCCCAAATGACCCCATTTTGGAAAGTACACACCCCAAGCTATTTGCTGAGAGGCATGTCGAGTCCATGGAATATTTTATATTGCGACACAAGTTGCGGGAAAGAGACAAATTTTTTTTTTTTTTTGCACAAAGTTGTCACTAAAGGATATATTGCTCAAACATGCCATGGAAATATGTGAAATTACACCCCAAAATACATTCTGCTGCTTCTCCTGAGTACGGGGATACCACATGTGTGAGACTTTTTGGGAGCCTAGCCGTGTACGGGACCCCGAAAACCAAGCACCGCCTTCAGGCTTTCTAAGGGCGTGAATTTTTGATTTCACTCTTCACTGCCTATCACAGTTTTGGAGGCCATGGAATGCCCAGGTGGCACAAAACCCCCCCAAATGACCCCATTTTGGAAGGTAGACACCCCAAGCTATTTGCTGAGAGGTATAGTGAGTATTTTGCAGACCTCACTTTTTGTCACAAAGTTTTGAAAATTGAAAAAAGAAAAAAATTTTTTTTTCTTGTCTTTCTTCATTTTCAAAACAAATGAGAGCTGCAAAATACTCACCATGCCTCTCAGCAAATAGCTTGGGGTGTCTACTTTCCAAAATGGGGTCATTTGGGGGGGTTTGTGCCACCTGGGCATTCCATGGCCTCCGAAACTTTGATAGGCAGTGAAGAGTGAAATCAAAAATTTTCACCCTTAGAAATCCTGAAGGCGGTGATTGGTTTTCGGGGTCCCGTACGCGGCTAGGCTCCCAAAAAGTCCCACACATGTGGTATCCCCATACTCAGGAGTAGCAGCTAAATGTATTTTGGGGTGCAATTCCACATATGCCCATGGCCTGTGTGAGCAATATATCATTTAGTGACAACTTTTTGTAAATATTTTTTTTTTTTTTGTCATTATTCAATCACTTGGGACAAAAAAAATAAATATTCAATGGGTTCAGCATGCCTCTCAGCAATTTCCGTGGGGTGTCTACTTTCCAAAATGGGGTCATTTGGGGGGGTTTTGTACTGCCCTGCCATTTTAGCACCTCAAGAAATGACATAGGCAGTCATAAACTAAAAGCTGTGTAAATTACAGAAAATGTACCCTAGTTTGTAGACGCTATAACTTTTGTGCAAACCAATAAATATACGCTTATTGACATTTTTTTTACCAAAGACATGTGGCCGAATACATTTTGGCCTAAATGTATGACTAAAATTTAGTTTATTGGATTTTTTTTATAACAAAAAGTAGAAAATATCATTTTTTTCAAAATTTTCGGTCTTTTTCCATTTATAGCGCAAAAAATAAAAACCACAGAGGTGATCAAATACCATCAAAAGAAAGCTCTATTTGTGGGAAGAAAAGGACGCAAATTTCGTTTGGGTACAGCATTGCATGACCGTGCAATTAGCAGTTAAAGCGACGCAGTGCCAAATTGGAAAAAGACCTCTGGTCCTTAGGCAGCATAATGGTCCGGGGCTCAAGTGGTTAAAAGCTTTCTTTAACAGAGAGCGGGAATAGCCCCTCAAGAGAAGCCTGTCTCTGAGTGCGGCAGCTTCAATCAAATATGTCTGCTGATCCGAGCAGTTTCGTCTCAGCCTCAAATATTGACTGTAGGGGATTGCGCGGAGTAATGGTTGGGGGTGAGAGCTAGAGGCATGTAAGATGGTGTTGCCCGCGGTGGGTTTACGAAAGAGGCCACTGGAGAGGGTCCCATCCGGGTTCTTACTGATAGTAGTATCCAGAAATGTAATGCTATGTTGGCTATGAGTCACAGTAAACTTTAGATTGAAAGTATTGTGCTGCATCAATTTGATGCATTCGTTCAGTTCCCTTTCGGAGCCCTCCCACAACACCAGAATATCGTCTATATAGCGGTACCACGCAGCTATATATCGGGTGTGGGATTTGAAAGACTCATCTGAAAGGAATGACTGCTCCCATTCCCCCAGGTACAGGTTGGCGTAGGACGGGGCACAGGAGGTCCCCATCGCGACACCCTGTACCTGGAGGAAATGGGAGCCATCAAAAGAAAAGATGTTATGATGGTGGATGAATTCTAAGGCCTTAATGATGAATTCGCATAGTTTTTTATCATCCCTATGTGTTTGGGTAATAAAATGTCTAACCACGGCCAGCCCAAAGTGGTGGGGGATAGAGCTATAGAGCGCCTCCACGTCAATCGCCAACAACAGGGACTGTGGTGAGACATGTAGACTCTAGAGATTGTAACAGATGGATAGTATCGCGTACGTATGAAGGCAAATTTTCAACAAAAGGTTTGAGATGGGAGTCTACAAAAAGACTCAGATGTTCCGTGATAGCCCCATTCCCAATGTGCGCAATGCATATGATCTCTAATTACGTCAATTTATATTTCATTATGTAGTGTAATTCCTCCCATAAGTTGCCCCTGATGAAGGGACTCTATGGGTAGTCCCGAAACGCGTAGGCCCAGGTGGAAGACTACACGAATATACATTCGAATTCTACATCAGTATATTCCTCTTTTTATTGCTTTATTGTTTATTGAGTGTTATTGTATCAGACTTTTTTCTATATGTACTTTTGTATATTTGTACCAATAAAATTGTGGGTTTTTTTACTACTTTGTTGCCTTCAAAGTCCCACCTATTTTTGAGGGGTTATCTCTTTTTCTCCTTACATAAGGGATGGTGGCAACCCATATGACCTACTTGGATGGTACTCCCTTTTTTATATCTTATCCGTGCATGCAACCTGGCAGGCCGCAGAAAAAGAGGGGGGGTGAGCGCCCCCCCCTCCTGAACCGTACCAGGCCACATGCCCTCAACATGGGGGGGTGCTTTGGGGTAGCCCCCCAAGGCACCTTGTCCCCATGTTGATGGGAACAAGGGCCTCATCCCACAACCCTTGCCCGGTGGTTGTGGGGGTCTGTGGGCAGGGGGCTTATCGGAATCTGGAAGTCCCCTTTAACAAGGGGACCCCCAGATCATGGCCCCCCTGTTTGAAATGGTAACGGGTACATTGTACCCCTACTATTTCACAAAAAAAAGTGTCAAAATGTTAAAAAACACAAGACACACATTGGGACAAGTCCTTTTTTAAAAAATAAAAAAATAAAAATGACCCACGAAGTCCATTCATCTTCTTCTCTTGCTCTGCCGACGGACCAAAAAAAAAAACTGCACGCCGCTACTGATCCGCCTCCATGGGAGGCACCTGCTGTAATGACCGTCCTCTCAGGTGACAGTTCTTTTATAACTGGGGCCACGTTTATGTTCCCGGGTGACCCCGTCCCCCTCTGATGCATGTGGGCTTCTCAATGGCTTCCCTGTGGCGTCAGAGGGGGCGGGCCACCCGTTTATATAAAGGGGTGGCCCCGCCCCCTCTGACACCACAGGGAAGCCATTGGGAAGTCCCTGTGTGTCAGAGGGGCCGGGTTACCTGGGTACATCACCGTGTGGCCCCGCCCAAAGCACCCTCCCCATGTTGAGGGCAAGTGGACTGGTACAGTTCAGGAGGGGGCCACTCTTTTCCTGCGGCCTGCCAGGTTGCATGCTTGGATAAGGGTCTGGTATGGATTTTGAGGGGGACCCCCACGCCATTTTAAAAAAAAATTGGTGCAGGGTTCCCCTTAATATTCATACCAGACCCAAAGGGCCTGGTATGGATTTTTGGGGGACCCCATGCCGTTTTTTTCAATGACTTTTATTTATATTGCTGAGACCCAACAATTAATTATAGCCGCAAGTAGTTTTAAATGACTTTTTTCCTTTAGAAATGTCATTTTCTGCAGGGACTGTTCTAAACACTGGAAAAATGTGCCACTTTACAGGCTGTTTTTTAAAACTTTTTTTGCATTGATACATGTTCCCTGGGGCAGGACCCAGGTCCCCAAACACTTTTTATGACAATACCAAGCATATAAGCCTTTAAAATTAGCAATTTTGATTTCACCCATAGACTTTTAAAGGATGTTCCGTGGCTTTTGAATTTGTCGCAAACACCCCAAATTGTTCGCTATTCAGCGAACAGGCGAACACCTGATGTTCGAGTTGAACGCAAGTTCATTCCTACTGCTTAGTACCTTTCTCACCTAATGCTCTCTTTCCTGGCTGTTTATTGATCACTCCAGTCCCTCTTCCTCCTAGTAAGCACCACCAGATCTGTCTCTTAATGACTCATAACTACCATAAACGCTGAATGACTTAATAGTCCCTTTAAAAGATCATGTCTATGGAAACAAGCGTTATCCCTAATAACGGATCTCTTTTGTGTGCAGGAAACTCATTTTGCACAAGGTAAAACCCCTTCCTGTCACCATCGCCTGTTCCCACACCAATTTTTTGCTAGCACCCTCAATAAATTGCTGGGGGTCATGATAGCTAAAGGCAGATCTTTAGCCTTTCAAATTCAGCATGTAGAAATTGACCCGATGGGCTGATATATCGTCCTATCCACCCTCTTTGACAATGTACCTTATGTGATAGTTAATTTATACGCCTCTAATACACATCAAAAGCAGTTTTAATACATGATTAAAAACAAATTCTCACACTATCCTAAAGAACACATAATATTATGTGGTGACTTCAATGAGATCACCAATGCCACCCTAGACACCTCATCTCATGGCAGAAGGAGCCCAACGGCTCTCCAATGCTTTATGCTTCTGCAAGACTTGTTTTATCCATGGCGGTGCTTGCATGGTTCAGAAAGAGACTATTCCTTCTATTCAGCAGCTCAACACTCTTATTCTAGAATTGATCTATTTCTGTTGCACAAATCTACCTTACAAACAGTAACACAAGCCACCATTGACGGATGCAACAAAAAGGTTCACCCTTATACAATGGGCCGAGCACCACCGTACGCCTTCTCTGCTCCTATCTTAACAATCCAGGCATGCTACAGTACAAAAAATGTACCGGGAACAGATCAAGTCATTATTGGCATCCTTCTTTGACATAAAAAGCGGTTCTGTATCCAATGCTTCACACCTATGGAATGCTCACAAGGCTGTAGTTAGCGGGATACTTATAAAGCTGGGTGCCCATGAGAAAATTAACACCATTGTAAATCAAATATGTAAAACAGAGCACATCAACAAAGCCCATCCCAACAAAACTGATTCACCACTCCTCTGTACCCTTAGGGAGGAACTATGCAATATATTACACTCTTCTTTTGACTTTCACTTAAAAAAACTGCACTTATAATGGTATGCCTATGGCAACAAGCCCAGAGCCCTATTAGCTAAAGAAGTATAAGGAAAACAGCACTCTCTAAAATGCCCTATAAGCGCACATCGCAAGGCCATAGAGTTAGCAATCCTAAGGATATTGCCGATTGCTTTAGCGATTTCTACAACAAACTATATAACCTGCACTCCACCAATACAGAGTCCTCCCCAGATCCTACCCAGATTGACCAGTTTCTGAATTAATTACAACTCCCTACTCTCACGCCTGATCAACTACAAATACTTAAGCAACCAATTTCTGAAGCTAAACTTCTGAAAACCATTCGATCACTTCCTCTATATAAAGCGCCTGGACCTGATGGGTTTTGCAGCAAATATTTCAAAACCTTTTCTTCTATATTTGCCCCACACTTATGTCAGTCCTTTAACTATTTCATGTCCTCTGGGGAAATACCCAAAGAATCTCTTGAGGAATAAATCATCACTATCCCTAAACCTGGCAAACCGTTGGATGATCCAGCAAACTATAGATTTATTTCATTATTAAATATGGATATTAAACTATATCCAGGGTTTAAACCATGTAGACAAGTGGCGGATGCAACGAGAAGGTTCAACCTTATACAATGGGCCGAGCACCACCGTACGCCTTCTCTTCTCCTATCTTTGGAATCAGAGAAGGCATTTGATAGGGTGCACTGGATCTAAAAGCAGTCTTACAAAAATTTGGACTGGAAGGTAATATATGAACAGCCATCCTTGCCCTTTATTCCTCACCGTCCGCTAGGGTGAGGACATCGGGTATGGTCTCAAAGACCTTTCATATTTCCAATGGCACGAGGCAGGGCTGTCCACTTTTGCCCCTTTTTTCTCCCTTGTGATGGAACGGCTCGCAGAAGCTATTAGAAATAATTATTTGATCACTGGCCTCCAGAGCAACCCACAAAATAGGGCTCTATGCAGACGATGTTGTCATCTGTATGACGGACCCTGTAAGATCTCTCCCAGTCCTCCACCATCTGCTTCTATAATTTGGATAGCTTTCATTATACAAAATTAATTGCTCTAAATCTACCGTGCTAGGCATACACCTAGACAACTCTGTAAAACAATCTCTCTTTTGTTGCTCGCCCCCCCCCCCCCCCCTCATGGGCCCCAGCTGCATCTATTACGTACCTAGGTATTAACATAAAATTTCTCTCCACTAGCATTAATTATATAACAACCCAGCATGCATCAGTCAATGATGTCACAAAGGCATGGAGCCACCCGGTGATGTTGCCGAGTGACTACACCTCTTAGCTATTTAAGAGCTGTCAGATAGTGGAGCTGGCAGACAGCGGAGCTGGTAGACGGTGGGGCCAGCGATGGGTGCAAACCTTTTTTTTTAATATTTTGGGTTGGTGGCAGCGCTCATCATGTTATGCCCCGTACACACGGTCGGACTTTGTTCGGACATTCCGACAACAAAATCCTAGGATTTTTTCCGATGGATGTTGGCTCAAACTTGTTTTGCGTACACACGGTCGCACAAAGTTGTCGGAATTTCCGATCGCCAACCACGCGGTCACGTACACCACGTACGATGAGACTAGAAAAGGCCAGTTCAGAACCAAGCGCGGCACCCTTTGGGCTCCTTTTGCTAATCTCGTGTTAGTAAAAGTTTGGTGAGAGACGATTCGTGCTTTTTCAGACTCGTGGCTTTCAGATCGTTTTCTGACGTTCAGTTTGTGCTTCTGGGTTTGTATCTGCTCTTCAGTGCGTGCAAGCAAGTTCCGCGTGACTTAGTCATTGTATTCTTGTTCGTTCGTTACTGTTTTTCAGGTCGCTCTTCACAGGCCTTGCTGTTCTTCAGTGCGTTCTGTTACTTTGTTCTGACCAGCCGACCGTTTTCTAGCCATGTTGCGTATGCGCACTCCTCGTAGAGTTCGTTCTGTGCGGGGGCTTGGTGTTGGGGTCCTGACCTTGACACAAGCCCAGTCCATGAACAGGGTGGGGAGGAGTTCATGGACCAAGAATTGGTTGCTTCAGCGTGACCAGTTCTCTCATATGCCTTTGCTCCGTAAGATCCGTGAGAATAATCCTGATGATTTCAGGAACTTTCTCAGGATGACGGACCCCGTGTTTCACCGTCTGCTGGCTTCGCTGACCCCTTATATTAGCAGGCAGGATACCTGCATGAGGTAAGCCATCAATCCGGTGCAGAGGCTCGTCGCTACCCTGCGGTATTTGGCGACAGGGAGAAGCCTGCAGGACTTGAAATTCTCGACAGGCATCTCCCCCCAGGCTCTGGGGATCATTATCCCAGAGACCTGTTCTGCCATCATCCAGGTCCTGTAGAAGGAGTATATGAAGGTAAGATTTTTATCCTTTAATATCACATTTTATTGTATTGAATGTTTGATAATATATTGTATTTATTTCCTCATTCCCTAATTACCATGATTGTAATATGCTGTGAATGTCCCCTTTGTCCTCATGCATGCTGGATTTTTTAATGCAATTATTTTTTTAGTTCCTTCATACAGATTGTCCTTCACTAACCTCCCCAGCATGTTCTCCTGCCCTATATTCACCGAATGTAGTCACTTAACAATGTATTTTATCAGCTCCATAGTAGTGCTTTACCCCAAACACCCCCTAAAATGTTTGGAAATGTTATTTTAGGTTTAAATTCAGGCAGAGTGCCATAGGCTTTTTTTTTTGTGGTGTCCCCAAATCATTTTTATTAACCCTCCCTCCCCCCAACTGCTAAGTCAGCTGATCCCAATTCTCCATCTATCCTCCATCATCTATCTGCTGACTTTGCCAAACCCATACACACTATACCCATCTCTTATGGATGAATTCCCCAAAGCATGTAGTGCAAGGGCCTGCCTGTATACTTTCAAATGGTAGTGTTTAAAGTTTTTGTATCCTATTATTATCTTGACAGGTAATAGCAGAATGTCCAAATGTCCTCAAATGTGAACAATGTGTATTTATATCTTTGTATTGTGACACTTCTTACCTGTCCAGTGGGCTGCCAATAGTGTAACTAAGGAGGGGCTGTTCCAAGTAATACCCTGTATTTAGGCATTCATCTCTCAATGAAGTGAAGAGGGTTACCTGTCCAAGATTTCCACACACCCCATAATGTTAGAAATGGCCTATGAGAGGGGGGGGATATGATAGGTGTACCTTATTATACATTGGCGTTGTAAAATTCCCCTTAATAAATGCTATCTGGAGGTTGCCCTATAATGTTTGTGCCTAATCTGCTTGCCATGTTTCTGAGCAAAAATAGTAATTATTTTTTTTTTTCCTCAACAGTTTCCTTCCACGCCACAGGAATGGCAGACTGTGGCCTCCCACTTTGCCCAGCGGTGAGACTTTCCTAACTGCGGAGGGGCAATTGATGGGAAACACGTCCACATTGTCCCACTACCCAACTCGGGGTCGTACTATTTCAACTATAAGGGGTTCAATAGTATAGTGATGTTGGCGGTGGTGTCAGCTAATTACGACTTCCTGTATGTGGACGTGGGGAAGAACGGCCGGATGTCCGATGGTGGAGTCATCGCCCAGACGGAGTTCTACAGGCGTCTCCAGAATGGCAGCTTGGACTTGCCAGCTCCAGAGGACAATGTGGAAGGACATCCATTCGTGTTCGTTGCTGATGAAGCGTTTGCGCTGGGGGGACCACCTGATGTGGCCATTCCAGATGAGGACCCTCACCCCGGAACAGAGGGTTTTTAATTACCGGCTGGCCAGAGCCCAAAGAGTGGTGGAGAACACATTTGGAATCCTGGCCAGCCGGTTCCGCCTATTTCTGACACCCATCCATATGGAGGAGTATAAACTGAACCATATTATACTGGCGTGCTGTATTCTCCATAACTTTTTAGGGAAACATTCGGCCAACTATGCTGGCTCAGTTGGGCCTGAGGCCGGAGTGATACCTGAAACACCGACGGCGCTTGAAAGCGGCCGTCTTGGCTTGCCCTCCCTGAGTGCCCGTGATGTCCGGTTACGTTACCTGGAGTTCTTTGCGGGTAGGGGGGGCATCAATATGCCAGCAAATATGTGAAGTCTTTTTATAATAAAAAAAAAAGACATTCTTTGTGGACATTTACTGCTTGTGTTTGTTTTAGCTGACCCTGACAGAAATGTGTGGAGTCCAGAAAATGGCGTGATTGTGTAACCTTATACAAAGCACTGTTGGCTGTTATTTACTAAATGCAAAGACACATTTCACTACAAGTGCAGTTGCAACTGCACTGAAACTGCACTTGTAGTGCCAAGAGGATTTGCCCTTAGTAAATAACCCCCATTTTCTCTGAAAACAGCAATGACATCACCCCAAAAGTGTTGTAGCGTTGAGACAATAATCCACACATTCTTGATTAACAAACTTTTTTATACCTGCACAATCACATGTGCATTTACCAAAGGTTTTTCAAACAAACCAACATGTTTGTTGTATAACAATTTTTGGGGTAGCATTATCAAAAATAGAAATGTCCATTTACGATAAAACAGGTATGTGTAAAACGAACAAGAAAGACACAAATCTTGAACTTACAAACGTCACATTTGGTAGAATTTGAAGGCAATATCAGACATGATTATTTAGGAACTGTGTTTGATATTGCATTCAGATGGGGTGAAGTCACCCCAGGAAAAGCCAAATTTGGAAGATGCACAGCAATTTTCGAATTTCAACATGTGCTAGCTGCCATCACGGGGGATCAAGGGATGTGTTTTGGGGGAGAAACCCCTTCCTCTCAGCTACTTTATTATTGAGGAAGGGTTGCACCCCCAAAACGCGTCCATTGATCTCCCGTGATGGCAGATAGCACATGTTGGCACGCTGTGTGCATCCTCCAAATTTTGCTTTTTGAAAAATCACAAAAAACATTTTGCACATTGTAGCACACCAAAAAACAAAGGGTTTTGGAGGGACTTTAAACTCGCCCCAAAACATCAATGATGTTTTTATTTTTTGGAATAACATCATTGATGTTTTTCTTGATGTTTTCCAATTGTAAATTACACCCCATGATCTCCCCGATCAGGATCTGGGCACTTTCGGATGTGAAAGGATCTGGATCCACAACATCGCGATCACCTAAAAAGAGAGGAACCCCCCAAAAAAAATTAGGTCTCAAAAATATGCCGCCATCCATCTCTTACCTGAGCCTGTGGTCGCAGACACTCACCTGTTGTGGTGACTATTTCCACCACGTCTTCTTCCTCCTGCTCTTCTTGGGCTAGGGGGGGTTTCCCCTTCTTCCATAGGTGGGGGGTCTCTGGTGATGAGGGGTGTCCTCCGAGCCTTTTCTCCCCTATGTAAAACAAAATGGTATAATTAGCACACAGATATTTGATGGCAGAACTATAAATAGTAAACATTGCTTGGAAGTGGGGTACAATTGGCAATTTTAGCAGAGTCCCACACTAGTGCTCCAGGATCCAGATGTGAAAACAGCTGCTCAGTGTCCTCTCCTTACACAGAATCTAGTTTGCATTTCATTCTAGTAACAAAGCCATCTACACAACCAAATTCTTTTAGGACAAGTATAGGGCGTAAAAATGGTGGCCAAATGCATATGGCCTAAACAATGGCATTTTATAGTCCGAAAGAAAAATGTTTGATACGAACGAATAATGTGCCCATGAACATGAAAGTTGCCATTTTAAACTGTACAACAGTTCCTAAAAGCACATGGAGCAGCACGAACGTAATAAACATCAAAAGAATAGGAACACAGCACAACTACTTACTTTTTTGCAGCACTCTCCGGATCTTTCTGTACTGCTCATGTTGTCTGAATTTGAGGTCCGACCACCGCTTCCTGAGCTGATCTTTCGATCGTCGTACCCCGAAATTCCAGTGCAGACTCCTGACCACTTTCGCCATGATCTTGGCCTTTCTGACATTGGGGTTGGGGTAAGGTCCATACTTCCCATCATAGTCGGCCCTCTTCAGGATGTCCACCATCTCCAACATCTCCCCAAAGAACATATTTGAGGCCTTAAATCTCCTTCTGCATTGGGACGTTTCCGGCTCCGGGCTCTCCTCCTCCTCCTCCTCATTGCTATAATTATCACGATCCTGCTGTGTATCCGCTATGTGCTCTTCCCCCACTGCACCGAACGAAAAGGGACGGGGAATAGACTAGTAAGAAGGTCAGGGGCGGGCGGAGTTACACGCATGCGCAGTGTGTATAAAGCGTAACACGCGTGCGTCTTACGTACGGTCTGTGAGCGGAGGAAGGAGCATCGAAGGCGCCGATCGTGATAACGAAGGTAGGATCTAAACTTGGGGCTATACTGCTTCGAAATGGAAGCCTAGATTGTAACAAGATTAGGGGAGTTTGGCCTGACATTAGGGTTTGTCTTGTGTTGTGTCTTGCAGAGAAAATGGATGGGTTCAACGACTACAATTTCCTCCCCCTGTTCATTGACAAATACAGGGAGCTGCCCTGTCTGTGGCAAGTGAGACATCCTCATTACAACAATAAACAAAAGAGGCAGGCAGCGCTGGAGAAACTGCTGGAGTTGGTGAAGCCGGTGGTCCCCACAGCAACCATCCCTTATTTAAAAAACAAAATTGGTGGCCTGAGGAGCACTTATCTGAGGGAGCGCAAGAAGGTCACAGATTCCCAGAGGGCCGGAGCTGCAGCAGATGATGTTTATGTCCCCAGGCTGTGGTACTATGAGAGACTGCGATTTCTGTCAGACCACACTGAAGTCAGGGAATCCCTCTCTACTCTTCCTTCCACACTTCCTTCCACCCCAGCTGAGGCTTCCGATGTCCAACCTGGGCCTTCCAGCCAGGAAGAAGTGGAGGAGCCCAGCTGGAGTCAGGTATAGCATTGTTCTACTGATTTCTGGTCAATAAAGAAATTATGTTTATTAGATGTTATTATTAATCACTAATTGCTGATTGAAAAAAAGAGTTTTACATATTAATAGACAGTAGTGGGCACCCAAAATTGGTAAAAAAGAAACAAAAATGCTGGGCTCAGAATGATAGTCTGTTATATTTGTTAACATTCAATTTGCAACAGTCAGGAGGTGACAATTGTGTGTGATTGATGAAGAAAATACTAAAACTATGTCCCTTTTTCATACACAGGAAGACCTCAGCCAGGAGGAGGTTATGGAATGTGGCAGTCAGGAGGAGGCGGGGATTAGTGGCAGCCAGGAGGAGGCGGGGCTAAGTGTCAGCCAAGAGAAGCCTGGGACCAGTCGCAGCCTGACTGAATCACAGGTTCCTCCCCTCCGCCTTCCATACAAAAGAGCCAGGAAGACGACTCCGAGTCCCGTGCAGGATTCTGCGTTCAGGCTGATTCAGGAGGCTTCGGCGTCCCTACGAGCCTTACCCACTCCTGAAGAGGCCTTTGCCTGCATGGCTGCCACCAAACTGCAGGGCATGCAGGAGGGTCAACGCAGGCTCTGTGAGGACCTTCTGTATAAAGTCCTACGTAAGGGGGTGAGTGGGGAACTAACACCCAAGACCGACGTCATTGAGTTGGACCATCCTCCTCCTCCTCCTCCTGCTGCCACAACTCCACCACCAGAGCCACCGTGTGGAAGGAAGCGTGGAAAGAAGACCTGAGAGTGATGGCCCTGTGTTCAGTCTGGTCTGACAGAAGCTGCAGTCTCTCGTATGACCACAGCCTGGGGACACAGATGTCATCTGCTGCTTTCCGGATCTCTGGGACTTCTGGACCAGACTGCCCTCCCTTAGATAAGGACTCCTCAGGCCACCAATTTTGATTTAAAATTATTGATGTCTGCCCTGGGGATCCAAGGCTTCACCCACTTCTGCTGTTTCTCCAGCGTTGCCTCCCTCTTTGTTTAGTTGTGAGCCCTTAATACAATTTTTTGGGGGAAATTATACTCTCCTGTGTGTGTTTTCATCCAAAAAGGACAGTTTGTTGGTGACGATTCAGGTACATTTCTAACATAAAATGTGAAATTAACAAGGGACAACAACACCAAACAATCTCCTACAGATTAAATAGAACAACATACCAATGGTGTTGTGGTAACTTGTCACAAAAAACACACACAATCATTTTCGGGAGTACAAATAAAAATACAAAAAAAAAATAACACCCTTCAAAGAAATACAAACACAAAAAAAGAATCTACATTAAAGCCAAAAAAAAATACAACAAAATTATGTTGTCTGATGTGGGAAATCAAAATATATTGAGGGAAACCCGATAAATAGTAACGAAATAAGTTTGTGAGAAGTCTGTGTGAATATGAGCAGCAAAACTACTTTATTCTTGTCACATTATAAAGAAGAAGAGAGTGCGCTGTATTAAACCATTTTTAACATTGCAGCGTGACGAAAGTGCTGTATCCATTGCGAACGCTAAGTTTACCAGAATGAGCTGTTCCGTGTCGGAATTTATTCTGAGCATGCGTGGCACTTTGTGCGTCGGAACAGGCCACACACGGTCGGAATTGACACGATCGGATTTTGTTGTCAGAAAATTTTATCTCCTGCTCTCCAACTTTGTGTGTCGGAAAATCCGATGGAAAATGTCCGATGGATCCCACACACGGTCGGAATTTCCGACAACACGCTCCGATCGGACATTTTCCATCGGAAAATCCGACCGTGTGTACGGGGCATTAGACGTCAAATTTACTTTGAGGGACATTATTTTTTAAACCTCTTGCCGACCAGCCGCCATCTTTATACTGTCGCAGGTCGGATCTCCTACGCAAACCGCCGTAGGTGTATGTCAGTGTTTGCATAGGAAATAGCGGGTGTGCACCACGGTAGCGTGCCCGCGGGTCCGGCGAACTCGTTGTCCGCCGGCGACCCACGATTGCACCATTGAGAGGCAGAATGGGGGACTGCCTATGTAATCAAGGCAATTCCCAGTGATCGGGAACAGCGATCTCTGTCATGTCCCTGGTAGCCCATCCCCCCTACAGTTAGAGCACAACCAGGGAACACACTTAACTCTTTGATTGCCCCCTAGTGTTAACCCCTTCCCTGCCAGTGTCATTTTTATATTGATCAGTGCATTTTTATAGCACTGATCAATGTAATAATGTCACTGGTCCCCAAAAAGTGTCATTTGGGGTCAGATTTGTCTGCCACAAAAATCGCAGATCACTGCCATTACCAGTAAAAACACTTAAAAAAATAAAAGTCCCTAAATCTATCCCATAGTTTGTAGACGTGATAACTTTTGCGCAAACTAATCAATATATGCCTATTTTTTACCAAAAATATGTAGAAGAATGTTGATCGGCCTAAACTTATGAATAAATTAGTTTTTTATATATTTTTTTGAATATGTATTATAGCAGAAAGAAAAAAAATGGTTTTTTGTTTTTTAAATTGTCGGTCTTTTTTTGTTTATAGCGTAAAAAATAAAAAACGCAGAGGTGATATAATACCACCAAAAGAAAGCTCTATTTGTGGGAAAAAAAGGATGTCAATTTTGTTTGGGTACAGCATCGCACGACTGTGCAATTGTCATTTAACCACTTCAGCCCTGGAATATTTGGCTGCTCAATGACCGAGCCATTTTTTGCAATACGGCACTGCGTCGCTTTAACTGACAATTATGTGGTCGTGTGATGTTGTACCCAAACAAAATTGGCGTCCTTTTTTCCCACAAATAGAGCTTTCTTTTGGTGGTATTAAATCACCTCTGCGGTTTTTATTTTTTGCGCTATAAACAAAAGCTGAGCGACAATTTTGAAAAAAACACAATATCTTTTACTTTTTGCTAACGTAAATATCCCAATTTAAAAAAAAAAAAAAGTTTTCCTCAGTTTAGGCCAATATGTATTCTTCTATATATTTTTGGTTAAAAAATCACAATAAGCATATATTGATTGGTTTGCGCAAAAGTTATAGCGTCTACAAACTATGGGAAATATTTATTGCATTTATATGGCGTTTTTATTATTTATTTATTTTTTACTAGTAATGGCGGTGATCTGCAATTTTTTTAGCGGTATTGTGACATTGCGGCAGACAGGTCAGACACTTTGACACATTTTTGGGACCATTGACATTTACGATCAGTGCTATAAAAATGCACTGATTACTGTGTAATTGTCACTGGCAGGGAAGGGGTTAACACTAGGGGGCGATCAAGGGCTTAACTGTATTCCCTATGTGTGTGTTCTAACTGTGGGGGGATGGGACTAACAAGGAGAGATGACAGATCACTGTTTCTACAATCTGTCTTCTCTCCTCTGACAGCACAGGGATTTGTGTGTTTACACACTCAAACACCCATGCTGCCGTACATGGTTGGAGGCGATCCCACCAGCCAGCCACGCGCATCGAGTCCCCTTCTGTGCAGCAGGCACACAGGCCCTCTGGTGGCTCTCCTGGGCAAAACCGTATATGTATGGGATTTCGCCCTGGAGAGCCCTTCTGCCGCAGTATATCTGCGTGAGCGGGTCGGGAACCGGTTAAAGTAACACAGTCCTTATGGGATGTGGTTAATAAAGTGGTTAATAAAGGATTTGTCAAAACTGTCTCTGTGTTTTTATTTATTTTTTACACTTTTTTTTTGGTGAATGAGTAGGGGTACCCCTACTCATTCATATAGGGGGAACAGGATCTGGGGGCCACCTTGTTAAAAGGGACATCCAGATTCCGATAAGCCCCCTGCCACCAGACTCCCACAACCACCAGCCAGGGTTATAGGGAAGAGGTCCTTCTCCCTATCAACATGGGGACAAGGTGCTTTTGGGGGGGGCAGAGACCCCCTGTCCCAAAGCACCCCCCATGTTGAGGGAATGTGGCCTGGTATGGTTTGGGGGGCACTCGATCACCCCTCCTTTCCTGGTCTGTCAGGCTGCATGCTCAGATAACAGTCTGGTATGGATTTTCACACAAATCCTCGTTCTGACAGGGGCGTAGAGACAGATCTGCTGTTTTCAGTAATTGCGAACAGCGATAGTTCTCCCCCAGTCATTCTCATCCCCCCCACAGTTAAAAACACTACCTAGGGAACACATTTAACCCCTTGATTGCCCCTAGTGTTAACCCCTTCCCTGCCAGTGACAATTACACAGTAATCAGTGCATTTTTATAGCACTGATCACTGTATAAATGTCAATGGTTCCAAAAATGTGTCAAAAGTATCCGATCTGTCCGCCGCGATGATGCGGTCCCGCTAAAAATTGCAGATCACCACCATTAGTAGTAAAAAATTTAAAAAAATTTAATAAAAATGCCATACATCTATTCCCTATTTTGTAGATGCTATAACTTTTGCGTAAACCAATCAATATAGGCCTATTGTGATTTTTTTTTACCAAAAATATGTAAAAGAATATATATCAGCCTAAACTGATGAAAAAACTTTGTTTTTTAAAATGTTTTTTTGGACTATTTATTATAGCAAAAAGTTAAAAATATTGTTTTCTTTTCAAAATTGTCGCTCTTTTTTTGTTTATAGCAAAAAAAATAAAAACCGCAAAGATGAGCAAATACCACAAAAAGAAATCTCTATTTGTGGGAAAAAAAGGACATCAATTTTATTTGAGTACAACATCCAATGACTGTGCTATTCACAGTTAAAGCAACGCAGTGCCCTATTGCAAAAAATGGCCTGGTCATTAAGTGGGCAAATCCTTCCGAGACTGAAGTGATAAAAATCCATACCAGACCCTAAGGGTCTGGTAAGGATAGCGGGGGACCCATGCCATTTTTTTTTCTTAATTTTTCATTGCCGGCAATTCTGTTTTTTACATTCAGCTGTCAGTAGGGAACCTGTTGACAGCTGATGAGTCATCAGTTAATGAATCATTGGTTGTTAAGGACGCGACGGCCAGCTTCCAGACCTACTCCTTAACATCCAGCAATTGTTAAAGACGCCAGTAGCCAACAGCTCCAAAAATTTCCATCTGAACCATATCTGGAAATTCCAGCTGAACAGCTGCTTTAGAAATTTGCAGTGAAAATGGATGGGGAATTCACACTGGACATGTGTGAACCTAAGTCACATTAGCAGTAAGGAAGTATGCCACATGTCCTGCAGGCAGCTGGATCCTATAGAAATATTCTGGCACTGCAAAGCTTATTAGCTTCTGGTTGCGTACTGAGTTATCATATAAAAGCGGTGCCAGAGAACCTTCCTCTCCTCCTTACTCTATTGAAAAAAATATATTTTATTGTTTACCCATCATGTAACAAGCTCTCTGTCTGATGAGTAACAGGATTCCCTCCCCCATACAGAGATTTTGCTACAAGTAATAAAAGCAATGAAAGAAATGTTCTCAATGAAGGAGGAGGGAGCCAACCCCTGGTGCACCTTTTTTCATAGCAGCTCAGCCCTGAGCCGAAAGCTACTATGGGGACCCGGGGCAGGACCCGGGTCCCCATATACTTTTTATGACAATAACTTGCATATAAGTCTTTAAAATTATCACTTTTGATTTTTCATGTTCCTGCCCCATAGACTTTAACAGTGTTCGCTTGTTCGTACAAATTTTTTGCCTGTTCGCATGTTCTGGTGCAAATCGGACTGGGGCTGTTCAGCTCATCCCTATTGGCATGGGCGCCCGCAGGTAGGGGCAAGGGGGGGCGAGTGACCCCCCTGGAATCGGCAAGGGTCCGCCACGGCCGCATCTGTAGCTTTGCTGGCTCTTTGTGTTTGTGCGAGTCAGCTCCACAGCTGCTGCAGATCTGTGTCATTGAGCTTACAGAGCTCTTTACTGCCACCTCTGGCTGCTTCCTGTATGTGTGCCCCTCCTGTTTGCTTTGCTGCCTGTTGTATTTTCACAGGGACATGTGGTAACAGGACTTGGGAGATGGAAGACCACCTTACAAGTGGGGGCTATGAGTACAAGTGAAGGGAGGAGGGTGTTTGTGTACAGGGGGGGCAGAGCTGTGTGTGTGGGGGCCTGACATATATAAAGATGAGGGGGGCAGCTGAGTGAATACAGGTATGATCAGTAAAGGGGGGGTGCCAGGTTTAGGAAAGATCATATCATCTGTCCTGTCCTGTATACAGCTATATACACCCATCTTCCTTCCTGTATTCCTCCATCATCACTGATTGCAGATATACATCATCTGTCCTGTATATATAGCTGTATACAGGACAGATGATGTATATCTGCAGTCAATAACGATGGAGGAAGGTCTCTATATACAGGCAGCTGTATATACCTATATACCCACCCTCCTTCCTGTATATAGACATTCCTCCATCATCACTGACTGCAGAGATACATCATCTGTCATGTATACAGCTATATATACCCACCTTCCTTCCTACATATACTAATACCATCCACCCCCCTATATACACATACTGTACACCCTCCGTACTGTACAGGCCACATTTGATGGGCACAATGAGGCTGCAATTGATGGGCACAGTAAGGCTGCATATAATGGGCACATGCCTGCGCTTTATGTGATAATGACTCTGCCCCTTATCCTTCATGACATTGTCAAAAAGGGGCGGAGTATGGGTTTTCTTAAAATTATGCCCCCCCCCCCGCCTGAAAAAAGTTCTGTGGACACCCATGCCTACTGGTAAGTAATAACTCAAAATAAAATAAATTAATAGTGCGCCGACCAAAAACAAAAAGCTGCCAACACAACAATCAGACTAATTGTGATGAAATAAAGGTAAATACGTGTGGCGCTAAAATAATAATGTACGTCATTGGACAAAGCCTGACAGAATGGAAATCTGTGAGGACAGTAGCCCAATAAAGTGTATATAATGAAACACCCAAACAACTTGTGTGTTGAACTAGTGAGGATGATATGTGAATAAGTAGGTTACTCAGAGGGAAATCTGGATAACATTAGAGCAAAAAAATGGTGAGAAACACCTGACTCTAAGTCCTCTAAACCAACAAATAAAGAGATTCTTTCCCATAAATCCCAATATAAAAGGTGATGAATTAAACAAAATTAGAAAAATGTGATAACATATAAGCAAAGTGTGAAATAGTGAAACACCATAACGGCAATATATTGTTGTCAAAATAAAGTCCAGCGTGATAATATAAATAAATAAATAATAAAATTTCCACTCGGTGACAAAAAGAATTAAAAATAGTCTGTAGTTGTCAAGATGGTGGGTAGAAGACCTTCAATCCAAGGATGGCATCCACAGGATAAGGGACTCAGTATAAATAGAGATGGAATAGGTAAAAGGTACTCTTACCGGAAATGGTGGACCCCTCGGCCAGCGGCCTGGGGGTCAAACAGGCTTAGGGATAAGGTGGAAGGTTTCCACGGCAGTTGGAGGGGTGGGAGGAACCCTCGACACTCACCAACCGACCTCTCTGGTTGTAACAATCTCTCTGGTTGTAACGACTCCCGGTCATCAAGGGGTCAATCAAAGGTTGTTCTCCGGAGAGCCGCTTACAGTGACCAGGGAATGGGACCTCAAATTGGGGTTAGAAAGAAGGAAACCACCCCATAGCGTGAATCCGCTTACTTAGAAGCATTTATTTATAAAACAAAGGCTAAACAGCACGCCTTGACCCAAGCATTCGCAATAGGTAAATATCAATAAAAAGCGCTATAGAGTAAAAAGTGGCAAAACAGGCATAATCACCCAGTGATTGGGTGATTATGCCTGTTTTGCCACTTTTTACTCTATAGCGCTTTTTATTGATATTTACCTATTGCGAATGCTTGGGTCAAGGCGTGCTGTTTAGCCTTTGTTTTATAAATAAATGCTTCTAAGTAAGCGGATTCACGCTATGGGGTGGTTTCCTTCTTTCTAACCCCAATTTGAGGTCCCATTCCCTGGTCACTGTAAGCGGCTCTCCGGAGAACAACCTTTGATTGACCCCTTGATGACCGGGAGTCGTTACAACCAGAGAGATTGTTACAACCAGAGAGGTCGGTTGGTGAGTGTCGAGGGTTCCTCCCACCCCTCCAACTGCCGTGGAAACCTTCCACCTTATCCCTAAGCCTGTTTGACCCCCAGGCCGCTGGCCGAGGGGTCCACCATTTCCGGTAAGAGTACCTTTTACCTATTCCATCTCTATTTATACTGAGTCCCTTATCCTGTGGATGCCATCCTTGGATTGAAGGTCTTCTACCCACCATCTTGACAACTACAGACTATTTTTAATTCTTTTTGTCACCGAGTGGAAATTTTATTATTTATTTATTTATATTATCACGCTGGACTTTATTTTGACAACAATATATTGCCGTTATGGTGTTTCACTATTTCACACTTTGCTTATATGTTATCACATTTTTCTAATTTTGTTTAATTCATCACCTTTTATATTGGGATTTATGGGAAAGAATCTCTTTATTTGTTGGTTTAGAGGACTTAGAGTCAGGTGTTTCTCACCATTTTTTTGCTCTAATGTTATCCAGATTTCCCTCTGAGTAACCTACTTATTCACATATCATCCTCACTAGTTCAACACACAAGTTGTTTGGGTGTTTCATTATATACACTTTATTGGGCTACTGTCCTCACAGATTTCCATTCTGTCAGGCTTTGTCCAATGACGTACATTATTATTTTAGCGCCACACGTATTTACCTTTACTGGTAAGTAATGTTACTAAAATTTTACAGAAAAAATAAGGTTTAGCTAATTTTCAACGCCACAAAAAAAAAATCCAAACAGCAGTGAGAGGGTTCTCATATTATTGTGGATCTGTGGACAACATGGGAAAAAACACAAACCATTTAATTTACATGTTCAGGAATCATTCTATCTTATGTGGTGTTACGGAACAATATGATTCTCACAGAAAACTTTAGCAATATCCTATTCTTGCAGCACATATTTTGGATTTGTAACTTATTATTTTATTTTTTTTACATACAGGCAGTCCCCGAGTTGCATACATCTGACTTACAAAGGACTTATACTTACAAACGGAAGAAGATAACAGGAGGTGAGAGGGAATCTACCCCTAGGAAGAAAAATTCACTCCTGTAAGGGTTATCATGGGAAAAAGGTGTCTCCACTGAAGCTTTATCACCAATCCTTGTTTCCACAACAACCCACAATTTTTAAAACCAGTTACCAGGGACAGAAAGTGACATGAAATCCTCTGAACAGGGGTGCAGACAGCAAAGCAAACATTATATGGGGTGTTCCCTTCCCTATGCTGGCGCTACACCTAAAAAATTCACCTTAAAGCAGACTTTCAGTCATTTTTTCAACTTTCCATCTATTAAATCTTCGGTCCTTGTTGTTTTAACTTTGGATAGTAAAACATTTTTTTTTCTGCCAGTAAATACCTTATACAGCCCACTTCCTGTTTCTTGTCTGGTAAAGAGCCTAGGCTTATGACATCATGCACAGCTCTCTCTCTCACTCTTGTGAAAGTTTGCCAGGAAGGGAGGGGGGATGAGTCATAAGAGGTCAATGAGAGATGCAGGGCTATAGAGCTGGAGGTGTGCCTCTGTGTGTCTGTGTAAATCCAGGAAGTGAAAAGGCAGCAGCTTCAGCTGCCCACAGTTAAAATAAATGCAGGCAGACTCAGTGGAGGGAGATTTCTGCACCATATTTGGCAATTACAGAATCACAGTATATATAAAATAATATGCAAGGTGGTTGGAGGGAAGCTACAGAATGACAAAGATGTTTTTATTACAAATTATGTGAGCAGACTACAGTTCCTCTTTAAGAACAAACCTACAGATCCTATCTTGTTTGTAACCAGGGGACTTCCTGTAATTACTTAGATTAAATACAGCAGCAGCAATCCAATCAGATTTGTTCCAACTTAAAAAAGGCTTTTTTTGGTCGTTTAGCCAGAGAAACATTTTTTTTTTGTCCAGTGGTAATATGCTCATATTGAACAGCAAAAGTAGCATGGACAACAGATCTGAAAGCTATAGGAAAGTGTACTCCTAAAAAATAAAGCTAAAGTGATTAAATTTAGTAAACTAGCGTAGCTCGTAAGTTTCCATTTAGTAGCACCACACTATTGTTTTAAAAGTTTAAATAAATGTTAAAACGAATTGCAGAAAAACACTTCAAAGCCACAACCCCACATTCCCTGCACCCCTCCCATCCATGTATCCCCAATTATTGCCAAAATATTCAAAATATAGACACAAGTATGTGTTGTTAGAAATTGCCTCCCATCAGAACAGTACACATTTTCTGCCTTGGATAGGCAAAAACTTGAAAGAGACAAGGTAAGTTTTGTCCTGTAATAAAATGAGAGTGTAATTATCTGAAAGACAATAGCCACAAATATTGTTCAGTGGCTGGACAGTATGTAAGCAGCTTGGTTAGGCTGAAATATAAAAGGAAAAGGTGAGGTTTGTTATATCTTGAAAAAAATATTATTTCAGAGACAATAGCCACACATATTACACAGCTGGGTAAACATTATTTGTAGCACCAGAATGGGCCAGGACAGGTGACAGAAGCTGGTGATGGTGGCAAGTAGGGATGAGCCAAACACCCTCCGGTTCGGTTTGCACGAGAACACCTCGAACAGGAAAAAAGTTCTAGCGAACATGCAAACCCTATTAAAGTCTATGGGACGCGAACATGAAAAATCTAAAGTCCTCATTTTAAAGGCTTATATGCAAGTTATTGCCATAAAAAGTGTATGGGGGCCCGGGTACTGCCCTAGGGGACATGTACAGTGCCTTGCAGAAGTATTCACCCCCCTGGCTTTTTACCTATTTTGTTACATTACAACCTTTAGTTTAATGTTTTTTTAATCTGAATTATATGTGATGAATCAGAACACAATAGTCTAAGTTGGTGAAGTAAAATTAGAAAATCATATACATAAAACTATTTTTCAGAAATTAAAAACTGATAATTGGCATGTGCCTATGTATTGAGTGGCCAGAAGAAAGCCATTACTTTCAGCAAAAAACAAAATGGCACGTTTTGAGTTTGTGAAAAGGCATGTGGAAGACTCTAAAAAAGTATGGAGGAAGGTGCTCTGGTCTGATGAGACTAAAATTGAACTTTTTGGCCATCAAAGAAAACGCTATGTCTGGCACAAACCCAACACATCACATCACCCAAAGAACACCATTTTTCAGCAGTCGGGACTGGGAAACTGGTCAGGGTTGAGGTAAAGTTGGATGGTGCTAAATACATGGATTTTTTTGAGCAAAGCCTGTACCACTTTGTGTTTGATTTGAGGCTAGGACGGAGGTTCACCTTCCAGCAGGACAATGACCCCAAACACACTGCTAAAGCAACACTTGAGTGGTTTGAGGGGAAACATGTGAATGTGTTGGAATGGCCTAGTCAAAGCCCAGACCTCAATCTAATAGGAAATCTGTGGTCAGACTTAAATATTGCGGTTCACAAGTGCAAACAATCCAACTTGAAGGAGCTGGAGCAGTTTTGCAAACAGGAATGGGCAAAAATCCCAGTGATAAGATGTGGCAATCTCATAGAGACTTATCCAAAGTGACTTGGAGCTGTGATAGCCGCAAAAGGTGGCTCTACAAAGGATTGACTTTAGGGCGGTGAATAGTTATGCACATTGACTTTTTCTGTTATTTTGTCCTATTTGTTGTTTGCTTCACAATAAAAAAAAAACATTTTCAAAGTTGTGGGCATGTTCTGTAAATTAAATTATGCAAATCCTCAAACAATCCATGTTAATTCCAGGTTGTGAGGCAACAAAACACGAAAAATGCCAAAGGGGGTGAATACTTTTGCAAGGCACTGTATCAATGCAAAAAAAGTTTTTAAACAATCATTTTTTTAGGAGCAGTGATTACATAAAAATGAAATATTCCTTTAAATATCGTGCCTGGGGGTCCCCTTAGTCTGCCTGTTAAGTGGCACATCTGTGCGATGTGTAGAACAGTGTTGCAGCAATAATGACACTTCTAAAGGAAAAAGCGTAATTCAAACTTGCTTGCAGGTGTAATGTATTACCGGCCCCAGGCAATATAGATGAAAAATGTATGAAAAAAATGGCATGACCCCCAGTCCATACCAGGCCCTTCTGGATTTTAAGGGGAACTCCATGTTAAAAATTTGTAAAAAATTGTCGTGGAGTCTCCCCCAAAATCCATACTAGACCCTTACCTGAGCATGCAGCCTGGAGGTCAGGATACGGGAGGGACGAGCAAGTGCACCCCCCCTCCTGAACCATACCAGGCCACATGCCCTCAGCATGACATGACCAGATGATCACATGACGTCACATGACATCATGAGGGAGCGTGGTAACTCAGTCACGTCATGGGTGGCCCCGCCCTTGCCTATATAACAGCTGTCAAAGCCAAGAGTCAGCAGTCACCGGGAGGCGGAGCTTTTTTAATTTTTTTCGTTTTCTGGTTCATCAGGAGGCGTGATTGAAGATGGATGGACAAATGACTGTCTATTGTGGTTTTTAATTTTTGACACTTTTTTTGATGCATGGGTAGGGGTACACTGTACCCAATACCCATTCACACGGGGGGGCACGATATGGGTGCCCCTTTGTTAAAGGGGGCTTCCAGATTCCAATAAGCTCCCCACCCACAGACCCCGACAACCACCGGCCAGGGTTGTTGGGAAGTGGCCCTTGTCCCCATCAACATGGGGACAAGGTGCTTTAGGGGCACCCCAAAGCACTTTCCCCATGTTGAGGGCAAGCGGCCTGGTATGGTGCAGGAGGGAGGACGCTTGTCCACTCCCTTTCCTGGCCTGCTGGCTGCATGCTCGGATAAGGGTCTGGTATGGATTTGGCATGGAGTTCCCCTTAAAATCTATGCCAGAGTCAAAGGGTCTGGTATGGATTTTGGGGGGACCCCACACGGTTTTCTTTTTTAAATTTTGACATGGAGTTCCCCTTAAAATCTATACCAGACACAAAGAGCCTGGTATGGATTTTGAGGAGGGACCCCACGCCATTTATTTTTCTTAATACTGTCATAGGGTTCCCCTTAACCACTTCAATAAGGGGCACTTTCACCCCTTCCTGCCCAGACCAATTTTCATCTTTCAGTGCTCTCACATTTTGAATGACAATTACTCAGTCATACAACACTGTACCCAAAACATTTTTTTATCATTTTTTCCACACAAATAGAGCTTTCTTTTAGTGGTATCTAATCACCACTGTGTTTTTTCTTTTTTGTGATATAATTAAAAAAATTTGAAAAAAAAATTGTTTTTAATTTTTTTATTAAAACATTTTGCAAATAATTAATTTTTGTTTATAATTTGGGCCAAAAGTTATACTGCTACATATCTTTGGTAAAAATAACCCAAATTAGTGGATATTATTTAGTCTGTGTGAAAGTTATAGAGTCTACAAGCTATGGTGCAAATCATAAAAATTTGATCACACCTGAGGTACTGACGACCTATCTTATTTCTAGAGGCCCTGAAACCCCAGGACAGTACAAATACCCCCAAAATGACCCCTTTTTGGAAAGTAGACAGTGCAAAGTATTTAGAAAGAGGCATAGTGAGTTTTTTTTTTCCCACAATTACTGGGAAAATTAAGAATTTTTTGTTTTTTTACACAAAATTGTCATTGTCACAAGTTATTTCTCACACACAGCATATGCATACTTCCAATTACACCCCAAAATACATTCTGCTACTTCTCCTGACTCAGTATGGTGATACCACATGTGTGAGACTTTTTCACAGCCTGGTCACATAGAGAGGCCCAACATGCAGGGAGCACCATCAGTCGTTCTAGGAGCATAAATTACACATCTAATTTCATTCGTACCTATTACACTTTTGAAGGTCATGAAAGGGGGCAGAGTCTACCAGATGAAAAGGCAGCAGTTGTAGTGCTAGCAATTTGGGCAAACTAGCATTTGGATGCTGAGCATGTGGATGGTTGGGACAGTATTTTTTTTACGGTTCAGCAACTGGGGTAGTTGCCTGCTGAAATCAACAGGTGGTGTACTGCTAGCAGATTGACTGCAAGTACTTGTGGCACCCATTTCTACAACATCATTCCTCTCAGTGCAGGTTTTTGCAAAGCTTTGAGGTATAGTAGGGGTAGAGATCCCAGGTGAGGCGCAAGGAGAAGTCTGCATTTTTTTATGATGTGGGTCTTTCAGGTGCTGTTTCCAATGGACTCCATGGCAGGTCGTCATATGTCTTGTCAAGCATGTGGTGCGGGTGGTGTTCTGTCCATGCTGTATCCGCCCACTTCAGATAGAGATTTCAAACAGCAACGGTGCAATCTACTGCACATGTGTTGAAAAGAGCCCACACCAATGAACTTTTGGAAGTCAGTGAGGAGACAGCAGCTCCCTGCACCTGTGGAGCTCTGTGGTGTGATGCAATAGGGTGGCTGCCCTTAAGCTGGCCCCTAAAGGACATCCTGCCTCATTGGAGTTGTGCCTCCTCCTCCTCCTCCTTTTCCTCCTTTGTTCAAGTACAGTCATTGACCTCATCATCCCCTCCCTCCTTGTCACTGGAGCAAACTTGGCAGTATGCTGCAGCTGGGGGAACATGACTGCTAGTTTCTTGTCCTTCTGTGACACCCCCTCTCTCAACCTGGGAACCAACATCGGAGCATTCAAATTGCTGTGCATTCTCTAGCAGCATGTAACAACACTGTGATAGAATAATTTTGGTGACTCCACTGTTCATGATGGTGGGGCTATGGAAGGAGTAGCTGTGGACAAAGAGCCGGTGGAATAGGCAACTTTGGCAGCTGCGGTGGAAGGCAAACTAGTTTGAGCCTGGGTGACAGAGGACAAGGAAGATGAGGACGGCTTAGTTATCCACTCCACCAACTCTTCTGCATGTTGTGGCTCAATAACACGGCCAGCAGCAGGAAAAAAGGACAAGCGTGCCCGTCTGCAGAGGATGCACCATGTCCGCGACCACCATTTTTCACTGTAGACACAGAGGCTGCTTGCCCTCTTTAGTGACCTGTGAGCGTCTGCCTCTCCATGTTGGCCTTCCAGACATGATGGGGATTTTTTGGGGTTTTTTTTTTTGCTTGGTGCACTATAAACTGTTTTATTATTGTTTTTTTATTTTTTTGGTGGGTATTTTTATAACTCTTTATTACAGAGTGTGGGAAGGGAATATGGCGCTTGGGTGCAATACTTTTGTAATTTGTGCACTATAAACCATTTTATTATATATTTTTAAGAAAATAACGATGCAGCAACTGTGGAGAATTTTTTTTTACTGCTGCTGCAAAAAAAAACTAAAACAAAATAAATGTAAAAAAAATAAGAAAGGCCAAAAAAAAAGAAAAAGGGAAACACCTGCGAAGCAGAAGGGGGGACAGCAACTATGCCCTAAATATTCTTAGTGCTGCTGCGCCACGGGAAAAAAAAATTCAAAAGGTATACCACTGCTGTGCTGATGCAGAAGGAATAACACCTGCGACACAGAAGAGGGAGTACTAATAATGCAACAACAGAACCTGATACCGCAAAAAAAAATTTTAAAAATGGGATCAGTGGTGACACACCGACACTTCAGTAGCACCACAACACTGTGTTTTTCATATTACACTGCATTGTATTATATATACTGCACTTTACAGTGTTATTCACACCGCATTACACTGTATATATACTCTGCACCAGTGGCAGCCCATCCATAGGGGGCGTCCGGTCCCCTCCCCTCTCAACTGAACACACGGAAAAAGACAGGAAGTAGCTAAAGAGAGAGACAGACGTGATATGAAGGAGGACAGCGCTGGGGACACACATGTAAGGAGGACAGCATTGGGGACACACATGTAAGGAGGACAGCACTGGGGACACACATGTAAGGAGGACAGCGCTTGGGACACACATGTAAGGAGGACTGATGGCGACACCACATGTAAGGAGGACTGATAGGGACACAGATGTAAGGAGGGGCTCTGCTGCTGGGGACACAGACTTAAGGAGGGGCTCCGCTGGGGACACAGATGTATGGAGGGGCTTCGCTGCTGGGGACACAGATGTAAGGAGGGGTTTTGCTGAGGACACAGATGTAAGGAGGGGCTCCGCTGGGGACACAGATGTAAGGAGGGGCTCCGCTGGGGACACTGATGTAAGAAGGGACTCCGCTGGGGATTCTGGTGTAAGGAGGGACTCCGCTGATGGGGACACAGATGCAAGGAGGGACTCCGTTGGGGATACTGATGTAAGGAGGCACTCTGCTGGGGGCACCTGATGTAAGGAGGGACTCTGCTGGGGGCACCTGATGTAAGGAGGGACTCCGCTGTGGGCACCTGATGTAAGGAGGGACTCCGCTGGGGACACCGGATGGCGTCTGGTGGCAGGCGACGTGGCAGGTGACACACTCGGGGCTCCCACTGATTCTGCATTATGGTGAGTTAAATTATTTCATTTAATATTACAATGTAATATTAGAAATAATGTACTCCAATCATCCCGACACCGTAACAACCATGGTGTCCGGACGATTGAAGTGCTAACACCAGATGTTTGGAGAATCTTTATCTGCTGATTTTTAAACTTTCTAGAATACACATATTTCTATTGTGGTGTAGGATCTGGGCCTGCTGTCCCTCCCTCTCTCTCTCCCTCCCTCTCTCTCCATCCCTCGTTCATCTCAGACGCTAACCACACCCTCTTAGAGCCACACCATTTAAGCCATGCCCACTATTTTGCTGAAACCGTGCCCATTTTCACCAAGTGTGAGGGGTCAAAAAGGAAGGGTAGGGTCTGGCGCCCCCCAATCCTAAAACTTCACCAGCTGCCACTGCTCTGCACTGTACTATAGACTATGCACTGCACTATAATATATACGCTGCACTGCACTGTAGTATATACTGTGCTCTGCCACAGCAGCTAAGCAGCAATTTACATTTTGCTGACCCCCACACAAAAAGGACATTGTGGAAAGGACTGTTGAGTCTTTGCACTGTGAACACAGAGGGGCGCACAATATTATGTAGTCCTCCACACTACAATTTAAAAATGTAGCACAATGCAAAATTATGTATGACATTGTACAGCAGCAACTATCTTTCCCTCCAAGCACACTGTCAGCTATCCCTATCTTCTCCAACTGTAGTAAAAGCACAGTATATTGGAACTAGAAAAACTACTACATGCGCATGCTCATAATTCAAGATGGACATTGGCACACACATGCAAACATATTAGCATGTTCATGAAATGCAACCGTCTCGCACAGCACTGGAATTGGCACCAAATGGCCTATTTAAGCTGGACTGTGACAGGAACAGATTGCTCAGTGGTCTTCAGCTAGTTCCTACTTTACCTATGCCCTGACCTGCTATAATTACCTTCCTGTGCACGACCCAGGTTGCTGCTCACTTGTCTCTGGATTCCTGCCTGACCTTTGTGACCTTGGCTTGTACTCTGACTCTGTTCCAGTCCTATGTTCCTGTGCCTCAAGGCCCGCTTGTTAACGATCCCAGTGTAGAGCTACCCCGTAGGAGCCGTTGGTGAATGGGATCCCCACCCAGCACAGCCAGGCACACTGCATTTTCTACAGCACATGGAGTCATGAAGCAGTCCGAGCAGCTTGGATGGGGATGAGGAATATGGGATGCCCACTTGGTTAGTGTAGTAAAGTCTTCAGGGACAACTATATACAGTACACACAGTATATACACTCCTCTGCCTCCTGCACAAAATTTCTTGCAGATCTCCTTCAACTCACTCCTCCAGCACAGCTCTTGCTTGTGGAACTACAAAACTCAGGAGGAACAGCTGGCACTGTTTGGATGGTCTAATAAAGGCTTAATTAGACCAGTAGCAAATGCCCCTTACAGGCAGGGACCAGGGGCCTGATTGGTGTAGCAGCCAAGGTCCTAGTGCTGTCCTATCAGTGGCTACTGCTCCCAGTACCGTCTCTTCAGGCACTGCCAGCCCACCTGGCTGCAGCTGCCCTTTTCTCCTGCCTGTTACACCACAGTCCTTTCCGACTGACTCTGCATCCATCTCAGACTGCTCTCATCCAGTCCTCTAGGCTGCCTCTCAGTCCTCCCTACTGTGTATCACTCAACAGCCCACCTGTCTGTTTTCCCCCACTGGAGATTTGCCCGGCAGTGTCCTCCTGTTGTCCTCACCTTGCTCCTATGCTTCCTGGCCAGGATCCCTCGTGTGTCATGTGAAGGGTCCAGAGCCCAGGCCTGAGTTCACCCCCCAGACTAGGGGGTTACTCTCAAAGGCCTCTGACAGCCTAACACTCCATCTCCATCTTCTACCCAATCTCCTCTGCCTCCAGCTGAGCTGACCCTGAGTATTTGAGGGGGCCCGCCCCCTGACAACCCATCTGTTGGGGATTGGTCAGGGCCCTCATAATTACTCCAGGCAACTCCACCTTACCTCCCCTCCCATTCTTCTAGAAGTTTCAAATAAGTTTTAGGAGTAGTGGGGAGGTCTCAGTGGTGCTGCCTGTGAGTCATTCAGCCCTCCCTGGATCTCTGTCCAACCCAAGAAAAAACACACAGGCTTGGCTGGCAGCCAAGCCTGAACAAATTTACCCAATTTACCCAACAAAATCTATTCTAGCACATTAGAGAGTGCCACACCGACTTGTATCCTGGCTCTGCCTATTGTTCCTGTATCTCATTGCCCAGCATCCTGCAAAAACAAGTTGGCGCAGCCCGCTACACTGGCCCTTGTGCCACTCTGTGTCTTCACACCTCCTGTCATCACTACCAGGGGTGTTGACCAAGAGATGCAAGAGAAGCCCCCTCTCCAGCGCTCAATCTCCACCAGGTACATGACACCAACACACACTAACTGATGGCTGCTGGGAACCTAAGTTCAAAGAACAGGAAATGCATTGCTGATGATTGATATGGCCCCGAAAGGCTGCATTTGTTCACCATCTCAGAAAACTGCAAATGGGTTGAGTTTACCTCAAACTAATGTTTGACTCAAACCCAAATCTCATCTATACAGGCAACTAGCATTTTAAGAAGGACATCAGCAAAGGCAGCCTACCTATTCCCTCTATTTGGAAGATTTTTTGTAAATGATGTCTTAATATTAGAGAATTAGAGATATTACTTAGCGTATGTGACGTCACCAACTGGTGCATGCTGGGCCGGGGACGTCACAAGGGGCGGTGCCACCATGTGACGTCACCAGGTTGCCCCACCCCTTACCTATATAAGAACTGTCAAGCGGCGGAGCCTGCAGTTGGCAGTTAGCCTTTGTGTTGGGCGGATCCCAGGGTTGTAGGAAGGAGGCCTTTGTCCCCAGCAACATGTGGACAAGGTGCTTTGGGGCTTGAGGGGTGGAGCCCCCCTGCTCAAAAGCAGCCCTTCCCATGTTGAGGGCATGTAGCTGGTATGGATCGGGGGGAGGCACTCGCTCCCACGCCATTTTTTTTACATTTTGACGTGGGAGTTTCCCTCAAAATCCATACCAGACCTAGGGGTCTGGTATGGATCTTGGGGGGGGGGGGCACGTGTTTTTATATTTTTGTATTGCTGGCAATGTTTTTTTTTCATTCAGCTGTCAGCAGGGAAGCCCATTGACAGCTGATGATGCATCTGTTGTAAAGGATGCCGCAGCCGGCTTCCCGGCCCGCTCCCTAAAGGGGAACTGCAGTCTGCTCACATAATTTGTAATAAAAACATCTTTGCCATTCTGAAGCTTCCCTCCAACCACTTTGAATATTATTTTATATATACTGTGATTCTGTACTTGCCAAATATGCTGCAGAAATCCACTAAGTCTGGCTGCATCCATGTTAACTGTGGGCAGCTGAAGCGGCTGCCTGTTCACTTCCTGGATTTACACAGTCACACAGAGGCACACCTCCAGTGCTGCAGCCCTGCAGCTCTCATTGGCCCTCTTATGACTCATCCCCCCTCCCTTCCTGACAAACTCTTACGAGAGCAAGAGAGAGCTGTGCATGATGTCATAAGCCTAGGCTTTTTACTAGACAAGAAACAGGAAGTGGGCTGTATAAGGAATTTACTGGCAGAAAAAAAATGTTTTACTATCCAAAGTTAAAACAACAAGGGCAGAGGATTTAATAGATGGAAAGATGAAAAAATGACTGAAGTTCTGCTTTAACAACCAGCTATTCACTGTGCCCTGATTGGGCAAAGCTTTGCCAAATCAGGGTTTAGTATGCACTGTGCAGTGCATTGTGGGGCTCTCAGAGGGCGAACATTCCCCTGAGCTCCCTGCAAATTCAGGTGTTCGCCGAATCGGCGAACAGGCAAAGTTTGAACTCGACTTGAACTGTTCGCCCAATTCTACAAACCATACGGGTGACATCAGAGTGAGAACAATAATTCTAGCACAAGAGCTTCTAGTTAACTCTAAACTGATAAACTGTAAAGGCTTTTAAAGCATCACCCATGGTGATTTTTGAGATTCATCATTTTTGGTGATATAGCGGGCGCATGCAATTTTAAGACATGGAATGTTTGGTACCTATTTACTTGATGCTATCTCATCTTTTATATGTTAAGCAGAAATGGGTATTATATGGTGTGTTTTTTGCACTAAAATTCATTTTATTATATTTTTTCCTAAAAATTTGTATTTAATAAATATCTGCGCAAATATCGTATGACAAAAAAATTGCAACTATCACCATTTTATTCTACAGGGCATCTGCTTCCAAAAAATATATAATGTTCTGGGGGTTTAAGTAATTTTATTGCTAAAAATTTAAATTTTTACATGTATGCAACAAATAAAATAAATTGCTCTGGAGCCGAACTGAATATAACTAAATGCCAATTTGTATAAGTAAAAGATAATGTGCATGCCCCTTAAAGACCCACATTTTTTTCATTTTCTTTTCTACAAACCTATGTCCATCCCATGTTTTCCAAGACACTGTAAGATGAGATCAGCAGAGGTGTGTCTTCCAACTGATGTGGAGGATAAGGCATAGAGCTGCACTGAACTGCTACACAGCTGTAAATACATGATCAGAAAAAAAAAATACTGTACTTCTTTATAAAGCACAAATGCTTCTCCGTCTGCTCATCCTCTCAGTACAGTTCAGCCTGTAAACTGACACCTCAGTGCTGGATCCTACGCACCAAGGTAAGGAATAAGCAAATCCCCTGATCATCAATCTTTGTACATTACTTGCACAATTTTACTCATTTTTGATACAGAGAAAGAGGGCATGTCAAGGATTAACTGACATTTCTTCCAGGTTGTCTCCTTGTATTCTCAAGCTATAAAACAAGTAAGGAATGACTTCCTTTCCTAAGTTTTCTTTGGAGACAGTAAAACTACATTTAAGTTTAATGATTTTGCAAGCCAATCTTTCTCTTTTCTCTCTAATGAATTGTATGTCGTTTCAGGAGACTTACTATGTCATAATAGTTTATTTCAACCATGTGTATGTTGTATTTTAAATTTTTTCTGTTGCGCTCGTGCTCGTTCATTATAAATGAGTAATCTGAAGATAGACAGAGAATGTGGGATTATTTAACATAGTAAAAATGTGTAAATTGGAGAGAAACTCCCAATAGCAATTTATATTTTACCGATTTCACTTTTGGAAGATTTCTACCGTTATTTGTCATTTTAATTCATTTTTTACTTATCTAAAGAACTGTATTTAGTTCAGGAGTATATAGATTTATTTTTCATTAACATTTTCACTATCATATGATGGTAGTTGGCTGCAGACATTTTCTACTCCACTTTGTAACGTTATCCCTGCTTTGAAATTAGCAAATTTTTCAAAATGTATTTTGATATCTTATTTGATAACATTCTGCGATACTGTAAATTAAGTAAATTAAGTATCATTAGGGTTGATTATCTAAAAATAGAGACTGTTTATCTAGCAAAGTAAATGTTTACTTTGGAAACTGATTTTTTTTATCAAAAAGGAAACTGAGTTTTAGTAAGCAGGGTGAATCTGTGTTAATCTTGAATACCCAATCACATGTTTTGAGAATTTTAAAAATATATATTTTTGCTAGTATGTACTGGGTATTCAAAGTGAGCAAAACATTACACATTTACTATATATACACATATAATATGTTACAATCCACTTGCTTGTTTCCCATTAGAACCTATAGATGTTGACTGACCTTTGAAATATAAATTTGTCTCATTTTAAATTGCAGTCCATCTTTTTATCCCCAATCTATCCTAGTGATACAATAATTTTAAAGGGCATCTAAACCCAAGAAAATGATAGTATTGCAGCTTCTCTGTCCTTTGAGTTGGTGGTTGCATTCATTTTCTTTTTTCACACTTTTTTCCTTGATTGGAATCTGATTATCCTGCCATTAACACACTTCCTGTTCTAGAGTGATAATCATACTGAGCAGTGTTGTCACCCTAGCACAGGGAGTGTGCTAGGACTACTAACACCTACCTTTCTTCTCTATAACAACAGAGGGAGGTATTTTTTAGTCCTCAGAGATAGTAGGGCACAATACTAACTGATAACGGTACAGAGGCAACGAGTACAGGAAGTTGTCAGCTGACAAGATATCTGGCTGGATGAACAGCTACTTTTTTGACTTTTAAAACTGCTATAATAAAACACTTTCAATGGTTTTATTACCGGTCCAATGGGAGAAAATAAGAGATATTTATAAATATATAGAACTTTACATACACTTTAAGGTATGACTTACTAAAACTAAAAAAGTTTAAAGCTGAATTAGATTGAAATGACCAACCAAGTTATTTTAAGTCCCCTCTTAAAGTGATTGAAAATGCTGAAGGTTTTTCATCTTCATGCATTCTATGCATGAAGGTAAAATACTTTCTGTATGCAACCCCCTCTACAGCCCCCCCAATACTCACCTGAGCCCCGTCTTGATCCAGATATGTGCACAAGAGCCTCAGCTGTCCTGGGACTCCCTCTACTCATTGGCTGAAACAGCATCGGGGGAAATTGGCTCCCACGGATGTCAATCCCAGCCAGTGAGCCAATGAAGAGAGAGTGGGGCTGAGCCGTGGCTCTATGTGTCTTATGGATGCATAGAGCAGGGCTTGGGAGCGAGCATGCACCAGTACCCCCACAGGAAGTGGCTTGCTATTTGGGGCACTGGTCATGGGGAGGAGCCAAGAAAAGGATCGGGCTGCTCTGTGCAAAACCATTGCTCAAAGCAGGTAAGTATGACATGTTGTTCTTTTTTTATAAGCAGAATCTTTAATATCACTTTAATTCACACCAGTTTATGACATTTGTTTATTGACATATTTTAGAATATGCTCTGTATGTAAAGCATACTTCAGTTTTTGTAATGATTAATAGCAAATTTGTACATTATTTTTAATAGTGTAATTTATTTTAAAAAATGATGGTAAGATTAAATAAAATATTAATTTGCTTGATTTTACTTTTATTTTTTTATATAGCACTTGTATTGTTTGCTCACAGTTTTCACATTGACTTATCTGTAGGTTAAATCAGTAATCTGATGTCCTTTACCCCTTCAGTTTAAACTGTTAATGGTGTAATTTGTGTTGTGGTGACAGTAATGTAATTTACAATATTGTGTATAGAAGTTGTTTCCAGCTTCCTGTTAAGATCTTCTAATCACAGCTCGATAGATACATAGATACAGTATAGATACAGTATCTCACAACAGCTGTACACTCACATTTTTGTAAATATTTTATTATATCTTTTCATGTGACAACACTGAAGAAATGACACTTTGTTACAATGTAAAGTAGTGAGTGTACAGCTTGTATAACAGTGTAAATTTGCTGTCCCCTCAAAATAACTCAACACACAGCCATTAACAATTTAAGCCCCAGAAGAATTGGCCCCTTGATGAATAGAGCACTTTTTACAGTCATGCAATACTGGCCCCAAACAAAATTTGCGTCCTTTTTTCCCCACAAATAGAGCTTTCTTTTGGTGGTATTTGATCGCCTCTGCGATTTTTAATTGCGATATAAACGTAAAAAGACCAAAAATTTTGAAAAAAAAATTATATTTTCTAGTTTTTGTTATAAAAAATCTCCAATAAACTCAATTTTAGTCATACATTTAGGCCAAAATGTACAGGGGATACTCAAAAAATTACAATATCGTGCAAACGTTTATTTATTTCAATGCAACTTAAAAGGTGAAACTAATATATGAGATAGACTCATTACATGAAAGCATGAGAGTTCAAGCAGTGATTTGTCATAATTGTGATGATTATGGCTTGTGATGATTATGGCTTACAGCTCATGAAAACCCCAAATCCACAATCTCAGAAAATTTGAATATTGTGAACAGGTGCAATATTCTAGGCTCAAAGAGTCCCACTCTAAAAGAAGTTGGATGTTCCCAAAGTGCTGTATCAAAACACATTAATAGAAAGTTATGTGGAAGGGAAAAGTGTGGAAGAAAAAGGTGCACAAGCAGCAGGGATGACCGCAGCCTGGAGAGGATTGTCAGGAAAAGGCCATTCAAAAGTGTTAGGGACTTTCACAAGGAGTGGACTGAGGCTGGAGTCAGTGCATCAAGAGCCACCACACACAGATGGATCCTGGACATGGGCTTCAAATGTCGCATTCCTCTTGTCAAGCCACTCCTGAACAACTAACAACGTCAGAAGCATCTTACCTGGGCTAAAAAAAAACAGACCTGGTCTGTTGCTCAGTGGTCCAAAGTCCTCTTTTCTGATGAGAGCAAATTTTGCACCTCATTTGGAAACCATGGGCCCAGAGTGTGGAGGAAGAATGGAGTGGCACACACTGCAAGATGCTTGAAGTCCAGTGTGAAGTTTCCACGGTCTGTGTTGATTTGGGGAGCCATGTCATCTGCTGGTATTGGTCCACCGTGCTTCATTAAGTCCAGGGTCAACGCAGCCGTCTACCAGGAGATTTTGGAGCACTTCATGCTTCCTGCCGCAGACGAGCTCTATGGGGATGCTGACTTAATTTTTCAGCAGGACTTGGCACCTGCCCACACTGCCAAAAGCACCAAAGCCTGGTTCAATGACCGTGGGATTACTGTGCTTGATTGGCCAGAAAACTTGCCTGACCTGAACCCCATAAGGATTCTATGGGGCATTGCCAAGAGAAAGATTAGAGACATGAGACCGAACAATGTAGAAGAGCTGAAGGCCGCTATTGAAGCATCCTGGTCCTCCATCACACCTCAGAAGTGCCACAGGCTGATAGCTTCCATGCCATGCCGCATTGAGGAAGTAATTGCTGCAAAAGGGGCCCAAACCAAGTTCTGAGTACATATGCATGCTTATACTTTTCAGAGGTCCGATATTGTTCTATGTACAATCCTTGTTTTATTGATTACATGTAATATTCTAATTTTCTGAGATTGTAGATTTGGGGTTTTCATGAGCTGTAAGCTATAATCATCATAATTATGACAAATCACGGCTTGAACTTTCTTGCTTTGCATGTAATGAGCCTATCTCATATATTAGTTTCACCTTTTAAGTTGCATTAGTGAAATAAATTAACTTTTGCACGATATTCAAATTTTTCGAGTATTACCTGTATTCAGCCACATGTCTTTGGTAAAAAAATGACAATAAGCATATATTTATTGGTTGGCGCAAAAGTTATACTGTCTGAAAACTAAGGTACATTTTCTGCAATCTACGCAGCTTTTAGTTTATGAATGTCTATCTCATTTCTTGAGGTGCTAAAATGGCAGGGCAGTACACCCCCCCCCCAATCACCCCATTTTGAAAAGTAGACACCCTAAGGAAATTGCTGAGAGGCATGTTGAGCCCATTGAATAATTTATTTTTTTGTCACAAGTGATTGAAAAATGACAAAAAGAAAACATTTTACACAAAGTTGTCACTAAATGATATATTGCTCACACATGCCATGGCTATATGTGGAATTACACCCCAAAATACATTCTGCTGCTTCTCCTGAGTATAGGGATATCACGTGTGTGAGACTTTTTGGGAGCCTAGCCGTGTACAGGACCCCAAAAATCAATCACCGCCTTCAGGCTTCCTAAAGGCGTAAATTTTTTATTTCACTCCTCACTACCTATCACAGTTTCGAAGTCCATAAAATGCCAAGTTAGCACAACCCCCCCAAATGACCCAATTTTAGAAAGTAGACATCCCAAGCTATTTGCTGAGAGGCATGTTGAGTCCATGGAATATTTTATATTTTTCCCCAAGTTTTGTGAATATTACAAACGTTTAGTTTATGAATGTCTATCTCATTTCTTGAGGTGCTAAAATGGCAGGGCAGTACACGCCCCCCAATGACCCCATTTTGGAAAGTAGACACCCCAAGGAAATTGCTGAGAGGCATGTTGAGACCATTGAATATTTTATTTTTTTGTCACAAGTGATTGAAAAATGACAAAAAAAAAACATTTTACACAAAGTTGTCACTAAATGATATATTGCTCAAACATGCCATGGGGCATATGTGAAATTACACCCCAAAATACATTCTAATGCTTCTTCTGAGTACGGGGATCCCACATGTGTGAGACTTTTTGGGAGCCTAGCCGTGTACATGACCCCAAAAACCAATCACCGCCTTCAGGCTTTCTAAGGGCTTAAAATGGTGATTTCACTTCCTCACTTCCTATCACAGTTTCGGAGGCCCTGAAATGTCAAGATAGCACAAAACCCCCCAGATGACCCCATTTTGGAAAGAAGACACTTCAAGCTATTTGCTGAGAGGCATGTTGAGCCCATGGAATATTTTATATTTTGCCACAACTTTTCAGGAAAATTACAATTTGTTTTTTTTTTACACAAAGTTGTCACTAAATTATATATTGTTCAAACATGGCATGATTATATGTGGAATTACACCCCAAAATACATTCTACTGCTTTTCCTGAGTACAGGGATACTACATGTGGGATTTTTGGCAGTCTAACCACATACAGGACGCCGAAAACCAAGCACCACCTTCAGGCTTTCTAAGGGCGTAAATTTTTGATGTGACTCCTCACTGCCTATCACAGTTACGGAGGACATGAAATGCCAAGATAGCACAACCCTTCCCCAAATAACCCATTTTGGAAAGTAGACAGTGGTGAAATCACCTCCTACAGCGCTGGAGTCGCTGATTTACGTATTGTGAGAGCAAACGCTGTTGCTGTATATAAATAAACCGGTACTGCAGCTAAATGGCATACCTGAAAAGCAAACAATGGTAACAATAAAATATTAACTCTATAAAACAACAATCCGTGCGAAAAAAGAGTAAACAATATATGTCGAAGCATGGGGGCAATCCGCCCCTAATGTTAGGGGCAAATCGCCCCTCCACCCCTGCTCCCATGCTTATGCATATATGCTCTTTTTTTCAACTGTGGTGGTGTAATCACTTCCTACAGCGCTGGAGTCACGGCTTTACGTATCGCTGGAGCAAACACTGTTGCTGTCAGAATAAATAAACCCATGCTGCAGCTGAATGGCGTAGACAAAGTAACATTACAGTATAACAGTAAGACATACCATACCTGCAAAGCAAATGCAATAAAACACAGTAAAAATAAAACATTACAGTTATAAAATACAGTAACAATTGAGAGAGAACAATAGATATAGAACAATAGAGATGGAACAATAGAGTGACAACTATTTTTGGCTTTTTTATTTATTTTTATTTTTTTGCACTGTAAACTGTTAACTGTAACTGTTATGCCCTGTGCACACGGTCGGATTTTCTGACGGAAAATGTGTGATAGGACCTTGTTGTCGGAAAATCCGACCGTGTGTGGGCTCCATCACACATTTTCCATCGGAATTTCCAACACACAAAGTTTGAGAGCAGGCTATAAAATTTTCTGACAACAAAATCCTTTGACGGAAATTCCGATCATGTGTACACAAATCTGACGTACAAAGTGCCACGCATGCTCAGAATAAATTAAGACACGAAAGCTATTGGCTACTGGATTTTGTTGTCGGAATGTCCGATCAATGTCCGACCATGTGTACGGGGCATAAACGTTTCAGATTAGGGTCTCTCAAATTGTGATGGCCATCTCATCTTTTGAGACCCTTTGTAAGTGTGCTCTAGGACTGTGCAGTGCTGTACCCTAAGCCAATACTCCACTAGTGTGTGGTAGCATTTGAAACAGTCACCGATGCAGAGACCAGGTTGGTCAGGACAGGAGGGACAAAGCGGGTGTCACTCCTAAATCTGCGTTTTCTGCAGACACACCATTTTCTTTGGGGTGTTCTTTGGGCAGGGGTACCAGGAAAGACGCACGGAAAATGCCACTCATGCAGCCAGCTCACTGCATTTGCTTTGGGGAGGTGGGACACAGAACTGTCTGGAAACATTAGGGCTGTGATGATCTCTTCCTGGAATTTTAGGAAGGATCCAGTTCGTCCTGATGCTTTGTATAGCACATAAGCGTTCAGCAGAGCCAATTGGAATAAATATACAGGCACTTTTTTTTTCATTTTAAACGGTTTTATTATGTTTTATCAACAGAATAAACAAGTGATAGACATTGTTACCCGTAAGATGGTACAAGTCAAATACAATCAAACTTGTGGGTACAATCAAACTTGTGAGTACAGGAGGGAAGAAACAAGAGTACTTGGACACATTCATAATAATCACATGCTAAGTTCAGGGCATTTGACATTATTCCGGTTCCTCCAGACACCCCATTGGGAACAGACTGTGTCATGGGGGAGGACAGCGTCATCAGCCCATATGTCACTTATAATTGATAAAGCAGGATTATATATAGTAAATAGTTGATATATCTAACTGATTGAACTTAGGGAGTATCTAAGGTCTCATCTACTAACCCCTAATGGGGGAAGCGTTGAATTCATATTAAAGAGGTAGGTTACAGAGAGAGCTGTTAGTGTGAATGGAACAGGTGCAGGAAAGTTAATTAAGGATGCACGGGTGCACTCATGAGTCATCAGTAAATCTTGGGGTGCATATTTGTACAGAGAGACAAGAAGGAGGTGTTCACTTCTGGTTCTGGCTGGTCTAGAGTGTGATTGGGGTTAGTTCCTATGAGTGATATAGGTCAACGTAAAGTGTTGCACCGGTCAGGTGAGTTTTATACTTCTGGGGTGAGCTAACCAAGGGGACCAGTGTTTATGGAACTTGTCCCCTGTCAGGTTAGTTGTGGAGAAAAGATATTCCATATGACAATGCTCATTAAGTGTGGTAATGAGAGATGTGATAGTTGGTGGGAGTGGGTTTTTCCAGGCGCGAGCTAAGACTGCGCGCGCTGCAATTAGGATATGCTGGATAATAGGGAAATTGGCTGTAGGCCAAGGTTGTGGATCTAGACCAAAGAGAGCCATTTGGGGAGTTAATTGTCGGGAGTTGTTAGTTGTGTTAACGATTAATGCAGATACTTTTTTCCAGAATGGTATTATGATAGGACAATCCCACCATATGTGAAAGATGTCCCCAGTTGCATCACAGTCCTCTAACATTTTGAAGAGTGAGATGGAAATATGGATGCCAGTCTAGCAGGCGTGTAATACCATTTGTGGTAAATTTTCATGAGGGTTTCCATATGAGATACATTTTTGGAGAAGATAGATGGGAGGCGAAGGGTTCGGTACCATTCTTCTGCAGAGAAGGAGGTCTCTAATTTTTATTCCCAGTGTACCATACTGGCTGGCTAGTGAGGTTGATTTACTAAAGGCATATAGACTGTGCAGTTTGCAAAGTGCAGTTGCTCCAGAACTTAGTAAATGAGGTAATGCTTCACTTTGCAAAATATACCCAGTCACGTACAAGGAAAGTTAAAAAAAAGTTAAAAAAACTGCATTTTTGCTTGCACATGATTGGATGATGGAAGTCAGCAGAGTTTCTGTTCATTTACTAATCTCTGGAGCAACTGCACTATGCAAAGTGCACAGTCTATTTGCCTTTAGTAAATCAGCCCCAGAGTGTGTCCTTTCCATCCACTTTCCCAGCTTGTGAACATTATTGACTTTTTATTGTTTTTTCACTGTGGTCTGATTGTGCTTGTTCTTAAAAGCTTGTATTTGGAGCCCTAAATGTGAATACTGTTTGGTACAGCATCCAGCTGCTGTGTAACTAGGATTTGATGCTGAAAATGATTTGATACTGAAAGAGATTTGATACTGAAGGGCTGCTCCACCCTTGTGCATTAAGGCTAAATAAGTATTTATTTCCTATGATCGTCAGATCCATTTGGTTGTCATATTGCAGTATTTTCCTCATTCACTCTATTCGGTATGAACAATAACATTTGACCTGGAGAGAAAATAGTCTAATAACATTCTATATTGCTCCCATTCACGTGAATGTGCATGCAATTTCACAGGACACAGCTACAGTATGTGAATTTCCTTTAAATATACCCCAACAAGGTGTCTAAAAGCAAGAGTAAAAATGTAGAAAATTGCAGCTCTAAGTACTAGTAAGCCGCAATATAGCACATTTTTGGTTTTGGGTTTAGATACACTTTAAAAGGTTCTAAGACAAAAGAGATATTGAGAAATTAGTTCTAAATGGTGTTATTTTATTTTGTACAATGCTTTTTCCCTTACTAAATAAAGTCTGTTATTTTCTGCTCTCGTGCTATTATCACATTTGTAAATTTTATTGGCTGTCCTTTTATTTTAACAGTAACACTGCGGTTATTTTTATTGGAGTTTTTTTTTATTCCAGTAGTAGCATAATAGCTATGGTTACATGCATCTTCATACACTTTGCGGTGTTTTCTTGAGAACAAGTTTTTGTTGGAAATCATCCAAAATCAACATAGTTTCTATATTAGCAATGAGGGGGTGTCTGATAAATAGCAGTGTGGTATGTCATTTCTAATATGCATGTTTGTAAATGTGCCAGATATCAGAAACAAGAATATAAATTCACATGTGCCTGTATACATATATTTTAGAAGTTTTCAAAGAGCTTAAAATGCAGAGAGCACAAATCCAAATCTACTTTATACAGTAAATTCCACAGGACAGACAACGCCACAATCTTCAGCATCACAATCTGAATGTGGTATTTCCAGAACATTTATGAAGTGACTGCTTGAGAATATTTTTCACATGGTCTCATAGATACAGCCTTGTTTATTTGATATAAATCATTTCTGCCTGCAATAATAAACAGTATGAATTAAATGACCCTTAAATTTGCATTCCACAATATTTTTTAAGCAAACAGGTCACAGAAAGAGATGCACTATTTATTGTATGTTTATTGCTAAAACAAAATGTTTTATAAACTTAGGGCAGCCAAAAGTACAAAGCAGCGTAAGGCCACATTGACATTTGAGCTGAGCATCTTTGGTCATTTTCCATACTTTTTTAGCATTCTTACAAGCATTTTTAGGGACATTTGAGGATGCAGTGTATTTTTTATTATATTTTGTATTTTTAGCCACTGGAAGTTGGTAGGGAAAAAAAATGTGCAATATGTGTGGTTTTGCATGTATTTTCATGCACCCCTTTTGAAATCTTTTAAAGACAAAAATGCTTGAATCTTGTAGCTCACAAAAGCTCATGTGCTTTGTTGAGCTACAAGCTTCAAGCAACACCATGCTTAGATATGAAAAGACACAACTGAAAACCATGGCTTTTTTGATGTGGAGCATTTTGGAACTTTGAAGTGTGAACAGGGCTTTAATATGTACTGTACCATAACAAGCCTCCTACTGACTGCAAAATCTCATTAGAAGATACATGTGATTTTCTAATGTAAACTAAAACTGGACCATTGCTGGAGACCCTTTGTGTAGATACAGTGGATCTCTAAAAAGAGCCATGCACTTCTCTAGTCTCAGAAGCTGTCATTTCAGGGTTTAAATGTATTCACATATTTATATAGTGACCATTAGGGATGAGCTTTCTCTTCGGGTTGAACATGATTTCGACTCAAACATGAAATTGACTCGAACATTGGCTGTTCGCCCGTTCGTCGAAAACCGAACATTATGGGCCGTTCGCTCCAAATTCGAGCGGCGCGTAACGGCCCATAATGCACTGCGGGAGCTCAGTGCATTGCTGTATGATGATTGGCCAAAGCATGCACCATGACCTGCATGCTTTGGCCAATCCAGCGCCCTCAGTTAAGAGAGCCAAAATTGGCCAAAGGCAGGGTGCCTTTAGCCATTCATGGCTCAGGGGGACTAAGTCCATGCCCCACACTATATAAGGCTGCCTGCACGTCGGCCCCGTGTAGTGTGTTGTTGCCATGGACGGAGAGAGAGTGTCATTTAGATTGAGCAGGCAGGCAGGTTATTCAGTTAGCTGCAGTGTATTTATTATATATATATATATATATATATATACAGTCATATATATATATATATATATATATATATATATATATATATATATATATATATCCACTGTATCCAGTTTAGCTATATCTGACTGCAGGCCGTTCCTGGTGTACTTTTTCTAATATACTTCAGGCAGGCAGGTTATTCAGTTAGCTGCAGTGTATTTTTTATATATATATATATATATATATATATATATATATATATATATATATATATATATCCACTCTATCCAGTTTAGCTATATCTGACTGCAGGCCGTTCCTGGTGTACTTTTTCTAATACACTTCAGGCAGGCAAAAAGTATCTAACATGTGATAATAATAATAAGCATGTAAATATAAAATGAACACCCTTGCAGATGTGAAAAACTTGTAAGCATCAAATTATAATCAAATGTCCTGTGTGAAATATGGAACAGCAAATGAAAAAAAGTCCATATGAAAAATGTTAGAGGGATATCTCTTCAAGTTGGAAGATAATGGTGAACATCAAAAGACGTATGGATATTCAATGAAAAATGAGAGGGTACCCTTATCGGATGCGTAGGACGCACATACCCTATAGCAGTGCGTCAGAAAGGCATAGGGAGGATCTCTCGTGGTATCCAGACAAAGTGATGTCTTGTAGGCCGCGAGCCCCGATGAATAATGATAAACACAAGCAGAAATTAAGCGTCTGTCCCTCAAATTCCCAGTTTCCAAAGGGGGATGATCCGGGGGTGATGGTTCAGCGTGAAAAAGAAAAAGGGGGGCTCCACATGGTGTAGGTCAAACAAATGGGATTTATTATAGTAAAACACAATACATAGATAAAAAGTGATCACTTTGAGATAAAATGGCAATCTGGGAAGCTGAAAATGCTAGCCCTATGCGTTTTGACTAAACAGTCTTCAACAGGGGCATAGGTTACTCAGTTAGCTGCAGTGGATTTAATATAAATATTTATGCAGACAGTTTCGTATAGGCTGACCGATGCCTTCAGACAATTCTCCAGTCCTCAGCGCCTAAATCTGATCAGTTCGGGCAACCATCACCAGCATCTGAATTACATGGTGCAGGAATATCCAGGGGCAAGATCAGACTTGGACACCTTTCCACCAGAACATCCACTGGGTTACTGGGTCTTGAGGATGGACCAGTGGCCAGAGCTTGCTCAACATGCAATTGAGCTACTGGCCTGTCCTGCATCCGGCGTTCTTTCTGAACTCACATTCAGTGCTGCTGGAGGCATTGTAACCAATCACAGAGTGCGCCTGTCCACAGACTCTGTTGATCGGCTCACATTCATAAAAATGAATCAGTCTTGGATCACCAGCTGACAAGCACCTGATGCTGATGTAACCAATTGATTTTTCTATGGATGTGGGATCCCCTGAAGACTGCATATGCTGAGTTACTATGCTATTATGCTGAGTGACAATCCTATTCCTCCTCAATCTTCATGATGATAGCTTCTTGGAATATTTTCGGTTCAGGGCACCACCACCACTGCCTAAGATCCAATTTTTCTGGCCCTGTTTAACAGGGGCGTGTAATTACAATATTTTATCTAATATTTCACAGCAGGGCCTGTTCCTGCACTCAACAAAAGCATCTGTGAGGCTTTACAGTGTTATGTCACCACCACCACCACCACCTCCTAAGGCCCAATTTTTATGCCCCTGTTTAACAGGGGAACATAATTACAATTTTTGATCTAATATTTCACAGTAGGGCCTGTTCCTGTTCTGAACAAAAGTATCTGTGAGGCTTTACAGTGTTTTGCCACCACCACCACCACCACTGCCTAAGGCCCAATTGTTATGCCCCTGTTTAACAGGGGCACGTAATTACAATTCTTGATATAATATTTCACAGCATGGCCCATTCCAGCGCCCACCAAGAGTAACTGTGAGGGCTTACAGTGTTCTGGTACCACCAACACCTAAGGCCCAATTTTCCGCAGAGTGTATAGGGCAGGCCGTATAGTATATACAGGCGGTCCCCTATTTTCAAACATCCGACTTACATACGACTCCTATTTATAAACGGAGGGAGACAACAGGAAGTGAGAGGAAATCTACCCCTAGAAAGGGAAATTCTCTCCTGTAAGAGTTAATATGGGAAAAAGGTGTCTCCACTGATGCTTTATCACCAATCCTTGTTCCCCTAATAACCCAGAATTTTCTAAATCCAATTGTCATTGGGACAGAAAGTGAGGTGAAATCTTCTGAACAAGGCCACAGAAAGCAAAACAAATGTTACAGGGGTGATGATAGCCCTTCCCTATGTTATCCAAAAAGCTTAAAAATAGATTTTTTTGGCTGGAACTACACTTACAAAATGTACCTGTTACAAATTACAAACAGATTAAACTTAAGAACAAACCTACAGTCCCTAGCTTGTTTGTAACCTGAGGACCGCCTGTATACTGCTGCTGTTCAGAGTATATAGGGCCTGGGGGCCCCACGCCTTTATTTTTTAAAATTTGGGTCCGGGGTTCCTCTTAATATCCATACCTGACCCAAAGGGCCTGGTAATGGGCTGGGGCAGGGGGCAACACTACATTACAGCCGCAGCAGTTTTAAATGACTTTTATTGCTTTAGAAATGTCATTTTGTGCAGGGACTGTTCTAAACACGGGAAAAATGTGTCACTTTACAGGTATACTATAGTCAGCCCCCAGGCACGATATTTAAAGGAATATTTTACTTTTATTGTTTTACTTTAAGCATCATTAAAATCACTGCTCCCGAAAAAACGGCCGTTTAAAAAAAAAAAAATGTTGTCCCCTGGGGCAGGACCCGGGTCCCCAAACACTTTTTATGACAATAAGTTGCATATTAGCCTTTAAAATTAGCACTTTTGATTTTTCACATTCGAGTCCCATAGACTTTAACAGTGTTCACACAAATTTTTTGTCTGTTCGCATGTTCTGCTGCGAACTGAACCGGAGGGTGTTCGGCTCATCCCTAGTGACCATATATTATACAGGGAAATATATAGTGGCTGATTTACTAATGGATTTTAGGGATGAACCCGATGTTCAGGTTGAACGTATGTTCGACTCGAACATCGGGTGTTCGTTTGTTCACCAAATAGCGAACAATTTGGGGTGTTCGCGACAAATTCCAAAGCCGCGTAACACCCTTTAAGAGTCTATGGGAGAAATCAAAAGTGCCCATTTTAAAGGCTTATATGCATGGTTTTGTCATAAAAAGTGTTTGAGGACCTGGCTCCTGCCCCAGGGGACTTGTATCAATGCAAAAAAAAGTTTTAAAAACGGCTGTTTTTTCTGGAGCAGTGAATTTAATATTGCTTAAAGTAAAACAATAAAAGTGAAATATTAAATCCGTGTTATAAAGTAATCCCAATTAGACTAAATTATCACACTAGACAGCGCTAATGTTGAGCAATTGAAACATGTGGCCAACAACACATAAAAGGACAGTCATATATCAAAAAAGTCCCTTAAAAGAAAGTCCCTTATATAGGGTAGTGATGTAAAGTTCAGGGTGTAGTTCAGATAATTCACAGGTGATCATGAAAACAGTCCTCCACATGCACCTTCCACCGATCACTACAAAATCCACCCGGTGACAAACACTCTCCCCCTAGGGGGTTAAACTCACCAGAAATGGGGAGCAATAAAGCCTTCAGAGTCAGCACTCTTTAACAGCAGTTTGTTGCCATCATCACTATACATAGGGTCACAGATTTGCAGGGCTCATAATGAATCTGCAAGACACATGGGACATACATTACTCTGGGGAAACAGGGTGCAACTGGAAGAAGTTCCCACCAGAAACAAGGTACTGTATTTCCTTCCCACCTGATGAACCCATTTCTGGTGAGTTTAACCCCCTAGGGGGAGAGTCTTTTTTGATATATGACTGTCCTTTTATGTGTTGTTGGCCACATGTTTCAATTGCTCAACATTAGCGCTGTCTAGTGTGATAATTTAGTCTAATTGGGATAACTTTATAACACGGATTTAATATTGGTATTTTTTGGTTTGAGACAGCTGCTTTTACTAGATTTTCTCTCTGCTTAAACAGACAAAGTGGAGTTTAATCTCATTCATTTATTTGTGAATAATTTATAGTCGCATATTGATGTATATTTACGTGTATGCACTTTTGAATGTTCACTAGTATTTTAAATATCTAAAATATTAATATATCTACACTTTGTGTCTGTTTGGGTGCCTGGCGCTGAGCGGTGTTTCTGCAGGCCTGGTGAAACACTTATATATTTAAATAAAAGTGAAATATTCCTTTAAATTTCGTACCTGGGGGGTGTCTATATTATGCCTGTAAAGTGGCGCATGTTTCCCGTGTTTAGAACAGTCCGAGAGCAAAATGACATTTCTAAAGGAAAAAAAGTCATTTAAAACTACTCGCGGCTATAACGAATTGTCGGTCCCGGCAATACAGATAAAAGAAGTCATTGAAAAAAAACGGCATGGGATCCCCCAGTCCATTACCAGTCCCTTTGGGTCTGGTATGAATATTTAGGGGAACCCCAAACCAAAATAAAAAAAAAATGTATGGGGGTCCCCCCAAATTCCATACCAGGCCCTTCAGGTCTGGTATGGATATTAAGGGGAACCCCGCGCCAACATTTTTTTAAAAAACAGCATGGGGGTCCCCCTCAAAATCTGGTATGGATTTTAAGGGGAACCCTGTGCCAAAATTTTTTTAAAAATGGCGTGGGGTCCCCCCAAAAATCCATACCGGACCCTTATCTGAGCACGCAACCTGGCAGGCCGCAGGAAAAGAGGGGGGAAGAGAGAGCTGCCCCCCATCCTGAACCGTACCAGGCCACATGCCCTCAACATGGGGAGGGTGCTTTGGGGTAGCCCCCCAAAGCACCTTGTCCCCATGTTGATGGGGACAAGGGCCTCATCCCCACACCCCCACCCCCTTGCCCGGTAGTTGTGGGGGTCAGCGGGTGGGGGGCTTATTGGAATCTGGAAGCCCCCTTTAACAAGTGGACCCCCAGATCCTGGCCTCCCCCTGTGTGAAATGGTAACGGGGTACAAATGTACCCCTACCATTTCACAAAAAAATTGTCAAAATGGTAAAAATGACAAGACACAGCTTGGGACAAGTCCTTTATTAAAAAATAAAAAAATGAAAATGTCCCACAAAGTCTTCTTTTTCTTCTCTCACTCTGCCGACGGACTGAAAAAGAAAAAAAAAGAAAAAAGCCTCACCAACTCACCTCCATGGGAGGCTCCCGCCATATGATGCGTCTTCGCTTTGACAGTTCTTTTATAACTGAGGGCGAGGCCACACCGTGATGTTCCCGGGTGACCCCACCCCCCTCTGATGCTTGGGGACATTCCTATGTCTTTCCCGGGGCGTCAGAGGGGGGCGGGGCCACCCGTTTACGTAACCGGGTTTCCGCTCTCTCGCCCCCCTTTTCCTGCTGCCTGCCAGGTTGCGTGCTCGGATAAGGGTCTGGTATGGATTTTTGGGGGGACCACCACACCATTTTTTTTTTATTTTGGTGCGGGGTTCCCCTTAAAATCCATACCAGACCTTAAGGGTACACGCAATTATTTTTTAAAAATTTTGGTTCGGGGATCCTCTTAATATTCATACCAGACCCAAAGGGACTGGTAATGGACTGGGGGGATCCCATGCCATTTATTTTCAATGACTTCTTTTATCTGTATTGCCGGGACCGACAATTCATTATAGCCGCGAGTAGTTTTAAATGACTTTTTTTCCTTTAGAAATGTCATTTTGCTCTCGGACTGTTCTAAACACAGGAAACATGCGCCACTTTACAAGCATACTATAAGCATTTACTTTAAGCATTATTAAAATCACTGCTCCCGAAAAAACTGCCATTTTTAAAACTTTTTTTTGCATTGATACATGTTCCCTGGGGCAGGACCCAGGTCCCCAAACAGTTTTTATGACAATAACTTGCATATAAGCCTTTAAAATGAGCACTTTTGATTATTCATGTTTGTGTGCCATAGACTTTTATGCCCCGTACACACGGTCGGACATTGATCGGACATTCCGACAACAAAATCCTAGGATTTTTTCTGACGGCTGTTCGCTCAAACTTGTCTTGCATACACACGGTCACACAAACTTGTCAGAAAATCCGATCATTCTGAACGCGCTGACGTAAAACATGTACGTCGGGACTATAAATGGGGCAGTAGCCAATAGCTTTCATCTCTTTATTTATTCTGAGCATGCGTGGCACTTTGTGCATCGGATTTGTGTACACACGATCGGAAATTCCGACAACAGATTTTGTTGTCGGAAAATGTTATAGCCTGCTCTCAAACTTTGTGTGTCGGAAAATCCGATGGAAAATGTGTGATGGAGCCTACACACGGTCGGAATTTCCGACAACAAGATCCTATCACACATTTTCCATCAGAAAATCCAACCGCATGTACGGGGCATAACATTGTTCGTGTGTTCGAATGAATTTTTTGCCTGTTCGCATGTTCTGCTGCGAACCGAGGGGGGTGTTTGGCTCATCCCTAATGGATTTTAGAACGTTCACACAATAAATTGTGTGAATATTTGCTTAAATTACCCAGTTATGTGCAGATCAAAAAATAAACAAGGCTTTTATTCATACATGATTGTATAATTGAAGTGAAGCATGAACATTCCCAAATCTATAAAAAAAAATCAGCCTATAGACTATATAGAATTATTTACTGTATATTTTTCACATAGAATCAACCCCCTACTACTAGAGATAAGAAAAAGTGTTTTCGATTATCTGAAGTTTTTGGTAAAAAAAATCATGATATTTTAGTAAAATTTGTCCATTATGGCTAACTTTGTTCCAGTCAATGAGAAGGGAAAAAATTAAAATGGGTTTTGATGGTTTCATGACCAAGTGAACAGTTTATATATACTTAAGCTGGCCATACACTATACAATTTTCCTGTTCAACTTTCCTTTAGATTTACCAAAACCATATAATATGAGGTCAAACCTAAACCCTTTCAATTTGTATGCAATCAGACAGGCCCTTGCACTACATAGTTGAAGGTAAATCTAAAGGAAATTGAATCAGAAAATTGTATAGTGTATGGCCAGCCTTATACTAAATAAGAATAGGTCCAATCAAAATGTACATTCCGCACAATCCACTGTTTAAATAGATGGTTTGGGCCAAGCCGGCCTAAATAAACTATATCCCTTGGAAACATGTGCTGCTGCTGGATGTGCTGAATAAACTGTATGTAGGTGAGAATATATGCAGTATACAGCACTGTGTTCCGGGTGCGAGACAAGACCTTCCTGTCTCACACCTGGAACAGAATAGCATCTGTTTGAGTGACGTTCAGCCATTCATAGAAAAATTTGTATTCTTTCAATAAATACAAAACTTCCTCTGATTGGCTGAATCAGAGATTGTGATGTCATCAGCCTGCCTCTTTGACTAAGCCAATCAGAAGAAGCTTTGTATTTATTGAGAGAATACAAAGCTTTCTATGAATGGCTGAGCGATGCTATTCTGTTCCAGGTGTAATGCCGCGTACACACGAGCAGACTTTTCGACCGGACTGGTCCGACGGACCGAATCCGGCGAACAATCTGACCGTGTGTGGGCTCCATCTGACTTGCAGCGGACATTTTCGGTCGAAAATCTGATGGACTTTAGATTTTGAACATGTTTCAAATTTGTCCGACGGACTCGAGTCCAATCAAAAAATCCACTCGTCTGTATGCTAGTCCGACGGACGAAAACCGACGCTAGGGCAGCTATTGGCTACTGGCTATCAACTTCCTTATTTTAGTCAGACTTTGGTGTGATCATGTGTAGGTAAGTCCGTTTGTTCGAAAGTCTGTCGGAAGTCCGTCAGAAAGACTGTAGGACCTTTGTTGCCGAAAAGTCCGCCATGTGTACAGGGCATAATACTCCTCTTGCACCTGCAACACAGTGCGGTATGCTATATGTAGCTTCAGCTACATACACTTTATACACCACTTCCAGCAGCCACACATGTTAGTGAGGGCAATAGTTTGTTTGCGCCAGATTGGCCTAAAAGAACTATTTAAACTGTATACTAAAGCTGGAGATCAGCTTTAAAGCGGGGGTTCACCCACACCGCCAAAAAAAAAAATATTAAAAGCCAGCAGCTACAAATATTGCAGCTGCTGACTTTTAATACATGGCCACTTACCTGTCCTGGGGTCCAGCGATGTCGGCAGGGGACGCCGAGAACCCGCTCGGTTCTCGGCAGCTGCCGCCGCCATCCTAGGTGAGGGAATCAGGAAGTGAAGCATTGCGGCTTCACTTCCCGGTTTCCTACTGCACATGCACGAGTCGCACTGCGCGTCCCTAGTGGTCTCCGCTCTCTGCTGGGAGCTGTGTGTTCCCAGCAGACAGCGCGGTGGGGATAGGAAGAGGCATAGACTCCCATTGGAGTCTATGCCTGAAGTGGGTGCAAATACCTGTCTTAGACAGGTATCTGCACCCCCCTCCCCCCTGAAAGGTGCCAAATGTGACACCGGAGGGGGGGGGGGGGTTCCGAAAAGTGGAAGTTCCATTTTTGTGTGGAACTCCGCTTTAAGAAACATTTTGGTATTGAGGGAGTTAAAATAAGGAGCTTGGTAATGGTGCACTAGATACACCTCATACAGGTCATACTCACAAGGAGGAGGAGATGAGGAGTTAATGTACAGGTCACATACAGTGGGAAGGTGAAGATGAAGAGGTCAATGGGAAAAATGTGCAGGATAAGGGAAGCAGAGGGTTAATATATAGGTCACATAGAAAGACACTGTGGAGATCAGTAGTGTAAAAGAAGAGGCAGACTGAAAGGGTTAAACATAAAGTGCAGCTACCTTATTCTTTAGTTCCTTTTCCCTTCCCTTCTTCCATTGTAAGAGGAACGGGAAAGTCTGTTAGATATAGACACATATTTTACATCATGTGATTGCTGAGACTGGTCTCTCTATGACCATTCACAGCAACCTGAACATGCAGAGCCTCACAATGCCTGTGATTGGAGCCATCTGTGAACAGCTTGGTTCACCAGCAATAACAGGCAGAGCAGCCATCCAATGAACCTTTAATAACCAGTGGCATCTACAAATAGCAGCAGGTAAATAACTGTCACCATATTACTTTGTTTTTAAAAGTACTAAATTGGTAGGAAGTATGTAAGTTAAAGGAAGCATGTACGCAGTATACATGTGATCCCACAATTTCAGTAACTGCATCATAACGCTGCCTGTCCTGACCAATCTGGAATAATGTTTTTCTTGTTCAATAGTTTATAGATAACAAGAATCAAGAGTACAGAAAATACATGTCCCTTTTGAAACAAATGGCATACAAAATAGTGTACAACCAGTCAAGTAGAAAAACAGCTTAAAGCGGAGTTCCGCCGAAAAAAATAAAATAAATAAAGTCAGCAGCTACAAATACTGCAGCTGCTGACTTTTTAAAATATGGACACTTACCTGTCCAGGGCGCCCGCGATGTCCTTACCCGAAGCTGACCTGTCACTCAGCTCCCGGGTGCAGGCGCCAGCATCTTCAGTAAGGGAATCAGGAAGTGAAGCCTTGCGACTTCACAGTATGGTTCCAAACTGCGCATGCGAGTTGCGCTGCGCGTTATGAGTGGTCCCTGCTGTCTTCTGGGACCTGTGTGCCTCCCAGAAGATAGCCGGGGAGGACAGAGGAGGGGCAGGACATGGCGTAGATCACCGCGAATACTGCAGCGATCTTTCGCCAGAAGTGGGAGCAAATACCTGTATTAGACAGGTATCTGCTGCCCCCTCCCCCCTGAAAAGTGCCAAATGTGACACTGGAGGGGGAGAGGAATCCGGACAGTGGAAGTTCCATTTTTGGGTGAAACGCAGCTTTAAAGGATAAGCATAACATAAAATAATGGCCAGATACCCATGGCTGAAACAGTGCTGTTACAAAAACTGAAGTAAAAGGAGTTTCTGATACTGGATTAAAATTTAGGCATAACAGGAGAAACACTATATTACCAAAAGTATTGGGACGCCCGCCTTTACATGCACATGAACTATAATGGCATCCCAGTCTTAGTCCGTACGATTCAATATTGAGTTTGCCCACCCTTTGCAGCTATAACAGCTTCAACTCTTCAAGTAGAAGGCCTGGCTTGCAGTCTTCGCTCTAATTCATCCCAAAGGTGTTCTATTGGGTTGAGGTCAGGACTCTGTGCAGGCCAGTCAAGTTCCTCCACCCCAAACTCACTCATCCATGTCTTTATGGACCTTGCTTTGAGCACTGGTCCAAATCATTTTGTTTTTCAGGGGTTGGGCTTGGCCCCTTAGTTCCAGTGAAAAGAAATCTTAAGGCATCAGCATACCAAGACATTCTGGACAATTTCATGCTCCCAACTTTGTGGGAACAGTTTGGGGATGGTCCCTTCCTGTTCCAGCATGACTGCACAAAGCAAGGTTCATAAAGACATGGATGAGCAAGTTTGGGGTGGAGGAACATGACTGGCCTGCACAGAGTCCTGACTTCAAGCCAATAGGACACCTTTGGAGTGAATTATAGCGGAGACTGTAAGCCAGGCCTTCTCATCACCATCAGTACCTGACCTCACAAATGCACTTCTGTAGGAATGGTCAAACATTCCCATAGACACACTCCTAAACCTTGTGGACAGCCTTCCCAGAAGAGTTGAAGCTGTTATAGCTACAAAGGGTGGGCCAACTCAATATTGAACCCTAATGACTAAGATTGTGATACGATTAAAGTTCATGTGCATGTAAAGGCAGGCGTCCCAATACTTTTGGTAATATAGTGTATGCTTTATACAACTACATGGGGGTAGTGAGGTCTGCCAATAGAATGAGAAAGATGTTTCCCATAAAGGTAGTTAAGCAGGTTAAGACCATAAGGTCAGGCTGCTATGGCGTAGGGTCCTGTTAGGATAATTGGGTTAAGCAAACCATATGTGGAGATTGTGGTTGAAGATGAGCTGAAAGGTACATGAAATTGGCAGTGGGAAATGTAGGTGGGGGATACAAGTAGAAGGAAAGGGGAGACCAAGATTGGGAAAAAGAAGGGAGAAGAGAAAAGGGGGCGAGGGGGAATGGCCACTCAAGGGAGGGCGAGGGAAGTGAAAGAAGGGGTAAGAGGTGCCCTCGATGGGGGGGGGGGGGTTGGGGAGACTGGAATCTCTAGGAGGTGTTCTCACATGTATACTGTGCATGTTTATCATTGTTCAAAGGAAGTATCAGTGTGGTATCGAAGTTAGGAGGCAAGACATTTGTCACCCATGGGTCCTAGAGTTTCTCAAATTTTGCCATTTTGTCTATGAGTATGGCTTCAATTTTGGTATGGATCATAGCTTGTGTGACCCTATTATGAACTGCAAGAATACAAAGGGAGGGAGTTTTCCAGGCTCTCGCTACCATCTGTTTAACCACAGTGGTGACCTGGAGCAGCAGTTTGAATTGTCGATGATTTCTTATTCAAAAATGCCACAGAGGGGTCCGGTGTAATGGGAGAATCAATACGTTTGTCAAGAATGTCAAAAATATCCGACCAAAAGGTCTGTACAACGGGGCATTACCACCAAATATGAAAGTGGGTGCCTATATTATTGCAACCACGAAAGCAAGGGGGGGATAGTGTGACAAAAATGTGGAGATCCTTTTGGGGACCAGATACCATCTAGTAAGAAATTTATAGTTTGTTTCTAGTGCTACAATGTTACATAGGTACATAGTTAGTCAGTTTGAAAAAAGGCACAAGTCCATCTAGTTCTGAGAGGAAGACTTGGTGGCTTCCCATATGTGGGAGTCTATAGGATCTAAAGTAACTCCGAGGTCTCTCTCCCATTTAGCGACATGTGGGGGGGGGGGGGGTAGTGTTGATGGGAATAATATTTTTCATATAGGATCAGGCAAATGATCTTTCCACAATTGTAAAGTACTATATTTAAAAATATAAGTTAAAGCATACAGTATGTGTGATTCATGCTACATTCTTGTTGCATTCAAGAATTACATACATACTTAGAATTACAACTTGAATATAAATAAATCATCAGATATTCCTGTGTACCTCTTCTTGGTTCTGTGCTGCTTTATGTCTAATTTTATGTTGCCTGAACAGAAGCTTTTATAATATGATCATTGCTACATTGGGAATGGTCTCTGCAACTCCCTGGGGACATGCCTTCTGTGCTAAACTTATGCAAGTAATAGTTACATATAGTTACATAGTAGGTGAGGTCGAAAAAGGACACAAGTCCATCGAGTCCAACCTATGTGTGTGATTATATGTCAGTATTACCTTGTATATTCCTGTAAGTTGTGGTCATTCAAGTGCTTATCTAATAGTTTCTTGAAACTATCGATGCCTCCCGCTGAGACCACCGCCTGTGGAAGGGAATTCCACATCTTTGCCGCTCTTACAGTAAAGAACCCTCTACATAGTTTAAAGTTAAACCTCTTTTCTTCTAATTTTAATGAGTATCCACGTGTCTTGTTAAACTCCTTTCCGCAAAAAAGTTTTATCCCTATTGTGGGGTCACCAGTATGGTATTTATAAATTGAAATCATATCCCCTCTCAAGCATCTCTTCTCCAGAGAGAATAAGTTCAGTGCTCGCAACCTTTCCCCATAACTAATATCCTCCAGACCCTTTATTAGCTTTGTTGCCCTTCAGTGTACTCGCTCCACTTCCAGTACATCCTTCCTGAGGACTGGTGCCCAGAACTGGACAGCATACTCCAGGTGCGGCCGGACCAGAGTCTTGTAGAGTGGGAGAATTATCGCTTTATCCCTGGAGTTAATCCCCTTTTTAATGCATGCCAATATTCTGTTTGCTTTGTTAGCAGCAGCTTAGCATGCATGCCATTGCTGAGCCTATCATCTACTAGGACCCCCAGGTCCTTTTCCATCCTAGATTCCCTCAGAGGTTCTCCCCCCAGTGTATAGATTGCATATTTTTGCCACCCAAATGTATTAATTTAAATAGGAGAACTAGAAATATCAATAATAGGTAAAGGAATTTAGTACTCTTTTTATTTTTCAATAATGGAACTTCATTTTAAACATGGGCTCCAGGCAAAAAAATAAGTATACAGAGTAATCAATTATGTGGGAAGCATGCTAAAGAATGTGTATTTCTGTCCATCAAGTCATGAGATTTACACAGCCTGCCATACAGCACAACCAGGTGGATAGCACTACTTACAGTTAAATTATAAACTAGTATCCTCTTACCCCTGACCTGCTGACTGAACAGTAAAAGAGCAGCTGCAGATTGATAAGGTCTTCTTACTGCTCTCTATCTATCAGCATGCCGAATTTGGCTCCCAGCTTTGCCCTTTTGGCTCACAGACTTTGTTGTGCTGTTCAGGGGATTGCAAGAGACTGATACCAAGTCAAGTTCAGGTACTTACACTGCTTGCATATAAAAATAAATACATTTAATAATGTATTACTGAATACTTGGCTGCATTCATTTGTGTCTTTTATGTATGCCTGGAGTTCAGGTCTAATTATCTTGAGACAAAGGTCTAATAGCACACAGTACTCACAGACAGTTTACCAGTACAGCTTAAGCTCAAGATAATCAGGGGATAATCAGCACAGAGAAAAACAATAAAAAAAATGCTATCATTGTCACATATCATGTTTCAGTAATTGTATTTTAAAGTAAAATGCACAAAAGCACCCATGCCAATTAAAAACCATCATGAAAACATAAACCATTATGGGATCCTTAATATTTTAATGCATTTAGTATTATACCATTGTCAACGCACATCACATTTATAATGGGCAGTAATAGGTTTTAGCAGAATAATATACTGATGTGAAAGATGAGCAAATGTTTGTATTTCATTTAAATGTGAAAGCGTATAAAATGATTTTCAGGGATGATCTGTTAAGTAAAGTTCTTTGACAAGCTCATTTAAAATAAAGTGAAATATAATGTACATTTAGGAATATATAACAATTAGTGAGCTCTGTCGACAGTCTTTTGCTGAAAACAGATTGTTGGTCTTCTCACAGCAACCATTTGGCAAGGACGATTAATGGATAAGAAATGTGATCATGAATATATAACATAGCAAGCAAATAAAATGGTAAAATCACTGGAAACATTACTTTAGCCCAAGAAAGCCAATAAAGAGAGCCATTTTCCAAAAGAGGCTGTGAACATTTAGAGGATCAAAACCTATAAATGATTTATTAAAACTAATCTGCCAGAATCCAAAATAAAATAAAATATGTATTTGTGTTTTTTTGTCAAAGGATAATTACCTATGCTGTACATACACACACACATACAGACACACAGGCTTTCCTACCATGGAAACTCTGGTCTTACTGCAGGTTAGTGAGGTTGAGCCTGATAAAATCACAGGCTGAGCGTTACTGAATCCCTTGCCCAGCCACTGCACCTGTCACACAGGTAGGTACAGCAACTGAGGCTCATCAGTTTAGACTAAATGTGTGTGTGTGTGTGGGTGTTTACCCACACCTCTACTCACACATCATTACTGTTGCTTGAGGCAACCATTTTTGCCAGGAAAGCGGGTTAGGCGGTGTGAGTGGGGAGGGGTCTTAGGGTAGCAAAAACATCCACCTCAGGTGGCATCCATTTCAGGCAAACTCCTGCAAACACACACTGTACTTAACTACTCACCCTCCCTTTCTAGAGGTATACTTTTATTGAACAGTACCTACAGCCTAGGATATTGCTTTCAATTGGGTTCTGTAAAGCCACCTTCACCTGCTGTCTACTGCCTGACTATCCTCTGGACTACAGGTACCCTTCCTTGTCTCATTCGCTCAGTCTCAGTGCTGTCTGGCCAGAAACCATAGCATTGTGTTCTCAGACATGGAGGCAACCAAGTAATGGTAGGCCTACTTGCGGTAAGAAAATGGAGCTGTTAAAGACAGAAGAAACACCAGTCAGCTAAAGTTCTTGACCTAGGCATCAGGCGGTATGTTACAGACATAGACAGCAATGCAACATGTTGTAAAATGTAGAAGGTTTAGAACTATCACTCAGGATTTTATTGTCCCCATGAAAAATAATTCCCCTCACTTCTTTTCCAAGTGGCAGGTGTCAAACAGAATAGCAATTGAAGGCATTTCTCTTCAACAAGTAGCATCTAAAATCTAAAAAAAAATGGAAAAATATCCTTAGCTATGACATGGATAGGATTTAAAACCCAATCATTCCCTTTTCTTTCAAAATGAAAGAAATATTGTGCAGTAAGGTGGTTACAGATAGGGAGGGGTCTCATCCATAACAACAGGCAGTGACACATCTCTGCAAGATGCTATCTTTCTGATTCGATGGTAGAAGGTAATATCTTCTTCCTGATTTGGTTCACAGATGGATGAGTTACATACATCATAAAATTTTTATTTAGTGTTTCTTCGTAAAAAAAAGGAACACATAATTTTACAACATGGAAAATCTATTTGTGTGATAAAAAAGCACCTATTTGTGCACCTTTAAATGGTGCTCATTTCATCTTTTACTAAGCTAAGTGCTTCTGAACAGGGGCATCAGGGTCAAGTACAGGAAAATGGCTTGGATGTTAAGTCAGTATAAAATGATAATGGCATACATTTAAATTAACTAGGGAGATGTAAAGCAAAATCAGCAACAGATGCAATTGTACACTACTCATTTAGGTACAATTCAGAATTCAGACATCTGTCAAAAATAATAAATAAAACATTGTGAGAAGCAAAATATAAATGCAAAGCTTGTAAGCAAAAGCTCTTAGTATGGTCAGCTTAGTTCAGGGGTAGGCACGCCAGCTGTGGTGGAATTACAAATACCCCGACACATTTCAAGACTCTGATAACCACGAGCCTGACACTAGGAGGCATGGCCATAGTGGAATTGGAGTACTGAGGTTGTCTACCTCGGTTAATAACAGCCAATCAGATCTCAACTTTGGTCACTTCAGGAAGAATGAGGGGTGACTGCTGAATGGCTGCTATGGGCTACTGTACATTGGCCATTGATTGTTCCGTGCCTTTATAACCTCTTCAACTATCTGTATTTGTCTGGAGCATTTAAAATTGGAATAGATTAAACAAGCTCTGGGCTGCAGTAGCAGACCTGAGCTAGTTTTAGTCCTGCTCAGCAAGCTCTGGGCTTTTGTGTAAAAGTGAGTTGGGTGGCTGTAGAGTCACCCAGTCACGTTTACATCTGTTCCCAATCTCCTCTGCTGACTGTGAACCCAGAAGTTCTCTACTGTTAGCACTTCCTGGTTCAGAGCTGTCAAAAACCCAGCTGAATATTTGGATAAACAGCTGACCAAGCACAGCCTGTGTTTGACTGGCTAGAGCAGAAGGCAGGGCAGACATTAGAGGTCTAACTGATTCTTGAAGTCTCCATACACTTACCTGTACCTGTCACTTGCTCAATGCTATTACATAGAGGGCTTGTTAGCCCCCTTGTGATAGCAATAAAGGTAAATGTAAAAAAAAAGTAATAAAAAGTGCCAAATATAATACAATAAAAAAATATAACCAACAAATTAAATATTCCCCCTTCACCCCCGCACACGCATATGAACACAAACACACGTGTATGTAAATAATTTTGGCACACATGTTATATAGTATACGTTGTGCATGCTAGAGTAAGCTCAACAATTCTAGGTCCCACGTTTATGGCTAACTCTAAACTAATAAACTGTAAATACATTTACAGGATCACCTATTCATAATTTCGAAGACTGTAATTTTTTGCCATTTTGCAGGTGCAAGCAGTTTTGAGGTTCTAATTATTCGGCCTCTATTTACTCAGCAGTACCACATCTTTTATTTTGTACAAAAAGCTATGGACTCAATTGTGGTTGTTTGCACTAAAATTAATTTCAGTGAATTTTTGCTGAAAATATAGATTTGATTATGAAGGAGATTAAGAAATTGCAACTACCATCGTTTTATTCTATAGGGCCTCTGCATTCAGAAAATAGATAATGTTCTGAGGGTCTTAATCACTTCAGCCCTGGAAGGTTTTACCCCCTTCCTGACCAGGCCATTTTTTGCGATATGGCACATTGTTGTTTTAACTGACAATTGCACGGTCACTGTACCCAAATAAAATGAATGTCCTTTTTTTTCCCACAAATAGAGCTTTCTTTTGGTGGTATTTGATCACTTCTTTTATTTTTATTTTTTGCGCTATAAGCAAAAAAAGACAGACAATTTTGAAAAAAAAAAATATATATTTTTTACTTTCTGCTTTATAACACATCCAATAAAAAAATGTAAAAATTTGAATTTCTTCTTAAATTTAGGCCAATATGCATTTTGCTACATATTTCTGATAAAAAATCCCAATAAGCATATATTGATTGGTTTGCACAAAAGTTATAGCGTCTACAAACTATGGGATATTTTTATGGACTTTTTATTCTTCTGGGACTGCGACATTACGGCAGACAAATTTGACACTAAGTGACACTTTTTGGGGACCAGTGACACCAATACAGTGATCAGTGCTAAAAAAATGCACTGTCACTGTATAAAGGACACTGGCAGGGAAGGGGTTAACACCAGGGGTGATAAAAGGGTTAAGTGTACTCCTAGGGAGTGATTTCTAACTGGGGGGGGGGGGATGCTGTGACTAAAGGAAAAGAGAGATCCGTGTTTCTGCTTAGCAGAAACACAAGATCTCCATTTTCCTCCTTCAAAGAATGGCGGTCTGTCTTGTTTATATAGGCAGGTCGCTGTTCTGCCTTTACTCTGAATGATCACGGGTGGCCGGCAGCCATCGCTGATTGGCTCGCGCGAGCATGCGCCCCAGACCTAGTGCACAAAATCATGTACAGGTACCTGATTTCATACAGCCTGGCTGCCCGGCCTCAGCATATATGCGGTGGGTGGTCCGGAAGCAGTTAAAGTATATCTAAAGGCAAAACTTTTTTTTAAAGTTTTGGATAGAGTGGAAATGGATTAGAACACTTGTCAGTTTGTTTTTATTGCTGTCTGTGCTCTTGTTAATGAGATTCACCCTCTCTATTTGTCCTGTTTACCATTATCATTGAAAGTGAAAGTAAAAGAAAAGCCCAAATTGTGGGTTGTCCCCAGAAAAGAAATAGAAGGGAACGCTTCCAATGGGGTCACTAGTTCTGGTGACCTGGGGGTCCCCAATTCATTCCCTTAAATGCAGGTATTTCCTTTCACTTCCTGTTTGGCTATGGGACAGCAAGTGAAGGGAAATCTCAGCAATGGAATACAGATGGCAAAAAAATAAATCTGACAGGGGTTATAACCCTCCCTTGCTCTATCCAAAATTTAAAAAAAAGTTTTGCCTATAGTTCTACTTTAAGTTGTATAGACAAAAATGCAGATTTTATCTTGTGTGACAAAAATTATTGTTGCATGGGGGAATTTGTTAAATAAAAGTCAAACTTCACCAAATAATGCATTGTCTTCTCCAGAAATAGATTTGTAGATCATAAAGGGTTATTATTTCTAACTGGTTAAAGAAAATCAATGGATTCAAAAATTTTACTGAAATAAACTGGTTATTGTATTTTATTTTTGTAGTGGTTATATCGACAGGCTTGTTTCCTAAGAACATTTCAGGATACGGCCCCTTTCACACTGGTTGCAGGCATTATTGCGCTAAAAATACCACCTGCAAACCGCCCCTAAACAGCCTCCGCTGTTTGTTCAGTGTGAAAGCCCGAGGGCTTTCACACTGAAGCGGTGCGTTGGCAGGACGGTAAAAAAAGTCCTGCGAGCCGCATCTTTGGAGCGGTGAAGGAGCGGTGTGTTCACCGCTCCTAAACCGCTCCTGCCCATTGAAATCATATAGCCGCGCTGTACGAGCGGGTTTAACCCTTTTTCGGCCGCCAGCGGGGGTTAAAACCGCACCGCTAGCGGCCGAATACAGCCACAAAAACGACGGTAAAACAGCGCTAAAAATAGCGCTGTTTTACCGCTGACGCCCCCACCGTCCCAGTGTGAAAGGGGCCTTAGGGAACAAAAGTTACTGGTGTGCATCACATACTGTACCGTAACTGTTTCTTAAGTATGAGAGAACTACTGTAGTCAGGGTAATGTAAGGGAAACATGTCTACATCTGGAACAAATGTGGCTTTGCTATTCCTGTTTGAAAATCTGTGATCCCAGGGCAGTGCTTTACATTGAAATCTCCTATACATCCCATTCTGAGAAAGCTTTAGCTGCAAAGAGTGTTTATAGCTTCTTGAGGATTTGGAAAAGGATATCACCCCTGAGAAGATCATTTTTGTGCAATGTTCTCCCCTTAAAAAATGTATTACATGTGTTTTCTATTTTAAAAAAATGTTTGTAGTTGATTCAGTTTTTTTTTTTTTGCTGTTGTTGTACTCAAGTTAAAAAAAATGATTGCTATCCGGTCTCATCCAGCCAGTGTGAACTTGTATCCAGTTTCACAAGTTTTTAGAGGCAGACTATGCTCACAATATTTAAATGCTCTAATGTAAAATACAGTATATAAAACGAATTGTGAACAAAATACAAGGCTGTGTCTAGTAGTAGATATCTTGTCAGTAAAGTTTATAGACACAAATGGCAAATAGTTGCTTTTTTCTTAGGTTATTTGTAGAGACCCCCCCTGCTCTTTCTTTGCAGTCCACTTTTTTCATGTACCTAGTTAACACTATTCACCTGTAAGTGCAATCACTTTGTCTTTTCCTCACCAGGCCTGCCGAAATTCGTCCTCAGTTGCATCTGTCACCGACTGGTTTAGAGCTCAGAGAGGGCTGTGCCATCCCTTCAACTGTCATGTGACAGTGCTTGGCCACCAGGCCCAAGCGTTGCATTATGAGAGGGGGTCACATGCACCCCTCACCTGGAACCACTGAGAATTTTGCAGTAGAAGACACAGAAAAAGGAGTGGAGAGCCCTGAGGAGATGAATATAAAGTGGTCAAGGGTAGGCTTTACACAGATGCTGCCACTTTGCCCTAAATGGGCAAGGTGACATTTTCTCCTTAATCCTTGGTTAATTGCCAAACATAGATACCCTACATTGAGGGAGACAGGAGATCTGTTGACATCAAGGAAGAAGGAGCCTGTTCAAGATGGGTCACTTGTTATGGTCAGGCATCCTTACCTATCCAGTAGATATGTGTTCATTTTCAAAAGCGTTTCTCTAGTAGCTTCTAGCTTTCACTGTTTACATAATTGTTACACATCTTTAGCAAGTCACATTCAAATGTGCTAAAATGTTGAACCATGTTCATTCAAGTGGCAAACTAGGGGTGGGGTGGCAAAACTAAAAATGTTATCTTCTCTGCTTTTTTGGGGTATACCACATAGGAAGAAAACTGCATCAGGTGTACACAGCTATCAATAAAGCAAAGCTCTAGCCACAGACATCTATATAAATTCCTAACCATTTGAAGACCAAGGCTATTCTGACATATTTTGTTTACATGTAAAAAAATGTTTGTTTTTTTTTTGCTAGAAAGTTACTTAGAACCCCCAAACATTATATTGTATATCTTTTTTTAGCAGAGGCTAAAGAATAGCAGAGGCTAGAGAATAAAATGGTTGCAAATTTGTATATCACACAATATTTGTGCAGCGGTTTTTCAATGTCATTTGTTTGTAAAATATACACTTTTAACTTTTAATGCAAAAAAACACAATATATAACCCAATTTCTTTGTTAAAATATAAAATATGATGTTATGCCGAGTAAATGAATACCTAACATGTCACGCTTCAAAATTGCACACACTCGTGGAATGGCAACAAACTACGATACTTAAAAATCTCCATAGGTGGCACCTTAAAAATTCTTACAGGTTACCAGTTTAGAGTTACAAAGAAAGTCTTGCTCCAGAATTATTGCTTTTGCTATACCATTCATTGTGATATCTCTTGTGTGTGGTGCGAACACCGTTTACATGCTGTATGCGTGCATGACCTACATATGCGTTTGCCTACTATGCATGGGAGCATAGGGGCTCTTTAAAAATATGTTTATTGTTATTTGGTTTATTACATTTTTTTTATTTTTACATGGTCCCTTTTTTATTCATTTATTTTGAATTACTTTAATTCCTATCAAAAGGAAAGTTAACATCCCTTGTGATAGAAATAAAACATAACAGGTCATCTTTATGGAAACATATGGGATCTATGAGATCCCAGACCTCTTTTCTACTCTTGAAAGCATGAGATAAAAAAAACAAAACATTGATCTCATGCTTTCCAGAAAAAAAAATGGAAGTGTACATCTGGGTTAACCAGAAGGGATGAAAATGCTTGTCGCTTCTGGTCTCCTAGACCATAGAGGTGATTGGAGATGATCCGGTCTCCGAACACCTCTATTGTAAGTCGGCACAACTGCTGGATCACATCCTGGGCTCCCTGCCAGGACGGGAGAGTGCAAAGAGGCACCAGAGGGCGGTGGGAATGGATGGGCCCTTTCTCTGCCTGTAAAAGAAATCCAGTGGCTAATTAGCCACTAGTTTGTAGAGCATCGCCGGCTGAAGAAAACAATACCAGGGTTATGGCTGACAGCTGCAGCTACAGCTCCCTGGTATAACCACTTGAAGTGATTGATTGGTGGCAATTGGTTAAGGCAAGTTACTTTATGTCATTGTGTGTAAAATGAACACATCACATTTATTACTGTATAATTCACTCGTTAGTGTATGTAATCGTAAAGTATACGGAATACTAAAGCCAGATTATATACCTAGTGGAATCTCATATTGAAAAAATAAATACATACATTTTCATCGGAGCACCATCCAGTAAATTATACAAACACAATCCAGAACAAAAAAGACTATGACCCCTTTCACACTGAAAGTGGTTTTCAGGCATTTTAGCGCTAAACATAGTGCCTGTAAAGGGCCTGAAAACTGCCTCCCACGCCACCCCAGTGTGAAAGCCCAAGTGCTTTCACACTGGGGCGGTGCACCTGCGGGATGGGTAAAAAAGTCCTGCAAGCAGCATCTTTGGGGCGGTTTGGGAGCGCTGTATACAGCGCTCCTAAACCGCCCTTGCCCATTGGAATTAATGGGCAGTGCTTCCGAAGCATCTGAAAAGTGCCTCGGAAGCGCCACAACACAGGCGCTTTAACTATTTCTTTGGCCGCTAGTGGGGGTTAAAAGCGACCCACTAGTGGGAGAAAAGCACCGCTAAAACTATGGTAAAGTGCCGCTAAAACTACAGTAAAGCATCGCTAAAACGCGCAGCGCTTTACCACTAACGCGGCAGTGACTCAGTGTGAAAGCAGCCTAAGACTTCAAAACATAAATTGTGCTACTAGCTACCCCAATAATCCAGTTTACTTGGAAAGACTAGTCTTCAGCGACCGCTCAACAGGCTCCACAACCCAGCAATGAAGATTTGAAACAGATGCAATCGGTGACTCTGATGCATCACAGCATAAAATCCATTTATTTAGTATAGGCAGAGGTCAAGAAAAAAAATCCAGAAAGCATGCATCTTACATATTTCAGCCCTCTAGGGCATATGATGATGAAAGCTCCCTGAGGGCTGAAATATGTAAGTTGCTTGCTTTCTGTTTTTTTTTTTTTACTGCTGCCTACTAAATAAATGGATTTATGCTGAGAAGGATCTAAGTCACCGACTGCATCCATTTCAAAAAAGACTTTATATCTGAACTTCTGAATACAGTGAAGTGGTCCTATCATTTACCCACCCTTTCCTCTCTTCTTACCTATTTTCAGAAAGCCCTATATTCTGTTCACAGAATACAAGCTGTTCTGTGAATGAATAAGGGGAGCGGAGGGTGAGATAAACATCAGAATCTTCTTTTGCCCATTCAAGAGGACAGAATGTCAGGCAATCTGAATAGACGCTAGAGAAAAGGAAAGGGTGTGTTTATGATAAGATCACTCCACTAGATTGCTCTCATAGCCACAACACAGGAAATTCAACACTCGCTATAGTAACCAGTACACTAATGAACTGGCTGGAGTTCTGCTTTAAAAGAACTGTCAAAAGCCTAATTTGTAACTTCTTAATTTGTTAGGCTTCAGTGAACCATGCACCAAGGAGTATTATACTGCACACACATGGATCTTTATGCCCATGCTCAGAAATTCAGGTTCTAACCATAGTATAGGTTTCCATGCACTGGTTTTTGCAACAGCGACATATAGTATTTACTTTTCTTGTCATTGTAAAAATATTGTAACTATTGCTGAAAAATATTCCTAATTTTTATTAATAACTAAAAGCATTCTAAGCCAACAGACTGTTCACCTTTGGTAAATTATAAAATAGTTTATTCCATGATAGTATAATTCATAATTATAGCATTATAAATTATAGTGAACAAAACGGCTGTATATGTATTTTTTCTAGAAAAAATCAAAGTATACAAACTATAACAAAGTATACAAAATTATTTTAACATGCTAAACTATATTCTAACCAAAAATATTATGATCCCTTTAAAGTGTATCTTCAATATTACAGCTTACCAGTCCAGATGTGGTGGCTGCATTCATTTTCTTTATCACTTATCATACCCTATCTATGTAGGAGCAGCATTTTCACCCTAGTACATGAATTTTGTTTCAAACTACAGAACATTCTCATCTCCGATTGTCCATAATGTGGGAGGTGTTTTGTAGCCCACAGAGAGCTGAGAACAAAGTTAACTTATATGAGCGCTGCATGGACAGAGAACACAGAAAAAACATTTTTTAATCGAATAAATATAAAGAAACACTTTCAACTGTATATTTAACAGACTAAAACGGAGCAATTAGGAGAAGCTCATTGTGAGGATTTGATTGTACATGTCTAAAAGGGGTCCCCTGATGAAGTCACGTGTGGTGTGACGTCACGTGTAGCGACGGGACAGGCTGTACTACTGCTAGAGGCTCACGAGCTCGCTGCTCGTTGGATTTTAAGCGCTGTTCATTCGTTTTTTGTGAGTACCCTATTATCTTTAATAAAAAGCTATTTTTACAACAAAAACTGTATTACACTATTGGGATCTTTTGTGCTTTGTCATCTATATACTTCCCTGCCCCACATCTGAGGGAGTCATACTCCGGATTTAGGACCATGAGAGACGAGCTGAAGCCCCTAGGTGGATACCATTAAAGGCTTATCTGTCTTATGCTGTTGCCCTATTACCTTAAGGTAAGGGGCCATTACCCACCTGTGTGTGTATACACGAAGATGCACTTGTGTTGACCCACCTTAAGCACCTTATTGCAACGATCGCATGCTAGGACGTTGCTGTCACATTCTTTGAATTAATAGAAGGACTATTTTTTTGAGCACCTTCGTATGTGATTCTAGATTATTTTTTAGAATTTTTTTTATATTTTGTCTGATCATATTTCTTCGCATAGTGTCACCTATGTGATGCATGTTGTTTTATCAGTTTGGGATCTATGGTATACCCATTTGGACACATTACTGCACACTGTCACTTTATGAGCTGTGTCTGCACATATTGTTAATCACATGCTTTTATCTGCACCTTATAAATAGTGTTGTATTTCACCTACTGTCAGCGAACCACATTGTTATGGTGATATGCTTATCGTATAGTTGTATGTACACATTTCACATTTAGGGTACAAATTTTTAAATTTCATTTGGGCCAAGGCCACCTATCATCATTATTGAATGTATTATTGTCAGTGAGTTAAAGTGTTACGGTGATATGTTTAACTTATAGTGATATGTACACATTTCACATTTATGATAATAATTTTTTAAAGCCTATTTGGGCCATTGCCATTTACCCTCATTATTGGATCTATTATGGTGTTATTAGATGCATTTCTAGCTAATTGATTTTACTCATCTATATACCTCAGGGCTTGTAGCATATACACTTGGGATTAGCGCAGCACCACCTATTTAGATTTATACCATATATGGTATAATACTGATTAATGAGCTAAAAGGAAGCACAAAACTGAAGTAAGCTCAACTCAGTGGAATGTGTTACTTGTAAAGCATTTCCTACAGAGTGTCACAATTGGGGAGTATGCGCTAGGGATTATTTCCAGACAAGTTTTCTTGGCCTCAAACAGTAATTACTGCTCAGTTGTAGATGTCTGCATAGTAAGCTTGGGAAACACATGTCACAATATAAAATTTCAAATCAACAAAAAACATCTACAATGTGTTATACTTGTTAAAATTGTTGCAAAAATACATATAGAAACTCCACTGAACTTTGCATTTTATTCATAAATATTTAAATTGTTTAGAAGGTGTAACTTTAATAAATGTCAAATACTTGTCTTATCTTAGTTAAACTGTTCCACTAGTAATGAGTGTGGATACAGAACATGTCAAATAAAGAGTGCAATGTATTCAAGAAAGCATATATTGTAAGCATCAGTTTTCATTTTAAAACTACAAAGGTTCTGTTAAAGGATCACTAAAGATAGTTTTTTATTTATTTTAAAATAACAAGCATGTTATACTTACCTCCACTGTGCAGCTCGTTTTGCACAGAGTGGCCCCGAACCTGGGGTTCCCTCGGCGGCTGTCTCGGCTCCCCTCCGCAAGGACTCAACACCTTCATGTGAGCTCCCTCGCATGGTGTTGTGTGCTTGCGGGCGCGCTCCCGTGATACAGCCGGTGGCCATAGCTGCTCACTGTATGACTCGGCCCCGCCCCCAGCGCGCCGTGCCATTGGATGTGATTGACAGCAGCGCGAGCCAATGGCTGCTCTGCTTTCAATCCATCCACTGTAACCCATTAACGGCCAGACTGAGCAGCGAAGAGGATGTTGGGGACGAGCACGGGACTTTTGAGGGGTCAGGTAAGTAAAACGGGGGGGCTGGGTGGGCCGGTATTGTCAGATGTTTTTTCACCTTAATGCATAGAATGCATTAAGGTGAAAAAACTTTTACCTGTACAGCCCCTTTAATGACGGTATCTGGTTCAGTGGAAATACAGGATTTTGTTTTGAATGGGAAGAGCTGCTAAATTTATAGACGATTAATACTTCAATCTGCTTTGGTGAAATTCATAATCCTCAGTATAAACAATTTGGTTAATAATTGGCAACAGAACCCCAGGTAGGTCCACAAATTGTGAGAAAACAATACTAGCTAAAAAAAGAAGTAGTGCATGTGTCACATGCCCAGTCATATTCAGGGCATATCCACTTTTTCCTTGATCGTGATTGAAACATTTTAAGAATGTGTGGGACACGTATTCCTTTAGTACATTAAAGTGATTATAAAGTTTTGCATTTTATTTTTTTTAAAATAACAAGCATATTATATGTACCTGCTCTATGCAATGGTTTTGCATAGAGTAGCCCCGATTTTCCTCTTCTCGGGTTCCCTGCCGGCGCTGTACGCTCCTCTCCCCTGCTGAGTGCCCCCATAGCAAGTCACTGGCTGTGACTGACGACAGCAGGAGCCAATGGCTCCTGCTACTAGCTCTTTGTCCAATAAGGAGAGAGAGACAGCCACTGCTCTCATGCACATCACTGAATCGAGATCGGGCTCAGGTAAGTATAAGGGTGGGTTGGGGAGGGCAGCACACTGAAGGTTTTTTACCTTAATGCTGAGAATGAATTAAGGTAAAGAAACCTTCAGACTTTAGAACCACTTTAACCCCTTGCCCTCATGGGGTATCTGTGCCTTAAATGGCTTGACATTTGACACATTTGGAAACAGACAATTCACCTCAGTATGTCATAGCTGAGAAAGTGTGGAGCATAATCCTGTGAAATCAGTCTTGTTGTCAGTCAACATGATGACATGGAAGGAGGGGGCACAGATAATGTTTATTATGGTATAAGATCTTGGTCTGCAAATTCGCTCATCTCCTACAGAGGCAAAAAAGATCAAAGTGTCTAGCTAAAAATTCAGCTGTTCTTTCAATTCAAAACAATATCCTGTGTTCCAGTGGATCAGATATTCTCTTTAACTAAACCCTCTATTTCTACAGTGCGATAACAGCAACAAACTAGTGTTTTTTGGTGAGCAGAGTTTTTTCTAAGCTAACTTGCCTAGACCAAGTCTTGAGATCTGAGAACACACATAATTATGCATTCCTAGTTCTATGCTGCAAGGTTAATTTATCTCACTGCAATGGGCATTTTTCATGTGGACTTAAAAAGGTGTATAGCAGTCAAGAAGGGGTTTGCTAGGTTAAAAAAAAAAAAGAAAAAACTTACTATGAACTAATACTTACCCAGTCTGGTAAGAAGCTACTCCAATCTTCTTCTATTTTTCATACTGTTGTGTACAGGTATACAAACTATCAAGAGAGAAGGCTACTGGACTGGAGGCCTAGACTGACCCTGGGTACTTCATAGAGCATCATAGAGCAGCTGCTTTTGCTGCAGCATTCCATCAATTTTCTACAAAATTTCTGGTTAGAGGAAGGGGAAAGCGATACAAGTAATTGGCAGCTGAAGCCTTATCGTCACATGCAAAGCTTGAGTTGCCACAAAGTTCCCTCCATACACATTTGTACTGAGCGTATTAATTTAGTACATACATTTTGACCTGTTCTTTGAGGGACTCAATGAAAAATAAAACTTTCAGAGCACTAGGTCCCGTCATCATACTATATGCTTGATGTGATGAATTGGTTTATTGCCAACATAGTTTTTTGACTAAAATGGTAAAATATAATTCTGTTTTCTTCTAACCTTTGCATAAAGAAAATGTCCTAAATTAAGCAATTTATCTGCAGCCAATCCAATAGGTTTATATTGTTCAGAAACTCTATTAAGCATTGTAACCTATATGTAGAGATGGTCCCGATGTTCAAATCATAAGTACATACGTTCGACTTGAACATGGGGTGTCCTTTTGTTCGCAGAACAAACGAACATATGGGGCGTTCACGGCAAATTTGAGCACCGCGGAGCACCAAGATCGCAGTGCATTGACGGCTGTTGATTTGCCAAAGCATGCACCTCACCTGCATGCTTTGTCCAATCACAGCGCGTTCTGTTGGGAGAGCCTTGATTGGCCTAAGGCAGGGTGCCTTTGGCCAATCATGGCTCAGGGGGATAAGTCCACTCCCCACACTATATAAGGCTGCTTATACGGCAGCCGTGTATAGTGTGCATTAATTGAGAGAGATTGAGAACTTTATATATATATATATATATACACACACATCTACAGTGTAGTCAGTGTAGAATATATATACAATGCATGGCAATGTATTAATAAATATATATACCATGTAGTATATATACAGTATACAGTATATATAAATATATAAATAAATATATATATATATATATATATATATATATATATACATATATATGGTTCCCCTTAACCACTTCACTGCACTGCAATGCACTACTATATGCTCTGCACTGACTGCACTGTATATATATATATATATATATATATATATATATACAGTGCAGTCAGTGCAGAGCATATAATAGTGCATTGCAGTGCAGTGAAGTGGTTAAGGGGAACCCTATGACAGAATTAAGAAAAAGAAAAGGTAACGGGCTCCCCCTCAAAATTCATACCTGGCCCGGGGTCAGGTATGGATTTTAAGGGGAACTCTACACTCTACACCTCTACTCTGTCACAGTGCACAAAACATCTGTCTGTCCCCATCACATCTGTCACAGTGCACAAAACATCTGTCCCCATCATATCTGCCACAGTGCACGAAACATCTGTCTGTCCCCATCACATTTGTCACAGTGTACAAAACATCTGTCTGTCCTCCATCACCACTAACACCAAACAAACCCTGACTTGGGTTATTTTTACCAAAGAAATGTAGCAGCATCATTTTTGGTCAAAATCTATGAAGAGAAATTACTTACTTAAGTCGAGTTTTTCAGCACATTTTTTGTGCTGAAAGTGCCCCCCTCGACTTATACTCGAGTCAAGCACTTTTCTGCAGCAAAAAATTTCATTTTCCGAACCGACTTTGGGGCCCCGTATCTCAGGGCCACTTGGTAGGAACCCCAAATTTGGTGTGCAAACCCAGTGGAACTGGTACCACAACATATCCAAAGCTGGAGTTCCTAGCACCAAGTGGCCTTGAGATACGGGGTCGGCTCGGAAAATGTCATTCTCTGCTGCAGAAAAGTGCTTGACATTTTCTGAAACAACTTTGGGGCCCCGTATCTCAGGGTCACTTGGTGCTAGGAACCCCAAATTTGGTGTGTAAACACAGTGGACCTGGTACCATAACATATCCAAAGCTGGATTTTGGGGCTCTGTATCTCGGGACCACTTTGTGCTAGAAATCCCAGCTTTGGATATTTTATGGTGCTAGTTCCACTGGGTTTGCACACTAAATTCCTAGCACTAAGTGGTCCCGAGATAAGGGGCCCCAAAGTCGGTCATCTGCAGCAATGTCATTTCGGGACACTTTGGGTTCAGAGACCCCAAATTTTGGCTGCAGCTAGGGGGCATCTAGGAACACTTAACTACCGAATTTGAAGTTCGGGGGACCTATGGCTGCAAATGGGCACAGTGAGGCATGCAAATGGGCACAGTGAGGCTGCAAATGGGCATTGTTGACCCTCTTTTCCACTTACAGTAGCTGTGCATTTCTCACCCTTGTCTTATACTCGGGTCAATAAGTTTTTCCCATTTTTTTGTGGTAAATTAGGGCCTCGACTTATACTCGGAATGACTTATATTCAAGTATATACGGTATTTGCAAAATTTTATAACAGAAACTAAGAAAAATGCATTTTTTTTTAAGTTTTGGTCTTTTTTAATTTGTAGCCAAAAAATGTAAAAACCCCAGTGGTGATTAAATACCACCAAAAGAAAGCTCTATTTGTGTGAAAAAAATGTGATTTGGGTACAGTGTTGCATGACCGCGCAATTCTCATTCAAAGTGCGAAATCTCTGAAAGCTGAAAATTGGCCTGGGAAGGAAGGGGGTGAAAGTGCCCCACATTGAAGCGATTGAGCATTATTAAAATCACTGCTCCTGAAAACATGTTCCCTGGAGCATTACCCAGGTCCCCATACACTTTTTATGGCAATAACTTGCATATAAGCCTTTAAAATTAGCACTTTTGATTTTTCATGTTCGTGTCCCATAGACTGTAATAGGGTTCGCTCAAACATTTTGCCTGTTCGCATGTTCTGGTGCGAACCGAACCGGGGGGTGTTCAACTCATCCCTACCTATATGATGCAGCAGTCCAAAATCATCATTAATGACAGATGTTACAGACTCTCCATCCACCCCGTCCAAAATACATTACAAAGTCTTTAAAAGCACTTTAAAAACACTCTTGTCAGGGCTGGATTTTCATCACTGAAATCCCTTATAGGATCACCTATTTTACACAGAACATTTTCTTACTTTATTGGTTATAACCAGGATTAGAATACTTTAACAATTTGTAAGTAAGTTTGTAGAAGATATAATGCAATAGGGGACAGGAGATAAACGTCTTTCTGTCTTTTCTACCTTGAAAAGAAAGATGAAATATTAGTTTTGACTTCAAAATTAAATATTGACTTTTCACATCATTAGTAATTGTGCTTTTCAAAGGCATTTCAGTTCAGCTCTTTTTCCAATAGGTTTTGATGCTACTGAGATAACAACTCAGAAAATGCTAATTTATATTTTGTTGTGAAAGGTGATGGTGCCTTTTCTTGGTCTATCTTGTGCACTTTGCCTGCTCTGTGACAGCCCTCCCTGCTCTATCCATTGTAATAACATATCATAGAAAAACACAAAACATGCTTACTAGTGCTATTTTCTGTTGTGGAGACTTGTCACCTCAGGCTGCGGTCTATTTGGTGATTGACAAGTCTTCTCACTGCCCACCCAGTAGTTCTTTTATGGAAGCACTGACCTGGTGGGAGCACAAAATCCCAGCTGCTAACACAGCTCATAGATGATTTGTTTTTCTTTCCTTCCAGCACCAGTGGAAGGAAAAAAAGATGCTCAATTCCTTACTTCGGCACAGCCAGTGTTGATGGAGAGATGTCTTTTACAGTGCTACTATGTTCTTCCGGCCAGGGGAGGGGGAGGGAGCGGGGATCCTTCCCTTCTGGCAGAACACAATGATTACTGCCAGCAAAAAAAAAATTATTAGTCAGGCTGGTTGTACCCAAGTAGATCGATGGATCTTTTTGGGTGCAATCAGCCTGCCCATAGATGGATCGAATCTTGGCCTGTCCCTGCTGAAGCAGATAAATTTTGAACAAAATATGGGCAGTCTAATGCTGCATTTACCCTTGTTTTGAGCCTCCATCTGCTGGTCAGCATCCCCCAGCAAATGCCTAGAAGCTCAGGAATCTGACAGAGTTGTGAGGCTTTAGTGGAGTAGACTTGCTGTCTGACATGCTGTGCCTATCTCTCTATCTCTTTCCTGAACTTTTATCCACCAATCAGCATTCTTCAGCTTCAGCAAAGGAGCTTTTAACTGGGCACTGGGGGAGCGGCAGTGAATGCTCCTGTATCCCAGAAATCACAGGAAGAACTAGGACAGAGCAGCTCCAGTCACTTCCTGTTTGCACAGAACAGCCATGTGGTGACACAATTTACTATGTGCAGGCAAAAGCGTCAAGCCACCTAGCAATACTGACAATGTCCAGTAGGAGCAGAGGCACTGAGCATTATTGTCAGTGACAAAGCTTTTTATGTCATCAAAGTTGAGCTGGACTAAGCCAAGTGTCAGAGAGCTCAAAGTATACGAATCCATCTTGCAGAGAATTCACAAAAATGTCTGCGATCACACCACAACCTAATAACGCCTCAAAGAAGATTGTTTGCTCTACATCACCTTCCTTTTAGGTACTTCCCACGAGAAAAGCAACTCTTTCATAGGCATTTGTCAAGCATTCTTGAAGCATTTTCAATGCTTTATAAACACATCATAAACACATTATAAATGTTATAGGAGCATCAATGAGCATTGCTTCCTTCCTCATAATCAACACACGTGTGAACGAACCCTTAGTCACATCACCTGTACTGAAAGCTGTACCATTTCATGCAGGTAACTGGATCCTGATGAAATCTTCACTGCAGGGATGTCTTGTCCTCTTCCTGTCTCTGAATTTTCAGCACTGTAATGGTCAACAGCTTTGGGTCTTCAGACAATACAGCAATACAAGTGGACATTCTTCCATTGCAAAAAGTTCTTTCATTGATTACATTGCCTGTAACACATTCTTTAAATGGGGGGGAGCAGGATCAGTTACAGGATTCCCCTTCCCCTACCCTTCATTCACAGATCATGTTACAAGCGGTGTAAGCTGTAAAAAAAATAAACTTTTCTCAATGGAGGAGAGGGCATGAAGGGGCGTCTGCCTGAGACGCAAAGCTGTTAACTATTGCAGAGCCAGAAGTTCAGAGCCAGGAAGAGGATGGGTCATATCTGCAGTGAAGATTTCTCAAGGAACCAGAAGCCTGCACAGCGTGGGACTTCATTACAAGTAAGTGATGTGAGTTAAGCTGTAGATTATTATTTTTTTTTATCTAAACTTCAATTTTTGGAGTTACTTTAATTCAGTGTTTCTAAACTATGGTTCTTAAGTCCTAAGTTTTTCCAGAATTCTACTTCTGCAGACTGTAAAAGTGATTGGACAGCTTTACAGACACCCTGATCACTTCTACAACAGAGAGCTAAGCCTACAGATGTGTAGGACATCTTTTTTGGCAGTAATCAGTGTTATGATTTGATTAGCTTAGATTCTTTTTGATAAGTGGAAACTTTCTGGAGATTTTTGAGCAATATTGTAGAATCTGGTTCTTGGAAATGATGCACTAAATTGTAATTTTTCTTCTATTTCTTCATAATCATATCCTACTTCTTTGTGAAAAGATAACATAGATTCTCCATGCTGGTGTCACTAAATCACATTTTGTAATCCTGTTTCACAATAAGAAAACTTGTTATAAATGCATCCAAGAGAAATTTGGATGACAGGTAATAGTAATAACTGCCTAAACAGCTTAACAAATAAATAATGCTCTGGACATAAATCCTTGGTTTTACTGGCCAGAAACTTCAAACAATGATGAAAAACTATTTCCATGTGTTAGCAAAATAATGCCTTTCCAGAGATTTTCCTTCTTGTAATAGCATATCCTTGGATTAGAGTGTTAACCCCACTAGTAAAATAAATCTCCCCTTTCAGAGTGTACCATTTAATAAAGCCATGAGAAACCCAAGAACATCTTTCTACAAAATGTGTTATGAGATGTCAAAGGAATGCGCTCATTTTGTTTTTAATAAACTAGCAGGAAAAATGCTGCTTTGTTGACACCCATCAATATTTCTGTGATGCAGGGCATTGCACATAAACAGCTGCTTATAATTTACCCATATAAAATGATAAACACATGTAGTGAGAAGAAAGCAGACAAAAAACAGAAAAGAAAAATAATAAAAAATTAGCATGTTTCAAACAGACAGTGTTATGTTAATAAAAATGGCAAAAAGAGCAATGATACGGGTTCAATTTGACAGGACACAACTAAAGGAATCAAAAGTATTGAATTTTGTTTTAATAAGAAATAGTTCATATATTAGTTCCAAGATGCTCTTGCAAGCCACTAAATTAGTTGTAAATGAGAGAGTATCAACTTTTTTTTCCAATCAGCACGAGCTTTAAAAATTAAACAAATCAGTGCCTGTAAAACAACATTATTAGAGCTAAGGCTAGCCATATATGCATAGATTACTTTTATTCAGCTCATGGGCTGAAAGAAAGAAAATTAATGCTGTTACTGATTAAAAATTTCGTGTTCGATTAATCGATTTTTTAAAATCGATTAATTGACTAATTTTGATTAATTATAACGCACATACAGATCCAACTACTTTTAGCTGATTTAGCACCGTTGTTATGGCAACGGCCGAAGCCAGACATAGCGGGGAATGGCTAGGACATCACACGTCATAAACTCAGCCTCACCGTGCCCATAATCTCAGCCTTACCATGCCCATAATTGCAGCCTCACTATGTCCAAAATCGCAGCCTCACTGTAGTCAGTGCCTGTGCCTGTGCCTGGATTACACAGTCTGCGGGCATCTCCCGCTGTGTGTTTCGGAGCTGAGTGTGAAAACTTTGGCCGTGCTGTGAGAAAAGTCCCGCCCTCCTCCTAGATCAGCTCGTGTGATAGACAGAACACTGTGTCTATCATAGGACATAGCGGGGCATGGCTAGGACACCACACGTCATAATCTCAGCCTTATCGTGCCCATAATCGCAGCCTCACCATGCCCATTATCGCAGCATTACTGTGCCCATAATGCAGTCTCGCTGTGCCCATAATCGCAGACTTACCATGCCCATAATCGCAGCCTCACCGTTCCCATAATGCAGTCTCACCGTGCCCATAATCGCAGCCTCACCGTGCCCATAATGCTGTCTCATCGTGCCCATAATCGCAGTCTCGCCATGCCTATAATCGCAGCCTCACCATGCCCATAATGCTGTCTCACCGTGCCCATAATGCTGTCTCACCCTGCCCATAATCGCAGTCTCACTATAGTCAGTGCCTGTGCCTGGATTAGACAGAACACTGCGTCTATCACACGAGCTGATCTAGGAGGAGAGCGGGACTTTTCTCACAGCACGGCCAAAGTTTTCACACTCAGCTCCGAGACACACAGCGGGAGCTACCCACAGACTGTGTATGACATATAGTGGAGGAGGAGGAGGGGGCGGAGCGCTGCCCTGCAGCCACAGCTTGGCCCAAAGCGGCCCCAGGGCAGGCAGCCTACCCATTAAAAAAATTTTGATTGATCAAAAAAATTAACGATTAATCGAGGAATTATTCGTAAATTTCCGCAGCCCTAAAGAAAATCAATAGATCCTCTATCTGTGCTAAATATGTAAATGAAGGAGTCTTCGCTGCTGGTTTTTGTATTCCGAGAAGTGCAAAACTCACAGCTACCTGTATACCTGAACAGTAACCTGCTCAGGACAGGATGCAGTCACTGGTTAGCCAATAATTTTTCACCCTGTGCAGTCAATATTTAAATCGACTTATATCAAGCCAGGTGGTGCTGACAAAGCCACCAATGGCTTAAAGTTTGGCTGATTTAGCACACTCAAAGAATGGAAATAGCATATGTCTGAATACAATAAACTAGAAAACGTATACTATATCCAAAAGAGTACTACTAAAATGTATTTTACAGCATACAGGGTCCCTGGCTTGAATGTGGTCAACACTTTTAATTTGTAATTTCTTTTAAAAAAATACTATTTTATTATCTCACTTAAATTTTTTTTTCATATATGTCCATGTGGTGCATCCATAAGTCTTGGCTTTGATGAGTATAGGGGTATTGCTCTTACTTGAATCTGACAAAATTCCAGAAATCCCATAACACAGTGAATTAGACTATTTAAATAACAGAAAACTTTATTTAGTGGCTGCATACTTAAAATGAAAGAAATGGTTAAAGTAAACAGAGCAGGGGCGTGGCCTGACGAGGCATGTGAGCGGACCTGCTGCACGAAGCTCCCACTGATGATCCTACATTTCATCCTTTCCTCGCAATAGATTTTGCCCATTTCTGCTTAACAACGCTGCCTGTTACCTCCTGGAAGTGTCCGGTACCGCTAGCCATTGGATCTGAGCGGATGATGACCCGGGGGAACCGAGTGGAGGCCGCGGCCTTGGAGCCCAAAGCTGGCCAAGATGGCGCCGGACAACCTCAGCCTCCTAAACAGCGTGGCCTGGAGAAAAACACTGAGCAGGGGGGTAAGTCACACAAGCCTATGAAATCCAAAGAGCAACCCAGGGACATGTTGTATTACACTCAAAAGCTGGCTGGGCGCTCTGACTCCCCCCTGCCTGTCTCACATCAGCCATTATGCTCCTCTGAGAGCAGGGAGGACACAAGCATGCTGGATTACACAGTGCCATTGGACATGCAGCATGATCTCATGTCTGACCCATCTGACTCCCCTTCAGATGATAGTGTTCAACCCTCTCTGAGTGAAATCCTGAACGTTGTGCATAAGTGCACTGCCTCTGTGGAAGATTTAAAGGGAAAATTTGGAGGGCTGAGGCAAACAGTATCTCTCATGCGTCAAGACCTTCAAAAGATCAGGGAGAGAACCACGGCTGTGGAGGGAAGGGTGAGCGATGTGGAGGACCAGTTGCCCCCCCTTCGCAGGGATGTCAGAATGGCTGCTCAAAATGCCTTCCAAGCTCTCAGTAAAACAGAGAACATCGAGAACCGCATGAGACGCAACAGTGTGTGTATAGTGGGGCTCCCTGAAACGGTGGAAGGCCGAGACCCTACATTTATTGAAGGATGGTTGCAAGAAGTTTTTGGCAAAGAAGCTTTTTCCCCCATTTACACTGTGGAAAGGGCACACAGGGTGCCCCCACGACCTCTTCCGCCTGGCAACCCTCCACGATCGATACTGGCCAGACTCCTGAATTATAAGGATAGAGAGGTGGTGTTACGTCTGGCTAGAGAAAAGAGTACTGTCACACATAATGGAGCCAAAATCTCATTTTATCCGGACTTCTCCGCGGAAGTGCAACGCTTAAGATCTAAATTTGCTGATGTCAAGAAAAGGCTACAAAGGCTGCAATTAACATATGCAATGATGTTTCCAGCAAAGCTTAGGGTGACGGCCGGAGGACAACACCAATTCTTTGAAAATGCACAAGACGCAGTGGCCTGACTTGATCGCAATGAGCAGGATCTCCGTCACCAAGGCCGAGAAAATGGAGCAGGGTAGATCCTGTATGGCAGTTGACATAATGGAAAGTATAGGGCACTAAGTTCCCCTTTTTTTTCTTTTTGGTCACCATCCTGAAGAGGAACTTTACATGTTAATCGCACAGCGAGTGACTAACGCCAAAAAATATCTTTATTATTTTTTTCTCATTGTTCACTATCTTCACCACTAGCAGCGGCCCACGCAGGTGATGTTACCGTGTCGGGTGCATGTGAGTTATGTGAAGGCATGGGCTACATGGCTACTGTTTCAATGCCCAGTTGGCATACAAGGACAGAATGGATTGCATACCCTACAGCACCTGAACAGTTCTGGCTATGTGTGTTTAATCATGGCTGGATCCAAGGCCTTCACTTTTTTCAGTTTATGTTTTGTTTTCTACTGTTCTGCCGCGCAGTTGCACAAGACTTTTAATTTTTTACGAACACTGTGTTTCCAATGTGCAGCCCCCATGCAGGGCAAATACTTTTTGATGCAATATGATTCACTACACCTGAGTTGTTGTGCAGTCCAAGTCACTCTGCTCTCTAAGAGTCGGATGGCTCACAAAGGGTTCCTTTTTCAATCTTTTTTTTAACTGTTGCAATGTTGTCCACACCTATAGTATCGTGGAATGTCCGGGGAGTGAATGACCCCCTGAAGAGGACCATGATCTCCTTATGTTTGCGCAAATTCCATCCCGCCATCATTGGTCTTCAGGAGACTCATCTCCTGGGAGACAATGTGGGGTGTTTGCAGTACGCCTGGGTTGGCAACTCATATCACTCCACTCACTCCGCGTATTCACGTGGGGTGAGTGTATTGATACACAAAGCATTGGTATACCAGGAACTTGGTTCGATAGTGGATGCTTCTGGTAGATTTGTCTTTATTTATTGTAAATTATATACTTTAACACTGCTGCTAGCTTTTATATATATCCCACCCCCGTTCTCATGGGTCATTCAAGTGAGGGTTATGGTACCCCCACGCATATCAATAACCGTTACGCTGCGCTTCGTGATGAGGGTTCACGTGAGGCACAGTATGACCATTCTTATTATGATGATAGTGGGGATGAGGAATACAACAGAACACCATACTATTACAACCATTCTGGCCCCCTACCCAGGCTTCGGGTTTTCACAAACCCCCCTACAACCCCCCCGAAGTCCAAAAACAAAAGAGGATGTAGAGGGGGGTGGTGATTACAATGGAGGAGAAAAGTAAAGTTAGTCTCACAGACCATGAGAAATATGTCCTTGATAAAGGGCTCAAATTTGTCCCCCCTAGAAAGTTAAACAAATGTTCTACCTTTGTAGATGTACACAAATACATCCGCAAGCTTAATGTACATAGGCATTTTTTATCTATGCCCGCATCTAATTCCAGAGGTATCACACAGAGTGATATTACACACTCTGGTCTCGCAAACCCATCACTTTTCAACCCCCCGAACAATACATCTCATTCCATTAATGTTTTTAAAGAACTGGTTCTACACGACCTTGAGAATGTTCCTGTCAAGCGAATGCATCAAGCTCCAGCCACTGCGGCTGGTATTGACTAGGGATGAGCCGAACACCCCCTGTTCGGTTCGCACCAGAACATGCGAGCAGGAAAAAAGTTTGATCGAACACGCGAACACCGTTAAAGTCTATGGGACACGAACATGAATAATCAAAAGTGCTAATTTTAAAGGCTTATATGCAAGTTATTGTCATAAAAAGTGTTTGGGGACCTGGGTCCTGCCCCAGGGAACATGGATCAATGCAAAAAAAGGTTTTAAAAACGGCCGTTTTTTCAGGAGCAGTGATTTTAATAATGCTTAAAGTCAAACAATAAAAGTGTAATATCCCTTTAAATTGCATGGCTGGGGGGTGTCTATAGTATGCCTGTAAAGGGGCGCATGTTTCCCGTGTTTAGAACAGTCTGATAGTAAAATGACATTTCGAAGGAAAAAAAACATTTAAAACTACTCGCGGCTATTGCATTGCCGACAATACACATAGAAGTTCATTGATAAAAAACGGCATGGGAATTTCCCACAGGGGAGCCCCGAACCAAAATTTAAAAAAAAAAATGACGTGGGAGTCCCCCTAAATTCCATACCAGGCCCTTCAGGTCTGGTATGGATATTAAGGGGAACCCCGGCCAAAATTAAAAAAAAAAATGACGTGGGGTTCCCCCTAAATTCTATACAAGACCCTTCAGGTCTGGTATGGATTTTAAGGGGAACCCCGCGCCAAAAAAAAATGGCGTGGGGTCCCCCCAAAAATCCATACCAGACCCTTATCCAAGCACGCAACCTGGCAGGCCGCAGGAAAAGAGGGGGGACGAGAGTGCGCCCCCCCCTCCTGAACTGTACCAGGCCACATGCCCTCAACATTGGGAGGGTGTTTTGGGGTAGCCCCCCAAAACACCTTGTCCCCATGTTGATGAGGACAAGGGCCTCATCCCCACAACCCTGGCCGGTGGTTGTGGGGGTCTGCGGGCGGGGGGCTTATCGGAATCTGGAAGCCCCCTTTAACAAGGGGACCCCCAGATTCCGCCCCCCCCTGTGTGAAATGGTAAGGGGGTACTTACCCCTACCATTTCACTAAAAAACTGTCAAAAATGTTAAAAATGACAAGAGACAGTTTTTGACAATTCCTTTATTTAAATGCTTCTTCTTTTTTCTATCTTCCTTCATCTTCTTCTTCTGGTTCTTCTGGTTCTTTCTCCGGTGTTCTCGTCCAGCATCTCCTCCACGGCGTCTTCTATCTTCTTCTCCTCGGGCCGCTCCGCACCCATGGCATGGGGGAGGCTCCCGCTCTTCTCTTCATCTTCTTCTTCTTCTCTTCTTCCTTCTTCTCTTCTTCATTTTCTTCTCCGGGCCGCTCCGCACCCATGCTAACATGGAGGGAGGCTCCCGCTGTGTGACAGCGTCTCCTCGTCTGACGGTTCTTAAATAACGGGGGGCGGGGCCACCCGGTGACCCCACCCCCCTCTGACGCACGGTGACTTGACGGGACTTCCCTGTAACGTCATGGGGAATGCCACAGGAAAGTCCCGTCATGTCCCGTGCGTCAGAGGGGGGCGGGGTCACCGGGTGGCCCCGCCCCCCATTATTTAGGAACCGTCAGACAAGGAGACGCCGTCACACAGCGGGAGCCTCCCTCCATGCCAGCATGGATGCGGAGCGGCCCGGAGAAGAAAATGAAGAAGAGAAGACGGAAGAAGAGAAGAAGAAGAAGATGAAGAGAAGAGCGGGAGCCTCCCCCCATGCCATGGGTGCGGAGCGGCCCAAGGAGAAGAAGATAGAAGACGCTGCGGAGGAGATGCTGCACGAGAACGCCGGAGGAAGAACCAGAAGAACCAGAAGATGAAGGGAGATAGAAGAAAGAAGAAGCATTTAAATAAAGGAATTGTCAAAAACTGTCTCTTGTCATTTTTAACATTTTTGACAGTTTTTTAGTGAAATGGTAGGGGTAAGTACCCCCTTACCATTTCACACAGGGGGGGGCCGGGATCTGGGGGTCCCCTTGTTAAAGGGGGCTTCCAAATTCCAATAAGCCCCCCGCCTGCAGACCCCCACAACCACCGGCCAGGGTTGTGGGGATGAGGCCCTTGTCCTCATCAACATGGGGACATGGTGTTTTGGGGGGCTGGTATGGAATTTAGGGGGAACCCCACATAAAAAAAAAACGGCCGTTTTTAAAACTTTTTTTTGCATTGATCCATGTCCCCTGGGGCAGGACCCAGGTCCCCAAACACTTTTTATGACAATAACTTGCATATAAGCCTTTAAAATGAGCACTTTTGATTTCTCCCATAGACTTTTAAAGGGTGTTCCGCGGCATTCGAATTTGCTGCGAACACCCCAAATTGTTCGCTGTTCGGCGAACTTGCGAACAGCCAATGTTCGAGTCGAACATGAGTTCGACTCGAACTTGAAGCTCATCCCTAGTATTGACGCTCTCTGTGACAGAAATATCCTTGTTATCCGTCCGGACGATAAAGGCGGCGGGATAGTTGTCCTGGATAAGGAGGACTATATTACCGAAATGAATCGATTACTTGGTGATCGAACTACATATAATATCCTTCCCAATGACCCCACGAGAGAATATAAACGAGCCCTTTCGGCCCTTATTGATGAGGGCTTCTCTCTTAACATTTTCAATCAGAAGGAGAGAGAGTTCCTCGTACCTGTAGCCCCCCGAATACCGGTTATCTATTACCTTTCGAAAGTCCACAAAAACTCCACCAATCCCCCCCGGCCATCCCATCGTGAGTGGGATAGATTCTGTCACCTCACGAATCGGAAGATATATAGATTTCTATCTCCAGCCTTTGGTCAAGCAAATGCCTTCCTATTTGAAGGACACAAGAGCTGCGATTAATTTAATAGAGAGAGTCGAATACCAGGATGGCCTCCTTCTCGCAACTGCAGACGTATCTGCACTTTATACATCTATCCCATTGGATCAAGGTTTGGCTGCAGTGGATTTGTTTCTTTCTAGGGATTCAGGTCTACCCCTTATCCACCGTAATTATGTTATGGATCTACTCAAGTTTAGAACATAATTACTTCTGGTTCCACGGAACATACTACTCCCAGATTAAGGGTGTGGCCATGGGGGCTAAGTATGCCCCCAGTCTGGCCAACCTTTTCATGGCCCTATGGGAGGAGGATGTCGTCTATACCCACAGACCACCTCAATTGGTCCTGTGGGCTAGATATATAGATGACATCCTCCTCCTCTGGAAGGGCAACTTGAGATCGTTGGAGGAGTACATGGAGTACTTGAATAATAATGATAGAAACATCTCCCTTAGTTTCTAGGCCAGTTCTGAGACTATCCACTTCTTGGACTTAGAGGTTTCTGTTGTTAATCGGCAACTGGTCCTTAAAACGTTTTTTAAACCCACGGACCATAACGGATATATCTCGGTAGACAGCTGTCACCACCAGCAATGTCTCAGATCGGTCCCTAAGGGACAGTTTCTCCGTATGCGATGAAACTGTAGCAACATCAAAGACTTTCAGTCTCAATCTCAGATCCTCAGGGAGAGATTAGTGGGGAAAGGGTACAAACCCTCGGACCTTGATGCCACCATCAGGGAGATTAGAGGGGTGGAGAAGAATTCACTCCTAGTGGATCGTCCTAGAGTACAGGAAGATAACCAATTTAAATGGTCTTTCTTCACTTCATTCTCTGTACAACGCAAAGAAATTATTAGAATTATAGATAGGCACTGGAGGGTTCTGAAAAACGATCGTGTGCTGGGTCCTGTCTTACCTGACCAGGTTGGTGTCATTTTTCGTGGCGCACGCTCCGTCCATGGTGAAATCGCACCCAACACTATCGATGCTCTGCGTCCGGTCTCTTTTTTTCAGGACTGCAAGGGATATTTCACTTGCAGAAAGTGTAACGTGTGTTTGCATAACACGTGTGGAAGACGTAAGACTGTGACTTTCCATTCCACAGTTACGTCTAGGGATTATAATATGAAACACTTTACCACATGTGCTACCCGACACATTGTATATCTCATCACCTGTCCCTGCAAGAGACAATATGTCGGGCGCACCACTAGGACCTTTTCCACTAGGGTTAACGAACACATTGCGAAAATCAAAAAGGGCTTATTAAGCACAGCATTCCCCGTCATTATTTGGAGTGTCACAATAGGGACCCTACTGGCACTTCTTTTTTGATCATTGACAAGTTCGTCCTACATTGGAGGGGCGAGTCTAGTCCAAGGGGTGTGTCGCCGCTCAAAACTTTTTGGATCTATGAGTTGAGGTGCTACTCGCCATACGGCATGAATGTAGAATGGGATATAAATTGTTTCATTAGCCGTGCGTAAGGTGCGCCTCCGCTCCTGAGCCACGACACACCTCTGGTTTTGTGATCTTTTTGCTTTGGATTACATTTTTGATTAATGTGATGACATTTTTACAATGTATGATTGATTACAATTTAGGGTTCATTTCATGTTTTGGGTGGGGCATGATTTTTGATACCCTCTTTTTTCTGGAGGGTGTTTCGTTTATGGGGGTCACATTTACTAGTCACCGAGTGTCTCCACTAGTGTTTTTATTATTTTATTTTATTCCTATTTTATCATTTTTCGTGTCCCTTCCCCTCTCAGGCTGGCACTGTGGCGCCGCTCTGCACTCACTAGGGAGGCTTGAGAGCATATTACTCTGCCATGGCCGCAGGGGTTGAGTGACATGGATACCCCATTTTTCTAACCATCCAATCCTGGCAATCCATGCTAATATATGTGTTTAAGTGCCAGAGAGGTATCTTCTGTGACACCTTGAGGAATTCCAGGCGTTTGTTGTCTTGAGCTATAGCAGTGCTTGACTTAGGGGGGCGTGGTATGGCTGCGTTGGAGTGGGCAGACAATTATCAGGAGCTAAGCGTGATGAGGAGGGCTTCGTAGCTGGGCCGTCTCCTCTGCGCATGTGTGGTGTGGAACGCAAGCTCCTTATGTGGGAGTTGCCTTACCAGCTGCTGATTGGCCTTGACGCACTCTCTTTTCAGTCAAGATGACGTCAGCGCTGCACTTAATTACTTATAGGTAAGCCTGATGCCCCGGTGCTGATTATGGGGGATTCCAATTGCTACCTAGATCCTAAATTGGATAGATATCCCCCTAGGGGTAGCAGGTTTCTAGGTTTCTCCCCCTAGGGGTAGCAGGGGTACTGCGTTGAGCCGCTTACTGGCGAAGGTAGGCTGGACAGACATATGGCACATACGTAACCCGGGCACGAGACAGTTTTCATGTTTTTCCAAAACCCATGGATCACTGTCACGTATTGACCTTAGTATAGGCACGCCCAATATAATTGACAACACATCCAGGGTGGAGTATTTTCCCCGTGGAGTGTCTGATCACACGCCTTTGGTTCTCTGGTTGACTACCCAACCCTCCACCTCATTACCCAAGGCACCTTGGAAGCTAAATTGATCGATTCTTTCAATCACACAATCACTGTACGGATAAAATCCAAAAATGGGAGACTTTCAAGGCCTATCTCAGGGGGGTGTTTATTGCAGAGATAGCTACAGTTAAAAGAAACTCCTCAGCTCTACTGGAATAGGTGGGGGTCCAGGTGCGTCAGCTGAAATTGTCTTATGTCATGGATCCTACAGATTCTGCAAGGGAGGCATGGATTTCGGCCCAGGATTCTCTGGACCGATTGAGATCCTCCGCTGCAGAACGCAAGCAGTTTTTCACCAAGCTGGCATTTTATGAGGAACGGGGGGAAAACAGGACGCCTACTGGCAAAAATAGCTAGGTCACAACAACAATCCCCGGCAGTTGGAGCAATCTGTGCCGCCAATGGCAGGGTGGTTAATGACCCAGAACACATTTTATCTGCGCTGGCATCCTTCTACAAAGACCTCTACGGGGTGAGGGATGGCTACTCGGATACTGATCTTGAAACATATCTATCGGGGATTGAGTTGCCCTCGCTGTCGGAAGAGGCCAGGCAGCAGCTGGAGGCCCCTCTGACCCTTGAGGAGTTACAAAGCGTGGCATGCTCCTTCCCCACGTGTAAAGCGCCGGGGGAGGATGGCATCCCCATGGAGGTCCTTACTCAATATGGTGAACAGATAATGCCAAACTTACTAGAAATACTGCCTCCCTTGAGGAGGGACGTCTACCGCCCTCAATGACTAGAGCTAATATAATTCTGTTGTTGAAACCCGGGAAGGATCAGGTTGACCCAGGTTCCTATAGGCCTATATCTCTTCTTCAGAGTGATGTTAAAATCCCGGCTAAGGTCTTGGCGCTATGGGTCAACCAGACCATAGCTTCTATAATACACCCTGACCAGGCAGGCTTTATGCCGCAAAAAAACATGGTTTGGGGAATGATTCATAGCCTGGGTTAATCTGTTATATGCCTCCCCACAGGCGACTATCCGCATGTCTGGCAGGATGTCTCATGGGTTCGCTTTGGGCAGGGGCACAAGACAGGGCTGTCCCCCCTGCTCTTTGCCATCGCTATTTAGCCGCTAGCGGCGGTGGTGAGAGCAAGTCATGGGATTACAGGATTTAGATTTGGTGACCTTCACAAGAAGATTATGTTATATGCCGACGACATGATGCTTTTCCTGGGGGACACCAACACCTTGTTGGCTGAGGTGATCACCATTATTTCAGGATTCGGGCACTTTTCTGGCCTGATGATCAATTGGTCTAAGTCGGCCCTGATGGTGCTAGATGGGGAACAAACAGTGGATCTACCAGATTCCTGCCCGATCCTGGTAGTGACCTCATTCAAATACCTGGGAATACAAATATCACCTAAACTTGCCACTTAAATATACACCCCTTACTGTCTAGATTTAGAGACAAATTTAAGACTTGGAATAATCTTAAACTTTCGCTGGCGGGTAAGGCAAATATAATAAAAATGATACTGATGCCACAGCTACTATACTTCCTACACAACTCACCGGTTGTGATTCAACTGAAAATTTTTAGAGTGGTTAACACCCTCTTTAGACGTCTATTGTGGAACACAGGCCCCCCCCAGAATTAAATTAGAACACTAAAGACAGTGGAGGTCTGGCAGTGCCCAACCCTTAGCTGTACTATATCACGGCCCAAATGAAGCACCTGGTTGGTTCCATGGCCCAGGATCCAGCCAGCTCATCGGTGAGGCTGCTGCTGATTGGATCTGGAGCGGAGACTATTCCGATGGGCTTGGAGGCTTAGATGTTTCACAAGTCTAACAAACTGACACCCACCTTCACTTTAATCCAGAAAATTTGGAATAAGGGTAGACAATTACAAGAGGTGACTGGGTTCACAGAATATAGTCCGATATGGGGGAATTTCTCTTACGTCGAACTAGCAAAACTTAAACAGGGACCCAGATGGCGCACCTTTGGTGTGACTTTATTATTGCACATATTCCAGAACGGCAAGTTACTGTCATTCCCTGAATTGCAAGCCAGGTTTAATCTACCACCTACTATGTACTACCCTTATCTCCAGCTCCGACATGTGGTGGGTACGCAGGGAAGCGCTACCCAATGTCGAGCACCCCCATCTTTCATCTACTGCAGACCAGCGCAGAAATTAAAGGGATTATCTCACATTGCTATCAGATGCTATTGATGCATCATTTAAAAGCTCACCCAACTAAGGTACCATCTCTATGGGAGAACGATGTAGGTCCACTTACGGGAGACCAATGGGAGGAAGTCTTGCAATCAGTCAATATATGCCCTCTCAACGTGGCTAAAAAGATCTCCCAATTACATATAATACTTAGAGTACCCTACACCCCACTTAGATTATATAAAATGGGTAGGCGGTCGGATTCTCTATGTAGCAGATGCGGGCGACATCAAGACATCAAGGCGATCACTTTCACTTACTCTGGAGATGCCCAAAACTCCACAGGTATTGGAATGAGGTGCTTGGGACGATTAACCAAGTGTTCCGGACTACCGTCCCCTTAGATCCAATTCATTGCATACAAGGGGTCCTGGAGAAAGTTGTCCCGGAGGAGGTGACTAAGCATGCAAAATTATTTTGATCGGCTGGAAATCAGTCTCCTCGCTCTCAGTGGCATCCTGGATAGCGCACATGGGAAATACCTTGGTTATGGAAAAATACATTTATCAACATAGGGGTAGCCCTGGCAGATTCGAAAAAAAAATGGGCACCATGGTTGGACACCCCTGAATTAAGTCCCAGGGAATTGGTAATGTCTAGATTGTTGCAATGCCCTGCGGGAGGAACATAAAAATTTTATTGATGGACAATAGTCGGATGTATGCTATGTTTTAGTATGTTGTTGGGATTGGCCTTGTGTCTAAACACATCAGAGCTCATCCCTGTTTAACATGACTCTCTTTGAAAGAAGATCATTTCTTAATCAGTTCACTTTATCCAAAAGGCCATACTGCAAAGCAATTGTCTATCTTTATCTTCTGTGAGTAGCTCACAGTCTCTCCTTGACTGTACAATGCAGTCTCTCACACTAGCTCCTGATGGGATGAACGGTTAGCTAAAAATGTGGCAGTATTGTGTTGCAGCAAAGTAATGTAATTACAGAAATCAGAGGGACAGTCACTGTAAGCACTAACATTGAGTGGTGGGAAAAGCATTTCAGCATCCAACACTAAGACATGAGGTGGTTCGCAGGACTCCAGGATTGGGTTGAAATCCTAAGACAGTCTTGCAGAAATCAGGGAAGTTCGAAAGCATGACAATGCAGAAGTCAGATCTCCTCAGTATTGTTTGTCAGACAAAAGAAACAGGTAGAATCAGTCTCAGCTTCTCTGCACAGTCCTCTAGGCACTGTACAAACAGAAGTCTGAAGTTTCTCTCAGCTGCCTTCTGCCAGAAAGTTATATCATCAGTCTCCTTCCTCCCAAACAGTGTTGCAGAACATATTTGAAAATGTAAACAATACTGCGCTGTCACCTAAATATAAGACAGCAGCCAACACAGCAAATGGCAATTGCAAGCGAATAAAATATATGTAAATGTGCAGCACTAAATCAGAACGTCATAATAAATAACACCGTATACACACAGAAGATTAATGTTAAACTCTCTAAACAGTGGACATGTAAAAACATCAATAAGTATATTAAATGAAGTCCACAACTTCCGTACATCAATAGGAAAAACAAATGTGAAGAGAAGATAATGGGAGAAGCCACCACCAACATAAGAGAGGCTTACCAGAGCTAATGGACTCAACAAGGCGTAAGCCCATTGAGTCATCAAGGCTTGTGGTGACAACACACCAGTACACAGGGACATCCACGTCTGGGGATGTTGACACAGGAAGATGATGTTCACATTGTTTCTCAGGGAACTCATAGCAAGGAGGGAAACTCAGAAGTAGGTAGATCAAATCTTTTTCCTATGCTCACAGGATGCAACCATAAATGAAATAAAAGTTCCACATAGTGTGAATCCGCTTAACAAGGAAATGTATTTAAAATTTGAGGAACACTCACATTTGAGTAGATAAAAAAGTGCTTGTAAGAAAACTGGAAGTTAACGCAATGGCATCAGCAAGCTCGTCCTGGCACGTTTTGTCCAAGAACATCATCTCCTTAGACGGAGGAGGAAGATTGGAGCAGGTAAGTATAACAAGTTTGTTATTAAAAAATAAAAATAAAGCTTTAGAATTATTTTAAATGAGTTTTGCAGCACAGGTACTTAATAGGCTGCATAGCAAAAGTCTCTGAAGTGGCTACACTGCATTCAACAAAACATTTCCATTGTAATTGTCTTGCATTTTTATGTTCCAACATTATTTATTGGTTTTCCCACATGAAAGTGTTCCCACCAGCAAGTGTTACCCCTTCCCCTCCCTCCCCTATTCCCTTGCTGCTAGAATCGCTTGAAAGTCAAAAACGTCATGATATATTTTGGACAAATATTGACTATTTATTGTTCATTATACCTCTATTTGTGTTTCTATTACATATGTAGATGTTTGCATATGTTATTTTATAATGTATTAAGAACAAAAATTACAAAAAAGTTAGGAAAAATATCAGCAGTGGGAGTCACAGGCAACAATAAAACCATAATTTCTAAGCCATCCCAACTCTATATTAAAAAAAAAAAACTCTATATAGAAATAATACTTTCATTGTTTTTAGATAACCATGTAAAATAGATCTTCTTGATGTAAATAATCTTATTGATGTGTCTTATTGTTTTAAAAACCTTGCTACTATGCAAAACATATACAGTACATGTACACAGGGAACGTCATGTTTGCTTATTATGTATGCAGGTAATGCTATTTATGCCTGTTTTCCAGTGCTACACGGTGGTTGTGCTGTACTGCTTCCTCTTATACAGCAATTATATGTCATACAGAAAAATATGCACTTCTTTTATGACTGCTATACTATCTGATTACGTGTTGGGAGAGAGGACTTTCAGTGAGCCGCTGGGACAGTGATGAAGACTTCTAGGATGTATGACATCATTTTGGCCTAGGCCAGAAACCAGGAAGCAACTGTATAAAAAAAAAATTAAAGTCAGCAGCTACAAATACTGTGGCTGCTGACTTTTTTAATATAAGGACACTTACCTGTCCAGGCATCCCGCAGTGTCGGCACCCCTGGCCGATTCATCCATTGGCTTTGGGTGCAGGCGTCGGTGTTCTGTCAAAATAGCCAATTCATTGAGATCTCCAATCACATCACTTCCGGTTACTGTAAAGCATCAGTAATTGGAGATTTAGATGAGTTGCTGTTTTGACACAACACCTGCAAGCGTGTACACTCCGGTACACAAGAAATTTGCTGTTTTGACAGAACAGCTGCTAAGGAGTAAAAAGTTGGCACCGCCTTGGAGGCGGCCATGTTGTTGGTTATTATCGGGCTGACTAACAATGTCCGCTCATAATATTGTGTACCGGAGTGTATATGCTTGTCGTTGTTGTATCAAAACAGCAACTCATCTAAATCTCCAATTACTGATACTTTACGGTAACCGGACGTGACGTGATCAGAGATTTAGATGAATTGGCTAATTTGACCGAACATCGGCATCCTTACTAAGGGAAACAGGAGTCGTACTGTGCTTTATGAATGGTCCCGTTGTCTCCTGGGACCCGTGTGTCTCCCAGAAGGCGGGGGGGGCAGAAATTTCGTAGAAAAATGAGAGTGGGCACCAGGTTTTGACAGGTGTCGGCTCCCCCCACCCCTAAAAAAGTGGCAAATGTGGCAGTGGAGGGGGGGTGAACAAGTGGAGCTTCCACTTTTGGGTTAAGCTATGCTTTAAAACAAGTAAATATATTATAACTTTATATCTTATAGTGCTGCTCAAGGTGCTTTAGTGGTAAAGAATCTGATGTCTCACAGAAATGTAAGGGTACAGGTTGTCATATGCTTGATTCAAAAAGCAGTGAAGCATGACGGCATGAGAGACACCGCACGCCACTAGCTCAACAAGTGGAGAGGAATGTGAATGGCCTCAGCCTTGAACCCTTCCTAAGCCATGCCTCTCAGATGCATTTTGTCCCACCAACCAGGGCTTAGTCATAGAGGGTATAGCTTAGGAGGAGTTCAAGGCTGAGGCAGTTCACACACCATATGCCATGCTATACGTCTCCTCTCCTGCTTCACCTTATTCCATTTGCCATGCTATACATCTCCTCTCCTGCTAAACCTTATTCCATATGCCATGCTATACATCCCCTCTCCTGCTACACCTTATTCCATATGCCATGCTTTACATCCCCTATCCCATGACACCTTATTCCATATGACATGCTATACATCCCCCCTCCTGCTACATTTTATTCCATATGCCATGCTATACATCCCCTCTCCTGCTACACCTTATTCCATATGCCATGCTTTACATCCCCTATCCCATGACACCTTATTCCATATGCCATGCTTTACATCCCCTATCCCATGACACCTTATTCCATATGACATGCTATACATCCCCCCTCCTGCTACATTTTATTCCATATGCCATGCCGCACATTTCCTGTTGTGTACTACCTGATTTTATTTGCCCAATCTGTACATTTCCTATTCCACAATGGCTTATTCTTTACACTGTTATATACTGTATATTATATTCCACACTGTCTCATTCAGTACACTATGTCTCACTCTGTACTCTATACATTCTCTATATTAAACTGCCACATTCTGTACTGTACATTTTATGTCTGGTACTGACCCATTCTGCACACAGGGCTGCACATTTTATATTCAAACACTGCCCCATTGTATACTCTATGCTAAACATTTTATGCTTCATTTTGACCCATTCAGTCCACTGTGCTGTACAATTTATATTCTGCATCATCCCATTCTGTATGGAGTGCAGTACATTTCCTAATCCACACTAGCTCATTCTGTACACTGTGCTGTCCAAATTATATTTCTCATCATCTCTTTCTTTACACCGGGCTTTAAATCTCCAATTCCACACCACCTCCTTCTGTATGATTCATGGTTAATTTATATTTCTCATTGCCTCATTCTTTACAGTGTGCTGTACATCCCCTGTTCCACTCAGCATCATTCTTTATGCTGTGCTATACATTTGACTTTCCATTATAAACACTGGCTGTACCTGAATCCCATGGCAGGGCATCAAAAATTCCCCCTCTTGCATTGGTATCAATAGAAAATGTTATTTCTTAGTGGCAGTGACACCAATACAACAAGGCTTTTGTTTTTAAGAATCGGTCATTAGTTTCTCATTATGACTCTAAGGCCACCTTATAAACGAAGAAAAACACCTTTCTGGCAGGCCTAAACTTTCCTGTATTGCAGATCCCTGGCCGATACTTTTGACATTTAGTATTTCCAGGTATGTCCATTACATGAACCCCTTACATGCACCGTGCTTTCCCCTGCTACAGAACACATTTCATGACATAGGGACCAGCAGGAGGAATTATCACACCCAGTTAGAAATCAAGTATTGGGTACACCCAGAGATTTATGATACCAGCTGGAGATCTGCAATACAGTAAGGTTTTAGGCCACTGCATGCAAGAAAGGTATTTATATATTTTTTTCTTTTACAGGCTAGTCATAGTGCCATTATGTTAAAGTGGTTGTAAACCCTCACATACAGTATATCCAGTAAAGTGACTGACCTCAGGAAATGCCCAGAGAAGAAACAAATCCTCCTACATTTCCAAGTTGTACCTGTTTATCTGCAGTCTTCTCTTCTCTACATCTGCTCAAAGTGCATAATTTATAAAGCTTGTCTGAGCTGTCAGAGTTATCAGAAAAAAAGGGGTTAGAGAGCTAAAGTTACACTTTGCAGATCTCAGTGAGGAGAGCTCTGAGAGCTGATTGGAGGGAATAACCCCCATCCCCTTTTCACACAGGAATAGAGCTGTCAATCTGCTGGAGGTCCCTCCCCTGTCACCTTTTTTCTCTTGGTGTCAGTTAAACTTGTCAGATGTGATGCTGATAGCAGAGGAATAAAGTAGCAGACAGAAATGACACTTAGTGCTCTGGATTGAGATAAGAACACACTATAGAGGGAAATGCTTTATTCATATTTCATGTCTTTTAGTCAGTACCATGGTCACTTGAAAGGATAAGTGTACTTTTAGTCAATGATGCTTATATTTTTTCTTTAGATTCATGGGTGAATAATACCAACCCTCCCTCTCCACAAATTTATACTTACCTCAATGGCACCACCATGCCTTTTTCAGCCCTTCATTACCTGCAATGGTAATTAGAATATTGTACAATTGTGTGGTTCTTCGAGGGTCCATTCAAGTTTTTGCTATGGGAACTCGTGGTTTTTAGGTACTCTTCTGGGTCGAAAGATGTGTTAATATTAACACACACAGAGTACAGTATAAAAAAAATGACCTGACATATTAGTTTATAGCTGATCAATAGCATTTTAATTGCTATTTAAAGTAAGGTTTAGGAAGATGATTGAAATTCTGCTGCATAAACAGATATTGATTTCACTGCTATAGTTTCAACATTATCAGCTCTAAAAATGTGATTTCATCTTCATCTAAATCCTAATAATTGATAGTAAAATATTTTTAACAGACAACACACACATATTTTATATTTCCAATGAACTCACACGGGCATTTAGCCACGGTGCAAATCCCAGCAGGAATCTACCGATTGGGTTGGACAGCTGCGAGAGGATAATTCCTCCTCCATTAAGGCCGTATACTGTAATGACAGGCTGTCAGCGGCAATCACAGCTGAATGCACACAAAGTGTGCTGCACTGGGATTCGCAGCGTGGCTGAATGACCGTGCGGATGCAGCCTTGCAGCCTAAAAAATTAGTTAAGGCAATCAAGGGTAATCACGGGACAAGTACTTCTATATCAGATATTCTAAATTATTCAAGTGTGGGTTTAACCTGCTCTGTCGTATGAAAAAAAAAAATTGAATTATTTGTTAGTTACTCTTTACAGAATTCTGTGGAAAAATACACAATCAAAAGAATTTTCATTGCAGCAGAAAAAAGATGCTGTACTCATAATACTGCAAGGTCTCATTCACACAAAGTGTATGAATCCATGCCCTGTGTGAGGGCCGTATATGCCTGCACTGGGATACAGAGATGTTCTCTACATCCCTTTAGACCCCTTTCACACTGGGGCGCTTTACGTACTTTTTGCTATAATAGATATCCCCATTTTAAAGAAAAAAAAAAATGTTCTCAGTTTAGGCCAATATGTATTCTTCTACATATTTTTGGTAAAAAAAAAAATCACAATAAGCATATATTGATACTGTGCCTTAGGCTGGGCCTGGTTGTTGTGATTTGAGACTGGGAGTGTTCAGTGTAGTGGGGGGTGTGGCCACCTGTACTCTGGCTCAGAGATGCCTCCTCTGCTTTCAGATGGATGCTTCTGGAAGAGAGGTTGGACCGGAGACCTGAGTGGCAGGCAGTTCATGTGAGGAGCCCTGACCAATTATTTTTCATTATTGGCAGGGGGCAGGCCTCCCATATAAGCGGGGTCACTTGCTTCCAGGGGGAGTTCATAAAAGTAGAAACAGACAATGGAGTATTGAGTTGCTGTTCCGGGCATCCCCACGTGGGGATGCGCCAAGCGCGGAGGAGGGATGGAGGAACCGCTAGGAGGGAGCTTAAGATAAAGATCTTCATCCTTAAAGAAGTATCACTCTGCTGTGACCGGGAACACAGGACTTGCATGCTGGAGGAGATCTGGATGAAGATGTAGCCATTAAGCGGAGGAGAGTAGAGCAGCGTTCTATGACCAGGGACACAGAACTATTATCCTCCTAAAGAAAGGTCAGCGCAGAATGCTGTGGCCGGGGAACACAGCATTGATAGTCCTGGACTGGCTGACAGCAGTGGTCCGCTCACTGCCATGTGTCAGGCTGTCGTGTGGAGATATCGAGTCATCTCCAGCCTGGTTAGCACAATGGTAGTGCCTTCCAAAGACTGTGTGACTGGCTGATTCTCTGGGCCATCAGGGAGAAGCAGCATGCGCTTCTGGCTCTTTGATTCGCATGGACAATCCCATCATGGTCAACAAGGAGGAATTATTCAGAGTGATTTTTCTTTGTTCAAAGGGAAGTGAAGAAATAGAATGTTTTGCAGTAAGGATTTGTATAAGGAAAGGAGAACAGAAGAGTTGTTCAAATGAGAGCAGAAGAGTTGTTCAAATGGAAGAGACTGAGGTGCAAGCAGTGTATGCAGTTTTTGTAAGGCCACGGCCACTGAATAACTACATATAACGTGCAATGTGTTTAATGCTATGGGCATCTCATGTCACCCCTTTTCCAAGTTCAAGTAATATCCCACAATAAATATGACAAAACCATGAAATTGACTGTTCTTTGAGTTAATTGATCGTAAGGAGGATGGCAGCAGGGTGATTGGCGGATTGCTAAGTAACCAAATCAGCAGCCCTTACCAGGGTACCGCTACACTAGTAATGGCGGCGATCTGCGATTTTTATCGTGACTGTGACATTATGGCGGACACATCGGACTGTTCATCAACTGAAATAAGGACCCCCAAATCTCTTTCCTTTGTAGTTCTGGGTAACATTATACCATCAATGTTGTACTCTTTCAGAGGATTCCCTTTCCCTAAGTGCATTATTCTACTGAACGAGCGGAGGAGGGGATTTCTCATCTAAGCATACCCTCCTGCCTGTGCTTGTGCTAAGGGCAGATGGATTCTGGGAAGTAAATGATACATGAATCGTCTACCCTTATTCAGGGTGGCCATTGCTGGAAATGCCATGGGGGGTGTCTTTCAACTTACTTTGAATACTAGAAATTAATTAGTGTTTTCAGTTTGTTGTGCTCAGATACAGTTAAAGTGATTCTAAGGATTCCATTTAAGCCCTGATCCTCCTCTTCTGGAGTCTCCCATGGGTGCTCCTGGCTCCCCCCCTCGTTGCATGCCCCCATAGAAAGCCGCTCAGGAAACTCTTGTGGGATTCCTCTCAAGTCTCCCTGTCTGCATCTATTTACACAGACAGTGGGGCTCATCCCTGCCCTCTGCTTCCTCCTCATAGGAATTGATTGATAGCAGTGGGAGCCAATGGCTCCCACTGCTATCAATCTGCCCAGTGAGGAGGGACAGAAGCGGGAGAGCCACTGCTCTCGTGCACATTGCTGGATCAAGATCAGGCTTAGGAAACTATAAGGGGGGCTGGGGGGATCGTCTTTAACAGAAGGATTTTTACTTAAATGCAAAAAATGCATTAAAGAAAGAAAAAAATAAAAAACTTAAGGCTTTATGGTTTAGTGTCACTCTAACGCCAAACTATACTCAAGCTTTTTCTTGTACCTTCCTTAAAGCTTGAACTTAACTCTCTCAATCAACATTACCTATGTTTAATCCTTAGTAAAGAGATAGGAACGCATATTATAGTTACTTGTTACTTAGCCTGAGCTAAGGGCAGATAGATTCCACAAAGTAAATGCTACATGAATCATTTTCCCTTTTTAAGATAGCCACGGCCAGAAATACTGGGTGTTTTCTAAAGTGATTTCTCAACAAAATAAAGCATAGAGACGTGGATAGATGGGTGAGTTTAGTTAATATTATTAATTATATTAGTTATAATATTAATTAATATTAAAAATGAAATAAATAGCATTTGAGTTTGTGGTGTTCAAATATAGTTATGTTCCGCTTTAATGTACTTATCCCAGAGCACATTTGAAATTTCTCCCTTGAGTATCATTGCTGTATTAGCAGCGGTTTAACCTTCCACCCAAATCTTTCTTCTTTTATATAGTGCCAATGTGAAGGAAAACATTTTACCAGGAAACATTAAGAAATAATTGCAGTACATCCACCAGAGGACATACTGTGAGCTTGCACTGCACGAGTTATGACATTTCATTTTGTACATGCGTTTTCTATCTAAGGGAATCCTACTTTGTTTCATCTTGATCAAGTTTCTCATGTTCTCCTTTATCTTATCAAAACACTATTTTCAGAAACACTTAACATCAGCCACCAGAGCTGTACCTCAACTCTTTCCCTTCTGCGAACTGTATTTCCAGCTTGGAATCCGTATTCCCTCTGCTCATGTTATGGATTTTACTGCGCATTTGATCAATGAATTATGCTAACCCCTTTCACCCTTTCATGCCCCTAATGTTAAACTCTCCAAGTACTGTTAGCTTTACTGGAATAATTATTTCATTCCTGACATTCAGAAAATAAGGTAGAAAGATAGAATTCATCCAGGAAACCGAGCCAGCACCGCAAGTTAGCGGCAACCAGTGGATATCGGTCTGACTATTCCCTTAACAAACACATGCTGAACACATGTTCCAGGCTTTAGGCACCGGAACATGTGATTGTACCTACGTTGCTTTTTGTAACTTCTAACCAAAAAAAACATTATGGTTTTATGCTATGGGCTCCCCCCTCTGTTATTTCTCTCCCCATCATTGGAGCAATTGCAGTATGACTGGCCAGTATACCATCCAGGGGTCTATTTCCCCACAAAGCACAAATTACCACACTAGAGATAGGTGGAAGGTGGTCAACATCTAGGGTGAGTTTACATCCATGTGGAGCACCTGGTCTGAACACCAAGCAGTGGAGCACTGATTTGCCTATTTCGGAATTGAGCATGGGCACTTTTTTCACTATTGTGGAACTTTACATAATTTATGTTTGATTTATATATTTTTTGCTTGCTTTGTTATTAAGCCGATTGCGGTGTTTGTTTATATTTCAAGGAATCTGTTAACCACTGTTTGCGTTCAAGTACTCCTCATTTGTCCCTCATTTTGGTCTGATCTATATAGTTGTATAAATTAAACTTTGTACAGTATATCTTTCAAAGTGTTTTCCAGTGCTAAACGTTTCATCGAATTTCTAAATTGCTGCATTTGTAAATTTCAAAGGCCAGTATAAAGTAACAATAATGGTAAAAAAAGTACTTGTGGGTTTAAATGGTAACTCCACTTTCGTGGGGAAAAAAATAGCAAATAAAGAAAAAATAATATAGCGTATACAATTGCGACTCAAGTCATATTATAATTGAATGTTATTAAAAATGTTAAAAGTGTAGCGCTAAAGTGAAAACAATGTGAAAAAATTGTGTAAGGGTTTAGGATAGAGAGAAGTCAATTCATATTTGAAGGAACAAGTGACCTCGTCTGATCCTAAACCTAAAGAATATGTGTGCTGAATAGTGAAATGAATGCAGGTGTAAAATCAAATATCACCACATCTATAAACAAGTGAGATGCTCTTTCTTCTCAGAAAAGGCACAAACAATCACAAAAAAAAAAAAAAATAATAAATATATAGTAAGTTATAACGACAAATTCTTGACTGAAATGTCCAAATTTTTTGGGAGTGAAGAAATACATGAATAGTGTCAAAAGTGTCCACAATGTTGGTGGGGAGATATAACTCCCAGGTAAACAATATAAACATAAGAAATTAGTCCATATAATGCATAGTGTAGTTGACCCAAATTGAATCCAAGGCAGGTAACATCACAATAAAAAATCCAAATCAGAGTAAGGGATAGAATACTCTTACCGACTTCGGTGGACTCACAGGCCGTGGGCGGTGAGTCAAATAGGCTTGTACTGTCTTAAGATGGATGACAGTGTAAGAATGGCTTATACACCGGAAGATTTCCTCCTCAAATGGGGGGCCAGGAACCTGCCCAGAAGGTCTGCGCGGTCACCGTCTTTGTCAGCAAGCATGGACCATGTATAAAGAAAAAACAAGGAGCCTCCACATGGTGTAAATCCAAAGATTAATTTTTCAAATGGTGTTTATTAGATCACTCTAGATCATCAAACAATCCATAAAGAATAAAAATAGTAGAATCGATTCAAATAATAAAAAGTAGATATAAAAACAGTAAGCGTAGTGTAGGTGGCTGGGTACAGCAAGAAAACCAGACCGGTTTCGTCTACAAAGACTTCGGCTGGGGTGTATGCCATCCCGCCACCTCCACGCTTTTATACATACATTATAATGATCAACTATGAACAGCTGTTACAGCATCATGTGCGCTGACTTCCTGAACCGATAGCGTGCGCTCCATTCAGGGTCAGGTGTTACCTAAATTTACCAATGGGGAGATGAAATAATAGATCCGCCTCTATCAACCAAGCCTCGATGTGGATGCCATCTCAGCGTGCGCACTCATTGGATGGAAGAGTGCGTTCCTCAGTTATTCACCCAATACGGGCCACCGCCGTGTGACGTACATGTGACCAACATCACGTGATGGCGCCTTACGTGCCCATAGGTGTACATCATTGCATTAAACCGGAAGTGAAAACACATCGCTGAGGCTGTTGGAACGCAACTGCGTTCCAAGCGGGTCGTTGAGGAAGGAAGTGATTGAAATATAAACCCAAACGAAGTACGGCAATCATTGTAATCCGCCGTAATATTAAGTGTATGAACCCAATTTAGATTTAATCATATAAACCTGTTATTTACACTAGAATGTTCAATCCGGAAGTCAGTAGGCATTGCAGCCATATCACAATCAGTAAGAACGAAAAAACTATGTATCAAATGGCCATTCTTGTTCATTAAATGTATACATATATTAATGTCCCATAAAAGAACAAGGGGCCATGCTGGAATACACACTTGACGGCATTTCCATCATTTAATTGAGAAAACAAATTTGATTAAAATTGAATAGAATAGAATTAAATGGCCAAATGGGAGGAGGATGTTGTCTATGCCCTAGACCCGCCACAATTGGTGTTGTGGGCTAGGTACATCGACGACATCCTCCTCCTATGGAAAGGGAATATGGAATCTCTGGATGAATTTATATGTATCCTGAATAATAACCAGATCGGGATAGAGTTAACCTATGAAGCTAGTCAGTCGACCATTCACTTTCTTGACCTTGAGATTTCAGTGGTTGATAACCATCTCACTACCAAGACTTTTTTCAAGGCCACTGATCAGAATGGGTACATTCCGATCGATAGCTGCCACCACGCAGCTTGGCTGAAATCCATTCCCCGAAGTCAGATGTTGCAGGTCAGACGCAACTGTTCAAAACTCACTGATTACTTTGACCAAGCTAATATTTTGAAGTCGAGATTTATAGACAAGGGTTACGATGCATTAGAGATAGACGAAGTGATTCATAATGTCTCCTTAGTGGATAGAAACGTACTTATCTCAGAACAACCTAAACCCATTGTAGAAAATAAACATAAATGGTCTTTTCTCACTAATTTTTCAATTCAACACAAGCAGGTTAAGGATATCTTCCATAGGCATTGGAAGGTTTTAAAAAATGATACTGTTCTTGGACCAGTTCTCCCAGAACAAGCAGGGGTGATTTATAGAGGTGCTATGTCCCTGAGGGGACAGATTGCACCTAATATAACAGACCCCCCTTCGGTCCCCTCTTTTTTCCAGAATATGAAGGGTTTCTTCCCCTGCCGAAGATGCAGGGTGTGTAAATATAATACACATAAATCCCGGAAGATCGAGACTTTTGGATCAACCACCACGGGGAAAGAATATGCTGTTAAACACTTTGTCACATGTTCGACGAGGTATATTGTGTATCTCATCACTTGCCCTTGCGGGAAACAGTACGTAGGGCGGACCATCCGTACTTTTGCCATAAGGGTCAATGAACATATTAAATCTATTAAAAAGGGACGTACAAATCATAGTGTTCCCAATCATTACTTAACATGTCATAATCGAGATCCCACTGGCACGAAGTTCCAAATAATAGACAAATTTACCCCTCACTGGAGAGGAGAGTCATGTATAAGAGGAGTGTCAAGGCTTGAAACCTTCTGGATACACCAACTAAGATGTTTCACGCCACATGGATTAAATGTGGAGTGGGACATCAATTCATTTATTAATCAATCTTGATTATAGCCCCTCTTCTCCTTTCCCTTTTACCAATTTCGTTCCCAGCCATATTTACAATATCTGTAGTAAAAGTAAGCCCAATTTGTTCGAGGGCATATTTGAGCTCTGTTCTTAATTAATAGGGCAAGGTGGCTTCCTATCTATAAGGATTAGTTCTACAATGATTATTTTGCTCAATATTATGTCCTATTTTTAATATTATTTTTAACATTATTTTCAGATTCTATTCAATTTTAATCAAATTTGTTTTCTCAATTAACCACTTACCAACCGGCCCATAGCCGAATGACGGCTGCAGGGCGGTTGGATAACTCTGGGAGGGCGTACTATGACGTCCTCCCAGAATTCCCCTCTCGCGCGCCCCCTGGGGCGCGCACCCGAACACATCCGTGACCGCCGGGTCCGGAGGACCCGGCGCATCACGGATCCCGGTAAATGGCCGCTGATCGCGGCCGTTTACCATGTGATCGCGCCGTCAAATGGTTCCTCTCCTCCCCCTCTCCTCCCCGCCTGTGTACCGATCGGTACACAGTGAGCGGGGAGGGGGATGGATGGATGTCTGCAGCGCTGTGGGCTGTATGTGTAGTGCCAACAGCGCTGCACAGAGACATCCAGGCATCCATCCATCCATGCTCAGCCATCCCCACTATACTGCAATGCTGTGCAATACTCTGCAACACCCCCACAATACTCTGCAATGCTGTGCAATACTCTGCAACACCCCCACAATACTCTGCAACACCCCCACAATACTCTGCAATGCTGTGCAATACTCTGCAATACCCCCACAATACTCTGCAATGCTGTGCAGTACTCTGCAATACCCCCACAATACTCTGCAATGCTGTGCAGTACTCTGCAATACCCCCACAATACTCTGCAATACCCCCACAATACTCTGCAATACCCCCACAATACTCTGCAATGCTGTGCAGTACTCTGCAATGCCCCCACAATACTCTGCAATGCCCCCGCCATACTCTGCAATGCCCCCACAATACTCTGCAATGCTGTGCAATACTCTGCAATTCCCCCGCAATACTCTGCAATGCCCCCACAATACTCTGCAATGCTGTGCAATACTCTGCAATTCCCCCGCAATACTCTGCAATGCCCCCGCCATACTCTGCAATGCCCCCGCCATACTCTGCCATGACCCGCAATACCCCGCCATACTCTGCAATACCCCGCCATACTCCGCAATACCCCCCCATACTCCGCAATACCCCGCCATACTCTGCAATACCCCGCCATACCCCGCCATACTCCGCCATACTCCGCCATACCCCGCCATACTCCGCCATACTCTGCAATACCCCGCCATACTCCGCAATGCCCCGCCATACTCCGCAATACCCCGCCATACTCCGCAATACCCCGCCATACCCTGCCATGCTGAGCCATGCTCAGTTGTACTCGCCCTCTGTATGTGGCCAGGCTGTGGAAGTCTCACACATGTGGTATCGCCGTACTCAGGAGGAGTAGGAGAATCTATTTTGGGGTGTCATTTTTGGTATGTACATGTTATGTGGTAGAAATATTGTATAAATGGACAACTTTGTGTTAAAAAAAAAATGCGTTTTAACCACTTCCCGCCCACCGGCCGTCATACAACGTCCTTGACTTTGTGCGGAGATATCTGAATGATGGTTGCAGCTACAGGCATCATTCAGATATCGGCTTTTTCAGCCGGCGATTCCCTACAAAATGAGAATGATCATAGCAGCTGTTCCAATGCTTGATCGTTCTTACGGGAGGCGAGAGGGGATGTCCCCCCCTCCCGCGCTTCTACCGACTCACCGCTACGATCGAAGCCAGGATCGTTTTTTTTTTTTTTATTTCAGGCTTCCCAGCCCAGAGGTGAGATGTGGGGTCTTATTGACCCCATATCTCACTGTAAAGAGGACCTGTCATGCCATATTCCTATTACAAGGATGTTTATATTCCTTGTAATAGGAATAAAAGTGATCAAATTTTTTTTTTTTTGGAAAAAAGCATCAAACTAAAATAAATAAAGTAAAATGAACAATAAAAAAAAAATAATAAAATAAATAAAAAAAAAAAAAAAATTTTAAACCTTCCTTCTGGTTAGGAAGGGGGTTTAAGTGCCCAGTTGTCAAGTGGTTAAATGATGGAAATGCCATCAAGTGTGTATTCCAGCATGGCCCCTTGTTCTTTTATGGGACATTAATATATGTATACATTTAATGAACAAGAATGGCCATTTGATACATAGTTTTCTCGTTCTTACTGATTGTGATATGGGTGCAATGCCTACTGAATTCCGGATTGAACATTCTAGTGTAAATAACAGGTTTATATGATTAAATCTAAATTGGGTTCATGCACTTAATATTACGGCGGATTACAATGATTGCCGTACTTCGTTTGGGTTTATATTTCAATCACTTCCTTCCTCAACGACCCGCTTGGAACGCAGTTGCGTTCCAACAGCCTCAGCGATGTGTTTTCACTTCCGGTTTAATGCAATGATGTACACCTATGGGCACGTCAGGCGCCACCACGTGATGTTGGTCACATGTACGTCACACGGCGGTGGCCCGTATTGGGTGAATAACTGAGGAACGCACTCTTCCATCCAATGAGTGCGCACGCTGAGATGGCACCCACATCGAGGCTTGGTTGATAGAGGCGGATCTATTATTTCATCTCCCCATTGGTAAATTTAGGTAACACCTGACCCTGAATGGAGCGCACGCTATCGGTTCAGGAAGTCAGCGCGCATGATGCTGTAACAGCTGTTCATAGTTGATCATTATAATGTATGTATAAAAGCGTGGAGGTGGCGGGATGGCATATACCCCAGCCGAAGTCTTTGTAGACGAAACCGGTCGGGTTTTCTTGCTGTACCCAGCCACCTACACCACGCTTACTGTTTTTATATCTACTTTTTATTATTTGAATCGATTCTACTATTTTTATTCTTTATGGATTGTTTGATGATCTTGAGAGATCTAATAAACACCATTTGAAAAATAATCTTTGGATTTACACCATGTGGAGGCTCCTTGTTTTTTCTTTATACATGGTCCATGCTTGCTGACAAAGACGGTGACCACGCAGACCTTCTGGGCAGGTTCCTGGCCCCCCATTTGAGGAGGAAATCTTCCGGTGTATAAGCCATTCTTACACTGTCATCCATCTTAAGACAGTACAAGCCTATTTGACTCACCGCCCACGGCCTGTGAGTCCACCGAAGTCGGTAAGAGTATTCTATCCCTTACTCTGATTTGGATTTTTTATTGTGATGTTACCTGCCTTGGATTTAATTTGGGTCAACTACACTATGCATTATATGGACTAATTTCTTATGTTTATATTGTTTACCTATATATATATTGTTTATATATATATTTAATTATTTTATCTTTATATTTATCCAAAAAAAAAATTTTTTTCTGATTTGTGGTTTATGGTTTCCTAATATTTTCAATGTCTATATGGATTAGGATTAATAGTTTAAGCAATATTTATGGTATCACATTATGAATTTTGAATAGCACAAGTCACTTTATATGGTTTATTGAATGTTTCAATACCAATCACCAAGGTTCCATAGCACAGGTCACCCATATGGTGATCTAATTTCTCATCTCACACTTTTTCAATTAGCACTAAGCACTTTAATTAACTATTGAAGAATACCACTCACTAAGTCCATTAGCACGTGTCACATTACACGTTTGATTATTTAATTTTTGCAATAACGCAGAGCAGCGTCATTACCACTACACCCACAGCATTTATTTATACCCCCTGCAACAAAAATGTCATTTTCGGTGAGATACCCCCAATAGGAAATCACGTCCAAAGGGATGCAGACCCAGCAGCTTTCCTTATTAGTACCCTGCAGGTGCACAGCTGATTGATCATTATGAAACCACTCCCATTAGACTCACTTTCCCATATGGACACAAAGAAACACACAAGGATTTCTTCAGAATAACAAAAGGTAGGAATCTGCAATAAAGTTTCTTAAAATCCTTGTAATATACAAAGAACACCCAGAGGGGAATATTTTTTTCTCAACAAAAGTGGAGTTACTCTTTAACTAATCTTTTATCTTTCTTTTTTTTTATAATTCTCTTTTAAGGGGGCATGGCAGGGGGTGTGTCCTATGCCTACATACTTTTGATAATAGGTGTCCCTCGTTCCTATTTTAAAAAGTTGAAAGGTATGCTTTCAGCTTTAAGACTTAGTGCAATACACACCTGACCTCATCATTAGTACTTACAGGGCTCTTTTTCACTGGTGGCGGGGGGATAGAACAAGTTTTACTTCCCCCCGGAGGCCCACTGGAATTTTAATGTTACAGCCTGGCAGGGCTGTACACATCCAGCGACTGCAAAGCTTTGCAGGAGTGGGAATTTTAACTCAGGCTGCTGAGTTTGACAGATGTCATCGCCTGCCAAACTCACCCATTGAGATCAGTGGGGCACTGGGGCCGCAGCACAACCGCAAGCCAAATACTAATAATTGCAGTGTGGTCTAACAATTTAAAACTGAAACAGTAGGAGCCAATTTGGGTGGGGGGTTTGAGGAACTCAGCTTACCTTGGAGAGCTCTGGAAACTCTGTGTCCAGCTTTCCCGGACCCTCTTATGTGTAAATCACCCTGTGTCCATTAGGGGCCCAGGGTGCCTGAGAACCCCACTATGATCTTTGCTATTTAGACACACATTACAGCCACACTTGAATGTTGTAGATACAGTCGGTCCATAAATATTGGGACATTAACACAATTCTAATCTTTTTGGCTCTATACACCACCACAATGGATTTGAAATGAACCAAACAAGATGTGCTTTAACTGCAGACTTTGAGCTTTAATTTGAGGGTATTTACATCCAAATCAGGTGAACGGTGTAGGAATTACAACAGTTTGTATATGTGCCTCCCACATTTTAACCATTTGCAGAGGGGGCCATAGCCAAAAGACGGCTACAGCGCGGTCAGCTTATTCTGGGAGGGCATCCATGTACGCCCTCCCAGAATGTTGTTCTCGCACGCCCCCCTGAGATTTTTTTTTTTTTTACCGAATTTTCAGTCTTTTTTGATTTATAGCGCAAAAAATAAAAAACCCAGCGGTGATTAAATACCACCAAAAGAAAGCTCTATTTGTGTGAAAAAATGGACCAAAATTTCATATGGGTTCAGTGTTGCATGATGGCGTAATTGTCATTCAAACTGTTAGAGCACCGAAAGCTGAAAATTGGTCTGGTTAGAAAGGGGGTTTAAGTGCCCAGTTGTCAAGGGCCAAAAGTAATGGGACAGATTAACATTCATCCATCAAACTTTCACTTTTTAATACTTGGTTGCAAATCCTTTGCAGTCAATTACAGCCTGAAGTCTGGAACGCATAGACATCACCAGACGCTGGGTTTCATCCCTGGTGATGCTCGGCCAGGCCTCTACTGCAACTGTCTTCAGTTCCTGCTTGTTGTTGGGGCATTTTCCCTTCTGTTTTGTCTTCAGCAAGTGAAATGCATGCTTAATCGGATTCAGGTCAGGTGATTGACTTGGCATAACATAAATTGCATAACATTCCACTTCTTTCCCTTAAAAAACTCTGTGGTTGCTTTCGCAGTATGCTTCGGGTCATTGTCCATCTCCACTGTGAAGCGCCGTCCAATGAGTTCTGAAGCATTTTGCTGAATATGAGCAGATAATATTGCCCGAAACACTTCAGAATTCATCCTGCTGCTTTTATCAGCAGTCAAGATTACCAGTTCCATTGGCAGCCATACATGCCCACGCCATGACACTACCACCACCATGCTTCACTGATGAGGTGGTATGCTTTGGATCATGAGCAGTTCCTTTACTTCTCCATACTCTTCTCTTCCCATCACAAGTTGATCTTGGACTCATCTGTCCATAGGATGTTGTTCCAGAACTGTGAAGGTTTTTTTAGATGTTGTTTGGCAAACTCTAATCTGGCCTTCCTGGTTTGAGGCTCACCAATGGTTTACATCTTGTGGTGAACCCTCTGTATTCTGTATTCACTCTGGTGAAGTCTTCTCTTGATTGTTGACTTTGACACATATAGTTACATAGTTACATAGTTAGTAAGGTTGAATAAAGACACCAGTCCATCCAGTTCAACCTGAGCGAGTGTGGGTGCGTGTCTACAATTATCCCTAATTTTTTTCAAGGTACCCATATAGTGCTGTCAATTTTACGCAGCGCTCCACACATATATCGCACACTCACATCTGTACCTACCCTTAAGGAGCCCACAATCCATGGTCCCTAACATTCATATACTAGGGCCAATTTTGGACAGAAGCCAATTAACCTACCAGCATGTCTAGTACCTGTAGGAAACCCACGCAGGCACAGGGAGAACATGCAAACTCCAGGCAGGTAGTGCAGTGGTTGGGATTTGAACAAGCGATCCTTCTTACTGCTAGGTGAGAGCGCTACTCACTACACCACTGTGTTACCCATAGCACTGTGCTGCCCATACACCTACCTCCTGGAGAGTGTTCTTGATCTGGCCAAATGTTGTGAAGGGTGTTTTCTTCACCAGGGAAAGAATTCTTCGGTCATCCACCACAGTTGTTTTCCATGGTCTTCCGGCTCTTTTGGTGTTGCTAAGCTCTCCGGTGCATTCTTTCTTTTTAAGTATGTTCCAAACAGTTGATTTGGCCTCACCTAATGTTTTTGCTATCTCTCTGATGGGTTTGTTTTGTTTTTTCAGTCTAATGATGGCTTGCTTCACCGATAATGACAGCTCTTTGTATCTTATATTGAAAGTTGACAGCAACAGATTCCAAATGCAAATAGCACACTTGAAATTAACTCTGGACCTTTTATCTACTCCTTGTATATGGGATAATGAGGGAATAACACACACCTGGCCATGGAACAGCTGAGTAGCCAATAGTCCCATTACTTTTGGTCCCTTAAAAAGTGGGAGGCACATATACAAACTGCTGTAATTCCTACACCGTTCAGCTGATTTTGATGTAAATACCCTCAAATTAAAGCTGAAAGTCTGCAGTTAAAGCACATCTTGTTCATTTCATTTCAAGGGCAAGTACTTTCCAACCCCAGAGCAACAGGCCAGTGAACAACGGGAGTTACGGATGCAATTCCTGGGAGAGCGGCCCCAGGAGCAATGGGTGACTGATTTGGACAGGCTGGTCCAGCGGGAGATAGAACTGGACAATCGGTATCCGGCTCTGCAATGGCACGCAGAGGAGGAATATTTAGAGGAGACAACAGAATGCTCTCCGGAGGGATATGACTTTGGTGGCCCTGGATTGCTGTGGGAGAGCCTTTAAGTATGTTTTCTGTTTGGCGATGAAGGGGAACCTACCCCTGAAGACCTGTGTTAATACAGAGAGGCTATGCTCAGTCTTGCAAGTGCTGACAACAGGGCAAAGCTCTGCTAGCCTCTGCCTAGCACCTACAGTGGCTTCGGCCTTCATGAGACAAGAGGTAGTCAGTCTTTCTTCCACAACACTGACAGGGACATGGGATTTTCTTCCAGCAGCATCTGTGGAGTTACAACAAACTTCTTCAGCTGAAGCGCTGGCAACCGAATAGAGGATCCAAGACCTCTGCCCCACACCTGCGGGAGTTCCAGAGGCCCAGGGGGAGAAGGAGATGGTCACTCCCCAACAAGGATTCGTGCACCTGGGAGACAGTGACAGAGAAATGTCATCCCAGCAGCGAGTCGAGGGAACGGCTGAGGAAGCAGCCGGCTCACCTCCCCAATGGCAGCTACACAGTTTGGGAGAGACGGAGGTCATCCTTCTACCCCAGCAGCAAATCCACAGTCTGGGAATGGAGGAAGCCGGCCTCCCGCCCCAGCGGTTAGCCAGAGTGGATGATGTGGGGTCCTCAGATGAAGTGCTAACAGGGCAGAATGCTACTGCCCTCTACACACAACTGCAGCTTGGGCTGATATCGGTGGATGGGACTCCACTAACAGCAACCCAGCAGAAGGGCTGGCAACATGGCAGAGTGCTGCTGGTCTATACCCTCAACTAACAGAAGAGGGAGTTCCTGTGAAAGTGGAGGGGACTTAGGTCTCCACTGACACAACCCCAGAAAATGGTGCGGCACTGAGGCAGGAGGATGTCAGCCATGCATTGCAAACATGGGGGGATTTTCATCTACCAAAAGTGGATGGGACTTCAGTCTCCACTTGTATACTGCAGGGATGCTGGGCAGTTGGCAGAGGTTGGCTGGGTGAGTAATGCTATGTTTGGGACAATTGATTTGGGGTACTGTGTGGATACCAGCATTGGGGGACTGGAACTACTGACTAACTTCGGAGTCCACCCGTCTGGGGTCTCCTCCTGTGTTAGTCGTGTGCCGAAAGGGGAGATGTGTGACAGGAGTCAATTTGGGTGAGGGGTTTGTGGAACTCAGCTTACCTTGGAGAGCTCTGGAAACTCCATGTCCAGCTTCCCCAGACCCTCTTATGTGTAAATCACCCTGTGTTCATTAGGGGCCCAGGGTGCCTGAGAACCCCAATATGATCTGTGCTATTTAGACACACTGTACAGCCACACCGGAATGTTGTATATATGTATATATTGTGTGTTGTCTCATGCTGTTGTGGACTCTTTGCTGTGATCGTTTGGGGTGGGATTGTATTCCAATGTTCTATTGTGTCTGTCTGCCTTGGATATTATGGGATGTGTATGTAAATTAGCTGTGAGGTTGGTGGGGGCGAATTCCTCCAACAGCTCTCCCTGCTGATAAGACTGTTTACTGACGAGAAATTTGAATACACCTGACCTGTGTGTCTATTGTGATTGGACAGTTTACCCCGCCCTGAATCCAAGAGTGGGGGGGAGTGTCTCTGAGTTATATATCTGTTGTAACATGTGCTTGAAAAAAGCAGTTTGATGTTGTTGTTCACCCTACACTGAGTTACGGCTGGTGACTGGGTGGGCTAAAGGGTATTGGATAGTGCTGGTTCTGGACAAAGGAAGCATTTACGACGGACATAGTCCTGTTGAGGGCAATGGTTCGTCACACCACCTTTCTGAAAGAGCTCATAATTGCTTTCTGTGAATTACTCTATATTTTAATTTGACTGCCTTCACCATCAGTATGTTTTCTGATCTTGTTTATCTGCCATCTGCATTAATATTCTTCCTGTTTGACTCTGCTGTCACCTGATATTTAAAGTGGAGCTCCACTCAATAGGGGATGTTCTGCTTTAAGGCCTCCCCGGCACCTGTTTGTGAAACTGAGCTTTTGGGGAGGAGGGGTTGAGCGGGTACCCGATTTTGACAAGTACGCGTTCTCACTTCTGTTCTGGTTGCCTTAGGTGATCAGAAGTGGAAGTTTTCCTTCTGAAGTCTTCTGGGACACATGCCAGGTCCCAGAAGACTTTGGGAACCAGCCACAGAGCACATCGCCGCTCGCGCATGCGCAGTGGGCACCCAGCTGTGAAAGCCGCAAGCTTTCACAGCCGGGTGCCCATAGTGAAGATGCCGGTGCCACCGAGGGACAACACAGGGTGAAAACGACACGGGGGTGCACCACTGGATTGTTGGACTATACTTTCTGTAGCTGCTGACTTTTAATAAACACAAAAATGGCTGGAACTCTGCTTTAAGAAGTGCAGAGAAATCGCTACCATCAACCAAAATAATGAATAGTGCTCAGTTTAATAAAAAACATTTAATGTAGAACTATAGGCAAAACTTTTTTTTTCATTTTGGATATGGTAAGGGATGGTTACAACCCTTGTTGGTTTATTTTCTGCCATCTGTGCCCGATTTGGGAGATTTACCTTCGCTTGCTGTCCCATAGCCAAAAGTGAGATAAAATCCCTGCAAATTAAGGGAATCCCTTGGGGACCCCCAGACCATCAGAACTAGTGTCCCCATTGGATTCCCTCTCTATTACTTTTCTGAGGACAACACAAAATGTGGGGTTTTCGTTTACTTTCAATGATAATGGTAAATAGGACAAATAGAGAGGGGGAATCTTCCTAATGAAACACAGAGCAAAAAAACTGACAGGTGTTCTAATCTCTCTCCACTCTATCCAAAACTAAAGAAAACTTTTTGCCTTTAGTTATACTTTAACTGCTTGCCGCCCGCCCACCATCAAATGACGGAAGGGCGGTGCGACACTCGTTCTGGGAGGATGTCATATGACAGCACCCAGAACACCACTCTCAGGAGTCTGCGGGGGAACGCAGCGCGACAGTCGTGGACGCGCTATGTTGCTAGGACACGGTGCAACCCCGATCTCTGTAAAGAGCCGATCATGCAGCTCTTTAAGCATGTGATCGGCTGTGTCCAATCACAGCTAGTCATATGCAAATATAATAAGTATAAGTGCCACCTCATCAGAGCCCATCAGTGCAACCTATCAGTGCCCATCAGTGAAGGGAAAAAATTACTTATGTACAAAATTTACTGACAGAAACTAAGAAAAAAATGAAATACCACCAAAAACAAGCTTTATTTGTGTGAAGAAAATTATAAAAATGTTGTTTGGGTACAGTGTAACATGATCGCGCAATTGTCATTCAAAGTGTGACAGCGCTGAAAGCTGAGAAATGGCCTGGGCAGGAAGGGGATGAAAGTGCCCTGTAGGCAAGTGGTTAAGCACTATGTCTTTTGTAGATGTCTATCACCACCTTGTGACACAGTAGGTCACAGTACCCAGTAACAGAAAGAATACCCATGTTTCACTCTTTTTTGGTAATGAAATTGCATCAAAGTATATGTGAACCCCTCACCTTGTATAACAACTTATACAAGTGAAAATAGGAATCATGTCTGTGTATTTATATAAAAAAACATTATAAATACATTTAAAAAAAATGTTTGTAAAAAAATGTTTTAGTGATCACGTGACCTCTGGCCTCAGCTGCATAAGTGGCTTAGAGAGGCAAGAGTGGGAAAAAAGCAGTTCATTGATCTTCCCAGTGATTGGCTGTGCAGAGTCTGCATGTTAGCAGAAGTCTGATCATTGGAGGACAGGCAGACTATGCTCCTAGCACAACCAGAAAATTTACTATGCTGGGAAGAATGTGTTTCTATGTCTAGAATGGTCAGTTTACAATAGTAAAGCAAGGGGACTAGCAGGAACACTGGGTATTTCACACAAAGGAAGCAATACAAAGAGAGCAGGATACTTTTTTTAACACAAGAACTGTACATGGTACAGTAAACACACCAGGAATATGAAATGTTGGGGATGATATTTTTCTAAGCATACGGTTGAATGTACAGTGTTTTTCTTCCATTTAATGGCTGGACTACTTTGCATTTAAAGTGGTTGTAACGTCAGAAGGTTTTTTTTATCTTAATGCATTCTATGCATTAAGATAAAAAACATTCTGTGGGAGGCAGCCGCCCCAGAACCCCCTAATACTTACCTTAGCCTCATCTCTGTCCAGGGATGTCTATGAGTGCCTCGGCCATCCAGGACTCTCCCTCCTCATTGGCTGAAACATGGCAGTGGCTCCATTGACTCCCGCTGCTGTCAATCAAAGTCAGTTAGCCAATTAGAAGAGAGAGGGGGCAGGGCCGAACTGGGGCTCTGTGTATGAATGAACACAGGGAGCTGTGGCTCGGCTCACAGCTGATTACTGTGGGGGCACTCAAGAGAGGGAAGGGGCCAGGAGCACAGAAGTGGGACCCGAGAAGAGCAGAATCTGGGATGCCCTGTGCAAAACCACTACACAGAGTAGGTAAGTATGACATGTTTGTTATTTTTAGGGAGAAAAAAAAACAAGACTTTATATATTTATTTATCACTTTGATCTGTTAATGCAACAACTAGCCATTTTGGAGAAAAATGATTGCCTAAGGGGACCCTGTGTCTCTTTAATGCCGTGTACACACGAGCAGACTTTCGACGGACTGAACTCCTAAAGGATTCACAGCGCTTCACTTTTTACACATTTTGTTATGTTACAGCCTTATTCCAAAACGAATTAAATTGATTGCTACAACACAAAAAGGCACCACTCCAGCGCCCCCCGACACCCAGAAACGACCGGTATAATACCGTTCGGCGCTCAGCTGACTACCCACCGGTCTCCTGTCCCAATCTGATAGCTGCAGAGGGAGGTGCTGGGAAACCCCCGCTGATGTCAGCCGAGATGAGGAGAGGAGGGGAGGAGACCGGCGGGCAGTCACGGGAGTGCTGAATGGCGCTCTGAAGTAAGCTATTATACCACATATTTTTTAAAATGACATCTACTGGGGAGCTTAATATTATATAATAGATGGAACCATAGAAGGAAAACACAGATTTTTTTAGAGCAGAAGGAGAGGATCGGGGAGCTGACAAGAAGTGGGGGAGAGGACAGAGGAGACACAGACACAAATAGCAGGCTGCGGCTGACGGAGGCACGTACGCTCAGCAGCCCTGATTATCGTGGTCAGCGTACAGATGGGGGGCAGAAACTGGCAGGATCAGCCAGGTATTTCAGGTGATACAGGGGGCCAAATTACACAGCATAAGCTCTAAAGAAACTGGATCAATATTTTTTGGGGGGTTTTAACAAACACTTCAAAAGTATCATATGTTTACAACTTTGATGAAAGTTTTATATAAACTCAATCCCTAAAATCCTATATAAGCTTTACTATGTAATTCAAAATTTATTTTCAGTATTTTTAAATCTGCAGATTTTTGTTATACTGTAGGTGTAGCGCTACCCCAGTGGGAGCCACTGATTTTAACTGGTTCTGCCCCAAACATTGCAGAGGCTACCAATCACACATGCAACAGTTAATTCGCTCTGGCTCCAATAAAAAGTCTAAGACAGACATCACTAAATGGCGGACCGTGGTCCAAATCTTGACCGCCGCCGCAATCGCGCCACTTAGCTGACGCTTTTGTCCCTAGCCTCTGCCGCTGTCATTAGCAGAGCAGAGCGGGCGGGAGGTGAGACAATTCTGGACTGAAAGCGGAAACAGTACTGCATGGAGTGCGGCTGCTTGAATTTACTTTTCATATTAACCAGGAGGTGATTGGCTGCTAGGATGCAGAGGGCAGTCCTAGTAACCAATCACCAGCTTGTTAATATGAAAAGTTTACCCAGCAGCTCGTCGCCTCCATCCAGTGCTGCTGTGCCTTCAGCCTTCAGTCCAGGATTGTCCCACCTCCTGCTCTCCACTCTGTGTAATGTAGGGGAGTGAAGGGAGCAAAGGACATGGCTGTGAAGGATGGGGGTGATGTAAAAGGGGGTGTGCTGTGTGTATTGGGGATCATGTACAGGGGGGCAGTACTGTGTGTAGGAGGCCATGTAAAGGGAGGCAAAACTGTGTGTATGTGGAGGGTCATGTAAAGGGGAGCAGTGTTGTGTGTGTGGTGGTCATGTACGGGGGCAGTGCTGTGTGTTTGGGGATCATATACAGGGGGCAGTGCTGTGTGTGTTGGGGATCATGTACAGAAGGGCAGTACTTTTTGTGTGGGGTGTCATGTACAGGGGGGCAGTGCTGTGTATGTGGGAGTCATGTACAGAGGGGTGGTGCTGTGTCTGTTAGGGATCATGTACAGGGGGGCAGTGCTGTGTATGTGGGGGTCATATACAGGGGAGCGGTGCTGTGTGTGGGGGAGTCGAGTACAGGGGGCAGTGCTATGTGTGGGGGATCATGCACAGGGGGGCAGTGCTCATGTACAGTGGGACAGTGCTGTGTGTGTGGGGGGTCATATACAGAGGGGCAGTTCTTTGTGTGTTGGAGATCATATATAGGGGGGCAGTGCTGTGTATGTGGGGGTCATGTACAGGGGAGCAGTGCTGTGTGTGGGGAGATCAAGTACAGGGGGCAGTGCTGTGTGTGTGGGGGATCATGTACAGGGGGGCAGTGATCATGTACAGTGGAGCAGTGCTGTGTGTTGGGGGGGTCATGTACAGGGGCAGTGCTGTGTGTGTGGGGGTTATGTACAGGGGGCAGTGCTGTGTATGTGGTAAACGCTCTGAAATACATGGTGCGGTTTCCCGCACATGGAAATTGCATGGTACAAACGCATCATGCAGTTTCCATGCGGCTGCATTTTTAAAAAGGGGATCAAATATGGGGGGCAGTGCTGTGTTTGTGGGGGGTCATGTACAGGGGGCAGTGCTGTGTGTGTTGGGGATCATGTACAGGGGGGCAGTGCTGTGTATGTGGGGGTCATGTACAGTGGGGCAGTGCTGTGTGTGTGTGGGGGAGTCATGTACAGGTGGACAAGGCTGTGTGTCGGGGGTCATGTACAGGGGGACAGTGCTGTATATGTGGAGGGTCTTGTATGGCGCAGTGCTGTGTGTGTAGGGGTCATGAACAGAGGGGCAGTACTGTGTGTGTGTGGGGGGGCATGTAAAGGGGGGCAGTGCTGTGTGTATGTGGAGGGTCATGTAAAGGGGAGCAGTTTTGTGTGTGCAGTGGTCATGTTTGGGGGGGCAGTGTTGTGTGTGTTGGGGATCAAATACAGGGGGGCGGTGCTGTGTTTGTGGGGGGTCATGTACAGGGGGCAGTGCTGTGTATGTGGGGGTCATGTACAGTGGGGCAGAGCTGTGTGTGTGGGGGGGTCATGTACAGGGGCAGTGCTGTGTGTGGGGAGGTCATGTACAGGGGACAGTGCTGTGTATGTGTTAAACACTCTGAAATACATGGTGCGGTTTCCCGCATATGGAAATTGCATGGTACAAACGCACCATGCGGTTTCCATGCGGTTACCATGCGGTTTTCATGCGGCTGCATTTGTAAAAAGGTGCCAGGGCATTTTCCCAGCAGAAAACGCAGGCACAGCAGCCCATTCACAGCAGCCTCCACCAGGCACCATAGCGCTACTATAGTTGAGACCTTGATGAACATCAGCAGACTCCAGCAGAACTGCCTCAAAAGGCAGCAGCCCCCTGTGCTCCAGATCCCTGACTATTTATGCTCCTTCTCAGCCACCTACTAGACACACCTCCCCAGGGATTGGCTGCAGTACCATAAATATAAAAGTTGCCCATTTGACTCTCCCAGCCCTCTTTGTTTTGGAAGCCTCTAGAATGTAGGGGGAAGCATTCAAACCTGCAGCCTGTGAAATCTAGAACAGCCCAAATAAATCAATAGCTGCTCCAATGATCCAATAATTAGGAGTAAAAAATAACAAAATTGACCTATCATCCTAGTAACATACCTAGGAGGGGGCTACATAGGAGTGACAATTGCGTGTCACTCCTAGTTGCTCTTTTTTGTTGTCACCCTGTCATATGGACTTCCAGTGGAGACTACAAGTGATCTTGTATCTAGAAATCAACACACATTATGAAGGTATAATCAGCTATGGTCATCTTTGGAAACCATCCCTGAGAAATGCCATTCAATTACTGCTGGAGTGCATGTAGACATAAACTAGCTGTAAAGAAGCTGCCAGAAAAGATAAAAAGGTGAAAATGCATTTTATTAAAAGAAAAATAGAAACTCTTTATGATACGTGATTTAGCAAACTAACTTCAGTTTGCGTTTACATGCAATGTAATGATGGAAACAGTGAGGAGGTGAGGTCCAGTGCGATTTAGCTACTCTGTTTAGTATATTGTGTGTTTTACCATTTAGGGCCTCTTTCACACGAGGGATCCGTATGTCCGTTTTGCGTCCTTCCGTTTTCGGATGAAAAACGGACATACATGTATCCCTATGGAGCGTCGGATGTCAGCAGTGACATGTCCGCTGACATCCGACCCGCTCCGATCCAAAAAGTGTAACGGAGGAAAAACCTACTTTTCCATCCGTTTTCAGATCGGATCGGGTGACGACGGACACTACAGTCCGTCATCATCCGATCCCCCCATAGGGGCGAGCGGCGCTCTGACAGGTCCGTCGCTACACAGTGTGCAGCGATGGACCTGTCATCTTCCTGCTCAGCGGAGATCGGCGGTGAGCGAATATCCCCGCTGAGCAAGCGGATGTTCACTGGGCGGATCATCACTGATCCGCCCCGTGAGAAAGAGCCCTAGCACATTATTTGAACTTAAAACTGTCATTTGCTATTTAGAAGCACTGACTGAAAAACTGCAGACATTTAAAATTGTAGCTTTAAGGTAAAGTTAGTCCAGCTAGTAAAATAATCTTTTAACTGTACTTCCTTGTTTTTATTGCATTATTTCCCTTATAACTGAGTTATTGGGTGAGTTATCCTTACCCATTGTTTTGAATCCAATTGATAAGTGCACGGAAACACAAATGGCCAATCACTATCCCTCTTTGTTTTAAACATAACAATTTATTGTTATGGGGGATTAAATCATGACTTTTTATTCTATGTACTGTATATGTACCTATAATTGTGGATAAGGTTTGCCTTTTCCACAGGACTGAGCCTGAATCCTGCAGGCTTGAGATTGAGACTCCTTTCACACTGGGGCCGTGGCTGCATTCGTGGTAAAGCGCTGCTCGTTTTAGCGGCGCCTTACCACTGTTTATGCGGCGCTTTACGGCCGCTAGTGGGTGCTTTTGACCCCAAAGAAGGGGTTAAAAACTCCCGTGTTGCAGTGCTTCCGAAGCACTTTTTAGGCACTTTGGGAGCGCTGCCCATTCATTCCAATGGGCAGGGCATTTTGGGAGCATTAAATACAGCACTCCCAACCCACCCCAAAGATGCTGCTTGCATGACTTTTCAGAACGTCCTGCAGGCGTACAGCCCCAGTGTGAAAAGTAACACTTGAATGAATAGAGGAGGTTTTCAGGCACTTAACAGAGGCTATTTCCAGCTCTAGAGCTCCTGAAAACTGCCCCAATGTGAACGGGGTCTTAAGCCTTTGGTAAATTTATGTGCAAATCCACCGTGGATATATTTTTTAAAACCAAAATGCACTGCATGTCCTTTGAACTATGGCCATGAGGCATAGAAAGGCCAGTGAGGGTTTTTTGGATAAGCCAGCCTCATTATTATAAATGGGAGTTCACAGAGAAGTCATTGGGGGTTATTTACGAAAGGCAAATCCACTTTGCACTCGCTCTAAATCTGGGGGGAAAATCTGAAATGAGGGGAAGCTCTGCTGATTTTATCATCCATACATGTGCAAGCTAAAATGCTGTTTTTTATTTTCCTTGCATGTCCCCCTCGGATCTACAGTGACTGCACTTCCAAGTGCAATTGTAGTGCAAAGTGGATCTGCCTTTCGTAAATAACCCCCATTGAGACAATGTATTGAAGCTGCTGTAGAGAAAAGATAGGGAAAAGCAGAAAACTGCATAAGGAGAGATTAAGTTCATTTAGAAAACATTACTTATATTCTGATTTCTCTTTTGTTGCCTTTTTTATTGTTATTTTTTTTTTATCTTTAACCACTTCAATACTGGACACTTTCACTCCCTTCATGCCCAGGCTAATTTTCAGATTTTAACGCTGTCACACTTTAAATGCCAATCACTCAGTCATGCAACACTGTACCTAAATTAATTTATCATTTTTTTGAGACAGATAAAGCTTTCTTTTGTTAGTTATTAATCACCACTGGGTTTTTTTTTATTTAAAGGGAAAAAAGGCGAAAAGTTTGAAAGAAACACATTTTTCTTTGTTTCGTTTTACAAATAAATAATATTTCTTAATAAATTGACATTGCTGACATTGCTTTAACATTTTTGGTAAACATATTTTATCCATTTGTACATCTCTACTGAACTGACATTGCTGACATTGCTTTAATATTTTTGGTAAACATCTTTTATCCATCTGTACATCTCTACCTATTTGACATAGCTGACATTGCTTTAACATTCTTGGTAAACATCTTTTATCCATCTGTACATCTCTACTAAACTGACATTGCTGACATTGCTTTAACATTTTTGCTAAATGGCTTCTGCTGCTATATCTTTAAACTTCTATATTTAATGCTAGCTCTAAACCAGCCCCACTGCAATAGCAATATTACTGGTGATTGATTCTCAATCCCATTTGGCTTGAGTGATCAAGAGAGGTAATTAGCTTTACGACCCTAGCCTGTGTCTGTAGCTGGTCTGGTATTGGCCATCTCCTCTCTCATATTCAGGTGTCTCAAATCAGACCCAATAATGACCAACTGAGAAAAGCATGCCTGCTTAGTCCCCCTATAAATTTAAAGCATCCTATGGGGTGCTGCAGACATCATGGCTCTGTCCTGAGTGGCTCTGTCACAAGTGATGCGCAGTTTCACTTACGCAGTTTAACGAAAACAGAATAACTAAAGCTGGATGAAGATACAACAAGAACTCTGCTCCACTCTGCAAGACAACACGCAAACCAGCTTTTGACATTTATTTTATATAAAGTCAGTTTCCCACTCTCTATTCACTAACATGCTCCTTATTCTTTTCCTTCTCACATTGGTGTCTTCTATCCTCAAATTATCTTTACTCTACCCCTCCTCTCTTCCCTGCAGCATGCACATATCACCCTCACTCCTACCCTCTCCCTACTATGGCACCCATCATCTCCTTCATTTGCTGCATCTGCATGCTGACATAAACACCAGGGCCGCTAGACACGGGCGCTCATGCACATCCCACTCCTATCTTGCCTTTCTTGCCCTCCTCCTTCTCCTAGTCTCAGGTGACTTTTCTCCTAATCCTGGTCAGCCATTTTCCAACTGCAAGCCACATATCCAATACCCCTTCCCCTCTGGCAATCACCGCAATCCACTCAGTTTAATTTCTATCCCCCTGCTTCCTCAAAGCAGCCCACCAATCTCATGCACCCTTTGGAACGCCCGCTCCATCTGTAACAAGCTAACATCTGTACAGGACCTCTTCATCTCTCATGGCTTTAACATACTCGCCATAACAGAAAGCTGGCTTCAAAATTTTGACTCAGCTTCTCCTGCTGCCCTCTCCCATGGTGGTCTCCATTGGACTCACTCCCCCAGACCCAACAGACAGAAAGGAGGTGGAGTTGGCTTCCTTCTATCCCCACAAAGCACCTTCCAAGTCCTTCCTGTCCCTCCCTCTCTATCTCTCTCTTCTTTCGAGATGCACTGTATTCGTCTGTTTTCTCCCATTTCGCTGAGGATTGCAGCAATTTATCGGCCTCCTGGGCCGGTATCATGCTTTCTTGATGACTTTGCTGCCTGGCTACCCTACTTTCTCTCCTCTGAAATACCCACTATCATTCTTGGTAACTTCAACATTCCTGACAATGTTAACAGCCCAACTACAGCTAAACTTCTTGACCTAACCCAATGGACACATACTTCCACTCACTCCAGTAGTAATACCCTTGACCTTGTATTCTTCCATCTCTGCAACCCTGGCAACCTCACCAACACCCCCTTTCCTCTTTCTGATCACAACCTCATTACTTTCACTGTATCCTTGCCTCCAACCACCCATCCCTCCAAGCAGCAAACAATTACTTGTAGAAACCTTCACCACTTTAACCCTTCTCTTCTCTGTTCTGCTACTGACCACCTAAATGACATAATCTCTCCCATGTCCTGACCTGGCCACCTCTGTCTACAACAGTTCACTCTCATCATCACTAGATGCACTTGCTCCTCTAACCACATGCAGAATCAGGCCCCGACCGTTACAACCCTGGCAAACTGACAACACTAGAAATCTCAAGAGACATTGCCGTGCTCTTGAACGACTGTGGCATAAAACTAAATGCCTGCAAGACTTCACCCTATATAAATCTGCCCTTCTAAAATACAATTCATGCCTCCATGCTGCCAAACAAGTCTACTTTGTCTCTCTTTTTAATTCCTTGTCATCCAGTCCCTGTCGGCTCTTCTCAACCTTTAACTCTCTGCTTCGTCCCCCACCCCCTCTACCCACTAACTCACTTACTGCCCAAGAGATTGCCAATCACTTCAAAGACAAGATTGATGCAATTCGTGAGGATACCTCTACTGTGCGTACATCTTCCCCGCCCAACATACCTTGCCTAACAGCACATTCAACACTCTCCTCTTTTGAATTGGCTACTACTGAAGAGGTTACAAAACTTTTCTCAGATGCCCACTTAACCAATTGTCCCCTGGATCCTGTTCCCTCACAACTACTATGGTCACCCTCTTCTTCTATCCTATACTCCCTCACTCAGATTTTCAATCTCTCCCTCTCTAGTGGCACCTTTCCCTCCTCTCTAAAACATGCGCAGATCACTCCCATACTTAAAAAGCCCTCACTGGACCTTACCAACCTGAACAACTTAAGACCCATCTCATTGCTCCCATTCACCTTTAAACTTCTAGAACGCTTAGTCTACAACCGTCTTAGCTCCTACCTCAGTGGAAATAACCTCCTTGACCCTTTACAGTCTGGCTTTCGCTCACAGCACTCCACAGAAACTTTCTTACTAAAACTCACTAACGATTTACTAACTGATAAAACCAACAGCCAGTACTCCATACACCTACTACTTGACCTCTCTGCAGCCTTTGATACTGTTGACCACCTGCTCCTTCACAATAAACTACATTCCCTTGGCCTCCAAGATTTTGCTCTATCCTGGTTCTCTGCCTATTTATCACAGCGCTCCTTCAGTGTCACCTACAACTCTGCCTCCTCCTCTCCATTGCCCCTTTCTGTGGGGGTCCCCCAAGTCTCTGTTCTTGGACCCCTTCTCTTCTCTATCTACAACTCCTCCCTTGGTCACTTGATAACCGCCCATGGCTTCTAGTTCTCACTTATATGCCGATGACACCCAAATCTATCTGTCTACTCCTCACCTCACTCCTTCAGTCTCCTTTCGCATTACTATCTTTACTAACTGACATATCAGCATGGATGTCGCACCACTTCCTTAAACTAAATCTCTCTAAAACTGAGCTATTAATATTCCGCCCCGCCCGTGCCCCCCTCCACGATTTTTTCATTCAAATCAACAATGCAACCATCAGTCCCTCCCCTCACGCCAGGGTACTAGGGGTAATCCTAGACTCTGACTTGTCATTTCAGCCTCAAATCCAATAGTTGTCAAAAGTTTGTAGAATTCACCTCCGTAAAATCTCTAAAATTCGCCCCTTTTTAACAAATGAAACCACCAAGCTCCTCATTCACTCCCTCGTTATCTCTCGCCTTGACTATTGCAACTCCCTTCTCATTGGCCTGCCTCTCCATAGGCTATCCCCTCTTCAGTCTATCATGAATGCTGCTGCCAGACTTATCCACCTTACCAACCGCTCAGTGTCTGCCAACCCTCTCCTCCAATCCCTACACTGGCTTCCAATCACCCAGCGAATTAAATTCAAAATACTAATCACAACATACAAAGCCATTCACAACTCTGCTCCAAGCTACATGACCAATCTTGTCTCCAAATATCACCCAAATCGTCCTCTCCGCTCTTCTCCAGACCTCCTACTCTCTCATCTCCTCCTCTAATGCTCGTCTCCAGGATTTGTCCAGAGCCTCTCCCATCCTCTGGAACTCGCTACATCCACCTGTCCAGCTATCCCCTACTCTTGCTACCTTCAGACGATCCCTGAAAACTCATCTCTTCAGGAAAGCCTATAACGTCTCTAACTAATCTTTTACCACTTCCATCAGCTCATTCCCCACAGTTACAACCTTTTGTACCACCGGCCCCACCCTATTAGATTGTAAGCTCTTCTGAGCAGGGCCCTCTTAATCCTCTTGTATCTTATTGTATTATAACTGTATTGTCTCCCTTTTATATTGTAAAGCGCTGCATAAACTGTTGGCGCTATATGAATCCTGTATAATAATAATACATTTAGGAAAATTGATCAATCCTGATGTACTGACGACCTATATAGTTCCTTAAGGATGCAAAGACAGTACAAAAAGCCCCCCCATGATCCCTTTTTGGAAAGTAGACAGTCCAGGATATTTAGTAAGAGGCATAGTGAGCTTTTGAATCTTTAATTTTCTGTCTCAGTTTTTTGGAAAATGGAGTAATTAAATACATTTTGCTTTGTTTTTCACAATTCTTTTTTTTTTTTACATCCTGTCATCAGAGCAGCACAGTATCATCATATGGCTGGTGTGTTGGTGATCAAGGATATTGACTGGTGACAGTATGTTTAAAAAATAATAATAATATTTTCTTTCAATTTATTTAACATTTTTGTTTTACAATTTTTGTTTTATTTTTTACAATTTTCTTTTGCATACCGTGACCAGAGCAGTACAGTGTTACCATAGTGATACTGTACTACTCTGGAAAAGTGATTAGGATTTTTTGCACACTATTATTGCTTATAACAGTGATGATCACTGTTACATGCAATCATTTTTATTAATGGCATTTATTCATTGCCAGTGTGTACTATTGGCATAGCTGTGACTGGCCACAGCTATCACATGGTACAGATGCAATAATTATAGCTGACATGTGATCACTGTGATTGTGCCAGCCTGGTCCAATGATCTGTCATCTGGTAAAAGATTAAGCTGCAGTGGGTCCTCTAGAGCATGCAGGATTCGCACGACTTGGAGGATGTCATATGATGTCCACCCAGGATGGGATAGCTCCCACTCAGCTGTCATTTTACTATAGGCCTGGTGGGAAACAGTTTATGCAGAGCTTGTGTAGAGTAAGGAATGATTATAACCCCTGTCAGTTTTTTGGGGTTTTTTTGCCATCTGTGTCCCATTGGAGGATTTTTTCCTTTACTTACTGTTTTAAAGCCAAACAGGAGGTAGATGGAATGCCTCCAAAGTGAGGGAATCCCTGGTTGCCCCCAAGGTCACCAGAACTAGTGTCCCTGATTTTGGGTGCCATTAATCTTTAGCATGGCGAATGCGTCAAAACGTGAGTTTTAAAAACAAGCTCAACTTGTCACCCACAAAGGAGCATGAGGAACATGCAAACTCTCATGCAAATCGCTCAACCAAAATCACAAGCAGGAATACTTGTCCCTGCTACGCAAACATGTGAATGCAGCCTTGCAGACAAAGAAGCTGCCATCAAAGTTTCTGTTTGATCTGCAGTTGGCATTGTGCTGCATATGTGATCTTTTGGGACATGAGTCTTTGGAGGGCTTGACAGTTCGGTTGAAAATGTAAAGCTGTTGTAACAGGTATCATTTTTGGCATGCCTTGAATGTAAGAGTTTTAAGAAACTGTTAAATCAAATGAGTTTTGTTCTGCTTTAATTGAGCCACAGACAGCAATAAAAACCTGACAGGCATTCTTATCCCTCTCTACTCTTTCAAAAACAAAAAAAAGTTTTGCCTTCAGTTATATTTTATTTTATTAACATAACATTCCTTTTATAAACATTCCCAATTACATATTTGTGCACACATATTAACGTGATTGTAAAAGGAATGCCTCCATAGCAAGTCAGCTGCTGTGGGAGCACTCGTGAGGGCGCACTCCAGAGTGCCCTCACACACAGAGTGGCTCGGCCATTCCCCCTCCTCATATGGGCACAGCATTGGATCAATACAGAACTCAGGAAAGCAGGGGGTTTGTGGTGCTACTATTGGAAGGTTTTTTTACCTTAATGCAGAGAATGCCTTGATGTAAAAAAACCTTTTGCCTTTAGAACCACTTTAAGTTCAGCAGTCACTTCTAGCTGCCTTCCGATCCATAGCAAACTTTTTTTTATGCAGGCTTCCCTTAAAATTTCAGGGTTTTTCATTGCTTTTGGGCATTTCTTGATTTTTAAATTATATTGATAGAGTCTTGTTTTACACTTGGTGAGCTCAAAGTGAATTTTTTAATTGTTACTGGCCTTCTTGAAGACGTCTTTTGTATGCCTTGTGCTGCTTCATTGCTTGAAATAAAAAAACAATAACGAACTGCTAGAACAGTATGAACCTAAACCATCTTATAAAATTTGCTTTCACCAAACCCACCCCTATCCTTAAAGTAAAAATAAAAGTTAAATTATAAGGCATACACAGGGTAGGCCTAATATCTATGATTAAAACTGTCCCACTGCTGGTCATTTTTACACTGCTGTATCCTCTGCAGTATCTTAATTCTTGCAGTAAACCTCTTGCCTGTGCTCTTTGGGTTTGGTTTACCAAAGGCAAATAGGCTTTTCTCTATGCAATTGATTTTTCCCTTAGCTTACTGAATAAAGTGAAGCTCTGCTGACTTTTATCACCCAATCATGTGCAAACAAGTAAAAATTCAGTTGAAATTAATCAGACTTGTTTCCTTTAGAAAATCAACCCCTTTGTCTCTCATAAATTTGGATCTAGTTTTGGTAATCAAAATTGTCCTGCTGCTGGCCAATTTTACATTTTTGTGTCATTGTGTTCTCTTAATTCTTATAGTAAAATTCCTGCATGTAATCTTTGTCTTTCGTACATTTCAGACTGCTCTCCCTACTTGAAAATGTTGCATTGGTGGACAGTAGGGATAAGGTTAGGGTGTGGGTCTAACATGGGTTCAAGACAAACCCAACATATTCTTGGCTCATGGACCCTCCGAACTAATGTGGGATTTCATCGCAATAGCAACCATCTAACAATATTTCAATGCCTTATCTTTGAACATAGGTCAGCACAGCAGGCTTAGAAGGGCCAATAATGAGGTCCCCTCACTATAAAAGGCTGGGTTTCCTGCAGCAGATTTATTTAGTCTGCATTGGAGAAGTTTTGGGATGGCTGGCAGTCTGTGTATAGGGAGAGTTAGTCATTTCTATACAGTGCTATATTATGCTACATTGTGCTACACTACTGTGTTAAATTACTGTGGCTAGCAGTGTGGTGGTCTACATATTCTTGTGTACCCCTGTGTTTACAGTTCTGAGAAACAACAGAACTATTTAGATCTATTTTTTTTGCGTGTCTTCAACAAGTTTTGTTGCTTTTTAGCTTCTGGGCCCTTGTAGATTTTATTTTCTGGTGGGTTAGGTTAACAAATAGGGTTGAGGCTAAGTGTTTCTAATTTTTTTCGTTTTTTTTGGAGGGGGGGGGGGGTATACTCTATTTATTTTTTAGGCCTTATTTACTATTCAATGGTCTGCAGCATGCACGTTTTGCTGGCACAGGGAAAATTACCCTTTGCAGCACGTTACTGCATACTTGTGTGGTAAAGTATTGTGCACCAAAGCATCACAACTTTATTCCCACTATTGCCATAGCTGCCATTAAAGTTAGGAAATCACCTTTAGGCTACTTTCACACTGAGATGCTTTACAGGTGCTATAGCGCTAAAAATAGCACCCAGCGTGGCTCAGTGTGAAAGTGCTCTTACTCAAGATGTTAGGCCAAAAGGGAGAGGCAGAGAATGTCTGCCTCCATCTAACAACTGCATTATTTTCTCCATTAGCTCATCCCCCATAGCTATTACCCTTTTGTATAACTTGACCCTCCCTCCTAGATTATAAGCTCTAACGAGCAGGGCCCCCTGATTCCTCCTGTATTGAATTGTATTGTACTTGTACTGTCTGCCCTAATGTTGTTGTAAAGCGCTGCGTAAACTGTCGGCGCTATATAAATCCTGTATTATAATAATAATAATAATAATAATGTCTGTCTTTTCTGATAGTAACCATGCTATAAAGACAGTGCAGGCAGAGGAGCTATTTGAGTGGCTAACAAAGCCTTCCTGTTCTTCGTCCTCCCAAATGTAGAACAGCCAGTTGTGCCACTACTGCTAATGCCCTCTTCTTTAGGAGAATTATTTAATCACGCAATTAGATATTTACTGTAAGATGATGAATGATCTTAGGCGTAGAAAAGAATTCTTCATTTGAATGTAAGGAAGAGAGCACAAGTACCATAGGCAGAGGGGGCATTAGGCAATGAGCAGCAATAGTCAGTTTTATTCCTGCAGTTGAAGCTTACCACCGAGTTTCTCCAGCAATAAGGATGGGGAGGGTTATGAGGTGGTAGACTGTATATGGGTTTCACCGATTGGAGAGCAACATCTGTGGCCTCCAGTGATAGGAAGGGAAGTCTCACAAGGGGTTTTATTAACTTATGATACCCCAGATCAAGTTGGAACATGATCTTTGCTAAGTACAGTCAAGCAAAGGCTTGAACTTCATCACAAGTCTCCAAAACCCACCCTATCGTCTCCAGCAGCAGCAGCAGATGTCTTCTCTGCAGTTGCTATAGTGGAAGAAAAAAATGTCTATAAATCACCCCATTGCTTGATGTCTCAATGCCAAGTTAGAAGAAATGATGGCTTTGTTGCTGCTCTAATTCCTACTCCTGAAATCAGACACCTTTCCATTTGTTTTTGACCTGTGTTATACTGCAGTAGCAGGTACCCAGTTGGCATATTCTGGCCAAAAGGCCATCTCTGCCCTCTATCAGTATGTGAAAGGTAATTTGTCTGTGTTGCTGTACCACATTGTCAATGGCAGAGTCCACATGAACACAGGCACATGGTCTACCAAGCAGAAACACTACATTAAGGCCCGCAAGGTACATTTGCTGGAGCTGGTGGTGTCACCCTGTGTCTTGTCTGTTTATGACAGTACAGTCACCTGTACCCCCTCCTCCTCACTAGCCTCATCTTCTGACTCCTCAATACCAACAGTCCCCTCCGGGGCAGCAGGAGCCACACTGGGCCAGTGATCTCTTGCCAGACAAGGTTGTGTGTGACGAGGTTGCTAACATTCTGACTGCCTTCTACAGGGGAATTTTACATATGGTCAGCACATGTTATCATCCTGGTAGTGCAGCAGTTCCTGGGTAAATACACTGGCTTCCAAGAGGTCCTTTGTCAGGTCAGAAGAATTTGTGACCACTGAAGATCAGCACCAACACAAGCTGTCTGTCAACTGCCTGATTTGTGCCATTCTCACATGCTGTGACTCAGTATTGGCAATTACTTTAAAGGTGCTGAAGGGTAGAGGCATGCTCAATGTAGTTCTCTAAATTGGCCACTAGATGTCACCATAGTTAGGGCTGGAAATGCTATAGTAAGAGTAGGAAGTCTAAGTGCTTACACAGCTACTAGCGGTCCCCTGAAAAATAGGTTGGGTGTACCATAAATAGCAAGAAAGTTCCATCCCTGTCCCTGGCAATGTGATGCATCTTGGGTAATAAAGCACTGGTTTGCGCTCAGCTTGAATATGCAGTTCAGTTTTGGTCACCAATCCTCAGGAAAGATGTTGCTGATTTAAGTTCACCAAAGGGCAACAAAATTAGTAAGGTGGATGGATGACCTCAACTTTGAGGATTGATACATAGATTACAGTTTTTCATTGTAGCAGGGGTAGACAGTGTAAGTATTTAAGAAGCCACTGGAGGCAGAGAAATGAGTGAGGTGTACCATAGATAGTCGGAAAGTGACAGCCCCGCCCCGGCCTGTGTGGGGCATTTTAGGTAAGGGGTTTTGTATAAATAGTCTGATGGGAGTCAGTTGGTGATTGGAAGCAGTGCTGGACCAAATCAGCAAAGATGTAATCTTTGAGGATCTACCTCCTCGGAAGCTTCCTACTGGATGGAAGTTAAGAAAGGCTCAGGACTTATGGGACTACTCACATCCCTTGGGTATGGGATAAAGGACTGGCAAACCCCTCATAGTTTGGGCTGCTCCTTGACTCGGCTCTATGCTTTGCTATTATCTGTTTGAAACTGAAGAAATATGCCATCACCAGACAAGAGTGTTTGAGTGGTGTTAGAGAGCTGTCATTGTATGGACTTTTACCTCTTGCAACCCCATAACCCATAGTGGGAATGTCTTCTAGAAAATAAACTGGTGCTGGAAGGGCTGCTGCTGGGATACACTGCAGTAAGGCCTGAGGTAAGTATGTAACGGGCTGGGTGATGCTGGCGAGGCCAGGCCAGGGGCCTCCTAGGGGATGCCTTTATCATTACGCCTGGGAAAGGATCCAAAGATCATAGCACCTTGGTGGGCCAACCTATGCTGGATAGGAATGTGTTAAGAGTGCAGGTGCTTCCCCACCTCGCAGCTGTGCACATGGGGGAAATGCACCCTAAGCTCAGCTATACAGCAAGGCCATGCAATGTTTCCACAGCTGAACCTCAGATACCAAAATTCTGTGTTTGCTGCAGGGTAAATCCTGCATGCACCTTCAAATGTGTGGCCTATTCCAGTACTCCAGCACTGCAAAGGTGACACACATAGTGTTTACACAGCTAGACCTGCATTGTGCCTTAGATTTTCTCACATTATGGCCCCTAGATGGAGTGAAGGATGATAGAAATTACAGGCTTACTGTAAATAGCAATTTGGGATGTACCAGAGCTAAATGTAAAAAAAATTAAAAAATTACACATCCAAATTATGTAATGCCAGAATATGATGTTGCGGATGATGTCCTTAAAAATCGTACTGTTCTGTAACACTAATTACTGCTTAACCCTTTCTCTGCCACTCACGTGTCCTATGTCGGTGGCAGCAGCAGGTATTTACACACAGTCCTGACTGCTAAAGAAGCCTTTGAAAGTGTATGTGTACTTGTCAATGCAACTGTCAGATTTGTTAGTGGAAGTGATTTGGGCAGCTATAAAGCTGCCCAAATCACTTCTACAGCCATACAACCAACAACTACAAAAGCACTTCTACAGCCACCTGAATGTACCACACCCTCCCTTTTCCCTGCAACCCCACCGGCATGTATCCCGGACTACCAGGTAAGATGTGGAAGCCACTGAAATCTCTAAAAAGCTTTGGGTTGCAGGACCCAAAACAGAACCTATTAAAATTATGATAAAAATGTTTGTTTTCTCCACATCCTTCATAAATGTCAACTTTGCCAGGCAGGGGCAGGCATGGTAAGTGTTACTGGGTAAAGCACATGGAGCTCAGTGAACATCCCTTTGCCAATCCTTGCTTTGGTAAATGAAGTCAGAATCAATGTGCATTACATCTCTTTCATGTTCAGAGCTGTCATTCCCTGCCTAATGTGGCTGTGGATGAAACTGATCAAGCACAATATATGCTTGATCATCTTCCTTTGAGTCCGCTGGGAACCCCTGATGTCTCCTTAAAGAGGACTGGTCACCAGCAATATGCTATCACATAGGGGACCATTGGTCTCCTATGTGATAGCAAAAAAGGTAAGAAAAAAAAAGAGTTTAAAAAAATTAAAGTAACAGAAAAAAAAAAAAAGTTAACGTCCCCCACTCCCACATACACTATCTCACAAAAGTGATTAAACCCCTCACCTTTTTGTAAATATTTTATTCTATCTTTTCATGTGACAACACTGAAGAAATGACACTTTGCTACAATGTAAAGAAGTGAGTGTACAGCTTGTATAACAGTGTAAGCCATTAATGTCTAAACCGCTGGAAACAAAAGTGCCATTTTCCCTCCCCGGTGTCATGTGACCCATTAGTGTTACAAGGTCTCAGGTGTGAATGGGGAGCAGGTGTGTCTCTCATACTGGTCACTGGAAGTTCAACATGGCACCTTATGGCAAAGAACTCTCTGAGAATCTGAAAAAAAGAATTGTTGCTCTACATAAATATGGCCTAGGCTATAAGAAGATTGCCAAGACCCTGAAACAGAGCTGCAGCACAGTGGTCAAAACCATACAGCGGTTTAACAGGACAGGTTCCACTCAGAAAAGGCCTCGCCATGGTCGACCAAAGAAGTTGGGTGCACGTGCTCAGCGTTAAATCCAGAGGTTGTCTTTGGGAAATAGACGTATGAGTGCTGCCAGCATTGCTGCAGAGGTTGAAGGGGTGGGGAGTCAGCCTGTCAGTGCTCAGAGACCATACTGCATCAAATTGGTCTGCATGGCTGTCGTCACAGAAGGAAACCTCTTCAAAAGATGATGCACAGGAAAGCCTCCAAACAGTTTGCTGAAGACAAGCAGACTAAGGACATGGATTACTGGAACCATGTCCTGTGGTCTGAAGAGACCAAGATAAACTTATTTTTTGGTGTCAAGCGTGTGTGGCGGCAACCAGGTGGGGAGAACAAAGACAAGTGTGTCTTGCCTACAGTCAAGCATGGTGGTGGGAGTGTAATGGTCTGGGGCTGCATGAGTGCTGCCGGCACTGAGGAGCTACAGTTCATTGAGGGAAACATGAATGCCAACATGTACTGTAACATACTGAAACAGAGCATGATCCCCTCCCTTCGGAGACTGGGCCGCAGCGCAGTATTCCAACACGATAACCACCCCAAACACACCTCCAAGACAATCACTGTCTTGCTAAAGAAGCTGAGGGTAAAGGTGATGGACTGGCCAAGCATGTCTCCAGACCTAAACCCTATTGAGCATCTGTGTGGCATCCTCAAACGGAAGGTGGAGGAGTGCAAGGTCTCTAACATCCACCAGATCCGTGATGTCGTCATGGAGGAGTGGAAGAGGACTCCAGTGGCAACCTGTGAAGCTCTGGTGAACTCCATGCCCAAGAGGGTTAAGGCAGTGCTGGAAAATAATAGTGCCCATACAAAATATTGACACTTTGGGCCCAATTTGGACATTTTCACTTAGGGTGTGTACTCACTTTTGTTGCCAGCAATTTAGACATTAATGGCTGTGCGTTGAGTTATTTTGAAGGGACTGCAAATTTACACTGTTATACAAGCTGTACACTCACTACTTTACATTGTAGCAAAGTGTCATTTCGTCAGTGTTATCACATTAAAAGATATAATAAAATATTTACATAAATGTGAGGGGTGTACTCACTTTTGTTGGACTGGCCAAGCATGTCTCCAGACCTAAACCCTATTGAGCATCTGTGGGGCATCCTCAAATGGAAGGTGGAGGAGCGAAAGGTCTCTAACATCCACCAGCTCTGTGATGTCATCATGGAGGAGTGGAAGAGGACTCCAGTGGCAACCTGTGAAGCTCTGGTGAACTCCATGCCCAAGAGGGTTAAGGCAGTGCTGGAAAATAATGGTGCCCATACAAAATATTGACACTTTGGGCCCAATTTGGACATTTTCACTAAGGGGGTGTACTCACTTTTGTTGCCAGCAGTTTAGACATTAATAGCTGTGCGTTGAGTTATTTTGAGGGGACAGCAAATTTACACTGTTATACAAGCTGTACACTCACTACTTTACATTGTAGCAAAGTGTCATTTCGTCAGTGTTATCACATTAAAAGATATAATAAAATATTTACATAAATGTGAGGGGTGTACTCACTTTTGTTAGATACTGTACATGCACAAATATACATACCTGTGTGTGTCTTGGGCTCCTTCGTACAAAAGCTCCCTGAAAAGCAGGGAGAAAAAACAGCCAGATCTGTAAAAAATAAAAGCACTACACATTACACACACTACACTTGTTGGGCACACAGTTAACCCCTTGATTACCCCTTGATGCTAACCCCTTCCCAGTCAGTGTCACTGGTACAGTGTACAGTTTACAATACTTTATCTGATCATTGGCTTAATGTCACCAGCAATGTCAAGTTAATGTCCCTCCCAGCCAGTGTCTGTTAGCTCCAGACTGTCTGCCACACTATCACAGTCCCACTATAAGTTGCTGACCACTGCCATTAACAGTATAGTGTCTATAGCTGCGTAAATTCCAGTAAATATACCATAGTTTGTAGATGCTATAACTTTCACACACACATTTTTTTTTACTAAAGACATGTAGCAGAATACATTTCTCCTTAAAGGGGCTTGTGTTTTTTCACCTAAATGCATCCTATGCAATTAGGTGAAAAAACTTCTGACACGCCTAGCCCCCCAGCCCCCCCGCTTTACTCACCTGAGCCTGTTTGTTCCCTCGGCAGAGATGCGCTCTACCTCTTTGCCCGTTGTCTCGGCTCTTGATTGGATAGATTGATAGCAGCGCAGCCATTGGCTCCTGCTGCTGTCAATCAAATTCAATGACGTGGGCGCCGAGGGGCGGGGCTGAGTCCGGCATTCTGTATCTATGGAAGCAAATGTTGGACTCGGGAGCACGCCCGTGCGGCAAACCCCGGGGAGAGCACTTATCCTAGGGGGTTTACCAATGCGGGGAGGAAGTGATAGTGCCGCCGTTGGGACCCCAGAACAGGTGTATCGGGGACCACTCTGTGCAAAACGAACTGAACAGTGGAGGTAAGTATGACATGTTTGTTATTTAAAAAAGAAAAAAAAATGAGGGTTTACAACCCCTTTAAATTTTTAGGTTTTTATATTGGGTATGTTTTATAACAGAAAGTAGAAGTACTGTTTTTTCCCCAAAATGTATAGTCTTAAGTAATAAAATAAAAAACCCAGTGGTGATCCAATACCACCAAAAGAAAGCTCAGTTTGTATGAAGAAAAAAAATATAATTTTTATTTGCGTACAGTGTTGCATGACCAAGAAATTGTCAGTTAAAGTAGAACAGTCCTGAAAAGCAAAAAATGGTGTGGTCATGAATGGGGTAAAACCTTGTGGTGGTCAAGTGGTTAAAATGAACCAAAATATAAAGCGCCTCAACACACAGATTATAAAAATATAAATTATAATGCATGCCCCCTGTAAGAGATGTAGGTGTCCTCTGGACTCAGACATTAGATAATACCTGTGCCTCTAATGCCCTGTACACACGGACAGTGATCGGACATTCCGACAACAAAATCCATGGATTTTTTCCGACGAATGTTGGCTCAAACTTGTCTTGCATACACAGGGTCACACAAAGTTGTCGGAAAATCCGATCGTTCTGAATGCGGTGACGTAAAACACGTACGTCGCAACTATAAACGGGGCAATAGCCAATGGCTTTCATCTCTTAATTTATTCTGAGCATGCGTGGCACTTTGTCCTTTGGATTTGTGTACACACGATCGGAATTTTCGACAACGGATTTTGTTCTCGGAAAATTTTATAGCAAGCTCTCAAACTTTGTGTGTCGGAAATTCCAATGGAAAATGTGTGATGGAGCCCACACACGGTCGGAATTTCCGACAACAAGGTCCTATCACACATTTTCCGTCGGAAAATCCGACCGTGTGTACAGGGCATTAGTATTTATAAATTCAACATGCTGTGTCTGTGATGCTGCCATAATATATACACAATAAAAGTCTCACAAGTTTAATCAGGGTCATAGACTGGCTCACTGGGTCCCTAAGGGAAATGTGCCTAATAACAGTATTTTCTCTGCTTCCCTGTTATGTTACTTGTACATCAGACAGTTTTCTTATACATGTCCAGTACATGGAAGTACTTTGTTGATTACTGTTTGAACCTCATGTGGTAAAGAATCTGTACCCCAAAACTCCTATAACCATAATGCTGCGTACACACGGTCGGACTTTTCGTCTACAAAAGTCCGACGGACGCCGACGGACTAAAGCTGGCTGACAATCCGATCATGTGTGGGCTTCCCCGGACTTTCAGCGGACTTTCAGCTGACTTTTCCAGCCTCAAATCTGACGGACTTTAGATTTGAAACATGCTTCAAATCTTTACGTCGTAACTACGCCGGACCCAGAAATCCGCTCGTCTGTGTGCTAGTCCGACGGGCAAAAACCCACGCTAGGGCAGCTATTGGCTACTGGCTATCAACTTCCTTACTTTAGTCCGGTGTACGTCATCACGTACGAATCCGTTGGACTTTTATGTGATCGTATGTAGGCAAGTCCGTTCGTAAGAAAGTCTGCCGCAAGTCCGCCAAAAGTCCGACAAAAGTCCGTCAAAAGTCAGTCGAAAGTCTGTCGGACAGGCTGTCGGACTTTTGTAGACGAAAAGTCCGACCGTGTGTACGCGGCATAATAGTATTCACATCGTATCCTACCCAAGACCATGCTCACTATCATGAGCAATAGGTGTGTGTTTGAATGCACAAAGCCAAAGTACCATCTTCTTGTATAGTCATCAAACTTAATATTTTTTACTCGCTATTGGAAAATATTATATTTGTTAACAATTGTATAATATTATCTTATTTAAAACTCGCAATATTCTACTGCATAAAATAAATAAATGGCCAGAAGAAGGACTGTGTAAGGACTGTGTAAATCTTGGCTCGGTCTCTTAAACGAAGACACCTATAAAGACAGAGTTATCTAATGCATTCATGGAACAGTTTGTTCAGTTACAAAATACATTCGAGTCATGGCCTCAGTTAAGTTAAGTTCACATTCAGCTGGACAGCTTGTATTCCCAAATAGTTTTGCGCAAACACAACCTATTGCCAAATATTTCTGAAACTGCTTCTAGTAAAAAGTTCACTCAGCTAAATTTGAATAACATTTTCACATTTGGTTTCTGTGTTCTTTTCAAGGTTTTCTATGTTTGTATTTATTAACCACTTCAGCCCCAGAAGAATTTACCCCCTTCCTGATCAGGCCATTTTTTGCGATACGGCACTGCGTCGCTTTAACTGACAATTGCGCGGTCGTTGTACCCAAACAAAATTTATTTCCTTTTTCCCCACGAATAGAGCTTTCTTTTGGTGGTATTTTATCACCTCTGCGGTTTTTATTTTTTGCGCTATAAACAAAAAGAGAGCGTCAATTTTGAAAAAAAAACACATTATTTTGTACTTTTTGGTATAAAAAATATCCAAAAAAATAATAAAAAATGTCTTCATCAGTTTAGGCCTATATGTAATCTTCTATATATTTTTGGTAAAAAAATCGCAATAAGCGTATATTAATTGGTTTGCACAAAAGTTATAGCGTCTACAAAATAGGGGATAGATTTATGGCATTTTTGTTATTTTTTTTTTTTACTAGTAATGGCGGTGATCTGCGATTTTTATCGGGACTGCAACATTGCGATGGACACATTGGACACTTTTGACACTTTGGGACCAATGAAATTTATACAGCGATCAGAGCTAAAAATAGCCACTGATTACTGTATAAATATCACTGGCAGGGAAGGGATTAACACTGGGGGGGATCAAGGGGTTAAATGTGTTCCCTAGATGTGTTCTAACTGTGGGGGGAATGTGGCTGACTAGAGGAGGAGACAGATCATTGGTCCTACTTAGTAGGAACACATGATCTGTCTCCTCTCCCCTGAAGGAACCGGGATTTGTGTGTTTACACACACAGATCCCGGTTCTCGCTCTGTCACGAGTGATCGCCGGAGCCCAGCGGTCATTGCGCACGCCAGGGACACGATGCGGATACGCATGCGCCTGCTACAGCATCTTAGAGAGCCGACGTACAGCTACAACAGCTCGCGCAACAGTTCATCCTGCCGCAGTATAACTGCAGCGGCTGGTCAAGAAGGGGTAATTATCATCTTTTCCCCTATACACTTTATACCAGAGGTGTCATTTATGGGTACCCAAATTATTAGACATCGTATTGATCTTAGTCCAGGTCTTTATAATGTCACTATCCCCTTAAAGGAAATGTATAATGTTTTTGTATATGTTTTCTTTATATTTTTATATTCAAAAGCAAAAAAAAATAATTTTATCTTTTACTTCTAGTATAAAAGTTTAAATAGACCAGTGTGAACTATTGCAGACGAGTATTTGAATATCTTCTGTTTATCTGTGTTTATAGTAACCTTGTAAAGTTGAAAGGATCGGAGAATGGATAAACAGACCTATATGGATTCTAAATGATAGAGACATAGAGGTTGATTTACTAAAGGCAAATCCACTTTGCACTACGAGTGCACTTGAAAGTGCACTTAGAAGTGCAGTCACTGTAGATTTGAGGGGGACATCCAAGGAAAATAAAAAACAGCATTTTTGCTTGTACATGATTGGATGATAAAATCTGCAGAGCTTCCCCTCATTTCAGATCTTCCCCTCTAAAGCGATTGCACTTCCAAGTGCACTTGTAGTGCAAAGTGGATTTGCCTTTAGTAAATCAACCCCACAGTCCAAAAGTGAACAGCAATTGCTCTTCATAGCATACTCTATAAAACCTATAGAAACCTATGAAAGCAACATTTATTAAAAGTTTACTTGCAAAACTAAAGAACTTATACAAATGATGAAAAATGTCATACAATATCAGTTTATAAATGTGTTAACTTAATGGCTTGCCGACCAGCCACCGCAGTTTTACTGCGGCAGAATTGCGCGGCTGGGCGAAAAGACGTTACCTTACGTCGCTTCGCCTTTTGGCCACTAGGGGCACACGGGCGCAATAACTGCTGGGCTTCCCCGATCACTCGTGACAGAGAGAGAGAACTGGGACCTATGTGTGTAAACGCACAGATCCCGGTTCTTTCAGGGGAGTAGAGACAGATCGTGTGTTCATACTATGTATGAACACCGATCTCTCTCTCCTTCTAGACAGTCCCATCCCCCCTACAGTTAAAACACAGAAAGGGAATACAGTTACCCCCTTCCCTGCCAGTGACATTTATACAGTAATCAGTGCATTTTTATAGCACTGATCGCTGTATAATTATCAATGGTTCCAAAAATGTGTCAAAAGTGTCCGATATGTCCACTGCAATATGGCAGGCCTGATAAAAATCGCAGATCGCCACCATTACTAGTAAAAAAAAAAATAATAATAAAAATGTCATAAATCTATCCCCTATTTTGTAGACGCTATAACTTTTGCGCAAACCAATCAATATACGCTTATTGCATTTTTTTTACCAATAATATGTAGAAGAATACATATCGCCCTAAACTGAGGAAAAAATGTGTTTTTTTGATAAAAAAAAATGTGGGATATTTATTATATCAAAAAGTAAAAGATATTGGGATTGATTTACTAAAGGTAAATCCACTTTGCACTGCAAGTGCACTTGGAAGTGTAGTTGCTTTAAATCTAAGGAGAAGATCTGAAATAAGGGGAAGCTCTGCTGATTTTATCATCCAATCATGTACAAGCAAAAATGCTGTTTTCTATTTTTCTTGCATGTCCCCCTCAGATCTACAGCGACTGCACTTCCAAGTGCACTTGTAGTGCAAAGTGGATTTGCCTTTAGTAAATAATAAACATTGTGTTTTTTTCAAACTTTTTGCTCTTCTTTTGTTTATAGTGCAAAAAATAAAAACCGCAGAGGCGATCAAATACCACCAAAAGAAATCTATATTTGTGGGAAAAAAAAGGACGTCAATTTATTTTGGGTACAGCATCACACGACCGCGCAATTGTCAGTTAAAGCGATGTAGTGCCGTATCGTAAAAAATGGCCTAGTCATTGAGCAGCCAAATCTTCCGGGGCTGAAGTGGTTAAAAAGGTAATTGATCAACAACCAGATACTGTATATTTCATTAATTAAAGTATAACAACAGGCAAACCTTGTTTTTAGTTTTGGATAGAGTGCCGAGGGATTACTATACATTAAAGAGATTCACTTCTCTATTTGTCCTGTTTACCATTATCAATGAAAGTGAAAGTACAAGAAAATCCCAAATTTTGGGTTGTCCCCAGAAAAGTGATAGAGGGGAAATCTTGTAATGGGGGCACCAGTTCTGTTGACCTGGGGGTCCCCAAGAAATTCCTTTAACTTGCAAGGATTTCCTCTCACTTCCTGTTTGGCTATGAAACAGGAAGTGAAGAGAAATTTCCACAATGGGACACAGGTGGTGAAAAAAAATTCTGACAAGGGTTATAACCATCACTTGCACTACTATCCAAAATGGAAAAAAGCCAGTGTATCTTCACAATGATATAAATTTTATTCATTTCAGTCAAAATTATTATTTCTGTTGAACTTGCCAAATCTTAAAAATCCTGAACTGTGAGTTTAACTAGAACAAAAGGTTATTGGAAATCTGTTGTTTCTCACAGAGAAGCAGAAATTTAAGCAGCAGAATGAGCTTTTCAAGGATTTTTTTGAAAAAAATTGAACAATAAAAATCTTACTTAATGAGATATTTCTGTTCTTTCCACTTACTCATTAATCATAAATTGTTGTAGAGCCAGATATGTGTATGTGTCAAGAAAATCATTTCTGTATGCTATAGCTGGATGATATGATAACATTTGTGATGTTTCACCATCTTTATGTCATCTTAGAACATTTCAAACATATATTTGCTGTATTTATGTATATACCACTAGCAAATTCCACAGCTACTTTGTACAGTACATCTACGCATTCAGATCTGTCACTTCTCTGTCTATCATACTGTAACTTCTTTTCAGGTGTATTATAATTGCAATGTAACAGCATTAGCCATAGTTGTGTTGCCAGGCACCTGACTTTAAGGATCAAGACACTATCTACAACTACATGTAAACTGCAGCTAAACAGACAAGCTGGACTTCAATGCACTACCGCCTCCCATCAGTAGCGGAAGTGGGAGTGTCAGCAGTGCCTCATAGACTGTGATGCTGGCCGCAATGGAATATGGAAGTTGAAGTCCAGGCAGGGAGAGTTATTATGGACTTTCATTACTTAATGGACTACAGCTCCCACAGGAGGCCGGAACAGGAAAGATAAAAGAGCGTTATATTCTCTGGCTGTTTTTTGAATAGCACAGTCTTTCTGGAATGTGGGAGGGGAGATCCAGGCACGGAGAGTTATTATAGACTTCCATTACTCAATTTACTACAGCTCCCAAGGGAGGCCGGGACAGAGTGGTAGAAAAGAGTGGTATCTTCCTGGACTGCTTTTAATAGTGCAGTGTTTCTGCTGTGGGAGTTCAGAGTAAGCACATCGCCCACCCGGACCTGTTGGTAGCTAGAGCTGAGGCCTCAGGCATACAGCTGGGTGACAAGAGAAATAGAGGGTTGAAGAGTGTGGGGACTGGGACTGTGTCACCACTGCACTGATGCTAGAGCCACCACGTGAACTGAGGACTAGAGTCCTGCTGAGCTGAAAGATTACGTTGTCTAGTAGACTATGTCTAAATCTATTTTCTGTGTGCTCGTTCAAATTACCAATCACCTTAACCAACACGAATACATTCATTTACCACTAAACAGTCTTGTACAGTACTTAATTTCTGGTATTAGCTCACAACCAAGTTAAAAGTATATATGATTGTGTCTCTCTAAGTGCTTTCAGTTACTTTCTTTTTTTTTAATAAGTTTTTATTGATTTTTTAAAGTGTGTAACAAGAAGAGATTACAGGTTACGTTCCAATTTTTCACAATATCAAAACAAGTATTACAGCTCAGAGATACAGGTAGAATTTTCAAGGTTTAAGTAGGTTCGTCATTTATAAGAACAGAACATTGGTTTCGGCTCATAGAACATGTCCAGGCTCAAAACTATTATTAATACAGGATTTACCATCAGAGTTACTGGGTTCATAGAAATACTGCTGCTCGAGACCATTGGGTCCAGGGAAGCCACTCAGTTTGTGTTCTCATAATCAAGCCTTTACTAGAGGCTAACATAAGTTCATAGTTGTAATGTAAATTGACTAGATCAAGAGTGTTTTCTATGGTAGGTGACTGTTCGGTTTTTCAGAGCCTGGTTAGGCTCAGCCTGGCTGCTAGGAGGATATTCGTTGCTACCCTTCTCAGGGGGTTGGGGATTGTTTAAATTGTCAGATTTAGCAATGCTAATGCTGGTGTGGAAGGTATTTGACTTTGTGCGATGTCTGACAAAATGGTGTGAAGTAGGTCTCTTGTAACCGTGTTACATCTCCAACATATGTCCGAAGCTATGTTGCTGAATGTCACCAATTTAGTTGGTGTGAGATACCACCGTAGTGATATTTTTTGTGTGAGTTCCCAAAACGCGGAGTTGTGAGTTGCTTTGTATATAGAGCATAGGCTTACTTGCCATTGTGCATCAGTGAATGTTTGACCCAAGTCAGTGTCCCAGTAGAGGTGTGGTTTAGATTTGGTAAATACACGTTTTTGATGGAAGGCATTGTAAAAAAGGGAGATATCCTTCAGTTTCGAGGTGGGGTCATTCAGGTATGCCCATAAACTGGAAGGAAGCTTGTACATTGGGGTAGCTATGTGAGAGATGCAATGTTTAAATCAGATGTAGGTGAAGAGTTCTGTGTGAGGAAGATTAAATTTCTGTTGCAGTTGCGGGAACGATAATAGGACGGTCCCCTGAAATATGACTTGTATGTGTTTCAGACCTTTTGATACCCAGTGTTTCAGAGAGAGGTCCATAGTACAGTATTGTAGTATGTCTATCAGGAGAGGTGGTGAGAATGGGCTAAGTTGTGTTGTCTCTAGATTGGTTAATCTTTTCCAAGCAAAAGCCGAGGCTCTCATTGTGGGGGGTAGCGCCTTAGATATGGGGATGACAAGAGGGATTCTCAGGAGCCAGATTTGTAGATTATTGTGTTTGATTGATGCTGCCTCCAGTTGCCCCCATAAAATGTGGGGGTGTTGCCGGAACCAGTCCTACATTTGGGTCAGAATTGATGCCCAGTAATAGTCTTCGAAGTCAATAGACCCCACCCCTCCTGCAAATTTATGTTTAATGAGTATAATTTTTGCACATCTGGGTTTCTTGCCCTGCCATAGGAGTTTGTTGAGAATTGTTTGGAGATATTTGAAATAAGATGCCGGGATAGGGTTGGGAATGGTTCGAAATAAGTAGAGTAATTGAGGTAGGTGTAACATTTTAAATGTTGCAAGTCTGCTTGACCATGTTAATTTGTGCTTAGCCAATTGTTGGACATCTTTTTGGAGTTTGGTGAGGAATAGTTTGAAGTTATAGTTAAAAAGATTTTTTGTTGATTTTGTCAGTTGTACCCCCAGATATGAAATGTCGTTTTCTGCCCATGTAAAGGGGGATTTGGGCTTGGAGTAGGTTTCTGGTAGTGGCGTCTAGGCCTAGGTCAAGGATATACGATTTTGTGGCGTTTACTTTATAATAGGAAACTCTGCTAAACCAGTGGAGGGTATTTTGTACTTCTACCAAGGAAGACGTCGGGTTGGTTAGCATGAGGATGACGTCATCCGCGAACAGACTGATCTTGTGTGTCTTGTGGCCTATTTCGAAACCTGTTATTTTAGGGTTTTGTCTGATGTTTTCCGCTAGGGGTTCCATGAGCAGATTGAAAATCAGTGGGCATAATGGGCACCCCTGCCTGGTGCCATTGGTTATGGCAAATGGTTGGGATATCATATCAGCTGAGAATACTTGGGCTGAGGGGGTGGTGTATAGTGCAAGCAAGGCATTCAATATTTGTCCCCTGAACCCAAACTTCTGGAGGACTTTCTGCAGGTATTTCCAATGAATTCTGTTGAACGCCTTCTCTGCATCCAGTGATAGGAGCAGAGAAGGCGTTCCACTGGTCTCGGCTTAGTGAATAATGTCAATCACTCTCCTTGTGGCATTGGATGCTTGTCTGCCAGTTGTAAAGCCAGATTGGTCCCTATGGATTAGTGTGGGCATGATGTTGAGTAGTCGTGTGGAAATCGTTTTTGCATAGATTTTCAGGTCTAAGTTTAAGAGTGAGATCGGGTGAAAAATTTTGGGGGGCCACCGGTTCTTTCCCTGGTTTAGGGAGGGTTATAATCAATGCTTGTAGGGAATCGTGAGGGAACTTTGAAGAGCAGGCCGCATCATTGAATAATGTAGTTAAGTATGGTGCTAATTGCTGTGCAAATTGCTTGAAGTATTCCCCCGTGAGGCCGTCGGGGCCTGGTGCTTTACTTGGGGTAAGGGTTTTATGGTCGCTAATATTTCTTGTTCCGTGAAAGGGTCATTTTATCGGGGGTTGTTCTGATATTAGTGATGGGATTTGAATGTGCTTAAGGAGCTCATTTATGTCCTCAGAGGAGGGTTGGTATGTGTCAGGGTCCTGCTGCAAATTGTATAGGTCACTATAGTAGACACTGAAAGCATCAGCTATTGCCTGGGGGTTTCTAAGCTCTTCCTTCATGCGAGGGTGGTATAGGTGGTCTATTTTGTTTTACATTTTTCTACCTTTGATATGTTGAGCAAGGGTTTTACCTGCTTTGTTGGACGTGGAGTACGAAGTGGCTGTTAATTTTCTCTGGGTATTTTCGTACGTATGAAGAAGTTCTTGTCTAATGCCGCGTACACACGACCGGATTTTCTGGCAGACTAGGTCCGACGGTCTTCCCGACAGACTTCCGGCGGACTTCCGACAGACTATCTGAACGAATGGACTCGCCTACACGCGACCGGACTTTCCGGCAGACTAGGTCCGCCGGTCTTCCAGACGGACTTTCGATGGAGTTACGGCGGACTTCCAAATGAACGGACTTGCCCACACACTGACTAAAGTCCATTCATTTTGAACATGATGAGGTACGACAGGACTAGAAAAGGAAGCCAATCTCGACGCTTTTATCGGCGAGATTGACACCTTTCGAGCCCCGTTGCGGAGCATACCAGGCCCTCAGGTCTGGTATGGATTTTAAGGGGAACCCCCTATGCCAAAAAAAAGGAATGGGGGTCCCCCAAAATCCATACCAGACCCTTATCTGAGCACGCAGCCCGGCCGGTCAGGAAAGGGGGTGGGGATGAGCGAGTGCACCCCCCCTCTTGAAACGTACCAGGCCGCATGCCCTCAACATGGGGGGTGGGTGCTTTGGGGGAGGGGGGCACCCTGCATGTTGATGAGGACAAGGGCCCCTTCCCGACAATGAAATCCTGGACTGCTGCACTCTGAAAAACGATCAACTTTATTCCATATTTAATCCATGATAAAAACAGCAAAAGTCATCCACTTAGACAGGAGATTGCTCACTAGACAAGTGAGGCTGTGGCTGTAAAACAACAAGGTTAACAAGTAGAGTCAAGAAAAAATTGGAACTTGTAGATAACTGTAACAAGGTGGGTTGGCCACCGGTTGGAACAGTAGGTGGAGTAGAGAAGATAAATTTTCACCTAAACCACTTTGGGGGGGGGGTAACAAAGTCAAATATCAACTAGATTAATAATTCTAAAGGCTGTTAGCCAAGGAGAGGATCTGGTGTAGATGCAAAGGCCCAATGGAATTCAGAGTAAAAGCTCTGCTCAAGTGCCACGGTTCCCTTGGGTGTGTCAAGATGGGTGCGGGTCACGTTGACTCAGCGGCGGGTTAGGATGATTCCCCAAGTGTGAAGCAGTTGCATGCCCTTGTGGAGGGTATGGACCACGTGTGATGCGCCATTTCTCTTTATTAGCAGTGTCGCTGGATAGCACCATTTACATTGAATCTTGTGGTTGTGGAGACCTTTATTGATCGGGTTGAGTTGTCTCCTCAGTTGCAATGTGTATTTATAAAGGCCAGGGAATAGCAGTACTCCATCGTATGGCTCAGGGAGTGATGGGCTGTTTCTTTCTGCCGTGAGAAGCTTTTCTTTTATGTGGAAGAAGAGAACTCTCATTAAGACATCTCTAGGGACAGAGGCTGCCAGGTGAGAGGGTTTGGCGATCATGTGGATTCGATCGACTGTCAGATCCCTGGGTGATGCATCTGGAAGGATTAAATGTATAAGTTCCTTGGCATATTTAGGGAGGTCTGCTTGTAGTATGGACTCAGGCACTCCTCTCGGTTTTATATTATTCCTCCTGGATCTGTCTTCTAAGTCGGCCAGCTTGGCCCTTACCCAGGATTGCTCTTCTTTTACTTCAGCATAGTTGTCTATTAAATCATTGACAGTTGTGGTGCATTCCTCCATACTGTGTTCTAAGTGAGACACCCTCTCATTCATAACATGCATGTCTGTGGATATTTTAATCAATAGGGACAAGAGATCTGTCATTAGTGAGGACTGGAGTGACAGCAGCATGTCCTTTAGAGTGGCTCAATCACAGGCTGCCCTGTGGTGGGGAAAGAGACCATGGAGGATTGTAAGGCCTGGTTCAATTAGAAGGGGCTGGAAGCCTGGGCCTCAATTTGTGCGGGCGGCAGATCCATCCGCATGCGGGCTTTCGCTGTGCTGCCTGTGATGGGGTTGTCCCCTGCTCTGTGTTTAGGTGACGAGGGTGGGCATTGAGGGTCCTGATTTCCCGGAATCTCATCTGGGAGATCCGTGTAGGCCTCCTGTGTCGCAGTCGCGCCGGTGCCATTTTGGCTCTGTCTGACGTTATGTGGAGGGTTGGTGAGGAAGGTCATCAGCTTCTGTGGATGGTGATCCATCACCCGCTTACGATACATGGCTGGATGGGGTGGATTGACTGCGGGATTGGGCCTGTGTCGCTCCGTTTCACTCCCCTGGTTGACGAGCACAGAGTCTAGGCAGCCATCTCCAGCGCTGGCAGACCACGCCCCTATTCTTTAAGTTACTTTCATTAAACCATGTGTGTCAGAGGAGCTGAGTTTGTTCTTGGATTCGACGCAGAGCAGAGAACCCAAATTACCAAGCTGCTTCTTTGAGGGGCAGCTCTACAGTTGTTTCATTTTGTCAATTCATTATTCATTTGACATGTATAAGTAATTGGCCAGTATTAGAACTGTTTCCAGCTATGGGCAGTTTTTATGTGTTCTTATGTGAGAGAGTTTCACAGTTTTATCTGAATCTGTATTAGGGCCTTATAACAACAAAATGTAGCCAAACATTTTTACCTCATACAGTTGTTATTTTTAGTTTTGTGCCTGGCATTTAAAGAGATACTGTAACCTTCTTTGTCACAGCAAAAAAACAACAACAAAAAAACAATATTTGGTGGTTCCAGTTACTGGTAGCATGAGTCCTCCTCCCCAAACCAATCCCCAGGCCTGAGCACTGCCACATGACTAAAGAGGTAATGCCACTGCTCTCTTTGGTTGCCAACATCAGTGACTGAATTGGGGTTTAAGCAGTCACCTTTTAAAGACCTGCACAAGCAAGATTACAATGTCTCTTTAACTTCTTCTTTCCTGGATTTTACGGACCCAAGATATTACTTCTTTTCCTGGATCTTTTAAAATGTAGTCGTATTTTAACCAGCTAAGCTAGGTCACTGTTTATTTCAGGTTTATTCTGAAATTAAATGCTTTTGTAAAATCATTAATCAAGTAGGATGTAACCAAGTAACAGTAATTTCTCATTTGTATTTAAGCCTTTAATTGTAATGAAAGGTGAATTACAGCCTTAATCAAATTTCCTGGATTTTGTCATCTTGTATGTGTGTCACTGATCCTTATGGCAAAGCTGTTTCATTGGTGGTTTTAACATAATATGATGTTCTAATTATAGCCTTAGGAGTTTTGAAAGAGGTAATTTAATTAATGTATATTCTACAAGGCTGATCAAGGCTGATCACAGTACCTCATTTTGTAATATCTGCCATAAATCAGTTGTCAGATGAATGTTGTTTCACTTTGATGAGAACGGTGTACTAGTCTGTAATGTTTGAGGATATAAGAAAGAGACAAATTACAAATCCTTAAATACGACAAATTATTCCTGCATAATGTAATAAATGAGAAGAGATGGGGTGGTTTCTAAACGCAATATAGATATTATTATGTAAAAAAGCAAAACACACAAAGTAATTTAAAACCTTACTCCATGTTTTAGTGAACTTTGCACAAATTGTTTGCACAGCCACTGTCAGTGCTGTATAAACTGTATGTAGCCTCCGTATAAAGTTTATATATCGCTGACAGCCACTGCATGTGTAAGGCTACTCTCACACTGTGATGGGCGGGCGTCGGCGGTCACGTGCCGCTGTTTTTAGCGGTGCTTTACCATTGTGTTAGTGGCGCTATTTGGCCACTAGCCTGGAGCTTTTAACCACCGCTTATGGCTGAAAAAGGGTTAAAAGCGATTTGGCGGCACTGCCCCATTGTAAAGCGCCTCAATGTGAAAGTAGCCGTAGTGAAAGAAATAGCTCATTTGGACTAGCTTACAACAAATGGACTATTTAAATATTGAACTTTAAAAATGTTGTTATTTAACATTCCATAATAACCAAGATTTACAGTAATAGTTTCATTAGGGCACTTTCATACTGATCCGCTGCAAAAATGCGGCAAATACTCATACAGGTTTTTGTTGCAATTTTTCAGTGATTTTACCGCATTTGCGGTGAAGTTTTTAAAGGACACGTGACTCAAAAAAAGCACCAAAACTGACTTTACTGCGTTTTCCATTTCTGTTAATGGGGTGGTGCGTTTTTATTGTTTTTTTTAGCTCCCCAAACATGCTCCAAAGATGATGCATGCAAGATTTTTTTCACCTCAACAGAAGTGCACACATTCATTGATTTGAAAGGGAAACAATTTTCTTGAGCTTTTCTAGTGCTTTTTTTAACGCAAAAGTGGTTGAAAAACTCCTCAGTGTGTAAAGGCCCTTAGAGATTGAAAGCAGATATTACGGTAAAGCCTAACTCCAGGCAAATAAAAAATGATCCCTTGCAGTGGGGCTGTGCCTGCATACAAGGGTTAGTTGCGCATTTATGTCTAGGGGAATTATCTAGGGGAATAATAAAAGGAAGTATACTTACCTCTGCTCCTTTCCACAGCTAGACCCTGCAGCTTCTGCACCTCTGCGCTCTAGTGGACAAGTGTCCTGGTATAATTTTTTACCTGCAAAAAGTGCGTATAATATTTTTTTTTAAAAGTGAACTTATCCTTTAAGTAGGTAATTAGAAGCCAAGATTTTCCCACCATAGGGTTGTGGACATAGGCGTCCCTAAGAGGTGGCTATTGTGGCTGTAGCCCCGAATGTGGGGCCAATAGCCCTGAGTGTCTAAGCGGGTCCAGCAGTCACTGTAAAGAAAGAGAGAGAAAGGATGGACAGCTGCGGCAAGAGCCCCATTTTACCTTCTATGTGATTCGGCCGTTGCAGCGCCGCCCACTGCACTGACTGTTACCGGCGAAGTAATATGCCGCCTGGCCTGAGCAAAGCCGCAGGAGATCAGGAGAACGGTGGCGTTGCTCGATTTCTCCTTGTATGGAGCCGGCGTGGCGATGCCCCTTTCTCCCTCCAGAGTCACGCTGTGTTAAGCAGCCAGCAGGAGAATAGAACAATGGCCGTGGTGGCTGGGAGTGGGACAGAAGAGAAGAGAAGATTAACGGTACCAGGTCAGGTAGGTCAGTGTGTGTCAGTGTATGTCAGATAGGTAGGTCAGTGTATGTCAGCCAGGTAGGTCAGTGTATGTCAAGTAGGTCAGTGCATGTCAGGTAGGTCAGTGCATGTCATGTAGGTCAGTGCGTGTCATGTACATCAGTGTATGTCAGCCAGGTAGGTCAATGTATGTCAGCCAGTTAGGTCAATGTATGTCAGATAGGTCAGTGTGTGTCAGTGTAGGTCATGTAGGTCAGTGTATGTCAGTCAGGTAGGTCAGTGTGTGTCAGCCAGGTAGGTCAGTGTATGTCAGATAGGTAACACCCCCCCCTCCACACAACCCCACCGCCTACCGTCCCAGTGTATGTCAGATAGATCAGTGTGTGTGAGGTAGGTCAGTGTATGTCAGGTAGGTCACTGTATGTCAGGTAGGCCACTGTGTGTCAGGTAGGTCAGTGCGTGTCAGGTAGGTCAGTGCGTGTCAGGTAGGTAACACCCCCACCCCCACACACAACCCCACCGCCCACTGGTACCATGCTCTGACTTCGGACTGAAGCCCCTGGTCTTTTTGTCACCTAGCAACGCCCCTGGTTGTGGATAGGTTTTATAGTCAATTAGTGTGCAGCTTGGCCTTTCTGCTCAGGTGTCTGAGTCCTATTTTTTGTTTTGGTATTATTTCCCTTTTCATCTCCTCCCATATTGTTGACATCTCATTAAAGGGTAAGTTCACATTTGTACATTTTTTTTTTCTAAATTCCAGCTCTCCCATGTATCAATATAACACTCATGTACTTTTTTTGCAAAAATATCAAAGCTTTCCATTAAATCTACAGTTACTTATTTTTCTTGTCCTAATCCACATTTCCAGACGTTTCCATTAGTAATGATCTCATTAGCACACACCCTGCATCATCCACCCTCCCATTCCCAGCTGCATGGTTTTTAAATGAAATGCAATCAATCGGTGATCACCCTTCTCACTAAATACACAATATACAATCAGATTGCATAGTGTATGGCCATGTTTATGCACCTAAAATTAATAATTGTGCTTTCAGTGCCATTAATTGTTAACGGCCCACCAAACACAGAAGCAAACACATTATGCCATGTGAAAAAACAAGGGGCAAATGCTGCAAAACGCAAAGTAAAAAACACACAACCCACAAAACGCCAAAATGTCCCATTAACCACATGTAATGCAGCCAATTGAAATCAACAGGTTACCCTATGTGTGTCACAGGAAAAATGAGACAGAAAATGTGCCCTCCCACTATGCTAGATGTGAATGGGGCCTAAAAAGTGAAATTTGTGCGATAACACAAGAACAACGAGACTCAATTCACATCTGTGTGTTTCCTTGCATTTCAGAAGTGCACTGCACCAAAAATCGCAATAAAAAACGCACCAAGTTCTACTCTAAAAAAAAGTTCTGAAGCTTCTTTGGGGAGATTGCTGTGGGTAGATCAGCCCATTCAGGTGGATGGGCTGCCCTCTGTGTGATGAGTGAAAATGCTCCAAAACACCTCCCCCCTGGCTAAAAAAAAAAGTTGTGAATGGGGCTTGACAGCTGAGTGCTTCTGGCTATTCCCTCCTATGTACTTGTATAAAGATGGCCATACACTATGCAATCTGATTGTATATTGTGTATTTAATGAGAAGGGTGATCACTGATTGATTGCATTTCATTTAAAAAACCTGGGAATGGGAGGGTGGATGATGCAGGGTGTGTGCTAATGAGGTCAGCTGGTCAACTCCTTCCTGTGTCATGACCTACAGTCTGATCAGGAAGAAGACATTACTAATGGAAACGTCTGGAAATGTGGTTTAGGACAAGAAAAGTATGTGACTGTATATTTAATGGAAAGCTTTGATATTTTTGCAAAAAAAGTACATGAATACTATATTGGTGCATAGGGGAGCTGGAATTTAGAAAAAAAAAGAGTACAAGGTTGAACTTACCCTTTAATAAAGTTCAGTGCATATTACCGTTAAAAGCATTATTATTTCAGCAACTTACTTTGTTATAATGCATATCACCAGATTTTTAGAAAGCCTAAATAGACTGTAATTCAGCACGGAAAAAACAAGGTAAAATTTTCATTTGGTAAATTCTTTCTTATATAAGCCTGTGAAGACAATGCAATAGCGAGTTATTATTTCATTACATAGAGATAGCATTTGTTTATTTATTTATTTTTTGTTATCACAATTTAGAATTTATTATGTTAAAATTGCCAATAAAAACAGCACCCAACTTAGACCTGCCTACCAAGATTAGCCTTACAGACAATATAGTCCCGGTTCATTAGCTAAATTGAGGTACGGTTTCCAAACCTTCCATCCCCAGGCTGTAAAGAACACAGGGTTAATGTATAAAGAGGCATAGCTATGCTTTTTACTGTAATGTTGGTCCAATTCAGGGTTATTGAATAAAGAGATTAAAGAGATGGTACCAAAATCAAGTGACATGTAATATATCTCATTAGGCCCATGCATCTCAAATGAACGTAAACATATCAAACAACTGAGAAGCATGAAAATTATTTCCTGGCATAATATAAGAGTAATCTAAGTACCTCCTCCAACTATTAGTTGTAGCATATGGCTTTATTAGGTTCAGCAGACATGGAGTTATGTCAGGTTGTAAATGGGACAGGATGAGGGAAGAAATAAAATCCAAAATATAAAATCCATAATCCAAAATCCATAATCTCTCTTCAGAATTTCTGAATTCTTGGGCAAGTCTAAAAGGTATGGATAAAATCATAGGATTGTGTGTGCACTTCCAGCAACTCCAGTGTGCTTAAAAATGGCATCAGGTTATTTTGTTTAGGTGTACTAAAATAAACAGTTATGTAGATTAGTAGACATAAGGGGGCATTACAGTATAAGTGTCCTGCTGGAGCATAACATAAAATTGAGTCCTAAATAGTGGAGCCTTATTGTTACCATTCTTTTTTTCATTCTTAATGTTGTTTTATATTTCACTAGTATGGGCCTTTATAAAGAGTTTGAGATGACAAATGTGATCTTCCAAACCCAGCAGATAAAACTGGTATATACACAGCACTCCTAGCAGAGTTTTTTTACATTTCTTTTAATGGCAGACATACGATATTACCTGTAATTTTGTGATTGCCAGTAAAGTAGTTTACTTTAATTACCATTATTACAATCATTACAAGATATCATTACAAGATATCATCACAAGATCATTACAAGATATCATCAACCTAGTTCTTGAAAAATAAAATCAAATGCAATTAATAGATCTTCATTCATTTTTGGAGATGAATTGTTCAAATATGGTATTAAACATACCATTGAAAGTGTTTTGTTATATCCTTTCGACAAGTTCAAAAATACCCGTTGATGCATCCAGAAATCCTGTCAGCTGACAAATTTCTGTATTCTCTGCCTGTGCTGCACACTTGTCGGTTACATTGTTCCTAGTAGTGTTGGGTAAACGGTTCGGCCTTACAGTATCTCACAAAAGTAAGTACACCCCTCACATTTTGGTAAATATTTTATAATCTCTTTTCAAGTGACAACACAGAAGAAATGACACTTTGCTTCAATTAGTATTATGTATAGTGTACAGACTTGTATAACGGTGAATATTTGATGTCCCCTCAAAATAACTCAACATACAGCCATTAATGTCTAAACCACTGGCAACAAAAGTGAGTACACTCCTAAGTGAAAATGTCCAAATTGGGCCCAAAGTGTCAGTATTTTGTGTTGCCACCATTATTTTCCAGCACTGCCTTAACCCTCTTGGGCATGGAGGTCACAGAGCATCACAGGTTGTCACTGGAGTCCTCTTCCACTCCTCCATGCCAACATCACGGAGCTGGTGGATGTTAGAGACCTTGCACTCCTCCACCTTCCGTTTAAGGATGCCCCACAGATGTTCAATAGGGTTTAGGTCTGGAGAAATGCTTGGCCAGTCCATCACCTTTACCCTCATCTTCTTTAGCAAGGCAGTGGTCATTTTGGAGGTGTGTTTGGGGTCATTATCGTGTTGGAATACTGCCCTGCAGCCCAGTCTCTGAAGGGAGGGGATCATACTCTGCTTCAGTGTGTTACAGTACATGTTGGCATTTGTAGTTCCCTCAATGAACTGTAGTTCCCCAGTGTCAGCAGCACTCATGCAGCCCCAGACCACGACACTCCCACCACCATGCTTGACAGTAGGCAAGACACACTTACACTTGTCTTTGTACTCCTCACCTTGTTGCCGCCACACACGAATGACACCATCTGAACCAAATAAGTTTATCTTGGTCTCATCAGACCACAGAAAATGGTTCCAGCAATCCATGTCCTTAGTCTGCTTATCTTCAGCAAACTATTTGGGGGCTTTCTTGTGTATCATCTTTAGAAGAGGCTTCCTTCTAGGACAACAGCCATGCAGACCAATTTGATGCAGCGTGCAGCATATGGTCTGAGCACTGACAGGCTGCCCCCCACCCCTTCAACCTCTGCAGCAATGCTGGCAGCACTCATACATCTATTTCCCAAAGACAACCTCTGCATATGACGCTGAGCACGTGCACTCATTTTCATTGGTTGACCATGGCAAGGCCTGTTCTGAGTGGAACCTGTCCTGTTAAACAGCTGTATGGTCTTGGCCACCGTGCTGCAGCTCAGTTTCAGAGTCTTGGTAATCTTGTTAAAGGCCATCTTTATGTAGAGCAACAATTCTTTTTTTCAGATCCTCATAGAGTTCTTTGCCATGAGGTGCTATGTTGAACTTCCAGTGATCAGTATGAGAGCGTAAGAGCAATAACAACCAAATTAAACACACATGCTCCCCATTTACACCTGAGACCATGTAACACTAACAAGTCACATGACACCAGGGAGAGAAAATGGCTAATTGGACCCAATTTGGACATTTTCACTTAGGGGTTTACTCACTTTTGTTGCCAGCAGTTTAGACATGAATGGCTGTGTGTTGAGTTATTTTGAGGGGACAGCAAATTTACACTGTTATACAAGCTGTACACTCACTACTTTACATTGTAGCAAATTATCATTTCTTCAGTGTTGTCACATAAAAAGATATAATAAAATATTTTTATATATATTTTGTGAGATACTGTAGCATGAATTTGGGCTGAACATTGGCGGTTCGTCCGTTCAACATATACCTGAATTATCGGGGCATTTGACCTTTTGTTCGGCCTGCCGAGCACCCCACAATGCACTGCATGCTGCACAGTGCATTGGAAGTCCAGATTGGCTAAAGCAATGAAGGATTTGCCCAATCGGGGCACAGAACACTGTCAGAGCCATGATTTGAGAAAGTATTGTGGACTGTGCCCAATCATGGCTCATTGGTCATAGTCCCACCTCCTTCTATAAAGGGATCCTTTCCACAGCAGCCATTTGCAGTGTGATATTGGAGTGAAGATAGATAGAACAGGGCTACTAGCAAGTTAGTGTGCTATAGTGTGCTATTGTGATTATATTGTGAGTGTAGAGTGTCAGTTTAGTGTGAATATAGTGTGAGAGCAGTGTGAGTGTAGTGCGATCATTCAGTTTTACTTTAGTGTCAGTTTAGTGTTTAACCGCTTGCCGACCAGCCGCCGTCATTATACTGTGGCCAGGTGGCACGATCCCGCGAATCGCCGTAGCTTTACATCAGCTCGAGAACTCACTTTTGCGGGCACTCCCATTGGCCAGCAGGGAGAGCCAATCAGCGGGTCCGCCGGCCACCGGCGATCGTTCCCCGCAGTGACAGAACGGAGATCTGGCTGTGTAAACAAGGCAGATCTCTGTTCTGACAGGGGAGTTCACACAGATCCTGTATTTCTGCTAAGCAGGAAGATGGATCTGTGTGTTTCCCCAGTCACACAGTCCTCCATACAGTTAGAAAACACCTGCAGGAAACACATTTAACCCCTTGATCACCCCTGATGTTAACCCCTTCCCTTCCAGTTCATTAGTACAATAAAAGTGTATATTTTCAGCACTGATTACTGTAATAATGTCACTGGTTCCCAAAAAAGTGTCAAAAATGTCAGTTAGGTGCCTGATCTCTCTGCCGCAATGTCGCAGCCCCGCTAAAAATCACTGATCACCACCATTACTAGTAAAAAAAAAAATGCCATAAATCTATCCCCTATTTTGAAGACGCAATAACTTTTGTGCAAACTAATCAATATATGCTTATTGCAATTTTTTTACCAAAAATATGTAGCAGAATACATGTCGGCCTAAACTGATGAATAAATTAGTTTTTTTTTAGTTTTTTTGGAAATGTTTTAAATTGTCACTCTATTTTTGTTTATAGCGCAAAAAATAAAAACTGCAGAGGTGATCAAATACCACCAAAAGAAAGCTCTATTTGTGGAAAAAATGGTGAACGTGGTCTGTCCTCAGGCAGGACATCATTTCCTCTGCTTAGTGATGTTGCCCACGCAATTCAGCCACAGCATGCAGAGGAGGTGATGGACTGGCTTACTAAAATCCTCATCCTCCTCATTCTCTGTCACCCAAGCAGAGACTAGTGCGCAGTCCGCTACAGCTGCAGAGCTACTCCTGCCATAGCCCCAGCATCATGCATGGAGGAGCCAGCTGAGTTATCTGAACACAGCGTCAGCCACTTGCTCCTTGAGGATGCACAGGTATTACTTGATTCTGATGTTGGTTCTGAGGTTGAGAAAGGTAGGAACATGAGCTTACAAAGAGGGGAGAACACTGGTAAACAACAAATTGGCAGACATGTTTCCCAAGCCACAGGATATTTCCAAGTTGGCTCCAGTGATGATGAGGATGGAGGGGATGATGATGATGAGGTCACTGACACGACTTGGATGCCAAATAGAGCATAGGAGGAAATTAAGGGTGAGGCACAACCCCAACCATTCAGCCTTCATGGAAGAGTAGAGAGCAGCCATCATATTCTATCACATTGTGGAGCTGTTATCTCCCAGCCCACTTCCCACAGCTCAGCTGTCTGGGCCTTTTTTAGCACATGTGCAGCCGATCGCACGGCTGCAATTTGCAAACTTTGCCTCAAGCAGATCGGGCGTGGCAAAAACACCAGCCATTTGGGTACCACATGCTTGACAAATTAACCTCCCTCCACTCAGCCCGTTGTCAAGAGCACCTGAAAGCCACATAAAGGGAAGCAACACTGCTCCTCCTCACTCCTCACCTTTCAGGTCTACCCTCGCTATATCTTTTGACCTCTCAGCAGCCTCTAATGACAGGAATGATGGTATAGCGAAGGGTGTCACAGGTCCTTGCAGCACACCACCAGCTGTAGACTGTAGCAGGCAAATTTCTTGGCCCCAGCTGTTGCAGCGGAAAAAAAAATACAGCCACTGCCCCGCACATCCCCAGCATCTAAATTAAAATCTGCTGGGTTTTTAACTCCTGCCTTTCTGTCTGGTGGATTCTGCCCCCTTCCGTGATCTTGCAGAATGTGCTGTACCACCATTGTAGGTTCCCAGTCGCTATTTCTTTGCATGTAAGGCCATTCTAGCTCTGTACCATCATGTGGAAGACAATCTTTCCTGCTGACACGTGGTCCAGCAAGCATGGTCAGGGATGCTATATTCAGTTCACAGCACACTGGGTAACTCTGCTTTCAACTTGGAAGGATGCAGAACAGGGCTCAGTGCTGTAGCTTGTTTTGCCGCCACATCTCCATACAGCTGGTGGTAATGATGCAAGATTTGTCAGCTCCACCCCTTCCTCCTCCTCCTCCTCCATGCCCTCCCATGCTGAATTGTCCAATGAACCACCAGTACCACCAGTACCACCTAAGCTTTCAAGGGGCTATTAAATGAGTTAGGCTACAAGATGCCATTCAGTGCTTCAGCTGGTCTTTCTAGGGGACAGGAGCCACACCGGAGCAGAGATTCTTGCAGTTCTGCAGGGGCAGGCCCAGAGATGGTTCATGCCAGCTGGAGCCAGGAATGGTGGTGTGCAATATTGGCACTAACCTCCTGTCCACCCTTAGACAGGGAAAGTTGACACATTTGCCCTGCCTGCCACATGTCCTTAATTTGGTGGTGCAGCATTTCTTAAGTAGGTACCCAGGATTGGAAGATCTGCTAAATTAGGCAAGAAGAGTCTGTAGCCATTGCAGGCAGTCATACACAGCCAGTACTCAGTTGGCTGAAATTCAGTGGGAATTCCACCTGCCCATAAACCGCTTGATTTGTGACATGCCTACCAGGTGTAACTCAACTTTGGCAATACTGCAGCGGCTGCACATGCAGCAGAGGGCCGTCAATGAGTACCTGTGAGAGTATGTCATAACGACAGGCTCAGGCCGGCTCAGCTTGTTTTCCAGTGATGCTGATAAAGAATTTAAATACTGTACAGTCACCATTTGAGGAGGCTACAAGGATTGTGATCTGTGACAATGCATGCATCAGTGACACAATCCCTGTTGTGTTCCTGCTGGAGCAGACTCTACGTGGCATTATGGACAGGGCACTCGTGGCTGAGCAACGGGAGGAAGAGGAGGACTTCCTTTCCTCTCAAGGGCTGCTTTATGCAGACACCATTCTTGTGATGCCACAGTACACACAAGAGGTGGAGGAGGATTAGGGTGGTTTTGGAGGCACTGAAGCAGATGAAGACATATGTCAAACCTTAAGAGATGGTTTTCTTTCTGTCCCCAGAACCCTTGAAAGTAATACTTGTTGGAAAGGAGGCAGTTCCAGATACTGTAATCTTCAGTGACCCCGAGGACTCTGCTTGGCAAGCCTCCACAAACTTGCGGTGCATGGGCTCCCTCATTATTCAAAGCCTGCAAAAGGCCCTGAGAATTTGTGGCATCATAGAGAAGGATCACTATTGGTTGGCAACCCTCCTTGACCACCGTTACAAGGGGAAAGTCTAAGAGCTCATCCCGAACTCACAGAGGGAGAAGAGGATGAAATATTTTGAGGACACCTTGAAGAGGAGTTTATGTAATGCCTTTCCAGACTCTGCTAGGTTACAGTCTCATGGAAAGGCTAGTTTTGAGGCTTATGTTGGTCAAGAGAGGAGCAGTGGAGAAGGGGGCCGCCTAAGTGATGCATTTCAAACTTTTGTCTACAGACTCTGTTGACCGTCTAACATTTATCGAAATGAATCATTCTTGGATTAGCAGATTTCATGGGCATAATTAACACCCAAGGACCAATTTTTCCACACCTATTTGACATGTGCATATGATTAACATTTTTGACAGCAAGGCCAATACTTGCTTTCATCAAGAGTACCTCTGTAGAGTTACGCACCAACACCCAAAGCCCAATTTTTCTACACCTGTTTGAATGGGGCATATCGATTCACTTTTTGACAGCAAGGCCAATTCTTGCTTTCATCAAGAATACCTCTATAGGGTAACAGTGTTAAGGGACCACCAGCGCCCAAAGCCCAATTTTTCCACACCTGTTACTTCTATCAAAAGCCTACGAAACAGACACCCAAAATGTATCCAAAAAAATCTCTAATATTATTCTGAGTGCACTAAGTTGTGCCCTCATAATACTGACTGATTCCCAACACCGTTGTTTATAAAATAAAGAAAGCTTGCAGGGAAAATGTCATTTTTTTGGCCTTTATAAATGTAATTCTTGCTGCAGTAGGTTCTATACATGGTACCATGTGCCACTTTATAGGCAGAATTTTTCTTTTTTATTATTTCACTTTAAGCATCAGTAAATCACTGCTCATTTAAAAATTATGTTTTTAACAAACTTTGTTTTCATTGATACATGTCCCCCAGACCACCATACCCCTTATATGCCCAATAACTTGCATCTAAGCCCTCAAAATGGGCACTTTTGATTTTTACAGTTCAGGTCCCATAGAGAGTTCTGCTGCAAACTGAACAGGGGGTCATTCGGCCCATCTTTAGTTCCTAGCTTTTCTTAAGGACTACAAACCTAAGCCCATGTATGTTGTGGAGAGATGGATAGGTATGCAGTCCTTTCCAAGGATGAAAAAACTGCTTCTTCACACATACAGTAGGGTGAGCGAGAATTGCCCCCCAAGACAGGAAGTGTGTTATTGGAAAATCACCAAGAAAAAATATAGGAAAAAAAATGTAGCCACCACATCAAAAGACTTTAGGTATGCTTATTTTTTTCTCTTTTTTAACCATCCATGCAATGAGAATGTTGGGTATGTGCTTTGCATGTAGTGAATCAGCAAATACATGGAAGCTTGGCAGAACAAAAAAAGATAGATAGCAATCTGGAAACATGGTAGTGATAAAGGATAGTCTTTAAAAAGGTGCAGCTCATGGTTTTTCTAGGACCCCTTTAAGTTTACAGAAATACCATGCTGTTGTAGAAATTACCATCAAGAAGTGAGGGAGGAACTGTAACATTAATGACCAATTGGGCCATAGCAGAGCCTCAGTTCTTAGTAATCATTTTTACATTATTCTACCCAAGACAGTGACAAGACTGTTCAAAATAAAAGTAAGAGTTTAATTCCATTTTTTTTTTTTTTTTTAGCATATGCTCTTCAGTCATTCATTTAAAGTAGCCAGTGCTTTTGAGAAAGAAATGTGTGCTATTGCTTTTTCCCACAACAACCGGGTACAAATAATGCTTCATTTTCCTGAACTGATAAACATCTGTTGTAAAACCAATACTGTTTGTACTGCCTTAGCAAAACATGATTTTTTTATAGATACATGTATCTGTTTGTGATGCCAATGTCCTTTAAACACTTATTATAGATACAGTAAATTGAAAATAAAATCTGATTTTTACTTGTTATTTAGATATTTTAAAGTTACATTTTACATATACCGGAGGAATTTGTCTTATATCAATGTTATCTCTGTAAAATGTATACAGTTGTTTCAATAAGATTTGTTTCCCAGGCCTAATTATGGAAACTAGAAGTTTGCAGATTCTGCCTTGCTGTAATTACTCTCCTTGTGTACTGATAAGATAACCTCCAAAATAATCAGTCTTCATTTCACAGTGGGCCATAGGTCAGCAATAATCTCTTACAAATAATGTACTTTAAAAGCATAATGCAGCAATAAAATAAAGAGCTGTATAAGTGTAAGTAAATAAAAGTTAAGATTTTTCCACTTAGTTTTAATATCAAACAAGATGACATTTAATTCCCTTAACATAGAAGAAATGTTACTATCATTATAATTTCACAATAATATTAGGTCATTTAACAGAGTCTGCTAAGAGATGGATAAAAAAAGGTTATATGAAAGCACCATTAGGAGATAATAATATGGGATGATTTTTAGACTCATTCAAATTGATCACTAAAATTTTATGTGCCAATTACGCAGTGCCTATTGAGCCCAGAGGTTTTATAAGGTGTTATCTTTTCAGAAAGGTCCTAGAACTAGCAGAATTAGTTTATAATAATTTGAAAAGTTGAACTCCTGGCACCATCATTTGAATAGATTTACAGGGGTTGATATCTGGTTATTGCTGCTGTGTAGCATTTCAGTGTTTCTTTTCTTGATACAGCTGAACAACGGGGCTTTTAGTCATCCTTGATAGTACAGGAATAGTATCACTGAAGGGGAAGTACAGTGGCCAATGTATTGTTCAGTATAACTAAAATTTAAGTTTTTAAGTTGTATGAATAAAAGAAGCACTAAATTGCTACACAGCAGACGTAAACAGCTACTAACCCTTCTGAAGCTATTCAAATGATTGTGCCTTGAGCTTAGCATTAAACTGATTGTAAAGTCTTCTACTAAAAAAACATTATACTCACCTGCTCTGTACAGTTGGTTTTGCACAGAGCAGCCCGTATCCTCCTCTTCCCGGGTCCCTGGCTGAAGCTCCTGGCCCCTCCCTACTGTTGAGTGCCCTTCAGCAAGCAGCTTGCTATGGGGCACCCGAGCTGAGCTGCAACTCTGTGTATCCATTCAGACACGAAGCTGCAGCCCAGCCCGGGTCCAGCTCCATCATGTCTCCTCTTCCACAGCGCTTGGCCTCCAATAGGATTGCCTGGTGCTTTGGCCAATTAGGAAACAGGTCTCACTGACCTGCCTCCTGATTGGTGGGGAGTAACTGTAGTGTGAAAATAGTGAAAATGTATTCGCTATGTTCACACAATTGGGTGGGATCAGGGCACACTCTCTGCGCCCTGAGCCCACCCTATTTTGAAGCCTATTAGAGCCTCTGGCTCTAATCAGGTGCTTAAAAAACACACTCCCATCCACCCCCGCCATAGTAATTCATGTGCCCGGCATCCTGAAAGGGGCCGGGCACACGGTGGAGGTGTTAGGGGGGGTCGCCCCTGGTACAGAAGTCAGTCACTAGATCGACTTCTTTTCAACCACAGTGACCATACATGGATCCCTGCTAAACCAACCTAATTTCAATCAATGTATAGCCAGCTTTAGTGTGAAGGGATGGACTATTAAAAAACTGTTAAAGCAGTGATAACAACCAATAGGATATTTCATATGATTACATAATTGTTAGTGCTCCTGCACACAATTGCACTATAACCCTAACACAAATTTATTTAAACTCTGGCTTTTTTTTGCAGAAACTCTGCTGCTTTAGCAGATTTTAGCTCAGGATGCACTCTGGGATTGATTACGTTTCAGAAAGACTTCATTAGATATACAGATTTACTTTTGGAGTGACTGAGATGTAAAGGAAATAAATCTTCACTGCTAAGACAGCTAAACAAAATAGATAGATTGTAGACTTCACTGTTTAACCAGTGAATGTCCCCAGACTGTTAACAAACATCCTGGAACTCAAGTTTATGTCTGCTGTGAACTTATTATCATTTTATTCAGCTGGCTCTCCAGTAAATGTGACTTAGAACAGCTCAACCACTTTTACAGTACTGTGTAGATACTGGAGTAGAGGGCAGTGGAGACATTAGGGGTCAAATAGACCACTGATGTCTCTATAAAGAGTATCTGTCACCTTCCCGATGCATCAAGTTAAATTGAACAAGTTAAATTTAAATAAAGTTAAATTGAACAAAACGTTAAAAATGTTAAATTTTAACAAAATAAATAAAAATAATAAAAAATAAATCAAAGGCAACCCTGTTGCCACATGCACACTTATGGATGCACATACTTTAGTAGTGCACTTGTGTGTATGTAAGCAATTATGGTGGCAAAACTGTTAGGTGTTAATGCGAATTTCAGAATGGGAGCAATAATTCTAGGACCATCATTTTTGTTAACTATGAACTGATAACCTGTAAATGCTTTCAAAGCTTCGCTATGGACAATTTTGGGTACGCAGTTTGTTCATTTCACGGATGTGCACAATTTTTGACATGTTTGGTGTCTATTCGTTCTATGCAACCCCATCTTTTACATTTTACCACAAAAATGGGTTTTATTTTAGGCTTGCGTGCACTAAAATTAATTTTAGTGTATGTCTTCTTGAAAATGAAGATTTGATTAAAAAAAAAAACAATTGCAAGTGCCACCATTTTATTCTACAGGGCCTCTGCTTTCAGAAAATCTTTAATTATTTGGGTGTTTTAGGTAATTTTCTGGAGAAAAATGTGATTTAACATTTGTGCAAATATTATTTAAAAAATGCTCCAGACACAAATTGATTAATTTGCCTCAACAGCCTCCATACTGCTCCCTTCCTACCCCCAGCCTAGGTTCACACTGATGCGATGCGGGAACCAGCGTGATTACAGCGCCGGTCCCCACATCACATCTCTCCCACAGGCAGTTCACACGGCCTTGTGCGAACCACTGTGGGTATCATTACATTGTTAATGACACCACCAGATCGGTTCACAGATCACAGTGCAAACTGTGAACTCGCACAGGAATCGGATTGCATAGGTGAGAACACCCGTGCGATCTGATTCTAGTGCGGGGAAAAACAAGTCCCTGTACTATTTTCTGTGCTAATCCAATACGAGTTTAGCCATACAACTGCATGGCTGAACTCGCATTGCTCAGAGATCGCATGTGATCGGCACCTGCAGTGCGGTGGCAAATCACATGCGATCTCTGAGATCGCGCTAGTGTTAACCCGGGCCCAGCTAGATAGCCCACTTTATGTTTAATGGTATCCAAACCTCTGTTAGAGATTTTCTCCTTGCTTAATATTCCGCAAGCAACAGCATCACCAGACAGTCAGGCTGCATTCACACCTGAGCGTTTCAAAGTCACGCTTTTTGACAGTGTTTTTACAGCGATTTTACTGCGATTTTGTTGCATTTTTTACCGCAATTTTATTGCGTTTTTACAGCAATTTTGCCTTGTTTTTGCCACCATTTTGTTCAGGTTACCAATAAAAAAGGCAGAAAAATGCCTGTAATCTGCCCCAAAGAAGCTCATGTTCTTTTTTGAGCTTAGGGAGTTTTTCAGGCGTTTTGCTTCAGGTAACAAAACACTCAGATGTGAACAGGTGCCATTAAAATTAATGGGATTTTGCATGTTGGGCACTTTTCAGGTGTTTTTTCGGGCGTTTTACGAGCGTTTTATGAGCTGAAAACTCTCAGGTGTGAATGCAGCCTAAGTGATAAAAAAAATATGCAACCTGGACACAGATAGCAATTGAAAGCTGATAGGGTTTGACAAAGCATTTTATATGCATTTGTGTAGTCATTAAAAATGTACCCTCACTTCCTGTTTGATGAAACCATTATCAGCAGAACAAGAAGTAATAGGAAATCTTTTAATTTGAGTCCTAGCAATAAAATCTACTAGGGTTTCTAATCCTTCCCCACTATATTTACCCCCCCCAAAAAAAAAGTTTCGGCTGGACATACACTTTAAAGCTTCTCACAGAGGTAAATTGAAAATATCTAAGAGTTAAAGTAATTTAAAAAGGTAAGCACAACAGTTAATCTCTACGTTATACTTAAAAAAACTAATAATTGTTACCTTTCTCTCTTCAGGTACAGCTTCAAAAATTGCGAATTAAAATACCCTTAAGAATTCTCAACATGAATGCATCAATAGAAAATGTTGAGGTTGACTGTTCCAAATCCGGAAGACACAATTACTTGTTCATTACTGTCCCAATAATTTACAGCGTTATATTTGTTGTAGGAATTTTTGGGAATAGTCTTGTGGTGATCGTCATTTATTGCTACATGAAGATGAAGACAGTGGCCAGCATATTTTTAATGAATTTAGCCATTGCGGATTTGTGTTTCGTGATCACGTTACCTCTGTGGGCAGCATATACAGCCATGCGCTATGAATGGCCTTTTGGTAGCTTCTTGTGCAAATTGGCGTCAGGAGCAATTACATTAAATTTATACACATCTGTACTTCTACTTACGTGTCTCAGCATTGACCGATACAGAGCCATTGTGCACCCAATGAAATCCCGCATTCGCCGCACCATGATGTTTGCCAAGATAAGCTGTACTGCAATATGGATTCTTGCATGTTTAGCTAGCCTCCCCACTTATGTCTTTCGGAGAGTAATCCTCATTAAAGAAGAAAACTTAACAGTTTGTGCTTTTTACTATAAGTCCAATGAAACACAAAATGTATTGATTGGAATGGCCATCACAAAGAATGTTCTTGGGTTTTTCATTCCTTTATTGATAATTTTGACAAGCTACATCTTCATTGGGAAGACACTGAAGTCAACATTCCAAAGGCAAAGAGGCAAATCCAAGTATGATGACATACTTAAAATGATAGTGGCAATCGTTCTGGTGTTCTTCTTCTGTTGGCTTCCACATCAAGTGTTTACTTTTCTGGACATTTTGATCCAGCTGGGGCACATAAAAAGTTGTGTAGTAGAAGACATTGTAGACTCGGCTATGCCAATTACCATATGCATTGCTTACTTCAACAGTTGTCTTAACCCATTTTTGTATGGGTTTTTTGGCAAGAATTTCCGGAAGCACTTCCTGCAACTTCTTAAATACATACCACCACAGATAAGGACACATGCAAGCTTGAACACGAAAACAAGTACTCTTTCTTATCGACCATCAGACAATAACAGAGCCTTAGTCCGAAACCCTTTGAAGTTGAATGAACATGAAGAAATACATACAGGGGGTACTTAAAATGGGAATAATAAGAGACGGTAAAACATTTGTATACAAGGGCATGGGGATGGATGAGTCAAGTTGTAGAGAAAAATCACACTTTTTATTGAGGAAAAAAATTTTATATGTCAATTATATACACTGCAATTATATTAGCCAATTTCACTACTGAGTCATACCAATACATGCTCTATAGCCACCGACATGTGTATTCCAATCACTTCCTGCTTTTGGGTGTCAGCTGGGACGGTCTATCTGATATAATAGCATGAGTGAACCCAGTGCTATAATAAAAGAAAAACTGCCAAGAAAACAGTGAACTATTTCTGGGGCATTCTGTACACAGTCTGTGGATAAAGAACAACCCTTTTTTGCCATATATAAAAGGACGTGACATTTAAGTTTTTGGGCAGTTTTAGAAAGTTATATCTGGCCAAGGATTGAAAAAGGAAGCACATTTATAGTAATAATATAAAAAATTATAATCATCATCATCATCATGTGGAACTTTTATAGCTGTCTGTTTTATAGCTGTTTTTTCACTTTTCAACCCCTTGCCAGTTATTGCTGGAAGATAAAGACAGGGTAGAGTCCAAATGTTTTTGTTGTTACCAGAACAGGAACTGTAGGGAGATATAAATATTTTTTCTGGTGATCGCTGGCAAGGATTGTTTCTCTGAGACAGAATGTGAGAGCATACATTTTGCTTTAACTCTTCCCATAACTAAACACTTTAAAGCCTAAGCATTGCCAAAAAAAAAACAGCACAGCATTACTACTAATGCACTGTGTCCCTTATGCTCCTGGCTCATCCTCCAATACCCCCCTACCCCAACTGCCATAATCTTCCAGGGTGGTGCCTATGACAGGTCCCTCAGCAATAAAAATCCCCCCTATGCACCAGAAAATTACAGTGGCTGGGTGAGGGGGATCAGAGGAAGATTTCAACTAATGCAGGAGGCAGCAGCACAAGCACACCATATTACCAAAAGTATTGTGACACCTGCCTTTACAAGCACATGAACTTAGTGGCATCCCAGTCTTATGCCCAGTACACATTGTGGGACTTTATTCGGGCATTCCGACAACAAAATCCTAGGATTTTTTTCCGACAGATGTTGGCTCAAACTTGTCTTGCATACACACGGTCACACAAAGTTGTCGGAAATCCGATCATTCTGAACGCGTTGACGTAAAACACCTACATTGGGACTATAAACGGGGCAGTGGCCAATAGCTTTCATCTCTTTATTTATTCTGAGCATGCGTGGCACTTTGTCCGTCAGATTTGTGTACACACGATCGGTATTTCCGACAACGGATTTTGTTGTGGGAAAATTTTATATCCTGCTCTCAAACTTTGTGTGTCGGAAAGTTTGTGTGTCGGAAACTCCGATGGAAAATGTGTGATGGAGCCCACACACGGTCGGAATTTCCGACAACAAGGTCCTATCACACATTTTCCGTCGGAAAATCCGACCGTATGTACGGGGCATTAGTCTGTAAGGGTTCAATATTGAGTTGGCCCACCCTTTGCAGCTATAACAGCTTCAACTCTTCTGGGAAGGTTGTCCACAAGGTTTAGGAGTGTGTCCATTGGAATGACCATTCTTCCAGAAGCGCATTTGTGAGGTCAGGCACTGATGTGGAAGAGAAGGCCTGGCTCACAGTCTCCGCTCGAATTCATTCCAAAGGTGTTCTATCGGGTTGAGGTCAGGACTTTGTGCAGGCCAGACAAGTTCCTCCACCTCAAACTCGCTCATCCTTGTCTTCATGGACCTTGCTTTGTGCACTGGTCCAAATCATTTGGTGGAGGGGGGATTATAGTGTGGGGTTGTACTTCAGGGGTTGGGCTTGGCCCCTTAGTTCCAGTGAAGGGAACTCTTAAGGTGTCAACATACCAGGACATTTTGGACAATTTCATACTCCCAACTTTATGGGGACATTTTGGGGATGGCCCCTTCCTGTTTCAACATGACTGTGTACCAGTGCACAAAGCAAGCTGCATGGATGAGAGAGTTTGGGGTGGAGGAACTTGACTGGCCTGCACAGAGTCCTGACCTCAACCCAATAGAACACCTTTAGGATGAATTAGAGTGCAGACTGGGAGCTAGGCCTTCTCTCCAACATCAGTGCCTGACCTCATAAATGCATTTCTGAAAGAATGGTCAAACATTCCCATGTAATATAGTGTAATAAACTTAGGCTTTACTGAAGTTGCATTTTACATTAAAAAAATGTGTGGTTTTCTTTACATTTTGAAAAGTGCTGAATTGGTTGTTGCCTGTGCAAACTAATATATACAGTATGTAAAATCAGGGAGAGTAAGACACTTATCATTAAAACATACACTATTTCTGTAATTGTGAACCCTGATAACTGAACTGAAACCACTGATAACTCATCTTCTAAAATGTTCATGTCAGCACAATACAATTAGAATGTTTGCTATTTTTGCTGCACCCAATCACTTTTATCTGCACTACTTCATTGTATAAGCTCAAAGATGCACAAAACCCAGCTGACAGAATACTTGCTATAAGCTCTTTCTAGGCTCCACATTCCAGAAGAATACAGTTCATGTACATGCATGTACAATCCATTTTGGTGAATTAACTGAATGAATGAGAGACTGGATGAATGATTGCACAAATGAACAAACTTTCATTACCATACCTCATTTTAGCAAAGAATCCTTTCAGAATGTACTTTAATATAGATACATTTACCAAATAAATGTTTAAATGTACAGTATTGTGCAAAAGTTTTAGGTAGGTGTGAAGAAATGTTGTAAAGTAAAAATGCTTTAATAAAAACACATTTAAATTGTTTATTTTTATCAGTTTACAAAATGCAAAGTGAGCTAACAGAGGAAAAATTGCAATCAAATCAATATTTGGTATTACTACTCTATGGCTTCAAGCCAGCATCAATTCTAACACTTGCACAAAATCAGGGATTCTGTAGGATTATAGTCAGGTGTACGATTAACCAATTGTACCAAGCAGGTGCTAAAAATTAACAATTTAACAGGTAGGTTGAAACATAGTCAATAACTGAAACAGGAACAGCTGTGAAGGAGGCTTAAAACTGGGTTATGAACAGCCAAACTCTGCTACTAAGGTGAGGTTATACAAGACAGTTTCATGTCACAGGTCATACACCATGGCAAGGCTGAGCACAGCAACAAGACACAAGGTAGGTATACTGCATAAGCAAGGTCTCTCCCAGGCAAATATTTCAAAGCAGTGATACAAAAAAGACACCACTTGCCCCCACCTTTCACTGGTTATCACAGTAAGAAGCATTGGAAGGCTAAGAACAGGTATAAACAAGATCAAGGATAAATCCAAGGGAAAAAAACAAGCTTAACTTACCGACCAGCTCGGGCTGGTACAAGAAGATACTTATCCATCATGCCATCAGGGAGGCATGTGATCGACCCCAAATATTTTCTGCAGCAGGACAACAACCCAAGCATGCAAAAATTATTGTTAAGAATTATCTGCAGTGTAAAAAAAAACCCAGAGTCCTGGAAGTGATGATTTGGCCCTTGCAGAGCTCTGATCTTAACATAATTGAGCGTGTCTGGGATTACATCAAGAAACAAAAGGATTTGAGGCAGTCTACATCCACAGAAGATCTGTGGTTAGTTTACCTAGAAGAATTGATGCTGTTTCTATTTCTGAAAGCATTCTTAATTTACAGAATTTTTTCACACCTGCGTAAAACAACTTTTGCACAGTAGTGTAATATATATATATTTATTTACATTTTATGATTGGTATGCCTGCACATATGTTTTACAATCACATTCTGTTTTATTAATTATATTATTCATTGTTTTTTATTAAAGGATCTGTCCACCCAAAAGTGATATTTTGGTTAGAGTATAGTTTGCTATATAGCTAAATTACACAGTGACTCCTTAGGTGTTTTTTAAATAAGATCTCCCTGCCATAGTGTGGATATATCATTTGCTACCTTTGTGTTTAAGATGTTCCTACCTATCTATCTTGGGGCTTATTCACTACTACATTATGTATCCCCCATAATATCAAATTAATAAATCATCTAATAGGAAGAATGTGTCCTTCTCATAACAGCCATGGCAGAAGGGCTGGTCTGGGAACTTAATATTAGAGAGCTTAAAAACCCAGAGATAAGAAACAGATTACAAACCAACCAACATTGACCAACATTACCAAAAATGGAAATATCCGTGTTGGGTAGACAAATCCTAGAGCTAATGTGAGGATACTTATGCATATTTATAATAATATTAGTGTTTAGAATTAATTACATATTTATTTAAGCTACAGATGGTTTCAGAGTTATTATAAAGTGGCCATTTGCTGGGTTTTTGGTCCTTTAGAAAAAATATTAATACCTATTATTGTTCCTGAGCTATTTGAGGACAGTTCTTTCTTTTAACCTGTGTTATGATTAACAGCCAGGCGGTCTGAAACACAGTGGCATTCATACTTGTAATTTTTAAGGCTTATGCATTTTCCATTTAAAAAAATGAAAATACATGAAGAAAATGTAAAAACCTTTTACCGGGTGTTGATACGCTTTACCCAGAGCTTATGCCCATTTTAATGTGTGTTGCATTGTACTTAGCTCTGCACATTACCGCAAGTAATGATTTGAATGGAAACACAAAAGTGTTATAGCACAAGGTGGGAATTATAAGTTGTCATTCACCTTGCATTTAAAATTGAGGAAAGTGGAAAAATAGCACTGGACTTATAGGGTTAGCTCACTAGTATTGCTATCATAAATTATTGATGTTGAAGTAACTGATCTGGTTACTGGGCAGGCAGCTTCTATACCCCAGAGGATCTCCACCGTCTACTTGGCTTGCAGTGTAATGTAACAAAAATTAAAAATGATGTGCCAAACCATTGCCAAGGCAAATATTGTTTTTTTTTTTTCACAATTGTCAGTCGTTCTTTGTTTATAGTGCAAAAAATATAAAAAACGCAGAGGTGAACAAATATTTGAGGGAAAAAAAGGACACAAATTGTAATTAGGTACAGTGTTACACGACAGCACAATTGTCAGTTAAAGTAACACAGTGCTGTATCGCAAAAAATGGCCAGACCAGAAAAGGGGGTAAATCCTCTGAAGTTGAAGGGGGTAAAACAGTCCATTTGCCTTTAATAAATCAACCCCTTGGAACTATCCTCTCCTTTTTAACACATGTTAATAAATCAAATTCAACTTATATCTGGTGATTGCCACATGATGTTTACAAATATTTACTAGAAATGCTAAAAAACACCTTAATAAGTACAAAGAGTGAATTCACCCTTGTATACACAGTTTGCCAAATGACATGTATAAGCTAGTTTAAAACACATACAGTAAAAGCAAATAAAAAAATCAGCTGTTCCTAGTCCTGCACAATACTACTTTGACATGTGACATTAGCCACCCATTATCATAACACCATATGGTATTAGCAGGTTTAAAATGGATAATATGAAATTGTGCCATTTTAATCCCTGAAAGGAAGTAGCAAGGAGAGTAAGAACTTACAGTATGTGAGTTCCAAGAGGTGATACATTTTGAACATTTTTATATAAATGTAATATAAATGCTGATTTTTTTTTTCTAAATATAGCCCTGTTTGATAAAGGGGGATGTCCAACAAAGACAAGAGATTTCTTCATATTACTACATTAACAATGATTCCATGAATCAAAAATCATATTACTAATTTAATTAAAATGCAGAATATCTTACATTTTATTCAATACAATAGAAAATGTAAATACACAAAAAGAAATCCAGAGCAAAGAGTGCATTGTGTTGTAAATAAAAATTCCAATATATTAATTCAAATGATAAAATGCACTCACAAATGAGGTGGAAGAAGGAGCATGTAGTCCATAGCATGAACAGCCAAGGGTCGCTCAGCCCGAATCAAGGCACAGGAGTAATGGAAGAAGCCTGACCTGGATAAATGGAGATCATGGGGAAACACTAACTCTGTGCTGGTGGAAAAGAGGCCACCCCCTGTTAGTGCAGACAAAACCCCCGGATTACGTCATATGTTGGAGAGATGCTCCTTCTCCCACTTAGTTTGTGAGTGCAATTGATCATTTTAGTTAATACATTGAAAAATTTTATTTACTACACAATGAGTTCCTAGTGCTGGATTTCTTTCTGTTTATTTACATGACTCTGGAGCTTCCCTCTCTAGTCATCTGGCAACATCAGGAGTCAGGACACTGCATCCTTCAGGAGATGCCTGTTACATAAGTTTACCATTGACCGTTTATCAATATAGGGCCGGTCTATTCAGTTGATATTCACATTAGTGTTTGTACCTGGCTCTTTATTTGTATGCCATATCATTTGTGATATTTAATAATAATCCAGCATTTGGATTGAGAGCCTTGTCAATTGTTTATTTTCGGTACCAATAGAAAATGTAAAACTGACAGAAATTCAAAGAAAACACCTTTCATATTAGGCTATAAAATACTATTAAATTGTAGTGCAGCTTCTTCTGTCTGTGAAGGTAATTGATTGTCTATGTTGTACTGGGCCTTTTTTTATTTTAGGCATATTCAGTAAGGTAGTGCAAAGATCACTTTATGCAAAGTAGTCGCCAATCTCCAAAAGTGGAAGCCTGGGATAAACCTATCTATCTTAAACCTGCTCCCATCCCCATTCTACACTTAATGCAAACTAGCCTGTAGAGGAAGGGTGTCTTTACTTACCTATTCTAAGGGCACTCTGGTCTTGAGATTGGTTCCCAGCACCAGCTTTAGGGGAATGGATGGACAACTGACAAAGGATGCCCCATAGTAGGTCTATGGGTGACGTCACTGCCCAGGCATTGCAGCCATTGCTGCTGCTCTCTCTTGTTCCCTGAAGCTGGCACTGGGAGCTGATCATGTGACTGGAGCGGGGTACCCTTAGAAAAGATAAGTATAGACATCTTTCCTCTACAGGCTAGTTAATATAGGATTTAGAATGGGAGTGGAAGCAGCTTTAAGATTAGACCGGATTTCCACTTTAATGGTAAAAGAATATGGCTACTTTGGGTTGCATCACTTTGCATATTACCATTGCTTTCTACACTGCCCTACTGAATAACATTAAGTTAACTTCTGCTGTGTGCTGCTCACAATTATGTTTGTCTTTCAAGAAATGTAACTGAGAAATAGTGTGACGTATGTGAAACTGTACAGTTTGGTTAAGATATTCTTTTTGTTAAATATTGTGTTTATGTATAATATTTTGTGATAATGCGCTGTATATGTTACTTACGTATGTCAGGTATAAATATAATGCTCAAACATTGTGTTTAAAGTGAATGTACTGAAGTATTGAATCGAATATCAAATATGTTTTATAGTTCTTAATAAAGTGGCATTAGTTGTTTAAAATGTTCTTGTATGGCTTATAGTCATTTTGTAAGACATATAACATCATACCCTCAGTGGAATATAGAGGTTGTTATTGTAGAACTTCTGCTGATTACCTGGCTGTCATGGCAATCCAATAGTTTCAATACTTTCTAACTCAATAACTCAAAACACACACAGCAAGTAGTAATTTGACCCTAACTTCACATGATGCCTACTTATTTCAAGTCAGTGAATTAAATGGTATAATTTGAAAGTTAGAATTAATTTATGAGCATTTCAGAAGATATTTCCCTAATGATAGGTTCCTTTATTTTTGTATTTGTAACATAGATAAGCAGCAACCACCCTTTGATATTTTGATTTATCCAAATTGATGAAAGAAAAACTATAGCTTAGGATACATGGTCACAGTTCAAAGTATAAGCTGACAGTATAAAGCTGGCTTGATACAGTACTGGGATGTTAGAAAACATTCCAGCTGATAAAAGATCTTTTATCTTTTATTTTAACCTACAAGCTAATATGACTGTCTCTGACTTTTGGAGATGGAGCTTATCTCTTCTGTCTGGTAGAGTAGTATGTTGACTAATCATGCCAAATTTTTTTTTGTCCTCATGAAGCTCCCTTGAGAGAATTTGCTGAGGCCTACAATGCACCATAAAACACCCTATTATCATCTAAACATATAGAAAAATGATTGAAGTGTAACAGTATCTATAGGCACCATAGCATGCAATGTGAACGTCTGCAGCATCCACAATAGAGGAACAATACAGGAAAGCACAAATGAAGGAAGGTTCAACAGTATGCTGCATATTACTGTCAAGGTCCCTGCTGCTCCCTTCTGTCTAATTCGGACATGAAATCACCATCTATAAAATAAAGAACTGTATTATAAATAGTACGTGTAAGTCCTTTATTTTTACAACTATTACCATTAACAAATGAAAGCTTTGAGACCATCACAAAAACGGTAACAGCTAACAACATTCCCTAAGCTTATTTTCAACAGAAATAAATGTTAAAAGCAGATGCATTGCTAAGGTAAGTTTAAACACACTTTACTACCTTTTAAAGTGCCTATAGATTTTAAATAATAGTCTCCCTATCTGGCCAGATTGCACACCAATATGAGATTTATTACCAGTTTCTTACAGTGGTGGCCTGTCCATTAGGGGTGCACTGGCGCCACCCCCCTATCCATGTGTCTAGCCCCCTGATCTACATACAGGGCACCGGATCATGGATCCCAATGGGGTGGGTTTTTTGAAGCATGTGATTAGAGCCAGAGGCTCTAATAGGCTTCAAAAAAGGGTGGGCTCAGGGCACAGAGTAATGCATTCCGAGCCCACCCAGTTGAGTGAGAATAGCGAATAATTGTTTGCTTCTTTCACACTGATTCTCCTCTCAGTCTATCAGGAAGCGGGTCGTGAGACACATTTCCCGATTGGCCGAAAGGAGAAGCGATGTTATTGGCAGAGTGGGAGGAGGAGGAGGGAGGAGATTCTTGGTCGGGGGAGAAGCAAGGGGAAGATTGACGGACCCACCAGCCACCACTCCAGGGATGGCTCACCATCCAGCTCACCATCCAGCACTCCCCGGCTCAAGGAGGGGAGATTGGAGTCTGGGCAGGACAGAGGTAAAGAGGCTGTCCATCTCCCGGGGTAGCAGAGGGGTGTTCCCCCGTGTTAATGTCTGTCTCCCGCCAAGGGGGGGTGGCGTTGGTTTGCCATACCCCCCCCCGAATTATTGAGCACCAGCTACCAATAACAAATGTTCTTAGAGATTCCAGGCAGCTCCTACACCAGCCTGTGACGAACATGGGTGTCAGATCCCTGCCCTCCTCACTAACTCACGACGAAGGACCGTCCAACCTCACACCACGCTGTCACTTGCGTAACAATGCCACTCTCAGTTGGGAGACTTGTGATTTTAGCAATACCAATTATAATTTTAGAATAAGCATCTGCAACACACACTGCCATCACAGACAGGTCTGCTCAGAGGCCTTGCTCTACAACAGTAGCGCTCTTCAAGAGGCAGGTTCGTTTATAGCTTGCATTAAGAGCTTTAGAGACAAGGTTAACACTTTTCAACATAAGGGTTTAACCTCCTTAGCGGTAATCCCGAGTGTGGCTCTTGGTGGTTTTTCAGTACCAAAAGCGGTAACCCCTGGCCACACTCGAGATCGCATCGCAGGATCCAGGCAAAGTTACTTACCTTGTCCTCAGGATCCTGCGATGTCTCCCCGCTGCGCCAAATTCAAAAAGTGAAAAACACAATACACATACAGTACACTGTAATCTTACAGATTGCATTACTGTATCACATTATTTCACCTCCATTTTGTCACTAGTGGTTTGTCCAGTGCCCTGCATGCAGTTTTATTTTATAAATACTGTTCTTTCTGCCTGGAAACTGGAGATTGTCCATAGCAACCAAAAAGCATCCATTTACATCAAAAGCAGTTTTAGACCAGCTAGAAAACAGCGATAATAAATTAGAATCACTTGCAGAATTGAGCGAAAGTGATTTGTGGGGAAATTCGGCATCAAACACTGAAAGCAATGACAGCGACAATTCTGCAACTGAGCAAATTTCAGTGTTTTTGATTTGATTACATTATTGAATAATTTTATTATTATTATATTATTATTTGTTATAATTATTTATAGTTATTTATTATATTATAATTTATGATTTTGTCTTTCAAACGTTATCATACCTGGGCTGTCTACTAGACTCTTGTTTGGACAGATTTAAGTGTGTTATTCCTAAGAATTACAGGCCTACAATATAAGAAAAATTTCCATGCAAAACATTGTACCACTTTGAGCATCAAAAATCTGACATAATCATACTGCCAGTGAGGCTAATATGAAAAGGTCAAAGTTGTGCAAATAAAATATTTACAGAAAAAAGATGTTTCAAAGAGATAACGACAATATACAGCCACAAAGAAAAAAGGTAGAATCAGGTAAGAAGAATACTTGCAATTAATGTCCGAGGGTTGATCAGAGTTTGATCGATGAGCTGAATAATTGGTTATCAAACTTGACAGATGTTCCTGCTTGGATGATAAAAGGAGAACTGACCATTGTCTTGGCATCTCCTCTTTTCTGTCAGATCAAAGGGGTGTTGACAGCGACCAGTGACCAATCGTCTGGTCATCTTGTATAGGAGTTGATTACTGGGAGGTCTCTACATTCATGACCATGTCCCAGGTACACTTTGTGATACATATTCATATCTCTACATCTATAGTGTTTACAGACTGCAAATATTCATATTATTGTTCAGCGTGAGATTTCCTGATATAAACTGATATAAACATACCAGGTCTCCAATGTCTAGTTTACCTAGGATAAATAAGGGGTACCAGTGGTTTCCCATATGATCTGACATAGGGGTGTCTGGACTTGAAATGTTACAAATTCTCTGAGGAAACTAAATATGTCCATATTATGGCTGTCCTATTATTAATTTGGAAGTTATGAAACATGCTGAAATTTCAGAACTATCCCTACTGTTTAAGCTTTATTTGCATTAAGGTATTTACAACCGGTATCTGTTGGTGCTCTCAATTGAGAGAGTGACAGTTTTACGATAGGTCTGGACATCCTGCCAGGCCAATATTAGCTGTTTTTTTCAGACCTATCCTGGTCCTGCTTTCTCTATGTTGAGATAACAGCTTATTTGAAGTATAAACCTATGAATTTCTGGAAATAAGGGAGGAGGGATAGAGTTCAGATTTCTACTGCAATGTTAAACTGTTAGCCAAGCTGTCATGAATGCCCTAAGGTTCTCAAACAACATGGCCACTAGCTACAGCTTTTCGTGTGTCCAGTACGTGATATTGTTACAGAGCCAATATACATCTTTTAGATAAGACTTGAATAGAACTGGACTTGTTTTGACTGTATCATCTGAAAAAATAATCCGTAGATCTAAACACAAGTATTATACTAAATTAACAAGCTGGATACTTTTTTAGCTCTTGCTGTCTGAAAACCGAACCGCTCTCCTCAACCGATTTCCTTAAAACTTCTAATAACATATACACAAGTAATCCACTTAAGGTGCTTCATGAATCTCATAAACATCTGTCACAGCTCTACAAATCCTAGAAAGACTTTAACCCCATACAAGCAGTAGCACTTTTTTCAATCTCAAACTTCCTTTCCTGTCATCATCCCAAAGAGACCTGGTATAATGTCCAATTTCATCGGATGATATACTTCAAGCTATCAAAGCCCTCATGCCTAAGAAGCAATCGGGGCTTGATGGTTTAACAGCTACCTGTTATAAAAAAATTGCCTATTTACTGGTCCCCCGCTTAGCTAACTCTTTCATCTCCCTTCTTGAACAGCAGTCTTTCTGAGCTAATAACTATTTTTTTTTTCCAAAAAAAGTTTTTATTGAAAGGAATAATCAGAATTACAGCAGTATTATACAGGGGATGACATAGCAATATGCATTCTGAATTATGTATCAGACAGTTGTAGTAAATGTACATAATCTTCAGCAGATGTAGTAGTTATTAAGGCTGAAATCTAACGGTAAATCAAGTAAAAGAAAGGCAAACAGGAAATCGAAATTTAAACTAGTGATGATTAGCAAAAACTACAAAAACAGTAGTGTCAGTTCTGTCTGAAGCTAAGGGAAGGAAAGAGAAAAAAAAAACAAAAAAAAGAAAAAATCTAAGCACATTCCGTATGCTTGGTTGGGTCTTTAACTGTTTGTATGATAGTGTAAAACAATTTGAGACAAGAGTTGCCGACCGAGCATTTCAGCCAGTTGTCCCCAAGTATTTGTATTGGGGTCCGATTACTCGAACTAAGGTAGGTAGCAAGGAAAGGGTGAAAAGGAAGAGAGTAGGGGAATGGAGAGGGAGAAAAGGGTGGGGAAACATGGGGAGAGAGGGATATAGGGCGAGCTGACAGCTATTATTACGATGATCCCCAAGCCTAATGCCAGCGATACTGTTTGGACCAACTACAGACCCAACTCCCTCCTTAATTTAAACATCAAGATATTAGCTAATGTCCATGCATTCTGCTTCATGGTCTTATTGGATCCTTGATAAATAATAATCAAGTGCGGTTTATACCCCTGCGCAATTGATATGGTTTCTTGGTCATATCTCCAATAAATTTTATAAAGCTAGGGATTTGGCCCTCACTTTTTGAAAAATCAGTTATTTCCCTCTACGACCCGCCTGAAGCAAGTGAGAAATGCTGGGTACCAGTCTGATTCTTTTACAATCAGTAGGAGATCCAGACAAGGGTGGAGGCCCCCCTCCACATTTCTTTGCCCTTACTATTGAACCCTTAGCACAGTTGATAGACTCCTCCAAAACCTCAGACGTTTAACCCGTGGAAGGCACAAACCTTCAACATCTTGCTAGCCCTGTTTGCACTCGCTTAACTGTGAAAGGTCCTTCTATTTACATGGGCTTCACATTCTCTACCATATCTGGGTGTCAAACTCTCCAGCAGAATAAATGACTTATTTAAAATGAACTATCCTCCTATGTTAACCCATCTATGTCATTGCTCTCTGGTTGGTCCTGTCTCCCAGTTTCATGGATAGGAAGGATTTATGTTGTGAAGATGACTATTCTACCTAAACTTCTCTATCTTTTCTATGTACTGCCTATTTACAAATTTGACAGCATTGGGTCTCCCAATAAATCTGGGGAAACATCATGAAGCACAACCAGACGCATCATGACACTTCCTAAGTTTCAAGGCGAGTTGGGTCTCCCCAACTTTGTGAAATATTATTATGCATCTAACACAACTTCAAAAATATCGAATTTCTAACCAAGTTACAAAACATTTTCTAACCCTGTGGAATAGACTCAAAACCACCTTTGGGCTCACCTTCCCACATAATTCATAGTTATCTTTCTTTAAAAACCCCTAGTTTTTTCAGGCCTTTGTTTCCCAGGCACCTTTTCATACCTGGATGGCTGCAAAGCTGATTAGGCTTCATAAACTGACTACTTTAACCACCTTTAAATCATTTCCAGCCTTTCAGGGATCCCATGGATTACCCAATATGGAAATGTTCTGCTGTTTACAAATTAAACATTTCTATCCCCCATATATAAGGTCAGGCTTGTCTCTAGACCTATTTCAAACACGTTTGTCATAGTGACTGTCATCAGGTCTATCTCGTCTATATCTGCAACTGCTGGACAGACCTTATTCAATCAATCCCCCCAAATATACAGGTATATGGGAGCAAAATCTAGGAGTCTTCCTAGACACCATTGATTGGAATTTTCTGCTACCTTGTTGCTTGCATTCCACTGTACTCTACGCCTGAAACATCACTGATTTCACTACAAATGTGCATAATATGTATTCATCACTCTGTACCATACTGTTGTTTTCCTTGTACAGTTGGTCAAGATCTAAATAGTTCCTCTAGCAGATTTCCCCCTTTATTGCTTATTACCTGATTGTCATTAATTCTATTGTATTTCTGTTTTGCAACTACGTTGTTTGGGCAACATTACTATTGCTCTCTGTAATTCAAGTAACTTATCTATTGTCAAACTCAATAAAAATATTGAACAAGACAAATGTTCTTAGGAATAACTTGGATCAAACAGATTAATTAAAAAAACACCTTGCCCAATCACTGTTGACTTCCTTAAAAAAAAATTTGCAGCAGAACTGTCTGCACACACGTCATTCCTCCCTCCACCTTTGCCTAACATGCCTTAATACAAAATACATTGTGAGATGGTAGGATCACATGAACACCCAAAGTATGCCTATTCAGTACTGTGCATTCATTTAACATTAGTATTAACATTTTTCTAAAGAAGAATATTTGAAACATTAGCACAAAAATCATCAGCATACTTTTAGAATGTCTTTGTTTTAAATACGAACTTCAAAGGTCTCTTTAAATTGTAGAACTCCAACACCTCCAGTTTTTCAGCTGATCTGATCACTATCATTGATTCAGAGTGAGTATTCTTCACAAGTGAAGTTTTGTGCTTGTTTAGATGTAGAGATTAGTGATTTGATGATTTGTGAATTACTCACAAATGTACCTGACTTGGACATCCCCATTCTTTTGAGTGCCTACAAACCCTTTCCCACCTCTCCACCAACCTGCAAAGGGGTGGTGTTATCAGTCCCCATATAAATAAAATACAAAGCACAACAGTTGTAATTTTCTTAGTGCAATGGAGCTGCACACATGTCCCATGAAGTTATTGTATTTTCCTTATTTACTATTAAGAGTGATCACATCATAATTAGTGAACTAGAGTGTCAGAGTTATTATTCGGTACCAAAGCGGGGCTGGAAGAAACCCAAAAGGGCTGTTGCATGAATGAAAGGGCAGTATAAATAATGAAGACTCTATTTACCAATAATATTGTAACAAAGACAAAAGGATATAAAAATAAAACACCTCCACCTTTCCAATATTAAAATGATAATGTTGTCAAACGACGGCAGCAGCAGCTCACACATCAAACCGCACCAACACTCCTGCCAGCTAACTCTAAAATCAATACTGCAGTGGAGACTTAATAGAGTTGACAAGAGTACGGGAAATAAATCCCAGACTGGGAAAATAACGCAGCGCTTGCCACCTATATATCACGACAGCGCATGAATAGCTTAAATACCGTATGTGATCACCACAAGCCCCTCAATACTAGTAAATTAGGCCCACATACTGCTGAGTTATAAAGAGTGGTATGCAGTCCACAGTCCACATTCCCAATGTCGTGACATATAGTGAATAGCACAGTCAAGTGCTCAAAGGATAAGTGAAGACTGAATTTTAGGTTAGTGGCACTGCCAATCTTCCACTCTAGGCAGCTACCATGGATCCAAGCTGGGACCAGGGGTAAATCACTAAAATGTCTACAGTATCCCACAAGGGAGTTGCTGGTAATATCATAAGCCTATTGGGGCACAGTTAGCACATAATGATGAGTCAATGGGGTGAACTAATAGGGTGCAGTGCTTGGGTCACACTCAATACAGGAATCCTAGTCAGTATTGCCTCCAAAGTAATTGCTCACCATTCCCCTGGTTTCAAGCTGATTCTGGCCACACTGAACAGACTTATAATAAGAAGGCCTGAAAACCTGCAAAAAAAAACCCCCAAAGCTTTACCTGCTAGCTAAAAGAAAAAGATAAAATATTAATATGTAATATTTCATATTTACTAAACCATAACAAAAAAAATCAAAATATTCAAAATCACTACTCAATTTACTTGAATAGACTAATTTTTCACTATTCCCATGAAAAATAAACAAGTACAGTAATAAACCTTGTGAAAACCCATGGTGGGAAAATGTGCGGATTTTCATGTTGTGAACCAGAATACTGACCAAATCAAATGAATCATCGCCTGAGTAGAGTTGTAAGCAGGTCACTGGGATATAACAGCTTGAAATGTTAAATGGGTCATTAACTTTTCTATTAAATATTGTAGTCAAAAACATAAAAGATAGGTAACACAGGCAAGTAGCAATACTCATTCACTTTTTTTTTTGTATTCTATTTGAAAAATTGTATTCTGTCAGCATATCATTATATACTTTTAATTGATTTGATTAAAGCTGAACTCCAGATATGGATTTTATTGCATAGTTACATAGGTCTAGCTGTGCTATATGTAGGACTGCTGTGAAAGCAGAAAATCACTGTAGTAGTTGCTGCTACTACAGTGATCACTGCTATCTTCCAGGTTCTGTGCCGAACGGCTGCTCTACTGCTATATAATTAAGCAAAGGGGGTCACTCACTCAGCATGAGCATTTTTTCAGTGAATGCAAAGTGTTCTGTGATAGGACAAGATGGAAACTGATAACACTGTCCCCTCTCCACTTCATCCAATCAAAGAATGCTTTAGGTTTTAGGCCATAGGAATGGCATATGCATACTCACAATGGTCCAGGCTAGACCAAAGCAACTATGCAATAAAACTTTTTTTTTGCTCTTTCAGTTCAACATTCTAAATTGTTTTTTTCCGGCACATAATTTATTACAGTTGCTTGTTTAAAATACCCCTAACATGTTTTAATTTTTAACATAAATCCAGAGAAAATATTTGTAAAGCCAAGATCAGAGCAGTAACCACATAGGATCACTTTATGACAGTTAAACCTGAGCAAAAATGTCATGAAGGAATTTCATAGGGGAATGTAAAAAGACAGAATAACTATGATTTAAAGATCTCTAGGTTCTCAGTTGTGGAACATATCCCCATCTGATCTGTATACGATGTTATAACAGATCTTTGCACTAAAGATAAACAGGTTCTGATGATTTATTATGATGTCATTTGCAAGACTTCAATTATTTTCCTACGTGCTCAAAAAATGTAACATAAAGCAAATGGATGTTGCCTGAAAGAAGGAGAAATTAATTAAAGAAATACAATATGTTAATAAAATGTTTAATTTTTATCTTAAAATGTGCCAGTTTCAATTTTTATAGTGAAATAGTTTGTTACAATGTGTCAGTGCTTGGTAACAGCTGTTGGATTTCACTAGTTATGACCTGGCTTCTTTTGTATAACCAGATTAATACAGCTGGGTCAACATGAGTGCAACCAGAGATAATGAACATATCCTCAATTACTGCATGGGGCTACTGCAAGCAAAAAATCTAAATATACAAATATTTCCATACTTCAGCAACATTTAAGAAGTTGAGTTGCTGATTAGATTTTGGCTAGGTAACATTAGTTTGCAAATGTTAAACTAATTGTAGGTTTGCGTTAAGTAAACACCAGTTACAAAATGCTAAAGCATGCTGGTTTACCCAAAGAATCCTGGAAGATTTAATATAAGGGTCAATGCACCAGTTGAATGAGATATGAGATTCGCACCAGGCCATTTAAGACATCTGGTCTACCATTCAACTTGTGAGTGATGGAGCTCCGATGAGAGATAAAAATAATCTCATATCTCATTCAACTGGTGCATTAGTAGCCAAGACATGGTTTTGCAGAAGAGAATCACTTATTTCAGTTCATGCAATATTTACTTTCTTGTTATTAAGTTATCTAATACCGGGAGGGATGAATTTATTGCTTGGAAGTCTGTAGGTACAAAATCCCTCGCAGAGGGCTGGCTTTGCTGCCTTGTTTGGAGTATAATGCTGTAATTTGGGCAGAGGGCTCGTTAGATTACCATGGTGTTTTGTGAGCAGTGGGCTGGTTTGGGATCTGATGCTATAATGTGGTCAAGGTACTAATTAGGGTGGAATGCTGTATTGTTACAGTGCACAGGTTTAGGGTATGATGCTGTAAGGTGAGCAGTTGGGGCAGGGTTGGTATTAAGGGAATAGGTACCACTCTTTCATTGACACAATCCAAGCACATATCTATCACGCAATTATAAATCCAACTTAAACCAAATAAATACATTATACAGTACATAACATCAGAACATATGGGCATACCAAAGCTGCAATATTTCCTACACAAACTTTAAAGCATTATAGGGCGTACACACGGTCGGACTTTGTTCGGACATTCTGACAACAAAATCCTAGGATTTTTTCCGACGGATGTTGGCTCAAACTTATTTTGTCTACACACGGTCGCACAAAGTTGTCGGAATTTCCGATCGCCAACCACGCGGTCACGTACATCACGTACGACGAGACTAGAAAAGGCCGGTTCAGAACCAAGCGCGGCACCCTTTGGGCTCCTTTTGCTAATCTCGTGTTAGTAAAAGTTTGGTGAGAGACGATTCGCGCTTTTTCAGACTCGTGGCTTTCAGATCGTTTTCTGCCGTTCAGTTTGTGCTTGTGGGTTTGTATCTGCTCTTCAGTGCGTGCAAGCAAGTTGCGCGTGACTTAGTCATTGTATTCTTGTTCGTTTGTTACTGTTTTTCAGGTCGCTCTTCACAGGCCTTGCTGTTCTTCAGTGCGTTCTGTTACTTTGTTCTGAGCAGCCGACCGTTTTCTAGCCATGTTTCGTATGCGTACTCCTCGTAGAGTTCGTGCTGTGCGGGGGCTTGGTGTTGGGGTCCTGACCTTGACACAAGTCCAGTCCATGAACAGGGTGGGGAGGAGTTCATGGACCAAGAATTGGTTGCTTCAGCGTGACCAGTTCTCTCATATGCCTTTGCTCCGTGAGATCCGTGAGAATAATCCTGATGATTTCAGGAACTTTCTCCGGATGACGGACCCCGTGTTTCACCGTTTGTTGGCTTCGCTGACCCCCTATATCAGCAGGCAGGATACCTGCATGAGGCAAGCCATCACTCCGGAGCAGAGGTTGGTCACTACCCTGCGGTATTTGGCCACAGGGAGAAGCCTGCAGGACTTGAAGTACTCGACAGGCATCTCCCCCCAGGCTCTGGGGATCATTATCCCAGAGACCTGTTCTGCCATCATCCAGGTCCTGCAGAAGGAGTATATGAAGGTAAGATTTTTATCCTTTTATATCACATTTTATTGTATTGAATGTTTGCTAATATCTTGTATTTCTTTCCTCATTCCCTAATTACCATGATTGGAATATGCTGTGAATGTCCCCTTTGTCCTCATGCATGCTGGATTTTTATGTAATTATTATTTTATGTCCTTCATACATATTTGCCCTTCACTAACCTCCCCAGCATGGTGTCTCCTGCCCTATATTCACCTCATGTAGTCACTTAACAATGTATTTTATCAGCTCCATAGTAGTGCTTTACCCCAAACACCCCCTAAAATGTTTTGAAATGTTATTTTTTATTTAAATTCAGGCAGAGTGCCAGAGGCTTTTTTTTTTGTGGTGTCCCCAAATAATTTTTAGTAACCCTCCCTCCCCCAACTGCTAAGTCAGCTGATACCAATTCTCTATCCTCAATCATCTATCTGCTGACTTTGCCAAACCCATACACACTATACCTATCTCTTTAGTGGTCAGATGTATGGATAAATTCCCCAAAGCATGTAGTGCAAGGGCCTGCCTGTATACTTTCCAATGGTACTGTTTAAAGTTTTTGTATCCTATTATTATCTTGATAGGTAATAGCAGAATGTCCAAATGTCCTCAAATGTGTACAATGTGTATTTATATCTTTGTATTATGACACTTCTTACCTGTCCAGTGGTCTGCCAATAGTGTAACTAAGGAGGGTCTGTTCAAAGTAATACCCATTATTTAGGCATTCATCTCTCAATGAAGTGAAGAGGGTTACCTGTCCAAGATTTCCACACACCCCCTATAATGTTAGAAATGGCCCATGAGAGGGGGGGAGGGGGAATATGATAGGTGTACCTTATACTTTGGCCTTGTTAAATTCCCCTTAGTAAATGCTATCTGGAGGTTGCCCCATAATGTTTGTGTAGAATCTGCTTGCCATGTTTCAGAGTAAAAATAGTAATGTTTATTGTTTTTTCCTCAACAGTTTCCTTCCACGCCAAAGGAATGGCAGACTGTGGCCTCCCACTTTGCCGAGTGGTGGGACTTTCCTAACTGCGGAGGGGCAATTGATGGGAAACACGTCCACATCGTCCCACCACCCAACTCGGGGTCGTACTATTATAATTACAAGGGGTTTAATAGTATAGTGATGTTGGCGGTGGTGTCGGCTAATTACGACTTCTTGTATGTGGACGTGGGGAAGAATGGCCGGATGTCCGATGATGGAGTCATCGCCCAGACGGAGTTCTACAGGCGTCTCCAGAATGGCAGCTTGGACTTGCCAGCTCCAGAGAACAATGTGGAAGGACTCCCATTTGTGTTCGTTGCTGATGAAGCGTTTGCGCTGGGGGACCACCTGATGCGGCCATTCCCAATGAGGACCCTCACCCTGGAACAGAGGGTTTTTAATTACCGGCTGGTCAGAGCCTGAAGAGTGGTGGAGAACACATTTGGAATCCTGGCCAGCCGGTTCTGACTATTTCTGACACCCATCCATATGGCGGAGTATAAACTGAACCATATTATACTGGTGTGCTGTGTTCTCCATAACTTTTTAAGGAAACATTCGGCCAACTATGCTGGCTCAGTTGGGCCTGAGGCCGGAATCCTACATTAAACCACACTGACGGCGCTTGAAAGTGGCCGTCCTGGCTTGCCCTCCCTGAGTGCCCGTGATGTCCGGTTACGCTACCTGGAGTTCTTTGCGGGTAGGGGGGCTATCAATATGCCAGACAATCTGTGAAGCCTTTTTATAATAATAATTTCTGACCCTGACAGAAATGTGTTGAGTCCAGAAAATGTTGTGATTGTGTAACCTTATACAAAGCACTGTTGGCTGTTATTTCCTAAATGCAAAAACACATTTCACTACAAGTGCACTTGCAACTGCACTGAAACTGCACTTGTAGTGCAAAGAGGATTTGCCCTTAGGAAATAACCCCCATTTTTGCAGAAAACAGCAATTACATCACCCCAAAAGTGTTGTATTGTAGTGTTGAGACAATAATCCACACATTCTTGAGTAAGCAACTTTTTTATACCTGCACAATCACATGTGCATTTACCAAAGGTTTTTAAAACAAACCAACATGTTTGTTGTATAACAATTTTTGCAGTAGCATTATCAAAAATCGAAATGTCCATTTCAGATAAAACAGGCCTGTGTAAAACCAACAAGAAAGACAAAAAACTTGAACTTACAAAGTTCACATTAGGTCAAACCTGAAGGCTATATCAGACATCAGTATTTAGGAACTGGGTTTGATATAGCGTTCAGATGGGGGGAAATCACCCCTGGAAAAGCCAAATTTGGAAGATGCACACCAATTTACGAATGTCAACATGTGCTATCTGTCATCAGGGGGGATCAAGAGACGTGTTTTGGGGGAACAAGCCCTTCCTTAACGCTACTTTATAATTGAGGATCGGGGGTTGCACCCCCAAAACGCGTCCATTGATCTCCCGTGATGGCAGATAGCACATGTTGACACACTGTGTGCATCCTCCAAATTTGGCTTTTCAAAACATTGCAAAAAGTTTGAAAAGATTGGACCACAATCCAAAAAGTGATTTTGTGGGGTTTTAAATTCGCCCCAAAACATCAATGATGTTATTATTTTTTTTAATCACATCATTGATTTTTTGCTGTATGTTTTGCAGTTCGGCATTACACCCTATGATCTCCCCGATCAGGATCTGGGCACTTTCTGATGTGAAACGTTCTGGATCCCTCACATCACGATCACCTAAAAAGAGAGAAACAAAACAAAAATAGGTATCAAAAATCTGCCACCATCCATCTCTTTTACCTGAACCTGTGGTCGCAGACACTCACCTGTTGTGGTGCCAATCTCCACCACATCTTCTTCTTCCTCCTGCTCTTCTTGGGTTGGTGTTAGTTCCCCTTCTTCCAGAGGTAGGGGGTCTGTGGTCTCCTCGGATGAGGGGTGTCCTCCGAGTCTTTTCTCCCCTATGTAAAACAGAAATGGTATAATTAGCACACAGATATTTGATGGCAGAACTATAAATAGGAAACATTGCTTGGAAGTGGGGTACAATTGTCTATTTTAGCCGAGTTCCAAGATGTCTTTTTTTTAATGCCCTTTGTCAAGCTGCAATACTTTACCTGTTTGGTACAAGCTTCACAGATGTAGCCCCCCCTATAGTATACACTGGAGCACCTGTGTGCCCCCCCTAATAAAAATGGTGTTCTGGGGTCCCACACTAGTGCTCCAGTGTCCAGATGTGAAAACAGCTGCACAGTGTCCTCTCCTTACACAGAATCTAGTTTGCATTTCATTCTAGTAACAAACCCATCTACACAAACAAATATTTGGCATCCAAGTAGGCCCAAAAAAATGTGGGAAAATGCATATGGCCTAAACAATGGTGTTTTAGAGGCCGAAAGAAAAATGTTTGATACGAACGAATAATGGGCCCATGAACATTAAAGTTGCCCTTTTAAACGTTACAATTAATAAAAGCATATGGAGCAGCACGGACGGAATAAAGACAGAAAGAATAGGAACACAGCACAACTACTTACTTTTTTGCAGCACTCTCCGGATCTTTCGGTACTGCTCTGGATCTCTCAATTTCAGGTCCGACCACCGCTTCCTGAGCTGATCTTTGGATCGTCGTACCCCGAAATTCTTCTGCAGAGTTTTGATCCATTTCGCCATGATCTTGGCCTTTCGGATATTGGGGTTGGGGTAAGGCCCATACATTCCGTCATAATCAGACTTCTTCATGATGTCGACCATCTCCAACTCCTCCTCCTCGTTCCTGCAATTAGCACGCACCTGATGTGACTCCGCCATGTGCTCTTCTCCCACTGCGCCGAACGAAAAGGGGCGGGGAATAGACTAGAAAGAACATCAGGGGCGGGCAGAGTTACACGCATGCGCAGTGTGTATAAAGCGTAACACGCGTGCGTATAACGTACGATCTGTGAGCGGAGGAAGGAGCATTGGACGCGCCGATCGTAAGAACGAAGGTAAGAGACAAACTTGTGCCTATACTGCTTCTACATTGAGGCCTATATTGTAACAAGATTAGGAGAGTTTTGTCTGACATTAGGCTTTGTCTTGTGTTGTGTCTTGCAGTGAACATGGATATGCTAATGAAAGATAATGACTTCATGTCAGTATTCCTAGATATGTTAAGGGAGCTGGCTTGTCTGTGGGAGATTAAACACCCCCATTTCAAGAACCAAGCATAGAGGAAGGCAGCACTGGTGCAATTGTGTGAAATTGTGAAGCAGGTGATCCCCACGGCAGACATCACCTATTTAAAGATCTTCATTGGCGGCCTGAGGAGCACATATCTAAGGGAGCGCAAGAAAGTCCTGGATTCACAGAGATCCGGAGCAGCAGATGACATCTATGTCCCCAGGATGTTGTACTACGACAGGCTGCATTTTCTGGCAGGCCAGACTGAACCCAGGCCATCCCTCTCCAGTCTTCCTTCCAGGCTTCCTTCCCCCCGGCTGAGGCTTCTGATGCCCAACCTGGGCCTTCCAGGCCACATGTGGCGGAGCCCAGGTTGAGCCAGGTATAGCATTCCTCTAAATATTTCTGCTTGTCCAATCAATGATGTTAACTAGATGTTAGTTGGGAGTACTAATTTAGGATTGTGATTGATGAAGCAAAAACTAAAACCATGTCCCTTTTTCATACACAGGGAAGTCTCAGCCAAGAGGTGGCCGGGCCGAGCCGGCTGGCTGATCTGCAGGTCCCTCCACCCCCCCTGGAAAGAGAAAGTGGCAGTAGGAGGAGTACCCTAGAGGAGGCTACCAGAGGACTCTTTTGGAGGGCTACAGAGGTCCTGGGAGCACCACAGACCGTGGAGGAGGACATTGCTGCCGTCATTGCCTATAAAATGCAGAGGATGGAGGAGGGCCAACAAGCCATGTGTGAGGCACTCATATTGGAGGCTCTTAACAAAGGTATGAGGGGCCAAATGACAGCTCAGACACACCTTTGCGATGGTCCTCCTCCTCCTCCTGCAGGTCCTCCTCCTCGTCCTCCCTCTCCTCCAGGTCCTCCCAGTCCTCCTCCAGGTCCTACTCCTCCTCCTGCCACATCTCCAACAGCACAGCCACAGCCCGGAAGGAAGCGTGGAAGGAAGACCAGAAAGTGAGGACCCTGGATCCAGTCTGGTCGGCCAAAAAATGCAGCCTCTTGTGGTACCACACAAAAATGACAGTTTGTTTGTGAGGATTCAGGTACATTTCAAATATACAATGTGAAATGAACAAGGGATACCAACAACAAACAATCTCCTTGAGATTAAATAATAAAAGATATCAATGGTGTTGGAGTAACTTGACACACAAAACACACACAAAAATATTCTGGAGTAAAACTAAAAATAACATTGAACAAAGATCAGCCTTTGAAAAAATCCAAACATTAAATAAAATAAAAGGCTTAAAATCCCCAAAAAAAAAAATAAAAAAAAAAATTCTGTCAGATGTGACAACTAATAACAATATATTCAGGGAATCCCAATAAAAAAATAAAATAAAACTTTGTGAGAAGTCTGTGTGAATATGAGCAGCAAAACTACTTAATTCTTATCACATTATAAAGAAGAAGAGAGTGCGCTGTATTAAACCATTTTTAACATTACAGCGTGACGAAAGTGCTGTATCCATTGCGAACGCTAAGTTTACCAGAACAAGCTGTTCCGTCTTGGAATTTCTTCTGAGCATGCGTGGCACTTTGTGCGTCGGAACAGGCCACACACGGTCGGAATTGTGGCGATCGGATTTTGTTGTCGGAAAATTTTATCTCCTGCTTTCCAACTTTGTGTGTCGGAAAATCCGATGGAAAATGTCCGATGGAGCCCACACACGGTCGGAATTTCCGACAACACGCTCCGATCGGACATTTTCCATCGGAAAATCCGACCGTGTGTACGGGGCATTATACTCCAGCTAAGGCAAACTTATTAATTAAACAGTTCTAATATGTAAGTGCAGTTATTGAGCTACCAGTATTTGCCTTCCAAGTAAACCAATAGGACAATGATGTTGATTGAAGGCTATGGCTACTAAACTTTGCAATTTCCTAGTGAAAACAACCATTTTAAACCACTTTTAACCAATCTTTGGTCTCAAAAACCAATCAAGGTAATCTACCACTAACTGGGTAAATGGTTTAACAGTTTTGACTGAAATGTGGTAGTTTGTCTTGATCGAAAGCTAAAGATTCACAAGGTGGTAAGGTGATTATCACTAGTATACCCTGGACCAATTAAACAAAAGAACAATAGTAGGGCTTTCAAACGTACTACCCCTATTTATATAATATAGCAGAAATTATATACAACGAAAACATTTTTATTATTGCTAATCAAAAATATTTAAAATCTTACTAAAAAGGATCAATACACATACATAATTGACATTCTTGGTCAATTAGATAGTTCTTGCGAACTCTTACAACCTTCTGCTCGGTTATTACACAAATATATTGATTACTATATCTATTATTTTACAGATTTTTATGCTGATTTTCTTGCAGGAGGATGAGAATTATTCTTAATGTGGTCCCAGATTTTTAATCTGCCACATTGAGAGATAATTGCAAATAATTGTAAAGCATATGAAAGTGCTTCTTACCACACTTGCAGCTGTAGCACCCTTTACCAATAGATAGTTGCTAGTAAGGGTTATTTTACTAGGGTTTGTTCAGCACAGGCAAATTTAGGCAGGCCTATGTTGCAAGCTAGGCCTGTCTGTTTTGATCTGGAGTGGAAGGCAGCTCACGTGGTAGCCCTGACCAATCCCCAATCGGTATTGGCAGGGGGCGGGCCTCCTATATAAGCTGAGGTGATATGCCACTGGGGGAAAAGTCGGCTGGGTGAAGTGAGGAATGGAATACTAGGCAGCATCAGGAGGACATCCCCATCTGGGGGGGTGTACCGATCGCAGGAGGAGGCCCTGGGGGAGTTGTTGGGAATTTTGCCTCTACACGGCAATGTCTTTGTCACCACACGGTTGGTGGCAGAGAACTCCTGGAGTAGAGGGGCAGGTGAAGCTGTCAGAACGCATGGTCTGGTCAAGTTCCTCATCAAGGACCTCAGGGCTGTGGAAGGTCGGTGAGTGTTACCACAGTGGAGGGCTGGAGGTGCCAGGAAGTCTGTGAGTGAACTCTGCTTTTACACAGTCATTAGCAGAATCTTCATCATACACACGGTGGATGATGGGGAGTCCTGGATCAGAGAAGAGACTGTGGGGATTTAGTCCAGTAAATACAAGTTTGTGCAGGAGGAAACCAGTGGGAGTAGAAGGAACCAAGTTTGTGCAGGAGGAGTGATAGTCTGCATGGAGATGCAGGAGGAGTAACAGTCTGCATGCAGATGCACGAGGAGTTTTACAGGCAATGTCCATGCACATTTAATGTTCTAGCTCAAACATTGTGCTGTTGTGCTTAAATTATAAATATGATGGCAATGATGAATCCTATGGGCATCCCATACTCATAATCCTTACCCAAGTTGTACCCCCCTAATAAAATAACAAAAACAAAACTAGCAAAAGACTGTTCATTGTCTCTGGAAGTGATGTATGAAGTCTGGCAGTGGGATGAATTGGTGGATTATTTGTTATTAGCTGCAACACCATGGCTACATAGCATTTAATTTAATTGCAGTATTAAAATCATACTATGGAAGTCATTCAACGCCTATGTGATAATGTAAAATATAATCTTACCAAGACCAAAATAAGATGAGATGCCTATTGATAGGACCAGTATGGTAAAAAGCACTTATGAATGGGGAAGATGCTCACATATATGTGTCTCTGTAGGCTTATGTTGGTTGGGATGCAATTCTGAACACTAGTGCTTTGAAATCCCTGTGTCCCCTGCAGCCTCCCACTCAGATATTCAACGAATATGCCAACGTTCATTGCACATTTGGTTGGATGGTAGTACATATAACTAATGTAAGTGTATGCATATATGAAATCTATAAACCTATGATATCTATCAAAACATATTGATGATAAATGTTTTATAATATTATTTTTGATAAGACATTAAAGATTCAACTATTTCCTTGCTGACTAAGAATCTTTGAAACACATTGAGAATTATTCTGACTCCTCTGCAAGAATCAGCCTAAAAATCTGTCAAATAATAGATGTTTGTGTATAATAGCTGAGTAAGGGGTAATAGGGGTTCAATGGTAATTGCTGTATGACCATAATTTCAACTATGTACAGTAAGTGCATTGATCATTTTTATTGTAAGATCTTAAAATATTTTTGATAATTAATAATAAAAGTGTTTTCAATTAAAATACCTGTTGCTATACCTTGAAAGTCATACTGTTGTTCTTTTTGTTGTTTGTTTGTAATTTACGGATGTGGTACTCTTGGTTTGAACCAATCTTTACATATGGGCATATAGGAATACCCATATGTTAGAATGTCTCTTTACAGGAAAAGTTTTAATTTCACAAGATTGTTGCTCTGCAAATGCTGCAGAGCCATTTTGTGCTTCTAATTTATTACAAATAGGTAAAGTTTTTCGCACCACATTTCTGTTCACATCACATGCGATGTCTGTGCGGTGAGATTTTAGCCATATATTTTGTATGGCTAAAATTGCATCGCTTCCACACAAACATGATGCAGGACCCTTTTCTCCTCCGCACCTGAATCGCATCGCAGGGGTGTTCTCACCCCTGCGATGCAATTCTGGCAATCGCACAGCGTTTTGCTATCTATTTCGGGGTGTCTGTAAGATAACATTGACACCCGCAGCAGATCGTATGGATGCCATGCGATTGCTTAGAGTGCGATGCAATGCGGAGAAACGCAAATCTTGTGTGTTTCCTGCATCGCATAAATGTGAACCAGGACTCAAAGTAGTCAGTTGCCAAACACTTACTAGTGATCAAGGACATCAATCCAGGCAGCCCAAATTTTATTGAATTTACTTTGAGCAGCTTCATTTTTTTTTGGTTTTTGTTTCATACATTTTATTGAGTAGTAAACATCATACAGTACACAATTGTATTGGCAGCTTCTAATGTTGATGATGTTGGTGGAGCTGAAAACTTCCAGTTAAGAAGAATGTCTCTTCTTGCATAGAAGATTACAAAAACACAGTTTTAGATCTATTGCAAATATATTTTTTTACATTAAAATTTATGCACAATAACAACTGCTTAATATACAAAAAAGCATGCAAGTTTTGTTGAAAAAAAAATATATATATTTGTGTATCTAGGAGCAGGGAATGTGCTCTGTCAGCAACTAGGGTCCCTTTTATTGTGTTATAGTATGACCAGGGATTACCATCTGCACAATTTCACTTACTTAGGATTAGGATCAACATAAAATGAACTGAACTGACCACAGATCATCTGTGCTCAGTCTTTTCTTTTGTTATTATCTTTGCTTGTGAGAGTGCTACTTAGCAAGAATTAAGGATTCAAGGTTTCCTATACAGTGTATCCACATTTTATTCACTTGACCATATATCTTCTGATGTGATTTGTAGATAGCTAGCTGTTCTTTGTGTGTATTGATATTATGTACATTGTAGGAGGATGGGAACAACTACCCCATTCCATTTATAAGGTGCACGGAATTAATATTAGGTGACCAATAACAAATGACATGTTATTGATTCCTACTAAGGCCAGATTCAGAACTTCGCAAAGCATAACTGCAAACATGCTAATGTGCATTATGTCACATGTTAACTTATTATGTTATAAAGCAGCTTATTTATTCTGAATGGGCTGCCAGAACACCTCAACAGACCCTTTAACATTCTTGCATTGCACAGCAATGGGGTTGATTTACTAAAGGCAAATAGACTGTGCATTTTGAAAATGTAGTTGCACTAATTTTCCCCACAGCTTAATGGATACTGTAAAGGTTCACTTTTTAACCACTTCAGCCCCGGAAGATTTACCCCCTTAATGACCAGGCCATTTTTTGCGATACAGCACTTGAAAAAGTCACGTGTCGGGTGACGCAACGCATAGGAGGAGCCAGTGACATACACTTTTGAGGCTGGTCATCAGCTCAATAGTAGCAGTATGAGTAAGTAAGACACACCAAGCGGCTGATTGTTTTTACCAAAAGCGCAGAGTATCCAGAGTTATGTGAGTGTATCTCTTGCTGAACTTTATCCCGGTATATTTTTTCACTGCGCAATGATATGAATCTTTGCTTTATTGCATGAATCTATTGGCATCTGAGAGCGGCTATTAGATTACGATCTTTTGCAGTAACAAGTAACATCCTAGAGTGAAAAGGAAGGTTTGGAGCGGACTTATATTTGGCATTGTGGTGAACTATTTATATATATATATATATATATATATATATATATATATATATATATATATATATATATATATATATATCATGTAACAGTAACATTGGCTTATCAACTGTACATTTCTGGGATAGCATCACGTGGGGTTTACCCACAGAGTTGGTGTATGATAATGATCACTAGGATTTATGATTGCTGACAACCACATCTATCAGTACCAGACCCATAGTACCTTTTATCTCTTCATTTCATCTAATATAATCATTTGGAATCTTTTTGGTTTATGATTTGATGGGATTTGATTATATCAGCATAGGACACATACATTGACTGTAAGGCTAATTAAAGCGCATCATTTTATCCACTACATATACACTTTTAGGTGCCTGATCACTTTTATGTTTGCAGCTTAATTATTTCGTTTTCTTTCAGTCACTTATCTTAATTATTTCAAATATTCATTTCAGCGCTTTAGTATAACATTTTTGAATAAGTGTACTATATATTGATTGGTTTGCGCAAAAGTTATAGCGTCTACAAAATAGGGGATAGATTTATGGCCTTCATATTATTATTTTTTTTACTAATAATGGTGGCGATCAGGGATTTTTATCGAAACTACGACATTGCGACAGACAGATCAGAAACTTTTGACACTTTTTTTGCAGTGATCAGTGCTAAAAATAGCCACTGATTACGATATAAATAACACTGGCAGGGAAGGGCTTAACACTAGGGGGCGATTAAGGGGTTAAATGTGTGTCCTAGGGAGTGTTTCTAACTGTGGGGGGATGGGACTGCCTGGGGGAGGAGACTGATCGCTTCCTAAGCAGTAGGAACAACAGATCAGTCTCCTCTCCCCTGACAGAACGGAGATCTGTCTGTTTACATTGACAGACCTCCGTTCTGTCTCTCTCAGGAGTGATCACGGGTGCCCAGCGGACATCGAGACCGCCAGGGCACACGCATCGGCTCTGTCGTGTGCATGTGCCCCCTAGTGCTCTTAAAGTGGCCGACGTAAAGCTACGACAGCTTGCCCAGGGGAGCCAATCTGCAAGTCTGCAAGTGGTTAAAGAATACCCAATCAGGTGCAAGGACATTTAAAAAAAAAATGCATTTTTACTTGCACTTGATTGGATGATGAAAATCAGCAGAGCTTCACTACATTTGCTAAGCTCTGGAGAAAATGTGTGCAACTGCACTTGGAAAGTCCACAGTCTATTTGCCTTTAGTAAATGAACACCAATGTTTCCATGTAACATTCTGCCCTTTCACCCAGCCCTGGTGAAGGAGAATTTTCTGGCCCCTGAAATGCATTGGGTGCGTTTTGCCCTGCTTGTTGTAACCAGTTAAACAATAAAGACTTTGGACTTCCAATGTTTTTTTATTCTCATTCTCGTATTAGACATTTCAAAATTTTTAACTTCTAGTTTTAATGATGTTCATGAACCTGTTCCTGTGAGAAAAACTTAAATGTACATGTGGGCTTACTTAAATAGTACTAAGGAAAAACAAAGCAAGCCTCTGTGTGCTATTCCCCCCATCCTGTAAAAAATACTGCCATCACAAAAAAAATAGGATAATGACGTTCCAAATGTCACACAAAGTACAAATAGGCATAGCTCACATCTAAGAGGGACGCACTTCAATATATTATTAGCATCTTTCTGTCAGAACTGGTAAAGTACTGTCAATGACCCAAAATAAACAGTGAAGTCTAATTTCTCGTACATTGCTAAATAAACCATGTGAACCTCAAAATTATGTAATGGGAAAAAGTATAAAGACATACAGTCATTTTGAATCACCTACTTCATAACTAATAGTGTACTAACTTCATGGACTCTCCTCCCTAGAGTTATTTTTCTAATAAATGGCGAAAGAGAGGAGACAAGCATTTTTTAGCCCTTCTTGCTGGCAATACAGTATCTCACAAAAGTAAAAAAACACCCCCACACATTTTTGTAAATATTTTTTTATACCTTTTCATGTGACAACACTGAAGAAACAACACTTTGCTACATGTAAAGTAGTGAGTGTACAGCTTGTATAACAGTGTAAATTTGCTGCTCATTCAAAATAACCCAACACACAGCCATTAATGTCTAAACCGCTGGCAATATAAGTGAGTACACCCCTAAGTGAAAATGTCCGAATTGGGCCCAAAGTGTCAATATTTTGCGTGGCCACCATTATTTTCCAGCACTGCCTTAACCCTCTTCTGCATGGAGTTCACTAGAGCTTCACAGGTTGCCACTGGAGTCCTCTTCCACTCCTCCATGATGACATCACGGAGCTGGAGGATGTTAAAGACCTTGCGCTCCGCCACCTTCCATTTGAGGATGCCCCACAAATGCTCAATAGGGTTTAGGTCTAGAGACATGCTTGGCCAGTCCATCACCTTTGCCCTCAGCTTCTTTAGTAAGGCAGTGGTCATCTTGGAGTTGTGTTTGGGGTCGTGTTGGAATACTGCTCTGCAGCCCAGTCTCCGAAGGGAAGGGAATCATGCTCTGCTTCCGTATATGACACAGTACATGTTGGCATTCATGGTTCCTTCAATGAACTGTAGCTCCCCAGTGCCGGCAGCACTCATGCAACCCCAGACCATGACACTCCCACCACCATGCTTGACTGTAGGCAAGACACACTTGTCTTTGTACACCTCACCTGGTTGCATCAAACACACCATCTGAACCAAAGAGGCTTTCTTCTTGGACGACAGCCATACAGACCAATTTGATGCAGTGTGCGGCGTATGGTCTGAGCGCTGACAGGCTGACCCCCCCACCCCTTCAACCTCTGCAGCAATGCTGGCAGCACTCGTATGCATATTTCCCAATGACAACCTCTGGATATGATGCTGACCATGTGGACTCAACTTCTTTGGTCGACCATGGCGAGGACTGTTCTGAGTGGAATCTGTCCTATTAAACTGCTGTATGGTCTTGGCCACCGTGCTGCAGCTTAGCTTAAGGGTTATGGCAATCTTCTTATAGCCTAGGGCCTAGGCCATCTTTATGTAGAGCAACAATTTTTTTTTCAGATCCTCAGAGTTCTTTGCCATGAGGTGCCATCTTGAACTTCCAGTGACCAGTATGAGAGAGTGAGAGCGATAACACCAAATTTAACACACCTGCTCCCGATTCACACCTGAGACTTTGTAACACTAACAAGTCACATGACACTGGGGAGGAAAAATGGCTAATTGGGCCCAATTTGGACATTTTCACTTGGGGTATACTCACTTTTGTTGTCAGCGGTTTAGACATTAATGTCTGTGTGTTGAGTTATTTTGAGGGGACAGCAAATTTACACTGTCATACAATCTGTACACTCACTACTTTACATTGTAGCAAAGTGTAATTTCTTCAGTGTTGTCACATGAAAAGATATAATAAAATATTTCCAAAAATGTGAGGGGTGTACTCACTTTTGTGAGATACTGTATATACTTTAAGTGACTCTGCCATTTAAACAATAACAGTTAGGTATTAGGTATTGGACTACAGGTACCTTTAGAAACTTCTAATGCCCTTGAGAACAGGTGTGTGCAGGATGCTGCTCTCCTGGGGGGCATCTCCATGCTCGACAAACAGTTCACTGTCCCCCTAGCTAGACTATCATATCAGGTGGAATGGGAGAGGGACCTGGAAATAAGCTCTGAGGCAGAGGACTGGCGCAAATAGAGCACACGAATCTGCAAAGGCATCCTCAATATTGCCCTGATTGTGGTGGGATTTAAGGTATATGCCAGGTGGTACCTGGTATCGGAGCGCCCCTCCAAAATGTATCCAGGAACCTCAGCCTTCTGCTTCAGAAGTTGTGAACAGTTGGGATCACCACTTCAAATATGGTGGACATGCCCCAAGGTTCACCTCTTCTGAAGAAGGGTTCATTCATTCATATTGTTAAAGATGCTTGTGTCGTCCTCCTGAACAAACCAGTGGAAAATACCCCTAGACATACTCAGACGTTAATATATTATATATTCTTGACGGCAAAAATTGCCATTGGGTCAACTTGGAAAAGCCCTATTATAGACATAACATTGATGAAACACAAACTAACTTGGATCATGTTGAATGAAAAAATAGTGAGCGTTCTGCGTGCCAAACAACCTCTTTTGCGAGAAAATATGGTCACACACCTACCGGCCCCCGATACATAAAAGCTGTTTACTCGGACGACCGACCACGGATTCCCAGTTGGACTCACCTTTCTTTCTTCTGTCTCTCCTTCTCTTCTACCATATCTTTATTTCATGTCTACCTCAGATTATCTTGCTTCTCTTCTCCTTGGTTAACCCGGACACTCCTGGGTATATTGTTGGGAATAAGGTCCCCTATAGGGGACAGTTATGTCAAACAATTGCTGAAAGAATATTACCTAATATGTTATTATGCCACCCGGACTAATATGCTGTTGTCTTACCCTATCAATGATGTATAACAGGGACCAAGTTGTCTCGCATACACACAACGCAAGAAGTGGCTGATAGAACGATTGCAGCGTAGAGTACAGGTAGATTCCACATTCTGCCACTATTTCAACATTGGTTACTGTCCTGCCTCACATTCTAGTTAAAATATATTGGGGGGCCACATAACGGACCTAACCTGCATGTCGGGTCGTCACTTGTCTGCATTAAGCCTCATATTTGTTTGCTTGGCTGTTTGTTTTCATGTTCCTCTGTTTATTTGATACACGTGGAGCAAGCGAGGATTGTTCGCTGTTCTACCGACTATTCTTTATTGTTTTACCAAAACAATTAATAAAAACCATTGAAACAGAAACTTTTAATGCCCATGGATCTCACAAATGCATTTCTGCTTGTGCAGAGCATAAACCCTTCCTTTGAATGTCTGAACATGCCCGCTACCTCTTGCCTCCAATCATTTCCTTTTAAAACAGCACTATGATTGACAGCCTCACTATATTTCAAGAATGAAATATACAAAACACTATGAATCTTATTTGTAACCTCTACATATCTGCCAACATATTGCTGGTTTGTTCTCAGACTTTTTCTTGAATACCTGGAATACAGGTGTCCACCAACTTTGTACAAAGAAAAAAAGCCGAACAGGTTCTGTGGGAACAAAGTCAGGCTTCTTGCACAGTTATAAAGTAAAACATCTAAAATGTTGCATCAGACTTTCATCTATGTCTGTTCACAGGTTAGTCTAACAGTAAGTGAACACATTTTTACCTTATATCCAAATATACAAGGGTTACTTCTAACTATTATATTCAGAATTGCAATAAAAGACACTAAATCATTTTCTTCTGTTTGTATTTTAAATGTTTTCATTAACAAAAAGTACACAAATGATGATTACTGGTTGATAAAGAAACTTGAAATTTTACTTGATAAAGATCCCAAACTGTTGACAGCAGGAACTACATACAAGTCACCCACATGAAGACTATATATTAGTATTAATAACATCCCCCTCTCCAGTTTTGCTCCCATAATCCAAAAACATTTCCCACTACACTTATCACCTTATATTATCTAAACTGTTTCAAGAATTTGTGCTATAAACAGAGATTTTTTTTCTAGAGACATTTGAAAATATATGTGTGTAGCCAGGAGCTGGATACCTATCTATTCCTGCAATCAGAAGACGCTGTGTGGCATTGTTTCAGGGGGAGCCGTTTCCCTCTAGTGTTCAAGTGTGGGCTGTCCTGTTACTTTCTTGATAAGAGACAAGACTGAGCAAAGCATCTTGGGACATGTAGTCCATATTGATAGGATTTACCTTCTGGCTGTAGTATGTGAAACTACAACTACCAGCTGGCTAATGAAAAAGAGCAGACCACTGGGAGAGACTATAAGAAGGAAGGCTTGAGGCATGGCACACTCTCTTGGGACTGGCATGGATCTGCATGCAGGGAATCTGTTACAGGGTGAGCTGCAACTGAGTCGCGGCCTGCTCTGGCCGGGTTACCCAGTGTATATCTGGAGGGACACTTGCGGACAGTCCCCCTTCACTGTCCAGCGGCAGTCTGGAGGTCGCTCTGGAGGTCACCATGGTGCGGTGTGGCAGAGGCCGGATGTCATCCCTTGAGCCTCATTCCTGAGAGATTATCATCATCATCATTAGGGATAGGCTGAACACACCCCCCCCACCCAGTTCGGTTCACACCAGAACATGCGAACAGGCAAAAAATTTGTGCAAACATGTGAACCCTATTGAAGTCTATAGGACCTGAACATGAACAATCAAAAGTGCTCATTTTAAAGGCTTATATGCAAGTTATTGCCATAAAAAGTGTATGGGGACCTGGGTACTGCCCCAGGGGACATGTATCAATGCAAAAAAAAGTTTAAAACAACGTTTTTTCAGGAGCAGTGATTTTAATAATGCTTAAAGTGAAACAATAAAAATGAAATATTCGTTTAAACATCGTGCCTGGGGGGGTGCCTGGGGGGGGTCCCCTTAGTCTGCCTGTAAAGTGGCACATCTGTCTGATATGTTTTACAGTGCAGCAGCAAAATGACATTCTAAAGGAAAATGTCATTCTAAAATTGCTTGCGGCTGTAATGTATTGCCTGCCCCCCGGCAATATAAATAAAAATCTATTAAAAACTGGCGTGGGTCCCCCCCCCCCCCCCCAGACCATACCAGGCCCTTATGGGGAAGCAGAAACCAGTCCAACTCTGGTATAAAACTTGCAATGTACGTCGTGCATCTCAGCTGTGCAAGCAATAGTATTAGGCTCCTATAGTTGTAAGCGTCAGGGCTCACCTCTATGCATTTCACACTAGAGCGTAATAGTGGCACCTCTTTTTCCCTTATGTACATATATCTTGAGGTTGTATAACTATCAGTAGGCAATATCTCCTCTCCTTAGGCTGTATTCAGCTTGGAATGGTTTTATCATTATACATATATTTTTTGAATTATGTACTACAAGTATTTGTGATGTACGTCTTTTAAATGATTATATATACCTTAAGGGTAAGCAGAATCAATCTTTTAATTGTTTTTTTTGCCGAGTCCAAAAACGTTTTATTGTTTTTTATCTATGGAAAGCATTGTTAATGATCCTGGCCAATCGCGGTAGTTTTTGCTGCTATTTAGGCTCCGGGAAAATGGAGTCAGACCCACTTCCTGATGAGGTGCGCTCTAGTGTGAAATGCATAGAGGTGAGGTCTGACGCTTACAACTATAGGAGCCTTATACTATTGCTTGCATAGCTAAAATGCACCACGCACATTGCAAGTTTTATACCGGCATTGGACTGGTTTCTGCTTCCCCCTGAGCGGATGGTTTGTGATTTCATGCTGGACTATGTAAGTGCTCTTTTTTAAGAAATAAAACATACAGCGGTGTTACACTATATCCTGCTTTCTGTGGCTCTTTGTTGGGGAGCTATTTCACAGAGCTACTTGATGCAAGTTGCTATATGCAGTGGAGAGATGTTATAAGGTGAAGACACCTACATTTGTATACCTGCAAAGTGGATTGGGATCCAGCTTCTTCCATATATGATTGCTTGATTGGAATGGGATGCATAAGGGAGCTACAGCATTAAATTGAGGAGTCCTTCCTATTAGCCATGCTTTGACGTCACTTTGTGGCCGAGGTGATCTTGTGAGTGCATTTTGTTATCACTTCAGGTGAAACACTTTTAGCAAGTTTATTGAAGCACTTTATTTTCACGATGTTGAAGTATACACAAGAAGATTTGTACAAATATGATTATTATGACATTTTTGATGGTTTATTTTTTATTTTATTGTGCACTTTATTAATCAGATACACATTGTATATCATTAATTTGATATTTGATTTTTGTATTGTTTCCTTTGTGCCCTTTATATATATATATTTTTTGCATTTGCATTTGCATTGTTATATTCCTTGCAACATTTAAATGATGATCGAGTTCCTTCATTTTTATATTTTTTAAAAGCTCTTTTCTTATTATTTATAGCTTTTTTAACTTTGGCCGTCAGGCACATAGGTTTTATTTTTAGTCTTTTAAACACATTGCCCATGGAAATATATTTCACATACAGTCCTTTTGAAGAATCCCCATTTCTGTTCGGTGTTCATCGATTCCAATATTTCCTCCCAATCTAATGCCCCGTACACACGGTTGGGCTTTGTTCGGACATTCCGACAACAAAATCCTAAGATTTTTTCCGACAGATGTTGGCTCAAACTTGTCTTGCATACACACGGTCACACAAAGTTGTCGTAAAATCCGATCATTCTGAACGCGGTGACGTAAAACACATACGTCGGGACTATAAACGGGGCAGTGGCCAATAGCTTTCATCTTTTTATTTATTCTGAGCATGCGTGGCACTTTATCCATCGGATTTGTGTACACACGATCGGAATTTCCGACAACGGATTTTGTTGTCGGAAAATTTTATAGCCTGCTGTCAAACTTTGTGTGTCGGAAAATCCGATGGAAAATGTGTGATGGAGCCTACACACGGTCAGAATTTCCGACAACAAGGTCCTATCACACATTTTTTGTCGGAAAATCCAATCGTGTGTACAGGGCATTAGACCCCATACACACTATTCGATCTTCTGCAGATTTTTGTCTTCAGATTTACCAAAACCATGTAGTGTAAGGGCCCGCCTGAGTGCATACAAATTGAAACTCTTATGCCGCGTACACACAATCGGAATTTTGGTTGAAAAAATGTATGATGGCTTTTCTGACGGGATTCCGCTCAAGCCTGCCTTGCATACACATGGTCACACAAAAGTTCTCTGAACTTTCGACCATCAAGAACGCGGTGACGTACAACACGTACGATGAGCCGAGAAAATGAAGTTCAATGCTTCTGAGCATGCGTCGAATTGTTTCCAAGCATGCATGATTTTTTGCGCGTCTGAATTGCATACAAACGACCGCATTTTTGGATAGGAACTTTTTCCAACGAAAAATAGAGAACCTGCCCTCAATCTTTTGCTGGCTGGAATTCCACCAGCAAAAGTCCGATGGAGCATACACACGGTCGCATTTTCCAACCATAACCTCTCATCGGTGTTTTACTGGCGGCATTTCTGATCCTGTGTACGACGCATTCATGTTTGACCTCATATTATATGGTTTTGGTAAATCTGAAGACAAAAATCTGCAGAAAATCGTGTGTATCGGGTCTATGTCTTGGAGACCAGCCCTCAGCCTCCGAAAAATTTGCTCTCTTAAAGGTAAGTGTTTTTATCTTTCTAGTGTGTGCTTGTTGCTTACAGTTAACATTAAATAAAATCATGTTAAGCTTACTGCTACCCAGATGTTTTTATATACAGTATGAACATTAGTAATAAGCTCTGCATGGTTAGAGATTACCAGGTCCATCAGAGCATCACTTCTAGTTGTGACCTTTATGAACTCTGCCATAAAATTGTCTTGTAATAGGTTTATAATATCTTGCCCTTTAACTGTTCCAGTGCCATTACTCCAATCAATTCGCAGGTAGTTAAAATTCCTCACTATCATTACTGTCCCAGCCCTTGCAGCCCGTTCTATCTGTGCAAGTAGCAGAGTCTCCACCTCTTCATTAACACTGGGTGGCCTATAACAAACTCCAATGATTAACTTTGTAGTATGCAAACCCATATGCAGTTCCACCCATAATGCTTCAGCCTCATTACACTCTCCTCCAACTAGGTCCTATTTTCACACTCACTTTGAGATCACTTCTCACATAGAGACAGATACCACCACCTTTCCATTTTACTCTTCTCTATGAAAGAGAGCATAGCCAGGAATAATAGCCCAATCATGTGAAAAATGAAGCCAAGATTCAGCAATACTAAATAAATCATAGTTTTTTTAAAACCCAATTGAACGTTCAGTTAAAATCAGCTAAATACATTACAGGTACATAAAAACAAAAGGTATTTCATTTTTATGAACATGGCTGCATTTGCCTGTGCAACGTAAAGATGCTGCATATTTCTGGTACACAATATTCTGAATTGGTGAAGATGGCTGTATGCAGCTATGCAGCACTTTTTTTAAATAGTGAATACTCACAGATGTAATGTCCCAAATGCACACTGCTTGCATTCAGGACATTATATATGTGCGCATGCTCAACTTTGCACAAATAGCAGCACATAGTTGCATACAAATGCCTTCATCCATTCATGTCTACAGACGGCTTTGCACTGCTCCAGAACATCCGGGCACCAGAAATACTCAGCATCTTTGCCCTGCATGGTTGAATGTTTTCATATACACGAAGCCTTAAAGTCCTACAGTTTGTGTTCTTCACAAAGCAGCAATAGCCTAAACGGAAAAGTCTACCACCTCCCCCATCACCACCATCACCATTTCTATACAAAAAAAAAAACATCTTAGTGAGGCATCTGTCAGTCTGTGAGTAATTTCCTTATCTTTAAAGCCCAACTGAACTGTCAGTCTTCATCAGCTAAATATTTTTTAGGTTCATTAGACATTGACAGTTTTACAGTTTGTTTTCTTTAGAATGCAGCTGCAACCTAAGTAGAAAAGCCAGGCCCCTGCCAGCATACTGTGGCGATGGACCCTCTCTCTCTGTGTGGAAGCAGTGGTCAGTCCCTCTGCCGAGGCCTGGCATGCCCTTTGCTGAGTAAGAGCTAGAGCTCTTTCCAGCAAGTAGAAGGAGTTTTGCAGATTGTAGGGCTATAGGTCTGACTCAGCAGGGGGCTTGTTGGACCTCTGCATATAGACCACAATGTTCTTCATGTACGCATCAATGTACATTATCTTACAAAAGTGAGTACACCCCTCACATTTTTGTAACTATTTTATTATATCTTTTCATGTGACAAGACTGAAGAAATTACACTTTGTTACAGTGTAAAGTAGTGAGTAAAGAGCTTGTATAAAAGTGTAAATTTGCAGTCCCCTCAAAATAACTCAACACACAGCCATTAATGTCTAAACCGCTGGCAACAAAACACCCCTAAGTCAAAATGTCCAAATTGGGCCCAATTAACCATTTTCCCTCCCAGTGTCATGTGACTCATTAGTGTTACAAGGTCTTATGCCGCGTACACACGAGCGGACTTTGCGGCGGACTTTGCCCGGCGGACTTTTCGATGTACTTTCCGACGGACTTTGTGAACGAATGGACTTGCCTACACACAATCCACCAAAGTCCGTCGAATTCGTACGTGATGACGTACGACCGGACTAAAACAAGGAAGTTCATAGCCAGTAGCCAATAGCTGCCCTAGCGTGGCTTTTTGTCCGTCGAACTAGCATACAGACGGCGGACTTTTCGACCGGACTCGATTTCAACGGATAAATTTTAAACAAGTTTCAAATCTAATTCCGTCCAACTTTTGAGAAAACAAAGTCCGCTGGAGCCCACACACATCGAATTGTCCGACGAAATCCAGTCCGCCGGGCAAAGTCCGCCATAAAGTCCGCTCGTGTGTACGCGGCATTAGTTGTGAATAGGGAGCAGGTGTGTTAACTTTGGTGTTATCCCTCTCACTCTCTCATACTGGTCACTGGAAGTCCAACATGGCACCTCATGGCAAAGAACTCTCTGAGGATCTGAAAAAAAAGAATTGTTGCTCCACATAAAGATGGCCTAGGCTATAAGAAGATTGCCAAGACCCTGAAACTGAGCTTCAGCGCGGTGGCCAAGACCATACATCGGTTTACCAGGACAGGTTCCACTCAGAACAGGCCTCGCCATGGTCAACCAAAGAAGTTGAGTGCATGTGCTCAGAGTCATATCCAGGGGTTGTCTTTGTAAAAAAAATATATGAGTGCTGCCAGCATTGCTGCAGAGGTTGAAGGGGTGGGGGGTCAGCCTGTCAGTGCTCAGACCATATGCTGCATGCTGCATCAAATTGGTCTGCATGGCTGTCGTCTCAGAAGGAAGCCTCTTCTAAAGATGATGTACAAGTAAGCCTGCAAACAGTTTGCTGAAGACAAGCAGACTAAGGACATGGATTACTGGAACCATGTCCTGTGGTCTGATGAGACTAAAATAAACTTATATGGTTCAGATAGTGTCAAACCTGTGTGGCAGCAACCAGGTGAGGTGTACAAAGACAAGTGTGTCTTGCCTACAGTCAAGCATGGTGGTGGGGCTGCATGAGGGCTTCAACTGGGAAGCTACAGTTCATTGAGGGAACCATGAATGCCAACATGTACTGTGACATACTGAAGCAGAGCATGATGCCCTCCCTTCGGAGACTGGGCTGCAGGGCAGTATTCCAACATCATACCAACCCCAAACACACCTCCAAGATGACCACTGCCTTGCTAAAGATGCTGAGTGTAAAGGTCATGGACTGGCCAAGCATGTGTCCAAAATTAAACCCTATTGAGCATCTGTGGGGCATCTTCAAATGAAAGGAGGAGGAGCGCAAGGTCTCTAACATCCACTAGCTCCCTGATGTTGTCATAGAGGAGTGGAAGAGAACTCCAGTGGCAACCTGTGAAGCTCTGGTGAACTCCATGCCCAAGAGGGTTAAGGCAGTGCTGTAAAATAATGGTGGCCACACAAAATATTGACACTTTGGGCCCAATTAGTTCATTTTCACTTAGGGGTGTACTCACTTTTGTTGCCAGCAGGTTTAAACATTAATGACTATGTGTTGAGTTATTTTGAGGGGACAGCAAATTTTCACTGTTATACAAGCTGTACACTCACTGCTTTACGTTGTAACAAAGTGTCATTTCTTCAGTGTTGTCACATGAAAACATACAATAAAATATTTATAAAAATGTGAGGGGTGTACTCACTTTTGTGAGATACTGAATATATGAAGCACAACATACAAAGCCATTCACAACTCTGCCCCGAGCTACATCACTAATCTTGTCTCCAAATATCATCCAAATCGACCTCTCCACTCCTCTCAAGACCTCCTGCTTTCAAGCTCTCTCATCTCCTCCTCCCATGCTCGTCTCCAGGATTTCTCCAGAGCCTCTCCCATCCTCTGGAACTCGCTACCTCCATCTATCCGGCTATCCCCTACTCTTGCTACCTTCTAGCGATCCCTGAAAACTCATCTTTTCAGGAAAGCCTATCACGTCTCCAACTAATCTCCTACCCCTTCCATCAGCTCATTCCCCACAGTTACAACCTTTTGTACCACCTGCCCCACCCTATTAGATTGTAAGCTCTTCTGAGCAGGGCCCTCTTAATCCGCTTGTATTTTATTGTATTATAACTGTATTGTCTCCCTTTTATATTGTAAAGCGCTGCGTAAACTGTTGGCGCTATATAAATCCTGAATAATAATAAAAATAATAATAATAATGAAGCAGAATAAACAGTGTAGACAAGTGTAGCCGGCTATAGTCCCCCCCCCCCCCCTACTGCCAGTGTCAGAGCGGCTCTGTGTCTGAGAGCTGTTGGGTATGGGGGTCTGCCTGCTCTGTTTCCCCTGGCTCCTGCTCCTCCCGCTGTTCTGGCCCCTGCTTGGGCAATTAGTAGTAGGAGGAAAATACAGCAGCCGCATTACAGACTGAGACAGCTAGTTTGTGGGGGAACTGCTGCAATGCACAGGGATGGCTGCAGAAACGTACAGATCTCTATAGATTCTGGGACTGAGGATGGATTGGAAGGGCTTTTTATGAAACTGCCCAGGAAAGATCAGGAAAGGGCTTTTGGCATCAGAGGGTCCACTGTCCACTATGCCCTCCCGCCTTTTAGAAGTATGATCAGAGGAGACTTGATCTGCTAGCTAGGAGTGAAGACATCAGCTGCACCAACAGCACTTACACAGTTGCCACAGGGAAGGCTGGAGCATTTAATTATTTTCTTCTCACACCACTGTTCTTCTGAGGTTTTGGGGAGAGACTGAAGGGGCCCCTTCTGCTGTGGAGGCTTGAAGCTTCTATATCCGCCTTACACATAACCTCTACCAGATTTATACTCCACCCCTACCAACTCTATACCACCAGTTTACTATACTGTTACTGCATCTGACCCACTGCCTGGTACCTGCCTTCACCTATGCTGCATCCATGCAAGGACTATATAACCTCTATAGTATACATTAACTGCATGCAGGTTCATAAGGATTGTTAAGTGCATCAATGTTTCCTAAAGGGCTGCAATGATAGCTGGCAGAAGAAACATCTTAAGGACTGCCCCTGTCAAAGTACCTGCCTGCAGACCCCCTCCATCTCCCTATACGCATTCTTATCTCAAATAGCGACAGTGCTTACCAGGTGGTTTTAGGCCATTAATGCCGTTAGTGCATTCTGGCAGTATAGCACCAGTGGCTTGTAGTTCAAGTCTCATTACTGCTCACTGCTGCATGTCAGGTGGCAATGTTACAGTTTATGCTGATCTGGGCAGCAAATGTCATTCTATGCCTTGTCCTAATTATTATTTGCTCATTTGCTAACGTGTACCATTACTATCACTATTCATTTTCTTTGCTTGTCTGGTTGTCAAATTTATTGGGTGACATTATATTAAGTTTGCTTTTAATAACTGATTTGGTGTCCGTCTCTGTAAAACTGCATTGTTGCTGGGTACTTACAGCAACTGTGAGTGCTTGCTTGTGATTTTGTGTATAGTGCAATCAACCTGGTGTGTTGCAGATGTTACGGTCAAAGCCAAGAACAGAAAGGAGCCAACTTAACCAGCTACACAAGAGTATTCCGTTTATACCAGAATGTGACAGAGGGTAGTGCTGGAAAGAGTAGTAGTTTCAGGCGGGCCTTACATAAGTTACTATCCAATGTGACACAGGAGGTCAAAATGGGGAAATTATATCAGTAATTCAATAAATAAAACTTTGGATAAGGAATTGAAAGGCAAGAGGTTAATGGAAGAAGATGGATAGCGCAGAAGCTATATGCTGGTCAAGACCAGACTAACAAAAGGCCAGAATACAATTGATAGAGTAGTTCCAGTGCTTAAGCCTTCTTTTCTTTCAACATGCAAAGAAGGCATTCCATGTACAATGATAAGTCTTGTGGGAGTTGGGTTTTTTTACTCTGAGCAAATCAGGGTGGAATTGGGAGTCTTGAGCCAGCAAGCCTGGTCTGTTTGGAAGAGGTCAAGGTTCCTCCATCAGAAGTTTGAGTATGTCTGTGTACCACATTCTTTTGGGTCAATTAATGTGAAAAGAATCACTGGAACCCTTTCCTCCTCTATTTTATGCAGCAGTTGAGGGAGGATCTTCATCAGAGAGAAGGCATTTTGAAACACAAAGAAATCTGTTTAATGATTTTAGGTGCAGTATTGGGTGGACGCCCTATTTGGTTTTGGACTGTGAATCTGTCTTCCTTTGGTCTCATGCTGGTAGCCTTCAAGGTAATAAACAAGGAAAGGGTAGGCATAGAAAATATCTTTTGTACCCCTCTCAAATGACAAGATGGACCCAGATGTCTTGGGTCCAGACCATCACCCCTCATGTTTACTCTTATGGGGATGTAAAGGTGCTCCATATATCCTCTATGTAGGCAGTCCCATTCATGTCAATTGATATGCAGTAGTTGCATGAACACATCCTCTGCTCCCAATATGACATCCTTGTGAGTGCAGGTGTGTGCTAATCCCTGAAAGCAGACAATGCACACCATTTTGGGGACCCACATCCACACACACTTACACTGACATCCAGGGGGCTGTGAGACTTGTCAAATTACATTTTCAAGACCATCAATGCAAAACAATAGAGCTGATGGCATCAGCTATAATTGTTCTAAGAGAGCAAGGTCTTCAAAGACAGGTTCCTGGTCTCAGTTGTGTCTCAACCAGTTAGCAATGATCTGTGCAAATAGACATAATGTTCAGTAATTGCTGCCTGCAGAGCTGGATCTGCAACAGTACAAAAGGCCTTTAAATTGTCTTAAAAATGCCAAAAATCAACAGAATCTGTAAAAGAGGGAACATCCTCAATAGGAACTGTAAGGTGTCTATTGAGAACTGAAATGAGAAAGTCCACTATCAGAATAGACCATTTCTTTTAAAAAATAATTTTGCCTGGGATAAATTTCAGCAAAAAGCTTAGAAGCAGTATGAACCTTGTCAGGGAATAGCCAATTCTCATAAATTACACAATCAATCTGGTTGTGTATTGAAAATGTCTTTTTAGATACAGCCAGTAGACACAGGGGGTTGTTTTGACTGTGAAGAATGAGGTTTTGTTAGGCAAAGACCAGTATGAACCACATCAATTAGTGTGTCTACAGTGGAAAGCATTTGATGCAAAGCCATAGCTTGTACCTCATAATCTACAGGAGAAGAAAAATGCTCCCCTGCCTTTGCTGCAAAATCAACGTCCTCAATACTTTGCCATAACCCAGGCACTGACCTAGTTCCTGTGGCTGTATTCCTAAAGAACGGGTGGAACCACGTCATTTGAGAAGTTACCTCATCCTTCTGAGACTAAGTACAGATGGAAGTTAAAAACAAATTTAAAAGAATTAGAGAGACAAATAATAAATTGTGATAACATATAATATGAAAAAAGTCCACGTGAAAGAGTTGATTCTTGAGAATCTTCAGATAAAGTTCATCAAGTGTTCCAGCACCAAGATTAATAAAGACTCCTGCTGTGAAACCACCACCTCAGAAAATAGGAGCACTTACCAAATGCTATTGACCCTCTTTCTCTAGAGAAGTCAAACGGGCAGTGTTTTAACCCTCCATGGGATAGAAATGCATTCCTAGCTCCCACCACTTGTCTCCAAGTCAACCAACAAATACCATAGAAGTATGTAGGGATGAGGAATAGCAAGAAGGAGCTCCTCTGCTGCCACTTCCAGCAATGTCTCCTCTACTTCCTCCCTCCTCATTGGGATTTTATATATATATTGGTTTGGGGGCAGTAAAATGACTTACATTGCCTTCCTATATGTCTTTTCTTTTCTTAACTGCTCTCTGTCAGGGCTGGGCTCAGCCATTCCTTCTCAGAGCTTTGTTCTAAGCTGTCGGTTAATTGCCAGTACTCCGCAGTGACTCACCTGGTCTTCATTTCCTGCTCATCAGCTAGCACTGCTGGCTATTTAAACTGCCTGGATCAGATCTCCTGTGCCTTTGCCTGGTCAACATATCCGGATACTCTCTGCTGTGTATTCCTGTGAAAACACTTTTGCCTGGCTGACTTCCCTTCTGGCTCCTGATCCTGTTTAATGCCTCTACTATGCTGATCTCTGGATTCCTGTTTCACTGGCTTGTTCCGAATACCCGTTCTGGTTACCGAACTCTGTTTTGACTACATTTGCTCTGTTAGTACCATTTTACCATTTAATTAAAAAGTTTGATTTTTACTGCACTTCTGTCTCAGTCTGATTCATGGTTCCTGAAACTCTCTCGCTCTTTTCCAGACTTTCTAATTTTACTTTCCTTTTATCTCTATCCCTGTCTGCTTTCTGTCTCTACAATGGGAACAGTTGCACAGAGCTATTTAATGGGGCAGTTTCTCGAGGTACAAAAAAATCTGCCTGATGGTCTTATAAAATTCCTCACGATAGAAAAGGGTAATTTTTTACAGGTACAAAAACGTATGAATTATCAAAGACAATGGTAAAACTAAGTGTATAAATGAAATATTTAGTCCTTTCTGGGTAACAGTTAAGAAAAAGCAATGTCCATTGTATTGAACATGATGATATAATAAAACACAGGTGTATGAAAAACAAGTCACTATGTCACTACTCAAAACACTATTTGGGTAAATAGAGCAAGGCCAGAGCTGTAATTAATCACACCTGAAAAAATGGGAGTACAGTTTCTTTTAGCAAATCACATGCTAGAAAAACAACCTGACCAACATATAAAAGTGACAGTTGCAACCCATTATTCCTGCCGTCATCATGTGGACCATACTCATTCTTGCGACTATTGCTGCAGTGTCTGCGGAACCCCGAAGCTTTCATGGGTAAGAAGGAAATACATGAATAGTAATAATGTGATTAACTGAAAAGATTCTTATTAGTTTTTTATGTATTTATTTATTTATGCTTTTAGGGAGAAAGTATTCCGGGCATTTCCACAAACATATGAACAAGTGCAGCTTATTAAATCTCTGGCAGAACACGCAAAGGTATGTTGTCAATTTAGAGATTTCCCTTTGATCTATTTGCCTTTTTCTCAGCATAATCAGCATTTAATTATGAATCAAAACTTTCTTAAATGGAAAACGGGCAATATTTAGTACAGTATATTTAGTAAAGAAACATTTTTGGCATTCTTCTGTGATACAGAGAATAAAGGATTCTTGGGCAAAAATGGTCAGTGAAGCCTACTGGAGGTCATGCCAGTATAATGCCTTAGAGCTTAGAAGAACACTTTGTTCCCATTTAAACACTTGTGGCAGTTACATGATATATATCTATATATTTCTATAGAAATTATATATATATTCAGGATTTTCTACAAGAGGAGGAGGTGCTCCTTGAAGAATTGGGACATCTGAAGCTACTTTATATGCTAGTGCTCCTATATTTAATTACTTTGCAATAAAAATATATAGATGTCTAGTATGATCAGCTGTAAAAGGACATCATGTTCCTTGTTCATTTTTTTTTTCAAGTTGCTCCTGCATAGTAGTTGCACTTTTCTGCTAGCTGCCAGTGTTGAGATGGACAATGGATCCTCAACAAAATGTTACTGACTATCAATTTAAAGTAATTGATCACCAATTACCTTGTAAAACAACCCATTCAGTTTAAAATAGAAATGAAAGGCAAAACATTGTTGAATAGATATTAAAAACAAATATATAAATACCTTTTTCCATTTTTTATAAATGATCACATTCCCTCTGTTCTAAGCTGCATAGGAGCTGGGTGGGGGGAGAGGCAGCAGCACACTGAGCTTCCCAGTGAATGGCTGTGCAGCTTGGGCGTATCAGAGCAAGTCTGATCATTGAAGGACAGTACAATGAGTTCCCAGAATAGCTAGAGAACTGACCATGGTGTGCTCTCCTGCTTAGTGTGGTCAGTTTTTAATAGGAATGCAGAGGGACCGGCAGGAACACCAGGGATTTCACACAAAAGAAGCAATACAAAGAGAACAGGATACTTTCTCATACAAGTACATGGTACAGCAGGCACATATCAGGAATATGAAGCGTTGGGGTAATAAAATAAAGATATCCAGCCATCACAGCAATGAACCAGTTATAAGGTACGTGAGATGGGAGAGGACCATTCGGAGCAACAACAAGCAAACTTTGTGATGTGTTTTACATTTGTTTTTCCCAAAGGTACACTTTATCCCAGTAAATTATTGGATAATTACAGCATGCCTGATGATACAAAAAGCAGATGAGTATTTAAAATGGGTTGAATTTTCCATTGAACCAAACTCTACAGAGAGTAGTAAGCAGTCGTAATGGCCCTTTGTTCATCCCAGAATAAAGTGTTTTCTTGGCTCCAGATCAGATTGGTATATTACAGAAAGCATCATATAATATTTGTTTCACATCTATCTTTGTTAGTGAAGAAAATGGGAATCACAGAAGTATCAATAATGTCTTGCGTTTTCTTTTGTATTTTGTATTTCTAAGAAGCCAACATGTGTTGTATAGCATAGTAAGCATGAATCAAAACTGCAGACTATTTTATAAAGGTTTTTTTTACGATACTCGTGGCTAGCCTCTAACAGCTAGCCTTCCACCTTGTAAATATTTTATTGGGTAAATGTAGTTGTGCTTCTCATTGCACCCACTCAGAACCAAGAGTCTTGTTTAAAATAAGAAAACCTACATGTCCTCTAATGTATACCCTTTTGCAGTGATTTGCAGGGCCATTCATTTTGAATATCACCCCAATGCACTGTACATTAGGGATCAACACACAATACCATGCATTCTGCTGCAGTGCTGTGGAAGAAAGGGTTATGTGTGTTTTTGGGTCCATTGCAGTGCATTAGCAGTTCATTCAAGGTGGATAAACTGCCTTAGTGCAAAGCTAGTTAACATGTAGCAAATATAGCATTAAAAAACAGAATGCATAAGTATAAATGGGTTCTTACTGTGTCAGTGACACCAATCTCACAAACCCCTATCAGGCTGTCTTTATTGCTATTTGCATCCCTGTTGTTGAAAACACACAAGGGAAGTGGTCACCTGGATTAGAAGTGAGTGTAAATCTTCCCAACTAGAACAGGATAACAAAGAATTACAGGAGTTTTAACCCTTTACCTCTCTATTCAGAATTCACAAACAAACTTTGGCCAAAATTACACTTTATTTGTTCAGTACTAACTTATTCTTATGAATGTCTTCTTAAAAAAGCCTCCACCAAAAAAATTATAAATGTAGCAGCACACCTTATATCATCATTGTTTCCTGTCCACTATTCTGTGCAATGTTTGCAGATGAATGAGCTTCCGAAAGTCTGGTGTTTGGCATTTACACCTATAGGGTGGCTCCTTTGCCTTTTAGGGTCTGCCTGGAGCCGCTCTGACATGCACACTCCCATCCAGGACTGAATCTTCACACGCCGCTTAGTGCAACGCTCCAGGGTTGCAGTGGTCTGGTGCTGTGTTCATCCACTGCATGTGTAGTACACGTTGCTAGCACTCTGGTACTGTGTTTGGCCATTGCATGCACAGCATGGACAGCACACAAAGAATTATTGGACATGTAGCCCTGAAGTTTTAGATCTCTGATGTGCTTTGGAAACACTCCACAACCTAAAGTTTAGCAAGCCCTGTAGAGAGAGACACAGGAAAGTGAAAATCATAACAGCTAAAACCAATCTTTTTGGCACAATAAGAGATAACAACAATATTTTAGCTGCTAGTTGGGTGGAGAATAAAGCAAAAAAGCAAAGTTACATTGAGAGTTTAACACCACTTTAAGTAAAAACTTTGAGATGCTCATAAAATATTTCAAGTGCTTTTTTGTAAATTTGGCTAAGGATTCATTTTCAGAATGTTTTCTTCTGACAGACTTTTGAATACTGCATTGTAGAAATAGGTCTTGTTGTTCTAACTTTTCCTCATGTGTATGCCTAAAAAAAATGTCCTTGCATAGCGGAAAACAAAACTTAAATCATCTGACAATACAGTAGAAATGCATTGTGCTTGTAATTTATAACGTAATTGTTTCACATGCTTACTGTGCCTTTAACACTTTCCTATATAGAATTTGTTCCAGAGGTAAGCAAATAATTATTGACCAAGGGCTGCCCAGGGGTAGGCAACAAGTAGCTATGTATGGATTCTTAGATTTATTTATGCTGTTTAAAAGATTGCTTTTTAAGGAATATAACTGCAGTGTGAAACAAGGATTGCCTACAATGGACATTCACTGAAGTATTAACTAGCTCTTATTGGTATAATCCATAACAAGTCTGGTTATATAATGCATACATGAGGGTTTTATGGCAGCATGTCCCTACATTTAACCATAGAGGTTTCAGATCAATAAACAAGCCTCACCTCGCTGATCCCAAAATCACTTTGTTCCCTATTTCATTATTTTAATAATCACTGTATTTTATATAACACTTTGGAATATATCATGGATTATAATTTTAATTTTACATAACAGCTTGACTTTTGGGTTCCCGACTCTGTGGACCTCGTAGAACCAGGCAGACGTGTTGACTTCCGTGCTGAGAGTCATGTGTCCTATGATGTTCAGGCCCTGCTTGAGCAGAGTGGAATTTCCTTTGAGTAAGTTGAACTTTAGAGTTAAATAGCAGCCTATGAAGAAAACAATATGCTGAATGGAAGTTACATAGGGAAAGTACTCAATGGCCCCTTTTTCTTTGAGATACTGTATATAATTTTGAATGGTAAGGCTCTAAGTTAGATTTTTCAGTTAAAAATTATTTTTTTTCTCATTCAATATTCCATCACAACACACTAAAAGTCTTTTTGGGCAAATATTTTGTGCAACATAAATTTGGGGTGTGCTGACATAGATTTTTGCAATGGTACCATTTACACACAGATTTGTAATAGCAAATATGCAAATATGCTGAATGACATTGAACACGAATGGTTGACACTCGTGCAGTAACTATAAATGTCATTCACAACATCTGCAGTCTCTGCTGGAAAGTGTTTTTTTTTTTTTTATATATTTTTTAATGTATTTATTAAAGTGGGTTTTGGCTAGAGGGGGATTTTGCTGCTATTCGGTGCTCTGTTGGAGAGATTTTCCTCTCTTTTTTGTCCTGTTGACAATGGTATCATCAGAGAGAAAGTAAAGAAAAGTCTGCATCAGGAACACAAACACTAATAAATAAACTGACAGGGGTTCTATCCTTCCCCCTACTCTAAGTAAAAATGATTTTGTATTACTTCATTGTGCTATTGTAGATTTTATTTAACATTCTGTCTTTTGAAATCACTGTCACTGATATTTAGTAAAAGTATGCATAGTGTCTACAAAAAAAACAAAAACTAAATATTACGGTTATTTGAGTAAGTAGAGTCTCTTCTAAGATGGCCTTAGGAGCTTATTCAACATCCATGACATCAGATAGACATGTAATAAAATGTAATGTAGTGTATGTAATGTATTACATGTAATGTAATCTATCATGTTGCCCCAATGCAGAATAATTTTTGTTCCATGTTGCCATCTGTTAATTTGCTTTGCAGTATGATCAGAACCCCACGAGTGAGTTAAGTTGATTTAGCTACTTGGCATTGAGCTGGACCATAAACAGCCAGTGATTCCATCTCTGACCGACTGCAGCCACTGCAGTGCTGAAGCAAAGTTTGATTAAAACATTGCTATGTCTAAAATATTAAAATTACCCATACTGTATGGAGCAAAAATGTCCCATATAACTATCTGATTTCTACAGCTATGTTTTTATAAAATGTATACCATATGATAATCTGCTTCTTCTTCAGAATTATGATCGATGACCTGCAGGTTGCACTGGAAAAGCAGCGTGATAGCAACATTCGTGCAGTACACAGCTATGAAAAGTACAACGATCTTGATACTGTACGTATGTCTACTGTAAGTTTCCAAACAATATATACAATATAAATATTCATGTTCACTAAAACTATTTGCATCCCACAGATCAATGCCTGGTCCGCTAACATTGCAGCTCAGAATCCATCTTTGGTGTCACGCTCTCAGATTGGAACCTCATACCAGGGACGTCCTCTGTATTTGCTTAAGGTAATTTCACTATTAGGATTATTACTAGTTCACCTTTATATATGTTCATATTCAGATATAATGTAGTTTCGAAAGGAATTGTAATTTCACAAGTTTGACCAGTGTAGTTTAGTACTAGATTACATATAGTGTTTTCCTGACTGTCTTTAAGCCTCAGTAGGAACACGTCTTGTCTGTGCTGTTTATTCTCAACAGCCTGTGTGTTCTCCATAAATTGCTGTAGAGTAGCTTTTATTAACCTTTTTTTACAACGAGGAACCCTTGAAATAACTGTCTCAAAGAACCCTGGATAATAATTGCTATATCTAAAGCTCATGGTACATGGATGGAAAGAATGCTCCTTACATTTGAGGTCATTGGGAGGAATCACCTCTTATCAATAGCTAAAAAAGATCATTGGCGTCAGTGGTTATTTATCTGAGGGGGAGAAATTGCTCATTGCTCGTGAAACGCCTAACAAACTCTGGATGAACAGCAGGGTTCCATGGAACTCTTGTTGAGAATGGCTGTTGTAGAGGGTACACTAGAGGCACAGAACTTCCAAATACACAGCTTCATAACAGCAAACTGGCTAGCTCTGCAGAGAAGCTGATCACATATCATGCCTGTGTAATAAGAGGATTCTGATGTTTTTTTTTACCTTCCTCCACTCCACAAAAAAAAAAAATCTTTTTAACAAGACTTCCAGAAAGAAGTTTAATTTCACAATGATTTGTAGTGAGTTGGCCAATTTAGAAACTCGCTCAGTTTGGCGAGGAGCTCCAAGCCTTGCCTGCTAACAATGAGTATTTTTACCATCTTTCTTTAAGATTTGCCCATGAGTGGCCAACAAAGATTTCAGCTGCTTTGTGGTCTGTTCATTTTACATGTTTTTATATCAAGAACAAACCAGTCTACAATAGAATCCCCCTGCTCTATATGGTTAAAAATTATGTTATGTTTTTCTATGTTCAAGGTTGGAAAAAGCGGAACAAACAAGAAGGCTATCTTCATTGACTGTGGATTCCACGCTAGAGAATGGGTCTCCCCTGCTTTCTGTCAGTGGTTTGTTAAGGAAGTGAGTACATATTCCATTGCACAAGATCAAGTTAGGAAATACTGAGCATAACATGATAATTCAAAGTGCTGGTAATTTTTGGGGGCATATTTATAATGCAGTGACATTTTGAAAACATTCACTGGTGGTGAATCATGTTAAATTCATTCACAGGGAAGATTTACCTGCAGTGAATGTTTGGTGAATGTTACTTTTACTGATTTATAAATATGCCCTATGGGTCTTTAATATAGAAATTATTGATTATGGTTATATATAGACTTTTGCATTCATTTATATTTTTAGTATATTGACAGTACATTAATAAACAGTATTTCTAGAGTGCCTTTAAGGCTGGATTCACACCTATGTGAATTGGATGTGGGTTTTCCTGCATCCAGTTTGCATGACAGGAGATTGTGATCGGCTCTCTATGGAGCCTGTTCACATATCTCCGTTGCAGCTGTGGAGCAGCTTGCACAGGAACGCTGTGCATCTTTGGCTCAGTTTCAGGGCCAAATTCAGGCAAAAATCTGCCCTGATTCATCCCTGAAATAGAGAACAGGGATGCACCGGACCCCTGCTGTGAGCCGCATCCGATTTAGATGTGAACCCAGCCTGACTGTCATTTGTTGCCAGTTAAAGAGACCCTATATCAGACAACAAAAATCCTCCCATTTGTATGTGCAATTAGTGTATTGTATGCACGTTATTTGCCTGTTAAAGCCCCCCTTGTGTAGACATACAATAGCCATGAGACAGCTAAGGAGCCACCATCTTAGATGTCAACAGCCCCAGCAGACTCAGTGACATTCTATAGTAACCTCCTACTATCCTCTCCCCACAGCTACATACATTTTTATTATAAAGGAATGTGGGACCTTGGCCAAGTTGGTGACAGGGTCTCTTTAGGTACACTGATGAAAGTATCCCTCACTGTTCATTGTTTTTACTGTGTTTTCCGCCTCTTTGCAACATCCCCTGTGAACTCCAGAACATTTTCCCCCTTCACTCCCTGTTGTTTGAATCAAGAAGTGCATTGCTCTATACACTCTACAAATCTCATAGTCAATAGCCCATAGTCCCTAATCCATTTCCAGTGTGAAAAATAGAGGGTGGTTATGCTCTTAGTTATAGTCATAAAAAATGAACATAGCCATCCTCTAACAGAAAGTTGGATCACAACCAGCAAAAAAAAAATGGAGATTTGGAGGAGGCTGAGAGCCAGAGAAGGTACATTTCTGAGATAAGAGCCAGAGTTTAGTGTCACTTTAAGAAATACTATAGGCTAAAGTCTTCTGTATTTAGAAAGTTTGTTCACAATTTGTACACTTCCAAAACATTCAACACTGTCATATGATTGCATAATGAACCTCAATAGGCATAGGAGAGTGTATGGGATAAAGTTACCTTTTTTTTCATATTTCAGGCAGTTAACAACTATGGCAGTGATGCTCAGTTTACCACCCTCTTGAACAACCTGGACTTTTATGTTCTCCCTGTTATGAATGTTGATGGTTATGTGTATTCTTGGACCACAGTAAGTAGCATGTGACAGCCAATAACAAAGGAAGCTATTATTTTAGTGTTGCTAAAATTTCTAATTCTAGTATGTTTGCTGTAGAACCGCATGTGGAGAAAGACTCGCTCTGTTAACCCAAGTACTACCTGCATTGGAACCGATCCAAACAGAAATTTCAACGCTGGATGGTGCAGTAAGTGGCTTCATGTTTTTCCAAAACATTTTTAAAGTGGTAATAATAAATAGTGAACACCTTCTCTTAATATTGACCTCACCCTTGTGCTCTAATTCCCCCCAAAAAACAGACATAATAATATATGTGAAAAAACAGTGCTGCTCCTTTAAGTGTAAATAACACTGCATCATGATTGACAAAATATAAAAAAGGCGCTTCACATCCTCAATAACACCATGGTCCATATATTCGAATGTGGTAAATATATACTTTCACTTGCTTCTTTGACTCAAAAATGTGCTCCACCACATGCTCCACACATATGCACTAACCACAAATATGTGACGTTTTGTTACAGAAGGTCATACAATGCTTTCTGAATAAATAGCTGTTCCCTCTAACGGCTTAGATCTAGGTTGCCTTCCACTTTAATGGTCCTTCACCAACTTGCCACCATTCCTCTCTCTCAAGAAACAATCACTCCCCAAAAAAGAGAAATATTTTCTCATAGTGCAGTATTTATTTGTTCAAAGTGAATACATGCCAAAAAATCCAAATGTAACACTATACACAATGTACAGAGCCCAATACCGCAACACCAATACATATAGCCTGAAGTATAAAAACACCGCCGCTCTGTCCCTGGAGTCAGCATGCGTTCCAAAGCCCGTACACTGGAAGTGACATCACTACGTTGCCGGAAATGATTGATTTATTCCCATCCTGATGCAGTGTTGGACAGTGTACGGTATATTTAACACATTTGATTTTATGGACTTTAGTTTTGTTTGGTGTTATTGGGGATGTGAAGCGCCTTACCTTTTTATATTTTGTCAATCATGCACATTTTTAAAGTAATAATAAATCCAAAACCAAAAATGTAATATATTGTAACTTACCAATCCCTAGATGTGGTGGCTGCATTAGTTTTCTTTTTTTAGGCTTTTTTCCTTCTGTTTTCATCTGGTGATCTGGCCAGTATTGGAGTGCCCCCAATCTGGAGGAAGAAGGAGCACAGGGGCACATCTGGACAGGAGCATTGTCAGTCTGGGGGGAGGGCAGTGTTAGATACACTAACAAATTGAAACCAAATGTCAGCTCACACTACAGTTACACAAGCAGTTACAGCTACCAGTTTTTTTTCCTTTTGGGATAAAGGTTTTAAATTCATAAATAAATTGAATTGAATAAATAAAAGCTGATCATTGTAAGCACCCCTGTCGGTGGTAAATGGTTTGCTCAACACTGTAACTGCTATATGTGCAGGAGAGCTTGTCCTGTTGAAAGACAACAGACTTACAGGCTGAAAATAAAAGAAAGAAAGACTAAAAAAGTAAACTAATGCAGCCATCACATCTAAGAATCTGCAGGCTGCAATGTAATAAATGTTTGCTTTTGGGTTTATTAACACTTTTAAAATCCTAAAATAAAGTTTCTAAAATTCATGTAAGGTGTATAGACTGGCTTTAGAAAATAAAGAGTGCTCCGGTGTCTTTGCCATTATAGGTGTTGTAGATCCTCCACAGCTGATAATGTGCAGATTGTCTAACACGCAGATAGGCAAGTTGTCTAATGACATCTTGCTGAAATGACACTATTGCAGCTTCCACCTAATTCCATCAAAAAGAGCTTTAATTCAGTAAATGTCAAATACAGCACAGGTTTATGTACTATTGATTAAAGAAGTAAAATGCTATATTCAGTGAATTAATAAGTCTGGATGAGATAACGTCCACATGTGGGCTTCATGTAGGAAATTGTCTACCTTGTGTGTAGAACCTACGTTCATTGTTGTTCATATGAATACATTACTGCATTTTAAATACTCATTAATATATTTACAGTAATCTGGTTTAATGTCTCCCTTTTAAGCTGTTGGAGCTTCATCAAGAGCTTGCGATGACACATATTGCGGTGCTACTCCTGAATCTGAAAGTGAATCTAAAGCTGTGGCTAACTTTATACGTGCCAACATTGGCTCCATCAAGGGTTACCTGACTATCCACTCCTATTCCCAGATGCTGCTGTTCCCTTACTCTTACAGCTATGCTGTTGCTAAAGATCACACTGAACTGGTAAGTTTGACAACAATTATTGTTTTTTTCCCGGGAGTGGTCTTAATTTACTAAAAGACAATAAGCTATTTACTAAGCAAAGTCAATTTTGAATTAGCTTAGAGAATAAAGTGGAGCTGTGCTAAGTTCAATCATTCAATCACGTGCAAGCAAAAATCCTGGTTTTTCTTATTTAACTTTTTTTAGGAATCGTTATTATTTTTTTTTTCCTTGCACATGATTAGGCATTCTTTGCAAAGGGAGCTTCACTTCATTCCCTAAGCTAAGTGAAAATTCACTTTGCAAACTGAACATACTCTACTCCTTAAGTACATCATGCCTAATGTGTTACCAATGCACTGTGTTAAATTATATTTGAAAGTGTTGAAAGGCAAGTCCACCAATTACTGATAACTCATGATTTTAAGAAGTTAGCTTTTAAAAACTGTGCAAGTTCCTAGAGGAAATATTTATCGTTAAAACCAAAAACCAATCTTCCAGTACCTTGTACCATTCTACCTGACTTGTAAACAAGCATGGTTTTGCTTCCCCCGATGGAAAATCTTTAGAAACGCACTGGGATTGATATGCTAAAAGCAAATAGACTGTTCACCTTGCAAGGGAAGTTACCCTTTGCAAGGAAGTTTTCACCAGACCTTAGTTTATTAGTTAAAACACCAGGGATTGGTGGTCCTGGAAATACCAATCACCTTCAGGGGAATGAGGAAGAAATGTATTTTACCCCTGCTGGAGCAAATTGGACTATTAAATATATATAGGGTTGTTTTCTTCCTCTGCATCAACTGGGGGTATAGGATTTTATATATGGACATTTTTTATTTATGTATTCTGTTTATTGTCTTTGTTGGTTGGTGGAACTAGATGGACTTATGTAACTATGTGAATGAGGTAAAGCTCTGCTGGCTATCATCATCCAATCACGTGCAAGCAAAATACAGTTTTTTTTGTTTTGTTTTGTTTTTTCTCCTTGCACTTGATTGGGTATTGTTCACAAAGTGAAATTTCACCACATTTACTATGCTATGGAGGAAAGTACCTTGCAAAGTGCAACTTCACTTTCAAAGTTAAAATCCGGTTTTCATTTGTTGAATCAGCCCAATAGAAACTATATTAGATGTCACCAATGTTTGGCAGTTCTAGGTGTCCTAACTTTTAACTTTTTTCTAAAAGTTTGGTTTACACTGGAAAATAAAATTAACAAGGGCACACCTGCAGAGATATTGTACAATTATAATTTCATAGTGATACCAGTCAATGTGCAAAATAAATATATGAACATGGAATTACTGAAAAGTAGCCAAATCATAAAAAGATACCTTTTGTGTAAAGCAAATGTTTAAACAGATATGACATTATCAAAGTGTTCACAGGCCTTTCTGTATCTTTTGTACACAGGCTGCAGTACTCCCACTATTTATCTCCATGATTACAAATGTATATATAAAAATATCAATGTAAGCTGTGTCCTCAATTTAACCCAGTTACTACTAAACTGAGCCTAGCATAAGGGAAATACGGGGGGCTGCTATTGATGAGCTTGTTTTAATAATTCTAATGTATGCTAAACCATCATTGCTTTCCCAGTGTAACCTGTGCATTTTCAATAACTGAATCCATACACCTAAAACTGAACTTCTAGCTGGCATCAGACACACAGACATATTGTGTAGTCATTGGTTTCTATTGCCTCTCCATAACTCAGGTTCCGATGGAACTGCCAATAAAATAGTTTTCACTACTCTTCTAGTGGATTGGTTCTGTATGAACTGATGCAGATTGGGTGAGTAGTCTTTTGGCCTCTCCTCCACCAACCTACAAAGGCAAGGAAGATGTGGCACATTTCAAATGGCCAAGAGGCAGAAAATATAAATCCAGCCCCAGGAGTATTACATAGTGGATGCTTACAAAGCCAAATGCTGGCTGCACATGAAAATGATGGCTTGTATGGTTGGGCACTAAGCTTTATAAATACATGAATATGGCCTTTCCTTTGTTGGAATGCATAAGATTCTTTCTTTTACTACCTATCCTTGCTATATAGTAAAAACAGCACAAAAGTATTAAATATGATAACGATGATAGAAACGTTATTTTATTTATACAAAAGTTACAAACATCATTTTAGCAATCGGCTGTTCTTCGAGCAATGATACAAACATAGCAAACCACACCTTTTAAATCACACTTAGCACCCAGGACTTTACATATACCAGTCAGAAAAGTTCATTGAGATGTTTATTTTTTTCTTTAATACAATTGTGCCTCCATGTTCTTTTAGAATAATGTTGCCAAGGGTGCCGTTTCTGCTTTGACTGCCCTCTATGGAACTAAATACACTTATGGTCCTGGTGGAACTACAATCTGTAAGTTATTATTACTATTCTACATGATTTACACAGTGCTAACAGTTTGCATAGTGATTTACAAAATAAAGGGAGACAGTAGAGTTACAATATCATTTAAGACAAGAGGGCTAGGAGGCCCTGCTCGCAAGAGATTATAATCTAAAAAAGAAGGGCAAGTGAAACAAAAGGTAATAACTGTTAGGGAATGAGTTGTTTAAGAATTAGAATTCCAATTGTTAGGTAGAGGCAAGTCAGGCTTCCCTGAAATATGATTTCTCAGGGATTTCCTAAAGGCAGATAGAGTAGGCGTTAGCCATCCAAGTAGAGGTAATGCCTCGTACACACTGTGACCTTTTTTTTTCGTTCAACTCAGGAGCTTGCTGTACTAACTGTGCAATGTTAGTATAGCGATCTCCCGCTGAGCTATTGTGCTTTACAGGGGGACTGTTCCCCCCCCCCCCCAGAACACACCAGTCAGCATTGGCAACCAATGGCTGCCAGCGCTGAATGGATGCCAATCGGATGCTGGTTTTTGGCCAGCTTCTGTCATACAGGCTGATGTTCACACGGCCCAAATGTCTGCCATTTTTTGTTAAACCATGTACCAGGTTTAAGAAGTTCTAGAGGATATGAGAGGCTCTGGAGAAATTGTAGACACGACTATGGGAGGAGGTCACGATGGAATCAGAGACCAGGAAAAATGAAGAGGATAGTTTGGGTGATATTTTGAGATAAGGTTGGTGATGTAGCTGGAGGCAGAGTTGTGAATGGCTTTGCATGCTGTTGTTATTTTATAATTATACAATTTTTATTACATATATTAGGTTATACTGTAGGAGATAACTTTATTTTGTAGGGAAATATCTCTTCACAACTTTACATAAAAGTCTTCCATTTTATTACAAAAAATATATTTTTAATGCAAATAAATAGATCCTCTTAGGCTTATTTAGGTTTACTTAGATACCTAAGAGCAGTTATTAACGATGAGCGAACTTGAGGTTTCTGGTCAGATGTGTTTGCCAACCAGCTCCCAATCAGTGCTGACCGGAGTGTTCTGGCAGGAGAGCCGCCCCCCTGTCAGAACACAATAGCACAGCAGTGGAGATTGCTGAACTAACATAGGATTGTTAATACAGCGACTCTGACCTGATCTGAGCTGTCAGTTTTTTGTTGAACAAAAAAAACTAGTAGTGTGTACGAGGCTTTAGTATCTTATAGCAACCAGCCATTAGTAGGCATTGAAAAAGAACAGAAGTGATTTGAATGTTTTTTTGTAAATACACCTCAAATATTGAAGAGAGATGGCCACACAATATGCATTGGCAGTCTTTAGATTCTCTAATTTATCAAAAAGAAAGAATGCCGTTTTGGAAGGTGGCTGTTTGTTCTGGGGCAACACGGAAAGTATTTTTTTTTTTAAATACATTACAGTTGTGAAAGGAAAAATTCATCCATAACTAACATTTCGACATTTTATAGATGCTGCTGAACTATACTATTTAAATCTTGTTTTGCTGTACGCTAAATCACAGGAGTGCAGTTCGTTCTGCACTTGGTGACCCGTTTTCAGCAGACAGCGGGCTTCATGCCTGGACTGGCACTCAGCTCAGCCTCTCAGCAAGCCACTGAGAGCCTAAGCAGGCTGCTCCCACCCCCTCCACAGCCCAGCGCTTCAGTGACCGGGGTTGGGGGGAGCAAAGCAGACAGCGGTGACTGACAGGTGGTGTTTGATCAATCAGTTCTCAGTGTTAGAGTCGGGGGGAAAGATGCAGCTATGGACCAATGCTGTATCCACCTAGGTAAGTATGATTCTGGAAAAAAAAAAACACGAAAAAAGAAACCACACTTCTCTTTTAACAGTTTCTTTTGTACCTCAGTTACTTTGAGATTTCTGTGCTTGAGCTCAGTCCAACTTTCCCTTTCTTCATGTTTATTTACTTTATACTATGGAGAATATAATGCCTCCAAATAGTTCCGTTACTAAATAGGGCCTGTAATGGCTCTGAATTGTGACATTATTGTGATTTGGACAGAAGTCAGTATGACGGAGATAAGGACGAAGGGTGGCGAGGACTACTTTACTCTTTTACATAAAGGAGCCCATAAAATAAACAGAGGGGCAGATTAGGTTGCAAGTACTATTGCTCTAAAATGTTTCTTCTATAGTTTCAACTCTAACTAAAATATGACTGTTAGGTGAACCAACTCATTAGACTATATCTATGATAAATATTTATAAAAAAACACTAATTTTTGTTGCAGACCTTGCTGCTGGAGGCTCCGATGACTGGGCTTATGATGCTGGTGTGAAATACTCCTTCACATTTGAGCTCCGTGACACTGGAAGATATGGATTTGCTCTCCCTGAAAGTCAAATCAAACCTACTAGTGAGGAAACTCTGCTTGCCGTCAAATACATTGCCAACCACATCCTGAATAACGCATAAAATAAAAAACTTACCAGTGGGGCCAAATGCCATGCATCCAATGAGAATTTTAAAGTTTCATTTTTATTTAATTTGATTGCAATCATTTTTGACTAGGCTAAGTAGTAACTAACAGTTGAATAACATGGATGTAAAGTCTATTGATAAGGAAAGAAAGTGACAATAAAGGACAATAAAGGATGTTTAATGAAAATATGGATATATTTCATCATTTATTTTATATTGTTGATTAACCACACATACAGTACTGTATACAGTATATACGGCATAGTTCTTATGGCTAAGCATCAAATATTGCTAGAATTTTCCAAATCCCGCCTATTTTGAAATGAAAACTATAAATGACTAAAACTGACAAAATGGCAATCACTTGTTTTAAAGCAGCCCATCAAGGAAAAGTAAAAATATAAAGTAAAATAAAGTAAAAATTCAGTAAATATTATTTTCTGGCCACTAACAATGTTTTTTGAAGTATGCTGTGGATTGGAGTTATAGCCTATATGACGGCCTATAGCTATAAATAGAGATGAACCAATCTGCTTTGGTTTCATGAACAGTTTTGCAAACTTTGCTGCAAATACTATTGAAGACTATGGGAGAGGTGGGTGAATTTTGTTATTCGGTTCTGATCATTTGTAGGGCAAAAGCTATTGCTAAACAAAGGGCATGGGGATTCAGCACTGCCATGGTACATGTACATTACCAATACCAAAATTTACAAAGAGAGGGTTGGATTATCTATTCCTTGACAATATTGGCTTTCAGCTTACTGGGGCAAATGTTATGCACTGCATTATAATTTCATACAACTGGATATGAACCTGCAAACTTTTCAGTCAAAAGTTTCCAGTTTGTGAACTTCACAAATCCCAGAGATTTGCTGAGAACCCATGGTAGCAGCAAACCTGATCCCTAGTTACAACCCCAAAAAACAAAAGTTTGCTTTCTGATTTGTTATGATACAAAACATGTACATTCTTCAAAAAGCCCTCCCACAGATGATTTAGATTCCTCAATATATTTACACAGCAAGGTCCCTATTATCCACACTACCCCTGTTTTTAGGAAATGGTTGCGTAGTGTTGCCCGCAGAGAAGCTGCAGGGCTGCTTTGTGATTTATTTGCACACCCTTGGGGACACACTTTGTTCACTAAATACTTACTGACACACCTTGAGGTATTTTAAATCATTTATTAGTCCAAGCATAGCCTAAAAGAAGAGAGGATTAGGAAGTGCACTTATGCAAACAATCAATAGGAAAATAACATTACTCTGAGAGATATGGTTAAACACCTGAAATATTCTGAATTTCAGCAATTAACAGAACTGAACTGCATTTACCTGGCAACAGTATATAAGGACAGTCATAATTTCTTATAACAGTCTTAGTTTTATCCCACTGGCCAGTGAAGAATGCACAACAGATTAATTTGTATTAGGTTATTTCCTTACCAGACCTAGGACATCCTTTTCTGGGTATTCAGACACGTGCTCTGATTCAGGAAAAAGTAAAGTTCAAGTCATACAGGGATATAAGTTGCTGTGATCTCTCTCTTTCAGTCCTGCTCAGACAATGTCTCTTTTCCTTTCTTACAAGTGGTGGGAATGCTCTCTGGTACAGTCTGATCGCACTAGACATCCAAATCACACATTGTAGTGTGTGATGAACAGTTTCTCCTAATTGTAGTCAGCTATGGCAGAGTTCAGTACAGACAGCAGCCCAGTTTTTTTTCTACACCTCTCCAGCTTTGAGACTGCCCTCCCTTCTCCTCTCAGAAGCATGTAGTCCAGTGTCCTTGCTTTGTTGCATCAGCCAATCACCATCCCCCAGGCTTGATGGGGCTTGATCTAGACCCAGTCAAGAAAACTGCCCCCTGCACTGGAGACATACCATAGATGAGCATTACAAAGTGGTCTCCTCAAAGATAGCTGCTGCACTTCTGCATTAATGAATATCCAGTTTACCCCAGTCCACACTGCAGAATGGTAATACAGTAGCAACAAAGGAATATGTTCTGCATCTGTAATCAGCTACAGTCCAGGCTACAGTTGCAGTATAAGAATCTACCCACATCTTTACCTATTGACAGTGGCGTATCACCTATGGGTGCAAAATTCACTGTGCACATGGGCCCCAAGAGGGATGGGGCCCACTGTGCTCTGACTCACTCTACACGAATGGATGAGACAAGCCTAAGACACTTCAGCCATGCCTGTAATTGCTGCTCTCTGGCTCCTGTCACAGGATCTGTGTGCCTCGATTCTTACTCACACACAAATCCTGATGCCAGAGCTGAGAGCAGCTGGGGGCAAGTATTGCTTCTCTGGGGGACATGGCGCTGATGTCATCCACAGGAGCATGAGAGAGACAAAATCTCCCATGCTTGTGAGAGATGTGCCTGAAAGAGGCGAGGACTGTGAGTTTAAGGAGGGAGGGGAACTGTGCAAATGAGCTGGAGGGTGGGCTGAGAAGCCTTAGGATGTGGGGGATTGTTAAGACTGAGGAGGGGGCTGTTAATACTGAGGAATAGGGGCTGTGAAGCCTGAGGATCTGGGGGAGACTGTGAAGTCTGAGGATTGGGGGCTGTGAAGATTGAAGATGGGGGGACTGTGAAGATTGAGGATGGGGGGACTGTGAAGACTAAGGATTGGGGGGGCTGTGAGGGCTAACAATGGGGGGCTCTGAAGCCTGAAGATGAGGGGGACTGTGACACCTGAGGATAAGTGGAGACTGTGAAGCCTGAGGATGGGGGGACTGTGAAGCCTGAAGATGGGGAGAGACTGTGAAGTCTGAGGATTAGGAGGCACCAAAGTTTGAAGATGGGGGACTGTGAAGACTGAGGATGAGGGGAGACTGTAAGGATTGAGGATGGGGGACTGTGAAGCCTGAGGATAGGGTGGCTGTGGAGCCTGAGGATAGAGGGGAACTGTGACACCTAAAGCTAGGGGGGAGACTGTGAAACCTGAGGATGAGAGGACTGTGAAGCCTGAGGATGGAGGGACTGTGAAGACTGAGCATGTGACAGGACTGTGAAGCCTGAGGATGGGGGCTGGGAAGACTGAGGATGGGAGGGAGACTGTGAAGCCTGAGCATTAGTGGACTCTGAAGACTGAGAATGGGGGAGACTGTGAAGCCTGAGGATGGGGGGACTGTGAAGCCTGAGGATAGGGGCTGTTAAGATGGAGGATGGGGGCTGTGAAGACTGAGGATTGGGAGAGATTGTAAAGCCTGAGGATTGGGGGACTGTGAAGACTGAGGATGGGGGGACTTTAAAGATTAAGGATGGGGAGATTGTGAAGACTGGGGATAGGGGGGACTGTGAAGACTGAAGATGGGGGAACTGTGAAGCCTGAGGATGGGGACTGTAAAGCCTGAATATGGGGGGTCTGTAACGCCTGATGATAAAGGGAGACTGTGAAGCCTGAGGATGGGGGGACTGTGAAGCCTGAGGATGGGGCAGGACTGTAAAGCCTGAGGATGGGGGACTGTGAAACCTGAGGATCAGGGGTTGTGCAGACTGAGGATGACGGGGACTGTGAAGAATGAGGATGGGGCTGTGAAGACTGAGGATCTGGGGTATGAAGACTAAGGATTAGGGGGGCTGTGAAGCCTGAGGAAAGGAGGCTGTAAAGCCTGAGGATGGAGCAAACCTGTGAAGCCTGAGGATTGGGGTTCTGTGTCACGGCAAGGGGTCAGGTTTAGAGACCAGTAGCTATAACAGTTCAAATCAATGCAAATATTTATAATATATATACAAAACCATACAGTAACCTATACAAAATATAGAAAAAATATATCAAAATATTTTAAAATATATGCACATGTGAAAAAAAGACACTTTACCCTATGTTATTTTCTCTTTCTTTTTCTTTGTTCCTTCTCCCGCCTGCCTTCCTTTCCCTTCCTTAACTATCTATTACTTTTTCCTCTCTTCCTTTTTCCTCTACATCTATCTTTCAGGGCCTGGTATGGATTTTAGAGGGGACCTCCACACCTTTTTTTTTTTACATTTTGGTGCGGGGCTCCCCTTAACCACTTCAATACACCATGTTACATATACTATACTGCCTGCACAGGGATGAGCTTGATGTTCGAGTCGAACATAATTTTACGCCCCACACTGTATAGAGCTGCTTACATAGTGACCGTGTATAGTGTGTGACTGTGGACAGAGATAGATTGAGCTAGATTAGGCAGGCATGTTAGTTAGTGGCAGTGTTTTTAATATATAGTATATATATATATATTTACAGTCTAGTGTATGACCTGCAGAGAGCTGGGACCAACGTAACAAAGGCTACCATCAGTAACACACTAAGCCGCCAGGGACTCAGATCCTGCAGTGCCAGACGTGTCCCCCTGCTTAAGCCAGTACATCTCTGGGCCCGTCTGAGGTTTGCTAGAGAGCATTTGGATGATCCAGAAGAGGATTGGGAGAATGTCATATGGTGAGATAAAACCAAAGTAGAACTGTTTGATAGAAACACAACTTGTCGTGTTTGGAGGAGAGAGAATGCTAAGTTGCAACCAAAGAACACCATACCTACTGTGAAGCATGGGGGTGGCAACATCATTCTTTGGGGCTGTTTTTCTGCAAAGGGAACAGGACGACTGATCCGTGTAGATGAAAGATTGAATGGGGCCATGTATCGCAATATTTTGAGTGCAAACCTCCTCCCATCAGCAAGGGCATTAAAGATGAAATGTGGCTGGGTCTTTCAGCATGACAATGATCCCAAACACACCGCCCGGGCAACGAAGGAGTGGCTTCGTAAGAAGCATTTCAAGGTCCTGGAGTGGCCTAGCCAGTCTCCAGATCTCAACCCCATAGAAAACCTTTGGATGGAGTTGAAAGTCTGTGTTGCCCAGGGACAGCCCCAAAACATCACTGCTCTAGAGGAGATCTGCATGGAGGAATGGGCCAACATACCAGCAACAGTGTGTGACAACCTTGTGAAGACTTACAGAAAACGTTTGACCTCTGTCATTGACAACAAAGGATATATAACAATGTATTGAGATGAACTTTTGATATTGACAAAATACTTATTTTCCACCATAATTTGCAAATAAATTCTTTCAAAAATCAGACAATGTGATTGTCTGGATTTGCTTCCACATTTTGTCTCTCATAGTTGAGGTATACCTATGATGACAATTACAGGCCTCTCTCATCTTTTTATGTGGGAAAACTTGCACAATTGGTGGCTGACTAAATACTTTTTTGCCCTACTGTATATTCAGGAAATGTGCAAGGAATATAGCATCACCTTATTAAAGTCCTGCTAGATCACTTCATGTCGGCACATTTTGCAGGTACAGTATAGCTTTGAAAAACATAAAAAATAAGTGCCTATGCTGTTAAAATCCAGTAATACACTGTCTCACCCTGCTCTGCACAGCCTTAGTTGCTCTCTATTTTTAGGCACTGCTGGATTTGTAGAGGCTTAACTGCTGACAGCCATTTAACCATTTTATCCTTAACAGCCAAGGAAGCTGCTTCTGTTTGATCTGCAACTGCCATGTTGCTGCATATGTGATCATTTATGACACCAGACATTTGATGGCTTGATAGTTGAGTTGAGAACACAAGCAAATGTGACAGTTGGCAATCCCAGCATTCCAGGAATGTAACTGTTTTTTTAAAGTGTTAAATTGGTGGGTTTAGTTACACTTTATGGTTTACTTTTGTTTAGCGGCTCTGGGCTTCAGCAAGGAGAAACAGGAGCAATGCTGGAGGCATGTTACAACACACACTCATTTTGGTAGAATAATTATGAATGTGGAATGTATGTTCCTTGCTAAAGAACATTATTTTTTATCAAGTTGTTAAAAATGAATGTCACCATAAGTACCCTTTACCATTGAAAAACAGACAGTAGTGAACGTTGGTGAATGCTTTTTACCGTGTAAAAGTGTTTCAGTTGCTCTTTATATGCAGAAAAAATACATATAATACTTGGTAAATATTCCATCAAATGTTTTAAAAACATGCCCTAAATTCTGTAAGTAATGGTTTATGCCCATTCCACGTAAACTATTCACAAGCAAAGCAATTTTACAAATGTAGCTGATTTTTAATGCCCTGTGTATGTAGTTACACATTTGCTAATGTAAACAGTGAGTTAATCCTGTAGTTGCAAAATTTGTTTTCGTAAAACAGGTAAACACATACATGGATGAAGGAAAAAAAACATTTTGATGCATTGCACTTTTGGTAGCAATATCCAAGAGACAGTTATCCTATGCAAATGTAGCCAGGCACTGGCTGTGTTACTATCTTCATTCAGAGACACTTCTTCTAATGCTATACATGGATCACTTTCCCTCTAATTCTCAACCAGGAGATGATCACATCACTTGCTGAATGCATAGGAAAAGCCTTTCACTGACAGCAGAGGATTGTGGGACATGTAGTCCGGTCACCTGAAGTTACCATAGACTTTATATTGTCTGAAACTATAAGTTTCAGAGTGCTAAAGAACCGAATTAATTCTGGGTAAGCTGATAAATTGGGCTGTCCTGGGTGGACTCACTCTCTCTTGGGACACAGGCTTCAGAGCTGCAAGAGCCGGATGTCGCTGCGGTTCTGTTGGCAGGCACGGAGGCCTAGGCAGAGCTAGTAGATAAAGGGAAGGAAATTTGGGACTTTAATGGCACCACACTCAAAATAAGTTTGTATAAAAAAAGGTATATTTTATTAAAGATTGACAGACAATTTAAAAACAAAGATTTTATATATCAAATATCATATTTAATTTGTATACTTAACACTAAATATTTGGCTGGTATCACCAATAACCCTCTATTAGTAGGTTGGGAGCCCCTACGTGATTACAACACATACAAGATACTGAGAACAACCGTATAATCCTAGTTGTCAGGTATCCAAAGGTGGCTATCTGAGGAATGGTGATATCCAGCTATACGAGTTGCTCATTGCTCGACATGTTTTGCATGATGTACGCTTCTTCAGGAGATTGAGAATTTAACATTACTCAAATCTATGATAAAATGTAAGGACAACATAGTTAAACAACTCATGGGGTAATATTAGATGTACTACACATAATATAATCAAATTAGTATTCTTGTTCTGGGGTCAGAAATCTCTTTCAACCAATCCATTATAACAATTATGACTCAACTTGGGTTACATCTTTGTCCGTTATAGTCTATTTGACTTAATATTCCAGTAAAGTGTTACCTTGCAAACCTTTCTAACTATTGGTGTCTTTGCATTTCATGTCTGCTTTCAATATGTCAGAACCCAGAGTGTCAGAGGTATTGGGGAGTTTGCAGGGTCATGGCAAACAATGGGGACAAGCGGCCCTTGCAGGGGTAGCGCTACACAAAAAGAAATGGAAAGAGTTTACACTATAAGCTTTAGTACTATTATAAGCTTTGGACATCTTGAAACTAGGTTTATTGAGAATCTGTATTTGGTTTCAGATGGGGATCCATATACCACCTGCTCTTCTCAATAGCCTAGATGGAGACAGGCATACACAGGAGCCCGGGGATCACCCATGGACAAAATCAGTTTAATACTCAGTATCACTCTACATATACATCATACTCTAGAGGAATGTCTATACTTATATCTAATGGAATGGACTTTTCATGTAGACAAATTAGGAAGGTTGGTAAAGGTCGATTTATTTTTTTGTACTGTACAGTATCTGGGCGACTATATGTGTTTGGAAATATATATATCACCCGCCATATTCAACGGAGGTGTTTAGAGAGTGTATTCAGTTCATATCTGATAAAATACATAGTAGATATTGTGCACATAGTGCAAACCTCATCAAGCCTTAGGCCTTTGCTAGATATGTAGCTGAATTGGGACTGATAGATCTCTGGAGACAACGTAATCCAACAGATTTTCAAGCAAGTTTTTCTAGTAGTTATAAAACTCTCTCTAGAATAGATCTAGCGTTGGGGACATATTCTATGCTTTCATATCTTTGTGATATTAAATATGAGGCTAGGGGTATTTCAGATCACTCACCTATAGTATTAAACTTTTCCTTTAGACTAATCCAGGATGTACATTATGGAAGGTGAATTCATATTGGTTGTCACTTTTTCCTTCAGCTGAAGGAATTATGTCTTAATTAATTGCTTATCAGAATATAAATAGAGACTCAGTTTCACTTTTGATATATTGGGATGCATTGAAAACATACCTCCGAGGTCTCCTTATTGGTAGATAGATATCAAAAATTAAGAAACAATCTAGGCAATGGGAAAAAAACACTAGCTGATAATATGATGAAAGCCGAAATCTTATATATAACCAACCCTAACGATGATACAAAAAAAGAATGGCTCTACAGACAACAGCATTATGCAGCAGTGGCTAAGAAAAAGGCAGAAAATAAAAGATTTTTTTCTACAACAACCATATTTTGAAGAGGGAGAGGGGACAGGACATTTATTGGCAACTATTGTAAAAGCACAACGGTCGGCATCATATATAAATGAATTACAATCCTCATTTCCAAATAAGAGGGCCGATACTACTCCAGAAATATTGGAGGTAGACATGTGCAGGATGAAAAAATTCGTTTAGTTTCGTTTCGTTTCGATTCGTTATTTAACTAAATTCGTTTAGTTAAATTCGTTGCATTCGTTACATTCGTTTTCGGAATTCGTTTCGTTCCGTATTCGAATTCGAGAAAAATTCGACCGCATTCGAAAAAATTCGACCGCATTCGAAAAAATTCGACCGTTTTCGAAAAAATTCGACCGTATTCGAATAAAACTATCATATTCGAAAAAATTCTACCACATTCGAAAAAAAACTATCAAATTCGAAAAAATTCTACCACATTCGAAAAAAAACTATCAAATTCGAAAAAATTCTACCACATTCGAAAAAACTGTCAAATTCGAAAAAATTCTACCACATTCGAAAAAACTGTCAAATTCGAAAAAATTCTACCACATTCGAAAAAACTGTCAAATTCGAAAAAATTCTACCACATTCGAAAAAACTGTCAAATTCGAAAAAATTCTACCACATTCGAAAAAACTGTCAAATTCGAAAAAATTCTACCACATTCGAAAAAACTGTCAAATTCGAAAAAATTCTACCACATTCGAAAAAATTCTACCACATTCGAAAAAAAACTATCAAATTTGAAAAAATTCTACCACATTCGATAAAAAACTATCAATTTCGAAAAAATTCTGCCACATTCGAAAAAAAACTATCAAATTTGAAAAAATTCTACCACATTCGATAAAAAACTATCAAATTCGAAAAAATTCTACCACATTCGAAAAAACTGTCAAATTCGAAAAAATTCTATCACATTCGAAAAAATTCTACCACATTCGAAAAAAACTGAATTTGAAAAAATAAACTATATATAAAGATTATTTGCGAAATTTGAAATTCGTATAGAATGAAATTGAATTCCAATAGAAAAGATTAGGATAGAATAGAAAATATAAAAGAATAGCATAGAAATACAATAGAACAGAATAGAAAAAAATATAATATATTGTATTCTAATCTTTTCTATTCGAATTCGAATTCATTCTGTATTAAATTCCAATTTCGGAAGATGGTTAAATATATATATTATATATTTTTTTCTATTCTGTTCCATTATTTTTCTATGCTATTCTTTTCTATTCTATTCTAAACTTTTCTATTCGAATTTGAATTAATTCCATGCGAAATTCGAATTCGATCTTATTCTATTCTGTTCTATTGTTTTTCTAGTCTATTCTTTCTACTCTATTCTAATCTTTTCTATTCAAATTCAAATTTATTTTATACGAAATTCGAATTTCGGAAGATGGTTATATAGAAATAGAATGAAATCAAAAATTCTAATAGAAAAGAATAGAATAGAAAAACAATAGAACAGCAGAACAGAATAGAAAGAAATATTATATATATATATATATATATATATATATATATATATATATATATATATATATATATATATATATATATAAAACCATCTTCCGAAATTGGAATTTGGTACAGAATGAATTTGAATAGAAAAGATTAGAATAGAATATTTTTTTTTTCCTATTCTGTTCTATTGTTTTTCTATGCTATTCTTTTATATTATTTTCTGTTCTATTCTAATCTTTTCTATTTGAATTCATTCTGTACCAAATTCCAATTTCGGAAGATGGTTTTATATATTTTTTTATATATTTTTTTTTCTATTCTGTTTCTGTATAACTATATATATATATTTATATATTTATATATTATATATTTATAAAACCATCTTCCGAAATTTGAATTTCTTATCAAATGAATTCGAATTTGAATAGAAAAGATTAGAATAGAGTAGAAGAGAAAAGACTAGAAAAACAATAGAACAGAATAGAATAAAATGTATATATATTATATTTTATTCTGTTCTGTTCTATTGTTTGTCTAGTCTATTATTTTCTATTCTAATCTTTTCTATTCAAATACGAATTCATTCTATACGAAATTCCACTTTCAGAAGCCATCTTCCGAAATTCGAATTTCGTATAGAATGAATTCAAATTCGAATAGAAAAGTTTAGAATAGAATAGAAACGAATAGCATAGAAAAGCAATAGAAACAGAATATAAATATATATATATATATATAAAAAATTTTCTATTCTGTTTTTATTGATATATATATATATATATATATATATATATATCTATATATATATATATATATATATATATATATATATATCTCTCTCTATATATATATATATATATATATATATATATATATATATATATATATATATTTATATTAATATAAAACATCTTCCAAAATTCGAATTTCATATAGACCGAAATCAAATTTGAATATAAAAGATTAGAATAGAATAGAAAATAATAGAAAAGAATAGACTAGAAAAACAATAGAACAGAATAGAATATAATATATATATTATATTTTCTTCTATTCTGTTCTATTGTTTTTCTAGTCTTCTTTTCTATTATCTTCTGTTCTAATCTTTTCTATTCAAATTCGAATTCATTCTATACGAAATTCAAACTTCAGAAGCCATGTTCCGAAATTCGAATTTGAACTGAAAAGACTATTATAGAATATAAAATAATAGAAAAGAAAAGCTTTAAAAAAATAGAAGAGAATAAAAAAATGATATATATATATATATATATATATATATATATATATATATATATATATATATATATATATATTCTATTGCTTTATTATTTTATATTCTATCTTATTGGTTTTTTTAGAAAAACTTTTTCTATTTTTTTCAAATTCGATTCGAATTTGCTTTCGAATTCGATTCGAATATGTTTTCGAATTCGAAAATTTTTTCGAATTCGATTCGAATATGTTTTCGAATTCGATTCGAATATGTTTTCGAATTCGAATATGTTTTCGAATTCGATTCGAATATGTTTTCGAATTCGTTCGTTTTTTTTCGGATTCGTTTAAATTTTTTACTTTTCTAATTCGGAAATTCGGATGCATCCGAATTTCCGAATAATGAAAAATTCGTCCGAATTTCGATTCGGAACTAAACGAAATGCACATGTCTAATTGGAGGTATTCTGGGAATTTTATCAGGCACTATATAAGAGCAGGGTATCCTACTCGGAGGAGTCCCTGGATGGATTCTTCGACACCATTGATCTACTCAGCATTTAAAATGATGAAAAGGTGGCTTTGGAAGGCCCATTAACATTAGAGGAGCTAAGAAATGCAGTATCCAATCTACCTAATAATAAAGCACCAGGACCAGATGGTCTTCCAGGGGAAATATATAATAAGTATGGGGATTTACTGCTACCTGAACTGCTTGACGTCTTTAATTACGCCATGGAGGTGGGTTCACTTCCCCCCTCTATGAATGAAGCAGTAATTATAGTCTTATTGAAGCCAGATAAGGCTCCAAGTAACCCTGATTCATATTGTCCAATATCTTTGCTAATATCAGATATTAAGTTGTTGGCAAAGGCATTGGCGACTATATTATCAAGATGTATCTCAAAATGAATCCATTGCAATCAATCAGGCTTTATTCCTAATAGATCCACAGCAAATAATATTCAACGGTTATTCCTAAACCTACAACTCCCAACACATAATATGGCAAATAGAGCCATAATGTCACTCGACGCAGCTAAAGCATTCAACAGTATAGAATGGCCATTTCTGTGGAAATGCTTAAAACGTTATGGGTTTGGTCCTAGCTTTATTAAATGGATACAACTTTTGTATGACTACCCAAGTGCAAGGATACAGGTGAGTGGATGCCGATGTCCAGAGGGACGAGGCAGGGATGTCCTCTATCCCCTCTTCTTTTTGCTCTGGCCATAGAAACCACTTGAGGAGGCTATCCGCTCCTCTACAAATATAGTGGGGTTTCGTAGATCTACAGGTGAAGATAAGATAGCATTATATTCGGACGATACTCTAGTGTTTCCGGGGGATACGGGTCCATCCTTGTCTGCAGTTATGTCCTTAATAGATCTGTATGGATCATTTTCAGGATTCAGTATCAACTGGGACAAATCTGTAGTGATGCTTGTGGACCCCGGGTATGTGGGACATCCGCGCCAGATTCATCAGCTGGCCTGGTTACATCATTTAAATATTTGGGAGTGGTAATTACATTGAACGTTACAGAATATACAGATAGGTATATACTCCCTCTTATTGCCAAATTTGGACAACAGAGTAAAACTTGGAGTAAATTTCCATTGTCTATGGTGTGGAGAGTGAATTTGGTGAAATGGTGTGGATGCCCCAGATGCTATATGTACTGCACAATTGTCCCATATGGTTGATGTTACGACTATTTAGGACTATTGATTCGGTTTTTAGGGATTTTGTGTGGAAGGGGGGGAAACCCACAATTAGACTAGAAATACTACAACAGCCCATAGATAAGGAGGAATTGTGATACCAAATGTTAGATTATATTTTATCGCATCACAATTACAACTTTGGCATGACTGGGAGGTAGTGAATATGGAAGACCCTACACAGAAGATAATAGCATCCCAATTTAAAAAATACCCTCTGGTCCAATTAATAGTAGCTCACCATTTTTATAATAAAAGGGGGTTTCCTACTTTTTACTTGATTCACAGGATCTGGGAAGCAGTGCGAAATACCACTCAGCATACAGGGTATACGAAACATATGCCCATATGGGATAACTTTTTTCTTTGTAAACTGGGAACTGGGTGGACTCTCGGAATTCTTAGATTGGAAAAAGGCGGGCATAACACTCTTGTACCAGCTATATGAAGGGGATGTTCTACTTCCTTTTGATGTATTAAAGGACCAATATCAGTTAACGAATAAAAACTTCTATCAATATCTTCAAATACGTCATGCATTACAAAGTCAAAGTTTAAAAATCTGTAACAAAACGTCCCACACTCCGCTTGAGTGCTTTCGTCATATACTGCTTCCTCCCAGTCTGAATATAGATATCAGATATTCCAACCGCTCACAAGCACAAAACAAGACGATACTTGTATAGTTGCTGAACATGGACTCTTTATTAGAACCAAAATACAAGTCTTATATACAGTTAAAAAGGAGATTCCTACCTGTTCATATTACTCTAACAATACAACTGTAATCAGAAACCTAATTAACATGAGCTAATTAACTAATCCATTAAAGCAGCCGATGAGACTCCGTGCCCTCCTGTGCATTGTTATGATTATTCAGGATTTCACTACAGGTCAGACTTGTTGTCACCGAGCTTAACACAGTAGATTATACATTATCATAATTTTAAACACAGGACACTTTCTCACAAAGCAGGAGCTGCAGCAGGAGTCGGCCTGTCTCCTACATTGTACAGAGGCCAATGTGATCAGCTCTCTCAACTAACATGTTGAGTTCAGAATCAAACAAACCAAGAATAGTCTTTACATATATCCTGGGAGATATTGTGGATAAATATTACTGTTCCATTTTAAGTAATCCAAGATATATTTTCTCAGTTGCACAGGGTGACTAATGGCCCGTACACATGGTCGGATTTTCCGATGGAAAATGTCCGATCGGAGCGTGTTGTCAGAAATTCCGACCGTGTGTGGACTCCATCGGACATTTTCCATCGGATTTTCCGACACACAAAGTTGGAGAGCAGGAGATAAAATTTTCCGACAACAAAATCCGTTGTCGGAAATTCCAATCGTGTGTACACAAATCCGACGGACAAAGTGCCACGCATGCTCAGAATAAATAAAGAGATGAAAGCTATTGGCCACTGCCCCGTTTATAGTCCCGACGTACGTGTTTTACGTCACCGCGTTCAGAACGATCGGATTTTCCGACAACTTTGTGTGACCGTGTGTATGCAAGACAAGTTTGAGCCAACATCCGTCGGAAAAAATCCATGGATTTTGTTGTCGGAATATCCGAACAAAGTCTGACCGTGTGTACGCCCTATTAGACATAAGAGGTGCATGGGGAGCTGAAACAAGGGTTTCCCAATCTTTCCAAGAGATTCTGGGTTCCACGGGCCCTCCCGTCACAAAATCCAATTACAATATGACTACTCTAAAATATTAACAAAGGCAACTTCAATTGCCTGCTCGAAAAGAGGACTAATAGGAGATCTTTATTCCAACTTACAAATAATAAAGAATACTGAAAAACATAAAAATAGTTTTGTCCGGTGGCAAGATGACATAGAGGATCTAGACAAGGTGGACTGGACACGAGCTCTGGAAACACTTACCAAGATATCGCTCTTGCCTTTTTTTTAAACGCTATCTCAGCTTTTTATTATACATAGGGCTTATTATACTCCACAAAAATGCTTGGGGAAAAAATATGACACTGTTATGTCTGAGATGACCTCTATTTAATGGCTCTCTTCTCCACATGCTTTGGCGATGTCCGAAGCTTCATCTTATTGGGAAAAAATATTCACAACCCTAAACTTACTAGCTTTACTGAGATAATAGGAACGCCCAAATTTGCTCTATTGGGAATAATACCTGATGGAGCATTACCTGTAGAGATGTACACTATGTGGATAAGATCGATATACTTAGCACGTAACGTTATTCTACAGAAATGGTTATCTGCTGATCCTCCAACCCATAAACAATGGGTTAAAAACTTAACTATATACTTAAAAGAGAAAAATAATGCATAAGCATAGAGGTACACCTCAAAAGTTTGGTAAAATATGGTCATGGTGGATAGAACCTAGTAACAAACTTTATGACGGTTTATCTAGTAGAGATGAGTAAAGGCAATGGAGATAGTTAGGAGCAAGGAGTATTTATGTTCCTTCTATGCTTTGGTTAATATACGATAAGTGAATTTGATACGAGAAATTGCAAGGTTTGTTTGGTTTATGTTTTTTCTTATATATTATTTAATAACTTCAGAAATTTTAATGAACTTATTTGATATATTATCTGCTTGTATGTATAATTATAAAAATACAAAAATTATTTGATTAAAAAAAAAGGATCACCCATTGAGATCCCCTTTATTTAGTGATAAATATTACCGGGGAACTGGTAGAAGTTATTGGTTAGGGCAAATTCCAAAGGTTCCTATATGGACTCATTCTGAGGTCCCATATTAAGAAAATTAGATTTAAAAAATGAATAAACTGCCACCAGTTCTTAGTCGTGTGGTATTGATTATATACTGATTCAATATCAACCCCAACCAACAACGGCCAACTGTCCATCCAGACATTAGAAAGTTTTATCAACACATCCTTTGTGTCCTGCACATAAACTGCATCATTTGCCGGTGGCAGCAATTTCTTTCTTTTGGCAGGTCAGTGGTCATCGGGCACTGTGAATGACATCTGACTGTTATACATGACTTTCGGCTCCTGTCGAATGGGTAAATGTTCAAGCATTCATCCTTATGCTCATCAATAGTGCCTAAGCACCCTCACATACCAGAAAGTGCACTGCTATTTTTCAGGAGGAATTCAAAGTAAATATTTTAAGGTACTGCAGAGGCATAATCAACACTTCTGGTTGTTTTCTGTAACAAGGAGAACTTTTCTGTAACAAGGAGAACTTTTTATGTTTAGATAATATATATCTTTTTTTATTAACCTTGTTCAGTAACAAATGTCTGCATAATAAAAATAGATCCCTGTGACAATCATTGCATTTTAATTAAAAATATAATGGTTCACATTAAAATCCTGGTAAATGTTAACTTAAATCCAGAAAATGTGCAAGGAATATAACATCACCTTATTAACCACTGCACGCAAAATCACGTACATGCACATCACTTTTAGTAGGTGGCTGTACCGGGGTGATGCCTGCAACTACAGGCATCACCCCCGGTATTGTTTTCTATAGCGGATGGTCGGCTTGCTTTAATGTGATAACAACCAATACGGCTAAGCAACTGCTCGGCCGTTATCACAAGCAGCAGGAGGGGACGTTCCCCCTCCCGCCTCCATCTGCCGCTCTGCCTGGGGTTTTCCCATCCCACCGGGAGACCAGAGTGACCAGCCAGCATGTCCACTGGCTGGCCAGAGGCATGAACAAAGCTGGAATCGGCTTCAATCGGGTCTGTAATGTTGTAACCCCGTAAGCGGCATCATGACGTCACTTCTGGTTTCCTCGTCAGCCAACGGCGACAATTTAAAAAAAAAACAAAGCATTCAAATTTGGTGTTTTCAAAACTTTGAAGTGTAGAGGAGGGATTTGGGGTTTTATAGACCCCAGATCCCTCCATAAAGAGTACCTGTCACAAGAGATGTTTACGTTCTTTGTGACAGCAATAAAATGATCATTTTTTAAATTTTTTTTTAAAGGGACAGTGTAAAACTAAAAATAAATAAATAAATAAGAATTTTTTTTAAAGTGCCCCATCCCCGCGCCAAAGAAAACGCATACTTAAGTTGCGGTCGCAAATGTAAACAGTGTTCAAATCACATATGTGATCGTTAGAGCAAGAGAAATAATTCAAGCAAAACACCTCCTCTGTAACTCTAAACAAGTAACCAATAAACATTTTTAAAGCAGTGCCTATGGAGATTTTTAAGTACCATATTCTGTCGCCATTTGCGTGCAATTTTAAACCGTAACATGTTAGGAATCTATTTACTCGGTGTAACATCATCTTTTACAATAAACAAAAAATTGGGCTAACTTTATTGTTTAGTTCTTTTTTAATTCAGTGAAGTGTATTTTTTCCCTAAAAATTGCGTTCGAAAGACCTCTGCACAAATACCATGTGACATAAAATATTACAACAACTGCCATTTTTTTCTCCAGAGTCTTTGCTAAAAAAATACATATAATGTTTGGGGATTATAAGTAATTTTCTAGCAAAAAATACAGATTTTAACTTGTAAATAACAAGTGTCAGAAATAGGCTTGGTCTTGAAGTGGTTAAAGTGGAACTTTAGTCAGAAAATGAAGTCCTGCTAGATCACTTCAGGCTGGCCCCTTTTGCAGGTATAGCTATGTAAAACATAAAAAATAAGTGCCTATGCTGTTTAAAATCCAGTAATACACTGTCTCACCCTGCTCTGCACAGCCTCAGTTGCTCTCTATTTTTAGGCACTGCTGGATTTGTAGAGGCCGAACTGTTGACAGCCTTGATGTTTTTCAGCCAAGTTTAGTTGTGGCTGAGATACAGTGATGATATATTCACCATATAGACAGGCACTGTACTTGAACTACAAAGCTTTATTGAAAAGTTAAAATAACTAAGTAACAAAGTTTAATTTTTCCTTTAAAAAGAAACTGATTTTATTTTTGGATCTTCAGATTTGATCAAAAAATGGTATGTCGGTTGCAAATACTGTTCTTAAGAAAAAACAACTGTAATAAAGACTATTTTTGCATGTTTTTCAAAAATGAAAGAAAAGCCACATAGTCTGTGAAAGTAACCTCTTTATTGATCCCAGGGTTCCTAACCGGGGTCCAATTTTTTTCATCACTGTTAGGCACACCTGTGTCTACAGCCTCATAGCTATATATCTGCAGTATGAGATTTAAGGCACTGTTGCTTCTGATTGCTAATCTCAGAAGATTTGGAATGAGGTTTGGTGATGTCACTACTGTACTGTTTTTCTTCTTGGAGGCTTTGACATGAGGAAGCAATGCCCTGCCGCTACCGAAAAGTTGGGACCTATTGACTCCCTAAAAAATGGACTAGTGCATGGAGGATTGTGACCCTAATATTCCCCGGGGTCTAACGTGGGTATATTTCCACACCAGACCCCCAGTAAATTCCTATTTTATATACATGAAGGCAGTAAAAATAGCAAAAATAAAAGTTAATTAAAGACCTAATGGAGAGGGACCACACATGAGTAATTGTGTTTTTATATACAACAAGGCATGCCTGTGACATTTGTGCTTCAGTATATTTATTGCTATACAAATATACTCAGGTACAAGTGTCAAAGGAATGTCTTGATATAAATAAAGATAATTATTCATGCTTGGTCCCTCTCCAATAGGTCTTTTATTACCTTTCATTTTATTTTTTAAATAATACTTTTTCCATTTCTATATTTTAATTTTTATTGAGGATTATTTGAGTGCCTATACTCACAAGATCATAAGTACCAATCTCACATCTCCTTCCACTACAAATTGGGGTCATTCACTGTGTATTCCATTCTCTTCTTATCTCAGTTGGAGAAGAGAAGTATAATTGCTAAAGCAGATCTCTGGGAAAAGCTAATATTGTCCAAATACAATAGTCATGTGTTTTTTTTTTAACTGAATCTTGGTGTGACCTGTTATATTGCTCTTGCCACTCAAAGTAGAGGTGAAAGCATATCCCTGTGTTCCAGAACACGGAGTACAGTCTTATCCTAATGGGGGGAGGAGCCACGCCCCGATGACACCGCGATTTGAATACCCGGAAGGAACGGGTTGTTTTGGAGCCGGCCGGCTTTTTTCCTGTATACGCTCATTTACCACTGACGTCTGTAAGTGCATCTCTGATCTTGCTATTTAATAAATGTAATGTTTTACGCTATGTGGAGCTGTTTATTTCTTTTTTGGTGACCTATCCCAACCATCCTGGTGCGGTCGGCTGAGGAGGTTTTTGCATACTGGATGACATTTAGTGCCTGTTACACAGATCCTGGGCTGGGGTTGCAGCCATCTGCCCAGTAAGGTCTCCTATTATTTAGAGACCAACATCTTTTGGTAAGAGGCAGCAGTTTTTGAAGGTGGAGGTTCATCAGCGCACCCTATTCACTGCAGCAAGATTGTTAATATTCACCTGTCATTTGGGGATATACTTTTTCTTATTCAGCCTTTTGGACTATTACCAATTTTGCTTTATGTACTGTTATTAGGGACATTATTTGCACTTTGAAAATTTGTTTTTTCAATTCACATGTATTTTTATGTTTTTTTGAGATATTCATGTTTCACAGTGACGCTAGTCTGTCACATTTTCATTAGAGTGTCTTGAGGCATTTATTTGTCACTTTATCACGTTTCAACACTGCTCATGTATTCACATTTTATGTAGGCATAGGAGCAATTCTTGTGTTCCACTATTTTAATTTTTAATTTTTAGGCACAGTGATTATCATTTATATGCATATATCTTTCTAGGCTAGAGACATTCGACTCTGGCCTTTTTCACTTTTAAGCTCGACTTTTCTTAATTTACAGATTATGCGGTTTACCACTTTTTAGTCGCAGCTCTAGTAGGTTTTGTGTTAAGCGCAGTATTTTATTTCACATTATCCTAATACCAATCCAGAGGGGTAACACATGTAAATATGAAAGAGTCGCTGCTACTCCCAACAAGCCCAGGTGAATAAACGATAAGGAGCTGCCTCAGCCTACATGTCTCCACTAATCCACACACTCTGATGGATTTCTCTCTGCCCACCAAGGCCGCTCCTTATCATTTATTCACCTGGGCTGGTCGGGAGTAGCGGTAATCCTTTGAATGCTGATGTGCTTTATGTACAGTATTTCTTCCAGATCTGTGCAGTAATTCAGTGTGAAACTTTGCCTCTGTTAGGAGCTTTCTGTAATAAAGACCAGTCACTGCTGCTCTCTCTCCCTATGCAGGTTGACTGGTCTTGTCTCCGCCCCCTCCTGTAGTTTCAGCAGGCATCCTGTAGAGGGGGGAGCTGCTGCATCCCATGGCTCTGATCTCGGCACAGGCTGTGTACAGCACAGAGATAATATCACTGCTACTTTTAGAAGGTAATATCTGGATTTGCGAGGGCATTTGGTGGACACAATTTAGATCTTATGGTTCCATTAAGGAATATAATGAATGACAATTTTTGTGTCCAGAGTTCAGCCTTAATAAAAATGTTCTATGAGAACTGTATGCAATATGTGATAAATAGCCATGATGTTCAAAGGCAGACCAGAGTGCTGGTTAATACAGTTTATTTGTACATCATATTCAGGGCATGTTTCACAAGTGTTATGTTTGCTATGAAATTTTCCACAGGTGTGTGGTGAAAAGGTTCAGGGCCATGGCTATAATTAAACACAAGCAAAGCAAAATGAGGCACAAACACAGACAGATATTTCATGAAGCATGTGGCACGCGTACTAAACACAGAGTATAAAAATGTGCAGCCAACAATTGATTTCTTGCTTTGCCAACATGTGGACCTTACTCCTTATTACATGCGTTGCTGCAGTGTCTGCTGAACCCCTAACCTATTATGGGTAAGGATAACCACTGTAGCTTCAACTCTACCTTAAATTAATCTTTTCTTACTAAACTTTTTTATTATGCCATTATTTTTATTTCTTTTAAGGGATAAAGTGTTTCGGGTAGTGCCACAAACAATTGAACATGTGGAACTTCTCAAATCCATTGCCAGCCTGACAAAGGTATGATAAAGATAAAGAATCAGGATGTATCCTAAACATGTTATAAGGGTATTTACATTCACCTGTGAATATTTTCTGCAAATACTCCGATGACATGAAAACTCGGGGGGTCCCACATGTAAGCTATATGAAATTTATAGCAAAGTATAGTATTAGTACTTTCCTGGCCCTTTCAGACAATGGCACTTCTATTTGAAGCTTCTTTTATTCTACTTTACAGCAAAATATATTCCTAAAAATATATATATTCCACCCAGAAGACATTTTTTCAACATTTTCAAAAGAAAATGTTGGTTGGAACCCAGTATGTATAAGGGTTAGTTCACCTTCACTTAAAAAGAAAAATCCCCCATGCTTTCCATCACCCCTAGCATGTTACAGAGCTCAGTTGTAGAGGGAGAGGGGCTGTAGAGTGCACTGTGCACAGGTAAGATTTAACAACTATGAATCGGCCTCTGGGGGCGCACTTCCAATGTGCAGCCTGTCCTGCCATTTAGCCAATATAGGGGTGGGGGGGCAAACTCCTAGAGCTTTTTGTAGAACGGGCCGTGCAAGTAAGAGAGGTATGCAGTGGTAAAGGGGTCGATTTTTTAAAATCCTAACAGTGCTTTGCAATGTGCTGGGGGTAATAGAAAACATGGGGTGCTTTTATGAAAAAGTCAGAGAGGTGAATTAATCTTTTAAGCACAACCTTAGCTATGCCAGGACTCTAGAGCTAAGATCTCTATTCTAAAATATATGAACTCCTCCCCCAACCATTACCATATCAGTGTGACTTAAAGTACACCTGTTATAAAAGAACTATAGGGGCTGCCATTGCTGGCCTTTTACTAAAAATACTAGTTGCTGGGCTGTCTCTGGCTTCAGTACCTTCTGGGTCACTGACCTGGAACAGGCATGTGCAGTAGAACAATAAAATAATGTCAGAGTTCCACATACAATTTTTTCTAGAGTTGTGCCCTTTACGGTATTATAGCCCTTGGCTCAGAATGATTATCAGGCAACCAGGGGCGGACTGACCATTGAGCGACTCGGGCACTGCCTGAGGGCGCTGGGCCACTAGGGGGCCCCATCAGGGTTGCCAGCCTCAGTAAAACCAGGGACAGTATGTATAAATCTGTGTTATTTTTACATCTGTCTGTGTATACTGTGTGTGTGTATATTGTGTGGCCCCATAAACTCTGATTGCCTGGGGGACCCATAATCTCCTATTGCCCGGGGGCCCCATGAGTTATCAGTCCACCCCTGCAGGCAACTAGTATTTTCAGAAGTGAGGCCAGTAACAACATATGCTAGATATTCCCCCATTCAGATCCCAGTCACATTGGCTCGTGCAGTCAGTTACAACTGAACCAAATAAATCCATCTGCCCCCTGCTCAGACCTGCATTCACAGGGTCTGGCAGAGGGAAGTCTTCCATCACTCTGACTTCATTTATGAGACGTTATGTGACCCTCACCTAACAAGGGAGCTCTAAAGGAAGTCAATGCTGGAAGAAGGAAAAACTAAAGTGTGTTGTGCTCATTCATAGCGCCCAACTGTCCCTGATTTGGAGGAACTGTCCCTGATTTGGAGCAATGTCCCTCTGTCCCTCATTTCGGTCTGATCTATATAGTTGTATATAAAATGCACTATTTATCTTTCAAAAAGTGTTTCCCAGTGCTAAACCTTTCATCCAATTTCTAAATGGCTGCATTTGTAAATTTCCAAAGCCAATACAAGGGAATAGTAGTAAAAAAAAGCACTTGTGGGTTTAACTAATCTTTTTTTTGTTAATTCTCCTTTAAGGGGGTGTGGCAGGGGGCATGTCCTATGCCTATCTACTTTTGCTAGTAGGTGTCCCTCATTCCCATCTCAAAAAGTTGGGAGGTATGCTCATTTGTTTAATTCCTGTCCACAGCTGTACCCATACATGTGATAGCACAGACTGGGCCACGCAGCCTGCACACCTTTGTTTTTGCTGGGAGCACACTTAATCGTGCACCCTCGGGATGAATACTGAGTAGTCACAGACAGTGTAATAAACCAGCACATGATCACTATGATAGCCGATCACCAGTAAGGGAAGCCTCCACTGTTTCTTTTCACCTTTGTGAGGTGATACATTGCGGGGAATTTATTAAAACTGGGGCAAACAGAATCTGTAGCAGTTGTGAAGGGCAATCAATCAGCTTGTATCCTCAGCTTGTTCAGTTATCCCGTGTACACACGAGCGGACTTTGGAGTTCCAACCGAGTTCCGAAGGAGCTCCGACGGAACGGACTTGCCTACACATGATCACACCAAAGTCCGAAGGATTTGAACGTGATGACGTACGACCGGACTAGAATAAGGAAGTTCATAGCCAGTAGCCAATAGCTGCCCTTGCGTCCCTTTTTGTCCATCGGACTAGCATACAGACGAACTGATTTTTCGACCGGACTCGAGTCCATCGGAAAGATTTGAAACATGTTCTATTTCTAAAGTCTGTCTGATTTTTCGATAGTAAAGGTCCGATGAAGCCCACACACGATCGAATTGTCTGGCGGATTTGTTCCGTCGGACCTTTGCTGTCAAAAAGTCTGCTCGTGTGTACACGACATTAGACCCCTTTCACACTGAGGCAGTTTTCAGATGTTTTAGCGCTAGAAATAGCGACTGTAAAGCGCCTGAAAACTGCCTCCCATTTATTCAAATAGGTGCTTTCACACTGGGGTAGTGCGTTTGCGGGACGTTAGAAAAGGTCCTCCAAGCAGCATCTTTGGGGGGCCCCTGCCCATTGCAATGAATGGTCAGCGCTTCCGAAGCGCCTGAAAAGAGCTTCAGAAGCACGACTACACGGGAGTTTTTAACCCCTTATTTGGGGTTAAAAGCACCTCGCTATCGGCCGAAAAGCGTAGCAAAAAAGCACCTAAATAGTGGTAAAGCGCCACTAAAATGAGTGCCGCTTTACCACTAACAGCCGTCGCTTTCAGTGTGAAAGCAGCCTTAAGCTTTGAAAATCTAGAAGCTGATTAAGGGGCATGCACAGCTAAACCAGATCTTTGCAGAGGTTCTTTAGAAGGGAAGCCTGTATTAAGCAGTCAGAGCCAGAAAAAGCCTGACGAAGAGCGACTTGCGCTCGGAACTGTACAGTGGCTTGCATGTACTATATGTCTAAAAAAAATTTTCAGTAAAGGACACTTTTTGCATCAAGCATCGATCCACGTTTTTCTTTTATATATATATATATATGTATATATATATATATACATACATACACACTATATTGTCAAAAGTATTGGGACACCTACCTTTACAGGCACATGAACTTTAATGGCATCCCGGTCTTAGTGCGTAGGGTTCAATATTGGGTTGGCGCAGCCTTTGCAGCTATAACAGCTTCAACTCTTCTGGGAAGGCTGTCCACAAGATTTAGGAGTGTGTCTATGGGAATGTTTGACCATTCTTCCAGAAGAGCATTTGTGTGCTCAGGCACTAATGTTGGACAAGAAGGCCTGGCTGGCAGTCTTCACTCTAATTCATCTCAAAAGTGTTCTCTGTGAACTCTGTGCAGACCAGTCAAGTTCCACCACCCCAAACTCGCTCATCCATATCTTTATGAACCTTGCTTTGTGCACTGGTGCGCAGTCATGTTGGAGAAAGAAGGGGCCAACCCCAAAGTCGGGAGCATGAAATTGTCCAAAATGCCATGGTATGCTGATGCGTTGGGAGTTCCATTCACTGGAACTAAGGGGCCAAGCCTAACCCCTGAAAAACAACCCCTTAATCTCCCCTCCACCAAATTATTTGGACCAGTGCACAAAGCAAGGTCCATAAAGACATGGATGAGCGAGCTTGGGGGTGGAGGAATTTGACAGGCCTACACAGAGGGAAAGTATGGTCTAACTTAATATTGAACTTTACGGACTAAGATTGGGATGCCATTAAAGTTCATGTGCGTGTAAAGGCAGGTGTCCCAATACTTTTGACAATAGAGTGTATATAGACAATATAGTGTAAATATATAGCATTAGTGCCAGTGTTAATGTATTTTATGTACAATAAAAAAATAAATAAAGTTTTATATTGAGTGCCAGCATTAAGGTCAATGTTACTGACAAATGTTCTTCTAAAATGGACTGTAGTAAATAATGCTAGAGGGAATGAGCAAATAAATCTAACTGATGGTTAGTTTTATTTGCTCATTCCCTCTAGTGTTCTGTAGAATAGTTACATTACATCTCTTGTTATAGACATATGTATCTATTATGTTCCTTGGCTTCATCTAGTGGGCATAATGCTGTATTTTACTATTGCCTAAAATATTCAGAAGGGAAACTAGCCTAAGCAACATTCGTTTTTGAACAGTTCACACAGAACGAATATACATTCATATTCTCTGGACATTTTTATTTTTAAACTGGGTTCAGGCATTAAAGTGGTTGTTAACCCACTCATTTAACTTCATACAATTCTGTGTGTTTGCTAATGTTGTGTGCTCCTGTCCCTGTGATTTATAAAAAAATGCAGTATACCAGATTTCAGGGTGCCGCTCAGTGCTTACGTGACCAGTTGGCTCTCTCCTCTCCCCATCTGTCAGCTGCAGTGGGCAGGGCTGAGACTCCCCCACTGACGTCATTTGGGATGAGAGGAGGAGAGAGCTGGCCGGTCACGTGAGTACCGAGCGGCGCTCTGAAATCCGGTATATACTGCATTTTTTTAATAATCACAGAGACAGGAGCACACAACATTAGCAAACACACAGGATTATTTAAGATTTTAAATGTTATTTCAGCAGCAGGAGGGGAGGGGGTGGGCACTTGACACAGAGTAGGCAGGCAGGGACAGGAGGGGGGAGAGAGGACAGAGGAGAGACAGGAGAGCTGCGGATGAAGGAAGCACGTAAACTGACCATGGTGTCAGGGCTCAGCAGCTATGATATACTGTGATCAGTTTACAGGGGGGGTGAAGAACCAGGTAGGATCAGCCAGGTATTTTAGGTGATACAGCGGGCCAAATTACACACCACTATCACTGTGCTGTAAAACATGCTTTAAGGGAAGAGGATCTTTTTTATTTTTTTAAGGATAACAAATGCTTTAAGGTTTGTTATAGCCTTGTCATTGAAGGGTCAAGAAATCTAAAAGATTATTGTGTTTGATGATGTCATGGTATTTTATTTACGTGGCACATATGATTTTCACAGAGCAGCAATCATCCTGTTAATCTCAATAAATGCTTCCTCCTTTACAACTCATTCCTGACCCCCCCCACCCCATCCCATACTGCAGGGGTCTCCAACCCCCAGGCCGCGGCCCACTGCCGGGCCGTAGCCTGTTTGCAGCCGGGCCGCGAAGGTTCGGCAGGAAGGGGCGAGCAGAGAGATGACATCACCTCTTGCGGTATGCCCCGCATCACAGCTGTTCCATCCACACAGCCGGACGCAAACACAACACTGTCTGAGGTGTTGTGTGAGAGCAGAGAGATGATGTCATCTCTCACCGCCTGCCCCGCCCCACCACCGTCCAATCCTCACAGCCGGCGCGAACACTACACTGAGGTGCGGCGGATGAGAGATGAAATCTCTCACTGCTCGACCCACATCGCTGCATGTTCCACCCTTACTTGGCAAGTGACAGTCCGCATCTGGCAAGTGACAGTCCCCATCTGGCAAGTGACAATCCACATTGGGCAAGCGACAATACATACCTGGCAAGAGACAATCCACACCTGGCAAGTGACAGTCCCCATCTGGCAAGTGACAATCCCCACCTGGCAAGTGACAGTCCACATCTGGCAAGTGACAATCCCCACCTGGCAAGTGACAGTCCACATCTGGCAAGTGACAATCCCCACCTGGCAAGTGACAGTCCACATCTGTCAAGTGACAGTCCCCCTCTGGCAAGTGACAATCCCCACCTGGCAAGTGACAGTCCACATCTGGCAAGCGACAATCCCCACCTGGCAAGTGACAGTCCACATCTGGCAAGTGACAGTCCACATCTGGCAAGTAACAAGCTACATCTGGTGGTAGGCGATCGTGGCAAGTGACACACTCGGGGTTCCCACTGATTCTGCATTATGGTGCAGAATCGCCCCCCCACCCCGGGCCTTAGCATAATTTTCTTCCACACAGCCGGTCCCCAGTGTCAAAAAGGTTGGGGACCGCTGCCATACTGTATATGAGAAAAGCTGTGCTTAGCCCTTTCCTTTAACCACTTCACTGCAGGGCATTTTCACCCCCTTCCTGCCCAGGCCAATTTTCAGTTTTCAGCACTGTAACACTTTGAATGACAATTGCGCGGTCATGCAACACTGTACCCAAATTAAATTTTCCCCACAAATAGAGCTTTTGGTGGTATATGATCTCCTCTGCGGTTTTTATTTCTTGTGCTATAAACAAAGGAAGAGTGACAAGTTTGAAAAAAACACAATATTTTTTACTTTTTGCTATATTAAATATACCAGTTTAAAAAAAAAAAAAAAAAAAATTTCCTCAGTCTAGGCTGATATGTATTCTTCTACATATTTTTGGTAAAAAAAAATTTGCAATAAGCCTATATTGATTGGCTTGCACAAAATTTATAGCGTCTACAAAATAGGGGATAGATTAATGGCATTTTTAATATTTTTTTTTTTTACTAGTATGGCGGCGAGCTACGATTTTTATCGTGACTGTGACATTGCGGTAGACATATTGGACACTTTTGACACTATTTTGGGATCATTCACATTTATACAGCGATCAGTGCTATAAAAATACACTGATTATTGTATAAATGACACTGGCAGGGAAGGGGTTAACACTAGGGGGCAATCAAGGGGTTAAATGTGTTACCTAGGGAGTGATTTTACCTGTAGGGGGCAATCAAGGGGTTAAATGTGTTACCTAGGGAGTGATTCTACCTGTAGGGGGAGCGGACTCACAAGGGGAGGAGACCGATCGGTGTTCCTCTGTACTGGGAACATACCATCAGTCTCCTCTCACCTGACAGGACGTGGATCTGTGTGTTTACACACACAGATCCATGGTCCTGCTCTGTTATCAGGGCACTCGTGGGTGCCCGGCGGACATTGCGGCCGCCGGGCACGCACTTTGGCTCCAGAGTGACGTGGCTGGGTGCACACATGCCCACTAGACAGCCGGAAAGCCGAGGACGTCATATGACGTCCGCTCAGGATGGGAGATCTCTCCTGCGAACGTCATTTGACAATGGCTGGGATGGGAAGTGGTTAAAGCTCACCATGTTACTATCTGATTGTACAAATTCCTTTAGATTTACCAACAGGTATATACAAGAGCCTACCTAATTGGATGCAGATTGATTGAATAGCATACGTAGGTCTTCATATTGAATAGTTTTGGTAAATCGAAAGTTGATTGTACAGAGATTGTATGTTGAGATGATAACATGTGGTGACACAGGCAGTATATCATGCAGATCCTAGGTAATGCCTCCCCAGGGACCCACTGGCGCAACATACAGTTGCTCATTGATGAATGGGAAATTGGGTGTATACGGTCGCACACCAGGGTTTGCAGAAAGTACCTGCATGTGCACTGACATATGCTCCAAACATAAGCTGAGTTCCGAGCATACATCAGTACACATGCAGGTAACTTTACACAAATGTAGCGCATAACCATGTACTGCTGCCTCTTCCTATTCATTTTAATTGTTGGCTGTACATGGCAACAGTGGGTCCTGTCATTATGCTGTATGACCCCTGTTCAGCATGCATGTGTTACAGCTCAAGTCACATTACATGTTGGAAGACATATTAAAAGGGTTAATAAAAAAAGCAGAAGGATTGTTATGAGAATTTCTTTAATAAAACAAGCAAGGAATGAATGTTCCTTGACCCTAGGACACTGCTAATATTTAGCATGTCCATGATGGAGACAGACAAGAGTACTTAAACTTTGGCACACTAGCATAACGCTGTATTATATTTTAGTACTAACCTCTATGTCTGGCATATCATTGTATTGTCTTGGTGCTTCAATAAAGGAAAATGTGAGTCATTGGTAAGGAACCTAATAACAATATTTTAACACCATCTCTTTCTGTATTTGTGGGTATTTGTAAGCTTCAACCTGTTAGCATATCCCCTATTAACCAAATATATTTTACAATGAAGCAGAAGTCGTCAAAATGTAAATCAAGACATTTTAAAACACAAAGTTATTAAATATAAATTAGTAAATTGTGTAGGAGAACACTGTCATCAACTTTACCATGGTGTCACAGATCATTTTTAAAAAAAAGAGGAAAAATGTCCGTACTATGGTTTGTTTCAGGGATTAGCTGAATATATATAATTCCAGATATCTTATAAGCATAAAGTCCCCAGAAACAGCAGAAGTGAATGTGAGTTCATGAAAGAAAAAGTCCTTATAAATCTCACTGTAGGAGTGTCAGCAGAAAGGATTCAAGACCATCCAAAGACCCGAGAGAAAAAGGCCAAATGCGAGTTTTGATAATTACCTAGTGGTCATCCACTTCCAGTAAGCCCCCAATTGCTACACATGGGTGGCATATGTCTAGCAGTTGGGGGCTTACTGGAAGTGGATAACCACTAGGTAATTGTCAAAACTTGCATTTAGTAAATATTAGAATCCACAGATCCTCCACCACATACTTAAAACTCTAGTCATAAAGCCTTAAAGTGCATCTCATGGATCCATACTTGTCTCCCAAGAGCAGCGGTACTTAGCTGATGTGGCAGAACGTTGCTCTGCCAGGGCACTGATGTACGCTAATGTGGCTGCACTGATGGGGCACTAGTAGGCTGCACTGAGGGGGTACTGAAGAGGTGGCACTGATGGGGCACTGAAGGGGACTGATGGGGGCACTGATGAGGAGGCACTAATATGCAGCACTGATGGGCACTGACAGGATTAGGTGCTACTGATGATGCGGCACCAAAGGGCACTGATGGGGTGGCACTGATTATGCAGCACTGATGATTACTAATAGGTGGCACTGAGTGATGGGCCCTGATAGGTGGCACTGACTGATCCCTGGCAGTGATAGGTGGCACTGATAGGCGACACTTATGGGCACTGATGGGCAGGCACCGATGGGCACTGAAATGCAGCACTGATTGGCAATTGCTGGCCTGGCATAATAAATTAAATGAATGATGAGAGGAAAGGAAAGATTTTGCAATGCTTTATACTGCGACACCCATCGTGGTACACCTCACACTCGGCCACAGTAAGCAGCAGCAGACATCTTGTTATACCCAGCCCGAAGCTATATGGGCTGGGTGTAACAAGATGTCCGCTGCTGGCTTACTGCGGCCGAGTGCAAGGTGTACCAAGATGGGCGCCGGGATGTTCAACCTCTGACGGAGACACGAAATGTCAATTTCGTTACGGAATGTGGTGGCCCCAGTCACAGATTCTGATGGAACATGCGGCTGCGCCCTGCACCCCTGCCCTGGCCAGCCTACCTTCCGCTGCTGCCAACCTGTTGAGGACTCACACTCGCTCGCCACTCTCTACCCACTGACTTCTAGTTGCGAGCAACACCGCCTCCTCATTCCCAGGTATCGGATTAGGCATCGAGAGCATTTGTGCGAGTACAAGTGGTTGCGCAAATGCTCGGTATCGGTGCAACCCTAGTCACAACGCATCCAATTCTCAGGGAACATCTTCCAGTTACCATTTATACACATCCTGCACATAGGGGTTGCCATCCAGCATTCAATTTATTTTCTAAGCTATATCCTTTCATCTCCATACCCTGAAGGAACTTGTGAGCCAGACAGGGTTTGTCAAGGAGAAAACTCTCATGGCACCTTGCTGCCACCTGTTGGAAAACTCCAAGCCTTCTTCCCTTGTAAAATTCCTCCCTCTTCTTTTCTCTTTACTCAGGAAAAGGGGCTCAGCCCACACCAATCAGAAAACAGGGGAGGGTCACCCTAGCCCCTGACTCCTTTTTCTATTATTATTTAAATGCAAGAACAATTTTAGGGGCTATCAATAAATGTTTAAATAACTCAGATGAAGTTCCTTTTTAAATAAATCTTAATATAACTATGCTTAAATCAAGGCCAGGTAGCAGGATAGCTGTTAGTATCGTCAGTAAACTACAAAGAACAAGTGCTGTGGATAAAGGTTGTCGGGGAAGGTGGGAGCAGCAGTGCAGGGAATTTACTAACCTTTATGTAGTGCCCTCCTAGAATAGGTTACTAGACAGGCTCAGGTAACTTTAGTCTTTTTGGCTCCTCTGTAAACTTTGGATCAGTGTGTGATTATTTTTGGCTGTTTTTGGTCTCACTGGCTGTAGGCTCAACTATTTCTCCCTGCCTTCTAATAGGTTCTGAAATGTAATGGGCTGGAAGAGACAGACCCTGGGCCTGAATATTTATGCTGTCTCAGCCAATCCCTAAGGAAGGAGGGGAGCTCCTAGAGTGGCTAAGAAGGGCAGAAATAGTTTAAGGCCTGGAGCAGCAAGGTTCTTGTCCAGGAGGATTAGATCCCCGCCTGAAGGGCTGCTGCACTTCTGGGTAGGTTAACTGAAGCTTGCAGAGAGTTCATCAAAGTTCCAACTTGGTGGGAGCTGGGGGGCCTATTGCAGAAGCTCATTGAGGTCCCTGCTCAGTGGGAGTTGGGACGCCTATTTTCTGGGAGCATTTGGAGCCAAATCAAGAGGGTTCACTAAGGATCTGGCCAGGAGATTCACGGGAGAAGTGTCTGGCCAATATTGGACCAAATACTGTATTCGTTCCTAGTGACTGTCTGCTGTTTAACCCCTTGTGTGCTCTACTGGCAGTTCCAGGATTGCTTGTGTTTCTAGTCTCTGCCAAGAGGGAGATTTCCCTGAAGAGAGTAGAAATATGAGAGAGTTCCTCCAGTTACTTTGCACACTAAATTTGACGTATCGCAAAGCTGCACCCAAACCAAGATCAATCAGCATTAAAGCATAAAAGACACCCCCTGGCCTTGTCAATGAATAGTGAGATTGTTCGAGTGGTCATGTACATGGCTTCCTTTATACCTGAATGGGAAGAGAACCTGAGGCAAATCAGCGGGGGCCTCTCATGGGTCCACGCTACACTTATTTCCTAGATATATACTCTGTCCTCTGTAGTTCACCAGTCTTTTTCAGCATATTTGATCACAGATCCTAAATCTCAATGTAAATTAGTGTAGATTCTAAGCCCTCGCACTGCCATGGCAGTCTAGTGCTGAAAGTGGGGGTCTATTAGTCAAAAAAAAAGATTGAATCAGTAATAATAATAACCATCTGGGAATTTTTTAATGATTTTTTATGTTTTGTTTTTTTGTTTGTTTTTAATGGGACCTGAAAGAGCACTTGCACTATTTTTCACAACTTGTGTTGACATGTAATCCATTTGGCTCAGGGGTGCATTCCGCTACTATGCTGGAGTGAAATTTAAAATAAATAAATAAATAAATGGCACTGCAATGCACAGCACCGTACCATGTTAACATAATAATCATAACACATAGGTGTGAAGTTGGTCTATAACGCTAAGGGCTCTTTCACACAGGACGGATCCATGATCCGCCCCGTGAACATCCGCTTGCTCAGCGGGGATCGCTCTGCCGATCCCCGTTGAGCAGGAAGATGACAGGTCCGTCGCTGCACACTGTGCAGCGACAGACAAAGGGGCCTAATACAAACTTCTTTTAACTCTAGATTTTGTTTGCCGAGCTACAAATCTCAACATGGTAAAGGTAGTGACTGTAAAATATTACACAATTTATTGACTTACATTTAATATTGAGCTTACATGTGTTATATCCCTGGCTAATATGACATGTTGACTGTTGACTGTAGTGTCCTTCAAAACCTTCCTGTGTGTATTTAATGTCTTCAGTACATTCCTCTCCATTCTGCAACATAGCCATGCTTAGTTACACATGCCAAGCAAGGCTTACAAAAAAAGCATAAATAACTCTGATCTGAGCCAAGCTGTGATCATAAACTGCTGGCATAACAAAACATGAAAGAATCATTTAATATTTAGTATTCTGAAACCTACAAAATATCATATATTGTATTTACCCTTCATATGTACATGAATGGTTAATGCTATTAAACTGCTGAGCTGTATAAAACCCCCACTGCAGGAAATGTGGAATGGCACAATGACATTTTAATTATCTATGAACATGTAGGAGTTGTACAGAAACTGCAGGCTTGTCACTGGGAAATACTGACTCCTCCAGCCTTAATTCCTGACATTGTGTATGCAGTATAGAGGGATGGCTGCATAGATCATCACACAATAGATATAAATACATACACTATTACAGGACCATTATTGCAAACAATATTTTTTTTATTGATGTTGTCATTACCCACTTGACCTCGGGGGCCAATTCTGACATTTCTCTCATACGTGTAAAAATCAAAATTTTTTTTACTAGAAAATTACTTAGAATTCCCAAACATTATACTGTATATTTTTTAGGCTTAGGCCCTAGGGAATAAAATTGTGGGTGTTGCAAATTTTTATGTCACACAATATTTGTGCAGTGGTTTTTCAAACACAATTTTTTGGGGGAAAAATACACTTAAATGCATCGTAGTAAACAAAAACACAATATAATGCCCACTTTTTGGTAAATTATAAAAGATAATGTTATGCTGAGTAAAAAGTTTCCAAACATGTCACGCTTTAAAATTGTGCATGCTCATGGAACGGCAACAAACAACGATACTTAAAAATCTTCATAGGTGATGCTTTAAAAGCCTTTTCAGGTTACCAGTTTAGAGTTACATAGTTACATAGTGCTAGAATTATTGCTCTCACTCTGACATTTGTGACTATACTTTACATGTGCGGTGCGATCACCATTTACATATGCGTACGTGACCTACTTGCACATTCGCATTTGCACATAGGCATGGGGGGGTGGGGGCACGTGAAAAAAGTTTATTTTTTTATTATTTTACTTAAATGTATTTTTTTACACTGTGCTATAATTTTTTTGGATCAGATGTTGTACCAGCTGGTATCGACTAGTAACTAAAAAAAACTAAACCAGAAGTGCCAAAATCGTCGTCACTTCTGGTTCCTGACATCACAGAAAAGCTTCTGTTCCTTCCACTCTTCCAAGGTTATGCGACTAAACTGGTTGCATCGTTACCAGGCTCCCCAATCGGATGGCAGAGCCCTGTAAAGGCACAAGAGGAGGGAACCCCCTTCTGCCTCCTGTAAAAGTGATCAAGCAGCTGTATAGCCACTTGGATCACTTTCACTTTTAAGGGAATCGCCAGCAGAAAATAACAATGCCAAGATAATGGTTGTAGCTGCAAGCATGGTCCTGGTATAACCACTTCAACCAGAGGCAGGCAGAAGCAATCAACCCCTAGGTTCAGGAAAAAAACCTGACCAGATCTGGAAAATAAATTGCAGCTCTGCTGGATATAGCAGAGCCCAACAACTACATTTAACCAGGGCAGGGGCACTACACATATACTAAATTCTATTGTTCCATGTATATTTTTTTTCACAATCAAAGTTTATTGAGAGCTTACAAAACAAATGTATATATTACAATTATCATAAAAAAAAGAAAATCAACAGAGTGAAAAATGTCAGTTTACATTTTAAAAGAACAAAATTTACTATTGAGAGTAAATCAATGTTATAATGAATACAGGTAATAGCTGATATTTCTTCTATTTTGTATATATATTGTACTTTGTCCAACCAATTCCTGACCTTTGGTGTGTTGGTGGATTTCCAATGTAATGGAATTAAAGATTTTGCTGCATTTAATAAATGCCTTGTAAGGGTTTACTTATACTTACTCAGAGTACAAGAGTTTATATGAATTAGGCAGGAAGCAGCATTTAGGTTTAATTTAGTTTCGGTAATGTGTTTAATCCAGTATATTTTTTTGTTCCAAGGGTCACAAATTGGGGGGCATGTCCACCAGATGCGTAGAAATGTACCAACTTCCGTGCCACATCTCCAGCATATATCCGTGGTTGTAGGGAATCACCTCCTGGCCTTTTGTGGCGTCACATACCACTGCGTTAAGATTTTGTATGATGTTTCCTGTAATTTTGTGCTTAATTGGAATTTATGGGCTAGAATAGAGGCCTTTTCCCATTGTGCAGCGCTGATTTTAATTCCCAGGTCTAGCTCCCATTACTTTCTTTGTATGGCTGCTGGTTTAGCCAAGAGTATTCAAGGGAGGTTGTTTTTTTTGGGGATCTTTGGAAGCATATAGATTATAAGGCTGTCATGGGAAGGCAGTATGAAGCCTTGTGTTTTTTATTTTATTTTTTTGTTTTTTATTTTGTAAGAAATTTTTCAATTGCATGTGGAACCAGAAGCCAGGAAATGATTCGCCAAACTCTTCTTGAAGAGATTCCAGTGACCTGACCTTATTCCCAAGGAGACAGTGGAATGCCAATAGTTTGACACTATTTTTGAGTTGTGAAAGATTTCCCTGAGATAGGCCAGGGTTGAAATCTGGGTTATTGGCAATTGGGGTTAGTGGACCAGGGATCAAAGCGAGTTTGTGTGGGTGAGCTATTTTGTGGAAAATGTTTATTGTGTTTGTGATCAGGGGGTGTTTTATGTTTCCGGGTGATTTAGAGTGCATCTTCCAAGGGTGGTAGAGTAGTTGTTGTTTGTTATGAGCGGTTTCTAGATGAACCCAGTCTTTGTTATTTCCATGACAGTGCCAATCTATGAGTCTGGTGATGTGAGTGGCTTGATGGTATTTCTTAAAGTCTGGGAGTCCTATGCCTCCTTTATTTTTGGGAAGGGTAAGTTGGTGGAAATTAATTCAGAGGTTTTTACCTGCCCAAAGGAACCATCTTTGAAGATTTACAAGTTTAGTGAAAAAGGAGGTGGGGATTTTTATAGGTAGAGCGTTGAAGAAGTATAGTAACCTTGGTAGAATCGTCATTTTCAGTATTGATGCTCTACCAAACCATGAAAATAGTTTTGGGGACCATTTTTTGAGATCTTTTGTTATCAAATTTAATAGTGGTTTAAAATTGGTTTCAAAAATCGAGTCAATGTTTGGTGTGAGTTTAATTCCCAGGTATGAGAGAGATTTATTTTCCCATTTGTAGTTACAGTTGCTTATCGTCATATTTAATTGATCTGGTGATAATGTGAGGTTAAGGGCTTCTGATTTGGTTTGGTTTTCCATGTAGTAACCAAATGTAGAATAACTAGAATATAATATTTTTTCATGATGTTTTGTGCTTCTGGATTTCCAAGTATTTCCCGCCTGCCGCATCATGCTGCACCTACCCACAAGCTCAGGAAGACAGAAGTAACAGTCTTTCAAAAGGGGGACAGAGGGAGAGCTTGGAGAGAGGCTCATAAAAAAAGAGTGACAGTCTTCCAAAAGGGGGAGCTTGAGGAGCTCAGGAAGAGGAGAGTGACAGTCTTTCAGAAGGAGGGACTTAAACAGGAGCTCAAACAGGAAGAGAAGGGTGAAAGTCTTCCAAAAGGGGGGCAGGGGGAGAGTTTGGAGATATGCTCAGAAAAAGAAGAGTGACAGTCTTCCAAAGGGGAGCAGAAGAAGAGCCTGGAGAGGTGCTTAGAAAGAAATGAGTGACAATCTTTTAAAAGGAGGACAGAGCTAGAGCCTGGAAAGATGCAAAGGAAGAGAACAGTGATAGTTCTCTGAGTCTGTAATGTTATGTTGGAAGATGTAAAGCCTGAAATGTTTCCAGGTACATTATGATCTAATGAAACTGGATGGACATCCATGGACTCTGAGCTAATTTTATCCTGCTTTTTCATTCAAATATTTTATAAATATGTAGCACCCTGGTCTTAGGCAGGGTTGCTGACAAATTTAGTTTTCTAGGTGGTAACCAGCCTGGCTAATTGTTAGGGAGATCCACTGACCTTTTCCTAAATCTGGGTTTGATGCACCTCTCTCTTCTGTCACTAGGTGGCGTTGTTACCTGTGGCATTCGATGGACAAAGGCATAATAAATCCAGACTAGGAGTGGATGGGTTGTCTCAGCCAATCAGTAGGGGTCTCTTTGCCCGTGGCCTGCTGGGAGAGCCCATTAATTCAAGAGGAGTCAGGTGATTGGGGTTCTGTGCCACCTGGACGGCTGTTTGGGTGAACGTGTCTTGAAAAGCTCCCGGCTGCTAGGCCAGAAGCCTGAGGCCTATCCGGGAGAACCTGGCTTCTAGGTGTTCTGAAGCCTATCCACGTTGAAAGCAAGAAGCATGGGGTTGGGGCTTCAGGCTTGAACCCCAACCAAGTTGCAGGGGTTCTGCTGGCCGGAGAACCAAGTAATTACCACAGGTGAAGGAAATCAGTTGCCATCAGAGACGACCACTCCTGTCGCCAGAGGCAAGCGAGAACCAGAATCAGAGGTAAAGGGGACACAGTCGTCAGCAAGAGACAATCTCTCCTGTTATCAGAGGCCAGGTTCTGTGGAGACTGAAGAAGTACCAAAGCAGCCTTTTTCACTAGCCGGGGATGGTAAAGAAGTTGGGAAAGCTTAAGCAGAGCTAAGCTAGCGAGCCAGCGGAACAGTTTGGTTGATGCTTTCAGAGGATTCAGCAGGTTAGCTGAAGAGCCATGTCAGGGACCTAGCGGGACAGTGTGGGTGACAATTGGAAGCCACAGCGGGTTAGTCGTAGAAGAGCTCAAGGGATCCAGTGGCGGCTGGGATCTGAAGAGTAGAGTGAGAGACTAGGAGCTCTGTGAGAGGATCTACAACGGGATACTGTGAGTTGTGATCTGCATTGAAGTTGAAGTTACAAGTTCAGTTGCTATAGGAGGCAGCGGTCTACAGATACAGTTTGCTGCAATTTAGCTTAAAGACCCTTGAACTGTATAGCTGTTTTTCTATTCCTTTCTATTCTTCTATTCAGGCCAGTTCTGTTAAGAGACAATAAATCTCTTTTTGCATTCTCAAAGTGTCTGGTGCCCAACTTACGCTATCTACACCACACCCACTATGCCTAGTAACCCACACTGCGAAGATGGATGTCAGCTCTCCCTGACTCTGAAGGTCACCATTAGGCCTTTGGAGGTCGGGGATGCCGCTACAAATATATACAAATATATTTTATAAATATGAATATAGACATTTGAATAAAGAGAGGTGAATGTTGTGCACTTAGGGCTAAGCTCACCCACAAGTGATATTAAAATGTTTACTAATTGAACCCCTCACTGGGTGTTTGCTTCTTTGTTTATCTTAGGTGTTCGTACTGCTGTACTCTTCATTCTCCGGTTCAGCAGGAGATTAAACATTGTTTTTCTCTACTGTAGTGTTATGTGATAAAATAAACCTATAGGTGATTGAACCCAGCAGTGCCCTCCTTCAATGTCCCTAATCTGCCTATCTACTGTTTTCTCTCATAGCTGGATTTTTGGGTTCCTGACTCAGTTTCACTTCTTGAACAAGGAAAGGCTGCTGACTTTCGGGCTGGATATGATAATGCTTTTGACATTCAAGCTCTCATTGCTCACAGTGGAATGCCATTTGAGTAAGTGCAATCAAAGCTGCTCTGCCTTTATGACTTTCTGAACTTTTGTCATAGTAAGAACTTTTGGGAAAACGGAAAATTTATTATCAAATACTTACCGTAATTTTCCTTTCCTGATGGACTCCATGGCAGCCTACGTGTGGGTTAACCCCGCCTCCTCTCCAATGCTATAGGACCCCATACCCATAAATTTGAACCCACCGCTAGGGACTACGTTCTGTAACTAGCCAACTCCTAGACCAAATGGGTGGGAACTCCATCTGCCATTGAGTCCATCAGGAAAGGAAAATTACGGTAAGTATTTGATAATAAATTATCCATTTTCCTGACAGACTTCATGGCAGCCTATATGTGTGTGGGAAATAACTAGCCAGACCACATAAGGGTGGGTATGCTGAACAAAAAGGTTTAATTTGCCCCGTCAACCGACAGGATTTTTAAACCAAAATTAACAGAAGATAGAGAAGCAGGCTCTATACAGTAATGTGACATAAAGGTATTAATTGAGGCCCAAGAGGATGCTTTGCAGATAACGTCTGGAGCCACATGCCGGGCTGCTGCCCATACGCCGCCATACCCCTGGTGGAGTGTGCCCTCACCGCCTCCGGAGGAGCCAAGCCCTTAGCTCTATAAGCCTGCTGAATGGACTGGACGATCCAGGCCGCAATCATTCTGGTTGAAGCTCGCTTCCCTCTGTTACTGCCAGAGTACGAAATGAACAGGTGTTCAGAACGTCTAAAGGAAGCTTGCAGGTATTCCTTCAGTAATTCACCAATATCCAAAGGATGAACCTGGGTAGATCCTTGAGACTTGAATGTAGGCAGGACAATTTCCTGGTTCTCATGGAACACTGAAAAAACTTTTGGATTTGAGCCGAGCATAGGGATGAGGACCACCCGGTCTGGGAAAAAAGTCAGGAATGGTTCTTTATGACCCAAGGAACCAATCTCGGGGACCCTCTTGGCCAAGGTCATAGCGACCAAGAAGGCGACTTTTGCAGAGAGGTCTTTGATAGAAAGAGGGGTAGACCCCGTGATACTGAGTCCAGACAATGTGGTTGATTTACTAAAGGGCAATAGACTGTGCACCTTGGAAAGTGCAATTGCACTCTGCATTGCAGTTGCTCCATAGCTTAGTAAATGAGGTAAAGCTTCACTTTTCAAAGAATACCCAATCACATGCAAGGGAAATTAAAAAACAGCATTTTTGCTTGCACATGATTGGTTGATGAAAGTCAGCAGAACTGCTGCTCATTTAATAAGCTCTGGAGCAACTGCTTTTGCAGAGTGCAACTGCACTTTCCAAAGTGCACAGTCTTTTTACCTTTAGTAAATCCCCCCCAATGAGTCAAGAACAAGAGGAAGATCCCATTTGGGGGGGGGCTAAACATGGTTCACATAGTGACTTGCCTTCCAGAACTCGTGTTCCACATCCCCAGAAGGCTCTGCGATCAGAGTGGCTGTCATTGCCTCTGGTTGGAAGAGGAATGGGAACATTTCTTCTGGTGTTGGGTCCTAGACGGAGAGTCACGTCGGGACCTGGATGATGAGTGATGATTTTGCGGCCTGGCAAGGTCTCTGTCGTCCTGAACCATGATTTGGCGGTCTGATCTGGAGGGGGTAAAGATGATGACAAACAGAAAAAGGGAGAGGGGGATGAGATCTGGTATTAAACACCTTCTCAACCAACAAAGAAGAATCTCAGCCCCACCCCCTCATCTGCACATACCTTGTGCGAGAGGGCTGGCCACACATAGGCGGTGACTTGTCCATGACTCCTGGACAGAACGTCAAACTTAAGCAAGAAATCGCACAGGATGCGGCAATAAGCAGATGAGCCTTTAGAACAAGGTACCGAGCTGATAAAGAAAAAAGGCACCATAGTAACCAAGAGAGTGAAGAAAGTAAACTAAAAAAAAAAACAATTATAGATTTTAAGTATATAAATATTATACACACACATTTAATATATATATATATATATATATATATATATATATATATATATTTTATAGTTAAACACTTTTTTTTTTTTAAATATTTTTTAAAGACATTGCTCCATCAAGCACTACTACCCCACACAGGGGCTTACCTTGTCATGCGTTTCCTGGGCTTTGGGAATCTTGGTCTTCTTTGGGGCCTGAGTCTTGATGCCCCACGAAAGAACTGACGGATTAGTGGGTGAACAGCCCATGATGTTCTGGAGAAGGCCGATAAAGCTGAGACTTGGACTCTAAGAGAGCTAATGGATAGCGACAGGTCTAACCCAGATTGAAGAAAACTGAAGTTATGTTGGATCCCTAAATGACCTAGAGGATGAAAATTCAACAAACTTGGCCCATATTCTCTTATATATTTTATTCGTGCTCGCCTTTCTTGAGCTCACGAGGGTAGAAATCACTCTTGAGGCGCACCCGAGAGATTCCAGCCTCTCCCTCTCAAGAACCAGACCATCAGAAAGAAGGTCCGGCGTGAGAGGGAGAGGCACCGGGTCCCGGAAACTGAGCTGGGTCAGAAGGGATAACCATGGCCTGTTCAGCCAGTAAGGCGCAATTACTGCCACCTCGACCGCTTCCACTTGGAGTCTCTGTAAGAACTTGAAGATGATCGGGAGCGGGGGAAAGGCATGTGCCGTGCTGAAATTCCACTGATCTGTCAAGGCATCTATTCTGAAGGCCCGACTGCAATGGACTCGAGTGTAGTACTTCTCAACCTTGAAGTTGCAGGGGGATGCAAATAGATCCACTTCGGGGTTAATTCCCAGGGACAGGATCCACTCGAACATTTGCACATGAAGAGACCACTCGTTGTTGTCCAACTGTATGCGGGACAGGAAGACTGCTGAAATATTGGCCAGGTTTTTCTGGGACCAAGAGATAATGGGTTCGACCTCTTGGAGGAGGGTGGATCTCTGAGTACCTCCTTGTCTCCTCACATAAGAGACCACTGTGGTGATGTCCATCTTTAGAACTACCGACTCCCCTTTCAGGAGATGAGAGAAGGTTTGAAGGGCACACCAGGCTGCCCAAAGTTCCAGGACGTTTGAGCCCGGATTGTGAAGACAAGCATCCCACTTGCCTTGTGCAAGTTCTGACCTGCAGAGGGCTCCCCATCCAATACCGCTGGTGACGGTCGTAACCATGATCTATTAAACGGGGCGATGGAGTGGCAGGTGAGCAAGTTTTTGTGCTGGAGCCACCAGAAGAGGTTGTTCCTTATCATTCTTTTTTTTAATATATATAATTATATTTGAACTTTTTTTTTTTTTTTTAAACATTTTTTAAAGACATTGCTCCATCAGGCACTACTACCCCACACAGGGGCTTACCTTGTCACGCGCTCCCTGGGCTTTGGGGAAGGTTGTCGCTCACTGCCTGTAGGGATCCCCACTAGGCAGAGGCTGACAGCACTTTAAATCCCCCGTCCAGATGACGTCATCACCACCCCTCGCGCCAGGCCTTCTCATCCAACATCAGTGCCTGACCTCACAAATGCTCTGGAAGAATGGTCAAACATTCCCATAGACACACTCCTAAACCTTGTGGACAGCCTTCCCTGAAGAGTTGAAGCTGTTATAGCTGTAAAGGGTGGGCCAACTCACTATTAAACCCTACGGACTAAGACTGGGATGCCATTAAATTTCATGTGCGTGTAAAGGCAGGTGTCCCAATACTTTTGACAATATAGTGTATTTTGGAAATGCTACCAAAGGTTTATTTCCACTTTGTGTACAACAAATGCTTTTGTAATCCCATTTTTAAGTAGCAGTGACATTATCAGTGTGCTGCACATAGTCTTTGGGTATGGCCTACTACAGGCTGCCTGCTGGAAAAACAAAAATCAAAAAGAGGTATGTTGGGACTTTGAATGAAGCATGCAGCATGAAAGCAACAAGGACACAATGGGGGCTATTTATGAAAGGCAAATCCACTTTGCACTGCAAGTGCACTTAAAGTGCACTTTGAAGTGCAGTCGCTGTAAATCTGAGGGGTAGATCTGAAATGAGTGGAAGCTCTGCTGATTTTATCATCCAATCATGTGCAAGATAAAATGCTGTTTTTTATTTTCCACGAATGTCCCCCTCAGATCTACAGCGACTTCACTTCCAAGTGCACTTGCAGTGCAAAGTGAATTTTCCTTTAGTAAATAACCCCCTATGCACTGATAACAATGTATTTATTCCATGTAACAATGCACATACTCATGGCACACATGCAAGTATAAAATGAATAATAACAAATAAGTTCATATAAGTGAACAAACGTGGTAATGCTGCAGGGCGGCTTGCAATATGCAGTTTATCTTTGGTGCTCACAACTATATGTCAAATCCATGGTCATTGTGTAAGCATGAGGAGAGGTTTCAGCTGTATTATTCCCCCCCCCCTACATAATATATATAACTTTTGACCTCTTTATTTTGACATAGTGTTCATTTATCTACATTTTTTAGACATTCTCCTTGCATCTGCTCCTGATGAATGGATATAATTTCATGAAACGCGTTGAGATTTTAGATGCTACATTCAGATGTTTACAATGAGCTCTTAGATGCTACATTCGCATGTGTAGAACATGGATTCTTAATCTATTCTTAGCAATGTTTGGACAGTTTCTGCCCACATTAATCATATTGGGTTCAATTTTATATGAGAATATGGATTGATGAATTTTGCATATTGCAAGCCCTGTAGCATTACCATGTTTGTTCATTTGTAAATATATCAACGTATTTGTTATTATTCATTTTATACTTGCATGTGTGCCATGTGCATTATTACATTGAATACATACATTGTTATCAGTGCATAGTGTCCTTGTTGCTTTCCTGCTGTATGCTTCATTCAAAGTCCCAACCTTTCTCTTTTTGCTATATTAATAGGGATGGAGACAATTGACTATACTAGTCTTATGACTCACTTAAAGTCCCAAAACTTTTTTCTTTCTGCCCGCTGGAAAATACAGAGAGGGCAAATACGATACCAGTCACCTGGTGCTAGGAGAGAGTAACAGCAATCAGTCCTTATAAAAGGAAATTCTTGATTAGAGAAAAGGGAGTTTTTTTCATGCTGGATAAAATATGAACAGATCTGGAGGAAATAAAGGGCACCAAGATTTTAGTAAGAAGAAGCCTCTTGTATTTTGAGAATATTTGTTTACCCCAAAGCTCAGCTTTAAACCCAAACCCTGGAGATGCAATGCATTCTACATATGGTCTCCCCTCTGATACCATGCTCTGAAAATGTTCACAAATATTAGCTATTATGTGTTGAGTGCAGCCCTGAAATACTAGCGAAAGAATACTAGTTATAGGTTGTTTATTTTGTTCCTTTCATCTATTTCCAGACCATTAAGTTTACCTGTTTAGATAGAAATAATTTTTAAATACTTTTACTTACGTGACGTAAATACAACCTTTGCTTTGTGTAAACATATGAACAATCGCAAAGCTAGAAATGACTAAGTCTCTATGGCAAATGTATGGAGAGAACTCCTCTAATGCACACTTAAAATAAATCTGTCAAAAACTAGGTAAGATATGAAAAAAATGACAAGCAAATATTACCTTTTGCTTAAAACTGCATGACAAAATAATCACCAAAACCAGAGCTGCATGCTACATATATGCAAGTCACAACTTTTCACATACACATAATGTATGGACAAACGTTTTATTTAAAAACATTTTTACAATGCTGTATAAAGAGCAGATTGCAACAGTGTTTGGTCCCGGGTATGTCAAGTAAATCTATGGAATTTTTTTAATTTTTCTAGTCGTCTATTTTTAGGGCATTTTTTTATTTTTTTAATATGCTCACCCATCCTACTAGGTAATGCACAAGAGAATTTGTAAGAATCTGATTTTATGTTATTATTTTCCTGTAATAACATATACAAGCCTTATATACAGTACCAACTGATCCATTTTTTCACAATTCCTCAAAATGAGTGTTGGCAAGTTTCATTCTGAACACCAGGAAAAAAGGTGACCCAGTTTTCACTTGACATTTTACAACAAAGCCCCGGGAAAGAAGGTGTGGATTTTTTCTTTGGCCTTTTTAAAAGTTTTAGATTTGTATGGTAAAATAAGCAATATAGAATTTACACCAATTTTTTTTTATTCATTCTTTTAATTAAAATGAAATCAGTGTGGTTTACAGGTGATGTAAAGTGTATATCATGAGTCATCATCAACACATATTATAGTATTGACATCAACTTGACATACTGGTCTGTTTCTGTGCAGGGTTATGATTAATGATGTTCAAATGGTCATTGAAAATCAATTTACCAACAATGCTCGCTCTGGACATAGCTATGAGAAGTATAATGACATTGAAACGGTAAGGCTGCAATTTGGTTGTAATACATTTTCATGGAAACACTTTATGAAAAATATGTTATAGCTGTTGTCTTCACTTTAGATTTATGCCTGGACTGCCAACATTGCAGCAGAGAACCCAGAACTTGTCAGTCGCTCACAGATTGGAACCTCCTATGAGGGACGTCCTATTTATTTACTTAAGGTAACCATATCCTCAAATGTACCAATATTTAAAACAGAACTCCTGTTCATGTTGAGAAAATATTTAGTCTGCCAATGCTGCACTTCTTTTTGAGAATGCTAGTTGCGTATCTGTCTTGCTAAACCAAAGGCTTCTGTAGTTTCTGAGTAACTGACCTGGACAAATATTCAGATCAGAAATATTTCTTTCCTCTGCCAGAGAAAGCCAAGCAAGTAGCATTTTCAGAAGGAGGTTAGTGATAGAAGAATTCTTTAGTCAAGGTTTTAAAAGAAAAACAGCAGTTGCCATTTTTAGAAATATGAGGTTATGAAACTCATGAATTTAAATGAACATTTTTTTGCAGGTAAAAAAATGTGCATTTATACTTTTTGTTAGGAGCCTGTAAAGCATTGCACTCATGATCAACAAATTGTGTGTAATACCACAGACCTGCAGACTGTCTATGTAGCTGTCTACCTGTCCCTCAGGCAGTTACTGAATGGAAACTCAACAAACTACCTAGAGCGCGCAACAGCTTCCTGGTAGTTCATTGAGAACTACAAGCTGACAATCACAAAGGCTGTCTGCACTTGTAGTTCATTGATTTACAGAGATCTGTGAATCAATGATATGAGCCTCGCACAGCTGCACTCTCTCCCCACCCCCGCCCCGGCTGGCTGTCACATGGAGGGGGGGATCAGTGGGAGAGGGGTCTGATGCTGAACATGTTAAATGTTACCCCCTAAATATGGGTGTAACTTGTTCAGTAAGGTGAATTTATCCTTTATTTATTTTGCCCTCAACATTCAACTGCCCTCCTTAAACTCACAAACGACCTACTATTGGCTAAAACCAACAAACATTATTCTGTACTCCTACTTCTGGGCCTTTCAGCTGCTTTTGATACGGTTCACCACCCCCTCCTCATCCAAAAAACCTCCAATCCTATGGTCTCCATGATTGTACTCTTAGCTGGTTCTCATCCTACCTATCCCACCTCACCTTTCTTCGGGGTTACTTACAATTCTACTTCCTCCTCTCCTCTTCCTTTCTCTGTCAGAGTCCCCCAAGGTTCTGTTCTTGGACCTCTCTTATTCTCAATCTACACCCCCTCCCTTGGTCAGTTGATTGCCTCCCATGGCTTTTATTACCACTTTTACGCCGATGACTCCCAAATCTATCTCTCTACCCCTCAGCTCACTCCATTAGTCTCCTCACACATCACAAACTTACTAACAGACATATCAGTCTGGATGTCACATCACTTCCTCAAACTCAATCTATCCAAAACGAAGCTCATACTATTTCCTCCTCCTCGTGCCTCTTCCTGTGATTTCTCTGTCAAAATCAATGGCTCAACCATCAACCCTCCCCTATGCCAAGGTCCTAGGTGTAATCCTGGACTCTGAACTCTCCTTTCTGGCCCACATAAAATCACTGTCCATAGCTTTCTCCCTCAAACTCTGCAACATCTCCAAGATATGTTGTGCAATAAATGGATATATGCTTTTGTTAACATGTGCGCTGTGGCCACTTTCATGTTTTCTGCAATCCATCAAGTTTGCTTCTGCCAGGCTCATCCACCTTACAAACCGCTCAGTGTCTGCTACCCCTGTCTGCCAATCCCTCCATTGGCTTCCACTCTACCTAACAAATTAAATTCAAAATATTAACAACAACTTCCAATCCATCCACAACTCTGCCACCAGCTACATCATTAACCTAGTCTCAAAATACCAATCAAAGCGTTCTCTTTATTCCTCCCAAGACCTCCTGCTCTCTAGTTCCCTTGTCACCATCTCACGCTCACCTCCAGGACTTCTCCAGAGCTTCTCCCATCCTCTGGAACTCTCTACCCCAATGTGTCTTTCTCCTACTGTCAAATTTCAGACGATCTCTGAAAACTCATCTCTTCAGAGAAGCCTATCTGGCCCCCACCTAGCAACTGCCCATTTATTTTCTCCAACAGCCCATCCCCTACAGTTATAAGCTCTTGTATCTCTTGACTCTCCCTCCTAGATTGTAAGCTCTAACAAGCAGTGTTCTCTGATTCCTACTGTATTAAAGTGTATTGTCATTTTACTGTCTAATGTTGTAAAGTGCTGCATAAACTGTCGGTGCTATATAAATCCTGTATTATAATAATAATAATAATAATAATAATAACCAAATAACATTATTATTGCTATTCCTTGCAAGAGAGAACAGCTGGATTGATTTCCCTTGCCTGTATCTGGACAAAGCTTCCAGAAGATATAGCAGAAGGGTCAACCCTTGAGTTATGAATATTTATCATGCTGCAGCCAATTCCTGAAAAGAAGGAATCCAGAAGGTGGCTAGGGAGGTGATAAATGCGTGGGAAGCCTTTCCAGAGTGCTCTGTCCTCTACAGGAAGGGTCCCAGTTCTCCTGTGGCTGCTGCCTCTAGGATATAGTTGTAAGACATAAACTGAAGGTTGGTCCTCTTCAGGAGTTGGTGTGTCGGCCTAGGGTCCTGGTCTGGAGAAGGATATTTTATGTCCCTCACTGAGGATCTACCTGTGGAGGCTGGGTGGCAGACAGCTCCTGAGACATTTTGAGTAAAGGCCTTGTTGTGGACGCTCGTATGTGCAAGTGCTAGAAGGAAACCAAGTGCCAGAGGTTGCTATGTGGACTGGGACTGCTCTTATAGAGTCTTATATACTGCCCATTCCCTGTCACCTTTAGGAGAGGACTACATAGAGAAGATTAGTGAGAAGCTGTTCTCCTGTTATTGCTACTGTTTTGAAATATTCTGTGACCCTAAACCCCTCTCCTGTTCAAGTTATTCAGCAATGCATTCTAAAAAGACATCCCCTGGACTGAGCATGAATTGTTGATGTTCATGGAACTGTGCTTGTGACTGGTGGCTTAAATATACTATATTTATGCATGCATACATTTATTTTTAGGTTGGAAAAACTGGTGCCAGCAAAAATGCCATCTTCATTGATTGTGGATTCCATGCCAGAGAATGGGTCACTCCTGCGTTCTGTCAGTGGTTTGTAAAAGAGGTTAGCTCTTTTAATGTATTGCTTTAAAATTTGCATCTTAATCATTCAAACATATGCTGAACGCACTGCTCATCCTCTCCCTCTGCCTTTTACACATTTGAAAGGGTTTTTTTTCAGGGAGAGGGCCTCTTTTTGTGACAGGTACCCTCACCCGCTTTCATAGGTGGACATCATCTCAGGTTACACCCCCTTGCCCCACCTGCAGCCTCTTAGGATAAGCCATCTCAGAAGGCTGCAAGATCAGTCTTTCCTTACCTTGTGATCTTGCCTATGCAGAGTGGGGAGTCAGCTGTGAAACATCAAAAAGTCACAAGCATCTCCCAAATCCAAGATGTCAGCATCAGTGCTCCACAGCGCTGGACTCCATGGACCAGTAAGTATGTGTTTTTTAAAAGTCAGCTCGCTACAGTATTTGTAGCTGATGACTTAAAGCGGAACTTCAGTCATTTTTTCATCTTTCCATCTAATAAATCTTCTGCCCTTGTTGTTTTAACTTTGGATAGCAAAACATTTTTTTTTTCTGCCAGTAAATGCCGTATACAGCCCACTTCTTGTTTCTTGTCTGGTAAAAAGCCTAGGTTTATGACATCATGCATAGATCTCTCTCTCACTCTCCTGAGACTTTGCCAGGAAGAGAAGGGGGGGGTGAGTCATAAGAGGGCCAATGAGAGCAGCAGAGCTGGAGGTGTGCCTCTTGTGTGTCTGTGTTAATCCAGGAAGTGAATAGACAGCAGCTTCGGCTGCCCACAGTTAAAATGGATGCAGCCAGACTCAGTGGAGGGAGATTTCTGAAGCATATTTGGCAAGTACAGAATCACAGTATATATGAAATAATATGCAAATTGGTTCAAAGGAAGCTTCAGAATGGCAAAGTTTTTATTACAAATTATGTGAGCAGACTGCAGTTCCTCTTTAGGCAAAGTTCTAAATTTAAATTCTAAATGCAAATTACTAAATTGGGGATTCGGGGATGCAACGTATTCTCATATAATCCATGTTTCAATTAAGAAAGCATAAATAGTACAAGATTCAGGGTACCCCAATATAATTTATTCAAGCTAAGCTCTGTAGTGAGGTATTTTTAAATATAAGACCCATAGCACAGGAATACTACTTGCTGAACAAGGTTTTTCCCTTTTTTTTTTTTTTTTTATTTATTGTCATATTTGAATATTGTATAATATTGCCCTTATGGGCCTTTACTGGCTATGTTTATGTTTGTATGTTTTATTGTAATTATTTCAATGTATGTGTTGTGTATCGTGTATTTCTATGTAAGGAAAACGTTTTGGTTTTTTTTCAATAAAAATCATATAACAGGAAAAAATACCACATGCTAGGTATTTCTAACTCAGTATATCTATCTTTTTTTTTGTGAATAAAAGGCTGTTAATTCTTATGGCTCCGATCCACAATTTACCAACCTTCTTGACACACTGGATTTCTATGTTCTGCCTGTCCTGAATGTTGATGGCTATGCATATTCCTGGACAAATGTAAGACAAAATTTGGTGTTTATTGTTAAAAATAAATGCGTATTTCATAATGACTAAGCACTGTTGTATTTGGTACAGGACCGCCTGTGGAGAAAAACACGCTCCCTCAACAAGAACACAAAGTGCATTGGAACTGATCCAAATAGAAATTTTGATGCAGGATGGGGCAGTAAGTTTTCTAACAAATGTCTATTGTATCTTAGCAGTGCAGACAAACTGTTAACAAATCACCATCTTTATTATTAATCACTCAAACTTCATGGTCCAACTCCTCCTACTAACTCATAAAGCTCTTAAAGCAGAGTTCCACCCATTTTTTAGTTTATTAAAAGTTAGCAGCTACAAAAAGTATAGCTGCTGACTTTTAATAAGCAGACACTTACCTGTCCCACGGTCCAGCAATGCGGGCTCCCGGAGCCTTGCTCCTCTCCCCCTCCTCTTCCCAGCGCCGTCATAGCAACTGTGGGCACCCGGCCGTGACAGCTTACGGCTTCACAGTCGGGCGTGCACTGCGCATGCGTGAGTCACGCTGCGCTCTGCTATTGGCCAGGCAATCTTCTAGGACTTGTGACGTGTCCCAAAAGATTGCTGGCAAGGGCGAGAGAAGGAGTCGCCTAGGCAGAGAAGAAGAGGAAGGAGGAAGTGGGACAGCAAGTCCCACTAAAAAGAAGGTACCCACCCCCCCCCCCCAAAAAAAAATGACATTCCAAATGTGGTATGTAAGGGGGCGAGGAGTGCTTAAAGCAAAAATTCCACTTTTGTGTGGAACTCCGCTTTAAAGTGATACTAAAGTCTTGTTTTTTTGTTTCTTTAAAAATAACAAACATTTAATACTATCCTGTTCTGTGCAGGGGTTTTGCACAGAGCAGCCCAGATTCTCCTCTTCTTGGGTACCTAGTTGGCCCTCCTGGCCCCTCCCTACTGTCAAGTGCCCCACAACAAGCAGGCTTGTTATGGGGGCACCCAAGACGAGCCTCAGCTCTGTATGTCCATTCAGACATGGAGCCGCGGTTCGACCCTGCCCCCTCTCCTTATTGGCTAACTGACTTTGATTGACAGCTGACCTGTAATGTTGTAGAATAATAGTCATAGCTTTGCTGAAGTGGAGTCCCTCATGCAGATGTACATACTCACCTGCACACCAAGGATCTTCAATCACCGTCCAAAAGTTTTTATTGCAGAAAGATTACGTCACAAAGACAAGTGCAACATTTCGGAACCACGTAGGACCCTTCATTACATGCCTGATGAAGGTGTCTTGCGTGACTCCGAAACATTGCACTTGTCTTTGTGATGTGATCTTTCTGCAATAAAAACTTTTGGATGGTGATTGAAGATCCTTGGGGTGCTGGCGAATATGTACACTTTCTTGATGTTTCCAGTATTCAGCTGGTAATCTCTACAGCACCCCCCATTGATGAGCCTTGTTTCCAGAAACGTGTTCGATAGGAATATAGTCAAGACCTCATGCAGATGTGTCTTTAGGTCATTTTTAAACATTCACCACCTTCACTGGCCTATGGATGGTATTCTGGTGTTAAAATGTGTGCTGATGCTGCAGCATGGAGGTAAGTATGAACGTTTGTTTTTTTTACTTACCCCATGCCTCCTTTAAGACAAGTTTCAAACTCTTTTTAAATAAATTGTGGACTGTATTTGGAAAGGATTTCCAGTTGTAGTCCTCACTTTGAGAATCATCCCTCCAAGATAATGATAACAACTTTACTGGTTATGGCTTCTGCTGTAGCCACCTGTGGCTATTTTCAGTACACATCATAAGCTATCAAACAGTATATTTGATGTTTTGGTGGTTTGTTTGGGAAATGTTTGACATTCTCCTGTAGAATATATTTTCTCAACTTGGGAAAAAGCTTGAGAAGCAAAAGAGACAAGACGTTCCTTCCCCTGGTGAATATGTGATAAAACTGCAACATAAAGTATCACTAAAGGAAGGGCCGTCACACTGAGCTAGCACCCCTGGACACTGCCCAGGGGCCCCAGGTTCACCTGGGGCCCCATCAGACCCAGACAAATAGAAGAAGCAGTGGGGCAAGGGAGTCAGGTTTAGTGGGCCCAGGCAGTTTGGCAGGCAGGGTCACCATCAGGGGGGTATGAAGCCCATACACTAAGGGCCTGAGCATCTAGAAGGGCCTGGCTGTCTGGCAGGGATGGGAGAAGGCAGGGGTGGGTGCAGGAGAGCTCCGTGGCTGCGCTGGAGTTTGGAAGGTGTGTGAGAGTCAGTGAGCTGACATTGGGCTCTTTGCTGCCCCCCTCTGGTAAATTCCAGTGTGCACCCCTTGTGTGTCCTGCACAAGAGCTGGGAGTGGGACAAGGAACACCACCTAACAAGTAAGGGCTGTTCTACAAGTAAGGGGGGGGGGGGGTTGTGAGTGTGTGTGTGTTTCTGTGTACGTGTGTGTCTGTGTACGTGTGTGTGTGTGTGTGTCTGTGTACATGTGTGTGTGTCTGTTTAAATGTGTGTGTGCCTATGTGTGTGTCTGTGTACATGTGTGTGTGGGTGTGCCTGTGTGTCTGTGTACAAGTGTAACTGTGTACATGTGTACACCTGTGTGCATGTGTGTGTGTCTGTGTACATGTGTATGTCTGTGTACATGTGTATGTGTGTCTGTGTATGTGTGTGTGTCATATATACACATGTGAGGGGGGCTGAGAGCATACAGGTGTTAGGGGGGCTGAGAACGTACAGGTGTGAAGGGGGGCTCCGAGCATATAGGTGTGAAGGGGGGCTTTGAGCGTACAGGTGCGAGGGGGCTGCGAGCATACTGGTGTGAGGAGGCTGAGAGCGTACAGGTGTGAGGGGGGCTGCGTGCGTACAGATGTGAGGGGGTCTGGGAGCGTACAGGTGTGAGGGGGGCTGAGAGCACACAGGTGTGAGGTGGGCTGCGAACGTAGTGTGAGGGGGCTGAGAGTGTACAGGTGTGAGGGGGCTGAGAGTGTACAAGTGTGAGGGGGGCTGAGAGCGTACAGGTGTGAGGGGGCTGAGAGCGTACAGATGTGAGGGGGGCTGGGAGCGTACAGGTGTGAGGGGGGCTGAGAGCACACAGGTGTGAGGTGGGCTGCGAACGTAGTGTGAGGGGGCTGAGAGCGTACAAGTGTGAGGGGGGCTGAGAGCGTACATGTGTGAGGGGGCTGAGAGCATACAGGTGTGAGGAGGGCTGTGAGCATACAGGTATGAGGGGGGCTGTGAGCATACAAGTGTGGGGTGTGTCAATTGTGCAGGCTTGTATGGGCCCCATAGCATTACTTTGCCCAGGGGCCCATGATGTTATAAAGATGGCCCTGACTAAAGACGAAACTTTGTTTTTAGTCTTGGACAGAGTGAAGAGGGATTAGAACACGTGTAAGTTTTTATTGCTGTCTGTGTCCCCGTTAGGGAGATTTACCCTCTCTATCTGTCATGTTTACTATGATCATTGAATGTGAAAGTAAAAGAAAATCCCACATTTTGGGTTATCCCAAGAAACGTAATAGAGGGGAAATCTTCCAATGGGGACACTAGTTCTGGTGACCTGGGGGTCCCCATAGAAATCCCCTAATTTGCATGGATTTCCTCTCACTTCCTGTTTGGCTATGAGACAGGAAGTAAAGGGAAAACTCTGTAATAGGACACAGATGGGGAAATAAAAATCTGACAGGGGTTATAATCCTCCCTTGCTCTATCCAAAATGAAAAAATAGCACTAGACAGTGCTTCAAAAAAGTGTACAGCCTTTAAGCAGGCTTTTGTCCACTGCCATTCTTCTTGCTTTTGGACCAAGGCATGTAAAGGTATTGTGATTTTAGCACAGATAGCTACAGACTTTAAATAATAGTTTGTGAATCCAAGAAATGAAGCAAGCTCTGCTTTTTTTTTTTTGGCTCAGGTAACTTGTGTATAGCATCTATGTTGGATTGCAAATGTTGTATACCTAGCAGTGAGAGTCTGTGGCCTAAAAGGCCATCTAGTTTGCACAAAAACACATGTTTCTTTGTTTAGAGTGAAGTTGTATTCCATCAGTCTGTGAAAAACTTGAGTAAAGAATGAACTGTGTTCCTTCAGTGAGGGTGCATGGATAAAGGTATCACTTGAGTAAATTGTTACACCAGGTATTCCTGCCAAAATTGTGACCACTATTTTTTTGGAGTAACTCAGAACTGAGCACAGTCCAAAAGGCATGCATTTAAAGCAGAAAAGTACAAGATGTGTATTGAAATCTGTCAGGTTTCTGGTCTGCAATGCATGATGAGAACATTTATGAATGCGATATATTTGAAAAAAGGCCTGTGGGTATCTTTCTTTCCCGATATTGTCAATCAAGTATATTTTAGCATCTGTCTGATTCAGAGCTTTAAATCCCAGTACATGAAATAAGTCTAGTCCTAATAGGTTGGCTCTGCTCTAAAATGCAAAATTGCTCAAATGATTGTTTTGGTGTGAGAGTTAATGTTACCTTACCTAGCACTGAAATTTAGATGTTACTGTAGCCTGTTAGACTAGTAAGTGTCTCCTGAAGCGGGTAATGATGAAAATGGGCACTGTAAGTTACTGAATTTAACGTGGAATCCTTTGTTCCTGTATCTAACAGCAGCAGGATATTTACATTAGCAATTACACAGTAACCGGGTTTAAAATTGTCTGATCCTTTCTGATTACATAAATCTGCATGTCATCAGGCTCCAAAACTATCTTCTTTACCCAGTCTAAAGTCAAATGATGGCTGGGAGGGACATTTGTTGTTCCGGATGGACGTCATATAACATCCTCCCTGGAGCGCTCCTTGCTCATGCCCCATTGACCACACTGTGGCATGATCTGTAACCCACTGTGTCCACCGGACACAGCACATGACTAATCTATGTACTGGCCACTGCCGGTACCATGTGATCACGGTGACCAATCACTGCAGATCACATGACAACTGTACACAATAAATGGCTTTGATTAATGCCATTCATTGTGTACAATTGTGTTGATCTCTGAGATTGGTCACAGTGATCACATGTGTAGCGGGTGTCTCACTCTATAACCCACAGCCCGCCAAGCTAGCCGGAACAATGTACATAGGCTTTCCAGCTTGAGTTAGGGAGAGCTGCCTGTCAGCAACTGCAAGGGGAATTTTCACCCCCCGCTCCTTCTCCCTGTTCACTGACTGCGTTTGTTGTAATATGAGCTGACACACACAGAGCTGTGCATTCAGTAGCCTCTCCTGTGCCCCTATTGGCAGGAAGAAATAAGCCAATTAGAGGCACAGTTACAGCAGCCAATCAGAAACTGTACTAAGCTGCAGGAAGCAGCTGAAATGGATTCTGGGACATGCAGTTCCCTCACAAAGTGGCTCTATAGCCTGGTATTCAGGAAGGAACTACAAAAAGCCCAGGATGCTCTTGTGACAGGAAAGTAAAAGACTCGATTTTGTGTCCTGAGAAAAAGTTCAGTCAGCGATGAGAGAGAAAAGAGACCAGACCTGAGGGAGAGGTGCTGTCTCTCTGATGATCTCTCTGCACGATTCTGGTCTCTGCTGCCAGTCGGGACATCCAGCCTGAGAGAGGGGGATCCCTGGTGCATATCGAGGCGCACCTGCACCTACGGTGAATCGTTCCAGTTTGAGGTGACCAGTCAGGTTGCCAAGCGAACCTGTCTGTTCCAGGAAATTCGTTTGGCCTTGATCGCAGGATTGGGCCCATCTGCAGGGAACAGGGACACTGCACTACAGAAGGAGTTATTTGAACACTGTATACAGAAATTGTTGCTGGTAGTCATCTTGCTGACACTTGTAGTACCACAGGGATAAAGGCTAAGGCTACCCATTTCTGGAACAATACAGTATCTCACAAAAGTGAGTACACCCCTCACATTTTTGAAAATATTTTGTTATATCTTTTCATGTGACAACACTGAAGACATGACACTTTTCTGCAATGTAAAGTAGTGAGTGTACAGCTTGTATAACAGTGTAAATTTGCTATCCCCTCAAAATAACGCAACACACAGTCATTAATGTCTAAACCACTGGCAACAAAAGTGAGTACACCCCTAAGTGAAAATGCCCAATTAGCCATTTTCTCTCCCCAGTGTCATGTGACTCGTTAGTGTTACAAGGTCTCAGGTGTGAATGGGGAGCAGGTGTGTTAAATTTGGTGTTATCACTCTCACTGTTTCATACTGGTCACTGGAAGTTCAACATGGCACCTCATGGCAAAGAACTCTCTGAGGATCTGAAAAAAGAATTGTTGCTCTACATAAAGATGGCCTAGGCTATAAGAAAATTGCCAAGACCCTGAAACTGAGCTGCAGCACAGTGGCCAAGCCCATACTGCGGTTTAAAAGGACAGATTCCACTCAGAACAGGCCTCGCCATGGTCGACCAAAGAAGTTGAGTGCACGTGCTCAGCGTCATATCCAGAGGTTGTCTTTGGGAAATAGAGGTATGAGTGCTGCCAGCATTGCTGCAGAGATTGAAGGGGTGGGGGATCCTGTCAGTGCTCAGACCATATGCCGCACACTGCATCAAATTGGCCTGCATGGCTGTCATCCCAGAAGGAAGCCCCTTCTAAAGATGATGCACAAGAAAGCCCGCAAACAGTTTGCTGAAGACAAGCAGACTAAGGACATGGATTACTGGAACCATGTCCTGTGGTCTGACGAGACCAAGATACATTTATTTGGTTCAGATGGTGTCAAGCATGTGTGGCAGCAACCACAAAGACAAGTGTGTACAAAGACAAGTGTGTCTCGCCTACAGTCAAGCATGGTGGTGGCAGTGTCATGGTCTGGGGCTGCATGAGTGCTTCTGGCACTGGAGAGCTACAGTTCATTGAGGGAACCATGAATGGCAACATGTGCTGTGACATACCGAACCAGAGCATGATCCCCTCCCTCCGGAGGCTGGGCCGCAGGGCAGTATTCCAACATCATAACGACCCCAAACACACCTCCAAGATGACCACTTATTTGGTTCAGATAATGTCAAGCGTGTGTGGCGGCAACCAAGTGAGGAGTACAAAGACAAGTGTGTCTTCCCTACAGTCAAGCGTGGTGGTGAGAGAGTCATGGTCAGGGGCTGCATGAGTGCTGCTGGCACTAGGGAGTTACAATTTATTGAGGGAACCATGAATGCCAACGGAAACCGAGCTGCAGTGCAATACATCTTCATGTCTTCATCTACCCATTGGTAACTATACCTCTATGTGTATGGAGATATAGTTTTGCTCAATTTGAAATGTTATACTTACACATTTTTTATATTGTCCAATGACTTTAATTAGATACTTTGATATTTTCCTAGAATATAAGTCCCCCTGAAGAGACCGAAAAATCGCAAGGGTCGAAATGCACCGGGGTTTTTCATGTGGATACACATGTCATAAATACAATTGGCAAACCATGCTTGTACATTGGGTGTTCCTTGCTATGAGTGATGTTCAATGTTTGTTTTTGTGTCGCACTACCTTTATGGATGATTTATTATTGTTCATTTGAAATGATTACTGTCTGTTAAATAAATGATTTTTTACATCTACTACTTTTTGTACAAATTCTGTGCTACTAAAAACCCCTGGGGAAACTTCCTATTTTTTGTATACATTTGGGTTAAGCAGCTTTGGGGGCTCCCACATTGTGCTTTTCCCTTTTATATCCAGTGCCAACTTGTGAACCTCTGGTGAACTCCATGCCCAAGAGGCTTAAGGTAGTGCTGGAAAATAATGGTGACGACACAAAATATTGACACTTTGGGCCCAATTTGGACATTTTCACTTAGGGGTGTACTCACTTTTGTTGCCAGTGGTTTAGACATTAATGGCTGTGTGTTGAGATATTTTGAGGGGACAGCAAATTTACACTGTTATACAAGCTGTACACTCACTACTTTACATTGTAGCAAAGTGTAATTTCTTCAATGTTGTCACAGACGAGCAGTTTTCCCGATAGGGATCGATCCCGTTGGAAAGATTTAAAACATGTTCTATTTCTAGGTCTGTCAGAATTTTCAAAATAAAAAGTCCGATGAGGCCCACACATGATCGGAATGTCCGATGAAAAGATTCCGTCTGACTTCTCCTGCCAGAAAGTCCAACCGTGCGTACGCGACATTACAGTGTAAATTTGTTGTCCCCTCAAAATAATTCAACACACAACCATTAATGTCTAATCCGCTGGTAACAAAAGTGAGTACACCCCTAAGTGAAAATGTCCAAATTGGGCACAAAGTGGTAATATTTTGTATGGCCACCATTATTTTCCAGCACTGCCTTAACCCTCTTGGGCATGGAGTTCACCAGAGCTTCTCAGGTTGCCACTGGAGTCCTCTTCCACTCCTTCACAAGGACATCATGGAGCTGGTGGATGTTAGAGACCTTGCGCTCCTCCACCTTCTGCTTGAGGATGCCCCACAGATGCTCAATAGGGTTTAGGTCTGGAGACATGCTTGGCCAGTCCATCTCCTTTACCCTCAGCTTCTTTAGCAAGGCAGTGGTCATCTTGGAGGTGTGTTTGGGGTCGTTTTCATGTTGGAACACTTGTCTTTGTACTCCTCACCTGGTTGCCGCCACACACGTTTGACATCATCTGAACCAAATAAGTTTTCATTGGTCTCATAAGACCACAGCACATGGTTCCAGTAATCCATGTCCTTAGTCTGCTTGTCTTCAGCAAACTGTTTGCGGGCTTTCTTGTGCATCATCTTTAGAAGAGGCTTCCTTCTGTGACGACAGCTATGCAGACCAATTTGATGCAGTGTGTGGTGTATGGTCTGAGCACTGAGAGGCTGACCCCCCACCCCTTCAACCTCTGCAGCAATGCTGGCAGCACTCATATGTCTATTTCCCAAAGACAACCTCTGGATATGACTCTGAGCATGTGCACTCAACTGCTTTGGTCGACCATGGCGAGGCCTGTTCTGAGTGGAATCTGTCCTGTTAAACCTCTGTATGGTCTTGGCCACCATGCTGCAGCTTAGTTTCAGGGTCTTGGAAAGCTTCTTATAGCCTAGGCCATCTTTATGTAGAGCAACAATTCTTTTTTATATCCTCAGAGTTCTTTGCCATGAGGTGCCAAGTTGAACTTACAGTGACCAGTATGAGAGAGTGAGAGCGATAACACCAAATTTAAAACACCTGCTCCCAATTCACACCTGAGACTTTGTAACACTAACGAGTCACATGACACCAGAGAGGGAAAATGGTTAATTGGGCCCAATTTGGACATTTTCACTTAGAGCTGTACTCACTTTTGTTGCTAGCGGTTTAGACATTAATGGATGTGTGAGTTATTTTGAGGGGACGGCAAATTTACACTGTTATACAAGCTATACACTCACTACTTTACATTGTAGCAAAGTGTAATTTATACTGTACTAAGAAAAATTAAAAAATGTGAGGGTTGTACTCACTTTTGTAAGATACTGTATATGTTAACAGTGATTGCACCACGCATGTGAGGTATCACTGTGAACGTCAAAGTCAGAGCAATAATTCTAGTGTTAGAGCTCATGTTTAAACTGATAACCTGTAAAAGCTTTTAAAGCATTTTCTATTGATAAATGTAGGCACCGTAATTTGTTGCCATTTCACAGGCGTGTGCAATTTTAAACCTTGACATGTTTGGTGTTTATTTACTCAACACAACATCATTTTTTAAATTTTACCAAAAAGTTTTTCATTATAATGTGTTTGTGTGCTTCAAAATGAATTTTTCCTGAAAATTTGCGATTGATAAAAAGCTGCGCAAATAATGTGAAACATAAAAAGTAGCAACAACCATAATTTTAATTTCTAGGGACTCTGCTTTCAGAAAATATGTGAGTTCTAAGTAATTTCCTAGCAAAAAAATTCTAATTTGAACATGCATGTGAGAAATATCAAAAAAGCCCAGACTGGAATGGCCCAAATCTGCAGGGTGCTGCTAACTGTCTCAGCTTAGTAGCAATGTGACAAATAGATTCTCCTTTACCCTAACGACATCTGCAAAAACAATTCTGGGCACTTAAAGGGGTTGTAAACCTACATGTTTTTTCATCTTAATGTATCCTATGCATTAAGGTGAAAAAACACCTGGCAGTGACTGGCCCCCCAGCCCCCCGTTTTACTTACCTGAGCCCTGGAACTTGACCCACGGGGACGCGCTGCCTCTCTGTCTGAGGTTCTCGGCTCTTGATTGGATAGATTGATAGCAGCGTAGCCATTGGCTCCCGTTGCTGTCAATCAAATCCAATGACACGGGCGCCGGGGGGCATGGCCAAGTGCTGCATTCGGCGTCTATGGACGCCGAATGCTGGACTCAGGAGCGCGCCTGCAAGATAATCCCCTGGGAGAACGCTTCTCCCAGGGGGTTACCTGATGTAGGGAAGAGCTGCGAGAGCCATCGGGGGACCCCAGAAGATCAGGTTCGGGGCCACTCTGTGCAAAACGAGCTGCACAGTGGAGGTAAGTATAATATGTTTGTTATTTAAAAAAAAAAACGAACCCTTACAATCACTTAACTAGAGGCAAAACTTTTTTCGCAAAGATTATAACACCTTTCAGGTTTTTATTGCTGTCTGTGTCACTGTTAGGGAGATTCACAATCTCTATTTGTCCTATTAATTATTTGAAAAAACAACCCCAAGCATTTCTGGCTGCGGCCATCTTGAGTGAGGGCAGATGATTTATGTAGTATTTACTTCCTAGAATCCATTTGTCCTTAGCTCGGGCATACAGGCAGGAGGGTGTGCTTAGCTCAGCAAACCCTTCCTTCCCTCATGATGAATCCTGGGATGTACAACATAATTTTCATACACATGGAAACCAGGAAGTAACTGAAGAAATGAAAAAAAAAAAAAGTTTAAAACAAATATATATCTATTTACTAATGCTAGCAGTATAAGGATTACGAATAATTAATTTTGCTTGAGAGAGTAAAGTTCCTCTCATGAGTTAAGCAGCCCTCTGCATCTCAGGTGAGGCCCCATCTAGACCAGATGCCAGTAATAGATTGAAAATTGTTTATACCAGGGATCCCAGGGCACCGCAGGCCCTTCAGGCTGTTGTAGAAATTTCTCTGGAGGCTACACACAGGGTTCATGTGTCCTTGTTGCCATTATTGTGTCTCAGCAGTGCAGGAAGATGTCACCACTATTAATTATACCAGCTTCCTGTTCCAACTCCTCCTACTATCCATAAAGCATGATCCAAAGTTTATATTTTTATATGCAACTGAGAGGGTGGTTTTCCAATGTTCAGTGGTATTATATCCTTCACTATTTGTCTGCATGTTCTCAGACTTAAAGAATATGGAATTGACACAAGCATCTTTTCATATTTGCTCTGCTCTGTTGTACCCAATGACACAGTTCTTACTGACTGATGCTGCATAGTGTGGGTAACAGAAAAAAGCTAGGCAAGAAATTCCAGAGGAACCCACTTAAAATCCAGATACTGCACAGGTGGACTGGAGACACAGATATTTTGCCTACTTTGCCTATTTTGCCTATTTTGCCTATCGTCTGCAAATTAGCCCAGCTTGGTTCATAGAGATTTGTTTGTCACTACTTTTTAGGAATTAAAACTAGAAGTGTAGCAATAGTAGTTGTAGTAGTATAATAGTACCCCCAAACCTTTATCAACTTAAAGTGATTGTAAAGGCTCGTTTTTTTTTTTTTTTTAAATAACAAACATGTTATACTTAACTCCTCTGTGCAGTTGGTATTGCACAGAGCAGCCCGGATCCTCTTCTTTTCAGGTCCCTCTTTGCTGCTCCTGGCCCCTCCCTCCTATTAAGTGCCCCGACAGTCAGCAGCTTCCTATGGGGGCACTGGAGCTGAGTCAGAGCTCTGACCCTGCCCAACCCGCTCTCTCCCCTGATTGACTGACTGACCTTGATTGACAGCCGCAGGAGACAATGCTGTGTCTCAGCCAATCTGGAGGAGTGTCCTGAATGGCATAGACATTCGTGGATAGAGAAAGATGGGGCTCAGGTAAATAATTAAGGTTGCTGGGGAGGCTGTTACACACAGAAGGTTTTTATGTTAGAATGCATTAAGATAAAAAAACCTTCTGCCTTTACAACTCCTTTAAATTAAATAAGAATTTTAACTTTAACTTATTCCAGAGATCTGTCCCCTGGGGAGCAATGTACATGTAGCTCTTTGTCCTATCTTCATACATGCTTTGTAAGCCTAGCAACGAGATGGGACAAGGAGCCCATCTCTACTCTGGTCATCCGACAATGTAGCTTGCAAGCAGATGGCTGCTTAATAACTTGTACGGAACTTGTCTCAGCTCCAAGCACTTGCTCAATACAAGGGGCAGTAAGAGGAATAAAGGGGGGTGCATATCAGCTTTTCATCATTCTGCATTGTTCTGGTCATCTCTTGTCTCTTGCCCATGAACCCAGACAAGCACCAGTTATTAAACTGCCATCTACTTGTTAACTATATTATTATGATGGCTGTGTGGGGAGAGTAGGTCCCTGAGGCTTTGCCCCCTGGGTGACAGAACAATATAAAAAAATGTAAGTGAGAGTTGAAGTTATACTGTATATTATTCCAGTGGGGTTTACATTCAGGAAAATGTAACCTGAGGCTTACAGAATCAGAACTGTACACTTTATAATGTGAAAATGAACACTAGATGACATTTATTTAATATAATAAACTACAAATGTACCTGTTAATTTACATTTTAAATAATTAATTAACTGTTAGCTTATCTACAAAATAATCTCTCTCTCTCTAAACGTTATCTTATTGATAATCCTTTCAAAATATACAGTATCTTCTCATAGTACCTAATATTTTTTTTTTTTACAATCTAGTACACAATAACTTTGTATTTTGCCCAGTGATTCTTCAAGTGTTCAACAATGCTACATGCTGGTAAATACTTCTTAAGTTTGATATTGTTTGTGAGCAAAGTAGAACTTGTTATATTTCTTTCTACATAATTGTAAATGCATGCAATACATAATAAAATAAAACTTTAGTAAAACTGATTTCTTTATCTCTTAAGCTAACGGAGCAACATCAAGCCCTTGCAGCGAAGTTTATTGTGGTACAACTTTTGAATCGGAGAGTGAAACCAGAGCTCTTGGTGACTTTATCCGTTCTAATCTTTCCTCTATCAAGGCTTACCTGACCATTCACTCCTATTCTCAGATGCTTCTCTTCCCTTACTCCTACACAAATAAACAAGCAAAGGACTATAATGAACTGGTGAGTATTACATTATATAGACTAGACTTTATAAATATTGTTCTCTTGGAAGATGCAACATTTCTGAAAAAGTGTAGTAAGTTTAAGGCTTACATAACAGCCAACTGTTTCTGGAGGATACGTAGTTCTAATAAGTTGTGGAATCAGGGGTGCTGTTTATCTCTTCTATACGAGGTCACTTCATTTTTTTTGCAATCCATGTTTCACTTAGAAACACAAAGAAAGCAAAAATATGATATGATTCTAGGTATGTTTCTAACTTGATATGTTTTTCTTTTGTGAATAAAGGGCTGTTAATTCTCTGGCTCAGAATTTCTGGAGTATAGGCAAATTTTTTGATAAAAGGCTAACACAATTAGCTCAACTAAAATATTTAGTTACCTAGCACAAACCAGAGCATGCATGCTGCAGTGCAGGGGATTTGGATACATCAACTACATCTAATACATGCAAATTGACAAAGAAAGTTAAAGTCCAACACTAGGAAAAAAATATAATTTAAAAAGTGCATAGTGAATCATTCGCCTTACGCCTCAGTCTGGATTCCAAGCCATCCTGGATTAAAATCCCAGTTTCCTTTATGAGCAAAGCAAATATCCTGCCCTGGGGACTAGATATTTTCCCAGCTTCTTATCTTCTTGGGCACTGGTCCCCATGAGTTCTTCTGTCTCTGGAACCTACGGGAGAGCATCCGGCTGCTGGGAGTGTCACCTCCACCAATAAGGGAAATCAACCAGGCAGTGGTCTGGATGCCCTAAAGTTTACTGTATCGAAAATCAACATTTAAAATCATATATTTATTACTGCAGTGGTACCTTGGATTACGAGCATAATTAATTCCAGAAGAATGCTTGTAATCCAAAGCATTCGTATATCAAAGCGAGTTTCCCCATAGAAAATAATGGAAACTCAGATAATCTGTTCCAGTGGCACTGCTAGTGTATGCAGTACCACATGTAACCAGAGGTGAGGGGGTGCAGGAGACATTCAGAAACACTCGGAGAGCACTCGGAGCCGCTAGCATTCACTCAGAGAGGCTCGGGAACCAAGCGGCTCCGAAAGGCTCCGAGTGTCACCAGCGCCCCCGCACCTCTGACCAAATGTGGTACTGCACACCCCAGAGGCTTAAATCCTGCTTGTTTTGCGAGACAAGGCTCACAAACTCAGGATTTTAAAAAAATAATAGCTCGTATTGTGAAACGCTCGTAAACCGCGTTACTCGCAATCCGAGGTATTACTGTATCTTTAATTTCAATAATTTCTAGCCTACTGCTATTAATCTGAATGACGTTGACGTTTCAAAACATTTTTTCAAGACTCTCATACATTTGCTTCTTTGATTTTTGTAACACATATTCACTATATCCATTAAATATGCACCGCTGTGTTGCACATTTTACAGAACCTGCCTACTGAATTACAGGGGGCACAGTTAGTACAGGAAACACTGCACATCATTTCTGCTTGTAGGCAGCAAGGTACCATGGGTTATATAGTCCTTATGAGGGCCAGTTCACTCCAAATGCAGTGCCAGAAACCTGCATTTGGTGTGCGTTTCCTGCACCATGTTCAAAACACACTGCAGTTCTGTAGTGGGTAGTCAATATTAAGTTAATGACACCCCAAATGTAGGTCACAAGCACAGCACATTTGCCAGCACCGGATTGTATGGTAAAGAAGTTGCAGTTTCCTAAAGTAGTGGATGCATACTTTTGTTTTGGTGTAGTGTGGTGCAATTTCACTGAACTGCTTGTGAATTGCGTTGCTGCAAACCATGCAGGGAATCCAGAAAGTTGTGGAAAGAGATAACCAGCTGATAGGCAGCCCTAACATTTTTCACGTAAGCTTATTTTGGATTGTCAAAAGTAACTGTTGTTTGTTTTACTATTACAATGCTGATGATATAAAATTAGATGTTATCAAATGAAATTATATGCTGTAACTATAGAATGCTATTCTAACAATGTTTTTTTTTTTTTTTTTTTTTTAATGTTAGTTTGCTCTCTCAGAAGGTGCAGTTAATACTTTATCATCCTTATATGGAACGACTTATACCTATGGTCCCGGAGGTAAAACCATCTGTAAGTTGAATCACTTGCACTTATGTTGCTATTAATTACACAAGGTATAACCCTAATATCCCATAATTCAATAACCAAATATGACTGTGACTGTAAGGTAGTAAGGCTGATTTACTAAAGTAGTTGAGAATGTTCACAAAATAAATTGTGTGAATATTCCCTTGAATTACCCAATCATGTAAAGATGAAATATGGAAATGGGAATCGACTTTTCACATGATTGGTTAATGGAAGTGAATATTCGCACAATTTATTTTGTGAAGATTCTCCATATCTTTAGCAAACCAGATACCAGTGTATTCATTAATAGTTTGCTGCCATACAGATCTTACTAATGTGCTGCTAAAATGTGTTCAGTTATGATTTAACATATATTCAAATCAATTTGTCAGATTAAAAAAAAAAAAAAACTAGATATAAACCTATTTATTACAACAAAGAGCAGTGCGCATAATACACCTGAATGGGGAGGAGAGCCGGCCAGGGCAGACAGAGAGGGGATCTATCACCGATTATAGCTGAGCCGCCGGCCGCTGTTTATCAAAGTCCCACCTCCTGAATTGGCTCCTATGATAGACGTCACACTGGTTTGAATTTCCCAGCATAGAACCAGTGTAGCGCACATCATAGGAGCCGATCCAGGAGGCGGGACTTTGTTTGACAGCGGCCGACATCTCATCTATAAGTGGTGATAGATCCCCTCTCTGTCTGCCCTGGCCGGCTCTCCTCCCCATTCAGGCTGTGATTGGAAGCAGTGTATCATCTTCCACACAGTTTTATTATTGAATGATCGCTTCTCCTTTTGTGAGTGCCTTAAAGCGGAGTTCTGGCCAAAATATGCCCAGTTTTTTATCTGTGCAGCATCAAGTTCCTTCACAGTGCGGCCATCTCCAGTGTGGGCATCTGAAGCCGCAGTGTCCTTCTTCCTGGAGCGGTACAATCTTGGTCAGCTTGACATGGCATGGCTCCAGTAACATTTAACATTGGCTTCTATGGAAAATCTTGATCAGCTTGACTTGGCACTGGAGCAGTGCCATGTCAAGCTAACCAAGATTTTCCATAGAAGCCAATGTTAAATGTTACGGGAGCAGTGCCATGTCATGTCATGATCTCCCAGGAGCCAATGCAAAGCCGGAAATGACATATGGCATCGCGTGAACAGGAAAAATACTAATAAATTGCCAATTCATTTTAAGCATGCACATTAGTGCTGCATGGTGAGGAGTGTAAAATGTGGGTGGAACTCCGCTTTAACGTTTTTGTTTTTAATATAAATGCTTTGTTGATGGCTCTTTTTTAACTTGGTTCATTGTTTATTTTTCACAGCTTTAGAGCTCATTTACACTATGAATCACATAGGAACATGCTGGGTGATTCCCATGTGATCTGAGTCCGGTGCAGTGCAATTTCAGCCCCTTCATTTCAAATGGGCTAAAATCACACCACACCACACCAAAAGTAGGGCATGCCCTAGTTTTGGAAATTAACTTCAACTGGATCACATGGTACTTGTGTACCATGTGATCCGGTTGGGGCAAACACACTGCAGTTGGGACCTGCATTTGGGGTGTCCTGAACCTTGCATTGACACTCGCTGCAGATCGCAAGGGCAATGTGTTTGGAATGCAGTGTGGAAAACATGTAGGGAACACGGTTTTTACAGACCACGTACCAATGTAAACAGGCCCTGAGAGAGTTCCCCAGCTCTACTATTACAGACTTGTATAGGACTGCTTCACATATTTAGAGTTTTTCATAACTAGAATGCGGTGAGGGAAATCCATGTTCACATGTGGCTTTCCACACCGCATTTCAGTTTCACTGCCTTTGCAAAATTATTAGAGGGGGTGTGACACCATGTTTTACCGCACCAACCCCAGTGACGTCACTGCATAGAGTTATCAGAATACAGTATTTTCACTATAGTGAGCCTTAAATGGTGTACCCAGGCCAACTACTGCATTACCTGCTGGCCACCAATAGTAGGAACCCAGCTCCCTTCACCTGATGTATTCATGGGCACAGAGGTGGATAGAAAGGAAGATAGGATTGCATGGGGAATTCCAAGATCATCAGCAAGTGAAAGCTACACAATTTCTTTTTCTTTAATCACTACCAGATTTCAGCTCTAGAGTACATCTGGTGAGTTGATGCAATCTGAAGTATGAATGAATGTTTACATCTTTAGTGGCAAACCTGCATGCGTTGAAGGTTGTACATTATTGTACATATAATAGTATTTGTATTAGTAGAGTTAATATGCTCTAGTAACTGTGCAATATTTTCCATTCTTTACTTTTTTATTTTAGATCTTTCCTCTGGGGGATCAGATGACTGGGCCTATGATACTGGAATTAAATATTCCTTCACATTTGAGCTGCGTGACACTGGAAAATATGGCTTCATACTGCCTGAATCTGAGATTGTAGAAACCTGTGAAGAAACAATGCTAGCTGTCAAATACATTGCTAATCATGTCCTGAATAACGCTTAAATAAAAAAAAGGATTGACTACTGACACCTTTTTTACTTCACTTTATGATTTTGAGTCTTTTTTTCAATCTCACTAACTATGTAAGTAAGGACTAGGGATGACTCAAAGTTTAGGCCAAATCCCCAACCACCCCCCCCCCCCCACCACCACTTCCTGATACGCATCTCCAGAAGCAGGTCTGCCCGGAGGGGGGAAAGCTGACAAGCAGCACTGAGATAAGGGGGAGTCTGCTGTTGGGTGGAGGGTGTCATTCTAGGTCAGAGCATCAAGGGAGGAGGGGATATGTAGCACCCTCCCAGAAAGGAAATGGGTGTGTTTTAATAGGTAAATTTAGTTCAGCTGACTGTAGCCAGTGCAGCTGATTAATCATGTCAGTTCAGTGTTTTCAGCTGCTGTCAGTCTGATAGCTCCCTCTGCTTTCGACAGTGTTGTAAAAATTCTCTGGAACATAGGTGTGGAGCTATGCATATGGCAGTATGCATATGTATACAGCCTGAAGGCTGCTTGGCGTTTGTATATATTAAAATATATAAAAACTGAGCTTTGGGTCTTTTCCTGCAGAGGATCAGTCCAGCCTGGAAGGCTTGCTGCCGCTGCCCTCCAGAGCATCGCTACCATGCTCTTGCTATTCAAGAGGCTTCAGGTAGGCCTGCGGGCCTGGATGCTGAAGATACAGAGAGCTAACTTAGGGATGGTCTGCTGAAGATCTAGTCTGGTATCACTGGAGAAAGGTGTCGCTTGAAAGTTGGATGGAGGCAACAAACTGTCCATGAACATTCAGTGCAGACTACTGTGAGAGATCTTAGAGACTTTTGGGTCCTAGAAAGTGGACAATGGCAGGTATCCTGACGAGCTTAGTCTATCTGACTCTTTCTGAAGGGATTCTGCTCTTGGTTTACTTTCTAAAGAAAGAGGCCTGTGTTCTTTTGCTGCTTCTACTGCAAAGTCTAAAGTTTGCTATATGCAAGGACTTCTGCTTCAACTTTATAAAAGAGAGTACTTTCCCTAATAGGGATGAGCTTCGAGTTCAAGTCGAACTCATGTTCGACTCGAACATCGGCTGTTCGCCAGTTCACCGAATAGTGAACAATTTGGGGTGTTTGCGACGAATTTGAAAGCCGCGGAACACCCTTTAAAAGTCTATAGAAGAAATCAAAAGTGCTCATTTTAAAGGCTTATATGCATGGTATTGTCATAAAAAGTGTTTGGGGACCTGGGTCCTGCCCCAGGGGACATGTATCAATGCAAAAAGAATTTTTTAAAAACCACCGTTTTTTTTAGAAACAGTGATTTTAATAAAGCTTAAAGTGAAACAATAAAAGTGTAATATTCCTTTAAATATCGTACCTGGGGGGTGTCTATAGTATGCCTGTAAAGGGGCGCATGTTTCCCGTGTTTAAAACAGTCTGACAGCAAAATGACATTTCAAAGGGAAAAAAGTAATTTAAAACTACTCGCGGCTATAATGAATTGTCGGTCCGACAATACACATAAAAGTTCATTGATAAAAACGGCATGGGATTTCCCCACAGGGGAACCCCGAACCAAAATTTTTTTAAAAATGGCGTGGGGGTCCCCCTAAATTACATACCAGGCCCTTCAGGTCTGGTATGGATATTAAGGGAACCCCACGCCAAAATTTAAAAAAAAATGGCGTGGGGGTCCCCCTCAAAATCATGTAAACAATAAAGTGAACATATATATTATATAAATAAAAAATATTGTTGAATGAAAAGTTAATTTATCTTCTATAAATGCTTGCACTATATATTTTATCTTTATCTTTTTCTTCTATCCATGAGCCAGTGAATGCCCCCTCTACCACCACCACACTTGTATAAGTGATCCTTCTCACCTTGGATACAACCTTCAAGCTGTAAGAGGTCTGATTGTGCACCACAGAATTTTACAAGGAAGCTACTCCACACCTCTACTCTCAATGGTAACAAAAGGATATTCCTCCTGATCCACTCATATCTGCCAGAACAGCTCGATTCCATATTATATACCCTGTATGAATCCTGATGTGTTCCAGAAAATATGCAGTCTCAGCAACACACCAAATCTGTAAAGTTCACTTAGTCACCAAAGCAAACACCATGCATTTAGGAACGTTCAGAACTCTCTGCACAGGGCCGCCATCTTGTCCCGCCTTGCTTTGATGCAGTCATGACATTGGGTACACAAATGCAGTGGAGTCATACGAAACTTAATCAGCAACACAAGATGGTTTATAATTGGTCACAACCTCAGGCAATGCCGATGAAATTACAAACATGTACAGTGGGGACAGAAAGTATTCAGACCCCCTTAAATTTTTCACTCTTTGTTATATTGCAGCTATTTGCTAAAATCATTTAAGTTCATTTGTTTCCTCATTAATGTACACACCCCATATTGACAGAAAAACACAGAATTGTTGACATTTTTGCAGATTTATTAACTACTTACGGACCACCCACCGCAGTTTTACGGCGGCTGTTTGAAGGAGGGTATTGTTGTTATGACAGCAGCTAGCTGCCATAACCCCGGTATTCTCGTCTTCAGCGAGTGGTCCACTACAAGATAAAAGTGGTCTCTGTGGCAGATTCGCTGCAAGATCACTTTTATCGGTGGCGGGAGAGGGGTCCCCCCTCCCGCCGTGATCCGGTGCCTTCCGCCATTTACCGAAGCCGTCAGCAGAGGCGGAGGCGATCGCGTCCTGTCTCCTGTCAGGTATGGAGATGAGTGAGGGGAAGATGGCCCCCACCCGTCTCCATACGATTGCTGGCGGAAGCGACGTCAAAACGTCACTTCCGCCCACAGCTCTTAAAGGGCCATTTTATTTAAATAATTTTTTTAAATCATTCTTTTTTTTTATTGCATTTTAGTCTAAATATGAGATCTGAGGTCTTTTTGACCCCAGATCTGGTATTTAAGAGGTCCTGTCATGCTTTTTTCTATTGCAAGGGATGTTTACATTCCTTGTAATAGGAATAAAAGTGACAATTTTTTTTTTAAACAGTATAAAAATAAAAAAATAAAAGGTAAAATAAATAATAATACAAAAAAAATTTAAATGCGCCCCGTCCCGACGAGCTCGTGTGCAGAAGCGAACGCATACGTGAGTAGCGTCCGCATATGAAAACGGTGTTCAAACCACACATGTGAGGTATCACCGCGATCGGTAGAGCAAGAGCAATAATTTTAGCCCTAGACCTCCTCTCTAACTTAAAACATGCAACCTGAAGAATTTTTTAAACGTTGCCTATGGAGATTTTTAAGGGTAAAAGTTTGTCGCCATTCCACGAGCGGGCGCAATTTTGAAGCGTGACATGTTGGGTATCAATTTATTCGGTGTAACATTATCTTTTACAATATAAAAAAATGGACTAATTTTACTGTTGTCTTATTTTTTTATTCAAAAAAGTGAATTTTTTCCGCAATAAGGTGTAAAAATACGCTGTGAAAAAAAGTATTGCAATGACTGCCATTTTATTCTCTACGGTGTTAGAAAAAAAACAATATATAATGTTTGGGGGTTCTAAGTAATTTGCTAGCAAAAAAAAAAAACAGTTTTAAACATGTAAACACCAAAATCTCAAAACGAACCTGGTCCTTAAGTGGTTAAAAAAGAAAAACTGAAATATCACATGGTCCTAAAGTATTCAGACCCTTTGCTCAGTATTTAGTAGAAGCACCCTTTTGATCTAATACAGCCATGAGTCTTTTTGGGAAAGATGCAACAAGTTTTTCACACCTGGATTTGGGGATACTCTGCCATTCCTCCTTGCAGACCCTCTCCAGTTCTGTCAGGTTGGTTGGTAAACGTTGGTGGACAGCCGATTTTAGGTCTCTCCAGAGATGCTCAATTGGGTTTAAGTCAGGGCTCTGGCTGGGCCATTCAAGAACAGTCACAGAGTTGTTGTGAAGCCACTCCTTCCTTATTTTAGCTGCGTGCTTAGGGTCATTGTCTTGTTGGAAGGTAAACCTTCAGCCCAGTCTGAGGTCCTGAGCACTATGGAGAAGGTTTTCATCCAGGATATCCCTGTACTTAGCCGCATTCATCTTTCCCTTGATTTCAACCAGTCGTCCTGTCCCTGCATTTGAAAACCACCCCCACAGCATGATGTTGCCACCACCGTGCTTCACTGTTGGGACTGTATTGGACAGGTGATGAGCAGTGCCTGGTTTTCTCCACACATACCGCTTAGAATTAAGGCCAAAAAGTTCTATCTTGGTCTCATCAGACCAGAGAATTTTATTTCTCACCATCTTGGAGTCCTTCAGGTGTTTTTAGCAAACTCCATGCAGGCTTTCATGTGTCTTGCACTGAGGAGAAGCTTCCATCGGGCCACTCTGCCATAAAGCCCTGACTGGTGGAGGGCTGCAGTGATGGTTGACTTTCTACAACTTTCTCCCATCTCCCGACTGGATCTCTGGAGCTCAGCCACAGTGATCTTTGGGTTCTTCTTTACCTCTCTCACCAAGGCTCTTCTCCTCGATAGCTCAGTTTGGCCAGACGGCCAGCTCTAGGAAGGGTTCTGGTCGTCCCATTTCATTTAAGGATTATGGAGGTCACTGTGCTCTTAGGAACCTTAAGTGCAGCAGAATTTTTTTGTAACCTTGGTCAGATCTGTGCCTTGCCACAATTCTGTCTCTGAGCTCTTCAGGCAGTTCCTTTGACCTCATGATTCTTATTTGCTCTGACATGCACTGTAAGCTGTAAGATCGTCTATAGACAGGTGTGTGGCTTTCATAATCAAGTCCAATCAGTATAGTTAAACACAGCTGGACTCAAATAAAGGTGTAGAACCATCTCATGGATGATCAGAAGAAAGGGATAGCACCTGAGGTAAATATGAGTGTCACAGCAAAGGGTCTGAATACTTAGGACCATGTGATATTTCAATTTTTCTTTTTTGATAAATATGCAAAAATGTCAACAATTCTGTGTTTTTCTGTCAATATGGGGTGCTATGTGTACATTCATGAGGAAAGAAATTAACTTAAATGATTTTAGCAAATGGCTGCAATATAACAAAGAGTGCAAAATGTAAGGGGGTCTGAATACTTTCCGTCCCCACTGTATGTATATTGTTGGAAGACAACATGGTTTAATATCATATTTATGGAGTTTTCTTTATGTTTGATACAACCAGATTACTTAAGTTGGAAGATGAATGTTGACCCAGCAGGGTGTCAATTCATGCCCCTGGCAGGAGGAGTATGGGAACAAAAGCTTGGCTCTTGAGCAACTGGTGTGATAAAGATTGAAATCCTTGATTAACACTCTACAGACAAGCTTCAAAGAGACCAATGGCTGCCAAGATGATTGATAAGTGGGCTACACTACTTATTAGAGTTCAAAATCAGGGTAAAACCTGGACTAAGCTCCCTTTATCGCTAATAGGTCGTATCAGTTTAATAAAAATTATATGGATGCCTCAGCTTCTCTATTTTTTACATAATGCCCCGATTTGGATACCTATCTGGATCTTTATTAAGATAAACACTATATTTAGGTGATTAATATGGCGGAACAAAACCCCTCGTATCAAACTGGAGACTTTACAGCAGCCCACAAATGCCGGCGGCCTGGCAGTTCCTAATCCAAGGCTATATTTTCTCACCTCCCAATTACAGCATTTTGCCAGATGGGAGTCTGAACAGATATCCTTTCCTGCTCGACGATTATTTTCTTTTGCATTTAAGGGTCGGTCTCCACTCTTTGTCCTCGATGGTGCAAGAGGGGGTGTCTCGCTTGCTGATATGCCTACTTGTATGTTAATCTGTAAAGTATGGGATACAGTTAAAAAAATGTTGGGCGTCTCATATCCCACTAGATACACTCCCATATGGGAAAATGGTAGACTTCAAAAAAATGTTGGGTATCTCATATCCCACTAGATACACTCCCATATGGGAAAATGATAGACTTTCTCAAATTTCGGCTCTTAGAGGCTTTCAGAGATAGGCAAAACTAGGAATAACTACTTTAGCTCAGCTATATTAGAATGGTATACTTAAATCCTTTGAAGATCTGAGGGGAGAGTTCTCTGTAGAATCCAACTGGTTTTACCAATTCCTTCAATTTAGACATGCTCTACATGCCCAGTTTTCTTCTGTTAAGATATTTTCCCCCTCTATTCCTGTCTTAGATAAAATAGTACGGGCAGGGTCAACAAAAGGTCTTACCTTGGTTACTTATAGGGTACTGTCAGATGGGTTTCCATTGAACTTCCCCATCCCTTCTCGAGTTGGCTGGGAGAAAGATGTTGGTCTCATCTCTGAGGAGATTTGGGACGATGTCCTCTGGTCCCCGTGCAGGGTGTCTCTTTCTCCATCACACAGACTGACTCAGATTTTTTTTCTCCATAGGGTCTATAGAACTCCGCAGTTTCTCTGTGCAATTGGAGCCAGCCGGTAACACAGGTACATTAATACATCATTTGTGGTGATGTCCAAAACTTCAAAGATACTGCGTGGAGGTGATTGGTACCTTAAATAGGGTATTGGATATTAATATTCCGGTTGAACTGCTTATATTTATATTGGGTTACTGTGACACCTCTATCTACACCTCCCCTACTGGTAATACTATAAGGCGCGCACTTGTTGTTGCCCGTAGACAGATTGCTCTTAAGTGGACCTCTCCACATCCACCGACTGTGTCCGATTGGATTGTAGATCTCAATAGGATCATTCTTTTTGAAAAGCATACATATTCCCTAAGAAACTCCCTGAATAAGTTTGATGTTATCTGGTCTAGATGGCTTCAATCTATAACTTAGGCATCATGTCAAACAATGTGTACTGTGTACTTTGTAATTCTGGATATTGTTATTCCTTGTTTGTGTGTCATATATACTCCGAGTGAGGGGGGGGGGGTTGGCGGGGCTTGTTGAAGGGAAGGGGTTTGGGGTTTAAATTTTTTTTTTTACTGGGGGGTTTTGGTTTGGTGTGATTTCTATTTTTGTGGTTTTGTCTGTATTGTGTCAATGTCGTTTTCATATAAAATAATAAAAAGGATTTGATTAAAAAAAAGATAAGTGGGCTACATAAGATCAAAGGGCCAGCAGTCACTGAAGATGACCCAGGTCATATAGCGAAGATACATGGATAAATACTGCCCCTAGAGGAAAATACAGCAGGATGCCTAGAGGATGGACAGAGAAGTTATATATTAAAAGGACTGCCTCTTGGCAATATTCCATTGGACAAGAGGTTAGTGGGGTGTGGTGTATGAGGGGGTCTGAACGTAGTTTAAAAGTACACACAGAAGGGAAAAATCTCTCTTGCTTCTATTAGCATTATGGCTCTCTTGCTTCTCTTAGCCTCATGGCTCTCTCTTGCCATTTTGAGCCCAGCTGACGAGACAATATCTGGAGGATGGCCTTATGTTAAGTATCATTGATGTTCTTTTGTTGTATGCTCTGTAATATTTTCCTTTAGTGTTTTTATGTTAGCATTTCATAAGACGTTGTTTTACTAAGCAGTGTGTTTATTTTCATAGCTTACCTTATATCATTGTACTATCACCAGTAACATTATCAGAGCTTTAAAAGACTAACTAACTATAGGAATAGACAAGTTAATACATATATGGAATAAATAGAGGGAATCTATAACCACCTGGGTAATATTTATTTCATTATTTATTTCATATATACTACTTGGTTTTATGTGCAACACAAAAAAAATCATATAAACACGATATATTATAAAATCCAAATCAGTAGTAGTGCTATAGTAGGTGCAAACATAAACATAGCATTCAACGAACCACTGAAAAAGAAATTTCAAAGAACAGCTGTATGTGGCTGAAGAATGAGACATGGCATTTGCTGACTCAGAGGGTTACATACAGGATATATAAACATCAGCATCTCCGCCAAACATTCACTGATTAATCATTTTTACTTTAACTTTCCAAAGGAAGTGTTATGGAAGGACAAATGTTTAGAATAAAATGTTTAATTACAGAAAATGGAAACCTGATCATAAAACTTTGAGTGTTGAATTAATGTGTACATTAAGATTTTCTTCAAAGGGAACATATAGTGGTTTTGTATATACTGTCATTAGTTATTATGGTAAGGACTAAAATATTGCATATAAAATTATTTGGCCTGACTGACTAAAGAAAATGAGCATATGTTAATGCATCCATGCAGTTGCAATCCTGTTCAAAAAACCAAAGCGCATTCTCCCAGTGAAGTTGATACACTTAAAATAGAAGTTCAGCCTAACACTAACTAACTCTAAATATACTGGCAGCCACATTCTAAGACTATCTAACCCTGAAAAGCAAAAATCGCTTTACAAACCGGACTGGCAGCAGCTTGTTGGAAAAGCAACAGCAAGTAGCTTTTTATATTGTGAACAATATATATATATATATATATATATATATATATATATATATATATATATATATTTTTTTTTTTTTTTTTTTTATATATATATATATGCATTATACCTTTCCATCCAGCATGGGGCACTGCAGCGTTATAATGTGTATTCTTTCTATGGTAATGTAATAAGAGGAAGTGTTTACTTTCCTCTCTGTGCATTTGTTTGTTGTTCTCTTCCTGTTTCTACATGATGTAAAGCCACGATAAAGATATCCTCCATGAAAGTAAAGGTGTTCTTCTGCATACAAAAAGCTTCCAGAGCATGATTCAATAACCTGCTAATAGGTTACGGGCCCAGGCACCCAGGCACAGCCAGCAAACTGGCGGACCCAGCAGGCACTGGAGCACAGTGAATCTGTAAATACTGAATGCAAGCAGTTGAAAGATGGCAAGTGGTTCAGATGTGAAATTTGCTATAGCAAAGCTGAATAATGCCAATTACCAGCTGTGAAAGTTTAAACTAGAAATGTTTCTAAACAAGGATGACTTGTGGCATGTGCTGAATACAGACACACCAACAAATGGAGAGAAGGAGGATTGGGGCAGGAAGGATAGACAGGCAAAAGCATTTATAAGCTTACTAGTGGAACATGGCCAGCTTATCCACATAAGAGCAGAGAAAACAGCCAAAAGTATGTGGACTTCATTATGGAAACTGCATGAGCGTTCAAGTCTAAACAGCAAGCTATTTTTGCTGAGAAAATTGTACAAGATGAGACTAGAAGAAGGCCAGCAAATGTGTGACCACGTTAATTCTATGCTAGAGATTATAGAGTATCTGCGTGCCATCGGAGAGGACATCAAAGATAATCATGTTATTACATGCTCCTCTGCAGCCTTCCAGAGACATATACTGCTCTCATTAATGCTTTAGAAACCAGATTGTAGCAGGAGCTGACACTGGAATATGTCAAAGGGAAATTAATCAATGAATATGACAGAAAGAAAGAAAATATGCACCATGATGACAAAGCTCTTAAGATGTACAAAGACATAAAGCACAACAAAGAAAGCAGAGCCTGTTTTCACTGTAAGAAGTCCGGTAACATAAAGAAGGTCTGGAAAGCCGAGAAGTGAAAGCTAGAGCTATTCACAAAAGAAAGAGTCAAAGCAATCACAAAGGAAATTGCAGACACATCATGGAGTGACACCTTTAAAGTATCACGAATCGGCAAGCCACGCGGCTGGTGCATAGACTCAGGTGCGACAAGCCACATAAAAAGACCTTTTTCAAAGCATAGCATAGGGCACATCAGAGTGTATGGATGTAAAGCATATGCCTATATTCCAAGTGAAAAGAGATCCAAGCTGGAGAACAAATCTATAGAGGGCATTCTAGTAGGCTACAGTGAGCAAACTAAAGGGTACAGAATCCTACACCCAAAGACTGACAAAGTGACAATAAGCTGTAGTGTTTATTTTGATGAGAGACCATCACCAAAAACACTGATCCCTGAAAGCTGTGAAGTGAATATGCCAAGAAAACCAGAAGAAAAGTTCAACCAAAGCAAACCTTTACAAGAGTCAGAACAAGAGGTGGCACTCACAATGCCTAAATCGAGTTGTCCACCAGATCTTGCTGAACTGCCTGAAATCAGAAAATCCACTCGGACTACAAAGGGGATACTACCCCACAAGCTGTCATACACTGTCAAAACACACAGCATACTTGAACCAACATCCTGGGAAGACATAGAAAAACTGTCAAAACATGAATCCAATAAATGGAGAAAGGCAGCAGAAGAAGAATTAAAGTCACTTCAAGAAAATAAAACCTGGACACTCACAGAGCTCCCTCCTAACAGCAAAACTATAGAAAGTAACTAGACTTTCAAAATAAAGTCAGACACAGAAGGGAATATCCACAAATACAAAGCCAGACTAGTTGTCAAGGGTTACTTTTAGAAATTTGGTGAAGATTACAATGAAATATTCGCTCCCATCGTAAAACACTCCACCATCAGAGCGCTTCTTAGCATTGCAGCTGGGAAGGGCATGCAAGTCAAACACCTAGACATTAAAACTGCTTTCATATATGGAGACATTAAGGAAGATCTCTGCATGGAGCAACCACCAGGGTTTGAGCAAGGAGACAACCTTGTATGTAAACTTCAGAAGAGCATCTACGGTCTTAAGCAATCTGCAAGGATGTGAGGATGTGGAATGAGAAAGTGAATAAAGCACTTACTAAAGAAGGATTCTCAAGAAGTAAAGCAGACCCCTGTCTCTACTCCACGAACCAAGAAGACAGATGGATATACATCTTTATCTATGTCTTTGACATTTTAGCCTATTTCGAACAAGAAGGGAATTACAATCAGATAGTTCACAAGCTGAAAGTAGAGAGAGAGGAAGATGGAAGTTATCTTCTCAACCAATCTCAGAAAATCTCAGCAATCTTGGAAAAATTCCATACGCAAGATGCAAAGGAAGTGAAAACTCCTATAAAACCAGGCTACAAAAAGAGCAATGAAGCAGAAAACTTGCTACCCAACAATGACATGTATTGCAGAGCAGTTGGTAAGCTGCTATATGTTGCCACTGTGACAAGACCAGACATAGCTGCAGCAGTGGGCATACTATGCAGGAAAGTCTCAGCTCCCTGTCAGTGTGACTGAAATGCAGTAAAAAGAGTGATGCAGTACCTCAAATGAACAATTCAGATGAAGTTACAGTCACCGGCAACATCACATCCAAAACTGGTCGGATATTTGGATGCCAATTGGGCCGGGGACTGCACAGACCGCAAAACCACAAGTAGATTTATCTTCTAGTATGGGGAAGGAACCATAAATTGGTCTATTTGAAAGCAAGTAACGGTCGCTCAACTGAAGCAGAGTACATTGCAAAAGCATATGTATGTCAAGAAGCTATATGGATTTGACAATTTTTTGTGGACATTGGGATAGGCATGTCAAAACCAATTCCTATTTTTGAAGACAAACCAGGGCCGTATAAAGCTTATACAATCAGAAAGGGTCAATCCTAGGACCAAACACATTGAGGTCAAGTATCACCTACTGAGGGACAATCAAGAGCAAGGTGCTATTGACATGCAATACTGCCCATCAGAGGAGATGACTGCTTATGCACTCACCAAGGCTTTGTTGAGGGTACATCATAGTTATTTCCAGAAGAAGCTGAATAGAATTTGACAAAGCACATGCTGTTGAGAAGGGGTGTTGGAAAAGCAACAGCAAGTAGCTTTTTATATTGTGAAATATATATATATACAGCAGGTGGCACTGCAGTGTTATAATGTGTATTCTATGGTAATGTAATAAGAGGAAGTATTTGCTTTCCTCTCTGTGCACTTGTTTGTTGTTCTCTTCCTGTTTCTGTCTACATGATGTAAAGCTATGATAAAGATATCCTCCATGAACGTAAAGATGTTCTGCTGCACACAACAAGCTTCCAGAGCATGATTCAATAACCTGCTAATACAGAAAAGGTATGTATAGCGATTTTTGCTTTACAGGGTTAGATAAATTAGTCTTATGCCGTGTACACACGAGTGGACTTTACGGCAGACTTGGTCCGGCGTACTGGATTTCGTCGGACAATTCGAACGTGTGTGGGCTCCAGCGGACTTTGTTTTCTCAAAAGTTGGACGGACTTAGATTTGAAACATGTGTTAAATCAATCCGTCGAAATCGAGTCCGGTCGAAAAGTCCGCTCGTCTGTATGCTAGTTCGACGGACAAAAAGTCACGCTAGGGTAGCTATTGGCTACTGGCTATGAACTTCCTTGTTTTAGTCCGGTCGTACGTCATCACGACGGACTTTGGTGGATTGTGTGTAGACAAGTCCGTTCATTCAGAAAGTCCGTCGTAAAGTACATCGAAAAGTCCGCCGAGCAAAGTCTGCCGTAAAGTCCGCTCCTGTGTATGCGACATTAGAATGTGGCTGCCACTGCCAGTAGATTTATGCCCTGTACACACGATAGGATTTTCCGATGGAAAATGTGTGATAGGACCTTGTTGTCGGAAATTCCGACCGTGTGTAGGCTCCATCACACATTTTCCATAGGAATTTCCAACACACAAAGTTTGAGAGCTTGCTATAAAATTTTCCGACAACAAAATCTGTTGTCGGGAATTCCGATCGTTTGTACACAAATCTGAAGCACAAAGTGCACGCATGCTCAGAATAAATTAAGAAACGAAAGCTATTGGCTACTGCCCCGTTTATAGTCCCGATGTACGTGTTTTATGTCACCATGCTCAGAACAATCGGATTTTCAGACAACTTTGTGTGACCGTGTGTATGCAAGACAAGTTCGAGCCAACATCCGTAGGAAAAAATCCATGAATTTTGTTGTCGGAATGTCCGATCAATGTCCGACCATGTGTACAGAGCATAAGAGTAGTTTTAGGCAGAACTTCTATTTTAAGGAGTAGAGCAGGTTTACTTTGCAAAGTAAAAATTAAATTTGCAAAGTGAAAGTTCACTACGTGAATGTGGTGAAGCTAAGCTTAGATTACTCATCCAAATATGTGCAAGCGAAAATCTTGTTTTTCCATTTTATTTTAGTTACATGTGAATAAATATTGTTTGGAAACTGAATTTTCACTTATCTTCACCTAATTTACTAAACTAAGTGAAAATTCATCTCACCAAGTGAACATGCTCTTCTTCCTTGGTAAATCAGCCCCAATATTTACTAAATTGCTCAAAAATATGAGAGCATACATGCAGCTAATTCACAAAAAAATGTGGTGTGCTAAGCAACACACTCTCCATTATCCTAACGGTAACTAGCTTAGTGACAGTAGGGTTGATGTACTGAAACTGGAGGGTACAAAATCTGGTGCAGCTGTGTATGGTAGCCAATCAGCTTCTAACGTCAGCTTGTTCAATTAAGCTTTGACAAAAAAACTGGATGCTGATTGGTTTCTATGCAGAGCTGCACCAGAGTTTTCATGCTGCAGTTTTAGTAAACCTCGCCCACAGTATCTAAAATCAGATTTTCCCCAAATGTTTTAAGCTATATTACATTTGTTAGCTATTTTGCATTTGCACTTATATCATTCAAATTGCCTGGCTATGCAGGGTATCATGTTATGTGCAGTGGTCCCCTACTTACAAACATCCGACTTACAAATGACTCCTACTTACAAATGGAGGGAGATAACAGGAAGTGAGAGGAAATCTACCCCTAGGAAGGGAAATTCTCTCCTGTAAGAGGAGTTAATATGGGAAAAAGGTACCTCCACTGATGCTTTATCACCAGTCCATGTTTCCCTAACAACCCAAAATGTTCAAAATCCAATTGTCATTGGGACAAAAAGTCAGGTGAAATCTTCTGAACAGGGGCACAGACAGCAAAACAAATGTTACAGGGGTGATAACCCTTCCCTATGCTAAAAAACTTAATAGATTTTTTGGCTGGAGCTACACCTAAAAAATTTACCTGTTCCAACTTTCAAACAGATTCAACTTAAGAACAAACCTACAGACCCTATCTTCTTTGTAACCCGGGGACCACCTGTATACATATTTTAGAAAGATACAGTAGTGAGCAGTGATAGTTCTCGTTACAGTTCCATTTTATTTTTTTGGGCAGAATCTTAACACGGACATTATTTGTTTCACTTATCTGTACATAAGACACACAAACAACTTATTTTTATTTGGATGTCCAACACACTCTGCAAATGGGCACTACATGAGTGTACACTTTAAAGTGTTACTAAAACAACAACAGTAAAATATGCAGTAAAGCATGCTTACAATTAGGGATGAGCCGAACACCCCCTGGTTTGGTTAGCGGCAGAACATGCGAACAGACCAAAAATTTGTGCAAACATGCGAACCATGTTAAAGTTTATGGGACTCGAACTTGAAAAATCAAAAGTGCTAATTTTAAAGGCTAATATGCAAGTTATTGTCATAAAAAGTGTTTTTGGGACCCAGGTCCTGCCCCATGGGACATGTATCAATGCAAAAAAAAGTTTTAAAAACGCCCGTTTTTTCGGGAGCAGTGATTTTATTCATGCTTAAAGTGAAACAATAAAAGTGTAATATTCCTTTAAATATCGTGCCTGGGGGGTGTCTATAGTATGCCTGTAAAGTGGCACATTTTTTCCGTGTTTAGAACAGTTCCTGCACACAATGACATTTCTAAAGGAAAAAAAGTCATTTAAAACTGCTTGCGGCTGTAATGTAATGTTGCCAACCCTCCACCCCCCAGTCCATTACGAGGCCCTTTGGGTCTGGTATGAATATTAAGGTGAACCCCGCACCCAAATTTAAAAAAAAAAAAAGGTGTTGGGCCCCCAAGCCCTATATACTCTGAACAGCAGCAGTATACAAGCAGTCCCAGGATTACAAACAAGATAGGGACCGTAGGTTTGTTCTTAAGTTGAATCTGTTTGTAATTTGGAACAGGTACATTTTGTAAGTGTAGCTCCAGCTAAAAAATCTATTTTTAAGCTTTCTGGATAACATAGGGAAGGGTTATCATCACCCCTGTAACATTTGTTTTGCTGTCTGTGCAGTCTGTCTGCCTGTTCAGAAGATTTCACCTCACTTTCTGTCCCAATGACAATTGGATTTAGAAAATTTTGGGTTATTAGGGAAACAAGGATTGGTGATAAAGCATCAGTGGAGAAACCTTTTTCCCATATTAACTCTTACAGGAGAGAATTTTCCTTCCTAGGGGTGGATTTCCTCTCACTTCCTGTTATCTCCCTCCATTTGTAAGTAGAGGTCATTTGTAAGTTGGATGTAGGGATGGGCCAAACACCCCCCCGTTCGGTTCGCACCAGAACATGCGAACAGGCAAAACATTTGTTCGAACACATGAACACCGTTAAAGTCTATGGGACACGAACATGAAAAATCAAAAGTGCTAATTTTAAAGGCTTATATGCATGGTATTGTCTTTAAAAGTGTTTGGGGACCTGGGTCCTGCCCCAGGGGACATGTTTCAATGCAAAAAAAAGTTTTAAAAACAGCCATTTTTTTGGGAGCAGTGATTTTAATAATGCTTAAAGGGGAAACAATAAAATTGAAATATTCCTTTAAATTTAATACCTGGGGGGTGTCTATAGTATGCCTGTAAAGTGGCGCATGTTTCCCGTGTTTAGAACAGTCTGACAACAAAATAACATTTCTAAAGTAAAAAGTCATTTAAACTACTCACGGCTATAATGAATTGTCGGTCCGGCAATATACATAAAAGTTAATTGATAAAAACGGCATGGGATTCCCCCACAGGGGAACCCCGAACCAAAATTTTAAAAAATGCATGGGGTCCCCCCATATTCCATACCAGGCTCTTCAGGTCTGGTATGGATATTTTAAAAAAATGGCGTGGGGGTCCCCCTCTAAATCCATACCACCTTCAGGTCTGGTATGGATTTTAGGGGAACCCCGCGCCAATTTTTTTTTAAAATGGCGTGGGGTCCCCCCCAAAAATCCATACCAGACCCTTATCCGAGCACGCAACCTGGCGGCCTCCCCCTCCTGATCCGTACCAGGCCACATGCCCTCAACATTGGGAGGGTGCTTTGGGATAGCCCAAAGTAAACGAGTGACCCCGCCACCCTCTGACAACACGGGGAAGTCCCCGCTCGTCAGAGGGGGGCGGGGTCACCCGCCCTCCATTATATAAGAGCTGTCAACTGAACAGAAGCGTTACACAGCAGGAGACTTCCATTGAGGCAGATCGGAGGACGAAGCAGAGAAGAAGAAGCCGGAGCAAGATGCCAGGCGAGAAGACCGGAGGAAGAAGTGGAGGAAGATAGAGGAAGAAGCGGGGGAAGAACAAGATGGAAGAAGAATAAGAACACCAAAGGAAGACCAGAAGAAGATGGAAGAAGAAGCGGGGAAAGAAGTAGACATTAATAAAGGAATTGTCAAAAACCATCTTTTTTTAACATTTTTGACACTTTTTTGTGAAATGCTAGGGGTACATTTGTACCCCATTACCAATTCACATGGGGGGGCGGGATCTGGGGGTCCCCTTGTTAAAGGGGGCTTCCAGATTCCGATAAGCCCCCTGGACACAGATCCCCACAACCACTGGGCAAGGGTTGTGGGGATGAGGACCTTCTCCCCATCAACATGGGGACAAGGTGCTTTGGGGGGCTACCCCAAAGCACACTCCCAATGTTGAGGGCATGTGGCCTGTATGGTTCAGGAGGGGGGGCGCTCTCTTGTCCCCCCCTTTTTTTCTGCAGCCTGCCAGGTTGCATGCTTGGATAAGGGTCTGGTATGGATTTTTGGGGGGACCCCACACATTTTTTTTTAAATTTTGGTTCGGGGTTCCCCTGTGGGGGAATCCCATGCCGTTTTTATCAATGAACTTTTATGTGTATTGCCGGGACCGACAATTCTTTATAGCCGAGTAGTTTTAAATGACTTTTTTTCCTTTTTTGCTGTCAGACTGTTCTGTTCATGCATACGATAAACACCCCACAGGTACAAAATTTAAAGGAATATTACACTTTTATTGTTTCACGTTAAGCATTATTAAAATCACTGCTCCAGAAAAACGTCCGTTTTTAAAACTTTTTTTGCATTGATACATGTCCCCTGGGGCAGGACCCAGGTCCCCAAACACTTTTTATGACAATAACTTGCATATTAACCTTTAAAATTAGCAATTTTGATTTCTCCCATAGACTTTTAAAGGGTGTTCCGCGACTTTTGAATTTGCCGCAAACACCCCAAATTGTTCGCTATTTGCCGAACGGGCGAACAGCCAGTGTTAGGGTCGAACTCGAGTTTGACCTGAACATAAAGCCCATCCCTAGTCGTTTGTTTTAAAATAGGGGACTGCCTGTATATACTATGCGGTCTGCGGAAAATTGGGCCTTAGGTGTTGGTGGTACCAGAACACTGTAAGTCCTCACAGTTACTCTTGGTGGTTGCTGGAACAAGCCCTGCTGTGAAATATTATATCAAGAATTGTAATTACGTGACCTTGTTAAACAGGTGCATAACAATTGGGCCTTAGGCGGTGGTGGTGGTGGCACAACACTGTAAAGCCTCACAGATATTTGTTGAGCACAAGAACAGGCGCTGCTGTGAAATATTATATCAAGAATTGTAATTACGCACCCCTGTTAAACAGGGGCATAAAAATTGTGCCTTAGGCGGTGGTGGTGGTGGCACAACACTGTAAAGCTTCACAGATACTTTTGTTGAGCGCAAGAACAGGCCCTGCTGTGAAATATTAGATCATAAAATGTAATTACTCGCCCCTGTTAAACAGGGGCAGAAAAATTGGGCCTTAGGTGGTGGTGGTGGTGGTGGTGGCACAACACTGTAAAGCCTTACAGATTCTTTTGATGAGCACAGGAACAGGCGCTGCTGTGAAATATTAGATCAAAAAATGTAATTACGCGCCCCCAGTTAAACAGGGGCAGAAAATTGGCCTTTAGGTAGTGGTGGTGGTGCCCTGAACCGAAAATATTCTTAGAAGCTATCATCATGAAAATTGAGGAGGAATAGGATAGTCACTCAGCATAATAGGATAGCCACTCAGCATATGCAGTCTTCAAGGGATCCCACATCCATAGAAAAATCATTCGGTTACATCAGCATCAGGTGCTTGGTAGCTGGTGATCTAAGACTGATTCATTTTTATGAATGTGAGCCGATCAACGGATTCTGTGGACAGCCGCACTCTGTGATCAGTTACAAAGCCTCCAGCAGCACTGAATGTGTGTTCAGAAAGAACGCTGGATGCAGGACAGGTCAGTAGCTCAATTGCATATTGAGCAAGCTTTGGCCAGTGGTCCATCCTCAAAACCCAGTAACCCAGTGCATGTTCTGTTGGAAAGGTCTCCAAGTCTGATCTTGCCCCTAGATATTCCTGCAGCATGTAATTCAGACACTGTCAACAGTTGCTGGGACCGATCAGACCTGGGCGCTGAGGACTGAAGAATTGCCTGAAGGCATCGGTCAGCCGGCCACCTTCTCCACCGCTCTTTCTGTGACTGAACGAAGCCTCAGTAACACGTTGTCCAGCACCAGGAAATTGTAACCTCCCAGGCTCTGTAAACGCATTGTACAAACCTTTCTGCAAGGCCTCCCAAAGACGTTTCATCCTCTGCTCCCTCTGCAAAGGCTGGATAAGTTGTGCAACCTTACCCTTGTAACATGGATCAAGAAGGGTTGCCAGCCAGTAATGATCCCTCTCCTTGATACCACAAATCCTAGGGTCCTTTTGCAGGCTTTGCAGGATCAGGGAGGCCATGCAGCGTAGGTTTGCATAGGCATTCGATTCTGAGTCCTCTGGGTCACCAAGGATCACATGATCCTCAACCACCTCCTCCCAGCCACGTACAACTCCATGGGTTTCTGGGACTGCAAACAATCTCTTGTAGACTGCTGCTGATGCTGAGTGTTATCCTCCACCTCCATGCTGACACATTCCTCCTCCTCTTCCTCTTCTTCCTGTGTGATCGGTGGGCCTGCAGGAATACTAGTATCTGGATAAAGGGGGCCTTGAGAGGTAAGGAAGTCCTCATCTTCCTCCCGCTGTTCTGCCTCAAGTGCCCTGTCCATTATTCTACGAAGCATGTGCTCCAACTGGAAGACAAGAGGGACAGTATCACTGATGCATGCACTGGCACTGCTCACCATGTTCTTGGCCTCCTCAAATGGTGAAAGGACAGTGCATGCATTCTTGATCATGAGCCACTGGTGTGACAAAAAAAAGCCAAGCTCCCCTGACCCTGTCCTGGTGCCATACTCACATAGGAACTCATTGATGTGTGCAGCCACTGCAGCATTGCCAACATTGACTTCCACCTGGTGGGCATGTCACAAATGAGGCAGTTCTTGGGTAGGTTGCATTCTCTTTGAATGTCAGCCAGCCAAACACTGGCATTATATGTTCAACACCTCGGCAGAAATGACCACAGACTTTCCTGGCCTGCCTCAGGAGATCCTGTAAGCCCGGGTACCTACTCAAGAACCACTGCACCACCAAATTCAGGACGTGAGCCAAACAGGGAACATGGGTCAAGTGTCCCTGTCGGAGGGTGGAGAGAAGATTGGTGCCATTGTCACATACAACCATTCCTGGCTGAAGCTGGCATGGCGTCAACCACCTATGAGTCTGCCCCTGCAGAGCTGACAGAATCTCTGCCCCAGTGTGGCTCCTGTCCCCTAAGCAGACCAACTCAAGCACTGCATGGCATCTTTTTGCCTGAGTGTTTGCGTAGCCCCTTGAACACCTACAGAGCACCGCTGGTTCAGAGGAGAAATCTGCAGTGGAAGAGGCCATAGAGGAAAAAGAAGAAGAGGAGGGGGTGGAGGAGAGAGCCGTGGCAGAATCTCCACTAGCATTTTGGAGGCATGATGGTGGAACAAGCTCCAACAATACTGAACCCTGTCCTGCATCCTTCCCAGCTGCCAGCAGAGTTACCCAGTGCGCCGTGAAAGAAAGGTAACGTCCCTGTCCATGCCTGCTGAACCATGAGTCAGCAGTAATATGCACCTTACTGCTGACAGCCCTGTTCAACAAGGCCAAGACATTGCCTTCCACATGCTGGTAAAGAGCCAGAATGTCCTTCCATGAAAAGAAATGGCATTTGGGAACCTGCCACTGAGGTACCACACATTCCACAAATTCACGAAAGGGGGCAGAGTCTACCAGCTGAAAAGGCAGCAGTTGCAGTGCTAGCAATTTGGCCAAGCTAGCATTCAGACGCTGAGCATGTGGATGGCTGGGACTGAATTTCTTTCGACGGTTTAGCAACTGGGGTAGGGAAATTTGCCTGCTAAAATCTGATGTTGGTGTACCACTAGCAGATTGGCCGCAAGTACTTGGAACACCTATTTCTATACCTTCATTCCTCTCAGTGCAGATTTCTGAGAGGACTCAAGGTATAGTGGGGTTGGAGATCGCAGCTGATGAGGTCCGCCTTGTTCTTTGATGTGGGTCTTTTAAGTGCTGTTGCCAAAGGACTGCATGGTAGGTCATCATATGTTTGGTCAAGCATGTGGTGCCCAGCGGCTGCTGTTTTGGCCTAGCTTGATACGCTTCAGACATATGTTGCAAAGAGCAACGGTGTCATCTGCTGCACACGTGTCAAAAAAGGCCCACACCAAAGAACTTTTCAAAATATGCGGGGAGTCAGTAGCGCCCTTCACCTGCTTAGCTCTGCGGTGTGATGCAATAGGGTGGCTGCCCTTAAGCTGCCCGCTGGAGGGCATCCAACCTCATTGGAGATGTGCCTCCTCCTCCTCCTCTCTTCTCATCATTCCCTCCCTCCTCATCACTGGAGCAAACTTGGCAGTATGCTGCAGCTGGGGGAACATGACTGCCAGTTTCTTGACCTTCTTGGGCACCCCCTCTCTCTATGCTGATGTTACTCCCTTCCTCAACCTGGGTACCATCATCGGAGCCTTCAAATCGCTGCGCATCCTCCTGCAGCATGTACCTGACACTGTGGTCGAACAGTTCGGGGGACTCCTCCATGCATGATGGTGACTGTTGACATGGGGCCGATGGAATAGGCCAATTTGGCAGCTGCATTGGCAGGCAAACTACTCTGAGCCTGGGTGACAGAGGATGAGGAGGATGAGGACGGCTTTGTTATCCATTCCACCAACTCTTCTTCATGATGTGGCTCAATAACACGGCCAGTTGCAGGAAAAAAGAACAAGCCTGCCCCACGGCCACGTGCTGAGGATGCACCGTGTCCACGACCAGCACTGTCGATTGTAGACACAAAGCCTGCTTGCCCTCTTTTAGTGGCCTGTGAGCATCTGCCTCTCCTTGGTGGCCTTCCGCACATGCTGTAAATTTTGTTTAGCTGTTTAGCAAAAAAACACTACACTGTATTGTGTACACCACCAGAAAAGTAGTAGCAAATGCACTAGGGGTGCACGGTACTGTGTACACAAACAAATGTGTAATTACAACTATGGGTGCACTGTATGTATTGTGTACACAACCAGGAAAGTAGTAGCAACTTCACTATGGGTGCACGGCACTGTGTACACCAACAGAAGTGTAATAACAACTATGGGTGCACTGTATGTATTGTGTACACCACCAGGAAAGTAGTAGCAACTAGACATGTGCACCGTCAATAAATTCCTTTTGTTTCGTTCTGTTCCATTTCGTATTAGAATTAATTTGTATTTTTTAATTTGTGTCCGAAATTTCGTACGAATTACAAATTTTCTTTAGGTTTGTTAACTTTTCGTAACAATTACGAATGTTCGTTTTAATGAATTTATCATTATGAGGGGCTCCCACCATCCCTGTGCTGTACTAACTTTAGGTTTGTTAACTTTTCGTAACAATTACGAATGTTCATTAGGAATTTGGATCCGAATTTCATAAATGAAACTTTGTATTTTGTTCAAAATTCAAAAGCATAGCAATTCGTATTTTGGATCCACCCGAATGTACGAATTTACGGAAATTCGTACAAATTTTCGATTCGTACGAAGCTAATCGCACATGTCTAGTAGCAACTGCACTAGGGGTGCACAGTATTGTGTACACCAACAGAAGTTTAATAACAACTATGGGTGCACTGTATGTATTGTGTACACCACCAGGAAAGTAGTAGCAACTGCACTAGGGGTGCACGGTACTGTGTACACCAACAGAAGCTTAATAACAACTATGGGTGCACTGTATGTACTGTGTACACCACCAGGAAAGTAGTAGCAACTGCACTATTGGTGCACGGTACTGTGTACAATAACAGAGGTATAATAACAACTATAGGTACAGTGTATGTATTGTGTACACCACCAGGAAAGTAGTAGCGACTGCACTGGGGTGAACGGTACTGTGTATACCAACAGAAGTTTTAAAACAACTATGGGTGCACTGTATGTATTGTGTACACCACCAGGAAAGTAGTAGCAACTGCACTAGGGGTGCATGGTACTGCGTTCACCAACAGAAGTTTAATAACTATGGGTGTACTGTATTGACCACCAGAAAAGTATGAGCAACTTCACTATGGGTGCACAGCACTGTATACTGTGTACACTGCCTGAAGTATATTAGAAACAGTACACCAGGAACGGCCTGCAGTCAGATATAGCTAACCTGGATACAGTGGATATATATATATATATATATATATATATATATATATATATATATATATATATATATATATACACACACACACACTAAATGTGGATTCCATTAATTTTAGGTAGTTAACTGCTATATACTACTGATGAGAAAAGGTATTTAGCAGTTTATATTTACTAAAATAATTGCATTCCCATGTTCTGTGTACTATGGGAGACCAGATATAATAAATGCAAGGTCCTGGGTTTAGTAACACTTTAAATAGTACGTTATATACAAGAGCTATAAGAAAGCATCATATTTCTATTTAAAAAGGTTACACGACCACTATTTTAACGTATCGTCAGTATCCAGATAGATGAACAATCATTAGTGCGTTAACAATAACTATATAAGTCTTATTACAATTGCTCTTCACCTTTTATTTTAAATTGCAACACTTATGCCATCTAGTGGTAACTTTTCATATTAATGACATAGAAAGTAAAAATTTGTTGCAAAGAAAATATGTAAGCAATTTACAGGTAAAAAAAGGATTGCGGTTATGCATGGGTCCAGGTAAACCAGTATCTTTAACACTTGGCAATATTATTAATAAACTGCATAATTTCAAAGGTCAAATAGTTTTTTCAAACTGAAGAAACACACAATTGCACCCATCCTCTTGGTGGATCCCCAATTTAACCTGGAAGCAATACATTTATGGTGTTGTGAACTTTTTCTGTGTAAGTGTGGTCATTGTAAGATCTTCCAAATATGAAGAACGTCAATAAAAAATTTTTTTCAAAACCACATGAAATGTCAACTGATATGTTTAAATAAAATTATCCACAGCATTGCCAAAATCCTGTCACTTAAGCCAACCCCACAATGGCTTTACAGCTACCCTAAAAGGGTTCTACCTAAAAAAAACAACCTTAAGTCCTCATTGTCACCCTCCTTTGCCTATAGTCAAGAACATCTTGTGACATCTCGAAAGTTCTTAAAGTATTCTGTAATTTGTTTGGGAAATGTTTCTAGGTTGCTGCATACCTCAGTTTAAATTTCAATATCTTCATATGAAACCCAAGACACCCAATAAAAAAAATCTTAAGCGGAACAAAGCTTTTTTGGCCTTACTTCTCCTGTGGGTCACTTAGTTCTGCACTCTTGTAACCCTTATTCAGCCGACAGGAGCTAAAGCCACAAAGCCAGTCCAGACTCTGGAGGGATCCTGACTTTAATGTAGAAATCCACCCAGATGTCTAACCAGCAGCTGGCTCAACCTCCCATGTGCCGCTGAGAGCCTGAGCCAGCTGCTCCAATTCCCTCCACAGTCCATTGCTCAAGTGAGCTCTGGAGGGGCAGAGCAGAGAGCCAATGACTGACAGTCACCAGCTCTCTGCTAACTGAAGACCAAGAAGTGAGTGATAAGTGGGCTCAGTTCTCGGTCTTAGAGACGGCGGGGATCGATGTTGCATCTACCTAGGTAAGTATGTATTTTTGTTATTTTGAATTACCATGCTTCTATTTTAACAGCATTATATTATCCACTGACCTGCAAAATCTTAAGACCAGAAAAGTGGGTACTTGAAATAAACTTACCCACATTATAGGGTACTTGTTAAGGGGGCTTTTCTCAAAGTAGATGTTAATCACAAAGTCAGATACTTTTACAATAAACTGTATAGATCTTTCACATTTGGGGCTGAAAATGATTGAATCCTAGATTAGGCTTACTTCCTGCACAAACATTGGAAATACGATAGGAGAATAACTGAAGTGATGATCACATGTACTCTACAGATAAGAGACAAATATGAAAAGAAGAATAAGAAAAGGAAAATATTCAAAAATGACCATAATATCCTGAGAGGGCTAAAGAATATGGCCCAAACAGCATGGACATGTGGCTGCCTCAGGGACAGATATAATATTTAATTTTATTAAATTTAAAAAAAAAAGAGTCATGTCACTTTAAGAAAAAGGTACAGTAGGTCAGGCGGGGAAATAAGGGTGAGGTAGCACTGGGTATAGGTAGGGAATGTCATTATCCAACCAGGAAGGTTAAAAAGGTCACATGACCAGTGGGAACATTCTGTAAGCTGGGCAAGGCTATATAAAGGGGTCCTCTGTGGAAATCTCCTCACAGCGGGTCAAATTACAGCAACAAGCTCAGCTCAATATAGCTATTATATTTTGTGTGTCGGCTGTCCTTACCATGAAGACCCTAATGCGCCGAGTACTGGAGAAAGCAGGGGACAGAGGAGGTGAAGAATGGCTGAGAAGAGGCCTGGAATTGGGAGAAGAAGAGGACGTGCGGCGGGAGCTGGTGCCTGAAGAGGAAGGACCAGCAGTGGCAGAGGTACCTTGCTTAATTAATAGAAGAAGCAGACCTGTCACTCGCAGCCCATGTGTCCGGCAACAAAATCAGTGCTGCGAGTGACAGGTCCACCACAGCGTCCCCCCCCCCCTCAGACCTAGGGGAACCAGAATTGGCCCAGCCAGAAGAGGCGGCTTCCAGGGCGGGGACCAGAAAAACCAGCCTCAGAGAAAAGAGAAGGACACTAACGCAGTCGCCTCCCAGGAACAGAGGAAGGCGGGCTCAGGTATCAGCATCCACTGTGATGGCTGAGGAGACAGCAGCTACCACACAGAGGGACAGCCATTCAAGATTACCTCATACACAAGAGCAAGTCACCTACTGTGACCACTGGAGGCTCAAGAGAACAGCAGCTGAGTTCTCCTAGGCAAGCTAATGCAACAGCGGCATCTAGTGGTCAGGGTGAGTTGGCACAGGTCTTAAATAATATAATAGTTTCTATTGACAGGCTTAAAGGGGTTGTAAAGGTAATTTTTTTTTTTTTTTAAATAACAAACATGTTATACTTACCTTCACTGTGCAGCTCGTTCTGCACAGAGTGGCCCCGAACCTGGTCTTCTGGGGTCCCTCGGCGGCTGTTTCAGCTCCTCCCCGCATGCATTCACCACCTTAATGCGAGCTCCCTCGCATGGTGGTGAGTGCTTGCGGGCGCGCTCCCGTGATACAGCCGGCGGCTATAGCCGCTCGCTGTATCACTCGGCCCCGCCCCCCCGGCGCGCCGCCTCATCAGATGTGATTGACAGCAGCGCGAGCCAATGGCTGCGCTGCTTTCAATCCATCCACTGCAGCCAATCAGCGACCAGGCTGAGCTGCAATGAAGATGACGAGAACGAGCAGCGAAGATTCGAGGCGTCAGGTAAGTAAAACGGGGGGGCTGGGGGCGGCGGTATTGTCAAAAGTTTTTTCACCTTAATGCATAGAATGCATTAAGGTGAAAAAATTTTTACCTTTACAACCCCTTTAATGACAGCATTAACACTCATAACAATGATAACATTAATTTATCTAACGTATGGGTTAATGAATCCGGGAATAGGTGTGGTAATGTTTCTAATACTAATAGTACTTCTTCTATTTTAGCAATTAACAACAATAGCCTTAATACTTTACCATCTGAAATGAATATTATTAATTATTATTATTATATTAATAAAAGAGATAACCATTCAAAAAGCTTGCACATCGGAGAACCTACAAAACATGCAGCAATGGTTGAAAATTTATCCAGACCAGGAGACAGCCAAGTTTTTAATTGAAGGTTTCTCCAGAGGTTTTCCTCTGCCAGTTTTTAAAGGTATAGGATGCAATTTGGTTAATAATTATATAATCGGTATTACAATTTCCACACATTGTTAAAGAAAAGTTAGACAAAGAAATTAAAGAGGGTAGAATAGCGAGCCTATTCAATTACCCTCCATTTAAAAATTTTAGAGTATCACCATTAGGAATTATCCCAAAAAAGGAGCACAACTCATTTCGCCTAATACATCATTTATCCTTCCTGATAGGTTCATCATTAAATGCCGAGATAAATGAAGAGCTAGCATCCATCTCATACTGTACATTTGAAGAAGCAGTTTGCCATATGAGGGAATTTGGAAAGGCTGCGCTACTTGTGAAAGCGGATATTAAAGCAGCATTCAGATTGCTTCCGATTAGCCCAGCATCTTACAATTCACTTGGCATGGGTTTCGAAGATAAATTTTACTATGACATGTGCCTTCCAATGGGATGTTCAATTTCATGTGCGTATTTTGAAAAATTTGCATCGTTCATCCAATGGGTGGTTTCTTTTGAATCCGGTCATAAGGGTATATTACACTACCTGGATGACTTCCTATTTATTAGCCCGGCCCAATCTCCAATTTGTCTATTTATGCTGGAATTGTTTAGTAGAATTAGCAAAAATTAGGAGTTCCCCTTGCTGCAGAAAAAAGTTTGTTCCCCTCCACATCCATCGAATTCCTAGGCATAAAAATATACACAGAATTTTTAGAATTCCAGCTGCCATTAAATAAAATTAACAATATTAAAATGACCATTTCTTGGATGTTAAGAAGAAAAAAGATTTTACTGTAAGAGCCTCAGTCTTTATTAGGGAAGTTAGCATTTGCAAGAAGAGTTATGCTGGTTGGCAGGATATTCTCTAGAAGGTTATATATAGCTATGTCAGGGCTTAAATCCCCATTTTCACACATTAGGTTAACAGCAGATCTTAAGGAGGACCTCCTGGTATGGATGACATTTTTTGACTCGTATAACGGCCATTCATTTTTTCAAATAGATTTTGTATGCTCATCAGAGATGGAATTATACACTGATGCGGCTGAATCCTTCGGTTTTGCTGCAATGTGGGGCAATCACTGGGGCTGTAGTGTATGGCCAGAAAGATGGATTCAAATAAAAGCCACCAAGAGCTTAGTTCTACTTGAACTATTCCCGTTGGTTGTAGCATTGGAAATATGGGGTGATAAATTTGCTAATAAAAGAATTTTAATTCATTCTGAATTTCTGATAATAAAGGAGTAATATACGCAGTAAATTGCCTATCAACAAAATCCCTTTTGGTAGTCAAATTACTTAGGTATCTAGTATGTTTATGTTTACGTTTTAATATCTGGGTAAAAGCAAGACACGTTCCAGATAAGGATAATCAAATTGCGGACGCATTATCTTGATTGCAGATACAATCTGCAGATACAAGCTTCTGCCGAATGCGGACAAGAAAGGACAGGTATGTCCCAAACATCTTTGGAACCTGATCTAGGAATTCTGATGTAGTCAATCAAGAATTCGTGGCTAACAGTACATGGGCCGAATACACAGCTGCATGGCAGAGGTGGAATAATTTCCTAAGGGAATTTGAGATGCAGTTCGAGTCTCCTTCAGAAACAAACATTCAAATGTTTCTCAGTGTACATCTTACTTCTCTATAAAACAAGCTATGATGGGTTACAAAAAGAAGAATTTTCTCCCAGACACTAGAAGGCCCATTTCTGTTTCATTGCTTAAAGAAATGTGTAGAGTTACAAAAATGGTATGCTTCTCTGGATTTGAGGCGTTACTATTTAAAACCGCTTTTGTATTAGCATTTTTTGGCACCATGAGAATATCGAAATTGTTACCCAGAAGCAAAAAATTGGTGTCTGGCCTGTTGACCAATCACGTATTGGTCCACAGGGTAGGATTTAATATATTTATAGCACATTCAAAAACAGACAGATCAGGAAAGGGTGTATGGATTACTCTTTATAGTTGCGGAGCAGTGGAAATTTGTCCATTAAGAATGGTAAAGGAGTACCTCGCAATTAGAACATCCGGTGAAGGCCATTTTTTGGTTCATTTGGATAGGTCACCCCTTACAGGATATCAATTTAACATGGTTCTCAAAAGATGCATTTTGAAGTTAGGGCTACAAGCATTTAATTTCACATCCCATTCATTTAGGATTGGAGCTGCAAAAATGGGCCTTGATGCAGCATTAATTAAAAGAATAGAAAGATGGGATTCGCAGCGTTTTAACTTATATGTTAGACCTGATCTCTCTCTTTAATTTCTCCTATAGGTATTAAAAGAACGATTTGGATCCTGGGCCACTCCTTTATATTTTGCGCCAACAAAAGATCCAGGTTGCGTTGTTATACATCTAATCTGTCAATGGATCCTCAGAAATTTCAAGTTTTATGGAAAGGAATTTGTGGTCTGAAATGGATAAATTTGTCTTTTTATCTCTCTATATTGTTGGAGTCGTGACCAGTCCCAGATATATTAATCGTCCACTTGGGAGGAAATGATGTGGGTAGAACTAAAACCCTAGACCTTATGTTTGCAATGAAACGGGATTTAAATACATTTAATTGTCTGCCCTGAATACAACCATAATATTTTCAGAAATAGTCCCAAGACTAATATGGCTTCAAGACACGCAATTTAAAAATATGGAAAAAAATCAGGCGTCAAATAAACAGGTCTATGGAAAAATTCATGCCGCTTATCGGTGGTTTTTTATTATAGACATAGGGATCTAGAGGGAGGTTATGAAGGCTTAAACAGGGCAGATGGAGTTCATCTGTCTGATATAGATCTAGACATTTTCAATGTGGAATTTCAGAACAGCATAGAATTGGCCGTGGAGGTGGGGTAGGCCGGACTTGATAATTCAAGCCCGGCTGGTGGGGACTTGTTTGTTGATATACGGTATTGCTGGAGTCCTGAAGACTGAGCTGTTTATATTTATTATTTACAAGTGAGAATTTTATGAATGAATAAAATGATTGGATGGATTTAAGTTATTTACAGTTTACACCAATAAACGTGTATCGGCCAATTATATTCCAAGTAAGTTGTGAGTGTGTTTATTTATTAAAGGTAAATTGGGTATTGAAGGAGGGATAGGTGCGGCCTACATTTCCATATCCTGAGAGGGCTAAAGAATATGGCCCGAACAGCATGAACATGTGGCTGGCCCCCAGACAATAGAATATTTCATTTTATTAAATAAAAAAAAAAAAAAAGGAGTCATGTCACTTTAAGAAAAAGGTACAGTAGGTCAGGCGGGGAAATAAGGGTCAAGTAACACTGGGGTATAGGTAGGGAATGTCATTATCCAACCAGGAAGGTTTAAAAGGTCACATGACCAGTAGGAACATTCTGTAAGCAGGGCAAAGCTATATAAATGGGTCCTCTGCGGAAATCTCCTCACAGCGGGTCAGATTACAGCAACAAGCTTCCCACCCTTTTCGCAGGCACTTTATGTGGTTTGTCACCCTTCAAAGTTAAAAGGGGGGACTTGTTTTTTGATATACGGTATTGCTCGAGTCCCGAAGACTGAGCTGTTTATATTTATTATTTACAAGTGAGAATTTTATGAATTAATAATATGACTGGATGGATTTAAGTTATTTACAGTTTACACCAATAAACATGCCTCGGCCAATTATATTCCAAGTAAGTTGTGTGTTTATTTATTAAAGGTAAATTGGGTATTGAAGGAGGGCTAGGTTTGGCCTACATTTCCATGAGATTTCTGTGCCTGAACAATATGAAACTGCTGCTGCTTTTTCCTTGTGTGGTGGCAAGTGTCAGCATTTCCAAGTATGTAATATCTGTCTGTCTACCTACCTATATATCTACCTATACATCTAATATAGATTTCTATATTTAAATTACTGGTAAATAACAAAATTCTGGTTGCAGTAGATTTTTTTTTACCTTCACAGCGAAAAAGTATTTCATGTGAAATGGAAGTAAAGTTCCTTAAACATTTGGATAAAACAATGAGGGTAAGGGGGATCTTTTTACAGCTGGGAGCTAGAGAGAGGAGGAGGAGATCACAGTGTCTAGATTCCTTTACATCCGAGATCAAAAACCTAGAAAGCCAAAACCAATCTAATCCTGATCCCAGTATCAAAAATAAAGTAGGTCTCCTCAGACAAGAATTGAGAACCCATCTGTTAGACTCTTTTGAAAAAGCCCATACTCACTTTAAAGCTAAACACTACTCCACTGGCAACAAGGCAGGGAAAGCAAAGGCTACTAAGATTAAAGGTCATTACTCCAAAACTAAAATCACCCACCTTTACCACCCCGCTTCAAAACAAAAACGAATTGATCCTTCAGCCATTGCAGATGCTATCAGCATAAGGGGACCCACATTATCGGTCTAAACGGAAGAAACTCATGGTGAGTGGAGCCTAAGAGGGACATCAGAGACAGCTACCCAAACACACCCACTCCTCTGCCTAATACCCCCTTGGGGGTGACGGATTCTGGTGAGTGGGGGAGCACCGGGGGGGAGCACTTGGAGTCACCAGCTTCTACTTGCACAGAAGTCACCTTATATCACCCCTTTAGTATTCCTGAATGCATGTCAACCGATCCTGATGTTCTCAATTGTCCCCGCCTCCACATAATAGACATTTTATTCCATTATATTCCAATTTATAGGGACTGGCCTACAGATGGTGTATTCACACTCGCTGTCTCTATTATGAGTGTTATTTGTTTGGATTCCTATATATTTTTTATGAAATTTGAGGATATTTAATTTACTGTAATTTAGAGTCTGTTGCACTTTGGTTCACTTTACACACAGTGCACTTTAATCACTATATTTATTGGGGATATGTGGTAACCTCATATGGTTACCGTGAGCACCTAAACAGTGTGTTGTTTCACGGACCCCGTGTATATATATGTAGTAATAATATTATTTTTTATTTAATTTGGTTTATTGTTTATGCAAAGGTCCCCATTAGAAGTGGAGCAAGTATAAACTCAACTCATTTACTGTAATATTTATTTACATGACACAGAAGATGTGCACATTCACTTAGTAGGATTTTACATCAACTATTTTCATTTATTTCTGGTGCATATAGAGGGGGACATTCACTTAAACACATATCTATTCCTTTCGTTTCACATACACAATTGCTGTCACTAATTTTATTTATCCACTTATTTATTTATTTATTTATTTATTTATTTATTTATTTATTTATTTTCTTGACCCTTAAACAACACTTATTGTCAATAGGGCAGCGCCAATTCCCTACATCTCTTCATTACATAAGGAAAATCAATGCCCCATTCACCTCCCTAGAAATAATACAAACAATGTCAGCCCTTCCATCCAACAAATCCCCAGGCCCAGATGGACTCACTAGTATTATAAAAAGTTTGGAATGATTCTCTCACCCTTTCTATCTAAAGTTTACAATGACGCTGCCTCGTCCTCCTCTCTTCCACCAGAAATGCTATCTGCCTTGATTATTACGTTGCCGAAGCCGGGGAAGGAACCCACATGTGCACAAAATTTCCGACCCATCTCCCTGCTCAACCTCGACACTAAAATTTATAGCAAAATCATAGCTAATCGATTGATAGACCTAATGCCCTTACTCATACACAGGGACCAATCAGGTTTCACAAAGGGTAGACAGACCTTTGATGTGACCCGCAGAATTATCAACATCATACACAGTGCTGGGTTGACTCGAACGCCTTCTCTGCTTCTTTCCCTGGATGCAGAGAAGGCGTTCGATAGAGTCCACTGGGAATACATGCGAGCGACCCTTATTAAATTTGGATTCCAGGGACCCATTCTGTCCGCCATAATGGCACTTTACTCTTCCCCATCGGCACAGGTATACACTTCTGAAATGCTATCGAAACCATTCTCTATCATTAACGGCACCTGCCAAGGCTGTCCTTTGTCACCACTCATTTTTAATCTAGTGATGGAACCTCTAGCAGAACATGTTAGAACCAATTGTGCAATAGCAGGTTTCCAAATTGGCACCATCGAGTCTAAAATAAATCTATTTGCGGACGATGTGATAATGATGATCACAAACCCCATCTCTTCCCTGGCTTCAGTACAATCTCTTTTGCAAAGATTTAGCAGTGTATCTTACTACAAGATGAATAAACATAAATCATACATTCTGGACATAGGCCTTGACGCAATCACAAGCAACCTCCTCAGGAACATATATCCATACCCCTGGCTGGGCAGATAATGGGATACCCCACCTTGGTATCACACTTACTAAATCTACAAAAGGTTTGTTTGCCCATAACTACACCCACATCAAACAAATACTGATCCAAGAAACGACAAAAATTGCTAAACATGAATTTTCATGGGCAGGGCATCTGGCGGCCTTTAAAATGATGGTACTGCCCAGACTATTGTACATCTTCCATACACTTCCCATACCTCTATCACAATCTTTCCTCAACTCCTTACAATCCATTCTAACCCAATATGTATGGCAAGGTAAAAAATCGAGATGCAGCCACGCGAAACTTATTAAACACAGATCTGTAGGAGGGATGGGACACGTTGATATTAGAGACTACTATATAGCCTCCATACTTTCACAAATGAGAGAATGGATGCTCACGACACCCTCCACACTCTGGAGTGATATAGTAAACATCATGACACCCGGAGCAAACCTCTCTGACTGGCTATTTAACATGACCACTAAGAGTTCTCAACTAAGTCTTTATTCCCCTACCATACAAGCCTCAGTCAAGATCTGGAGAACTTTACACTACACCCAATGGACAAACCACCTGACCAAACCGATACCCGTCCACATTAGGACTTTACAACTACTGACTCCAGACCTACACATCCTGAACTGGCTAACAGACCGAGTGATCCTCACACACAAACTACGTCCATTAGTTGTTAATAAACCATTTTCACATGCTCAAAAGGAATTCAAAGTTCCTGCCAAAGACTACTTTACTTACTATAGAATACAACAATGCCTGGCAGCACACCCTTTCCTAGTAGGTTCTTTGCCATTAAATATATGGAATTACTTATTCTCTGACAAACACCAAGCTAGGGGGACCTCTGTCATTTATTCAATTCTACAAGAAAAAGACACGTTTCAACAAACCAAACCCCTCTGCGACTGGGAAAATGATATACAAAAACACTTCTCTGACCAGCAATGGCAAACAGCAATCAAATCTATATACAAATACACGTCCTGCACCTCCTTATGGGAACTCACACAAAAGATACTAATGAGATGGTATATGACACCAGTCAAAGTAGCTAAATTCCACACTAATACTTCACATGATTGCTGGAGAGAATGCAACCTACCAGGCACACTTATACACGTTTTTTGGTCCTGCCCACACATTCAACAACTTTGGACTGAAGTGGAGATAATGCTACGAGACGTACTACAGTTCTCCATCTCACTAACCCCTCAACTTGCTATCCTCAACTTGACCATTGACGACATACCACCACATCTCAGACTTGTAACCACACACATTCTCTTGGCAACTAAACTTCTGATCGCCAGAAGGTGGAAGACAAAAGATGTCCCCAGACTTACAGACATAATTACACTAGTACAAACCCACTGCTCTTATGAGACTATCCTATCTCGCGGAAAACATGCACACACCGATTTCATGAAACTCTGGAAACCATGGAACCTCTGGTACACAAAAAGATACGATCTTTGAATAAAAACTGATAACCTACAACGTGCTATTGATGCTCTCTTTCCCTTCTCACTCCTCTTCCTCCCTTCTTTATTGCACCTCCATTCCTCCTCACCCTTATCCCCTTCTTTACCTTCTCTTTCTTATCTAATATGCATTATACGATTGATATATCTTCTGCTAATATTACCTTTGTTAGATTTACAACTATTCGCATACCTAGAACTGGAATGTTCACACCCCATTTGGTTTGTATCTTTTACAGATCCAGTTCAGTAATATGTCCTTTATATACTGTTTATTGCATTTCATTCATGTACTTTCATAACTGTACATTTGAAAAAAACTCAATAAAATTATTTATAAAAAAAAACAATGAGGGTAAGACAATACTTCACTTTTCTGATATAATTATATGCTCATGTCAAACTGAAAATTCCAACCTTTACTGTACTGGTCACTGGCAATACATTGCAATTTTCACTAGATATGTAGCATTATATTTGATTTCTTGAAACACGGGTCAATTCACTGAACTGTATGGTTATGGTAAATGTGTTTTTTTTTCTCACAATAATTGTTAGTATAAAAATACTTGATTCACCTAGAAAAATATAGTTGTTCAATCAATATATTTTACATGGATTCATTATCTAAAAAATACAAGCCTTTATTTCTCAGGAATAACATGTATGAATATTCACTTCCATTATCTAGTCATTTGCAGGTGAAGTAAGTAAACATAAGTTTGCTTTTCACACAATTGGATAATTAACTGAAAACTCATCAATCTAGACAAACAGCAGGGAGAATACTGGGACTTTAAACCACTAATACAAACACAACAAGAAACCATTTACTTGTGTATATTGTGTACTCTAATTGAAGTACCAAGGATAATATTTAAGTGATTTACCACACTTATTTTATGTGCTTTTAATTCTATATATGCATTTTCCTTTTGGGATCTATGTAGCCCATTGGGCAATCTTTTTATAGGTTGATGTTAACAAAAATGTAATTTTTTTACTATAAGTTGTTTTGTGTTTGTATTGGTGCTTTAAAGTCCCAATACTCTTCCCGCTGTTTGTTGTCTATCATTAAGTTGGGATGTGGCACCATATATATTTTTCTGGTCTGAAGTAAGAACATGTATCTATACTATTATTCATACTATACTATACTATACTATACTATACTATACTATACTATACTATACTATACTATACTATACTATACCATACTTGTGTGAAGATTCTCAACTCTGTTAGCAAATCAGCCTTAGTATGTCTTTGCTGGAATAGTAGGATTCAGCTAAAAAAGGCAAATGTTCTTTTAACTATGATTGCTGGGAACGTTATAGTTAAAATGTGCAGACAATTTAAATTAAATTTAAACTGAACAAGTAAAAAGTACAAATCAAGGCTATTAAAAGCATCTTCAGAAACTATTTAAAGAGGAACTGCAGTCTGCTCACATAACTTGTAATAAAAACATCTTTGCCATTCTGAAGCTTCCCTCCAACCACTTTGCACCACTTTATTTTATATTAACTGCGATTCTGTACTTGCCAAATATGCTGCAGAAATCTCGCTCCACTAAGTCTGGCTGCATCCATTTTAACTGTGGGCAGCTGATTTACACAGACACACTTCCTGGATTTACACAGACACACAGGAGGCACACCTCCAGTTCTGCAGGCTCTTATGACTCATTCCCTCCCTTCCTGGCAAACTCTCACAAGAGTAATGCCGCGTACAGATGAGCAGACTTTACGGCAGACTTTGCTCGGCGGACTTTTCGCCGGACTTTGTCCGCTAGGTGCGCCGGACTTAAAAACGGACGGACTTGGACACACACGATCACTCCAAAAGTCCGCTGGTTTTGAATGCGGTGACGTACAGCACGTACGACGGGACTATAAAAAGGAAGTTCAAGCCCCACTACGGCACCCTTTGGGCTCCTTCTGCTAATCTCATGTTTATCTCGTGTTAGTAGAAGTTTGGTTGGAGACGATTCGCGCTTTTCACACAGCTTATTTCGATCGTTTTCTGCGGTTCAGTTTGTGCTTGTGAGGTTTGTATCTGCATTTCAGTGCGTGTTGGTCAGTTCGTAACCTGCCTAGCACGCCGTTCTGGTCCGCTCGTTGCTGATTTTCAGGTCGTTCTTCATAGGCCTTGCTGTTCTTCAGTGCGTTTGTTATAAGTTTGTTTGTTTGACCAGCCGACCGTTTTGAAGCCATGTCGCGTGGACGTACTCATTCTCGAGTTCGTACTGCATGGGGACTTGGTGTTGGGGTTAATACTTTGACCCGAGTCCAGCCCATGAACAGGAGGAGGAGTTCATGGATGAATGATTGGTTGCGCCAGCGTGACCAATTCACGCACATGCCTTTGCTCCGTGAGATCCGTGAGAATAATCCTGAGGATTTCAGGAATTATCTCCGGATGACGGCTGTTCTCTGGATGTTTTTGAACGTCTGCTGGCTATGCTGACCCCATATATCAGCAGGCAGGATACCTGCATGAGGCAAGCCATCACTGCGGAGCAGAGGCTAGTTGCCACTTTACGTTACTTGGCAACTGGGAGAAGTCTTCAGGACTTGAAGTTCTCGACAGGCATCTCCCCCCAGGCTCTGGGCATCATAATCCCAGAGACCTGTTCTGCCATCATCCAGGTCCTGCAGAAGGACTATATAAAAGGTAAGTTTTATCCTTTAACATTACATTATATGTATTAAATGTTTGCTAATGTATTGTCTAAATGTCCTCGTTACCTAATTACAATGCCTGGAATATGCTGTGAATGTCCCCTTTATCTTCATGCATGTTTTTTTTACATTAATCCTTTTTTGCCCTACATGCATATTTGCCTTCAATAACCTCCCCACCATGCAATCCTGGGTCCATTTATATCTCTAGCCTATAGTCCCTTGAACAATGTATATTGTCAGCTCCATTGCACTGTTTTACCCTCCCCCACCCCCTCAAATGTTTGAAACTGTCAGGTGTGTTTTTGACCCAAATTAGTACCCCTCCCCCACCACCTCAAATGTTTGAAACTGTCAGGTGTGTTTTTGACCCAAATTAGTACCCCTCCCCCACCCCCTCAAATGTTTGAAACTGTCAGGTGTGTTTTTGACCCTAATTAGTACCCCTCCCCCACCCCCTAAAATGTTTGAAACTGTCAGGTGTGTTTTTGACCCAAATTAGTACCCCTCCCCCACCCCCTTAAATGTTTGAAACTGTCAGGTGTGTTTTTTACCCTAATTAGTACCCCTCCCCCACCCCTAAAATGTTTGAAACTGTCAGGTGTGTTTTTTACCGTAATTAATACTCCTCCCCCACCCCTTCAAATGTTTGAAACTGTCAGGTGTGTTTTTTACCCTAATTAGTACCCCTCCCCCACCCCCTCAAATGTTTGAAACTGTCAGGTGTGTTTTTTACCCAAATTAGTACCTCTCCCCCATCCCCTCAAATGTTTGAAACTGTCAGGTGTGTTTTTTACCCTAATTAGTACCCCTCCCCCCACATTAAAATTGATCAATGGGCCATCAAAGGGGGTGAGTAATCTTATAAGTAGGCCTTATGTTTTTTTATAATGAAACTAACAAAAAAGCATATTAATAATGTTCGACTGCTGTTGTTCAAGAATGTTTTTGTGTAATCTGATATCCAAGTTATGTTTAAAAGTACTTATCTTATTTTTTTTTTTGGTTTACTCCACAGTTTCCTTCCAGTACACAGGAATGGCAGACTGTGGCCTCCCAGTTCGCTGACTATTGGGACTTTCCCAACTGTGTCGGGGCGATTGATGGGAAGCATGTCCGCATTGTGCCACAACCCCATTCGGGGTCTTATTTCTATAACTATAAGGGGTTCCATAGTGTAGTTTTGATGGCGGTGGTCTCAGCACATTTGGACTTTCTGTTAGTGGACGTGGGGAAGAACAACCGGATGTCTGACAGAGGAGTCTTTGCACAGACCGAGCTGTTCCAGAGTCTCCAGACTGGTGACCTGGGATTGCCACCTGATGACCAGAATGTGGATGGACTCCCCTCAGTTTTTATCGCTGATGAAGCGTTTGCTCTCGGCGAGCACTTGATGAGGCCATTCCCCCAAAGGACACTCACCCCTGAGAGGAGGGTATTTAATTTAAAGAGTTGTGGGGAATGCCTTTAGGATTCTGGCCAGCCGGTTCCGTTTGTTCCTCTAAGCCATAAATCTGGCAGACTATAAACTAAATCATGTCATACTGGCTTGCTGCATACTCCATAATTTTTTAAGAAGGCATTCCGCTACATATATGACCTCTGTTGGGCCTGAGGCTGGACTTGGAGTTGACCAAACTCTCACAGGCCTGGAAATTGGCCGTATTGGCTTGGCCCCCCAAACCGCACGTCAAGTGCGTGACCGATATGTCAATTATTTTAATGGTCGGGGGCCATTGCTATTCAAGAAGAGCTCTAATTTCTTAAAAAAATAAAGAAAATACATTTTGGCTCAAATAACTTGTTTTTATTCTTGTTTGCATTTAGTTTTGTCTGTCTCCTAGTGCACTTGTAGTAGTGGCAAGTACATTTCCCTTTATTTAATTTATTTAATAAGGCCCTTTGTCACTGTAACCACACAAAAATTAGCAAAACATCTTCTTGATAAATAATCAGCCACACACATTGTAGTAGTTAAAACATTTTACTGTGTGCGCATTGAAAGGTGCATTTTTTTTTTTTTTTGCAAAATATATATTTTTTTTGTGGAAAATATATATATTTTTTTGCTTATTTAAGGCATATTTCTAAAAAAAAATAGACCTTGTTTACAAAATTACAATTAACAACAGTGTTTTTAAAAACATACATATAAAAAAAGAACTTACAAAGTTCAACATGTGTGAATAACAGTGCTGGTGATGTCACCCTTGTAAAGGCACAAATTTGCAGATGCTCAAAATTGGGTATTAAAAAAGCTTCACGTCAACATGTGCTATCTCCCATCATGGGGGACCAATGTACGTGTTTTGTGTGTGCAATCCCTTTGTTCCTCTCACAAAATAACATTTTTAGGATGAAGGGGTTGCAAACACAAAACAAGTACATGGATATCCCCTGATGGAAGATAGCACATGATGACACACCGTGTGCATCTGCAAATTGGTTTATTTTTAATGCTAAAACTTCTAAATTGTAACAAAAAACAAACTTGACAATGAAATGAAGAACATGATTGAGGTTTTTAGGCAAAACGTTATTATATTCTGCCCAAAACATCAATCGTGTTCTTCATGTCCTGTTGCATGGTGTCCAGCCGAATTTTCATGCTGTCAATTTGGTCACGCATTCGATCTATTTGGCCATTCCACAACATTATCTGGCCAATTTCCCTCTGAACAACAATTATAAACAATACACATTTTCATGCAAGTTTCACAGATGCAGACACCTCAATGATCTCCTATGTGTATTACCCCTCAAAAATGTCTTTATGGTCACATAGTACACTAGTGCTCGTGAGTCCAGATGTGGAAACAGCTGCTGTGTCCTGTCCTTACATTACACTGAATCATTTTTGAAGAAGCATTATATTTTCAAACACATCTACACCACATCACCAAATTTTGGGAATACGACAAATTATCAAGACCTAAATGTATGTCCAACACTGTAACATCGTATTTGGCGAAAAAATAATGTAATTTTCTTAGTATCATATGTATTTTACAAAGAACGGTCTTTACGAACGATGCTGTATAAATGAAAAAAAAATATGGATCAGCATGCAAGATAAGTATCTAAATATGAAAACACAACAAAGTACTTACTTTTTAAGCAGCTTCTTTATTCACCAATATTGTTCTGGCTCCCTACTTTTGATGTCAGACCACCGCTTCCTCAATTGTTCTTTATGCCCCGTACACACGGTCGGACATTGATCGGACATTCCAACAAAAAACTCCTAGGATTTTTTCTGACAGATGTTGGCTCAAACTTGTTTTGCGTACACACGGTTGCACAAAGTTGTCGGAATTTCCGATCGCCAAGAACGCGGTCACATACACCACGTACAACGAGACTATAAAAGGCCATTTCAGAACCAAGCGCAGCACCCTTTGGGCTCCTTTTGCTAATCTCGTGTTAGTAAAAGTTTGGTGAGAGACGATTCGCGCTTTTTCAGACTCATGGTTTTCAGATCGTTTTCTGCTGTTCAGTTTGTGCTTGTGGGTTTGTATCTGCTCTTCAGTGCGTGCAGTGAGTTCGTATTTGATTATTCATTGCGTTCTTGTCCGCTCGTTGCTGTTTTTCAGGTCGCTCTTCACAGGCCTTGCTGTTCTTCAGTGCGTTCTGTTACTTTGTTCTGAGCAGCCGACCATTTTCTAGCCATGTTGCGTATACGTACTCCTCGTAGAGTTCGTGCTGTGCGGGGGCTTGGTGTTGGGGTCCTGACCTTGACACAAGTCCAGTCCATGAACAGGGTGGGGAGGAGTCCATGGACCAAGAATTGGTTGCTTCAGCGTGACCAGTTATGTCATATGCCGTTGCTCCGTGAGATCCGTGAGAATGATCCTGATGATTTCAGGAACTTTCTCCGGATGACAGACCCCGTATTTCACCGTTTGTTGGCTTTGCTGACCCCCTATATCAGCAGGCAGGATACCTGCATGAGGCAAGCCATCACTCCGGAGCAGAGGCTCTTTGCCACCCTGTGGTACTTGGCAACGGGGAGAAGCCTGCAGGACTTGAAGTTCTTGACAGGCATCTCCCCCCAGGCACTGGGTATCATTATCCCAGAGACCTGTTCTGCCATCATACAGGTCCTGCAGAAGGAGTATATTAAGGTAAGATTTTTATCCTTTAACATCACATTTTAGTGTATTTAATGTTTGCTAATATATTGTATTTCTTTCCTCATTCCCTAATTACCATGATTGTAATATGCTGTGGATGTCCCCTTTGTCCTCATGCATGCTGGATTTTTATGTAATTTTTTTGGTCCTTCATACATATTTGCCTTCACTTACCTCCCCAGCATGGTCTCCTGCCCCTATATTCACCTCATGTATTCACTTACCATAACAATGTATTTTATCAGCTCCATAGTAGTGCTTTACCCCAAACACCCCCTAAAATGTTTAGAAATGTGATTTGTGCTTTCAATTCAGGCAGATAGTCTTTATCTATCCTCAATCATCTGCTGACTTTCCCAAACCCATACACACTATACCCATCTCTTTTGTGGTCAGATTTATGGATGAACTCCCCAAAGCATGTAGTGCAAGGGCCTGCCTGTATACTTTCAAATGGTACTGTTTAAAGTTTTTGTATACTATTATTATCTTGATAGGTAATAGCAGAATGTCCAAATGTGCTAAAATGTATACAGTGTGTATTTATATCTTTGTATTATGACACTTCTTACCTGTCCAGTGGGCTGCCAATAACTAAGGAGGGGCTGTTCAAAGTAATACCCATTATTTAGGCATTTATTTAGGCATTCATATCTCAATGAAGTGGAGAGGGTTACCTGTCCCAGAGTCCCCCCCTCCCCTATAATGTTAGAAATGGCCCAGGAGAGGGGGGAGGGAATCTGAAAGTGTACCTTATACTTTGGCCTTAAAAAATTCCCTCATAAAAATGTTAGCTTGATGTTGGGCAAGAATGTTTGTGACTAATCTGCTTTCCATGTTTATGTGCAAAATGACTAATTTTTTATTTTGTTTTGACTCCACAGTTTCCTTCCAGGAATGGCAGACTGTGGCCTCCCACTTTGCCCAGCGGTGGGACTTTCCTAACTGCGGAGGGGCAATTGATGGGAAACACGTCTACATCGTCCCACCACCCAACTCGGGGTCGTACTATTAAAATTATAAGGTATTCAATAGTATTGTGATGTTGGCGGTGGTGTCGGCTAATTATGAGTTCCTGTATGTGGACGTGGGGAAGAATGGCCAGATGTCCAATGGTGGAGTCATCGCCCAGACAGAGTTTTACAGGCGCCTCCAGAATGGCAACTTGGACTTGCCACCTCCAGAAGACAATGTTGAAGGACTCCCATTCGTCTTCACTGCGGATGAAGCATTTGCGCTGGGGGACCATCTTATGCGGCCATTCCCGATGAGGACCCTCACCCCAGACCAGAGGGTTTTTAATTACCGGCTGGCCAGAGCCAGAAGAGTGGTGGAAAACACGTTTAGAATCATGGCCAGCCAGTTCCGCCTATTTTTTACACCCATACATATGGCGGAGTACAAACTTTACTTTACTTCACATTATCCTGGCGTGCTGTGTTCTACACAACTTTTTATGGAAACATTCTGCCAACTATGCTGGCTCAGTTGGGCCTGAGGCCGGAATTCCTAATGAACCAACGCTGACGGCGCTTGAAAGTGGCCGTCCTGGCTTGCCCCCCCTGAGTGCCCGTGATGTCTGGCTAAGATACCTTGAATTCTTTGCGGGTAGGGGGGCCATCAATATGCCAGACAATGTCTAAAACATTTAAAAAAAAAAAAAAACAAGGTTTGGTGACATTTGCTGCTTGTGTTTGTTTTAGCTGACCCTTATAGAAATGTGGTGAGTCCTGAAATTGGCGTGATTGTGTAACCTAACCTTACAAAGCACTGTTAGGTGTTATTTCATAAAGGCAAAGACACTTTGCACTACAAGTGCACTTGAAACTGCACTTGTAGTGCAAAGTGGATTTCCCCTCAGGAAATAACTCCCATTGTCACAGAAAACACCCATTACAGCACAACAAAATTTTTGTAGCGTTGAGACAATAATCCACACAATCTTGATTAACAATCTTTTTAATACCAGCACAATCACATGTGCATTTAGAAAAGGTTTTTAAAACAAACCAACATGTTTGTTGTATAACAATTTTTGGGGTCACATTAGAAAAATTAGAAATGTCCATTTGAGATCAAACAGGCATGTTTAAAACCAACGCGTCCATTGATCTCCCGTGATGGCAGATAGCACATGTTGACACACTGTGTGCATCTTCAAAATTTGGCTTTTCTAATATTTGTAAAAAAATGTTCAAAAATTGTAGCACACCAAAAAACAAAGGGATTTGGAGGGGTTTTAAAATCGCCCCAAAACATCAATGATGTTCTTCTTTTTTTGAAGAACATCATTGATGTTTTTCTTGATGTTTTCCAATGCAACATTACACCCCATGATCTCCCCGATCAGGATCTGGGCACATTCAGAGGTGAAAGGATCAGGATCCACAACATCACGATCACCTAAAAAGAGAGAAAACAAAAAAAACACCAAGTACTATAAATCTGCCGGCATCCATCTCTTACCTGAGCCTGTGGTCGCAGACACTCACCTGTTGTGGTGACAATTTCCACCACGTCTTCCTCCTCCTGCTCTGTGTTGCTTGGGTGGATTTCCCCTTCTTCCAGAGGTGGGGGGGGTATGTGGTCTCCTCGGATGAGGGGTGTTCTCCGAGTCTTTTATCCCCTATGTAAAAAAAAAATAGGTATACTTAGCACACAGATATTTAATGTCAGAACTATAAATATTAAGCATTGCTTGGAAGTGGGGTACAATTGTCTATTTTGGCAGAGTTCCAAGATGTAGCATTTTTATTGTCCTTTGTCAAGCTTCAATACTTTACCTGTCTTGTACAAGCTTCACAGATGGAGACCCCCTATAGTATACCCTGGAGCACCTGTGTGGGCCCCCTAATAAAAAGGGTGTTCTTGTGTCCCACACTAGTGCTCCAGCGTCCAGATGTGTAAACTGCTGCTGAGTGTCCTCTCCTTACACAGAATCTAGTTTGCATTTCATTCTAGTAACAAACACATCTACACCACCCAATTCTTTTCACACAAGTAGGCCCCAAAAAAAGATGGCAATTGCATATGGCCAAACGAACTATGTTTGATACGAACGAATAATGTGCCCATGAACATGAAAGTTGCCATTTTAAACTGGATAACAGTTATTAAGAAAAGCACAGGAGCAGCATGAACGTAATAAACATAAAGAATAGGAACACAGCACAACTACTTACTTTTTTGCAGCACTCTCCGGATCTTTCTGTACTGCTCGTGTTCTCTTAATTTGAGGTCCGACCACCGCTTCCTGAGCTGATCTTTTGATCGTCGTACCCCGAAATTCCGGTGCAGACTCTTAACTACTTTCGCCATTATCTTGGCCTTTCTGACATTGGGGTTGGGGTAAGGTCCATACTTTCCATCATAGTCGGCCCTCTTCATTATGTCGACCATCTCCAACATCTCCTCAAAGGAGATATTTGATGCTTTATATCGTCTCCTTCTGGATCGGGACGTTTCAGGCTCCGGGCTTTCCTCCTCCTCCTCCTCGTTGGTGTAATTATCAGACACCTGCTGTGTCTCCACCATGTGCTCTTCCCCCACTGCGACGAACGAGAAGGGGCGGGGAATAGACTAGAAAGAACGTCAGGGGCGGGCGGAGTTTCACGCATGCGCAGTGCCTATAAAGCGTAACACGAGTGCGTAGTACGTACGATCTGTGAGCGGAGGAAGGAGTAATGGAGACGCCGATCGTGATTGCGAAGGTAAGATTTTACATTGGGCCTCTACTGCTTCTAGATTGAGGCTTGTATTTGCACAAGTTTAGTAGACTTTAGGCTGACATTAGGGTTTGTCTTGTGTTGTGTCTTGCAGATAAAATGGATGGCTTCAATGACCACAACTTCCTCCCCCTGTTCATAGACAAGTACAGGGAGCTGCCCTGTCTGTGGCAGGTGAGACATCCACATTATAATCATAAACAAAAGAGGCAGGCAGTGCTGGAGAAACTGCTGGAGTTGGTGAAGCCAGTGGTCCCCACAGCAAACATCCCCTATTTAAAAAACAAAATTGGTGGCCTGAGGAGCACATATCTTAGGGAGCGCAAGAAGGTCACGGATTCCCAGAGATCCGGAGCTGCAGCAGATGACGTTTATGTCCCCAGGCTGTGGTACTGTGAGAGACTGCGACTTCTGTCAGACCACACTGAAGTCAGGGAATCCCTCTCCACCCTTCCTTCCACTCTTCCTTCCACCCCAGCTGAGGCTTCCGATGTCCAACCTGGGACTTCCAGCCAGGAAGAAAAACAGAAGAGGCAGGCAGCGCTGGAGAAACTGCTGGAGTTGGTGAAGCCGGTGGTCCCCACAGCAACCATCCCTTATTTAAAAGCTAAAATTGGTGGCCTGAGGAGCACTTATCTTAGGGAGCGCAGATTCCCAGAGGTCCGGAGCTGCAGCAGATGACGTTTATGTCCCCAGGCTCTGGTACTATGAGAGACTGCGATTTCTGTCAGACCACACTGAAGTCAGGGAATCACTCTCCACTCTTCCTTCCACGCTCCCTTCCATCCCAGCTGAGGCTTCCGATGTCCAACCTGGGCCTTCCAGCCAGGAAGAAGTGGAGGAGCCCAGCTGGAGTCAGGTATAGCATTCTTCTACAGATTTCTGGTCAATAAATAAATGATGTTTACTAGATGTTATTACTGATCACTAATTGCTGATTGAAAAAAGTGTTTTACATATCAATAGACAGTTGTGGGCAAGAATATTTTAGACAAGACTGAAAAATGCTAGGCTCAGAAGGATAGTCTGTTTGTTAACATTCAATTTGCAACAGTCATGAGATGAAAATTGTGTGTGATTGATGAATAAAAAACTAAAACTATGTCCCTTTTTCATACACAGGAAAACCTCAGCCAGGAGGAGGCTGTGGAATGTGGCAGCCAGGAGGAGGCTGTGGAATGTGGCAGCCAGGAGGAGGCTGTGGACTGTGGCAGCCAGGAGGAGGCGGGGGTTAGTGGCAGCCAGGAGGAGGCGGGGCTAAGTGGCAGCCAGGAGAAGCCTGGGACCAGTCGCAGCCTGACCGAATCGTAGGTTCCTCCCCTCCGCCTTCCATACAAAAGAGCGAGGAAGGCGACTCACATGCAGGATTCTGCGCTCAGGCTCATTCAGGAGGCTTCTGCGTCCCTCAGAGCCTTATCTACTCCTGGAGAGGCCTTTGCCTGCATGGCCACCACCAAACTGAAGGGCATGAAGGAGGGTCAACGCAAGCTATGTGAGGACCTGCTTTATAAAGTCCTAAGTAAGGGGGTGAGTGGTGAACTAACACCCAATACCCACCTGAGTGAGTTGGCCCCTCCTCCTCCTCCTGCTGCCACAAGTCCACCACCAAAGCCACAGCGTGGAAGGAAGCGTGGAAGGAAGACCAGAGAGTGATGGCCCTGGGTTCAGTCTGGTCTGGCCAAAGATGCAGGCTCTTGTATAACCACAGCCTGGGGACACAGATATCATCTGCTGCTTTCCGGATCTCTGGGACTTATGGACCAGACTGCACTCCCTTAGATATGGACTCCTCAGGCCACCAATTTTGCAAGAAAATCATTGATGTCTGCCCTGGGGGCCAAAGGCTTCACCCATTTTAGCTGTTTCTCCAGAGTTGCCTCCCTCTTTGGTTGTGATTCCTTAAAAAAAGGAATTTTTTTTACAATTATACTGGCCTGTGTTTTCCTTTTAAAAGGACAGTTTGTTGGTGAGGAGGCAGGTACATTTCAAATATACAATGTGAAATTAACAAGGGACACCAAACAATCTCCTTGAGATTCAATAATACAAGATAATAATGGTGTTGTGGTAACTTCACACAAAACACAAACAAAAATATTATGGAGTAAAACACAAAAAATCAGACTTTTTAAAAATACAAACCACCAAACAAATACAAAAACAGCCTTGAAAAAAAGAAAAAATATTTAAAAACAACCCAAAAAATATTTGGTCAGATGTGACAAATCTAAATATATTGAGGGAATCCCAATAAATAATAAAGAAATAAGTTTGTGAGAAGTCTGTGTGAATATGAGCAGCAAAACTACTTCATTCTTCTCACATTATAAAGAAGAACAGAGTGCGCTGCATTAAACTACTTTTGACATTGCAGCGTGACAAAAGTGCTGTATTCATTCCGAACGCTAATTTTACCAGACCGAGCTGTTCTGTCTCGGAATTTCTTCTGAGCATGCGTGGCACTTTGTGCGTCGGAAATGGCCACACATGGTCGGAATTGACGCGATCGGATTTTGTTGTTGGAAAATTTTATAGCCTGCTCTCAAACTTTGTGTGTCGGAAAATCCGATGGAAAATGTCCGATGGAGCCCACACACGGTCGGAATGTCCGACAACACGCTCCGATCGGACATTTTCCATCGGAAAATCCAACCGTGTGTACGGGGCATAAGACCGTTTTGTGCCAAATTTAGCTTCTAGAGCAGTGACAACTGAGGACATTATTTTGTCCTTACGCATATTCGGTCGTGTGTACGGTCCTTTTTTGCCATCGTAGTCCTCCCTTCTCAATATGGACACCATCTCCACCATCTCTTCAAAAGCCATGTTGGTGGCCTTATATCTCCTCCGGGATATGGATGGTTGTGGCTCCGGGCTTTCCTCCGCGCTACTTCCAGTTAATCTCTCCGCCATCTTTCTCTATCTACTCCCACTGCGCAACGAAGAGTGAAGGGGCGGGGACAAATCGTACTAAAGAACGTCAGGGGCAGGCGACGCAGGTGGAGCATGACACATGCACAGTGTATATAAAGCTATTACGATGGCCTACGTATGTCCGTGCGGAAGTAGCGAGCGTCAGAAATGAAGGTAAGATTAAACGTGGGGGGGGGGTGTTTGGTGAATGTGTTTGGTGTGTGTGTATATATGTGTCCCCTAGATTCTTCAAAAAATAATCCTGGGAGTTCTGACTGACATTACAGTTTTTATCTTGTGTCTTGTCTTTCAGCAAAAATGAATCCCTTTAAGGAGGAAGATTTTTTGTCCAGATTTATAGATCTATATCAGGAAAACAAAAACCTGTGGGAGGTCAAACACCCATTATATTACAATAGAGATGTAAGGAAGGCAACACTGGGCACACTTTTAGATTTTGTGAAGACTCAAGTCCCCCAGGCAGACCTCAAGTTTGTGGACAAGAAAATCTTGCGAAACATGTATAAGCGGGAACACAATAAAATCCAGGAGTCGCTCAGATCCGGAGCAGCAGCCGACCAAGTTTATGTACCCAAGCTGTGGTACTACCACAAACTGTGATTCCTGGATGACCAGACAGAAGCCAGGCAATTACTTTCGACCCTTCCCCCCACCCTTCCCCCCACCCTTCCCTCCAGCCTTCCCCCCACCCTTCCCTCCAGCCTTCCCCCCACTCTTCCCTCCAGCCTTCCATCCACCTCCACCCCAGCTGAGGAGTCCCAGGAAGAACTAGGCCTTTTCATCCTTGATGAAGTGGATGCACCCAGCTTCAGTCAGGTATCCTTTTTTGTTGAATTTGTGATTGTGTAAATATTAATGATGTTAACGTCTCAAATTTTTAAGTGCTTCCTAAAAATGACTTCATCACAAATATTAATATGTAGACATATCACTAGACAGTAGTGGCCAAAAATATACTTCTGCATAGGTGTGCGCAGCCTCTTGCGTTAGGGTGTGCACCCCAAAGCTCAAATACATATGCATGTGTATATGTACTGATGGTGTCAGTAGGGCAGTGGACAGTGTCAGAAGAATTATTAGATTATTTTTTAAATTAATTTATTTTGTAACATTTTTTTTTGGATGAAATATCAGTGGTCTAAACAGGGGGGAATATGCACCACACAAGGTGATTAGGCTGTACCCAGGCACACCTGGCACACCCTGTGCGCACGCCTATGTACTTCAGATATTGTTGATCAGCTGGAATAATGGTGGGGTCAAATAGATAGCCTTTACTATTTGTTTAGAATTAGATTTGCAAGTCATGAGCTGAAAATTGTGTGTGATTGCGTAACCCAAAATTACAACTATGTCCCTTTTTTTGACACAGGATGACCTCAGCCAGGAGGAGGCTTTGCCCAGTGGGAGAGAGCAGGAGGCCTTGCCCAGTGGGAGAGAGGAGGAGGCCCTGCCCAGTGGGAGAGAGGAGGAGGCTGGGGCTGGGCCCAGTAGAAGCCGCACGGAGTGTCAGGTGCCTCCCCTCCGCATTATCACCAAAAGGCCCAGAAGAATGACACAAACTGAGGCGTAATCCCTAGCCCTCATTCGTGAAGCAAGCAAAATAATAAGCACACCACCCAATGCAGAGGAGGCGTATGGGACATATATGGCCAGCAGATTGCTGGAACTGGAAAAGGGGCAATGACTCCTCTGTGAGGGTCTGATTTTGCAGGCCTATCAGAAGGGCTTGAGAGAGCAGCTTACTGCTACAACCTATCTAGCAGATGAAGCCACTCCTCCTCCACCTCCTGCCCTAAGTACACCACCAGAGGCACAGCCTCCAAGGAAGGCTGCAGAGAAGCGTGGAGGGATGGCTGCAGAGAAGCGTGCAGGGAAGGCTGCAGAGAAGCGTGCAGGGAAGGCTCCACGGAAGAGTCGAAAGTGATTGCCTGGCTTCTGTCTGGTCTGACTGTGCTCCCTGTGCTCCCTAGTCGCAAGAGACCAATTTTCTTGTCCTCAAACTTGATGTGTATCCTGGGGGACGAAAGGCTTCACAGATTCCAAAAGTGTCTCCAGTGTTGCCTTCCTAATTTTTTTTTTAACAAAATAAATGGAATTTTTAGTTACCTTACATTATTCACTATGTGTTTTGATTACAAAACGACATTTTGTTTGGGAGTAGGCAGGTACAGGTCAAAAAGACTATGGTGTTGATTTACTAAAAGCAAATAGACTGTGCACTTTGCAGAGTGCAGTTGCCCTCTGCAAGTGAAATTGCTACAGGGCATAGTAAATGAGGTAAGACTTGACTTTGCAAAGAGTACCCAATCCTGTGCAAGGAAAATTCAAAAAACAGCATTTTTGCTTGCACATGATTGGATGATGGAAGTCAGCAGAGCTTCTGCTCATTTACTAAGCTCTGGAGCAACTGCTCTTGCAGAGGGCAACTGTCTTTTTCCCTTTAGTAAATCAATAAGCTAAATGGGTAGAGATCAGTATTTACAAATATTCTTTATGTATGTACCATCATCCCTAAAGTAGTAAACCAAAAGAAATATGGGATTTTAAAGGTACCCCTGATATAGGAAAGAACACTATCTACTAAAAATATATCAAATATTTATTAAAGCAGAAAAATGCGGTAAAATGTGAGAACAGTTTTGCATTCACAGTCAAAGGTATACATCCTCAACCTAATATTGACAATGAAAAAAACTGTGGTCACCAAGAGTTCAGAGCATAACCACGTCCACAAAATGTCAACATGTTTCGCCCGGGAGGCTTCATCAGGAAAATGGACGAGGTTTTTCAATAATTCAACAACAATTTTCACGATAAAAATAACCTTGGATGTTCAAAAGAGAAAAAGAAGGAAGTAAATACACAGAGAAAATATACATGAAACATTCACATTTATACAACTTGAAAGCTCTTTAGCTTGTGCAACCATAACTCCACCAAAACCACCCTCCAAAAACAAAAACACAAACACAGGGACATAGCAATCCCGCCCCCCATCCCACCCCCCCCAACACACACCACCAACCCCCATCACACAGGCTCACACCCACCCCTCCCCTAGTACTCCCACCGAACACAACCCCCGCATCAACTCTATACCTCTGTATAGAGTTCTGGGGAAGTCGCAGGATATGAGGCATGAACTGAGAGAAAAGGGGAGGGGGGGCCCCAGAATCGACTCCCCCCTATAGTCCAGATGGATGCCTGATCACCCGTAGGGAGGGATGTATATTCTTATGGATGAAGACCATCACAGGCAAAAAAGATGATTACAGTATCTGTAACAGATATCATAGATAGTAAAATTTCACACATATTGCGGGTGAGGAGAGAGGTAGACCACAAGAAAAACTAGACAGTGGACACTACTCACCAACCCCCCGAAGAGTAGAAGAGTATTTGTATTGGGAGCTCATGAGAACTGAATGACACAATATAAATTGTAAAAAAGCACCTGTGCAGGAGAAGACAGAGCTGCTCCACAGTTTCTGAAAAAGTATATAAAAATGCATGTAGCTATATTATACTTAAATGCGACAAAAAAATGTATGTACGCTGCGATTTTAGATCTTCATGAGCACCTGCTCACCTTGAAAAAGTATCACATCGTTATGTAAGAAGCTGCGTCACATTTCTATTGGCACTGCTGAAAGGGCACCCTAAGGTAATGGGCCACAAAAGGTAATCACTTCCTATATTTGAAGGAAAAAAAAAAGGGTTTGTTTAAAAGGAAATAGAGCACCAAAAGTGGTGCTTGATTTACAATTAGGCATATCACAGAATGCTGGACCGACTAATGGTCAATGTATAGTTTTACCTGGTGCCGGCGTCCATGTTTAGCATGAGCTCCCAGACTGCTAGCAAGCATCTGAATGTGTGGCGTTTAAATATCCCTCCCCATGGCGCCAAAATGCTGTGCGTGTCATCACACTGCACCGGCACCAAGCGGACGCAAAAGGGAAGTTCCTGGTCCAAGGACTGATTACCCGGAACCGGAAACGACAGACCGGAAGTAAAACTACTTCCGGTATACCCAAAACAGCACTAAGACTTCCATTGGAGACAGTGCTGAGCCAAGAAAATGAACTTGGACAGTTGGTATAATGGCTGTTGGATATGGTTATACCGGTGTGCCAAGGACTATGAGGAGACCTCAAGGCGGGCGTATGCCGGGTTGGCACCCCCCCAAGAAAGAAAAGCAAAAGGGGGATGTGTGTCCAACCTAGTACACACCCTTGGGCGTCCATACGGGGATCAAATGGCACTGAACTGGGGGGGTAAAAATGAGGGAAAAAAAGGGTCTCCCCAAGGTTTGGGTGTGGTCATTATTGCACATTACAGTAATTCGTTTACAACATTGTACCACTAATTTACATCCACATATGGATAGCTGTATCAATATGCACATCATTGTAACTGACTCCATATATGTTAATATCCCTTTTCCAAAAGATGTATTGTTTCTAATAGAGGCAACCCTGGCCTAAACAACCAATCCAGAATTAGTCGCGGGAGATCATAAACGTCTGGTGATCCCATGGTATTCAAACGCAGTAAATGTTAACAAAACAGAGGAAGAGGAAAGGCACTCAATAGGGCACATAGACTCCCAAGAAGACAGGAGTGACCAGATCAAAAGGGGGTGATGTTTATAGAAAAGGCTTATAGCTAATCCCCTCATTAAGGCCAGGGGACTGAGTAGCCTGTAAACAATAGATCCATCTTGTCTCCAATTGGAGAAGTTTATTGTCTATATCACCATTAGGGATGAGCCGAACACCCCCCTGTTCGGTTCGCACCAGAACATGCGAACAGGAAGAAAGTTCGTTCGAACACGCGAACACGGTTAAAGTCTATGGGACACGAACATGAATAAACAAAAGTGCTAATTTTAAAGGCTAATATGCAAGTTATTGTCATAAAAAGTGTTTGGGGACCTGGGTCCTGCCCCAGGGGACATGGATCAATGCAAAAAAAGTTTTAAAAACGGCCGTTTTTTCAGGAGCAGTGATTTTAATAATGCTTAAAGTCAAACAATAAAAGTGTAATATCCCTTTAAATTTCGTACCTGGGGGGTGTCTATAGTATGCCTGTAAAGGGGCGCATGTTTCCTGTGTTTAGAACAGTCTGACAGCAAAATGACATTTTGAAGGAAAAAACCCATTTAAAACTACCCGCGGCTATTGCATTGCCGACAATACACATAGAAGTTCATTGATAAAAACGGCATGGGAATTCCCCAAAGGGGAACCCCGAACCAAAATTAAAAAAAAAAATGACGTGGGAGTCCCCCTAAATTCCATACCAGGCCCTTCAGGTCTAGTATGGATATTAAGGGGAACCCCGGCCAAAATTTAAAAAAAAAATGACGTGGAGTTCCCCCTAAATTCCATACCAGACCCTTCATGTCTGGTATGGATTTTAAGGGGAACCCCGCGCCAAAAAAAAAAAAAAAAAGGCGTGGGGACCCCCGAAAAATCCATACCAGACCCTTATCCGAGCACGCAACCTGGCATGCCGCAGGAAAAGAGGACGAGAGTGCAGCCCCCCCTCCTGAACCGTACCAGGCCACATGCCCTCAACATTGGGAGGGTGCTTTGCGGTAGCCCCCCAAAACACCTTGTCCCCATGTTGATGAGGACAAGGGCCTCATCCCCACAACCATGGCCTGTGGTTGTGGGGGTCTGCGGGCGGGGGGCTTATCGGAATCTGGAAGCCCCCTTTAACAAGGGGACCCCCAGATCCCGGCCCCCCCCTTTGTGAAACGGTAAGGGGGTACTTAACCCTACCATTTCACTAAAAAACTGTCAACAATGTTAAAAATGACAAGAGACAGTTTTTGAAAATTCCTTTATTTAAATGCTTCTTCTTTCTTCTATCTTCCTTTATCTCCTGGTTCTTCTGGTTCTTCTGGCTCTTCTGGTTCTTCCTCCGGCGTTCTTGTCCAGCATCTCCTAAGTGGCGTCTTCTATCTTCTGCTTCTCGGGCCGCTCCGCACCCATGGCATGGGAGGGAGGCTCCCGCTCTTCTCTTCTTCTTTTCTTCTCTAACTATAGAATCTAACTACAGAATACCAGAAAGAAGACCGCGAACACCTGATGGTCTGAAATATGAAAGACAACCTGAAATAGAACAAAGTAGAACATATAGGGATGATGATGGCCCCAGAACTCCTAAACCTTGGTGGAAAAATAGAACAAAAAATAAGTCCCCCAGAAGACCTTATTGGAAAAAAAATGGCAATAAAAGAAACAACAAACCATATCAGTCACCACGTAATTACTTAAAACCTTATCAATCACCGAATAATCACATGAATGCTCCACAATATTATCGGGAAGACAATAGAAGGAATAATGGCTATGTGGACCAAGAACGCTATTATCAATAACCAAGAGATTACCAAACTAATAACTATAGGACTGAACCAAGGGAGTACTACCAATATGCACACAGAAATGAATCAAGAGATTATCACCAAAACCCTGGGAGAAATGAACAAAGAGAATACCAACAATATACGAATGGAGAAGAATATCGGGAATATCAATCCAACCGGAACAGGAATGAAGGAGGAGAAATTGAACAATCTAGGCATGAACCGACAAGAAGTCCCATTCAAACTAACAACAGGTATGAACCATTAAGGGAATATAATGATGAGGAGCAATCAAGGTCTTTTTTAGAATATCGCCGGAACGAAGACCCCCACAAACAAGAACACCACAACAGGGAAAAAAGCCCAAACAGAAAAGGGGATGCAGAGCAGGACGGAAAGTCCAAAAGAAAAAGAGAGTATTAGGAGAAGGCATATATAACCTCATTGGAACAGAACTAACGAGAGCTGAACTTGCGACATTAGACAAAGGCTTAAAATATGCCCCTACAAGAAATCTTGATAAATTCCAAACGTATATTGACATACAAAAGTACACCAGGAAACTGAACATTAAAAAATACATGCTATCTAAGCCTCCCAGTATACAGAATTTGGAAACAGAAGCATCAAGAGGCATTATTCACAGTAGCCTCAGAAACAGATCATTGTTTAATCCACTGGTACTGAACAATGAGCATATTCAAGTCTTCAATAGAATGGTAATACAAGATCTTGGACAATTAAAATACAAGAAAATATCTGAACCCAACAATATACAAATAGGTATTAAACGGTTAGAACAAAATAAAGTAATTGTAGTGAGACCTGCGGACAAAGGGGCAGCAATTGTGGTACTATCTAAAGAATATTACAATAATGAGTTACTAGGACAACTAAGCGATACTAATACTTATATTAAACTCAATGGCAACCCAACAAGAGAGTACAAACGGGAATTATCAGATGTAATCCGGAAAGTAGTAAGTAAAAATATTTTAAACAAAAAAGAGTCCAAATATTTATTGCCTGACACGTGTAGATTACTCATCATCTACACCGTGCCGAAAATACAAAGAATTTAGAACAACCGCCGGGCAGACCTATCATAAATGGTATTCAATCTATCAATGCCGGGATAGGTGAATATGTCGATAAATTCTTACAGCCGTTAGTATCTCAAACTAGTGCATTTCTGAGAGATACGAAACACTTGATACAAATACTGGATTCCCTTGACTTAAAACGAGATCAAAAATATATCATTGCAACTGCGGATGTAGCTTCGCTATATACAGTTATCAATCATATCCAAACAAAAAAGATTTATTTTAAGAAGCCTGGCATTTGGAATACAGCAAAATTACTTTTGGTATAAGGACAACAACTACAGACAATTAACTGGGATTGGAATGGGAGCTAAGTATGCTCCAAGTGTGGCCAATGTTTTTATGGCCAAGTGGGAGGATGAGGCAATCTTCTCAAATACCCCAGACAATATTGTGCTTTACAAAAGGTTCATTGATGACTGTATAGTAATATGGAAAGGGGAGGAAGCTAGCTTAATACAGTTTTTTAACCAATTAAATATCAACCAAAAGAACATCAAGCTTGAATACGAAATAAGTGAAAAAATAGTACACTTCTTAGATTTAGAAATACAGCTAGTAAACAATTCCATTAGTACTAAAACCTATTTTAAAACAGTGGAAAGAAATAGCTACATACCAGTGAACAGTTGTCACCATGAACCATGGCTTATCAATATTCCCAAGGGGCAATTCATACGGCTAAGAAGAAATTGCTCAGACAATAATGAATATCTGAAACAGGCACAATTGATGGGACAAAAGTTTGAAGACAAAGGATATAGCAAGGAATTCAAAGCAGAAAAAATCAAGGAGATTAATCAAACCCCAAGGGAGTTGCTGATCCAGGATAAAATCAAAGATAATAAAGATAATAACGATATACCACTGATAATGAACTACAGCATTCAACATAAGAAAAGGGAAAGAATCATCAGAAAAAATTGGCCTCTTTTAAAATCAGATAAAACTCTCTGCAACATTCTACCGGATAAGCCTCGCTTCATTTATAGGCGAGTCCCCACATTAAGGGATCTAATTGCCAAAAACGTCCCGGAACACCCCAAAAGATTGACGGAATTATAATTTTTCCAGGGGAAAGGGTTCTTCCCCTGTAAAAGATGTTACGCTTGCATCAATAACCAACAAAATGGGCAAAAGTGTAATAAATTCACAGCAACAAGTACTGGCAATGAACATACTATTAAGGACTTTATATCATGCAGGACGGAAGGAGTAGTATATGTTTTGCAATGCTCATGCTCACTACAATATATTGGTAGAACCAAGAGGCCTATGTGGAAACGCATAAGGGAACATATCCAGAACATCAAAAAATCTTTCTCTAAGCATAATGTCTCCAGACATTTTGCTATGCACCACAATAGTGACCCCAAACAGTTGAAATTTTGGGTGATTCAGAAATACAAGCCACATTGGAGAGGCTCAAATAAGATAAGGGAACTCAGTAAAAGCGAGTCTAAATGGATATTCCAGATGGGGACTCTTGCGCCAAATGGCTTAAACATAGAATTTGATCTTAATTGCTTCATATCAGATTTGTAATACTCCGTGATACTCTCAAGACATGCCTTATTCATTTTTAAACATTTATTACATATATATTAATTTTTAATTTTTCAATTTTAATTTATATTTTATTTCGTTGGTATTAATTGGTACGTAAATTTATTGTCTCTTTACACTTAATATCATAATAATGATAGTCTATATTATAGTATTTATTTTAAATAAAATTAATTTTTATTATTTATTTTTTATAATATCATAGGGATCATATATTTGATTTTACTGTAAATGAGTGTATAGTATCAAATATTTGGGTTGTGCATCTAGTCAATTATGTATATCAGTTTATTTAGTATTTTAATTTAATTTTTCAATAAAACATTTTTTTGAAACATTGTTGCAATGGCGAACTAGTGGCGCAATAATGTAACCTTAATCTTTTAATATTTTTTTATATTTTTTATATAACTTTCACTAGTGGATGTGAGTGTAATACGGGCCTCTCCAATATGTTGCTAGTAACTACACAATATGGATCAATTGGTATTTTACTTGCGGAAGTACACATACATATTAGTGATTTTGCTATCTATCCCAGTATGTAATGACATGCGATCTGAGGTGTTAACATTGAATGTGTAGTAACACTATTTACCACTGGAGGGAGTTTCGTGACCGCACTAATTAGGTCCATTTTTATGTTCTTATTCTTTATCTGGAAGTGTTCTATATTTGTTTGCAAACCTGTATTTATAAATATATGTTCCCCTTTTAACAATTTGTAAAACAATTAAATAAGGCTTAAGCCAAAATATTTACATGTCATTAGTAGCAGAAAGCAGTATGATGATCCAATGAACACAGCGCTGTCTCCATGGTAACCACAATGCCATAGGACTTAAATACAGAGGCCGTGGCTTCCTGGGTTTATCCTTGAAAAAGTCATGTGTCAGTGATGTAACGCGTGGGAGGAGCTTAGGACGTTCAGTGCTGCAATACACCTGAAGGTTAACAGCAGCTGTTTCTCTATGGGAAACCTCGTCCACAGCGGCTGACTGCAATCTGCATATTTGAATGCTTCTAATAGACCGGGAGTTTGTGAGTGTATCTCTGGTCCCTGTTTTGCTTATGTACTATCTAGTAAGTTCACTGCACAATGATCTATTTTTTCTTTGCTTGCTTTGCATAAAACCTTTATCCTGAGAGCCGAATCACCAGCAGTATTATGGCTAAAGTGGGATGCAAGAAAAACTAAATATCCTGATACAAACGATCTAACCCAGTGAGTCAATCAATCTGGATTAAGGGAAGGAACTGTTTAATTATTTGTACTTTCCCCCACTATTAATCTCTGCCTGGACATTGTACTCAGAGTGTCATTATTATTTTATTTATATTCACCGTCACATCACCAATTTGAAGATTTATTTTGGCAATTTTAACACATGTATTAGCACCATAATTATTTATTTATTTTATTCACATGTATGCATTTTTTATTCCTGGATTTAAGCTTAGTCGCAGCAGCATATTGTGCACTATTTATTTAAAGCGCATCAATTTTATACTTAGTACTATTTGTTTGGTTATCTGATCACCCTATATTGATAGCAGCTTTAATTTACAGATTTTTTCATAGCACTAACTATATTGGTATATATATATTTTTAAGCACAATTTATTTATATCACACATATCTATCCACATCAGCGCTTGGTTTTTATTCATTTTTTTAAGTCCTTTACAGCTTGTGTTAATCCAGCTAGGTGTTGGCAGAGTTCCTCCATAGGAGAGGGTCCTTGCACAGGCTCAGACATGGCTGTCTGCTACTGTCACGTACCTGGTGATGGAGCCTGATATGCAGAGGATGGCCTCTCTTACAACTCTGACTTGGAGCCCCTGATAGAGCTGACAGGAAGCACCGAGGTGCAGAGTCGCACGAGTGCCTGGCGGGATCGCTGAACCTGGAGCTGGATCGGAGCACTCGGCCGGGCTGTAGAGGTGTCTGTAGGAATACCAGAGCAGTGGTAGGCAGGGAGCTGGAGTGAGTAGACAACCGGTCCTCACAGGCAGAAGTGCAGGTGCAGCAGAAGGGATGGTGGCACCCTCGAGGCTGAAGAGAAGGCAGGTACCGGCAGGCCGGATCATACACAAACGGGCACGTCAGGAACAGAGGCTGAAGCCGAAGCGTAATCAGATTACAGGCCGGGTCGTCAGCAGACTGGCAGCGAAGTGACAGAAGGAGCAGGCAGATGCAGAGTAGAGGACAAGCTGGGGTCGGATGCAGGCAGGAAACAGGAACGTCAGGAAGCAAGCCGGGTCACAACAGGAACGGAAGTCAGGTAGGTAATTGCAGGGTACACAGGGAACACTGTAGAGCAGACAGCACTCAGTCTGGAAACTGACTGAGTTTAAGTAGCCTGTTTGGGTGTCAAAAGCTGTCACAGGGTGTGTGTGCACCAATGGCATTCTGACAGGGGCAGAGGTAACAGGTCATCTTCTTCAGCAGCCATCTTGGGTGCTGGCATGCTTTTCCTGACAGGCAGAGGTAACAGGTTATCTTCTTTGGCAGCCATCTTGGGTGCTGGCATGCCCTTCCTGACAGAAGCAAGCTACAGTTCAACTTAACTTTTTCATAATAATCTGCTGTTATTGTGTTAATGTTGTGAACTTGATAGTGATACTAATGTTGCTAGTGTTGTGATAGCCTCAGAGGCTGCCTGTGTTGTGGGGGGGGATTTATTATTATAGATTCTATATTATAATGCCATATCAATATCTGACACAACGTCGGATGCCGCGCCCGCCATTGCACTTGGAGATTGAGAAACGAATTTGAAAGTTGGCTGACTGTTGGGGTAGAGTAGACCGTTCAACATGAACGACGAAGATTCGACAAAGCAACAAAAAACATACAAACGTCAAATCTTTGGCTTATGGTGTCTGTCGAAAGTTCTAAGAAGATTCGACGGAGCAGCTAAACTGTACGACGCTGCAATCGTACATTTCCGGTCAAATGCATCTGCCCATAGGCTATAGAAGAAATTCTAATGTTGGTTGACTAGTATAATAATTAATAAATATAATATTATTACTAGTCATACAACATTAGAATTCTACTACAGCTAGCTTGTAGGCGGAAAATTCGTCTGGAAATGTACGATTGCGGCGTCGTACAGTTTAGCTGCTCCGTCGAATCTTCTTTGAATATTCGACAGATACCATAAGCCTTCAATGACAGATTCAACCTTAATTAATTTGGATTTTCAGACGAATGCAATTTTTAACGAAAAACAAAATTAATAAAAACGAATTTCGGGAGTAACTAAATAAATGTATTTTTCGGACAAAAATTAAATTCCGAAACAAATTTTTTCAGTGTGCATGTCTATTAGGCAGCACTGATCAGGAAGCACTGGCAGGCATCACTGATGGGCACTAAGTGCCATCCCTATTGGGCATTGATTGGCATACTTGGTGGTCCTGGGTGGGCATCCCTGGTGATCCTGGGTGGGCATCCCTGGTGGTCCTGAGTGGGCATCCTTGGGGGGACTGCACTGATAATCAATCAGCACAGACCCCCCCTGTCAGGAAGAATTAATTTAGATAAATTAACGTGCTTTGAAAATATATGTAATCGTGACCCACACACTAAGGGACTCATTTCAACTCTTTACACTTATCTTTTTACTAAACCCAACTCAGACCCACCATCATATGTGGCTAAGTGGAAGATGGATCTAGGGTTTTTGTTGGAAGCAGGTGATTGGGATAAGATTTGGATCACAACTAATGCCGTGTACACATGACTGGACTTTCTGGCAGACTAGGTCCGACAGAGTCAGTCCGTCAGACATTCCCATCGGGTGTGGGCTAATCCGATCGTTTTTCATTTAAAATATCTGACGGATCTAGAAATAGAACATGCTTCAAATCTGTCCGACGGACTCAATTCCTATCAGGAAAACTGTTTGTCTGTATGCTGGTCCGACGGACCAAATACGACGCAAGGGCAGCTATTGGCTACTGGCTATTGAACTTCCTTTTTTAGTCCCGTCTTACGTCATCACGTTCAAAACTAACAGACTTTCGAACTGACTTAGTCCGTTGGTGTGTGTGTAAGTCTGTTCGCTCAGAAGTCTGTCGGAACTCCGCTGAAAGTCCGTCGGGAAGACCGTCGGACCTAGTCTGCCGGAAAGTCCGGTCGTGTGTACGCGGAATAAGTCATCCTCACAAACTATAGCTGCCTTATGCAGCGTACACATGGTTGGACTTTTCGACCGGACTTGTCCGACGGACGCCGATGGACCAAATCCGGCGGACAATCCGAATGTGTGTGGGCTTCACCGGACCTTCAGCGGACTTTTCTAGTCGCAAATCTGACGGACTTTAGATTTGGAACATGCTTCAAATCTTTACGTCGTAACTCCGTCGGACCCAGAAATCCCCTCGTCTGTATGCTAGTCCGACAGACAAAAACCGACTCTAGGGCAGCTATTGGTTACTGGCTATCAACTTCCTTATTTTAGTCCGATGTACATCATCATGTACGAATCCGTCGGACTTTGGTGTGAGCGTATGTAGGCAAGTCCGCTTGTTAAAAAGTCAGTCGGAAGTCCGTCAAAAGTCCGTCAAAAGTCCACTGGAAAGTCTGTTGGACCAGTCCAGTCGAAAAGTCTGACCGTGTGTACGCGGCCTTAGAGACAAATTACAAAGTAATTACAAAAGTATTTGGTCCCTGTCAGAATTGAGAAATATGCTCCAAATTATTCTCCATCTTGTTTTCATGGCTGTGATGATCTAGGACCACATCTTCATACTTGGTGGGATTGCAAAAAATGTCTGTAAAAATGTATTTCTTATGATTTCAACACGGTTTGAAATCCTTATCAATCCTGATCTTACAATAGCACTGTTAAAACCGGCCACAATATTATTGCCATATATGTGATCTTTTCTTTTGCTGCCACCATATGTACTTATGTATGCTAATTTTTTAAATACAATAAACAAATTTAACAAGAGAATAACTTTCTTGATCCCCTTCAGTCTGGATTTCACCCTCAACACTCCACAGAAACTGCCCTTTCTAAAACTCACAAACGATCTGCTAACAGCTAAATCCAATGTACACTATTCTGTACTCCTACTCCTGGACCTCTCTGTTGCCTTTGACACAGTGGATCACCCCCTCCTCCCCAAAAAACTCCACACCTTTGGTCTCCATGAGACTGGTTCTCATTCTACTAATCCAAACGCACCTTTAACATTACTTATAATTTAAATTCCACCTCTCCTCTTCCTTCCTCTGTCGGAGTCCCTCAAGGTTCTGCTGTTGGACCTCTCCTAGTCTCCTCCCTGGGTCAGTTGATAGTCTACCATGGCTTTTAATAACATTTCTACACTGACGACACCCAAATTTATCTCTCTACCCTTTAGCTCACTCCTTCAGTCTGGTCACATATCATTAATTTACAGACATATCAGCCTGGATGTCACACCACTTCCTCAAACTTAATCTATCCAAAACTGTGCTCATAATATTTTCTTCCCCATGTGCCTTTTCCCCTGATTTCTCTGTCAAGATCGATGGCACAACTATCAACCCATCCCCGAATGCCAAGGTTCTAGGTGTAATCCTGGCCTCTAAACTATCCTTTCAGTCCCACATCCAATTGCACCTCAACCTAAGCAACAGCTCCACAATACGCCCCTTCCTGACCAATGACACCACAAAGCTCCTAGTTCACTCCCTGGTAATCCCTCACCTTGACTACTGTAAATCACTCATCACTGGATTACCTTTGCATAGGCTATTCCCCCTTCAGTCCATCATCAATGCTGCTGCCAGGTTCATCAACTTTAAATATTAAGGACAACCTCGCACTAGGATATAAATGTAAACGGTCTGCTGTACTTCGAAAAGCCTGAATACTGGGTAAAAAGAATAAAAAGGAAACAGAAAAATGCGCTATCTCTTGAAATATATTGCTACTATCAAAGTGTGTATCAATCCAACAAGGACAATAACTATTGATCAATCAAAAGATATAACCTCCAAAACTGAATCAACCATCACATCAAATCAATCAAAATGTGCAGAAAATCTGTGCAAAAATTGCTCAAATAAGTAGAAATTCATTCAACACATGTGCCACCTTGTTCAAAAAACACAAATGTGCAAAAAACACAATAATATACTCTACTAAATAGTGTTTTTTAAACTCCTAATGTGCAAAATAAATATATCAGTGATATAAAAAAAATAAACAAATACAGAGATTCTTGAATAGGTCATTAAATGCTAAAAGGGGGTGTGGCTTGGCGCGAGGAGGAGATGGCAGCTTAGAGAAGGAGCTCAGAAGGTTCAGCAGCCTTCCACTCATCTCTCTGCTCACAGCAGAATGCACAAAAAGAACAACTGCAAGCCACACACCACATCCCGCCGTTCATCGGCTGCCTACAAAGGGAGAGATATTTCTGACATCTTCAGAAACCAGGCTTCTTCCCAGAACAACACGCCTGGGGGCATGATGGCGCCACCGCACATGGAGGAAGACTTTAGTGAGGACTCCCAGTTAGCTACAGAAGAACTTGGTAGGGGATCCTCCCGTCCTAACCTTCCCCTTGCTTATGCTGACATGTCCAGTTTTGCAGCGGACAATAAGTCCACCTTTTCAGCGACCATAACGGATCTTAAATCTAATCTGCTAGTTCTCACAGAGAAGATGGCATCCGCAGAAACAGCAGGGAAACATAGAGAAAAGGCGATACACAGATTGGAAAAGGTGTCCACCTCTCACTCCTTGCACTTCATTGACATAAACAGACATCTGGAAGACCTGGACAATAGGGGCAGAAGGAACAATATCAAGGTCAGGGGGATCCCAGAATCTGTTGAAACTGAGCAAATTACACTGGCCCTACAAAGAGTTTTCATCAGCCTGCTGGAAAGACCTGAAGACACAGCAATTGAGTTTGTCAGGGCACAAGAGCACTCAGAGCTAGGGGCCCGACACTATGCCACCACGGGACATAATTTGCTGCCTGCAAAGTCTTTTTTTTTTTTTCCAAAAGTTTTTATTTTGCAAAAAGTTGTTATTTATACAATACATCTACATCTATTTAGTATATGTGCTTTTTTCTTTTTTTAAAACAGTAACCAAAAAAACAGAGCTGTATATTCTAATCAGTAACATCTCCCTTCCCACCCTCCCCCCTGAAAGTCTGTTTTTGGTAGAGGATTCAGAAAGATAGAGACAAAAAATGAAAGAGCCTTATCCACATCAAAAAGAAGACTCAATGTCAGCCCTCTGTTTATTCACTCCTTGGACTAAAAGCCACTAACATCCCCAAAAAAACCTATTATCCCTCACCTTCCAGGGTATTATCAGAGTCAACCCACCAAAACCATACCTTTGGAAACTTCTTGGAGGCCCCCCTAGCTTCATAGGTCATTCTATACATCAAAACATCAGCGTTGATTATTTTTTTCCACATTCCCAGCGTCAATAGTGCGTCATGTATCCATTGCCTGGCAATAAGCTTCCTTACTCCAAAGAATAGAATCCTAAGAAATAACTTTGTGTATGTGCTCATTTCTTCTTGTCCAAATACCCCAAGGAGACACCGTAGGGGGGAGCAAATATTTGGCAAGTCAAACTGCTCTGAAATGAATTCGGCCACATGTGACCATAGTGGTCCCACCTTTTCACACTCCCAAATCATGTGTAAAAAAGTACCCTCTGCCCCCTTACACTTATGGCAAACAGCCGATTCCTGTCTCTGCATTCGATAGAGTCTAGTAGGTGTATAATACTGCTGATGGAGGAATGGGAATTGGATCATCTTATCTGTAGAAGAGACAACAGATACCAGATATGTATCCAGCACCTCCTGCCACATTTCTTCCGACAACTCCGGGATAGTCATGACCCATCGTTCCATGGAGCTAAAGGTTGTAGTCATTACCCCCGGACCCACTGCCCCATAGTATCTAGAAATTCTTTTTGCCGGATCCGGATCTATCAGAACCTTCTCCAGGTCAGTATTCTGGACTATAATTTCACCATCGCCAAACTGCGCAAACGCTGCATGATGCAGCTGCACATACCAAAAGTTCCAGTTCTTTGGTACTTCAGAATTCTCCCTCAGGTGTGCAAATGTACAGAAGTGATTATCCTGCTATATGTGGTGTAGGTATTTTATGCCATGTCTAGCCCAAGATCTATGCCCATCAGGCAGTTTCAAAAACTCTGCAAGGGTCTTATTACACCACAGAGGGCTATTCGGAGATAGCCACAAGGGATTATCTTTCCTCCGCTTAGAGCAGATGTGGAACACTTTCCCTGGTAGTGCCATTACGGATCCCACCTCCCTCCCTGGTATCCCTTTCCTATACAGCATATTTTGAAGTGTTTCCTGTGAGGAGGCAACAGCAGCCTCCAACAGAGTGGTAGCATTAGGCGTTAGAGGAAAGAGTCGCCAGTGCAAAAAGGACAACTGTGATGTCATAAAGTAAGACCGCAGGTCAGGTAGGGCCATCCCACCCATTGTAATTGGTAGTTTTAGAATTGTCAAAGAAATCCTGGGTGCCTTAGAACCCCAAAGAAAACCCACAATAATGGACTCTATATTTTTAAAAACCTTCAGAGTCACCAAAACCGGAGAGTTCGAAAGAATGTAGAGGAACTTAGGCAGGAAAATAATTTTAAATAAATGTATCCATCACGTCAAGGTGATCGGTAAATTCTGTCATTTCCGTACCTTCTCCCGAAAGTTTTGTATAACCGGCATCAAGTTTTTCTCCAGAAACGCAGAGATGGGAAGCTGAACCTCAATCCCCAAGTACCTAAAAGAGGTGGACAGTGGGATGGGACAATCCGACGGGACCGCCACCTCATCATCAATAGGGAAGAGAGAGGACTTTTTCCAATTAATTCGGAATCCAGAATAATCACCAAACTCCTGAATCAGTCGGAAAGTTTCTGAAAGTGAGGGCCCTGGATCCTGTAAATATAGCAACATGTCATCAGCATAGAGGGAGACTCGCTCCTCAAACTCCCCCAGTCGCAGTCCCATCAGATGCGGAGTAGTTCTCAGTTTGACTGCTAGCGGCTCTATTGCCAAGGCAAACAGGAGGGGTGAGAGCGGGCACCCCTGCCTGGTGCCTCTAAAAATAGGAAAGGAGTCAGAGATTATGCCATTAACCCTCAGTCTTACCAACGGATCTGTATAGAGTAGCCTTACCCAAGAGATAAAAATGGGACCAAAACCATATGACTCCAGGAGGTGGAACAAATATGTCCACTCCACGGAGTCGAAGGCCTTCTTTGTGTCCAAAGAGGCCACTATTCGAGTCCCTGAGTTGTCATGGGCTGTCTGCAGATTTATAAAAAGTCTCCTAATATTCATCTGTGCGCAGCGACTCTGAATAAAGCCTGTTTGGTCAGCATCCACCAAGTTTAGCATAACTGATTGTAGTCTACCTGCTAATATTTTTGCGAGGATATGTGTCCACATTTATTAACGAAATCGGACGATATGAATCGCACTCTCGAGGATCTTTCCCCCCTTAGGTATAAGTACAATCAAGGCTTCCCTCATTGAAGGAGGAAGTCTACCATCCAATCTAGCTTAAAAACTTTTATGACGCGTACACACGGTCGGACTTTTCGGCTACAAAAGTCCGACAGCCCGTCCGACAGACTTTCGACGGACTTTTGGCGGACTTTTGGCGGACTTTTGGCGGACTTGCGGCAGACTTTCTAACGAACGGACTTGCCTACATAAGATCACACAAAAGTCCAACAGATTCGTACGTGATGACGTACACCGGACTAAAATAAGGAAGTAGATAGCCAGTAGCCAATAGCTGCCCTAGCGTGGGTTTTTGTCCGTCGGACTAGCATACAGACGAGCGGATTTCTGGGTCCGGCGTAGTTACGACGTAAAGATTTGAAGCATGTTTCAAATCTAAAGTCCGTCAGATTTGCAGCTGAAAAAATCAGCTGAAAGTCCGGGGAAGCCCACACATGATTGGATTGTCAGCCAGCTTTGGTCCGTCGGCGTCCGTCGGACTTTTTTAGATGAAAAGTCTGACCGTGTGTACGTGGCATTAGTAAGCGTGGGGCCATACCGTATCGAAAAGTATTGTACCATTCCGAGGGGAGGCCTTCTAGTCCAGGTGACTTCCTGGGCAGAAAGGAGGCAATTGCCTTCTCTACCTCTTCCATCGTAATGCCAGCTTCTAAAGCAGTACTGTCCTCCTCTGTCAACCTAGGCAAATCAACATCAGCTATGTAAGTGCCCAATTTCTCCAGGGAGTACAAGAGCTATATAGTTTTTTATAGAATCGAGCAAAGATGTCTAGGATAGCAGTTGAGTCACATATTTCAACCTTAGAGTCGTCATACACTGACTTAATATATACCGGAACATATTCCGGTCTCGCCAAGTATGCCAGGAGCCTGCCATTCTTGTCGCCAAATTCAAATATTCGTCTACGTTGTGCAAGATTAAATTTTGTGGTACGATCCGTGAGAACCGTCCTGTACTCCCTTGTTCTGGTTTGTAGAGTCAATAGTCTTTCTCTAGTGGGGTCTCTAACGTACTCAGCTTCCGCCAGTGTCACCTCAGTTTCTTTAAGTTGTACCTCCGAAGCCAATTGTTTTTTAAACCCTTGAACTTCCGTCATAAACACCCCTCGCAGCGTGGCCTTAAAAGCCTCCCATTGGAGAAGTGTGGATGCGGAACCTGCATTTTACACCCAAAAATGTTTCATAGTCTCTGCACATTTGATTTGAATATATTCCTCCTGAAGCCAGCTAGCCTCCATTCGCCACAAACCTGACTTTGGTACTAAATTAAGTTCCAGTAACATAGGGGAATGATCCGATAAAGCTCTGGGCAAATAGGAAACTCCCTGGACCAATTGCATACCGCCCCCCTCAGTCAGATTAGTGTCTATTCTGGAGAGCGTCTTATGTGTTTCCGAGTAACAGGAGTATTCCCGCACATCAGGATGATGAAAACGGCAGACATCTCTGAAACCATGAGCAGACAACCACCCCGCTAAAGGAGCCACTGTGCCAGATACCGCTCCCAATCTATCCAGAGCTGGCTCTGACTCGGAGTTGAAATCACCTAATATAAAGATCCTCCCTTCCGCCACCTCATAAACAGTTTGTAGCATATCATCTAAATGAGCTAGTGAAAAGGGAGGAGGTACATATAGATTCACTATTGTTAGAAATTTATTCATCACCTGCACCACTAATACCACAAACCTCCCTTTAGTGTCAGTCCGAACTGCATGTATCGATATAGGCATAGCCTTAGTAACCAGAGTGGAAACCCCCCTTGCATACGATGAGTAAGTAGCATTATAAGCCCCAGCAATATGTGCCAGCTTTAATGAGAGAACTCTGGAGCCCTGAAGGTGTGTCTCCTGGAATAATATTATATGTGGCTTGTGCTTCTTGATATAATCAAAAATCAATGAGCGCTTGAATTTAGAATTGAGGCCCCTCACATTCCAGGCCAAAATTTTAAGACAAACCGCCATATCGGTAAATTGAGTAGCAGGCAGACCTCCCCATCTCCCGTGGCCAAGCAAGCCACCCAGGTGGGCTCCAGTTATCTCCCAGCGCTTGCAGAGGGCGAAATAAGCAGAACATTTGAAGTGACTTCCTGCAAACGTAGCAGATGTGAATGATCCCTACCAAAAACAGACTTGAAATCCCCCAGATATTGTAACCTCCAATCTTCCCTGCACCCAGCCCCAACATACCAGGCACTTTTTTCCCATAACCTCAATATAAATAAGCAGCAGAGATGCGACTTAACCAGTCACATAGGGCAAGTTACTGAAGAGCAACAGTGCCACTTGACATCAAAACAAAAAATTAAAGTCAGTAAAAAAAAACCTATAGAAAAGCAGAAAAACACTTTCTCCTAACAAAAAGGTTTTTGGTAATGAATTGCAGCATCAAGAGCAGCCTGAAGACACTGCACATCTTACTGGCACAGGGCAGCAGCAATGTAAAAAAAAACAAGAAGAGTCTCCAGGACGATCAGTACGTACAGAAATGTCCTCAAGAAAAAAAACAGTGGTAAACTTTCCAGGAACAAAGATGGAGTATCAACAGTCCCCCGTCTCTCCCTCCCTTAAATAGCAATAAGAGAAAGTTGCATCTTCAGTGTCGGATCTCATTTCAAGCAATATTCCAAAATGATGAAAAATGAAAAAGGATGCGGCAAAGAATCAGAAAAAGAATAAAAAACGAGGGAAAAAAAGAAAAAAGGGAGGGGGGGGGGAAGGAGAGAGAAACCACGGGATACATTCAAATAGGCAGTCACTGTCGTTCCCATTATTTATACTCTCACCCAAAACTTGCTCCACACATTTCCATTTTCATCAGTGCGATCGAGATGAGGCCCTATTTCTCTGGCGACCACGAGAATCCAGCCATTCAGACGCCTCAGTAGGATTACTAAAAAATTGCGTTTTTCCATTCTCCACTATGCGCAGCTTAGCAGGATATAGCATGCTGTAAATCAGGTTGAGATCCCTCAATCTTTTCTTTATGGGTTTAAATGAAGCTCTCTGTTTCTGGGTGACTGCAGAGAAATCAGGGTATATCGATATGCGATTTCCATCAGAAGTCATCTCAAGGCCCACTCTGGCTCCCCGCAGTATATTCTCCCTGTCCCGGAAGTGAAGCACTTTTGCTATCATAGATCTGGGGGGGCTCCCTTCGAAGGGGCCCGGCCTGGGACCCGGTGAGCCCTTTCAATAGCAAACATTTTTGTAAAGGTATCAGGTGCCATATTAGCAATCAGCCATTTCTCTAAATACTCCTCTGGGTGCTTTCCCTCCACTCCTTCTGGAAACCCCAGCAGCCTTATATTGTTTCTCCGCATGCGGTCTTCCATGTCGGCCATCTTTAATGTGTGTTCAGATAAAGTCTTTCTGGTCACCTGTGCCGCAGTATCTAAGGGTCTTACAGTATCTTCCAGGGCAGAAACACGGCGTTCTGTAATCTGTGCCTTCTCCCTCAGCTTTTGCATATCATGCTTCATGAATGAAAACTCCATTCTGAGTTCCTCAAAGTGGTCTAGTAACTTTGTCTGGCATCCCTGTATGGCCGCCATTATCTGAGACAGGGACGGTTCCTCTTCCCTTACCAACTCCCTGTCAGCTCTTGCCCAGCGATCCTTTAATCTGTCCAGCGATCTCCTCCTGTGTATCACTGCCTCTCTCTGGGGTTTAGGACTCACCCTGTCCAGTGAGGGAGATGGAGATGCCTGGAGCGGTGTCTCTGTGGATCTCTGTAGCGGCGGCCATTCCTCCTCCTCCTGTGATCCGGCGCCATTTTGAGAGCCCCAGGCGAATTGTGCCAGCCGCTCTCCGGTTGATTTGGGGCAAGGAGGACCGTATTTCACCATCCCCGAAGGTGCCCGAGGGGTCCCAGCACACATCCCCAGAAGTTGGGCCAAAAATTTGAGTGCCGCTGTCCCAGGATCTAGGCAGGATTATCAGTCTGCAGACGGCGCTCCGGCCTTACACTCCTCACATGCTGCGCGCTTGCTGCCTGCAAAGTTTATCACTAAAAGAGGACATCATGTGGAGGGCTCACAGGAATAAACAAATTAATTTCAACAGAGAGACGATCATGCTTTTCCAAGACCTTTCTCAGATAACCTTGAAAAACTGCAGGGCACTGCGGCCACTCCTGGATAAACTCATAGAGAAGGACCTGAGATACTCATGGCGCTTCCCATTCGCCCTGCTAGTAAACCATAATGGAAGGCAACACATTCTTTGCTCACCAGAAGACCTCCCAGAGTTTTGCCATGCACTATAGCTCTTGCCGATTGATCTCCCGGAATGGTACCAGAAATTCCTTCTCCCACCCCTGGAACAGAGCCCTCCGAGATCTTCCTTCGCTTTCCTAGAAAAAAAAGATGAAAGCCTCCTGCCAAGGTGGCCCGCAAGCTGGAACCCCAAACAACAGGGCTCACCCCTCCAGGACAGTAGATGAATATTGAAATCGCCCACAACATCTGTTACTTCTGTCTTTCTGATAATCTACCTCTACTATAGGTAACAGTTCTTGTTTCACAGGTATTCTGCTCCCCTACTCAACCCATGGCTTATACAGGTCAACGTGACTGTTTCATTCCCCCAAGCCCAAAGTATGGACTGCCACCGGTCACCAACCACCACTTGGGGAAAGGGAGCTTGACATGGCCACCCCTATACTCCCTACATGAGGCTCAAAGTGACTTCCCTGGAACACTTCAGCCTCCATATGACTGCCACCCTCCCTGTGTAACGTACCTGGTGGTTGAGCCCACGTATGCAGGAAGCGGCTTCCCATGTACCTCTGGCTCGAGAACCCCTGATAGAGCAGACAGGGGCTCGGGAGTGCAAGGGGCACAAGTGCCTGGTGGGTTGCAGATGCAGGGGCTGATCCGGACTTCTGGAAAACGTCAAGGAGACCAGTTGTGGACTGGTGCAGGGACCCTGTAGGAGGCAGGAGCAACAGGAAGCTGGAAGCTGCACTTGGTAAGGAGGTGTATTGTAGTCCAGGAGAAGTGAGCAGGATAACTGAGGACTACAGACAGCAGGGAGGTATAGTAGTTCAACAGGATCAGCAAGGAGGACCAGACTGGCAGCTGGAGACAGGAACCAATTGGAGGTGTACTGTAGTTCCAAGCACAAGCAGGTTTCAGGCAGGCCGGGTCATACACTGGTGGGCAGATATGGTACAGGAGCAGTAGGCAAAGCGTAGTCGGGTAGCAGTCCAGGTCAGTAACAGGCAGGCAGAGAAGTACCAGGGAGCAGGGAGAAGGAACGTCAGGACAAGCCGGGATCAGAGGCTGGCAGCAAGCAGGGAAGGTCAACGACAAGCCGGGTAACAGAGGTCAGGAAAGCAGGATAACAAGTAGCAGGTGGTCTCCGGAACGCTGTAGACTGGACAACAAGATGGCATGGTGACAGTCTCCTTTAAATAGTGCTTTTGGCGCCAAGTCCCGTCACATGTGCGCGTCAGCGCGCGCCAGTTTATTTTCCGAACGCCTCTCATCTGACGTTCTGCCAGCATATGTTGTCTGAACTTAAAAGCTTTAACTCCGGATGTGTGATTCTAGTTGATTCCTGAACCCCCTAGATGACACCTCTTCTGGAAAAACTTACATCACCTATAGGATCCTTAAAAAGATTAAAACACTTCTGAACGCCATGCAATTAGTTGACACATGGCGTTTCCTCCACTCAGAAGACAGAGATTTCACCTTCTACTCTATTCCCCATGACCCCTATTCCAGGACCGATTTCAAATTCACCTCCCAAAGAGATTTAAACATGATCACCGAAGCCAACATAGGGATTCAATCCATTTCAGACCACGCCCCCATATCCCTGACTATGACCCTGTCAAAGCCCCCCACCCTAACCCAAAACCTGGAGACTAAACCCCACACTATTAGCTGATCCCCAGTTGCTCCCCATGATATCTGCGCGCATAAAAGAATACTTTGAACACAACAACACCCCAGGTGCTGATTCCAAGATGGTCTGGGAGGCACATAAATGCTCCATTAGTGGGGAACTAATCAAAATGGGGGCACACCGCAAAAGAGAAAGAGAGAAGGCAATCAAACAGCTAACGGACAAAATGCACACCCTTGAAACCCAACATAAACAGTCTTTAACCAAACAATCTGCCAGACCTTGTTAGATACCAGGAAATCTCTTCAGCAGATGCTCGAAGCTAAGATAAAACAAAAAATCTACTAAGAGCATGGGGATAAGACAGGCAAATTCCTAGCAAGGGCCTTGAAAAGCTCCAAAGCCAATCAAAACATCAAAACATCTTAGGCATCCGAAATAAAGCAGGGAAAGTCGACATCACTACTGAAAAAATAGCTCGCCATTTCCATAACTATTACACTGATCTTTATAACTTCCCAAGTTCATACAAACCCGCACAAGCCCAAGGTGATAGACTGAAAATAATCTAGACTTACCTAACAGACTCTAAACCTCCCACTTTGACGGAAAACGATGCTCTACATTTAGAAAGACCCATTGAAGCTTCAGAACTTAGATAGGTTGTGAAAGACCTAAAAGCAGGGACCTGATGGCTTCACATCCATCTACTACAAGACATTCACAGCCACACTCCTTGACCCACTACTACATGCACTGAATTCCCTGTTGGCCCCAAGGGAAGTCCGACCAGCCTTTCTATCAGCTCACGTAACAGTAATCCATAAGCCAAACAAAGATCCCCTTCAATGTACCAGTAACAGACCAATCTCTCTGCTCAATATTAACATCAAGCTTTTGGCAAAACTAATTTCCAACAGAATATGACCACTGCTACACGACTTGATTGGTTCAGAGCAGGCAGGCTTCATGCCGGGCAGAGAGTCTAAAGACAATGTGACTAAAGCACTCAATTTGATTGAAAGATCGAGGGCCTTCTCCTGTCTACGGACGCGGAGAAGGCGTTTGATCGAGTAGCATGGGACTTCATGCTGGAAACATGCAGATTTGTTGGCTTGGGTACCCATATGATGACCTGGATTTAATCACTTTATAAGAATCTATCTGCTCAAATTAAGGTAAATTAAAGTAAATGGATCGTTATCAGACAAAATACACATCAACAATGTCAAAAGGTAGGACTGTCCCCTCTCGCCCCTCCTCTTCATTCTATCACCAGAACCTTTCATCAGAAGGGTGATAGTTGAGAGAACAATACAGGGATTCAGGATAGCTGACAGGGAGTTTAAGGTGGCAGCTTACACAGATGACCTGCTGTTCTTCCTGACCAGTCCACACACCTCTCTACCTGCCCTGATGAAAGAGTTCTCCCTATTTGGCTATGTGTCCAATCTAAAAATTAATTACTCGAAATCAGAAGCAATGAACATTACTATACCCGAAAACACCCTTTAAAACGAATTGCTCCTTTAAGTGGGAGGCTTCAGCACTTAAATATTTGGGAATTTGGCTGACACCAAGACTTTCCCAAGTCTACGAGCACAATTTCCCACCCCTCCTCAAAACAATTGGAAAGGACCTCCAGGCATGGCATCCACAAAACTTTTCTTGGTTTGGTCGGGCAGCCATCTGCAAAATGTCTATTTTGCCAAGGATTCTATATTTAATTGGGAATCTACTGGTTAAAATTCCCCAGAGCTTCTTTAAAGCAATTTCCTTAATCCAATTGAAATTAATCTGGGCACACAAAACTCCCAGAATTAAATGTATTCTGCTGGCCAAATCCAATACAGGGGGAGGGATGGGACTGCCAGACTTCCGAAACTACTATTTGGCCACTCAAATCACAAGAATTATCGATTGGCATTGCCATGGAAATCTCAAGGACTGGATCTCCCTAGAAGACGAACTGAGCCAAATCCCCATAAAATTTACACTCCGGATCCCCTGGTCAAGTTACCCCCCATCTCCGAAAACGCACCCTTTAATAGGCACCACACTAGCAATCTTTCATTGACTGGTCAAACAAATTGACATATCTACCCCAATAAGTCCCCTTACACCCCTGCAGAACAACCCTGATTTCCAACCCGGAATTGGGAACCATTTCCTACACCCCTTGAATTCAACCAAGACCCTTCTAGCTATGAATTGCTTCCGCAACAATCTGTTCAAGGAGCTTAGAGAGCTCAAAACAGACAACAACACCCCTGACCCACCATTGTGGACCTACTTTCAGGTTCGTAGCTATCTCAAATACCCCTCTAGAAAAGAAAACTTTAGCAGACAACCAACCGAGCTGGAGTCAGTGTGCCTGGAAGGTGAACCCCTCTAGAAGGCTACCTCTCTCTCCTATACATGGATTTGAGACCGCTGTGGACTTTCTGATTATAGATTCAGAGAGAGCTGGTCGAAGGCTCTGGACATGCCAATTTCGGACAAGCAATGGCAAAGGGTATGTATATTCACCCACAAATGTTCTCTCAGTACTAGAACACAAGAAACAGCCTGTAAGATACTCACCCATTGGAATGCCACGCCAGTGAAACTCCACTCTTGGTTCCCACAGACCCCTGACATCTGCTGTCGTTGCCAAAAGGACAAAGGTATCCTTTTCCACATTTGGTGGCAATGCCCTTTAATATCATCTTTTTTGGGCCAAAGTCAAAGAGGTGATATATCTAATCACGGTTCATGTTTAAATTCTCTCAGGCATTTGAGAACCTGAAAGCAGCTGGTTATGAAGGCCTACACTTCCCTGACTCTAGACAAGATTTAACCTTCTATTCTATTCTATTCTATTATGTAGTTTTGTTGCTATGAATGATTTGATGTTGAAAATACATGGAACGGACACATGGCGAACAATGGCATGCTCCTATATGATATGATCTATACTAGAAGAAAAGCCTTCCTACATCTTATCCCCACTATATTCTATACCTCCCTTTCCTTTCTCACTTTTCACTGCCATTACCTCCTATCCTCAAAATACGCTCCATCCTAAATCTTTATCTTTCAATGTGAGTACTTCTCCACTAAAGGAATACACACAAATCAAATCGGCTCTAACCTCTGGTTACCGCTCTCTAGAACAAATCCAATCACCACCTACTGTATAGGCTAAGAAAGTACATGATATTCTGTGTATTACTCTACTGTATACTTGTTGCTTGCCAATTTGGAGCTGCGACTCCTTACTTATACTTTCATTTATTTTTTTCAATAAACCTGGATGTTATAAATGCTAAAAGGGTGAATAATTGAATAAATTCATTTAATTAAAGTGTAACTCCACTTTAGTTGAGAAAAAAACATTCCCCTCTGGGTGATATACGTACATTGCAAGGATTATAACAAACTGTTTTGCAGATCCTACCTTTTGTTATTCTGAAGAAATCACTGTTTGTTCCTCTGTGCCTCTGTACTAAGTGAGTCTAATGGGAGTGGTTTTATAATCACCAGTCAACATTGTGAATAACAGTGGTATCACTACCGCTATTATACATGATAGCTTCCCGCTGTCAATGATTGTTACACATGCCTGTGAGTGGGGACATCTCTGAGTGCTTACCAGCAAGTGATGTCACTGGCCCTATATACTTATTTGGCTGGGAATCCCCAGCCATGTAAACAAAGGGGTGGGGATTCCCAGTGATGTTATTGAAATATATGGTCATGTCCATATACTGACTGGTCAATAACTTTACAGGTAGAACTCAATCCTTGTATATAACATCTGTCACCCAACAGACTTTCCATTCAGTGGGTAAAAAGTGAACAACTGGGATGTGGCTGGCCAGCTGCATTTCTTTTCTTTTGGCAGGTCATCAGCTGTCGGGTATCATGATTGACATGGATCTGCACCGCTGAACACATGACTGACAATGGATTTACAACAAGGGACATTTTTGAATATTTTTTCTCTTTAATAAAAGACTTGTCAAACTTGTGGATGTCTATTTCTAGGTGACAACATTTTGTGATTGAGTAGGTTTACTATGTACCCCATACTCATTCACATGGGAGGGGTGGTATCAGGGTGCCCCCTTATTGTTAAAGGGACTTTCCGATTTTGATAAGCCCCCTGCCCATGGACCCCCGGGTAAGGATTGTGAGGAAGAAGTCCTTATCCCCATCATTATGGGGACAAGGTGCTTTGCCAGGGGGAATCACCCATGTTGAGGTCATATGGCCTGGTATGGTATGGGGGAAGGGGCACACCCTCACCCCCCACCCTTTCTTGGCTAGCCAGGCTACATATTTAGATTAAGGTTCTGGTGTGGATTTTTTGGGGGACCTCACACTTTCTTTTGTTTTTTTTTGCATGGGGTCCCTCTTAAAATCTGTACCAGACCCCTAGATATAAGATAGACTTAATACACGAAGGTAGCCAACACCAAGGTATATTGCAGTAATGGTCAGCTTTATTATACAGCTGTGTGAACACCCAACAGACGTCAATGCGTTTCAGCCTAATCAGCTTTAATAATGACTAGCCCCACTCACCCAGAAGCTAGTTAAATAGAGAACAGGAATCACTTGTGTGCAAAAGCTTCAGGTGAGGGGGTTAATAATGGTACAATACACCAACATAATGGTCTACACATGATAAAATTAAAGAAAAAGATTAAGAGAGAGGGAATACCCAGACTGGTGTATTGAGAGGGGCTTCAGAGTTGCTTCCCATAAGTGTAGAGGTGACCTCCTATATGATGAGAAAAGAGTTAGGTCAGGAGGAAAGCAAAAGGCAGGTGTCACTTTTGTTACATAGTAGATTACAGTAAAGTAGTATACAAGTAATTAGTAAAAGAAAATCTTGCCGATCCTCTATGCATACAGCAGTTTATGCAGGGCATCACAGGGTTGCCGCTTTTCTAGCCAACGGGCACCCACCTTGCATTCCTTTCTCTCACCTAATTATTTTGGAGCAGAATACAGCACCGGGACCTGGTTGTCCGTCACAGGTCCATATAAGTGTGGGGTCATCTCATGTAGGTACTGCAGATTACATAGAGTGAGTAGGTGTTTTATATAATCGATCAGGGGAAAAGAATACATTGCTATGCATCAATTTATATAGTATATCTTATCTAGTACACCAAATGTGGTCTGCAATACATCGACAATACCACACGTAATCTGTGTACATGCATTAGAGAACACTACCTGTGATGGTATGAACCCCAATGCATGCAATATCTCACATGCTCCCAAACATTTTAGGGAGGTACATGGTGGAGACATTATGTCTTTTAACTTTTGTTGCATTGAGATAGTGCCATCCTGAGTAAGAGGTGAAAATAGACATAGGAGGCTCATCAAACAGGAGGTTTTCTGTATTTTTGACCTACAGATCCGCATTCCTGCAGGGTTAAACCATAGGTGGGATGTGGATCTGTATCTCAAGTATTCCTATAGATTAGCCCTCATAATAATATATTCTCTTTATCCTCTATAAGTGATTTAGCTTTTATCATCTGTAATATGTGAGTACAATATGTCATTTGCCGTGGTTTACTTTGTTATATTTGATCCTCTTTATACTTCTTTTTTCCAGTGTTGAGATATCATGTTTTACTATGTTTCATTATATCTTGTTTAGACTGTTATGTTGATGTATTTTCCCATTGTTAATCACCTGAAGCTTGGAGGCCGAGGTGCTGAGAGGGCTCCCCTTGCGGTTAAGTGCAACACCTGTAGAAGGTTCAGGGAGCGCAGTGCCCAAAGAAGCACGGTTTGCCAGATGCTGTAGTCAGAAGAGCTGATCACCAAGAGATGGCTGTCGCAGGCCAGAAGCACTTGAAGAGCAGTTATGCTGAGGTGCTTGGTAGAGAGGAAACCGAGAGTCAGGCCAAAGGTCATACATGGTGGATTAGTCAGGCAGCAGTACTGGAAAAAGCTGAGTTCATACACAGGAGAAGCGGAGTCAGTGAACCAAGCCGGGGTCAAACACTGGGAAGCAAGCAGGAGCAGAGCCAGAAGTACAAGCCAGAGATCAAACCAGGATATCAGGAAGCAGGGTCAAGGCAAGCCGGGTCCATAACAGGAAGTCCAAGAATTGGGAATACAGGAGCACTTGGAACACAGGAAAGCTGACGATAATCCAGCATCATCATGCTCACAACCAGGGCTTTTTTTCTCAGAAAATAGATGCTGGAACTCACCCTCCCCAGCCAACGCCCCACCCCAACCACACCCACAACCCCGCCCCCACCACACCCACAACCCCACCCCCAGGCACACTTTCCTTTAGAGGTGAAAATTACACAGGTGCCAAATAGTGGGTGTGATAGAAGCTCAGAACTGTGTATCGCAGAAGGCGCAAGGTTCAGAAAAGTGAAACACACAGGGTACAGGAGTATGTATTGTGCAGAGGAGTGCATATCATACAGGGTGCAGTAGCCATAAACATGTACAGTGCACAACATTAAAAGGTACAGTATGTACCATACAGCACAGCATATAGACTATTTTCAGGAGTATGTAATGTACACTGTACATACATAATCTGAGGCAAATGATACACACTCCTAACCACTACCCCTGTATGCTGTGCCATACATTATATAATCATGACCCCTGTTCTCTTTATACTAGGTTGTTACATACTTCTGACCACTGCAATCTGACAGTTGTGTTGCACCTTACATACTCCTGACTGCTGCATGCTATGATGTATTTTGCATGCTCCTGACTGATATAATCCCCACATATAGAGTGGTTGGATTATTCAACATATAGCCCTGTGTACAGCGTGCAGTGGTTAGGAATATGTAATATAGAGTGTAATGTGCAGTCCAGCATACAGTGTGCAGGAGTACGTAACATAAAACCCATTGTACAGAGTGCAGAATTCATTAATATTGTCCAGGGGCCATTAATGTAACATATGACTGCGAGAGGTATGTAATATATAGCACAGCATACAGGTATGACTAGGTAATGTACAAGGTATTTTACTAAATCCTCACTCTGCACCCTGCATACCCTACCATACATGACATACTCTCACTGAACTCTGTATACTTTGCTGCTCCCCAGCAAAGTTCCCTTGTCCTCTCCAAGCAAAAATCCTTCACCCCTCAAAGTAACCATCAATTACTCGCCTGTGTACACACCTTTGCTTTCCTCTGTGCCAATCCCCAGCCCAGCTCAGCTCTGTGCCCAACATCCACAACCCACCTACACACCTCCCCATCCACAACACACCTCTTCTGCCCCATCCACAGTTCAACTCTGCACTTTTTCCACAGTTCACCTTAGCACCCCGTCCAAAACTCACCTTTGTATCCCATTAACATCTCACATCTGCACCCCTCCATCCACAGATTACACCCCCAGTCCACAACTCACCTCAGCACCCTCATCTACAGCTTATCCTTACAACTTTCACCTCTACACAATCTGCAAACCCCTTTCCCCTACACAAATCCCCCCTTTTCCAGCTCTCCCCTTTGCACAAATCTCTCACCTTTTTACAGATCCCCCTTCCCCGAGCTCTCTCATCCTTTCACAAACACCCATCCTCCCCCCAGCTCTCTCACTTTTTTCACAGATCCTTCCTTTCTGCTTTCTCACAAATCCTCCCACCCCCACACAAAAAGCTCTCTCTCCTGTTCACAGATTGTCCTCCTCCCCCACAGCTCTCTGTCACCTCTTGCAGAATGCAGCTATCACAGCTCTGTTAATTGTGCCTGGGCTTTTTTTTTAACACAGTGAAGTTCCTGCAGCTCTGCCTATTAGCAATGTAGCACGGAGCAGAGGAGGAGTTTCACAGCACTTCGCTCCTCTCTGTGCTACACACAGTTGTAACAGGCTGCAGGTGGAGAAAGAAGCTGCCTCCCCAAGCCCCATATTTACAAACAATGTGGGCTATTGCAGCGTTGAGATATCTATCTATAAACTTCCAGCATCATGTGCCCTGGATGCAGTGCCGACACTAGCACACAAAAGCTGGTGGAGGAAGTGATTCCTTTACTTTTCTGTGTTACGTGACAAGAGGGAGAGGACAGGGCTGCCAGAGGTGGCGGAGCTCCGTTCCGGCAAGTTCCAGCAGAAACAAAGCCCTGCTCACAACAGCAGGTTTAAATAGGCAAGTGGGCGCATTCGCCTGTTTACGCTGTCACGCATCTGCGTGCGCCGGTTCGAAATGCGTATGCCAGCACACACGGAAGTTTGCTATATGTGCCCATGATGGATATTGGCAACATTGCCAGTTCTTCTACGGCCATTTCCCTGACAGTGCCCCCCTCCCCAAGGGGCAGCCTCCAGATACCTAAATGAGACCATCTTTTAAGGTATCTGTTTCAGAATATTTGCAAGAGCCTAGGGGCGTGTACAATGCTTGCAGGCTCCCAGGAATTTTCCTCTGTGGAATGCCCCTTCCATTTAAGAAGAAATTTAATTTTCCTACCCCTCTTATGGCCATCCAGGATAGCTTCCACTTCGTATTCTGTTTTGTTTCCTGGAGATGGTGACAACTTCTTCTCTCCCAGAAAATGGACTGCGTATAGTTGGTTTCAGCAAGGAGACGTGGAACACCCGGGGGATCCTGTAAGAATTCGGCAAGATAAGTTCAAAAAGCCACAGGGTTCACTTCCCTCTTAATTTCAAATAGCCCGACAAACTTTCACCCTAGTTTCCGGGAAGGACAATAAAGTTTAAGATTAACAGAAGAGAGCCATACCTTGTCTCCCACGTTAAAAGTAGGGTTACCTCTTCTCTTCTTATAGTACTATCTCTTAAAGTCTTCTTGGGCCATCTGCATGGCTTCCTGGAGAGTTTGATAGTTTGTTTGGATAAAGCTTATCCTGTCTTGGAGGACTGGTAGCGAAGACACCAGGAATAGTGTTAGCCAGGAACGAGTGGTGGAAAATCTATAATTGGCTCAAAAGGGCGACTGGTTAGTTGCAGCATGCACAGAGCTATTGTATGCAAATTCGGCACATGGAAGTAAAGAGATCCAGTCATCTTGGGAAAAAGAACAGAAGTACCATAGGTATTGGTCTAGAGTTTGATTTATCTTCTCTGTTTGACCATTACTCTGTGGGTGATAGGTGTAGGAAAGACATACTTTGATTGCCAGGCCTTTGCAGAGATTCCTCCAAAATCCAGAAGTGAACTGTACCCCTCTATCAGAGACAATATTATCAGGTAGCCCATGCATGTCTGATTATTTCTTTGATGAAAATATTTGCTGTGTTCATAGCGGAGGGTGTGCCTATAATGGGTACCATTTTGGACAGATGGTCCACTACCACCAAGATGGTCATGAATCTCTCTGATGGGGGCAGGTCCACTATAAGTTCCATAGATGAATTCTTCCATGGTTGCTCTGGGACTGGTAGTGGTCTTAACAGACCCCAAGGTTTGGTGTTGGAACCCTTGTTACGTTGGCATAGTGTTCAATTGTCTTCCGAACCCTGAAATGCCTGGCAAGTTGGTGGTCATGAAACATTTTCAAGGTCTGCAGTCTGTCTTGCTGAGGAAGAAAAATGTTGTTCTGGTGCCACAGGAACCCCTCTTGGTTTCCTAGGGATGATACTTCTGATTCTGTGCACTGGAGGGAGGCCTGTTTGATTGATGCCTTCAAATCGGGTTGTATCAGAAGAAAATTCTGAGTTGACAGAATTGTGCCAGGTGTGGTTTCTTCTGGAGTATCTGGAAACATCCGAGACAAAGCAACGGCCTTCCCGTTCTTGGATCCTGGGCAGTAGAACATGAAAATTGAACCTGGAGAAGAACAACGCCCACCAGGCCTGTCAAGGCTTTAAACGTCTGGCAGTTCTAAGGTGCTACAGGTTCTGGAAAAGAAGATAGTCCTGGATGGCCGCACTCAGTGAAAAGTAGAACATCTTTATTGTAACAAAAAATATAAAAATCCAAAAATGGGTCACATCAGAGGTGGATAGTACAGGCACAACGGCTAACACGTTTCACATCTACTGATGCTTACTCATAGTTTACTCTCTAGCTATGAGTAAGCATCAGTAGATGTGAAACGCATTAGCCATTGTGCCTGTACTATCCACCATCCACTATCCACTATCCAGGACTATCTTCTTTTCCTCACCTGATTGTGCAGAGCCAGCACCTGTGAGGCTGAGTAGGGCAGGAGCTTTCATTCATGTGTGATGGTTCTAGGAGCGGCATCTCCTTTTGTACTACAGGTTCTAGTGGCCCGTAAAAATCACGATAGGATGTGCGGCACCCTCAATAGGGTATCTCCATTCTTCCAAAGCTGTTTTTATGGCCAATAGCTCTCCGTCCCTGACCTAATAGTTCCTTTCCGGCTGGCTCATCTTTTGTGAGGAAAAGGCTACAGGATGAAGTGGGTCCCTGGCTTTGTGACAAGATTGCTCCTGTGGCCATTTCTGACGCGTTAACTTCTAGGACAGAGCGGGGTCGGGAAGCTGGAGAACTAGCGCTGAAATTAATAAAGTCTTAAGTTCATCAAAGGCTGCCTGAGCCTCAGAGGACCATTGGAATCAGGCATGCTGGCGGGTTACTTTAGGTGATGGGTGCAATGATGGCATAAAAATTCTTTACAAATCCTTATAAAAATTTGCAAAGCCCATAAACCTTTGAACACCCTTTTTATCCAATGGAGCCAGTCATTCCAGGATAGCTTTTACCTTTTATGGATCCATGGCAATGCCCTCTGTAGAAATAATAAGTCCCAGGAACTGAATCAACACTTTCTCAAAGTCGCATTTTTCAATTTTTACGTACAATCCATGCTTCCTCAAAGTAGACAGTACTCTATTCATATGGAATCTGGGGATCTCCAGAGTGACTGAGAAAACAAGGATATCATCAAGGTATACAATGACAAGGTTGTCCAGATATTCCCAAAAGATGTCATTCACAATGGGCGGCACAGTGGTGTAGTGGGTAGCACTCTCGCCTAGCAGTAAGAAGGGTCACTGGTTCGAATCCCAACCACGACTCTACCTGCCTGGAGTTTGCATGTTCTCCCTGTGCCTGCGTGGGTTTCCTCCGGGTACTCCGGTTTCCTCCCACACTCCAAAGACATGTTGGTAGGTTAATTGGATCCTGTCTAAAAATTGTCCCTAGTATGTATGAATGTGAGTTAGGGACCGTAGATTGTAAGCTCCTTGAGGGTAGGGACTGATGTGAATGTACAATGTATATGTAAAGTGCTGCGTAAATTGACGGCGCTATATAAGTACCTGAAATAAATAAAATAAATAAATAAATTCACAAAGTGCTGAAACTTATCTGGAGCATTGCAGAGCCCGAACGGCATCACCAGGTATTTAAAATGCCAGAATCGGGGCGCATTCATAACTTTCAGTCATGGTGGACCTGAAGAGGCTGAGCTCTGGATACCATCTGCTCTCCAGGCCCCTGCACCGCTTCTAACCTACTCCATTCACCATGGGAGTAAGCACAAACACTCCCTGTATGCTTGCAGCACCCCATGGGTTAAATTGTCCAGCAAAAACACTGTTACAGGCTGCTGCTGAATCCATGCTATCAAACCGCGATGGACAGATACCTCACTAGGCCACAATCCCCGGCCTTGCCTGCACCCGTGGACCCGTTCGCCACAATGGATCCCTCGCTGGGGACCGACGATGCAGACAATGGCACATCCCTCACCCAAGACACCCCTACAATGTCCCCCTCCAAGCTACTCAGGCTATTTTAACCCCTGAATAACTGGATGAGAGACTCCAGGCTCTTCTTCATCAATTAACATGCAACATTGCTGCAGAGGTGGGTAAACTATCACAGGAATTACGGGGGAAATTGCCCAAATAGGAGAACGAGCAGATGCTTTAGAGACTAAGTTTGATAATCTTGTCCAATATGTCCAGGAACTGGAGGAAGAATCCTCTTCATTGAAATGCCCTGTGTCCCAGCTCAAACTACAACAGGAGGACCTGGAGAATAGGGAGAGACATCAAAATCTAAGTTTTCGTGGCATACTAGAAAATGTGGGTGATAATACCCTGCGCTCCTACCTGCTGGGCCTTTTCAATACACTGGCCCAAAAATTGCTGGTATTGATTGGAGACTGGATTGGGCCCATAGAACCTTGGGCCCCAAACCACCCTCTGGAGCTAGGTCTAGAGATGTCATAGTCTGCTTCCATTTTTATGACAGCAAGGAGGCCCTGACCCACGCTACATGCAATAAATCATCCACTGAGTATAAGGGGGCAAAAATCCAGATCTACAATGATCTCTCTCCTATTACCCTTGCTAAATGGAGAAATCTCCGTCCAATCACCTACCACTTGTAAAACCATTGCATCCCATATTTCTGGGGCTTTCCGTTTCACCTGATGTCCCCCGCGACGGTTCTCAACACTGCCTTCACGATTTACATGAAGGAGAAGCATTCATAAAAAGCTTGGAACTACCTCCTCTTTTCTGTTCCTACCTACTGCTCCATCTGGTCGTCCAGCTCCCACTACACCTAACTGGACCCCTGTTCAAAGTAAACCAAAGAAATCCTTCTCTACTCTTCAACAGGAAGTCCTCCTTGAAACGATGACAGATGGCTTCAAGTTACAGGCAGGCCTGCCTTTACCTTTGTGACAGTTTGTTTTTGATCTGTTTTTGATCTGTTTTTGATCTGGACATTAGGTTGAAGAGTTCTCCAAAGAATTGGAGATACCCCTGTACATACCCATGGGGTATAGTTTGTTTACCTTCTTTTGTATTCAGTTTTTTCTTTTGCTATTTTTTTTTTTTTATTATTATTATGCTACATACCTGCTGGAAAGAAGGTGGATCCTTTCTCCCTACTTTTCCATCTGATGGGAGTTGCAGTGTGGCCCCAAACCATCCAAGACTTCGGCCTAGGACTCCTGAGTTGCATTTGTCTCTCAGGCGTAATGATCATGGTTTCTCTTTTTTATTTTTTCAGACCCCTCCTGGGTTCCCTCACTGTTGTTTCACTGTTGTTTTTTTATTATTATTATTTTTGTTCCTAGGGCAGTTTGTAAAATGTATATTCATATTCCGGTATTGGGCATTATGCAAGTTTAGAATACTACAGGTTTCTTGGTTCCTTATCTCAACAAGCAGAAACACTGTTAATATGTTATGGCATTGAAACTCATTTTGTCATAATGTTAAGGGCCTTAACTCCATTTAGAAACGATGGCTTGCCCTTAAAGGCTTTCGAATGTCTGGTGCTGATATTGTCATGATCTAGGAGACTCACTTCTGAGCTAGGGGTTCGATGAAATTTGCATCAAAATACTTCCCTATTTCTTATGTGGCCTCTGACCCTTCTGGTAAGGCCGGTGTAGCTGTGCTTATTAAAAAATCTTGCCTTATCAGGGTCAAGGATAAATACATCGACCCCCATGGGAGGTTTGTCATCCTGGTTTGTAAATACTTGTCGTCCTTGTTCACATTGGTAAATATATATGCACCCAACTCTGGGCAAATTGGTTTTCTGGATGAGCTTTTTCTTCTTGTACAGCGTTATTCCCAGCCCTTTATGATAATAGGGAGTGATTTTAACCTGGTTATATCCCATAGTAGAAACAGGCACACACTTTTTTGGGGACACTCCATCACAGAGGGTGGTATCCCAAGCCACCTCCTTTCAAAAATATATCAGGTCTCACTGCTTGTTTGATACTTGGAGAATTAAACATCCAACACATTACAAGACATCCAAGACAATGCACCTTTTACTCCATGGCCCATAAAATGTATTCTAGACTAGACCATTTTTTCATATCAGCACCACTACTCCCTCATACAGTAGATTCTAATATCTCACCCATTACGTGGTCAGACCATGCCCCAAGCTCCTTAGATCTTTCTCTAAAACACTCTACCTCTAAGACTTGTCATTGGCAGCTTAATGATCACCTTCTCAACTCCCCAGTGATCATGAAAAGACTAACCAGGGATCTGGGTGAGTTTTTTCAGCTGAATGTAGGTTCGGTACAAAACGTATCTATCCTTTGGGAGGCTCACAAGGCCTGCTTCCGAGGCTTATGCTTTGCAGAGGGCTCTCGCCTAAAGAGAGACAGCGAGGGCCATCGGGTATCTTTATTGGCAGATTTGAAGCTTGCGGATTGTGGACTTGTTGGTGCCCCAATGGTTGAAGGCCTTCGTAAGGTAATATCATTAAGTAACCAGTTGAAATCTTTAGCATCCAGCAAAGTAGCTAAATCCCTGATGTGGGCTAAACAAAAATTTTATGAATTTTCTAATAAGCCACACAGAATGTTGGTTAATAAGCTATGCCCACGACCTTTTTATTCCTTTCCTGAATTACTTATTCAAAATGACTGCACACCTACCCATTGTCCTCAAACTATGACTAAGGTTTTCGGAGACTTTTATAGTAAGCTTTATAATTGTCATAAAATATCAGAGCATGAGAACAAATAGCCGTGAAACATTATCAAAACATTTCAAACTTACTATGAAAGTAATGGCATTAAACATTAATAAAGGCAGAAGTACACAATATAGGGCATATATATTAGAATGTTGTCTTATAATAAAGGGGCCTACAGGAGAGCATAATAAAGAAAAACATATACAATCCACAACAAGACAGTAGACTCCAATAATGTGATCAATCTATGTGATCCCCATAGTCAGATTGATCCCAGGGCTCCCAAATTTTGTTAAACTGGGGAACCGTGTCATGAACAGTGGCTGTAAGATATTCCATCCTTCTGATCTCTGCTACAAGTTGCAAAAATTGTAATTGGGAAGGAGGAGTAGTTGACAGCCAACACAACGGTATCGCCCTTTTAGCCACTGGAAGGATATATGAGATCAGATGTTTAGTTGGTTTAGAAACACCTGGAAAAGGGAGCCCTAGTAAATGGATATGGTCTAAGGGGAGAGGCAAGCCTGTCACACACTGAAGTGTTTGCATTACCTCTAACCAGAATGCCTGAAGAAGAGAATAAGTCCAAAAAATATGGAAGTGCGAGCCTCCAACACTTAGCTGAAAGGGTAGGATCTATATGATGGATAAGCTCCGGGGTTCTGTACCAAAACATTAGGATCTTCACAGCTGTCTCTCTCTGCCCCACACTTTTGGAGGATTTAAAAGTTGATGACCAGATTTTTGCCCATATTTGCAATGGAATAGGACATCCCAAAAGTATGTTCCATTTACGCATGTATAAATGGGTGTCATCTAGTACATTGGTGGAGTCATGTAGTATATGATATAGGGAGGAAATTAAATGTAGTTGGCGTGGACCCTCAGCACATAAGTGTTCAAAAAAGGGTAGGTAGGGGGTATCTAACTCAGGTTCTCTGAGGTCACTAGAAATGTCTGGCAATGACAGGTCTTCTGCAGGAACTTCTACAGCAGGAAGTAATCATCCCAGTTCCTCGGGAAGAGGCATGACTAGGGTTTTATTCACACATATTTCTAGTCAAAAAGCCATCAGGGAGTTTTCGTTTATCTCTGAATTTAAAAGTATTGAACAAATCCATTCAGTATTCAGTAAGAAGTTCAGAATGAGTGAATGAATACGATTTTTTCAGTGAGGAAACGTCTGACCACAGGATGCTTCCTAGCATCCATACACTTCAGAGATGTGTATCTACACACCCTATAGCATCAACATCACAAAGGTATTTGCATTTGGAAGTCCTAATGGGGGGAATAGTGTCGCATTTTCAGTTCAGAGTCCTTCCTTTCGGACTGTCCTCTTCTCCGAGGATCTTCATAAAGATTATGGCAGAGGCTCTGGTACTGCTCAGGATGGGTGGAATTTTAATTGTACCTTACTTTGCCTTACTAGGTGGGTGAGATTGTAAGATTGAGCGGACTGTACACTGTACATCAGCGGAGCGCATCACGCTGCACCTGTGGCATTATTCCTGGGCGTCATGGTGGGGGCCTGTTTTCCGCTCTCAGCTCATTACTTTTGAAGCCACTTGCGGGCTTTTGTCAGATACTGTATATACACTGTATATATACATAAAATCTTTCTTTAAAAAAAATAAACATCAAAAAAGGGCGCACCAATGACAAAGGATCCTTATGGCACTAATAATAGCTATGTATAGAATATGTACTAGCTATGTATAGCATTACACACATAGGTTGGATTTGATGGACTTGTGTCTTTTTTCAACCTCACCTACTATGTAACTATGTATATTCTGAAAGAATCATTGTAAGATTATCCCCATATAGTGTATTATGCTCTTTAACCACTTGGCGACCAGCCGCTGTCATTATACCACGGCAGGTCGGCACATTCCCGTGAACCATCGCAGCTGTACGTCGGCTCCTTTAATCGGGATAGCAGGCGCGCGCACGCGCGCTGCACTGCGGGGGTGCCGATGCACGTGGCCGGCAGTCGCGATGACCGCCAGCCACGTGTGATCGCGGGCACGAGAGCCAGAACAGGGACGTATGTGTGTAAAGACACAAATCCCTGTTCTGTGAGGAGAGGAGAGGAGAGGAGAGAGAGATTGCGTGTTCCTACTAGCTAAGAAAAACAGTCTGTCATCTCCTCTAGTCACTCCCATCCCCCTACAGTTAGAATACACACGAGGGAACACACAGTTAACCCCTTGATCGCCCCCTAGTGTTAACCCCTTCCCTGCCAGTGACATTTACACAGTAATCAGGGCATTTTTATAGCACTGATCGCTGTATAATTGTCAATGGTCCCAAAAATGTGTTAAAAGTGTCCGATCTGTTAGCCATAATGTCGCAGTCCCGATAAAAATTGCTGATCATCGCCATTACTAGTAAGAAAAAATAATAATAATAAAAATGTCATAAATCTTTCCTATTTTGTAGACATTTAAACTTTTGCGCAAACCAATCAATATATGCTTATTGTGATTTTTATTGCCAAAAATATGTAGAAAAATACATATCGGCTTAAACTGAAGAAAAAATTAGCTTTTTTAAAAAAAAAATTGGGGATACTGATTATATTAAAAAGTACAAAATACTGTGTTTTTTTCAAAATTTTCGCTCTTTTTTTTGTTTATAGCGCAAAAAATAAAAACCGCAGAGATGATCAAATACCACTAAAAGAAAGCTCTATTTGTGGGAAAAAAAGGACATCAATTTTGTTTGCGTACAGTGTTGCACGACTGCGCAATTGTCAGTTAAAGCAACGCAGTGCCGTATCACAAAAAATGGCCTAGTCATTGAGCAGCCAAATCTTCCGAGGCTGAAGTGGTTAAAGCAGTTAAAGTGCACCATTTAAAGCAATGAACATGTGACCATTAAACAGGAAATCATCAATATTAATGTGTGGGTCTTATACCTGAAAATAAAGTTGTTTTGCATTTCATTATTACACTTTAGAAATATCTGTTATTTACTGGGGCAATGGCAGTAAAAAAAGAAAGCTGATCAGCTATAGTGAGCAATGAGCATGTTTAACACTAGGGGGAGACAATCCTTCACATTTACCAGAATATAAAATAGAATACACAACAACATTTTTATCTACCAACCAATTATTTTTTTACAACATCTGGTGCTACTTAACTAATAGTTTAGAAAATATTACACATTTAACAAATATACTAATGAGGTATGTGCAACTTTAAGGGCCCATTAAGACTACTGTATTAATGCATATTCACATAATGTGCATCGATGCAGAGCACTGTTCATTGCTGAATGGAACTCCTATGTACTGTACAGTAGAGCTCAATGTGCATTGTGGAGCACTGCAGAGATAAAAAAGGGTCATATGCATCTCCAGTCTATTGCCCTTGTGTTGATTGATTTGTCATGAATGGTCTACCTTGACACATTGTACAATACGTACATGCATTCATGAAATGCAACAGACTAGATGAGTCTGAATAGGCCCTGAATCAAATGAAAATCAAACAATGTGAACAGAGAACATGCCAATTCCATGAGGTACAATACACAGTGCTCTGAAGTGCTGAGTATATAATACAGTGCATTATAGTGGTTAAGGGGAACCCATTGACAGAATTAAGAAAAAAAATGGCATGGGGTCCCCGCAAAATCCAGTTCCGGATGAAACTGGGGTTTCCAAGTGAAACTTGTTGGCGTCACTCCCTGCAGCGTCAGACACCACCTCTAGCACCACCTGGCATACCACCTTGCTGCTGAGTTGGTCCTATTTCTCGGCTGAGCACTTGATATGGGGGATCCGGGATCTGTTGCTCTTTATATGGCTGTTTATATTGCAGTTAGCCTACCCTTTGCATGACGGGCCTTTGTTGTTTATTTACAGTGAGTGGCTTTTTCTGGAGTTAGTTTGTGTTCACCATAACACATGAATGGATTGTGGAAGATCTGTGGACTGTTAATTTGATCATTGCACAGCAACACAGCACTGAATTGCATAGAATCACATGGATGCAACACCAAATCGCATTGATGCATTTTTTTTTTGTATTTTTAGGCTATGTTTCCACTAGTGCGACTTTTCATGCGACTTGGGACTGAAAAGTCGCATGACAAATTGTACCCCATGATTTCCAATGAGTACCGTTCATATATGTGCGACTTCAAGTCGCAGCGACTTCAAAGTAGTCCCTGCACTACTTTGGTCCCACTTTGATGCGACTTGTGGTCCATAGACACAGGCATTGCTTCAAAACGCGGTAAAAAGTCGCGGTAAAATCGCGGTAAAAAATCGCGGCAAAATCGCGCGACTTTGGGGACGCAATAGTGGAAACATAGCCTTAACTTTTTATTGTTTGAACATTGCACTAACACCATATTGCATAGATGCAGCACTGAAATGCATGGATGCAACACTAAATCGGACTGTTAATGTAATCATTGCACAGCAACAAAGCACTGAATTGAATAGAATCACATGGATGTAGCACCAAATCGCATGGATGCGTTTTTTTGTATATTTTAACTTTTTATTGTTCGAACCTTGCACTAACACCATATTGCATAGATGCAGTACTGATATGCTTAGATGCAACACTAAATCGCATGGATGTTTGTGTTGAATTATTTATTAATGTTTGAAAATTGCACAAGCTTTGTGGAATATTTGCAATACACAGGCTTATTGGAGCACTTTTACCTATTTATTCATTCTTTGAAATTTATTGCACATTAACGTATAGTATAGTATTAATAGTTGTTAATAGATTTTGTATATGTTAAGCACAATATTACTTTATTAATATTTTAGTGGAAATTTTTTTATTTTTTATTTTGATAAGCGCAGCGTGTGTACAATTTGGTAGAACCTTACTATTGTTCAGGCTCGGACCTCTGTTCATTGACTTTGGTTCAGTGGATTAGTTCTGATTAATTATCACAGTCTTGTTGATCCATCAACTGCTGATCTGTAGTAAGGTCAGGTTAAAGGTTACACAGCCTGTCATCATTATCTACAGCCTAGTGGACTCTGTACATCCCCGTCTTCATTTTGCACTTTCCTCCAATCCCTTGGATGAACTTTTGCTCTGCAAATTTCACCACGGACTGCTACATTGTTTATATCATAAACTTTAATTGTGCAATGGCCGTTGTTTCTGTGTACAATTTACAATCTATCAGGAGTGGTGGTAATGCCCTTTTACTGCTTTATACATTTATAGTGTTATTTTGATGAATTCTTTTGGTGGTGTTCTGTCGTTGTTCATGTGTGTCTTTTGTGTGTGTTTGTCTTTGTCTCCTAACCTTTAGTTTGTTCTTAGTATTAGGTGTGGAACTGCTGTAATTTTATTATTGATCTTTTTTCAATAAATTAAATTGTTTATTAATTTACCTTGTTTATCAATTTATTTTCAGACCGGTAATTGATTCCCAGGACTTTTTTATGTGACACTTTGCACTTTCTGACACAGGGCACAATTTTTGTGACAACTGTTATATAGGCAAGGGGGGGGGTCACCCGCTGATGTAACTGAGTCACCTTGCCCCTTTCTGACGTCATGTGAAGTCAGAGGGGGGCGGGATCATCCAGTTACGTCAACGGGTGGCCCTGCTCTTGCCTATATAACATCTGTCAACGCCAAAAGACAGCAGTCAGAGCTCTCCCATGGAGGCGGAGTTTTTTGGGGGGGTTTCAATTTTTTGGGTCCGCCGGGTGGCGTGATTGACGATGGATGTACATCACGGGACACTTTTTTTTTCTTTTTTAATAAATGAATTGTTAAAAACTGTCTATTGTAGTTTTTACTTTTTGACACTTTTTTGGTGTATGGGTAGGGGTACAATTTACCCACTACCCATTCACATAGGGGAGGGTCGGGATCTGGGGGTCCCCTTGTTAAAGGGGGCTTCTAGATTCCTATAAGCCCCCTGCCCGCAGACCCTGACAAGCAATGGCCATTGTGGTTTCACAATTAAGAATGTGATCCGAATCTGATTCCATTGATTACTGAGTTACTTGACTGCCTCAAGGGAGCACCAGTATTCACAAAGCTTGATTTGAGAGGGGCATACAATCTTGTGAGGATTAAGGAGGGTGATGAGTGGAAAACTGCGTTTAATACCAAAACAGCCCATTATGAGTACCTCGTAATCCCTTTTGGCCTTTGTAATGCCCCAGCAGTTTTCCAGGAATTTATTAACAATGTCCTCCTAGATTTGTTGCAGTTATATGTGGTGGTTTATCTCGACGATGTCCTCATATTTTCCAAGTCCCTAGAGAGCCACCACACAGATGTCTGTTGTGTGCTTCAGAAACTAAGAGAGAACAATGACTAAATTGTAAATTGGAGAAGTGCAAATTCCATCGTGAACAGCTTAAATTCCTGGGTTATGTCATTTCCACTGCTGGTTTTTCAATGGACCCAGAGAAACTTTCAGCAGTTCTACAGTGGCCCTGACCCATGGGTTTACGTCCTCTGCAGCGTTTTCTTGGCTTTGCCAACTATTATCGGAAGTTTATTTGTAACTTCTCTTCTCTGGTCAAGCCCCTGACTGATATGACCAGAAAGGACGGTAACCCACAGAGTTGGTCTCCAGAGTCCATTAAGGCCTTTGAGAGTCTCAAGGCTACCTTTGTTTCTGCTCCTGTGTTGGCACATCTTGATCCTATATTACCTTTTTTCCTTGAGGTTGATGCTTCTGAGACTGGAGTTGGCGCACTTCTGTCTCAGTGTCCTACCTCTGAGAGCGCTATGCATCCTTATGGCTACTTTTCCAAGAAATTGTCACCTGCGGAGTGCAATTACGAGATTAGTGACAGAGAGCTATTAGCAATCATTTTAGCCCTGAAAGAATGGAGACATCTCCTCGAAGGTACCACTGTGCCGGTTCTCATTCTTACTGACCATAAGAATCTCACATTCTTGTCTGAGGCTAAGCACCTCTCTCTCAGAAGGGCGCAAAGGGCTCTTTTCTTCTCTAGTTTCAATTACATTGTCTCATTCTTACCCAGTACTAAGACTGTAAGGGCTGACGCTTTGTCACAACAATTTTCCTCCACTTCCAAGATGGAGTCAGTTCCGGTTCCTGTGATTCCTCCTGGTCTTATTCTGGCTACGGTTTGCACCAGTCTCACTTCTCCTTTGGGTGACAAAATTCTTGCTACTCAGGTCCATGCAACTTCTGAGAAACCTTGTGACCGCTGCTTTGTCCCAGAGAGTCTCCGTAAGGCTCCGTAAGGCTGCTGGCCACCCTGGGAAGAATCAACTCTTTTGGGCCATTTCCCAACCATTCTGGTGGCCTAGTCTATGTACTGATGTAACCGCCTTCGTAGCTGCCTGTTCCGTGTGTGCTCAGAGTAGACATGTGCATTCGTTTTCGCCCGAATGCATTTTTGTCCGAATTTCAGGTATTTTCGTTATCGTTTTAACAAACGATAACGAAAGTGCAGAATCCGAAAAATGAAAGATCCGACATAAACAAATGCTTTATTTTCATTTTCGTTGCTACAACAGTTCGATATAGATAGGAGATTCGACATGATGATGACAATAACAATCTGTGTCCATCAAACCTGTGGTCGAATGTGCCTAACCTTAACTCTATTAGTCCAAGATTATTCTAAATAGAGAGAAAAGATTTGACGTAGGGGAGAAAAGATTTGACGTAGGGGAAAAAAGATTCGACATAGAGAGAAAAGATTTGACGTAGGGGAGAAAAGATTCGACGTAGGGGAGAAAAGATTCGACGTAGGGGAGAAAAGATAAATAAAAATAATGATGATGATGAATGTTATTGGCTGATTGTAACCAAAGAGGAGGAGCAGTAAAATAGCTAGAACTAAGTACACACGTACTTTGGCTTATGGTGTCTGTTGAAAGTTCTAAGAAGATTTGACGGAGCAGGTAAACTATACAGCGTCGTACAGTTTAGCTGCTCTGTCGAATCTTCTTTGAAGAAGAAGATTCGACAGACACCATAAGCCATCAATGACAGATTCGACCTTAATTTGGATTTTTGGATGAATGCAATTTTTAACGAAATAAATAAAAATGAATTTCGGGAGTAACTAAATAAATGTATTTTTCGGACGAAAACGAAATTCCGAAACAATATATTTCAGTGTGCACATGTCTAGCTCAGAGTAAGACTCCACAACACCTTCCAGTGGGCCTCCTACAACCCATACCCAATGAAGAGAGGCCCTAGACCCACCTGTCTATGGATTTCATTGTGGAGTTATTCAACACCCAGGGCAACACAGTTATCCTTATGGTGGTTAACCGGTTCTCGAAAATGTCCCATTGTATTCCACTTAAGAACTGGCTTCCATTTTTGCTTGGGATATCTTTTGCTTACATGGGCTACCCAAAGTGATTGTCTCGGCAGGGGTAGTCAGTTTGTGTCCCGGTTCAATGTCCCTTGGAGCAATTCCTACATTGCTATATTTCTGACCATCATAACAACTGGTCAGACCTCTTACACGACACCTTCCAGTGGGCCTCCTACAACCCATACCCAATGAAGAGAGGCCCTAGACCCACCTGTCTATGGATTTCATTGTGGAGTTACCGAACACTCAGGGTAACACAGTTATCCTTATAGTGGTTGAACGGTTCTCTAAAATGTCCCATTGTATTCCACTTAAAAAGTTGCCCACTTCTAAGGAACTGGCTTCCATTTTTGCTCGGGAGATCTTTCACTTACATGGGCTACCCAAAGTGATTGTTGCGGACAGGGGTAGTCAGTTTGTGTCCCAGTTCTGGTGAGTCTTTTGTGCACAGTTGGGAATTCAGCTTGCTTTCTCCTCTGCATATCACCCGCAGTCTAATGGGGCCACAGAACGAGCCATTCAGTCCTTGGAGCAATTCCTACATTGCTATATTTCTGACCATCATAACAACTGGTCAGACCTCTTACCTTGGGGGTGGAGTTTGCTCACAATAGTGCCTTGAATTCTGCTTCCTGATTGTCCCCGTGACAAACTATGGTTTTCAGCCTTCCATGTTGCCTGACTCATTTGTTCCGCAGAGTATTCCTGCATTAGAGGAGCATCTCCGTGATCTTCGTGCCACTTGGGCAGAAGTCCAGGAGGCTTTGCGACATGCTAATGATAGGTACAGACTCCATGCTGACCACAGATGCCTGCCTGCGCCTTCCTACCAGGTTGGGGACAGGGTCTAGCTGTCATCTCTCAACCTCCGTCTTTGTGTTCCCTCTCTGAAGTTCGCACTTCGGTTTATTGGGCCTTTCCGTATTCTTCGCAGGTTTAACCCAGTGGCTTACGAATTAGACCTTCCTTCTAATATGCGTATTTCAAATGTATTTCATGTCTCCTTATTAAAACTGTCTGCAACCGCTTTACCACCTCAGTGCCTCATCCTCACCCTGTACAGGGTGATAATCATGAGGAGTAAGAAGTACAGTCCAGAGGAACGCTCTTGGGTCTCATCCTCAGATGTACATGCCCCTGTCCTCCTCCGTGATTTCCATAGACATTTTCCCCTCAAGCCTGGTGGTCCCCTGAGGGGGAAGGGTCATTGAGGAGGGGGGCTCAGCCCTTCCTTCTCAAAGCTGGCCGCTCAGCTGTCGGCTAATTGCCAGCTCCTATCTCTCCACAGTGACTCACCTCTTGATGATATCCTGCTTGTCAGTCCTGCCTTCTTAAGCAGTCCAGTCCAGATGATCTCTGCCTTAGCCAAGATAACATCTCAAGAGATGCTCTCCTGTGTTCCTGTTGAAGACTTGCTTGGCTAACATTCCTTCTGGCTCCAGATCCTGCTTGCTGTTCTACTACGCTCATCTCTAGCTACCTGACATTTTGGCTTGTCTGACTATCTGTTCCGGTTCCTGAACTCTGGCTATGTTTTGACTACCTTTACTCTGTTTACCTTTTTTTATTATTATTAAACAAGTGCGATTTGACTGTACTTCTGTCTCAGTCTGATTCATGGTTTCTGACAGGGTCCCCATACACTTTTTATGGCAATAACTTGCATATAAGCCTTTAAAATTAGCACTTTTGATATTTCATGTTCATGTCCCACTTTTATAAGGTTTGCATATTCGCTCAAACTTTTTGCCTGTTCACATGTTAGCTATGAGTAAGCATCTCCGGATGTGAAACGTGTTAGCTTTTGCTACACTCTGTTCCCATGTAATGGCTATCGTTGGATTTTAGTCGATTATGCAACAAAGATGTCTGTCTTTAGTGTGCGGCAGGCCAGGATTTTCTTGCTTCTGTTCACATGTTCTGGTGCAAACTGAACGGGGGGGTGTTCGGCCCATCCCTACTAGGTACTGAGAAAAAAATGTGGCGCGCAGAGCATGCTGAAGAAAAAGTGTAAAAAAATGAAAAGAGTGCACACCAACTTTGTGCATTACAAAAGTAATATTTATTAAAATCAAAAAGAAGGAAACATACTCACAAACAAGTGGATGGTAAAAGCATATCAAAGTCCATAATGGACAAGAAGCAACCAGGTCACCAGGTGTGTCCGACACGCCAGAAGACCTTCCAGATGGTTGACGCGTATTGAGGTGAGATCCCCTCTTCCTCAGAGCCGCTAGTATGTGCAGGGAAAGGGGTGTGGAGTGTATGGCAGTGGGTAGTATGTGCAGGGAGATGGTGTGGCGGGTATGGTGGTGGGTAGTATGTGCAGGGAGAGGAGTGTGGATTGTACAGTGGTGGGTAATATGTGCAGGGAATCAATGGTGGTGATGGTTAGATCAGTGGCAGCAGTGGTGGTGAGGAGGATGGGATCAGTGGTGGGGGGAATCAGTGGCAGTGGTGGGGGGGTGGGAACAGTGGTAGCGGTGGTGGGGGGAATGGATTAGTAGCAGCGGTGGTAGTGGGGAGGGATCAGTGGCAACAGTGATGGTGGAGGGGGATGGGATCAGTGGCGGGTATGGTGGCGGGTATGGTGGCGGGTATGGTGGTGGGTATGGTGGTGGGTAGTATGTGCAGGGAGAGGATTGTGGATTGTACAGTGGTGGGTAATATGTGCAGGGAGAAGAGTGTAGTGTGTCTGTTGGTGAGTAGTATGTGTAAGAGAGGAGTGTGTAGTGTATGACGGTAGGTGGTATGTGCAAGGAGAGGGGTGCGGAGTGTAGGGCAGTGGTTAGTATATGCAGGAGAGGAGTGCAGAGTGTGATGTTAGATCAGTGGCAGCAGTGGTGGTGAGGAGGATGGGATCAGTGGTGGGGGGATCAGTGACAGTGGTGGGGGGGTGGGAACGGTGGTAGCGGTGGATGGGGGAAATGGATTAGTAGCAGCGGTGGTGGTGGGGAGGGATTAGTGGCAACAGTGGGAGTGGAAGGGGATGGGATCAGTGGCGGGTATGGTGGTGGGTAGTATGTGCAGGGAGAGGAGTGTGGATTGTACAGTGGTGGGTAATATGTGCAGGGAGAAGAGTGTGGTGTGTCTGTTGGTGGGTAGTATGTGTAAGAGAGGAGTGCGTAGTGTATGACGGTAGGTGGTATGTGCAAGGAGAGGGGTGCGGAGTGTAGGGCAGTGGTTAGTATATGCAGGAGAGGAGTGCAGAGTGTATGGCGGTGCATGGTAAGTGCAGAGGGAGGAGTGAAGGATGTATGTCAGTGGGTGGTATGTGCAGGGGGAAGAGTGCCAAGTGTATGACAGTAGGTGGGTAATATGTGCAGGGAATCAATGGTGGTGATGGTTAGATCAGTGGCAGCAGTGGTGGTGAGGAGGATGGGATCAGTGGTGGGGCGGATCAGTGGCAGTGGTGGGGGGGTGGGAACAGTGGTAGCGGTGGTGGGGGGAATGGATTAGTAGCAGCGGTGGTGGCGGGGAGGGATCAGTGGCAACAGTGGGGGTGGAGGGGGATGGGATCAGTGGCAGCAGTGGGGAAGGAGTGGGTTCAGGGGTAGCTGTGGGGGGATGGGATCAGTGGCAGCAGTGGTAGTGGTGGGGGGATGGGATCAGTGACAGCAGTGGTAGTGGTGGATGAGATAAGTGGTGGGGGGGATCAGTTGCAACAGTGGTGGGGGAGGGGGGTGGGATCAGTGTTTGTGGGGGGTGGGATCAGTGTCAGCAGTGGTGGAAGGGATCAGTGGCAGTGGTGGTGGTGAATGAGATAAGCAGCAGTGATGGTGGATGGGATCAGTGGCAGCAGTGGTGGTGGTAGTCGATGGGATAAGTGGCAGCGGTGGTGAATAGGATCAGTGACAGCGGTGGATGGGATCAGTTTTGGCAGGGGGTGAGATCAGTGGCAGTGGAGGTTGTGGTCGATGGGTTAAGTGGCAGCGTTGGTGGGGGGGATGGGATCCGTGGCACTCACTTGCAGATCACTTGGTCAACTCCCTATTCTTGCTCAGTCTCAGTGTGTCTCTAGTAACTCCTATCCCAACATGGGGTCTCCTCACATGGTGGAGAGCCCCTCCCCCTTTTCTCTACTGGCCCAACCTGGGTCACCTGACTTTCTTTTTCAGTCTCCGCCTCCCGATATGGCATCTCCCTACAGCTGTGAACTGAATGGGCAGAGAGGATAAGTGGCGCAAACAAATGTGTGGATACTGTGTGCCTGCCTATGAGTGAGACTAGATTCCATATTTGTTCTATATTCTTATGCTCTACAATAGGGATGAGATTCTGGTTTGGGTGGAACATTAGTTCCACCCCCAAGCCCAGCCTGTTCTGCAAATGGGCAAACTGGCCAGTGGTCAGCTCACCCTCCTGAACCTTCAGGCCAGTTGTTTACTATGTTTTTTTACCTTTTTTTTAGGCAGCAGCTGCTGGAAAACAACACCAGGGATCCTGATTGACCTCATTAACCCAATATGGTCATGACATCTGTATGTTTGTTTACAAACAGAAGCTGATTGGGGTTTGTCATTCAGCAGCTGTAGTGCTACTGATGGTTAATTACAGTTCCTCTGCCGGTGTTTTAAAATAGCAAGTTTTATTTTTAAAGTACACCCCGCAGCAACCGCAGCGTCAAGTGCAGGTTTAAGGCATCCCCAAAGCCTGTTAATTAAAGAATTTGTGTATTATAAATGTTATTCTTTAAGCCGCATTTAAAAACAATCTGCCATTGCATTGTATTTTTCACTTTCAATACATTTTTATTGAAGTTTTAACAGAATACAAAGTATATCCAATACAGGTACACAATCAAAAGCAATGGGCTAGCAAGTACCTGATTAGTAGTCAACAAAATTCAGTGGGAGCAGATTAGTAGAGACAAGAGAATATTCTAGACTGTAAACTAACATAACAAGAATAATTGGCATTGTTCATAAAAGCGCAGACTGAGCATCAATTGAGGACCAGAGAGCTCTTTTGAAATCAATGTAAATGATAGGTGCACCATAATTGACAGCAAAGTATGTTGAGAGGCCTCCATGCCAAAGGGACCAGAAAAGGTGAGAAGAAAAAAGACATGGGAGAAGGAAAGGAGAGGGACTTCAGGAACACTTCGGCCAAATTCTTAGGACGTGCTCCTCTAGACTAAACTCCTCAAACTTTTTTTTATGGACCAGACTTTCTGCACAGGGGCTTGAACAGAGAAGTGCCTCCCCTAAACTTTTGCCAAAATGGTGAAAGCACACACTTGTCTAAAATGCCTTTGTACACTGTAGCATTAACAGAACCCTTCCCTGAAAACACCTGAACTCAATAATTTGGAGGGGTTCCCACTTTTTTTTTTGGATTTTTGGCCATAGTGTAGTAGTTGTGGTTAGGTGTCCACTTACTTTTTGTCATGACTTTAAATACATTTGCGTCTGTTTTATTTAGCAACTCCTTCTCTTCCATCTTGCCCCTGCACCGGGATCATATTATTATTTTGTATTATTATACAGGTTTTATATAGCGCCAACAGTTAGAGCAGCGCTTTACAACATGAGGGCAGACATTACAGTTACATTACAATTTGGTACAAGAGGAATCAGAGGGCCCTGCTCATTAGAGCTTACAATCTAAAAAGGAAGGGTCAATTGATACAAAAGGTAATAGCTGTGGGGGATGAGCTGATGGAGGAAGTAAAACAGTGTTAGTTAGAAGCATATCTCTTTTCTAACAAAGCACTCATGACACCTGTGTGGGAATGCGAGATGAAGTGTTTTAATTCTTTTTTGAAAACTCTAGTTTTCTGTATAAAATCCCTCAGTGGGAAAAATTGTGATTTAAAGCATATAATCAAATGGCAAACCTAAGCACAGAGTCAAAACAACTGTTTAGAGAATTTTTGCAAAATGTGCTCATGTCTATATTGTGGTGTTAACTCTCATTAAAATAGAAGAACGCTAATGCCTCGTACACACGATCGGACTTTATGGCATACTTGGTCCGGCGTACTGGATTTCGTCTGACAATTCGATCGTGTGTGGGCTCCAGCGGACTTTGTTTGTTCAAAAGTTGGATGAACTTAGATTTGAAACATGTTTTAAATCTATCCGACGGACTCTTCTTTCTAGCGGACAAACCAGTCGTCTGTGTGCTAGTCCGACTAACTCAAACTGACGCATGCTCTGAAGCAATTTCAAGACGGAAGCGCTCAGTCTGGTAAAACTAGCCTTCGTATTGAAGCTAGCACATTCCTCTTCTGTGATCTTTTAATACAGCTTTTTTTTTTTCTTTATAATGCGAGAGGAATGAAGTTGTTTTGGTGCTTTTTATTCACACAGAGTTCTCACAAAGTATTTTCTTCATGATTTACCCTCATGCCATGACTAATATGATATTTTTAAAAAGCCAGATCGCCACAAATAAAGTATTAAATTAGATTTTGGACTCATCTTTTTTTTTTTTTTTTTTTTTTTTTTTAGGTTTAAACACTATCTTTTTTACAACGTGTGCTAATTATACCACAGGTTTTTTTTTTTTAATTTTTATTTTTGTAGTTTCAAGTTACCACAATAACCTTAATATTTTGTGTTGTTTTAATGAACCTCAATGAGGTTGGTGTCCCTTGTTAATTAGACATAGGGGGGGTTATTTTCCAAAGGCAAATTCATTTTTCACTACAAGTGCAAATTGTACTTGGAATTGCACAAAAAGAGTATTTTGAAGTGCCTTCGCTGTGGATCCGAGGAGCACATGCAAGGAACCACAAAAAAATTAAAACCTTTTTCTTGCACATGATTGTATGATAAAATCAGCAGAGCTTCCCCTCATTTCAGCTCTTCCCCTCAGATTTACAGCGACTGCACTTTCAACAAGTGCACTTGCAGTGCAATTTCTAAAGTGCACTTTTCACTAGTACTTTGCACTTGATTTTCTAAATAATTTAGCCTTTTGGAACAAACACACATAGGGGTTGATTTACTAAAGGGAAAAAGACAGTGCACTTTGCAAAGTGCAGTTGCCCTCTGCAAGAGCAGTTGCTCCAGAGCTTAGTAAATGAGCAGAAGCTCTGCTGACTTCCATCATCCAATCATGTGCAAGCAAAAATGCTGATTTTTGAATTTTCTTTGCACAGGATTGGGTACTCTTTGCAAAGTCAAGCCTTACCTCATTTCCTAAGCTCTGGAGCAATTGCACTTGCGGAGGGCAACTGCACTCTGCAAAGTGCACAGTCAATTTGCTTTTATTAACTCAACCCCATAGTCTTTTTGAGCTGTACCTGCCTACTCCCAAACAAAATGTCGTTTTGGAATCAAAACACAATAGTCAATAATGTAGGGTAACTAAAAAATCCATTTATTTTGGTTAACAAAAAATTAGGAAGGCAACACTGGAGACACTTTTGGAATCTGTGAAGCTTTTTGTCCCCCAGGACACACATCAAGTTTTAGGACAAGAAAATTGGTATCTTGCGACTAGGGAGCACAGGGAGCACAGTCAGACCAGACAGAAACCAGGCAATCACTTTCGAGTCTTCCGTGGAGCCTTCCCTGCACACTTCTCTGCAGCCTTCCCTCCACGCTTCTCTGCAGCCTTCCTTGGAGGCTGTGCCTCTGGTGGTGTACTTGGGGCAGGAGGAGGAGGAGTGGCTTCATCTGCTAGATAGGTTGTAGCAGTAAGCTCCCCTCTCAAGCCCTTCTGATAGGCCTGAAAAATCAAACCCTCACAGAGGAGGCGTTGCCACTTTTCCAGTTCCAGCAATCTGCTGGCTATATAGGTCACATACGCCTCCTCTGCATTGGGTGGTGTGCTGAGGATTTGGCTGGCTTCACGAATGAGGGCTAGGGATTCCTCCTCAGTTTGTGTCATTCTTCTGGGCCTTTTGGTGATAATGCGGAGGGGAGGCACCTGACACTTCGTGCGGCTTCCACTGGGCCCAGCCACAGCCTCCTGCTCTCTCCCACTGGGCAAGGCCTCCTCCTCTCTCCCACTGGGCAAGGCCTCCTCCTGGCTGAGGTCATCCTGTGTCAAAAAAAGGGACATAGTTGTAATTTTGTGTTACACAATCACACACAATTTTCAGCTCATGACTTGCAAATATAATTCTAAACAAATAGTAAAGGCTATCTATTTGACCCCACCATTATTCCAGCTGATCAACAATATCTGAAGTACATAGGCGTGCACACAGGGTGTGCCAGGTGTGCCTGGGCACAACCTAATTGCCTTGTGTGGTGCATATTCCCCCCTGTTTAGACCACTGATATTTCATCCCCCCAAAAAAATGTTACAAAATAAAATAATTTATTTAAAAATAAAATAAAACTAATGACACTGTCCACTGCCCTACTGACATCATTAGTACATATACACATGAATATGTATTTGAGCTTTGGGGTGCACACCCTAATGCAAGAGGCTGCGCACACCTATGCAGAAGTATATTTTTGGCCACTACTGTCTAGTGATATGTCTACATATTAATATTTGTGATGAAGTCATTTTTATGAAGCACTTAAAAATTTGAGATGTCAACATCATTAATAACATTTACACAATCACAAATTCCACAAAAAAGGATACCTGGCTGAAGCTGGGCGCATCCACTTCATCAAGGATGAAAAGGCCTAGTTCTTCCTGGGACTCCTCAGCTGGGGTGGAGGTGGATGGAAGGTTGGAGGGAAGAGTGGGGGGAAGGCTGGAGGGAAGGGTGGGGGGAAGGGTGGGGGGAAGGGTCAAAAGTGATTGCCTGGCTTCTGTTTGGTTTTGGTCATCCAGGAATCGCATTTTGTGGTAGTACCACAACTTGGGTACATAAACTTGGTCGGCTGCTGCTCCGGATCTGAGCGACTCCTGGATTTTATTGTGTTCCCGCTTATACATGTTTTGCAAGATACCAATTTTCTTGTCCACAAACTTGAGGTCTGCCTGGGGGACTCGAGTCTTCACAAATTCTAAAAGTGTGCCCAGTGTTGCCTTCCAGCTCGATTGAAATATAGTGGGTGTTTGACCTCCCACAGGTTTTTGTTTTCCTGATATAAATCGATAAATCTGGACAAAAAATCAGCCTCTTTAAAGGGATTCATTTTTGCTGAAAGACAAGACACAAGATCAAAACTGTAATATCAGTCAGAACTCCCAGGATTATTTTGTGAAGAATCTACTTCCACACGGACATACGTAGGCCATCGTAATAGCTTTATATACACTGCGCATGTGTCATGCTCCGCCTGCGTCGCCCGCCCCTGACGCTCTTTAGTACGATTTGTCCCCGCCCCTTCACTCTTCGTTGCGCAGTGGGAGTAGATAGAGAAAGATGGCGGAGAGTTTAACTGGAAGTTGCGTGGAGGAAAGCCCGAAGCCACAACCATCCACATCCCCGAGGAGATATAAGGCCACCAACATGGCTTTTGAAGAGATGGTGGAGATGGTGTCCATATTGAGAAGGGAGGACTACGATGGGAAAAAAGAACCGTACACATGACCGGTTATGTGTAAGGACAAAATAATGTCCTCAGTTGTCACCGCTCTAGAAGCTAAATTTGGCACTAAACGTTCTAAAGAACAATTGAGGAAGCGGTGGTCTGACATCAAAAGTGGGGAGCCAGAACAATATTGGCGTATAAAGAAGCTGCTTAAAAAAAGTAAGTACTTGTTGTGTTTTCCTATTGAGATACTTAAAGGGGTTGTAAAGGTAAAAATTTTTTCACCTTAATGCATTCTATGCATTAAGGTAAAAAAACTTCTGACAATACCGCCGCCCCCAGCCCCCCGTTTTACTTACCTGACGCCTCGAAAGTCAGCTTCACGTTCCCGGCATCTATTCCTCCGCTCACCCTGGCCGCTGATTGGCTACAGTGGATGGATTGGAAGCAGCGCAGCCATTGGCTCGCGCTGCTGTCAATCACATCCAATGACGCGGCGCGCTGGGGGGCGGCGCCGAGTGATACAGTGAGCGGCTATAGCCGCCGGCTGTATCACGGGAGCGCGCCCGCAAGCACTAACCACCATGCGAGGGAGCTCGCATTAAGGTGGTTAATGCTTGCGGGGAGGAGCTGAAACAGCCACCGAGGGACCCCAGAAGACCAGGTTCGGGGCCACTCTGTGCAGAACGAGCTGCACAATGAAGGTAAGTATAACATGTTTGTTATTTAAAAAAAAAAAAAAAAATTACCTTTACAACCCCTTTAACTTGCATGCTGATCCACGTTTTTTTCGTTTTTACAGCATCGTTCGTAAAGACCGTTCTTTGTAAAATACATATGATACTAAAGAAAATTACGTTATTTTTACGCCAAATACGATGGTACAGGGTTGGACATACATTTAGGTCTTGATAATTTGTCGTATTCCCAAAATTTGTTGATGTGGTGTAGATGTGTTTGAAAATATAATGCTTCTTCAAAAATGATTCAGTGTAATGTAAGGACAGGACACAGCAGCTGGTTCCACATCTGGACTCACGAGCACTAGTGTACTATGTGACCATAACTAAATTTTTGAGGGGTAATAACCATAGGAGATCATTGAGGTGTCTGCATCTGTGAAACTTGCATGAAAATGTGTATTGTTTATAATTGTTGTTCAGAGGGAATGTTCATCCTGTCTTCTAAATTTTTGAGGATAAAAAAAGGCAATTGTCCACAACTCATAACCAACGTTTCATATTAATTAGAAAAATATAAAATATCACTGTGTTTTAACTATACCTTTTGTTGAATTATCATAGGGGAGAAAAGACTCAGACAACAGTCCAAGGATCCCAGGACCCCCCCCAAGTCACCAGCCTGAGGCTGAAGATACCCCAAGCCCCAGCCCAAGACCACGCCCACCCGACGAGCTGGAGGAAGGAGAGGTGGAGGAAGTTTGCGAGCTTTCAACCCCACCAAGTGAGTGACTGACACCCCAGCTCAAGGTAATGTATTTAGGCGTGCATATTTTAACCCATTTTTTCTTTTTTACACACATTTTAGGTGAGCTTCTGGTTGTGGAAGGCCAAGCGGCAGAACCATTCAGCACAGACAGTGCCCAAAGACTTATTGGCCAGATAATGTTGTGGAATGGCCAAATTGATCGAATGCGTAACCAAATTGACAGCATGAAAATTCGCCTGGACTCCATGCAACAGGAAATGAAGAACAAGATTGATGTTTTGGGCAGAATATAATAACATTTTGCCTAAAAACATCAATCATGTTCTTCATTTCTTTGTGAAGTTTGTTTCTTCTTGCAATTTTGAAGTTTTTTCATTAAAAACAATATTTTTGCTGATGCACACGGTGTGTCATCATGTGCTATCTTCCATCAGGGGATATCAATGTACTTGTTTTGTGTTTGCAACCCCTTAATCCTCAAAATTTTTTGTGGTGAGAGGAACAAAGGGATTGCACACACAAAACACGTACATTGCTCCCCCATGATGGGAGATAGCACATGTTGACTTGACCCTTTTTTAATACACAATTTTGAGCATCTGAAAAATTTAGGATTTTAGGGTGACATCACCAGCACCGTTATTAACATGTTGAACTTTGTAAGTACTTTTATTTTTTGGTATGTTTTTAAAAACACTGTTGTTAATTGTAATTTTGTAAACAAGGTCTATTTTTGTTTAACCACTTGCCTACTGGGCACTTAAACCCCCCTCCTGCCCAGACCAATTTTCAGCTTTCGGTGCTCACACACTTTGAATGACAATTACTCAGTCATGTAACTCTGTACCCAAATGAATTTTTTGTCCTTTTTTTCCATACAAATAGAGCTTCCTTTTGGTGGTATTTGATCACCTCTGGGTTTTTTATTTTTTGCGCGATAAATAAAAAAAGACCAAAAATTTTGAAAAAAAACACATTTTTCTTAATTTCTGTGATACAATTCTGCAAATTATTAATTTTTCTTCATAAATTTTGGCCACAATTTATACTGCTACATATCTTTGTTAAAATTAACCCAAATTAGTGGATATTATTGGGTCTTTGTGAAAGTTAGAGAGTCTACAAGCTATGGTGCAAATCATAAAAAATTGATCACACCTGAAGTACTGACGGCCTATCTCATTTCTTTTTTTTTTTTTTTTTTGAGTTTAAAATAAAGTTTATTGAAGCATTAAAGTAATACATCAAACAGAAAAGAGAGCAAAATGCTCAACGAATACATGGTGTGTTATTAGTACAGCGATTCTAATGAATGACTACATCAATATGTCAAAATCCTTTTTCTTATTAAGTATACCGACACTATAGTCTCAGGTATTCTCGCCACCAGAGCCCCATCCGGGAACTAACTGCTCTGGCGAACTGGGAATCCCCAAGCCCGCATCACTACACAATGTCATAATATGCTAAGGAGAGAGAAAAAAAAAAGGGGAAAAAGGAGCTTGAATCTACAAGATAGTTAAATAACACCATGAAACCATATTGAAACAATCAATAATTTGTCAAAGAAACATCCTAGTGGATTGAGCTCTCAGTGCAGATTGGATTGAAGTCAGTGAACCAGAGCTGGTAAATACTGTGCTTGAGTATCATGAAAAAACAATGCCCTGGGGTCCACCTCGAGAGCAACCTTTAGGTTAATAAAAGACATTTCTTAGAGAATACCGAGAGCCAGAGAAGACAGTACTGATAAGAATAAGATGTTGAAGAGTGAAAGGAGGAGAGATAGAAGGGGAAAGAAACAGAAGAGGTGGGGTGAGATAAAGTAAAGAGCTGACCATAGAGGATAAAGGGAAGGAGGTGCACAGGAGACCACCATGAGAGGGAAACGGGAGACCATCCCAAAAAGAGACTGCACACATGAACTACCGATCATGCGTATAGGGGATACCCAATGAAAGTAGCCCAAGGTTCCCAGGTGATTTTGAATTTGTCTAGGGTGTCCAGGATAGTATTGGAGATCTTTTCTTGCAGCATAATCCAAGAAATTTTTTGTTTAGCTAGCCGGAAGGATACTTTCGGTGACTTCCAGGATCGGGTGATAGTCATTTTGGCTCCCAAGAGGATAAACCGAATCAATTTCTGAGTATGTTTGGACATTTTAGGAATGGGGCCGTTAAGTAAAGCAATAGTCGGATCTTGTTTCAGCGCACAATCACAAGTTCTACGGATAAGAGAGAAAATCCTGTTCCAGAACAATCTAATTTTGGGGCACTCCCATAGAATGTGTAAAAGCGTACCTGTATGATTGCATCCTCTAAAACAAAGAGGTGACGTTTGTGGGTAAAATTTGGCCAGGCGTGAGGGTACCAGGTACCAGCGTGTAAGAGTCTTAAGACTAGCTTCGTTTAGAGACGTGTTCACAATACCTTTGAAGGATCGGGCAAAGTTAGAATGCCAAACATCCAGATCCCAGCTGAAACCAAGATCCCGCTCCCAGCTCACCATGTAGGCCGCTTTCTCAGAGGGCTCCGCTAGAGATGAATATATGAGAGAGATACCTCCCCTTGTGTCTAATGCTGAAGCGCACCATTGTTCATAGGGAGTTACTGAGAGATGGTTGTCACCGCTCTTCCATAACTGGTTCAAGAAATGTGATAATTGATAAAACCTAAATTTTTCGGCTGGGGGCATTTCGAGTTTAGAAGTGCAGTATGCCAAAGTAAGGGGACCATTAGAGTTAAAGAATTGTCCAATTCTGTAGAGGCCTTTGTCTAGCCACCATTTGAAGGCTCGAATGTCTAAGCCAGGGGGGAAGTTGGGGTTCCTGAAAATATGTGTAAGTGGGTGCCAAGTAGATATTAGAGGTCTTAGCTTATGGAGGGAGTCACATAACTTCATTGAATGAGATAATGTAGGAGCTAGTATAGGGGGGCGTTTTTTAGGGATGTTCCAAAGTAAATAATCCAAAGTAAAGTTAGGGGTTGCCTCTCGTTCCATGCTCACCCAGTCTGGTTTGGAACCCTTGAGGTAAATTGTGGAGAATTGGCTTAACTGTGCTGCCGGATAGTACCACCATAGGTTAGGTAGGCCAAGGCCTCCCTTCTTTCTGGGTCTAAACAGCATCTCTTTTGAAAATCTATGTCCTTTTTTGTCCCAAATAAAGCGGATTATGGTGGATTGTAAGCGTTGAATGTGCGATTTGGGGACTGGGATAGGAAGGGAGCGAAAAAGGTACAAAATCCTAGGTAGAAGCGTCATTTTGACCGCGTTCACTTTGCCTAACCAAGATAGATTATAAAGAGACCATTGGGTCAGGTCATCATTGAGTTTTTTGAACATGGGAAGAAAGTTATGTTTAAACATTAAGTCGATACTGGATGTAAGGTTAATGCCGAGATAAGGGATGGAGGTGGGGTTCCACGAAAATGGAAATTTATTTTTTAGATTGTTTTCAATGTCTTGGGGGGTGGATACATTAAGAGCGACTGATTTGGAGACATTAACCTTAAGTCCGGAAGCGAGTTCAAAGTCGTGTAACAGTTGAATTATGTTGGGGATAGAAATTAAGGGGGATGTGATGAACAGGAGGACAGGCGCATTTGTGGATAGATTGTCCACAACGGACTCCATGAATATCCGGATGTTGCCTTATCGCAATGGCTAAAGATTCGATAGCCATTGCGAAAAGAAGAGGGGAGAGAGGGCATCCTTGCCTCGTTCCCTTCTGTATAGTAAATCTGTCCGAGAGGTGTCCTTGTATTCTAACTTGTGCTTTAGGTTGGTGATATAGGGCCACCAAGATATTATTAAAGTTTGGACCGAAGTCCCATTTACGTAGGATAGTGAAGAGGTAGGGCCAAGCCACCGTGTCAAATGCTTTTTGGAGATCAATGGATAGGAGAAGGCCCTCCTGAGGGGGACCCCCATCCCATCCAGACTTTATCAGAGAAACTGCATTAATTGCTCTCCGTATTTGGTCCGGACCCTGTCTCCCCGGAATGAACCCCACCTGATCCTTATGTATGTAAGATCCTATAAAAGAAGCGAGTCTGTTTGATAAAATTTTCGTCATAATTTTTAAATCGTTATTGATCAATGAAATAGGTCTGTAGTTGCTCACTTCGCTGGGATCTTTACCCGGTTTAGGAATAACCGAGATGAAAGCTAGGTTAGCATTAGGGTCTAGAGGGGAGGACTTGCTTAAGAAGTTGCAGAGATGAACCAGATACGGAGAGAGAGCATCTGTGAAGGTTTTGTAGTAATAGTTTGAGAATCCATCCGGGCCTGGGGCAGAATCTTTTCTAAGGTCTTTTATGACTGCTCGGATCTCGGTTTCAAGAAATGGGGACTCTAATATGGAGCGATGGGATTCAGAGATTTTTGGTAGAGGGATTTTCTCGAGAAATGAGTCTAAATTTTGTTGGGAAATCGGACAATTATCAGAATAAAGGTTGGCGTAAAATGATTGGAATGTTTTTAGGATTGTTTCGGGATTTTGGGTAAATGAGCCTGACTGAGATTTTATTTTGGGTAGGGCAAAAGACCTATGTTTCGGGGTAAGTTTGGCCGCTAACTGGGGGCCAAATTTATTCGCACGCAAATAGTGACTGCCACTAATCCAGTGAAGATGTTTGTCTGCGTTGGAAGTCAAGGCTGAGTTGAGGGACAGTCTAATAGTGTCAAGTTTAGATAGGGTGATGGGATTGGGATTTCGTTTATGAGAAATACTGAGGTCTTTAAACTCTTTCTCTAGCTTCAAAATATCTGCTTGCCGTTCTCGTTTTAATTTGGCGGAGAATTGGATCAGTTTCCCTCTAATTACCGCCTTGTGGGCGTTCCAAAGGGTACTGGGAGAGATGTCCTCAGAGTCATTAATCAAAAAATACTCTTTAATGTCTTTCTCCAATATAGTACGGTGGACAGGGTTAGATAAGATTTTTTCATTTAGTCGCCAAAGTCGGGAACCAGGGGGGGATAACGAGTTAGATAATTTTAAAAGTACTAGGGAATGATCAGACCACGGAACATCTTGGATAGAGGCTTGGGTGGCAGTGTGTATATCAGAGTTTGACATGAAGATATGGTCGATTCTAGCATAGGTTTTGTGGGGGGCTGAATAGTGTGTATAATCCCTTGTTGAGGGATTGATTTTCCTCCATGTATCAATAAGGCCTACTGAGTGAAGAAGTCTGGCAATCTGGAGACTCTGTTTGGGGTTTTTTTTCAGGTGGGGGATCCCCTGGTCCGATTTATCGAGAATCTGGTCAAACGTGATGTTGGAGTCCCCGCCCATGATCACCCTACCTTCAAAGTGGGGTGAGAGATTAGCAAGTAAGGAGGAGAAGAATTTAGCTTGGCCCTTGTTAGGTGCATAGTAGGAGATGATGGTGTAGAGGTTACCTTCAATTGAGCCTTTGACTAATATATATCTCCCATCATTATCTTTAATTGTCAAAGCGTGTGAGAATGGTGTCTGTTTAGAGATTAGGATGGCAACCCCCCGTTTTTTCTCGCAAGCGTTTGCGAGGAAAAAAGTGGGGTATTTATTGTGTAGGAAGGAAGGAGAGTAATTTGAGGGAAAATGGGTTTCCTGGAGAAGAACAATATCTAGACCCCTAGAGTTATAGCTTTGAAAGGCTTTACGCCGTTTGACGGGGGAATTGAGCCCTTGGGTGTTATGAGAGGCAATCTTAAGCGCCCTCTGTAAAGGAGGAGAATCAGCCATAGTCACAAGAGGAGTGAAACTGGTGTATTTTGTGTGGACCTACCCGAGTCCTTGCTGATGCAAATCTGAGACTGGGAGGGAGAGCTCGAAGCCGCAGCGGAAGATTCTGGAGCATGATGGTCTCCTGCGCACATCCCTGAAATAAATGAAGGGTGAAAGGAAAAGAAGAGAGGGGAATAAGAAGAAAATAAGGAAAGAGAGAGAGAGAATAATTAATGAAAGCAAACTACTAACTTCAAAAAAGACCAGGCTTAAGTGCCTAGTAAAAATAGGAACTGGACTGTTAAGTTCAGTTCAAACCCAAGACCCGAGAAAAAAAAGGGGGGTCTCGGAAAAACAGGAACAACCTCAGCCGAGGTTGTATATCTGGTGCAACCAGAGGGAGGTTCCCTCTCGATTACAACAGAGGGAGTGGCAATGCTAGCCCGGCCGGGCCGCCGGGTCCCCAATCTTAGGGGTGATATGGAACCTCTAAAATGTGAAGGTTAACTTATTTTGTATATATACCTGGACAACAAAAAAAAAAAAAAAGAGAAAAATTTTGGCAAACGTAAATAAAAACAGTAACATACCCTCTAAGGGAAACAGGAGCAAACAACTACTATGCATAAGAGTAATAGAACAAGACATACATTAGGCATCGTCCCTCAAATAATGGATGGAGCAGGGAGACAGGGAAAGGGAAGTGGAAGGGAAGGGAGGGAGGGGATAGTGGATTGGAGTATGATGCTAAGCCTAGGGGCCATCCGGGCCCAGGAGAACAACTAGGACGGTCCATCATGAAGACATGGGAGTATATGCATAAAAAAAAAAAAAAAAAGTGTCAGACCACTCAGGTCCATCTCCATTCATCATCACAGAGATGAGCTAAGCGGAGAGGGTCGGAGAAACACTGCTGATCTCGTGGATGGAGAGGGTGAACTCGGTTACCCCTCAGTTAAATGGAAAATCCTGGGAGAGGAAAGGTGTCAACACAGGCCTTGTAGGGCCAAGCTGAGAGGGAGTCATCTGGGTGGAAAAGAGTCACGGTGGCGCTTCGTTTGTTGTTTGTTCCAAATAGGAGTGATGGGGCTGCCTGGAGGGGGTCTCTTAGAAGAACTTGGCTTGGATGGGGGTTCCTGGGTAGAAACTTCCTGGGAAATGAATCCTAGTCGCAGGAGTAAGTGTTCCCCCTCTTGGAATGAAGAGAAGCCGTATGATTTTTCTTTGTGTTGAAACAGGAGGCGAAAAGGAAAGGACCAACGGTACTTGATTGATCTCTGTGAGAGGATTTCAAGAAGAGGTTTTAATGCTCTCCTCTTTAGAATTGTGGTCTTGGAAATGTCCGCAAAGACTTGAATCTTGTTTCCTTGGAAGGACAGGTTGTCCAAATTCCGGGATCTTTTCATAATTTCTTCCTTGGTCTCGTAATAGTGGGGTTTAACCACTATATCCCTCGGGAGAAGATCCTGCCGGGGTGGTTGCAGGGTTCTGTGGGCTCTGTCAATCTCTAGTTTATGGCTTGAAATATCCGGGATAATTTCTTGCATGAAAAGCTTCACTGTCTCATGGACATTAGTTACAGATTCAGGGATACCTCTTATGCGGAAGTTGCATCTCCGATTACGATTTTCTAAATCGTCGATCTTCCCTAGCGCGATGTCAAGTCGGTCTTGCAGCAATTGAATACAGTCCGTATTCTGATTAGTGCGAGCTACTGTGTGGTCTACTGCTTGTTCGATCACATCTATGCGTGCCCCCAAGCTCTGTAAATCAGCCTTTATAGATGTGGTTATTTGTGTGGTATTCTGGGCCAGGCCTGCAGCGAGCATATCTGAGAAACAGTTCAGGAGCTGGGCCATGTCTGTCTGGTGGGGAGAGTTAGGGAGGGCAGCCTGCTGTGTGGCTGAGGGGTGGGTAGAAGAGTGCATTGTGAGGATATGAAGCATATCAGACAGGGCTCTGTTGAAGAGGGAGTCTGTGCTGGTGGAGTATACAGTCTTAGGTGATTTAGTACTCACGGGGGATTCCATCCTGAGGGTGGTATGATGATCCTCAGCGGGGATGTCCGCAATGGAGTCTCCTTCTCCTGTGTCTCTGTGAGAGGAGGCCGCGGCCGCCATCTTGGAGGTAGTGGGGGCGAGCAGGCTGAAGGTAAGTTGCCGGCTGACTGTTGGTTTCTGGATGCGGCTCTGCATATAGAAACGTGCCCACGGCACTCCTCTATCAGGGGGTATCGAAATTTAGGGGTTCCGCTTTTGATAGCTGCGTCTGGGGACCACGGAAGGCTCGGCCGGGACGGAGCTCCCGTTCAGCACGTCTTCCCGGAAGTCCCGCGCATGCGCACTCCCTATCTCATTTCTTGCGACCCGAACAAGTCAGGAAAGTACAAATACCCCCCAAATTACCCATTTTTGAAAGTAGACATTCCAAGGTATTTAGTAAGATGCATGGTGAGGTTTTTGATGTTGTCATTTTTTCCCACAATTCTTTGCAAAATGAAGATTTATTTCCCCCCCCCCACAAAATTGTCATTGTAATAGGTTATTTCTCTCACATGGCATGTGTATACCACAAATAACGCCCCAAAATACATTTTGCTACGCCTCCTGAGTATGGGGATACCACATGTGTGGGACTTTTTCACAGCCTGGCCACATAGAGAGACCCAACATGCAGGGAGCATCATCAGGTGTTCTAGGAGCATAAATTACACATCTAACTTGTTGACTACCTATTACACTTTTGAAGGCCCTGGAGCACCAGGACAATGACACGTGACACTGATGACAGATGGCACTGATACGTGGCACTGATGACACTGACGTGGCACTGATGACAGATGGCACTGATACGTGGCACGGATGACACTGACATGGCATTGATGACAGATGGCACTAATATGTGGCACTGATGACACTGATGACAGATGCACTAATACGTGGCACTGATGACATTTGGCACTAATACGTGGCACTGACAGATGGCACTAATACATGGCACTGATGACACGTGGCAGTGATGACAGATGGCACTAATATGTGGCACTAATGACACGTGACACTGATGACAGATGGCACTAATATGTGGCACTAATGACACGTGGCAGTGATGACAGATGGCACTAATACGTGGCACTGATGACACGTGGCACTGATGACAGATGGCACTAATATGTGGCACTGATGACAGATGGCACTAATACGTGGCACTCATGACAGATGGCACTAATACGTGGCACTGATGACAGATGCCACTGATACGTGGCACTGATGACAGGTGGCACTAATATGTGGCACTGATGACGGATGGCACTGGGGAGGGATGGCAGTGGGGAGGGATGGTAGTGGGGAGGGATGGCAGTGGGGAGGGATGGCAGTGGGGAGGGATGGCACTGGGGACGGATGGCAATGGGGACGGATGGCACTGGGGAGGGATGGCACTGGGGAGGGATGGCACTGGGGATGGATGGAACTGGGGAGGGATGGCACTGGGGAGGGATGGCACTGGGGACGGATGGCAGTGGGGAGGGATGGCACTGGGGACGGATGGCACTGGAGACGGATGGCAGTGGGGACGGATGGCACTGGGGACGGATGGCAGTGGGGAGGGATGGCACTAGCGACAGAGGACAGTGGGGAGGGCTCACAGATGACACTGGCGACTTTTTTTTCTGTTCTTTTTTTTTTTTTTGCACTCACCGATGCAGCGGTTCGTTCTCCCTCCTCACACGCTGTCTCTGTGTGAGGAGGGAAAGCCGGCGATGAGAGATGATCTCAAATGTTTACATATGAGATCCTCTCTCATTGGCACCGCCGATCGCACTGTAAATGGCCGCTGTCATTGGCCGTTTACAGCAATCTGTGACTGGCTGTATCCGAGGGACACGGCCAGCACAGAACTTCTGCGATGCGCACCCGCGGGAGCGCGCATTACGGAAGTAAACAGCTGGACGCACACAGTAAAATGTTTTTACTACTACAATGTGTATGGCTGATTATTTATCAATAAGATGTTTTGCTAATTTTGGTGTGGTTACAGTGACAAAGGGCCTTATTAACTAAAGGTAAATGCACTTGCCACTACTACAAGTGCACTAGGAGACAGACAAAACTAAATGCAAACAAGAAGAAAAACAAAATATTTTAGCCAAAATTAATTTTCTTTATTTTTTTTTTTAATTATAGCTCTTGTTGAATAGCAATGGCCCCCCGACCATTAAAATAATTCACATATCGGTCACGCACTTGACGTGCGGTTTGGGGGGCCAAGCCAATACGGCCAATTTCCAGGCCTGTCAGTGTTGGATCAAGTACAAGTCTGGCCTCAGGCCCAACAGAGGTCATATATGTAGCCAAATGTCTTAAAAAAAAATGGAGTATGCAGCAAGCCAGTATGACATGATTAATTTTATAGTTCGCCAGATTTATGGCTGAGAGGAACAAACGGAACAGGCTGGCCAGAATCCCAAAGGCATTCTCCACAACTCTTCTTGCTCTAGCCAACCGGTAATTATATACCCTCCTCTTAGGGGTGAGTGTCCTTTGGGGGAACGGCCTCATCAAGTGCTCGCTGAGAGCAAACGCTTCATCAGCAATAAAAACTGAGGGGAGTCCATCCACATTCTGGTCATCAGGTGGCAATCCCAGGCCACCAGTCTGGAGCTGCTGGCACAGCTCGGTCTGTGCAAAGACTCCTCCGTCAGACATCCGACCGTTCTTCCCCACGTCCACAAACAGAAAGTCCAAATGCGCCGAGACCACCGCCATCAAAACTACACTATGGAACTCCTTGTAGTTATAGAAATAAGACCCCGAATGGGGTGGTGGCACAATGCGGACATGCTTCCCATCAATTGCCCCGACACAGTTGGGAAAGTCCCAACAGTCAGCAAACTGGGAGGCCACAGTCTGCCATTCCTGTGTACTGGAAGGAAACTGTTGAGTGAAAAAAAAATTAAGATAAGTACTTTTAAACATAACTTGGATATCAGATTACACAAAAACATTATTGAACAACAGCAGTCGAACATTATTAATATTTGTGTTTGTAATCTTAATTCTAAAAAACATAAGGCCCGCTTATAAGATTACTCACCCCCTCTGATGGCCCATTGATCAATTTGAATGTGGGGGGAGGGGTACTAATTTGGTTAATAAACACACCTGACAGTTTTAAACATTTGAGTGGGTGGGGGAGGGGTTCTAAATAGGTTAATAAACACACTTGACAGTTTCAAACATTTGAGGGGGTGGGGGAGGGGTTCTAATTAGGGTCAAAAACACACCTGACAGTTTCAAACACTTGAGGGGGTGGGGGAGGGGTACTAATTAGGTTAATAAACACACCTGACAGTTTCAAACATTTGAGGGGGTAGGGGAGGGGTACTAATTAGGTTAATAAACACACCTGACAGTTTCAAACATTTGACGGGGTAGGGGAGGGGTACTAATTAGGTTAATAAACACACCTGACAGTTTCAAACATTTGAGGGGGTGGGGGGGTACTAATTTGGTTAATAAACACACCTGACAGTTTCAAACATTTGAGGGGGTGGGGGAGGGGTTCTAATTAGGTTAATAAACACACCTGACAGTTTCAAACATTTGAGGGGGTGGGGGAGGGGTACTAATTAGGTTAATAAACACACCTGACAGTTTCAAACATTTGAGGGGGTGGGGGAGGGGTACTAATTAGGTTAATAAACACACCTGACAGTTTCAAACATTTGAGGGGGTGGGGAGGGGTACTAATTAGGTTAATAAACACACCTGACAGTTTCAAACATTTGAGGGGGTGGGGGAGGGGTTCTAATTAGGGACAAAAACACACCTGACAGTTTCAAACATTTGAGGGGGTAGGGGAGGGGTACTAATTAGGTTAATAAACACACCTGACAGTTTCAAACATTTGAGGGGGTGGGGAGGGGTACTAATTAGGTTAATAAACACACCTGACAGTTTCAAACATTTGAGGGGGTGGGGGAGGGGTTCTAATTAGGGACAAAAACACACCTGACAGTTTCAAACATTTGAGGGGGTGGGGAGGGGTACTAATTAGGTTAATAAACACACCTGACAGTTTCAAACATTTGAGGGGGTGGGGGAGGGGTACTAATTAGGTTAACAAACACACCTGACAGTTTCAAACATTTGAAGGAGGGGGGGAGGGGTACTAATTAGGTTAATAAACACACCTGACAGTTTTAAACATTTGAAGGGGTGGGAGAGGGGTACTAATTTGGGTAAAAAACACACCTGACAGTTTCAAACATTTGAGGGGGTGGGGGAGGGTAAAACAGTACAATGGAGCTGACAATATACATTGTTCAAGGGACTATAGGCTAGAGGTATAATTGGACCCAGGATTGCATGGTGGGGAAGTTATTGAAGGTAAATATGCATGTAGGGCAAAAAAGGATTAATGTAAAAAAACAGGCATGCATGAAGATAAAGGGGACATTCACAGCATATTCCAAGCATGGTAAATAGGTAGCAAGGACATTTAGACAATACATTAGCAAACATTTAATACATATCATGTAATGTTAAAGGATAAAACTTACCTTCATATAGTCCTTCTGCAGGACCTGAATGATGGCAGAACAAGTCTCTGGGATTATTATCCCCAGAGCCTGGGGGGAGATGCCAGTCGAGAACTTCAAGTCCTGAAGACTTCTCCCAGTCGCCAAGTAATGTAAAGTGGCAACTAGCCTCTGCTCCGCACTGATGGCTTGCCTCATGCAGGTATCCTGCCTGCTGATATAGGGGGTCAGCATAGCAAGCATTGCTCAAAAACGGGGTCCGTCATCCGGAGATAATTCCTGAAATCCTCAGGATTATTCTCACGGATCTCACGGAGCAAAGGCATGTGCGAGAACTGGTCGCTCTGGCGCAACCAATTCTTCATCTATGAACTCCTCCTCGCCCTGTTCATGGACTGGACTCGGGTCAAAGTATTAACCCCAACACCAAGTCCCCACGCAGCATGAACTCGAGAACGAGTACGTCCACGCAACATGGCTTCAAAACGGTCGGCTGGTCAAACAAACAAACTTATAACAAACGCACTGAAGAACAGCAAGGCCTATGAAGAACGACCTGAAAATCAGGAACGAGCGGACCAGAACGGCCTGCAAGGCAGGTTACGAACTGACCAACACGCACTGAAAAGCAGATACAAACCTCACAAGCACAAACTGAACCACAGAAAACGATCGAAATAAGCTGAAGTGTGAAAAGCGCGAATCGTCTCTAACCAAACTTCTACTAACACGAGATAAACACGAGATTAGCAGAAGGAGCCCAAAGGGTGCCGTAGTGGGGCTTGAACTTCCTTTTTATAGTCCCGTCGTACGTGCTATACGTCACCGCGTTCCAAACCAGCGGACTTTTGGAGTGATCGTGTGTGGCCAAGTCCGTCCGTTTTTAAGTCCGGCGCAACTAGCCGACAAAGTCCGGCGTAAAGTCCGCCGAGCAAAGTCTGCCGTAAAGTCCGCTCGTGTGTATGCGGCATAAGGAGCTAACCTAAAGAATTTATTTTTATGTAGTAATTAATATTGTTGGCTGGGAGGATTATACATTTAATTTGTAGGGGTTGCTTTACCAAAGGCAAATAGGCTGATCCTTTTGCATATTAAAGAGGAACTGCAGTCTGCTCACATAATTTGTAATTAAAACATCTTTGCCATTCTGAAGCTTTCCTCCAACCACTTTGCATATTATTTTATATATACTGTGATTCTGTACTTGCTAAATATGCTGCAGAAATCTCCCTCCACTGAGTCTGGCTGCATTTGAACTGTGGGCAGCTGAAGCCGCTGCCTGTTCACTTCCTGGATTTACACAGGCACACAGAGGCACACCTCCAGCTCTGCAGCTCTCATTGGCCCTCTTATGACGCACCCCCATCCCTTCCTGGCAAACGCTCACGAGAGTGAGAGAGAGAGCTGTGCATGATGTCATAAACCTAGGCTTTCTACTAGACAAGAAACAGAAAGTGGGCTGTATAAGGTATTTACTGGCAGAAAAAAATGTTTTACTCTCCAAAGTTAAAACATCAAGGGCAGAGGATTTAGTAGATGCAAAGATGAAAAAATTACTGAAGTTCCGCTTTAAGTTGTGCTTTGCAAGGGAATTTTCCCCAGAGCTTAGTGAATGAGGCAAAACTCTGCTGACTTCCAGTATCCAATCATGTGTAAAAAAAACGGAAAATTTATATCAAATACTTACCGTAATTTTCCTTTCCTGATAGGCTCCATGGCAGCATACGTGTGGGTAGGCTCCGCCTCCATAACTACCCAATAGGACCCCCTCTCCCATAAATCTTTGCTCTAGGCTGCTATCCATGTTCCGTAACTAGCCTACTCCAGACATTTTGGGAGGGACTCCTGCCGCCATGGAGCCTATCAGGAAAGGAAAATTACGGTAAGTATTTGATATAAATTTTCCGTTTTCCTGACAGGCTCCATGGCAGCATACGTGTGGGAAATAACTCGCCCAAAAATACACACGGGCGGGCAAAAATGTTTGAGCAAAGAAACCAAATTTATTTTACATTGTCAACCGACAATACTTGTAAACCAAAATTAATAGATGACAGAGCAGCAGGCTCAACACAATAATGAGAAATAAATGTGTTAATAGAAGACCAGGAAGCCGCTCTACAAATGATTTCAGGCGCGACATGCCGGGAAGCTGCCCACGAGGTCGAGATACTCCTGGTCGAATGAGCTGTCACTGCCTCTGGAGGAGCCAAGCCCTTTGCCTTGTATGCCCTCTGAATGGTCTGCACAATCCAAGAAGAAATTGATCTGACCGAAGCTCGCATTCTTTTGTTTTTACCATGGAGAAGAACGAAAAGGAATTCCGTTTGTCTGAACGGACTTGTGACCTCCAGATATTGCTTTAGAGTGTGGCCTACGTCAAGTGGATGAACATCCTGATCGTCCGTTGTTCTGAAAGTAGGAAGTACAATCTCTTGATTTTCATGAAAGACTGAGGTCACTTTAGGGTTTGACCCAAGCATGGGAATCAACACTACCCTATCTGTAAAGAAGGTTAGGAAAGGTTCTTCTGAACCTAAATTTCTAATCTCTGACACTCTTTTAGCCGATGTCACCGCTACTAAGAAGGTGGTCTTGAGCGTGAGATCTCTCATGGAAAGAGGTTTGTCAGGATCTGATCCGAGATTGGAGAGAAAATCTAAGACAATAGGAAGGTCCCATTTGGGGAACCTGGGTCTTCTTTGAGGTTTAAGCCTGGTAGCTCCTTTAAAGAATTGACGGACTAATGTGTGATTAGCCCACGATACTCCTGTGAAGGCCGAGATGGCTGAAACTTGCACTCTTAGTGAGCTGACTGCTAAAGATAGGTCCAGCCCTGATTGGAGAAAACTTAGAATGTGCTGTACTGCTGGAGAATTACACGGATTTGACCGGGAAGACATATGATCAGAGAATTTAGACCATATCCGTTCGTATACTCTGTTCGTACTTCCCCTCCGGGCACTAAGAAGAGTTGGAATAGCTTCTTCCGGACAGCCTAGAGATTCAAGCCTTTCCCTCTCAAGAACCACACCCTGAGGTGTAGGCAAGATGGGCATGGATGTAACGTCGAGCCTTGCGACAGTAGATCCGGCCTGAGAGGAAGGGGAACTGGGTCTTGATAACTCAGGAGTGATAACAGAGGAAACCACGACCTGTTGGGCCAGAAAGGAATCACTGCAATGATCTCCACTTTCTCTGTTCTGAGCCTCCGGAGGAATTGAAGAATCACCGGTACCGGAGGGAAGGCATAAGCCTTCTGAAACTTCCAATGATCTGAAAGAGCATCTATCCCGTAAGCCTGAGGGTCTCTGAACCTCGAATAATATTTGGGTATTTTGTGATTGCATGGGGAAGCAAATAGATCGACCTCTGGAAGTACTCCCAGGGTCAGAAGCCACTCGAACACCTCTCTGTGGAGAGACCACTCATTGTTGTCCATTTGCACTCTCGAGAGGAAGTCCGCCTGTACATTCTGGATCCCCGGAATGTAAACTGCCGAGATGTTGGACAAATACTTCTGAGCCCAGCTCATTATTGGCTCCACTTCCTGTAGCAGAGACCAGCTGCGAGTTCCACCTTGCTTCTTTATGTAAGCCACCGCGGTTGTATTGTCCAACCTTAGCATCACAGATGAACCTTCTATCAGATGGCGAAATGACAGGAGTGCCTGAAAGGCGGCCCTCAGCTCCAGAATGTTGGAGACAATCCCTCGAGCAGGGAAACCCCATTGGCCTTGCGCCACTTCTGAAAGGCAGTGAGCGCCCCAACCTCGATTGCTGGCATCTGAAGTTAACGTGACCCATGAGATGGGAATGATTGAATGGTGATTGCGCAGATTCTTCCCTTGAAGCCACCAAAGGAGAGACGTCCTCATGGATGACGTAAGGTGTATGCGCTGGATTTGGCTGGAAGAATCCCATTGTTGAAGGAACCCTTTTTGGAAGGGTCGTGTATGCCATTGGGCCCACTTCACCATAGGAATGGTAGCTGTCATTGTGCCAATTACTTTCAGGCATTGGAGAGCTGAGAGGTGAGACGACGCAAGGGCTGCGTGTATTCTGTCTCGAATCACTCCAATCTTCTCCCCTGGAAGGGAGATGGTGCCTTCCAATGTGTTGAAGTGAGCCCCTAGAAACACCAGAGATTGTGTTGGCTCTAAATGGCTCTTCTCTAGATTCAGAAGCCACCCGAATTCCTGCAGGGTGGAGATGACTAAGCTCCTGTGCTCTAACAGTTGATCTTCGTTCTGAGCTAGGAGAAGTAGGTCGTCTAAATAGTGGTGGAGACGAACCCCCTTGATACGGAGTAGAGCCACAACCGACAACAGGACCTTTGAGAAGACCCGAGGTGACGTTTTTAGGCCGAAGGGTAGGCATGTGAACTGCAGATGCTGATTGCCTACCGCAAAGCGGAGGAATTGTTGGAACTCTGTTGCCACTGGCATGTGAAAGTATGCATCTTTCAGATCGATTGAAATCATCCAATCTCCCAGATGTATTGATTGTTGGATTGTAATTAAAGACTCCATTTTGAACTTTTCTTTTCGGATAAAGGAATTGAGATGTGTTAAATCTATTACTGGCCTCCATGTACCGTTTTTCTTCTGTATCATGAACAGAGGAGAATACATGCCTTTTGCCTTGTTCTTTTTCTGGAACAGATACGGCTGCGCCTTGATCCAATAAACAGCTCACGTAGGTTAATAGGACCTGCTTTTTCTCTTCTGAACCTGGAAGAGATGTGGGAACAAATCTGAGTCTTGGGGTATTGCTGAAAACCCACTTGTGACCGGAGGAGACCGTCTTGATGGTCCAGTAATCTCGGATTGAGGCCGCCCAGACATGCCCAACGTGGCGAAGACGAGCCCCCACCTGGCATGCCTGAGCGGGCCCAATCTCAAAAGGACTTTGTGGCGTCCTGGTTGCCAGAGGAACCCCCTTTTGCGGGTTTCTTGAAAGAAGACTGCCTGGATTTCCAGGATCTAGAGAACTCGCGACCAGGTCTGTAGCTGCGCGCATCCCTAGCGCGATCAGAGTTTTGTCTTCTAGGAAAACTGCGTTTCTGATTTTGTAGGCGTCTGTCTTGAGGGAGGAAACCAGACTGCCCACCTGTGGCCCGGGTTATGGCACTATCGAGCTTATTGCCGAACAATGAAGAACCTTCAAACGGAATTCGGCACCAAGCTTGCTTGGAAGCTGGGTCCGCCAACCACGGACGGAGCCATAGGGCACGACGAGCTGAAACAGCTGCCAACATAACCCAGGACATCAGGCGGATGACATCAATAGATGCCTCCCCAAGAAAGGCTGATGCCAGCCTGATCTCTTGGATAGGAGAATCCTTAGCTGTTTCAGTAGAGATACCTCTTAAGAACTCATCCACATTATCAGACCAAGATTCCAAAGCTTTGGAGACTGCAGCTATCGCAAGAACTGGCTTACATGCCATTCCTGACGTCAGGTAGATCCTCTTTAAATCCGAATCAATTCGCCTTTCCAAAGGATCTTTAAAAGATACAGTGTCCTCCAAGGGAAGCGTTACATATCTTGCTAGTCTCATTAAAGCTGCATCCACTAATGGGGCTGATTCAAGGTGCTTTACTTCCTCTTCCTTAAAAGGATATAGTTTCAAGACCTTTGACTGCATGGAACTTTTCTTGTCCATTTTGCTCCATTCCTCAGAAATGACCTCACCCAGCTCAGAGAGAAAAGGAAAAAACTGTCGCTCCTTATTGAGCTGCTTGAAAAACTTCCTCTGTTTTGGGGGGGGAAGTAACTGGATCTTCCCACTTCAGGGCTTCTTTTACTGCCTTCACCAAAGAAGGAAATAAAGCGTACTCAAACCCCACGCCAGGATCTTCCAGATCCGATTCACTGTCTGAAACAGGAGCAGAAGGGTGACTTGGCTGGGAAGATTCCCATGTATCATGCACAGAACCTTCACCCACTGGAGGGCATAATGGGTCTGGTGGGGAATCACGGGGCTGCTGGGCCTCTCTCTCCTGTAGAGATTCTTTCACAACCCGCCTCACCATAGATTCCAAACGCTGGTCTGCACCATCCCTCTCATCTGCAGCTTTAGAGAAGCAGTGATCACAGAGAGATTTGTCTGTTGGAACAGGCATCCTACATCCCCAGCATGATTTTCCTGAACTCTCTTTAGAGTGAGATGAAGGGGGGTGAGAAGGATTTTTTTTGTGCTGTTCAGATCTGGAAGGAGATCTATAATGGCTAGACCTGGAGGAAGATTGCCGGTGGTGTGATTTTGATGATCCACTTCCTTTATGGGAACTACGGTGTGGATCAGACCTAGTAGGGCTGTGAGGAAAGAAACACAGAGAAGATAGAGAAAGAAATCAGCTGGTGTCCTAAAAATCCTACTCTCAATCCTTGTACAGGCAGAAAAGCAAAACTACAAACATACCTGCTACAAGCGGGCTGGCCACTAGGGGGCAGTGAGGAGTCCATAGTGTCAATACAATAGGAAGCTGCAGAGACAGATTCACAGGTTCAGCTGACTGACAACAGACCTCCACCCCCAGACAATAGAGATTGTCTTACCTTGAACTGCCAAGATAGTAGCCCCGGGAAGTCGCCGTATCCCCCACGATCATTCCCAGGCTCTGAAAGCTTTCCACAGCTTTTAAAAGTGGCGCCCGTGATGTCATCGCCAACGTCAGACGCGAGACGCTCGTGCGCATGTGCGAACCAAGCCTCGACTTCGTATTGGGTCCGCGCATGCGCAGAACGTACGCCGGTACCCGGAAGTCATAGAGAGAGCGGCTGCTGGAACGCAGAGAGCGTCAGCGCCAATCTAGGACACCAGGAAGCAGGAAAAAAACACACAGAGGTATGATACACATAAACACTGCTGCCATATGTGAATGAAATGTAAAAACTTACCCCTCCACCTACGATCACCTGGGCCGAGAAACGCCATCCATACACACACACACCGGACTTGGCAGCAGATAATGGTCGCCTACAAACATTAGGCAAACAGACCGTGCGCACATAGATGAACCGATCCAATCTTCAGCGCTACTCTGCTATACACTCCATACCCTGCTTAACAGTCAGGGCCTATCGGAGGAATCTTTGGCACTCGGCATCATCGATCGTAGGGAGGTTTATCTTCAGGTAGGAGAACCAACACCTGGTCCTACAGAGGAGGACAAAAAAGGAACATGGATAGCAGCCTAGATTTATGGGAGAGGGGGTCCTATTGGGTAGTTATGGAGGCGGAGCCTACCCACACGTATGCTGCCATGGAGCCTGTCAGGAAATTCTGTTTTTTATTTTCCTTTTTTTTTCTAGCACATATCTGTGTATTATTTGCATAGTCAACTTTCATCATATTCATCAAGATCTGGGGCAAATTCTCTTGCAAATTGAACAGCCTATTTGCATTTAGTAAATCAACCTCAAAGTTTTAGTAGTAAAACAGTACAGGGGTACAACGTTAATTATTAAAAACAATGGAAAAACTATGTGTATGAATGAAATATTCAGCATTCCTTTCTAGGTAACTGTTAAAAAAGCAATTTACATTGCATTGAACATGATACAATCAGGTCCATAAATATTGGGACATCTACACAACTCTAATCTTTTTCGCTCTATACACCACCACAATGGATTTGAAATGGAACAAATAAGATGTGCTTTAACTGCAGACTTTCAGCTTTAATTTGAGGGTATTTACATCTAAATCAGGTGAAAGGTGTAGGAATTACAACAGTTTGTATATGTGCCTCCCACTTTTTAAGGGACCAAAAGTAATGGGACAATTGGCTGCTCAGCTGTTCCATGGCCAGGTGTGTGTAATTCCCTCATTATCCCATTTACAAGGAGGTCCTGAGTTAATTTCAAGTGTGCTATTTGCATTTGGAATCTGTTGCTGTCAACTCTCAATATGAGATCCAAAGAGCTGTCACTATCAGTGAAGCAAGCCATCATTAGGCTGAAAAAACAAAACAGACCCATCAGAGATATAGCAAAAACATTAGGTGTGGCCAATTCAACTGTTTGGAACATCCTTAAAAAGAAAAAATGCACCGGTGAGCTCAGCAACACCAAAAGACCCGGAAGACCACGGAAAACAACTGTGGTGGATGACCGAAGAATTCTTTCCTTGGTGAAGAAAACACCCTTCACAAAAGTTGGCCAGATCAAGAACACTCTCCAGGAGGTAGGTGTATGTGTGTTAAGGTCAACAATCAAGAGAAGACTTTACCAGAGTGAATACAGAGGGTTCACCACAGGATGTAAACTATTGGTGAGGAAGGCCAGATTAGAGTTTGCCAAACAACATCTAAAAAAGCCTTCACAGTTCTGGAACAACATTCTATGGACAGATGGGACCAAGATCCACTTGTACCAGAGTGATGGGAAGAGAAGAGTATGGATAAAGAAAGGAACTGCTCATGATCCAAAGCATACCACCACATCAGTGAAGCATGGTGATGGTAGTGTCATGGCGTGGGCATGTATGGCTGCCAATGGAACTGGTTCTCTTGTATTTATTGATGATGTGACTGCTGACAAAAGCAGTAGGATGAATTCTGAAGTGTTTCGGCAATATTATCTGCTCATATTCAGGAAAATGCTTCAGGATTCATTGGACAGCGCTTCACAGTGCAGATGGACAATGACCCATACTGCGAAAGCAACCGAAGAGTTTTTTAAGGGAAAGAAGTGGAATGTTATGCAATGGCCAAGTCAATCACCTGACCTGAATCCGATTGAGCATGCATTTCACTTGCTGAAGACAAAACTGAAGGGAAAATGCCCCAAGAACAAGCAGGAACTGAAGACAGTTGCAGTAGAGGCCTGGCAGAGCATCACCAGGGATGAAACCCAGCTTCAGGTGATGTCTATGCGTTCCAGACTTCAAGCTGTAATTGACTGCAAAGGATTTGCAACCAAGTATTACAAAGTGAAAGTTTGATGGATGATTGTTAATCTGTCCCATTACTTTTGGTCCCTTCAAAAGTGGGAGGCATATATACAAACTGTTGTAATTTTTACAACGTTCACCTGATTTGGATGTATATACCCTCAAATTAAAGCTGAAAGTCTGCAGTTAAAGGACATCTTGTTAGTTTAATTTCAAATCCATTGTGGTGGTGTATAGAGCCAAAAAGATTAGAATTGTGTCGATGTCCCAATATTTATGGACCTGGCTGTATTTTAAAACACAGGTGTATGAAATACACGTCATTGGGTAAACAGAGCAAGGCCAGAGCTGTAATTAATCATATATACATACAGGTGTACAGTTTCTTTCAGTAAATCATATACTAAAAAAACAACCCGACCAACATATATAAACGACAGACGCAATTCACTCTTTCTTTCTTTATCATCATGTGGACCATACTTATACTTGCAAGTATTGCAGCAGCGTCAGCTGAGCCACAAAGCTTTCATGGGTAAGAAGAAAAAAACAAATTTTATATGATATGTTACATGATAGGATTATATGATTACATGATATATATGGGTATATAGGAAATAACAAGTAAATTAAAATACTCTTATTAGTTTTATTCATGTGTTTTTTTTAAATTTATGTATGTTTCAGGGAAAAAGTATTTCGTGTGTTTCCACAAACTTTTGCACAAGTACAGCTTATTAAATCCCTGGCCGAACATGCAAAGGTATGTTGTCAATTTAGAAATTTACCGCTAAACAAATAATTTGCCTTTTCCTCAGCCGAATCAACATTAACTTATGGATCCAAACTTTCTGAGATGAACACAAGGGGCAATATTTAGTACAAAATATTTAAGAAAAGGATCATGCTTGCCATTCTCCTGGTGATATAGCAGATGAAGAATAATTGGGCGAAAATGGTTAGTAAAGCCTACTGGAGGTCATTTTGCACTATTTTTGGGTTCGCACCAGAACTTTCAAACACCGCAAAAGTTCGGACCCGAACAATGAACCCCATTAAAGTCAATGGGACCCGAATGTCAAAAATCAAAAGTGCCCATTTTGAAGGCTTATATGCAAGTAATTGGGCATACAATGGTTATAGGGGTCCGGGTCTTGCCCTGGGGGACACGTATCAATAAAAAAAAAGTTTGTGAAAAACGCCATTTTTAAATGAGCAGTGATTTTTTTATTTTTAAAGTGAAAGCATAAAAATGAAAAAATCCTTACAATATGATGCCTTGGGGGTTCCCCTTAGTTCCCTTAGTCTACCTGTAAAGTGGCAGATCTGTACCATGTCTCGAATCTGCTGCAGAAATAATTGCATTTATAAAGCCAAAAAAAATGAAATTTTCCCTGCAAGCTGCCTTTATTTTGCTCAGCAACAGCTGGGGAGCCAGTGTGTATGATGAGGCCACAATGTAGTGCACTGGGAACAAAATTAGAGATTTTTCGGATACATTCTGGTGTCACTTTGACTTTTGATAGAAGTATGGTGTGTAAAAATTGGTCTTTGGGCGTCGGTGGCGCCTTCAAACTGTAACCCTATAGGGGTAATCTTGATGAAAGCAAGAATTGGCCTTGCTGTAAAAAATGATATGCACCTGTCAAACAGGTGCAGAAAAATTGGTCTTTGGGCGTCGGTGGTGCCTTCCCACTGTAACTCTATAGAGGTACTCTTGATGAAATGTCAAGATTACTGACACAGTCTCACTACACTACACTGAAACTATCTGAGCTGTCCCTACTCTAGCTGCACACTATGCAAAGCTGAATGATGGTCCTCCTCACTACACTCACACTATCCCTAGACTGACACTAAACTAATATTCTACACTGACAATTGAAGCAAAGTAGCACAGTATAGCACACTAACTAACTAATAGCACTGAACAGAGCCCTGTTCTATCTCTCTCTACACTGAAATCACACTGAAAATGGCTGCCATTGAAAGAATACTTTTATACTGTGGGGCGGGAATGAGCCATGATTAGATAAAGTCATGATGACAGTATTCAATCATGACTCTGATAGTGCTCTGTGCCCTGATTGGCTGAAGCTTTCACTGCTTCACCCAATCAGGGCTTGCAATGCACTGTTCAGCATCGCAATGCATTGTGGTCGGTTCGGGGGGCCAAACAAACGGTCGAACGACCCGTTTGTTCGGCTGTTCACCAAACGCCCGAACAACGATAGTTCGGCCTGAACGTATGCTAGGCCCGAACGTATGCTCGGCCCGAACCGTTTGCCCATCCCTACTAGCTGGGTGGAGATTAATTGAAAGAGAACAATTACATTGAGGGTTTAATGTTAATTTAAGTAAAACACTTTCAGATGTTAATGAAATAGTACGAGTGCTTTGTTGCAAATGCATTTTAAATTTGTCCAAGGATTCATTTTCAGGCATAGAATGTTATTTCTGCCAGACTTACTGCATTGTAGAGATAAGTCTTGTTGTTCTAACCTTCTCTCTTTCATGTGCATGACTATGTTCTTTTTATCTGAATCATAAATACACTTCAAGTGCTCACGGCTATAGTCAACCTTCACTACACATATGAAAGAATGCTTGCTATTAGGGCCAATGATCTTATAAACCAATGGTTGTTGCCATATGTTTACTATCCAATGTTGTGGTTGTTGTTATAAGCTTGAACCCTCCTTGATGTCTTCATCATTTCCTTACCACTTTTCCTCAGGACAATGTTCTCATTTTAGTTAAGTCAATCTGTACTATTTCCCTATCCATGGGGTTTATTGCCTATATTGTCACAAGAGATTGATCCCTTGTCTTTTTATCACTTATAGTGTGTACATGATTGTCTTTAATGAAACTCAATAAAAATTACATTGTTGGAAAAAATGTACTAGGTAACACCAGAGATGAATGCTTTATATGGAACAGTTCCTTAGCATTTACTGAGCAAATATGAAACAGAAGAGAGACCCTTGTATTTGGTGTTTGGAGATTAATATCACTAAGGCCTCAATTACTCAATATACCGTATACATAAAAAATGATGGAAAAAACATACAGTTTTGACTTCCATAAGCATGTTCACACCTTTTGTAGAGATGTGCATAATTATTATGTACGTCTTTGCAAGGACACAAAGACAACTGTTGTCTGAGTGCCCTGTTCTCACCACAATGTGGATGTCATGTCAGTTTTTTTTCCAATGCAGAAAACTGCATAAACGTTGCAGATTCCTGCACAGAAAAACTCCACGCATGATACCAGTGTTGTGGTGTGAACAGGGCACATAGAGGAATATTGTTTTTTGTGCCCTTGCAGAACACATGCAGAAAAACTCATGTCCCTGCACATGGTGTGAATGAGGCCTAAGAGGCATGCCAACATTGCCCCCTGCAATAAATCTATTTTTTTTTGTTTAAAAAAACACACATGTTATACTTACCTGCCCTGTGCAGTGGTTTTGCACAGAGCAGCCCAGATCCTCCACTTCTCGGATCCCTCACCAGGACTTCTTCGCCCCCCCTCCTTTTAAGTGATCCACAGCAAGCAGCTTGCTATGGGGGCACCCCAGCCGAGCTGCAGCTCCATGTGTCCATTTAGAAACGGAGCTGTGGTTCGGCCCTACCCCCTCTCTCTCCTGATTGGCTGACTGACTTTGATTGACAGCAGCAGGAGCCAATGGTGCATTAAGATAAAAAACCTTCTGACTTTACAATCACTTTAAGAATAGATACTTTTCATACTTTTTAACCAGAGTTTAGTGTTATCAAAAATTTACTAAGTTTGAAATATCGTAATGTTGTACTTCAGGTATTATTAAAGACCAAATTCACTAATCACCAAAATGTGGCATAAGAATCTGGCTCCCAACATATCAGAACTCACGGCTATAGTCAACCTTCACCACACATATGAAAGAATGGTTGCTATTAGGGCCAATGATCTAACAAAGTTTGATAAGGCATGGAAGTACTTATGCCCTACCTGCTAGACCATAACTGATATAAACCAACGGTTATTGCCATATGTTTTCTATTCAATGTTCTGGTTATTATTATAACCTTGAACCTTCCTTGATGGCTTCATCATTTCCTTCCCCCTTTTCCCCAGAACAATGTTCTCATTTTAGTTAAGTCAAGCTGTACTATTTCCCTATCCATGGGGTTTATTGCCTATATTGTCACAAGAGATTGATCCCTTGTCTTTTTATCACTTCATGTTTGTACATGATTGTCTTTAATGAAACTCCGTAAATATGACATTGTTGGAAAAAATGTATTAAGTAAAACCAAAGATGAATGCTTTATATGGAACAGGTCTTTAACATTTACAGAGCAAATATGAAACAGAAAGCAGTCCCTTGTATTGCAGTTAGGAGATTAACATCAATAAGGCCTCATTCACACAATACGTACATACTTCCATAAGCTTGTTCAAATCTTGTGCAGAGATGTGCATATTTATTATGTACGTCTCTGCAAGGACACAAAGAAAACAACTGTTGTCTGAGTGCCCTGTTCTCACCACAATGTTGATGTCACGTTAGTTTTTTTTCCATGCGGAAAACTGCATAGATGTTGCAGATTCCTGGCCAGAAAAAACCCACGCATGATACCAGTGTTGTGGTGTGAACAGGGCACTTAGAGGAAAATAGTTTTTTTGTGCCCTTGCAGAACACATGCAGAAAAACTCATGTCTCTGCACATGGTGTGAATGAGGTCTAAGGGACATGCCAACATTGCCCCCTGCAATGTGTACAACACCTGTTCTGGCTAAAGTAATATAAAGTTATATCTTAGGATTAGAATTGACCAGTGGTCACATCTGAAAAGAACATATTCAGTGTATTTCATGCATATTATGAAACATTACTATCCACTACTTGACATAATACTCATTTTGCTATTTTTATAGCGACCACACCATTTTTTTTCACTCCATCTAACACCTTCCTACATTCATCTCCCTACCATTACATTATTTTCTTTTTATGAATGAGCTAAGTGATTGCTTAATTTACATTAAGGAAGTCGCATTATAGTAGTAGAGAGGGTAAAACCTCCCAATGTAGACACAGAGAGAAATAAAAACCCGAAATACATTCTAACACAAGGAAAGGCAATTTCAGCACTCCAGCTGTGGTGAAACTACAAATCTCATTATGGCTCTGCCTCTGGGAGTCATGCCTGTGGCTGTCAGTCTTGCAATGACCCATGAGATTTGCAGTTCCACAGCAGCTGGTTTTCCAAGGTTGCCTACCTTTGTTCCAACCTTTCTTTCCCATTCCAAAACTAAACTCACTTAATGAAGTTAGGTCTGGATAATTATATTTATTTAAATGATTTAATAACCTGAATAAAACAGACAAATGAGGTTTAAAATATTGCTTTTTGAGGAATATAACTGCACTGCAGCATGTGGCAGAGATTCTCTGTGGTGGACATTCTCTGAAGTATAAATGAGCTCATACTAGTAGAATCCTTAAAAAAAATGTAATGCATATGTGAGGGTTTTATGGCAGCCTGTCCTTACATTTACCAATAGCAGGTTCATATCTATCAACAAGCCTCATCTTGTTTATACCAAAATCACTTTGTTCTCTATTTCATTAGTTCTGTAATCACTGTATTTTTATAATACTTTTAATGAAAATAGCAATCTTTACTTATTATTAATCTTTATTAATCTTTACATTGTAATTATTATTTCAATTGTACATAACAGCTTGACTTTTGGGTTCCTGACTCTGTGGATCTTGTAGAACCGGGCAGAAGTGTTGACTTCCGTGCTGAGAGCCATGTTGTCTATGATGTTCAGGCCATGCTTGAGCAGAGTGGAATGTCCTTTAAGTAAGTTGAACTTTAAAGTTATATTGCAGCCTATGGATCTGGAGAAAACAATATGCTGTATGGAAGTTAGGTAGAGAAGGTAGTCAATGGCCTTGTTATCTTTCAGATACAAAAAAACAAAATTACAATATTTTCTATAAGGATGCCACAAATGTGTAATTTATAGATAATGAAGTTGAGTTGTAATGCTCTAAGTTGGCCTTTAAATTAAAGAGGAGTTTCCCCTTTTAACATTGCACCACAACACAAAAAGTTTTTTGTGTAAATCATTTTTTTAAATCGGGGGAGTGCAGATCACGCAGAATGTAGATGTGCAATGGTACCATTTATACAGGTTTGTACTATGCTGAATTACATTGAACATGCTTGCATAAATGGTTGACACTCATGCAGTAAGAATAAAAGGCATTGTATAACATCTGAAATGTCTGCTGTAATATGGGATTTTGTTTTCTTTAAAGTGGATGTACACCAATTTTTTTTTTAATTAAGGCTTGTACCTTTCATGTCATCTGTGCCCAGTCTTGCCACAAAGAGTTAATCCAGCTCTGAGTAGTCCTCTTATCTTTTTGCAGTGAGATAAAAACTGACACACAGAGAAATAGGAGTCAGTTCTTTCCTCTTGCTGTGAGTAACAGGTGATTTACATATCTCATGCAGGAGTTTGAGAGAGGCATTCTGTGTACTTCAGGTCCCCGCCTTCTTTTTTCTCCAACTCTTCCAGCATTGGCTGCTCCACAACTCAGCATGATTGGGCATGCTGAAGTCATGAGGTGACTTTTCTGGGTTTTGACTGGATGTTAGTGATCATAGCAGAAGTCCAGTGTAAGAAATACACAGGAGAAAATATATGTCGACAAGGGGAGTGTAGAGATGGGCGGTGAGTCTACTGACATCACGACTCCACCCACCGAGCTCCGGACAACAGACCCACCCACAGAATCTGCAGTTTTCCGGGTCTCATAACAGACAGAGGGGAGACATTTGACAGGTAAGGATACATGTAGGAGGCATGTATATGCTTATAGATAACCACTATGGCAGTGGTTTAGAAAGGATGAGAGGTGGGCGGAGTCCAAGGGTTTTTGTTTTTTGAATTTTGGTTTGCATGTAGTAGGAGAAGCACTGTTTTGGATCCGTTGAGTTTGAGGTAGCTAGTGGTCATCCAGTTGTCTATCAATGTGAGGCATTTTTCTAGTTGTTGATAGTGGTCTTTTTGTCCGGTGATTCAAAAGTAGAGTTAGGTGTCGTCAGCATTCGAGTGGTAGCGGAGGTCCAAATTTCTGATGATTTTGAGGAGCGAACAGATATTGATGTTGAAGAGGACTGGTGATAAAGGTGACCCTTGAGGGACTCCATATGATATTGCCCGGGTTTCAGAGGTGAAGGCTCCTAGTTTCACTGTCTGAGAGCGATTTTCCAGGAACAATGCAAACCAATATAGCTCTGAATCTGTGACTCCCACTACTTCTGTGAGGGGGATGAGTAGGGTGTTGTGGTCCACTGTATCGAACACTGCACTGAGGTCCAGCAGTACCAGGAGACTTGATTCTCCGTCATCTGCAGCTTCGAGGGCGTCGTTCCATACTTTGAGGAGTGCCGTTTCTGTGCCGTGGCCTGGGCGGAAGCCTGATTGCAGGGGGTCCAAGAGATTGTGTGTGTCCAGGCAGAGTTGTAGCTGTTGTACGACTGCTTTCTCCATGACCTTGGAGATGGTGTTGAGACTTGTTATCGGTCTGCGGTAGTTAGGGTCTTTAGGGTCTAGGTTGGGTTTCTTTAGAAGAGGTTTGATGATGCCTTGCTTGAAGGTGATCGGGACAGTCCCTTCTTTGAATGACTGATTTATGAGGTGTGTTATAGTGGGAGCGAGGATGTCGGAACATTCTTTCAGAAGTTTTGTGGGAATGATGTCGTTTGGTGAAGTGCTATCTCTGAGGCTTCTGATTATGTTTTTGGTGCTGTCAGTGGTGATTGGGATTAGTGAGAATTTCGGTCCTTGTGTGATGTTTGTATTGATTTCCTCTTTTTGCTTTCGTTGATTGAGGTTGGTAGTTTTTTTCTGTTGAATTGTTTTACGGATGTTATCGATTTTGTCGATGAAGAAGTCTGATAGCTTATTGCAAAATCCTTGAGTTTCAATTGGTGGGGGCTCTAGGCAGTTTGGGTTTATAGTCTGGGCGACTATTTTGAACAGTTCCCGAGGGCGGTTTGAGGCTGTTGAGATGGTGTTCGAGAAATGTTCTTTTTTTGCTTTGAAAATTCCTTTGTAATATTTCTCGGTGAGAGCTTTGTAGTTTGAGTGGTTTTCCTTAGTGGAGTTTCTTCTCCAGGCTCTTTCAGCTTTTCTGCATTCGCGCTTCAGTAGAGTAAGGGTGCCAGTAAACCATCCTGAGTTTTTTTTGCGGATGAGTGTTCTGTGTTTTGGGGCAACTGAGTCTGCTGTTTGTAGTAATGCCTTGTTTAAGGAGTTGAGTGTTTGTTCAGTTGATTGGTTTAAATTTATCGTTGCTATTTTGTTTGATAATGTGGTTTTGAAGAGTTCGGAGTGTAGTTTCTTCTGAGATCTAGACCAGTGTGTTGTTATTGTGTGATTCCGTTTTTGGAGGGTGGTGTTGGTGGCAATTTTGAATTTGATGGCATGGTGGTCCGTCCAGGGTAGCAGTACGTTGTTGAATATGTTGATGTCCATATTTTGAAGATGAGGTCCAAAATATGCCCTGAACCATGTGTAGAGCATTTATCAGTTGCTGGAGACCTAGTTCTTCCAGTTGGTTGATGCAGGCGGTGGTGATAGGGTCAAGGGTGGAGTTTACCCAGAGGTTGAAGTCTCCAAGTACCAGAAAGTTTTTGGTTTTCAGGGTGAGAGTTAAGATGAATTCCGTGAAGGGTGTAAGGAGATTGGTCTGGAGGTCTGTAGCATAGTAGTATGTGAATAGTGTCTTGGGGTGTTGTTTGAAGATGAAGCGAGAGTGTCTCCATGAATGGCACTGAGTTCTGTGATGTTGGTTTGGTGAGTGCGAGGTGAGATTTGAAGATTACTGCTAGGCCTCCTCCTTTTTTTCCTCTTCTATGCTCAGTTAGGATCCTGTAGTTCTCAGGCACCAATTCGGTTAAGATGGCAGTCGGGTGTTAGCCAGCTTTCCGTGGGGAAAAGGCAATCTATATTGTTTTCGATGACGAAGTCGTGGATTACCAGTCTGTGCTTGACTGCAGATCTGGTGTTGATCAGGGCGCATTCTAGTTGTTGTGGTTGAATTGGTGTCTCCCTATGTTTGATGGTTGATTGTAGATTGGTCCTTAGTAGTTGTTCTTTTTGTAATAGTTTTTGAATGTAGGTTGGTAATGTTGAGGCGGTATTTCTTAGCCTGTGGAGGGCGTTCGCTGAGTATTTGAAAATGCACATGGTGAGAAAAGACAAAGTTGCTGAAGGAAGATCTGATGATGGTACTGATGTGGCGATGATGAGCTTGCTGAGAGGATGGAGGTTCTGATGGCTGCCACTGCTACGGGGGTGAAGTTGTTGATGGTCCGGATGATGGTGCAGACGTTCTGGAGGTGGTGATGGGGGGGGGCACCTGCTGGCCTACCTTCCTGTTGATCCACAGGAAGCTGAGCTGGCCAATTGCTGCGGCAGAGGAAAAAAATTCCTTCCTGACCCCCCGGAGGGCGATCGGACTCGGGGACCCTGGATCAACTGCTAGTGTATCAGCAAGAGAAATTTAGATCTCTTTTTCTCCCGGAGACAAAGGTTTCACCAGAAAGGAAATGAAGAAAAATATGCAACAGCAACACACACATACATATAAAAAACTGTCATGGGTTCTAGCCTTTACTATACGCTAAGTAAAAGATTTTATTATTGCTTCATTGTGTTGTGCTGTTTGAGATTCTATTTTACTTCCTTTTAATCATTGTCACTGTGATAGTTAGTGAAGGGAAATTGTTCTAATGGAGACCCAGATAGGAGAAAAAACAGGGATTCTAATGATTTCTCTGCCCAAAAAGAAAATGAAAAGTTTTGACTTGACATACACTTTTATTTTATTTCTTCAGATCATATATAATAGTGATCTAAGAGTTTCTTCTAAGATGACCTTAGGAGTTTATTGCACATTCAGTGACATCAGATAAACATTAAGCCCCCGTTCCCACTGAATGAAACCTTGAAATCGTTCTACTTCACTTGAAGTAGTACGATTTCAAAGCTGAAGGTCAGTGCGATTTTAGGTGTGATTTGTCTGACATCTGTGCAACTTTGTGCACAGATGTCTATGCAAGTCACACCTGACTCACAAAAAATAGTGCAGGAACCTTTTTCAAATCGGTGCAGTACGGCAAAGTCGGAGTTGCACCGATTTGAACAGTTCCATTGCCAACAATAGGGTGTGACTTGTCATGCCATTTGGAACTGTCAAATCGCATGACAAGTTGCATTGGTTTAAATGGCGGCTAATGCATTTTCTCATGCAGACTCGTTGTTGTTATACCATGTTGCAGTGCAATCTTTTAGCATCCGTAGCATGATCAGAAGCCCAGAAGTTGATTTAACTACTTTGAGCTGGACCATAAACAGCCAGGGATTCCAACTCTGACTGGCTGCAGCCACTACAGTGCTGAGGCAAAGTGTGATTTAAAACAGCATTAGGACTAAAATTATGAAACTATCCATACATAGGCAGGGTATAGTGGATGATTAGACCACTATAAATGAAATAATGAACCCAAAAAAAAAGTCAGACAACTAACTAACCATCTGATTTCTACAGCTACCTTTTTCTAAAACGTATAACATGATAATCTGATTTTTCTTCAGAATTATAATCGATGACCTGCAGTTTGCACTGGACAAGCAGCGTGATAGCAACATTCGTGCAGTACACAGCTATGAAAAGTACAATAATCTTGATACTGTACGTATGTTTACTGTAGCTCTCTAAGCAATGTACTGTATATAAAGTGTTCATGTTGACTAAAAAATATGTGTATCCCAAAGATAAATGCCTGGTCTGCTAACATCGCCGCTCAGAACCCATCTCTGGTGTCACGCTCTCAGATTGGATCCTCATACCAGGGACGTCCTCTGTATTTACTTAAGGTAATTTTACTGGCAGCATTATTGACAGTGCACATTTATAGATGGTGGTATTTAATGTAGTTTCAGAAAAAAATTATAATATCTTCTAAGGGGGAGTAGAGTGGGGCTGGATTACACCTTTTGAAGTTTCTTTTCAAAATGTAGTAAGTAGAGAGGGCCAGTTTAGAACTTCTGTATTGTGTTTGTACTGTGGGCATTGCCTTTTAGTCCACCATGGTAATCCTTTCACACTTTTCACAGAAGTGTTATTTCAATAGCATAATCTGTTCCTTATAGAAAGAGATACTGTATGTTCATGGCTATGCACTATACAATTTTCCCAAGCAATGTGCATCAAAGATAGTCTGCAATATTTGTGTTGTTTATGTGCTAAAAGTGAAATATAGGAGAATCGTTTAGTTTGGGGTATAACTCCCAGCTTTAGCATGCCAACACAATGGGCATTTATGTACCATATTTCCCTATGATCTGCCCATGATGTCCCAACACTGATTTTAATTGCTTTGTGGTCTGTTCATATTCTATATATTTTTCTATCAAGAAAAGGTATGTCTACAATTGAATTACCCTGCTCTATGTTGTTTATTTGGTAAAAAAATTGTTACAGTGATGTTTTATATTTAAGGTTGGAAAAAGCGGAGCAAACAAGAAGGCTGTCTTCATTGACTGTGGGATCCACGCTAGAGAATGGATCTCCCCTGCTTTCTGTCAGTGGTTTGTAAAGGAAGTGAGTACACATTGCTGTGCACAAGATCAAGTTAGGATAAGCTATAATGGAAATACTGAGTATATCATCATGATTCACACTGATAGTAATTTTTGGGGGCAAATCTATAAAGCAGTGACATTTAGAAAACATTCACTGGTGATGAGTCATTTACTGAATACTAAAATACATTCACAGAGAGGATTAAGCCACATTAAGTGAATGTCTAGTGAATGTAATTTTTACTGTTTTATAAATATGCCATATGGTTCTTTAATGTAGACATGATTGATTATGGTTATATATAAATACTTTTTCAATAAATATAAACATTTTAGAATATTGACAGAAAATTAGTAAACAGAATTTATAGAGTGCCTTTAAAGAGGAAGTAAACTTCCATCTTTACGTTTTACCTATACAGTAGGTACGTCTTTAATAAGGCTTTACCTATAGGTAGTATAAATATCTCCTAAACATGCACCGTTTAGGAGATATTTACTGTACATGCAGCCCGTGAAATCACTGGCGCATGCGCTCTGAAGGAACGGCAGCCCATGCCGTTTCTTCAGAGCCTTGTACAGTGACCTTAAACTACGTAGAGGGTTCTTTACTGTAAGAGCGGCAAGGATGTGGAATTCCCTTCCACAGGCGGTGGTCTCAGCAGGGAGCATCGATAGTTTCAAGAAACTATTAGATGAGCACCTGACTGACCGCAACATACAGGAATATACAATGTAATACTGACATATAATCACACACATGGGTTGGACTTGATGGACTTGTGTCTTTTTTCAACCTCACCTACTATGTAACTATGTGACCGGTGGCTCCTGTGCGCAGGAGTGACATCATCGCGGCTCCAGCCAGTCACAGAGCCAGAGTCCACGAACCCAGGAGGAAGACTGGGTGAAGATGGACGCCATCTCCAGTGATGACATCGTATCGCTGGAAGGTTTTGTTTTGAGGCGAGTTTCACATAATGTACTAGTATGCGATGCATACTAGCATATTATCCCTTTGCCTTGCAGGTAAGAAGAAAAAAAAGGGCAGTGGTTTACAACCACTTTAAAAGTAAGAGTTGATCCATCTTATTTTAAGCTGTTTCCAGTTAAAGAAACCTTGTCAAAAGACAACAAAAGTCTTCCCATAAGATTTGTATGTGCATTCAATGTATTTTCTGCATGTTATTTAGCTGTAAAAGCCTCCCTTGTGTAGATATCCAAAAACCCTTAGACAGCTAGTGGAAGCCACTATAATTAATGTGACTTCAGCAGCCTTAGCAGACTCAGAGCTGTCACTCAAGTGATATCCTATACTATTCCCCTTCTCTCCTCTTTCAGCTGCTACCTACATTTTTATTATGACATGTCCCTGTGACATGTCCCAGAAGGTTGCGGGCAGGGGGAGGGGGAGAAGAATATCTGCTCGGGTCGCTTAGGTGATCTAAGTGGAAGTGGAAGCAGGTACATGTCAAAATTAGGTACCTGCCACCCAAAAAACAAAAGTTCCAAATATGAGAGAGAAAAAGAAGGAGGAGATGGAAGAGCGGAACTTTCCCTTTTGGGTAAGTTCCACTTTAAGTACATTGATAAAAGCATCTATTTTCTGTGTTAGAGTCTTGCAGTATACAAATGATGTCTATTTGAACTGTAGGCAAGTCTCCTGTGTTGAGTTTTTTTTTCAAAATGTTTACACATTCAAGACATTCAGTCATGTGATGTGGTATTGAACCTCGATAGGGATTGGAGAGACCATATGGGATATAGTTAACTTATATTAATAATTATTTTATTATATCCCAGGCAGTTAATAACTATGGCAGTGATGCACAGTTTACCAACCTCTTGAACAACCTGGACTTCTATGTTCTCCCTGTTATGAACGTTGATGGTTATGTGTATTCTTGGACCACAGTAAGTAGCCTGTGACAGCCAATAACAAAAAGAGCTGTTATTTAGTGTAGCTAAACTCTCTAACCATGGTAATGTTCACTGTAGTACCGCATGTGGAGAAAGACTCTCTCTGTTAACAAGAATTCTGCCTGCCTGGGAACCGATTTAAACAGAAACTTCAACGCTGGATGGTGCAGTAAGTGGCTTCATGTTTTTCTAAAACATTTTTAAAAATTCTAAAAAAGGCATTATTCTTTAAACTCATGTAAAGTGTATAGGCAGGCTGTAGGAAATAAAGAATGTTCCAGTGTCTGGATGTTCACAAGTCTCAACAGGCTTTGACATTATGGGTTGCAGTTCCTGCACAGCTGAAGATGTGCAAATTGGCTAACATGCAGATATGCAAGTTGTCTAATAACATTTTGGTGAAGTTACACCATTGTAGCTTCCACCTAATTCCATCAAAATGTGATTTAAATTCAGTAACCACAAATAATGTGCAAAAAATGTGTGTGCTGTTCATTTAAAGAAGTAAGATGATATATTTAATCAGACATCAAATCTGGATGACATACTATCCAAATGTGGGCTTCATGCATGAAATTGTCTGAAAGAAGACCTATCAGTGTCGCTCACAGCTCAGTTTTTATATATTAATCCACTGCTGCATTTTACATACTCAGTCTATTTGCTGTAATCTGATTTTATGTTTAATACTTTCCTTTTAAGCTGCCGGAGCTTCTACAAGAGCTTGCGATGAAACATATTGTGGTACTGCTCCTGAATCTGAAAAGGAAGCTAAAGCTGTAGCTGACTTTATACGTGCCAACATTGATTCCATCAAGGGTTACCTGACTATCCACTCTTATGGCCAGATGCTGCTGTTCCCTTACTCTTATACCCGTACTCTTTCCAAAGATCACAAGGAACTGGTGAGTTTGACAACATCTATTGTTTTCCAGATGGTGGGATTGATTTACTTAAAGACAAGAAAAGAAGCAGTGCCATCTAAGTGTAGCAGTATAGGAGCTTCATGACCACAATAAGTAAACAACTCACAAGATCATGGTAGGTAATGCTCGTCAAGTAGATAAAAGTCCCGCTGTAGGTGGCTGGATGGCTGCCGTTCCTCCTCAAAGGAAAACCAGATGAAGCCCCCGGCAGTGTGAGTAGACAGCAACACTTCCCAGAAGGCTGGTGTGAGGTTCCTGGGTGGACGGAGGTAGAGCTGGCGTCACTGACGGTGGGCATGGCACATATTCGGAGCATGCGTGCTATTTCTTCAGGCCATGAGGGAGCCATGTTGGAATGTTGGAATTTGTGAAGTTGGAATTTATGTGCAGCCGAGTCACAAAGCCGGGCTGCTGCCACCGCGTGATGCACCAGGTGGCACTCAAAAAGCAGCACCCCTCCCACACTAATATCGATAGACGAGCATAAACAGTAAACTTTGCAAAAATAATAAACTCTTGGACCCAATCTGGCTTCCGCCCTGGCCACGGGACAGAAACTGCTCTCCTCAAAATCTGGGGTGACACCCTTGAAGCAGCAGATGAAGAAGAATCGTGTCTCCTGGTGCTGTTGGTACTCAGTGCAGCTTTCGACACAGTAGACCACAAAACCCTGCTCACTCGTCTCACAGAAGTAGCTGGAGTTGCAGACTTACCCTGTTTCACATCCTTCCTAGAGAGTCGACCCCAGAAAGTGAAATTAGGACCTTTCACTTCGGAAGCACGTAAAATTACATGTGGAGTCCCTCAAGGATCACCCCTGTCATCTGTTCTCTTTATCATCTATCTCCGTCCACTCCTCAAAATCATCAGCAACCAGAACCTGCTTTATCACTCTTACGCTGATGACATCCAACTCTACCTACGCATCACCAACAAAAAAGACCAATACCAGGCACTGGAAAACTGTCTCTCATTGATCAATGATTGGATGACGGAGAGCTCCCTTAAACTCAACGGATCCAAAACAGAACTCCTCTTCCTCCATGCAAATCGAAACAAAAACCCTGGCATGACGTCCACACCACTCACCATCCTCAGACAACCCATCACCCCCAGCACTAAAGCCAAAAGCCTCGGAGTCATCTTTGACTCAGACATGACAATGGATGCACAAATAGGATCAGTAGTCAGTGGATCCCACTACCTTCTTCGCCTATTGCGTAGACTCATCCCGGAAGGAGATACAGCAGCAGCAGTTGGAACAATCATCAATTCCTGACTCGACTACGCAAATTCCCTCTACCTAGAACTTCCCAAATACCAAATTTCACATCTAAAAATCACCAAGAACACAACAGCCAGACTGGTAACTGGAAAAAACCCTGGGAACCAATCACCCCGTCCCTGAGGACCCTCCATTGGCTAGCCGTGAAGGACCGGGTTACATTTAAGACCCTCTGCCTCACTCACAAATGTACACAAGGAAAAGCCCCGCAATACCTCTGCGACAAAATAAAGCACTACACACCAGGTCGCCCCCTCTGGTCAACTAACCAGAACCTCCTCCACATCCCCAAGACCCGTTATAAATTAAAAGGTGAATGAAGGTTTGCAGTCCAAGGACCACGGCTATGGAACACTCTACCCGCGGACATCTGCTCAGAAGAAAACCATCTGGCCTTCAGGAAGAAGCTCAAGATCCATCTCTTCTGAAGACCCGCATGGACACTGGCGGCAAAAGCGCCTTGAGGAGTTGTTCATTCATTCATTCATAAAATATTAGTAATAAAATTACTGGCATACTTACAAACAGACAAATGTTTCCATATTAGGATTAAATAAAAAGACCTTATGGGTCCTGTATAAATGGATAAATGTGTAATGCATTAGTAACAAGATACATTTAAATATAAAAGTATATATATATATATATATATATATATATATATATATATATATATACCGGTATATATATATGAATAAAAATAAAAATAAGAAATCAAAATTGAATTTGAAACAAGATCAATTCAAATAGATTCAAAAAAAATTTTTTCTATGTGTGCATATGAACTAAGCCATTGGGGTGGAGGAATGGTGGCGCCCTCCGACAGAGGAAGGGGAATAGAATCAGGCAACCAGGGGGTATTTATTATTAGTTTTCTAGAGGACCTATATAGGTAAATAAAAGTGGAGATACATATGAATGTAATCTTGTGCATACTATTGCACTGGTGGGGCTGGGTGGGTCCGGGGATGGGCAGAGATCATAAAACACTGTGAATCTCCAGATCTTCATTCATGCCTCCTGGCGACAAGGTATCAAGCGTATATATCCAGTAAGTCTCTCTGGAGCACAAACGCTTGAATCTTTTGGCTGTGGGCAAATTCTGAGGGGTGGCTTCCACAACCCATACTGTGAGACCCTCCGAAGATTCGCTGTGGTAGCGGGAAGTGTCTGGGTACACTGAATTTATCCTTTCCCTCCTCCACAAACCTTCGGTGTTCCCCCCAACCTTTTCCTGAGGGTATAGATGGTCCGGCCGACATAAAGCAAGTTGCATGGACATGACAAGCAGTATATGACATATTCAGAGGAACAAGTGTAGAAATCGGGGGTTTTGGAAAGTTTTACCCTTAGTTGTAAATTCTTTTTTACCACATGGGACATATTTTCAAGTAAGGCAGCGAGGCTTTCTACATTGGAACATGCCTCTGATGTTGAAGAACTTTAGTTGGGGCTGATCCCAGTGGAGGTAGACTTGTATTTGCTGGGAGCAATATGAAACCTAGGGTTTAATCGAGATGGAATTCTGGAGATGAGGATCCTCCATCAATATGGACCAGTGTTTTTGCATAATGCGTTTAATATTTCTAAACTAGGAATGGAATTGAGTGCAAATCTCATGGGTTGTGTTGATGATTCAGATTGGGACGTGGTATTGTTGTGTGGGATCCCCGTAAGATAGAACTTGTAGGCAACTTTGACTAGTTGACTAGGGTAGCCTTTTTCTAGGAATTTCTGTGTCATCAGTTGGCTATGTTCAAAATAGTCCACATCCTGAGTACAGTTATGCCTGAGGCAATAAATTGGCTTTTCGGGATGTTATCCTTCCATTTTTGATAGTGACAACTTTGGCAGTGTAAATACGAGTGGGCTTGTTGTAGCTCTGGTCATGGATATTATTGCCCTTGTGACACAATTCCAAGTCGAGGAAGGCCAATTTGTCAGCGTCATGTACAGATGTATAGGAAAGGGGCATATTGTTGTTGTTGCAGTGGGATACAAATAGATTGCTTGTCATATTCATGCAACTTGCTTTACATCAGCTGGACCATCCGTACCCTCAATAAAAGGTTTGGGGAACACTGAAGGTTTGTGGAGGAGGGAAAGGATAACTTCAGTGTACCCAGACACTTCTCCAAGTTCCACAATGAATCTTTGGAGAGTCTCACAGTATGGGTTGTGGAAGGCATCCCTCAGAATTTGCCCACAGCCGAAATATTCAATCGTTTGTGCGCCAAAGAGATATATACGCTTGACACCTTGTCGCCAGGAGGCATTAACAAAGATATGGAGATTCACAATATTTTATGATCTCTGCTTATCCCCGGACCCACCCAGCCCCACCAGTGCAATAGTATATGCACGAGATTAAATTCATATGTATCTACACTTCTATTTACCTATATTGGTCCTCTAGAAAACTAATAATAATTACCCACAGGTTGCCTGATTCTATTCCCCTTCCTCTGCCAGAGGGCACCACCATTCTTCCACCCCAATGGCTTAGTTCATAAGCACACACAGCAAAATTCTTTTTAAATCTATTTGAATTGATCTTGTTTTACCGTAATTTTAATTTAGATTTCTTATTTTTATGTATATATACTTTTATCTTTAAAATGGATTTTGTTACTAATACATTACACATTTATCCATTTATACAGGACCCATAAGGTCTTTTTATTTCATCTTATTAGGGAAACATTCGTCCTGTTTGTAAGTATGCCAGTAATTTTATTACTAAGATTTTATTATTTTTGCAAAGTTCACTGTTTATGCTCTATATGCTCATCTATCGATATTAGTGTGTGTGTGTGGGGGGGGGTCTTTCCATGTTTGTACTGAGCTCCACCTGGTGCATCACGCTGTGGCAGCAGTTTGGCTTTGTGACTCAGCTGCACATAAATACCAGCTTGAAACATGGCTCCTTCACGGCCTAAAGTCTACCCAGGATCCTTGTACCAGTCTTCCAGGAAGTGTTGTTGTCTACTCACACTGCCAAGGGATTAATTTAGTTTCCCTTTGAGGAGGAACACCGGCCATTCGGCCACCTACAGCGGGGACTTTTATCTAAATGTCGAGCATTACCTACCACCATCCTGTGAGTGGGTTACTTATTGTGGTCATTAAAGCTCCTATACTTTTTACTTAGATGGCGCTGCTTCTTTTGTTGTGTTCCCTGCAGAGTTACTTCTAGCCCCTTCGGGATAGGGTAAGCAAGAGCTGCCATTGGGAATTTAACTCACCACTATTATCACTATTAAATACGGATTATTTTTTACCTGGAGGAACACATATATTTCACGAGATGGGCAAAAAAAGATGTAATACAACTACAGGATGTGATGAGAGGAAATAGATTGTACACTTACACTGAAATCACACAGGCCTGGGGGAACAAACCACTGGACAAGTGGAGGTACGCCCAGATACAGCACTTTACACGATAACTGTCACAACCACTGAGAGGAAAAGACCAGTTAAGGGTCATAGAAAAATTATTAAGCACCCCCACGTGTGTGAAAGGAAGTATTTCTAAATTATATAGCATTCTAAGGGGGGAAGCTAGTAAAGAATACCCCACTTTCTTGGAGAAGTGGGAAAAGGAAATAGGAGGCTTAGAAGGTGAAGCACACAGAAGTAAGATTTTAAAGATGGTTTATTTGCCGGCAAGAAACTCCCGGACACATGAAATGGCCTATAAGGCTATAGCAAGTTGGCATAGGACGCCCCAGAAGGTGCATGAATACGATGCTGAGACCCCACCAACTTGCTGGAGAGGATGTGAAAAAATTGGCACCCTTGCCCACCTTAGGTGGGAGTGTTCTAAAATCCAGGAGTATTGGGGAGAAGTCTTGGGCGAAATACAACAGATAACGGGTGAGCAGGTCAATAAAAATCCCTGGACGTGTCTGTTCCATGATACGGAGAGAGAGATTTCCCAATACACCAAGTCAGTAATCCCATCCCTTCTAAACGCGGCTAAAGCACTGATCCCGTGTCATTGGAAGGGGGTGGAAGCCCCAAGGATGAAGGAATGGATAATAAGGGTAGAATGGGTTAGAGGAATGGAAGAAGCAAGACACTCGATGGAAGGCAGGTGAGATAAATACACTAGGACTTGGGCAAGATGCCATGAGTATAGGAACACAGAGAGGTACATGACAATGTTGGATGCTTGGGGATCGTAGAGGGGGGAGAGAGAGGGAGGATGGTGGGGATCCCCCCCCATTTCTTTTTTTTTGTTTGTTTGTTTCTGTGGGGGTGGGGGGAAGGGGGGAGAAAAATAGATAAGTAAATATTGTACCTTCAGTGGATAAAAGGGAAAGGGAAAACCTATTAAAAGTTTTGTATTTAAGAGATTACAATTTTTCTTAAGCCTCAATGATGCGAAAAAGAGGGGGTGCAGCGTAAATGACGCAGCTGACTTAAAATCTCTCTAAAAGCTTGCTGATGTGGGAAAAAAAAAAAAAGCAAAAAAAAAAATCTATCGATATTAGTGTGTGTCTGTGTGTGGGGGGGGGGTCTTTCCATGTTTGTACCGAGCTCCACCTGGTGCATCACGCTGTGGCAGCAGTTTGGCTTTGTAACTCAGCTGCACATAAATACCAGCTTCAAACATGGCTCCTTCACGACCTAAAGTCCACCCAGGATTCTTGTACAGCCTTCCAGGAAGTGTTGTTGTCTACTCACACTGCCAAGGGATTAATTTAGTTTCCCTTTGAGGAGGAACACCAGCCATCCGGCCACCTACAGCGGGGACTTTTATTTAAATGTTGAGCATTACCTACCACCATCCTGTGAGTGGGTTACTTATTGTGGTCATAAAAGTTCCTATACTTTTTACTTAGATGGCGCTGCTTCTTTTGTTGTCTTCCCTGCAGAGTTACTTCTAGCCCCTTCGCAGTGGCAGCCACTAAACCAGCACTTTGGACTCTCCAAATGTGACTGTTTTTATGTAGTTGTGTTTTGGGCCTTATCGCTTCTAGTCCACTGGATCTTTCCTCCCTATGCATTGATTTACTAAAAGAAAATAAGCTATTTACTTAGCAAATTAATTACCTTAGAGAATGAAGTGGAGTCGTGCTGAGTCCAATCATCTAATCATGTGCAAGCAAAAATCCTGCTTTTATTTATTTATTTATTTTTTAAATACCATTATTATTATTATTTTCCATGCACATGATTGGGTATTCTTTGAAAAGAGAGTTTTAACTTAGCTTCACCTCATTCCTTAAGCTAAGTGAAAAATCACTTTGCAAACTGAACATACTCTATTTCTTTAGTAAATGGTTGCCAATGCATTACAAATGCACTGTGTTAAATTATATTTAAAAGTGTGTAAGTCCACCAATTACTGATAACTCATGATTCTAAGAAGTTAGCCTTCAAAAACTGTCTGAGTTCCAGGAGGAAATATTTCTCTATGAAAACCATAAAACGTACCTTGTCCTATTCTATCTGGCTTGTAAACAAGCAATGGTTTTGCTTGCCTCCTGATGGAATAGCTTTAAAAACACACTGGGATTGATCTGTTAAATATGAATAGATCATTCACATTGCAATGGAAGTTGAATTTGCTTACCGTATATACTCGAGTATAAGCCGAGTTTTTCAGCACATTTTTTTGTGCTGAAAGTGCCCCACTCGGCTTATACTCGAGTCAAGCACTTTTCTGCAGCAAAAAATGTCATTTTCCGAACTGACTTTGGGGCCCCGTATCTCGGGGCCACTTGCTGCTAGGAACCCCAAATTTGGTGTGCAAACCTAGTGGAACCACAACATATCCAAAGCTGGAGTTCCTAGCACTAAGTGGCCCCGAGATATGGGGCCCCAAAGTCGGTTCGGAAAATGTCATTCTCTGCTGCAGAAAAGTGCTTGATCTCGGGACCACTTGGTCCTAGGAACCCCAGCTTTGGATATGTTGTAGTGCTAGTTCTATTGGGTTCGCACCCCAAATTTGGGGAGCCTAGCACTAAGTGGCCCCGAGATACAGGGCCCCAAATTTGGTCAACTGTGTCCATCTGCAGCAATGTCATTTCGGGACCCCAAATTTTGGCTGCAGCTAGGAGGCATCTAGGAACCCTTAACTACCAAGTTTGAAATTCGGGGGACCTATGGCTGTAAATTGGCACAGTGAGGCATGCAAATGGGCACAGTGAGGCTGCAAATGGGCATTGTTGACCCTCTTTTCCTCTTACAGTAGCTGCGCATTTCTCACCCTAAGCTTATACTCGAGTCAATAAGTTTTCCCAGTTTTTTGTGGTAAAATTAGGTGCCTCAGCTTATATTCGGGTCGAGTATACACGGTAGTTTATTGGTAAAAAGACTAGAGGTTGTTGATCCAGGAAATATCCAATTACCTTCTGGGGATCAGGAAGGAATACATTTTCCCCTGCTGGAGTAAATTGGACCACACTTTATTTGCTTTACGTATTCCTCTGGATCAACAGTGGGTACAGTATTCTGTATATGGTGGTCTTCTATTTATTTATTCTGTTTATTTTTTTCTATTGGTCAAACTGGATGGACTTGTGTCTATTTTCAACCTGACTAACTATGTAACTATGTAATTTTTTTTATTTCCTTGGACATGATTGGGTATTCTTAAAGTCGAATTTCACCACATAAACTAAGGTCTGGGGTGAAAAACCTGTTTTTCTTTAGTAAATCAACCCGATAGAAACCACATTACACATCACCACTGTTAGTATAGGTGCCTTATCTTTTAACTTTTTCCTTATAAGTTTGGTTGAAACAGAAAAGTAGAAATAACAAGGGCACAACTGCAGAGACATTGTAGAATTAACATTTCAACATAACCGATACCAACGTGTAAAAAAAATATATGGGCATGAAGTTACAGAAGAGTAGTCAAATCATAAAACATACCTTATATGTAAAGTAAATATTTAAACAAATATGACATTATCATATGACATCAAAATGTATGTATAGAAATATCAATGTAAGCTGTGTCCTGGATTTACCCAGTTACTAGTAATCTAAGCCTGGCATGAGGGGAAATATGGGGGCTGCTATTGATGACCTTGTTCTATAAATGCTAATGTATGCTAAACCATCAGGTTCCTTATCATTGCTTTCCCAGTGTAACCTGTGCATTTTCACTAACTGAGTCTATACAAATAGGACTGAACTCCTAGCTGGCATCAGACACTGAACCGGAGGGGCATTTATACTGTGTGTAGGCTTTGCATCCTATTGCCTCTCCATAACTTAAGCTCTGATGGAACTCCCAATAAAATAGTTTCACTACTCTTCTAGTGGATTGGTTCTGGATGAACTGATGCAGATTCGGTGAGTAGTCTTTCATCCTCTCCTTCACCAAACCACAAAGGCAAGGAAGATGTGGCACATTTTAACTGGCCAAGAGGCATAAAATATAAATCCAGCCCAGGCGTATTACATAGTGGATGCTAACAATGCCAAACACTGGCTGCACATGAAGAATAGGGCTTGTGTAGGAAAGTTCACAGAGATGTTTATTCTTCTCTAATACATTTGTGCCTCCATGTTCTTTCAGAATACTGTTGCCAAGGATGCCGTTTCTGCTTTGACTTCCCTCTATGGAACTAAATACACGTATGGTCCTGGTGCATCTACAATTTGTAAGTTAATATTAAGTTATTATTATATTGTACATGATTTATACAGAGCTTACAGTTTGTATAGTGATTTGCAAAATAAAGGGAGACAGTAGAGTTACAATATAACTTAAGACAAGAGGGTTAGGAGGGCCCTGCTCGCAAGAGTTTAAAATCTAATCTGGGGGTGAGTTATTAGGGAATTAAAATTTCAATTGGTAGATAGAGGTGGGATAGGCTTCCCTGACATACAGTATGAGTTTTCATGGATTCTCTTTTCACGGATCCTCTAAAGGCAGATAGAATAGGAGATATCCATACCAATGGAGGTACGGAGTTCCTAAAAGATGTGAGAAGCTCTGGAGAAAATCTAGATGGGAGTATTGGAGAAGGAGCAGGACATATTGGGAAGAGCAAAGAGGATGTTTTGGGTGATATTTTTAGACTAGGTTGGTGATGTCGCTGAGGGCAGAGTGAGGGCAGAGTTGTGGACGGCTGTGTATGTTGTTAATATATCATTGTATAATTTTTATTATATACTGTATATTTATTTAAACTATAGGACTTATCTTTAGTTTGTAGGAAAATATCTCTTCACAATTTTACCTTAAAAGTCTTCCATTTTAGAAAAGGTCAGGGTGTTTTAGGTAAAAGGGGGAGAGCTCCCCCCCAGCCCCCCCTTTCCTTACCTGAGCACGATCCGATCCAGCAATGTGTACTAGCGCAGTGGCTCCTGCCGCTGTCTCTCTCCTCATTGGAAAGATTTATAGCAGTGGGAGCCATTGGCCATTGCTGTCAGAACAGAAATCTGCCTTGTATAGATAGGCAGACCACCGTTCTGTCTCGCTGCTTGATGATCAGCATGTGCCGGCAGACATCGAGTCCACAGTACCCGCCGCTCGGCTCTCACTGTGTGTAAACCCCCTACCCAGAAAAATCACGTATATACTGTATACGTGATCTGGCGCAGAGGTGTCTCCCTGTAACACGGCTATAAGGCGGACCTCAAAGTGGAGTTCCACCCAATTTATAAAGGTATCCTCAATCTATATATTACTGGCCATATTTTCAGCAATTTTTTTTTTCATGTAGCTTACCATGATTGTAAGCTTTTCCATATTGCTTCCCCCTTCTCCCACCCGTGGATATCTCTGTCATATCCGGCGGCGCACTGTCTCCTGGGAGCTTTGTGTCATAATTCCCAGGAGTCAGTGTTGATCGCCGCCGCTCATCATCGTGAGATGTTGCCATCACAACAGGGGTGGGCACTTCCGACGATGCCACCCGTTGTGATGGCAACCTGAGACATTTCCTGCGCTGCAAGCTGTCCTTACTGCGAATGCGCGAGAACGGGCAGTGCATGCTGGTTTTTCAGCAGCAATGTATCCAAGCAAGATGGGAACTGCCAACAAAGAAAAATATAAGGTGATTTTTGTTCGAAAATAGCAAAAGCGGCACAATGTATAAGAATAATGAGTGCCATTATTGTATATTATGATAATATATGCATTAAAAAAAACGTCCATATGTCGTTGGAACTCCACTTTAAGTGGTTAATCTGGATGTAAAATTGATTTTGATACCAGAAATATTTGCTATTTGCAAGGCTTCCATATTAAACTTTCTCAGTTCTCTTTTCAGATTATTTGATCTCTTAAGGCCAATTTTATCGCTTCCTGGGCATCTATCTGTTTTATGTTAGAATATAATGATTCAATATCTACTGCCACCAGAATACACCCCTCATTCAATGGCAAATCCCTCAATTGTGTAATAACATCTTTACTACCTTTTAAAAGTGAAGGGATGTTTTTACTAATGGCTGCAAACAGACATCTAAAGTGCCTTGAAAAAGTATTCATACCCTGTTACAGCCAAAAACATAAATGTATTTTATTTGAATTTTATGCGATAGACCAACACAAAGTCCAACATAATTGTAAAGTGAAAGGAAAATGATAAATGGTTTTCCAACTTTTTTACAAATAAATATGTGAAAAGTATGGCGTGCATTTGTATTCAGCCCCCCTGAGTCAATACCTGTAGAACCACCTTTTGCTGCAATTACAGCTGCAAGTCTTTTTGGGTATGTCTCAACCAGCTTTGCACATCTAAAGAGTGACATTGTTGCCCATTCTTCCTTGCAAAATGGCTCAAGCCCTGTCAGATTGGATAGAGAGCATCTGTGAACAGCAATTAAGTCTTGCCACAGATTCTCAATTGAATTTAGGTCTGGACTTTGACTGGGCCATTGTAACACATGAATATGCTTTGATTGAAACCATTCCATTATAGCTCTGGTTGTATGTTTAGGGCCATTGTCCTGCTGGAAGGTGAATCTCTTCCCCAGGCTCAAGTCTTCTGCAAACAGGTTTTCTTCTAAGATTGCCCTGTATTTAGCTCCATCCATCTTTGACCAGCTTCCCTGTCCCTGCTGAAGAAAAGCATCCCCACAATATGATGCTGCCACAACTGTGGGCATGGTGTGTTCAGGGTGATGTGCAGTGTTAGTTTTTCGCCACACATATAGCGTTTTGCTTTTAGGCCAAAAAGTTCCATTTTGGTTTCATCCGACCAGAGCACCTTCTTCTACAGGTTTGCTGTCTCCCCTACATGGCTTCTCGCAAACTGTAAACAGGACATCTTATGGCTTTCTTTCAACAATTGCTTTCCTCTTGCTACTCTTCCATAAAGGCCAGGTTTGTGGAGTGCAGGACTAATAGTTGTCCTGTGCATAGATTCTCCCACCTAAGCTGTTGATCTTTGCAGCTCCTGCAAAGTTACCATGGGCCTTTTGGCTGTTTCTCTGATTAATGCTCTTCTTGCCGAGCCTGTCAGTTTAGTTGGACAACCATGTCTTGGCAGGCTTGCCGTTGTGCCATACTCTTTCCATTTTCGGATGATGGATTTAACAGAGCTCTGTGAGATGTTCAAAGCTTGGGATATTTTTTTTATAACCTAACCCTGCTTTAAACTTCACCACAACTTTATCCCTGACCTTTCTGGTGTGTTCCTTGGCCTTCATTGTGAGGTTTGTTCACTAAGGTTCTCTAACAAATCTCTTCACAGAACAGCTGTATTTATACAGAGATTTAATTACACACAGGTGGACTCAAGTGATAGCAATTGGTTCCACTAGATTTAGTTAGAGCTTTAGTTAGGGGTATCAGATAAAGGAGGCTGAATATAAATGCACGCCACACTTTTCAGATATTTATTTGTAAAAAAATCTTGAAAAAACATTTATCATCATTTCTACCTTCCACTTCACAATTATGTACCACTTTGTGTTGGTCTATCACATAAAATCCCAATAAAATATATTTAAGTTTTTGGTTGTAACATGACAAAATGTGGAAATTTTTAAGGGTTGTGAATACTTTTTCAAGGCACTGTATGTATTCTCCAATCCTACCATGGGGTTTGCATTTATTTTTGTGGACTTTGGGCACCTGATAAAGGCAATAGAAGGTGCAAATTTATTTCCTGCAACCAGTGCTGATAGGGGAATCCCTTCTGCCAAACTATTGTCTGTTCCCTCTGGGAGAACACAGTGATTATATATAGCAGCCACTAGCAATAATCGCAAGTGAATACGGTAGGCTGTCTGTACCCAATTTAATCAATCTATCAACTTGGTACATTCAGCCTGCCCACACATGGTTCACATCTCAGCTGGTTTCAGCAGGAGCCAGCTGAGGTTCGAACAGTCTATGGCTGGCCTAAGGGAGGTGAGGACTACTCTATTCTTTTACATGAAGGAGCCAATAAAATAGACAAAGGGGCTGATAAAGTGATAAGGACTATAGCTTTCTCCTGGAGTTTCTAAATCAGCTCAATTGGGTTCATTAGAATCAAGCTATAGCTAAAATATGACTTTTGGGTGAACCAATTCTTTTACTGTATCGATTATAAATATTCTTTAAAAGACAATGTATTCTTTACTACAGATCTTGCTGCAGGAGGCTCCGATGACTGGGCTTATGATGCTGGTGTGAAATATTCCTACACATTTGAATTGCGCGACAAACAAGAATATGGATTTGCTCTACCCGAAAGTCAGATCAAACCCACTTGCGAGGAAACTATGCTTGCTGTCAAATACATTGCCAACTACGTCTTGAATAAAGCATAATAAGTAACTTACCAGTGGGGCCAAATGCCATAAAGTCAATGAGGAATGTAAAGTTTCATTCATACTATTCATTCATTTTTAACTAGAACTTTTTAAACAAGGTTTTCATTTGCAGCTCAATAACATGATGTAAAATCTATTGATAAAGAAAGAAAGTAACAATAAAGATGTTTAATGGAAATATGGATATATTTGATCATTTAATTTTTATTGTTGATTAACCACACATACTGTATACAATATATATATATAGTTATGATGCCTAAGCATCTGATATTGTTAGCATTTACCAAATATCCACTTATTTTCAAATGAAAACTACAAATGACTAAAGCTAACAAAATGGCAAACACTTATTTTAAAGCCCCCTGTGGGGAGGTGCAGCGTGGTGCGAAGGCAGTAAACACATAGAGTCCGGCTGCAGAGAACAAAACTTGCATTAATGCAGAATCCAGTAATTCACAACAAACCCGGCGGGAAGGCACCCGACTCAGAACACTCACGGCATGTAACAGCAATATGTAGAAGAGCAGTTCTTAGATGTGCCGACAACGTCTGTCTTGAGGGGCGGAATGCGGCCTGGCTAGTCTGAACCTAAGTGTGGAGGTTCCCAGAAGGAACCTCTCCCTGCTTCTAATCAGTTTTCTGTCAGCCGAGAGACCTGTCTCTACACTACACTACTACACATGAAATGCTGAAGCAGAGTGATGCCCCTAGCTGCCAGGGGAAGAACTCCTCCAGTGAGAGCGGGGGGGAAGCCAAGGGGAAGGAAAGGAAGATTTTGGTGGTAGGGGACTCAATTCTCAGAAGGACAGAGAGGGCAATCTGTCACAGGGACCTGAAGCGCTGAACTGTATATTGTCTACCAGGCGCTCGCGTTCGGCACATCACGGATCTGGTGAACAGATTACTGAGGAAGGCTGGGGAAGAACCGGTTGTCATAGTGCACATTGGCACTAATGACAGAGTCAGAGGAAGATGGAGTGTCCTAAAAGATGATTTTAAGGATTTGGGAGCTAAATTGAGAAATAGGAGCTCCAAGGTAGTATTTTCGGAAATACTACCGGTACCTTGAGTTACACCAGAAAGGCAGCGGAAGATTACAGCAGTAAACCAGTGGCTGATGAGCTCATGTAGAAAGGAGGGATTTGGTTTCATGGAGAACTGGGCCGACTTTTCAGTCGGTTACCAGCTCTATAGAAGGGACGGACTGCACCTAAATGAGGAGGGTTCAGATCTGCTGGGAGTGAAGATGGCCGAAAAGTTAGAGGGGCTTTCAAACTAGGCGACAGGGGGGAGGGTCCAGACACAGAGATGGCCAGTGTGGAACATATTTCGGTGGTTAGTATTGAGGGCATTAGTGGTAGGTTGACTAAAACACCTAAACCCATGGTAAGTATAGTAACAAGTCCTATTTGCAACCTTAGAACACCCAATAAAGAGATAGTATTGCATCCGGACAAAACTATGAGGCGTGTTCGCTAATGCCAGGAGTCTGGCGAACAAGATAGGAGAACTAGAGCTTCTAATGTATGAGGAGGAATTAGATTTTGTGGGAATTTCAGAGACCTGGTTCAATAGCTCTCATGATTAGCTGGCAACCATTCAAGGATATTCCCTATATCGCAGGAACAGGGAGGGTAAAAAGGGGAGGGGTAAAAAATGGACAGTTTCCCCAGTGGGGCTTTAGACAGCAATATCTTGAAATTCAGAATAATAAGAAGTGTATAACCAGTAAGTGCATTTATTGAACCATGAACAATTGTAATGTTATAATTCAGTTGGCATTACAACATAGAGCGCTGGCCAAGTAGTACAATACATATTCCACAATATAAAGTCGACACATCTTTACACAAAATTATATACAGTCATACATTTCCGGGCTGTTGACGGTATAAATCCCCGACGCGTTTCGACCTGTGTACGGTCATCATCAGTGGGATAGTTGGTTCTATAAAATACATTGAATATCTTCAAAATTTAAGAACATGTCATCATAAATCTCATTGTAAGGTTAAAAATGGTAGTATATTTACTGCTGAAAAGTAGAGGGAATAAACCTTTGGCCAGTAAAAAGCCGTAAATGGATCCGGGGGGCCCCCATATTCGCCCCTGTCTCCCCAGAGCGCATGAGTCCAGCCCAAGGGGCTTGCAAGGAGCCACATAGATGCCCTCCAGGGGAAGGAGAAGTCAGCACCTGCGACAAATACCCAATAGGTCAAAATGATTCTCAGCACATTGGCAAGAGTATGAAGTGTATGGGCTAACTGCAATCCTAGTGATCAATATATATTGATCTGGTGTCCTAAGGTTTCATGATTGTAATTAATTATATAGAATGTGGCAAAACCATAAAAGAAATGGTTATATAGTTATAGGGTTGTTTGAGTGGTGTGGTGTGTAAAAACAAGTGAGTGGGAAGTGATATGTGGTACTAGGAATATGAAAAACCCTTTAAGTGATGAAGTAAAATTAGATGGATGGCCAGCACACTGCTGACTACAGTGCCATGTCCAGGTGAATGAAATGAGTGTGTAGTGTCAGCCAACACATGGTGGAATAAGAGTGAAAAACAAGTCAAAAGGAGAGTATGTGAATGAATAAAACCAAATTGAAACAATCAAAAACATGTGTGAAAGATCTAAACTGATTATAGGAATAGGAGTATGAGTGTAGTGTTGTGATATTATAGGAGTAGGAATATATGTATAGTATTATTTACCTTGTGCCACAGTGTGGCTGATGTAGTCGGTAAAGTTTGACTTGTATGAACCAAATTGCAATAAAGCAAAAAAGGTAAAAAGCTGGAGCCAAAAAGGATTTGTGCAGTGCCATCCATTACGGTCTGCGTGGAGTCATAGTAAGACTCACAGGCAGCCGATCATGGATATATGCCTAAAGTAGGCAATTAATTGAGTAGGCACAGGTGTGGATCTCCTCCCCCCCAGAGTGATGATGCCCAGGCCGCTAATGAGCAGCCCACATGTGGCTCCCCCGGCATCCCTGTAGGCAAAAAAAAAAAAAAAAAACCCCGTCGGCTTCCGTCAACTCCGCTGCAAACCGCGAGATGTCGCGGCGCCGTGCACACGCCGAAGTGACTCGCACATGTGCACCTCGCCACGGCTCATCCGGAGGTGATCAAGGGATGCCGCCGGCAGAGTGAAGCTCACGTCGGTGGACGATGGATACAATCGTCCGTCAATCAGAGCATGGGGGGAGAGCTCAGATCCTGCATCACCCCCACATTCTCACCCTGCCGGGAAGCCTTCAATTGGACCAGGACTCACCCCCATGAAGCCGACAGGGGGGCAGAGGTCCACCATGATCCATGACGACCATAATCTAAAGTGCATATGTAAATGCAGTAGGCACTAAATTGTAGATGATGAGGTAATCATTGAATTTATGCAGGAGCTGAGTGGTAGCTCACTGACCCTGGATCCTAACATGTATATTTACAGAGCAGGTGTTAGTTAAACATCTGATCTACTGCAATACAGGAGTCTATAGTAGATCTATCCTGATGCATGAGGTGGGGAAAGATACAGTTACGATCTACTCCCCCATTTTGGGGGGTGTTTCCTACGCAAGAGGCAAACAAAGTGTCACCCCCAAAATGTGTATCGTATCAAAAGAGGTTTTAGACATGTGAGGGTTAGAAGGGCCGTATGAGCAACACAAAGCTCCTGCCATGTCTCTCATGTGTCATAGGGGAGAAGGGGTGTTTAACCACCCAAAATTTGGTAATAAAGAGAAAAACACATGTGGGAGAGACGTATGCGCTGCACACCCCAAAACAATAATGGTAAAAAATGGACAGTTTCCCCGGTGGGGCTTTAGACAGCAATATCTTGAAATCCAGAATAATAAGAAGTGTATAACCAGTAAGTGCATTTATTGAACCATGAACAATTGTAATGTTATAATTCAGTTGGCATTACAACATAGAGCGCTGGCCAAGTAGTACAATACATATTCCACAATATAAAGTCGACACATCTTTACACAAAATTATATACAGTCATACATTTCCGGGCTGTTGACGGTATAAATCCTCGACGCGTTTCGACCTGTGTACGGTCATCATCAGGGGGATAGTTGGTTCTATAGAATACATTGAATATCTTCAAAATTTAAGAACATGTCATCATAAATCTCATTGTAAGGTTAAAAATGGTAGTATATTTACCGCTGAAAAGTAGAGGGAATAATCCTTTGGCCAGTAAAAAGCCGTAAATGGATCCGGGGGGCCCCCATATTCGCCCCTGTCTCCCCAGAGCGCATAAATCCAGCCCAAGGGGCTTGCAAGGAGCCACATAGATGCCCTCCAGGGGAAGGAGAAGTCAGCACCTGCGACAAATACCCAATAGGTCAAAATGATTCTCAGCACATTGGCAAGAGTATGAAGTGTATGGGCTAACTGCAATCCTAGTGATCAATATATATTGATCTGGTGTCCTAAGGTTTCATGATTGTAATTAATTATATAGAATGTGGCAAAACCATAAAAGAAATGGTTATATAGTTATAGGGTTGTTTGAGTGGTGTGGCGTGTAAAAACAAGTGAGTGGGAAGTGATATGTGGTACTAGGAATATGAAAAACCCTTTAAGTGATGAAGTAAAATTAGATGGATGGCCAGCACACTGCTGACTACAGTGCCATGTCCAGGTGAATGAAATGAGTGTGTAGTGTCAGCCAACACATGGTGGAATAAGAGTGAAAAACAAGTCAAAAGGAGAGTATGTGAATGAATAAAACCAAATTGAAACAATCAAAAACATTTGTGAAAGATCTAAACTGATTATAGGAATAGGAGTATGAGTGTAGTGTTGTGATATTATAGGAGTAGGAATATATGTATAGTATTATTTACCTTGTGCCACAGTGTGGCTGATGTAGTCGGTAAAGTTTGACTTGTATGAACCAAATTGCAATAAAGCAAAAAAGGTAAAAAGCTGGAGCCAAAAAGGATTTGTGCAGTGCCATCCATTACGGTCTGCGTGGAGTCATAGTAAGACTCACAGGCAGCCGATCATGGATATATGCCTAAAGTAGGCAATTAATTGAGTAGGCACAGTGTGGATCTCCTCCCCCCAGAGTGATGACGCCCAGGCCGCTAATGAGCAGCCCACATGTGGCTCCCCCGGCATCCCTGTAGGCAAAAAAAACAAAAAAAAACAAAAAAAACAAAAACAAAATAACAAAAAAAAACCCCGGCAGCTGCCGTCAACTCCGCCGCAAACCGCGAGATGTCGCTGCGCCGTGCACACGCCGAAGTGACTCGCACATGCGCACCTCGCCACGGCTCATCCGGAGGTGATCAAGGGATGCCGCCGGCAGAGTGAAGCTCACGTCGGCGGACGATGGATACAATCGTCCGTCAATCAGAGCATGGGGGGGGAGCTCAGATCCTGCATCACCCCCACATTCTCACCCTGCCGGGAAGCCTTCAATTGGACCAGGACTCACCCCCATGAAGCCGACAGGGGGGCAGAGGTCCACCATGATCCATGACGGCCATAATCTAAAGTGCATATGTAAATGCAGTAGGCACTAAATTGTAGATGATGAGGTAATCATTGAATTTATGCAGGAGCTGAGTGGTAGCTCACTGACCCTGGATCCTAACATGTATATTTACAGAGCAGGTGTTAGTTAAACATCTGATCTACTGCAATACAGGAGTCTATAGTAGATCAATCCTGATGCATGAGGTGGGGAAAGATACAGTTACGATCTACTCCCCCATTTTGGGGGGTGTTTCCAACGCAAGAGGCAAACAAAGTGTCACCCCCAAAATGTGTATCGTATCAAAAGAGGTTTTAGACATGTGAGGGTTAGAAGGGCCGTATGAGCAACACAAAGCTCCTGCCATGTCTCTCATGTGTCATAGGGGAGAAGGGGTGTTTAACCACCCAAAATTCGGTAATAAAGAGAAAAACACATGTGGGAGAGACGTAAATGTGTATCGTATCAAAAGAGGTTTTAGACATGTGAGGGTTAGAAGGGCCGTATGCCTGTATATCAAAATGATATACAGGTGAATGTGAGGAATGACATCACTAATGGAAGAGGTGGAATCCTTATGGGTAGAGTTACAAAGGGATGAAGCTAAGGGGAAAAAAATACTGGGAGTATGCTTTAGGCCCTCTTACATGAGGGAGGAAGGGGAGACAGATCTCCTATCACAATTTGTATTAGCAGTAAGGATGGGAAGTGTTATTATAATGGGGGGATTTTAATTATCCAGACATAGACTGGGCGGAGGGAACCGCGCATTCATCTAATGCCCCGTACACACGGTCGGACATTGATCGGACATTCCGACAACAAAAGCCTAGGATTTTTTCCGACGGACGTTGGCTCAAACTTGTCTTGCATACACACGGTCACACAAAATTGTCGGAAAATCCGATCATTCTGAACGCGGTGACGTAAAACACGTACGTTGGGACTATAAATGGGGCAGTAGCAAAATAGCTTTCATCTCTTTATTTATTCTGAGCATGCGTGGCACTTTGTGCGTCGGATTTGTGTAAACACGATCGGAAATTCCGACAATGGCTTTTGTTGGCGGAAAATTTTATAGCCTGCTCTCAAACTTTGTGTGTCGGAAAATCCGATGGAAAATGTGTGATGGAGCCTACACACGGTCAGAATTTCCGACAACAAGGTCCTATCACACATTTTCCGTCGGAAAATCCGACCGTGTGTACGGGGCATTAGGCTCACCAGTTCTTAAATGTCTTGCAGGACAATTTTATGGGTCAGATGGTAGACGCACCAACTAGAAATAAAGCGTTACTGGATCTACTGATTACCAACAATACAGACCTGATCACGAATGTGGAAATACGGGGCAATTTAGGTAACAGCGATGACAGGTTAATTGGCTTCAGTATAAATCACACAAATAGGAAACATAAGGGGAATACAAAGACACTGAATTTCAAAAGAGCCAACTTTCCTAAACTACAAACCTTGCTAGAAGGCATAAATTGGGATAAAATCTTAGGAACAAAGAACACGGAGGAGAGATGGGTTTGCTTTAAGAGAATATTAAATAAGGGCATTAGCCAATGCATTCCATTGGGTAATAAATTTAAAAGAGCGAACAAAAGTCCTGGATGGCTTAACTCCAATGAAAAAATGCATATAAAAGCAAAGCAGAAGGCCTTCAAAAAATACAAGGTTGAGGGATCATCATCAGCATTCAGACTTTATAAAGAATGCAACAAGAAATGTAAGGGTGCAATAAGGACGGCTAAGATAGAACATGAAAGACACATAGCGGAGGAGAGCAAAAAAAATCCCAAGAAATTCTTTAAGTATGTAAACAGTAAAAAAGGGAGGACAGACCATATTGGCCCCATAAAGAATGAGGAAGGACATCTGGTTACAAAGGATGGGGAGATGGTGAAGGTATTGAATTTATTCTTCTCCTCAGTCTTCACGAAGGAATTGGGGGGCTTCAGTAACCAAAACTGCAGTGTTTATCCTCATGACACATCACAGGAAGCACCTCCATGGTTAACAGAGGACAGAATTAAAATTAGACTTGGGAAACTTAACATTAATAAATCACCGGGACCAGATGGCTTGCACCCGAGGGTACTTAGGGAACTCAGTCAAGTAATTGCCAGACCATTGTTCCTAATTTTCACTGACAGTCTACTGACTGGAATGGTACCAGCTGATTGGAGAAAAGCCAATGTAGCACCAATATTTAAAAAGGGCCAAAAATACATCCCTGGGAATTACAGACCAGTTAGCCTAACATCAATAGTATGTAAACTCTTGGAGGGGATGATAAGGGACTATATACAGGATTTTAGTAATGAGAACGGTATAATTAGCAGTAGTCAGCATGGATTCATAAAGAATCATTCTTGCCAAACCAATCTATTAACCTTCTATGAGTAGCTGAGTTGCCATCTAGATAAAGGAAGGCCCGTAGACATGGTGTATCTGGATTTTGCAAAAGCATTTGACACAGTTCCCCATAAACATTTACCGTACAAAATAAGGTCCGTTGGCATGGACCATAGGGTGAGTATATGGATTGAAAACTGGCTACAAGGGCGAGTTCAGAGGGTGGTGATAAATGGGGAGTACTCGGAATGGTCAGGGTTAGGTAGTGGGGTCCCCCAGGGTTCTGTGCTGGAACCAATCCTATATAATTTGTTTTTTAACGACCTGGAGGATGGTGTAAACAGTTCAATCCCTGTATTTGTGGACAATGCTAAGCTAAGCAGGGCAATATCTTCTCCGCAGGATGTGGAAACCTTGCAAAAAGATCTGAACAAATTAATGGGGTAGGCAACTACATGCAAATGAGGTTCAATGTAGAAAAATGTAAAATAATGCATTTAGGTGGCAAAAATATGAATGCAATCTATACACTGGGGGGAGAACCTCTGGGGGAATCTAGGATGGATAAGGACCTGGGGGTCCTAGTAGATGATAGGCTCAGCAATGGCATGCAATGCCAAGCTGCTGCTAACAAAGCAAAACAAAGCAAAAATGGCATGCATTAAAAAGGGGATTAATTCCAGAGATAAAATTATATTTCTCCCTCTCTACAAGACTCTGGTTCGGCCGCACCTAGAGTGTGCTGTCCAGTTCTGGGCACCAGTCCTCAGGAAGGATGTACTGGAAATGGAGTGAGTTCAAAGAAGGGCAACAAAGCTAATAAAAGGTCTGGAGAATATTAGTTATGAGGAAAGGTTGCGAGCACTGAACTTATTCTCTCTGGAGAAAAGACGCTTGAGAGGGGATATGATTTCAATATACAAATACCATACTTGTGACTAGGGATGAGCCGAACACCCCCCGGTTCGGTTCGCACCAGAACCTGCGAACGGACCGAAAATTCGCATGAACGTTAGAACCCCATTGACATCTATGGGACTCGAACATTCGAAACCAAAAGTGCTCATTTTAAAGGCTAATTTGCATGGTATTGTCCTAAAAAGGGTTTGGGGACCCGGGTCCTACCCCAGGGGACATGTATAAATGCAAAAAAAACTTTTAAAAACAGCCATTTTTTCGGGAGCAGTGATTTTAATGATGCTTAAAGTAAAAAAAAAAAGTGAAATATTCCTTTAAATATCGTACCTGGGGGGTGTCTATAGTATGCCTGTAAAGTGGCGCGTGTTTCCCGTGTTTAGAACAGTCCCTGCACCAAATGTCATTTTTAAAGGAAAAAATCTCATTTTAAAAATGTCGGGTCCTGGCAATATGGATGAAAATCAGTGAGACAAACGGCATGGGTACCCCCCAGTCCATTACCAAGCCCTTTGGGTCTTGTATGGATATTAAGGGGAACCCCGCACCCAAATTAAAATAAGGAAAGGTGTGGGGCCACCAGGCCCTATATACTCTGGACAGCAGTATACAGGCGGTGCAAACAAGACAGGGACTGTAGGTTTGTTGTTAAGTAGAATCTGTTCGTAATTTTGAACGGGTACATTTTTAACGTGTTTAGCTCCAGCCAAAAAATCTTTTTTAAGCTTTTTGGAAAACATAGGGAAGGGTTATCACCCCTGTGACATTTGTTTTGCTGTCATTCCTCCTCTTCAGAAGATTTCACCTCACTTTTGTCCCAATGACAAATGTTTTTTGAAAATTTGGGGTTTTTTGTGGAACAAGGATCAGAAAGCATCAGTTGAAAGGAGAAATGTTTTTCCCATATTAACTCTTACAGGAGAGAATTTCCCTTCCTAGGGGTAGATTTCATCTCACTTCCTGTTGTCTCCTTCCGTTTGCAAGTAGGAGTCGTTTGTAAGTTAGATGTTTGAAAGTAGGGGCCTGCCCTATATACTCAGCAGAAATTTGGGCCTTAGGTGTTGTTGTGGCCACAACACTGTAAGCCCTCACAGGGCCCTGCTGTGAAATATTAGATCAAGAATTGTAATTACATGCCCCTGTTGAACAGGGGCAGAAAAACTGGGCCTTTGGTGGTGGTGGTGCTGGTGCCACAACACTGTAAGTCCTCACTCGCTCTTGGTGGGTGCAGAAATGGGCCCTGCTGTGAAATATTAGATCAAGAATTGTAATTACATGCCCCTGTTGAACAGGAGCTGAAAAATGAGGCCTTAGGCACTGGTGCTGGTGCCACAACACTGCAACCCCTCACAGACACTCTAGTTGGAATGCAGGAAGGAGCCCTGCTGCAAAGTATTGCATCAAAAATTGTAATTACACACCCCTGTTAAACAGGGGCAGAAAAATTGGGCCTTAGGCACTGGTGCTGGTGCCACAACACTGCAACCCCTCACAGACACTCTAGTTGGAACGCAGGAACCAGCCCTGCTGCAAAGTATTGCATCAAAAATTGTAATTACATGCCCCTGCTAAACAGGGGCAGAAAAATTGGGCCTTAGGCACTGGTGCTGGTGCCACAACACTGCAACCCCTCACAGACACGCTAGTTGGAACGCAGGAACGAGCCCTGCTGCAAAGTATTGCATCGAAAAATTGTAATTACACGCCCCTGTTAAACAGGAGCTGAAAAATTGTGCCTTAGGCACTGGTGGTAGCGCCCAGAACCAAAAATGTTCTTACAAGCTATCAGCGTGATGATTGAGGAGGAAGAGGATAATTACTCAGGGATAGTCACTCAGCATTCAGCATAGGCAGTCTTTGAAGGGATCTGAGATTTCAAAAAAAATTATTCGGTTACATCAGCATCAGGTGCTTGGTAGCTGGTGGTGATCCAAGATTGATTCATTTTTATGAAGGTCAGTCGATCGACCGAGTCGGTGGACAGATGCACCCTGTGATCGGTTACCACGCCTCCAGCAGCACTGAATGTGCGTTCCGAAAGAACGCTGGATGCAGGACAGGCCAGTAGCTCAATTGCATACTGTGCAAGCTCTGGCCAGTGATCCATCCTCAAGACCCAGTAACCCAGAGGATTTTCGGTGGGAAAGGTGTCCAAATCTGATCTTGCCCCTAGGTATTCCTGCACCATGTAAAACAGACGCTGGCGATGGTTGCTGGAACCGATTATACCTTGGGGCTGCGGACCAAAAATTTGTCTGAACGCATCGGTCAGACGGCCACCTTCTCCACCGCTCCTTCTTTGACTGACCGAAGCCTCAGCAACACGTTGTCCAGAAACAGGAGTTTGTAACCTCCCAGTCTCTGGGAACGCGTTGCACAGGCCTCTGCAAGGCCTCCCGAAGATGTTTCATCCTCTGCTCCCTCTGCAATGGCAAGATAAGGTCCGCAACCTTACCCTTGTAACGTGGATCAAGGAGGGTTGCCAGCCAGTATTGGTCCTTCTCCTTGATACCACGAATACGAGGATCCTTACGCAGGCTTTGCAGGATCAGGGAGGCCATGCAGCGTAGGTTTGCTGAGGCATTCGGTCCGAATTCCTCTGGGTCACTAAGGATGACATGGTCCGCAGCCACCTCCTCCCAGCCACGTACAAGTCCATGTGTTTCTTGGGACTGATCCCTTAAAGACTTCTGCTGATGCTGAGTGCCAGGCTCCACCTCCATACTGACACAATCTTCCTCCTCCTCCTTCTCGTCCTCTTCCTGTGTGATCGGCGGGCACACAGGAACACTGTCTGGATAAAGGGGGCCTTGAGAGCTAAGGAAGTCCTTCTCTTCCTGCCTCTGTTCTGCCTCAAGTGCCCTGTCCATTATTCCACGCAGCGTGTGCTCCAACAGGTGGACAAGGGGGACAGTGTCACTGATGCATGCACTGTCACTGCTCACCATCCTCGTGGCCTCCTCAAATGGTGACAGGACAGTGCATGCATCCCTGATCATGGCCCACTGGCGTGGGGAAAAAAAACAAGCTCCCCTGACCCTGTCCGGGTGCCATAGTCGCACATGTACTCATTGATGGCCCTCTGTTGCTTGTGCAGCCCCTGCAGCATGGCCGACGTTGAGTTCTACCTGGTAGGCATGTCACAGATTAGGCGGTTCTTGGGCAGGTTAAACTCCTTTTGGAGGTCCGTCAGCCGAGTACTGGCATTATATGACCGACGGAAATGCACACAGACTTTCCTGGCCTGCCTCAGGACATCCTGTAAGCCCGGGTACCTGCCCAAAAACCGCTGCACCACCAAGTTAAGGACGTGAGCCAAACAGGGCACATGGGTCATTTGTCCCTGTCAGAGGGCAGAGAGGAGGTTGGTGCCATTGTCGCAAACCACCATTCCTGCCTTAAGTTGGCGTGGCGTCAACCACCTCTGAACCTGCCCCTGCTGAGCTGACAGAACCTCTGCCCCAGTGTGGCTCCTGTCCCCCAAGCACACCAGCTCAAGCACCGCATGGCATCTTTTGGCCTGCGTACTTGCGTAGCCCCTTAAACGACTACGGAGCACCGCTGGTTCCGAGGACAAAGCACAGGAAGAGGCCATGGAGGAAGAAGAAGAGGAGGGGGTGGAGGAGAGAGGTGTGTCACAATCATTAGCATTTTGGAGGTGTGGTGGCGGAACAACCTCCAACACTACTGCACCTTGTCCTGCATCCATCCCAGCTGCCAGCAGAGTCACCCAATGCGCCGTGAAACTTAGGTAACGTCCCTGTCCATGCCTGCTGGACCATGAGTCAGCGGTAATATGCACCTTACTGCTGACCGCCCTGTCCAGCGAGGCATGGACATTGCCTTCCACATGCCGGTAGAGAGCCGGAATCGCCTTCCGTGAGAAAAAGTGGCATTTGGGTACCTGCCACTGAGGAACCGCACATTCCACAAACTCACGGAAGGGGGCAGAGTCTACCAACTGAAAAGGCAGCAGTTGAAGTGCTAGCAATTTTGCCAAGCTAGCATTCAACCGCTGGGCATGTGGATGGCTGGGAGCAAACTTCTTTCAGCGGTGCAGCAGCTGGGGCAGGGAAATTTGCCTGGTACAATCTGACGTCGGTGTACCAAAAGCAGATTGCCCACAAGTACTTGGCTGTGACACACCTAATTCTACACCTTCATTCCTCTCAGTGCAGGTCTCAGAGAGGACTGAAGGTCTAGTGGGGTTGGAAATCTCAGCTGATGAGGACTAAGGAGAGGTCCTCTTTGTTCTTTGGTGTGGGTCTCTTAGATACGCTTGCCAATGAACTGCATGGCAGGTCAACATATGTCTGGTCAAGCATGTGGTACCCAAGCGGGAGATGTTTTGGCCACGCGAGATACGCTTAAGACATATGTTGCAAATAGCAGCAGTGCGATCTGATGCACTCGCCTCAAAAAAGGCCCACACCAAAGAACTTTTTGAATAACGCGCAGAGACTGCAGCGCCCTGCACATGTGGAGCTTTGGGGTGTGATGCAGTCAATGTGCTGCCCTTAGGCTGGCCCCTGGAGGGCATCCTGCCTCTTTGGTGATGTGGCGCCTCCTCCTCCTCCTCCTCTCTCCTATCAGGCACCCACGTTGAGTCAGTGACCTCATCATCCCCTCTCTCCTCATCACTGGAGCAAACCTGGCAGTATGCTGCAGCAGGGGAACATGACTGCCAGATTGCTGTCCTTCTTGGGCACCCCCTCTGTCCGTGCTCATGTTACTGCCTTCATCGAGCTCAGTATCATCATCAGAGCCTTCCAAACACTGGGCATCCTCCTGGAGCATGTACCCAACACTGTGGTCAAACAGTTCGAGGGACTCCTCAGGAGGACATGGTGGGGCTAGGGAAGGAGTCACTGATGACATTTAGCCGAGGGAAGAGGCCGCTGCTTTGCCAGACAAAGTACCCTGGGAATGGGTGAGAGAGGATGAGGAGGATGAGGACGGCTTGGTCATCCACTCGACCAAGTCTTCCGCATGTTGCGGCTCAACATGGCCAGCTGCCGAAAAAAAGGCCAAGCGTGTCCCACGGCCACGTGCTGATGAGGATGCACCGTCTCAACGACCAGCACTAGACACAGAGCCTGCTTGCCCTCTCTTATTGGCTTGTGACTGTCTGCCTCTCCTTCTTGGCCTTCCAGACATACTAATGGCCTGTAGCTGCACTAAGCTGGGATATATATATATATATATATATATATATATATATATATATATATGTACTGATACTGCAGCTAGCAAAATCAACTGCCTGCCTGTAGTATGAGAACACCACCAACCTTCTACAGGTAGCTTTAGCTGAACACTGTGAGGTGGACGCACCCCACTAACTTGTAGGTTTAGCTGAACACTGTGAGCAGGACGCACCCCACTAACTTGTAGGTTTAGCTGAACACTGTGAGCAGGACGCACCCCACTAACTTGTAGGTTTAGCAGAACACTGTGAGCAGGACGCACTGCACTAACTGTAAATAGTCTAGCTGCCTGACTGTGGTACTAATAGGATCAAAAGAACACCAGTAATTTTCTTCAGGTAGCTGTATATACTGTAACAAGACAAACCTGCCTGTCAGTAAGAAGATAACAGGAACGGATCTAGCTGAACACTGTGAGCAGGACGCACTTCACTAACTTGTAGGTTTAGCTGAACACTGTGAGGTGGACGCACCCCACTAACTTGTAGGTTTAGCTGAACACCGTGAGCAGGACGCACCCCACTAACTTGTAGGTTTAGCTGAACACTGTGAGCAGGACGCACCCCACTAACTTGTAGGTTTAGCAGAACACTGTGAGCAGGACGCACTGCACTAACTGTAAATAGTCTAGCTGCCTGACTGTGGTACTAATAGGATCAAAAGAACACCAGTAATTTTCTTCAGGTAGCTGTATATACTGCAACATAACAAGCCTGCCTGTCAGTAAGAAGATAACAGGAACGGATCTAGCTGAACACTGTGAGCAGGACGCACTGCACTAACTGTAAATAGTCTAGCTGCCTGACTGTGGTACTAATAGGATCAAAAGAACACCAGCAATTTTCTTCAGGTAGCTGTATATACTGTAAAAAGACAAGCCTGCCTGTCAGTAAGAAGATAACAGGAACGGATCTAGCTGAACACTGTGAGTAGGACGCACTGCACTAACTGTAAATAGTCTAGCTGCCTGACTGTGGTACTAATAGGATCAAAAGAACACCAGCAATTTTCTTCAGGTAGCTGTATATACTGTAACAAGACAAGCCTGCCTGTCAGTAAGAAGATAACAGGAACGGATCTAGCTGGACAATGTGAGCAGGATGCACCCCACTAGCTTGTAGGTTTAGCTGAACACTGTGAGCAGGGCGCACCCCACTAACTTGTAGTTTTAGCTGAACACTGTGAGCAGGACGCACTGCACTAACTGTAAATAGTCTAGCTGCCTGACTGTGGTACTAATAGGATCAAAAGAACACCAGTAATTTTTTCAGGTAGCTGTAAATACTGTAACAAGACAAGCCTGCCTGTCAGTAGGAAGATAACAGGAACGGATCTAGCTAAACTGAATACAGTGTATATATATATATATATATGCAACACCTGGGATGCATATATATACACAATACACTGTAAGTGCAGCTAACTGACTGACTGTTCTGCCTAATCTATCTAACTCAAATCAAATGTCACTGTCTGTCTCTCTCTCTCTCAATGAACGCCAGAACACACACTACACAGGGCCGCCGTGCAGGCGGCCTTATATAGTGTGGGGCGTGTACTAAATCCCCTGAGCCATAATTGGCCAAAGCCTCCTTGGCTTTGGCCAATTATGGCTCTCTGTTCAGGCGGCGCTGTGATTAGCCAAGCATGCGGGTCATAGTGCATGCTTGGCCAATCATCAGCCAGCAATGCGCTGCGATGCCGCAGTGAATTATGGGCCGTGACGCGCCACACGAATTTGGCGCGAACGGCCCATATCGTTCGCAATTCGGCGAACGACCGAACAGCCGATGTTCGAGTCAAACATGGGTTCGACTCGAACACGAAGCTCATCCCTACTTGTGACACCACAATAGGGATAAAACTTTTTGCAGAAGGGAGTTTAACAAGACTCGTGGCACTCATTAAAATAAGAAGAAAAGAGGTTTAACCTTAAACTACGTAGAGGGTTCTTTACTGTAAAAGCGGCAAGGATGTGGAATTCCCTTCCACAGGCGGTGGGCTCAGCGGGGAGCATCGATAGTTTCAAGAAACTATTAGATAAGTACACAAACGACCACAACATACAGGGATATACAATGTAATATTGACATATAATCATACACATAGGTTGGACTTGATGGACTTGTGTCTTTTTTCAACCTCACCTACTATGTAACTATATGTAACATTACTACTCTTCTTGGGGCACCCAAAAGGGTGTCCCAGGTCTTTTACATTTCTATAATGTATACTGCAAATAAAAAAATTTAAAATTGCTGTGCACCGCTAAAGTGTTCGGGTTTGGCTTAACAAAAGTTGGCAACCCTAGGGCTACACAATACCCCTTCATGAGGGCATGGTGAAATTGAAGGATATTAAAGGGACTTTGACCTATACACGTTCAGCTGTCAACACATTACAGTATTTTTCCAGAGTTTTGAATGAGTCATGTACACATTCCCATATTAGACAACAGGAACTGTTCCTGTGAGAAAAATGTAAATGTACACGTCTGGTTACTTAAATAGTACAGAGGAAAAATAAAGTAAGCATCTGTGAGCTATTCCCCAATCATGTAAAACAAGTCGCCATCACAAAAAAAATATGATAATGACGTTCCAAATGTCACAGTGTACAAACCTGCATAGCTCACAAAGAGGGACGCACTTCAATGTATTATTAGCATTTCTGTCAGAACTGGTAAAGTACTTTCAACGACCCAAAATACATTTTGAAGTGAAGTAAATTTTAATTTCTCGTACATTGCCAAATAAACCATGTGAACCTCAAAATTATGTCATGGGAAAAAGTAAAAAGACATACGGTTATTTTGAGTCACAGACTTCATAATTACTAGTGTGCTAGTCTCATAGACTGTCATTAACCACTTCAATACACTACACTTTCGCACCTTCCTGCCCAGGCCAATTTTCAGCTTTCAGCGCTGTCACTTTTTAAATGACAATTGCGCGGTCATGCTACACTGTACCCAAACTTAATTTTTATCATTTTGTTCCTACAAATAGAGCTTTCTTTTGGTGGTATTTGATCACATCTGCGGTTTTTATTTTTTGCTAAACGAATAAAAAAAGACCGAAAATTTTGAAAAAAAAACGGAAAATTTATATCAAATACTTACCGTAATTTTCCTTTCCTGATGGACTCTAAACACGAGCACCCCCTATCGGAGTGCAGTTCCTCTAACGGGACTTTTTTAGCGGGGTTACCTCTAATAAAGTGGAAAATAGTAGAAAATTTAAGTTTTTGTATAAAAGTATTGTAGTTTATTGGTTTAACATCTAAAAATCATTACACATGACCTAACCGTATGTACAATAAAATGGATGCATGTAATGGGAAGAAACAATTATATAAGGAAATGACCAATTGCAATGATACAGGTAAATAAAGACCCAATGATCATAGAAACCCAACGTTTCGAGGTATGCAAAAGGGTTGACCTCTTCTTCAGGGGTAACGATAATTGGTCAGAGTGGGTGTTTCATCTAAAAAGTTAAGTTAAAATTTACCTGTATCATTGCAATTGGTCATTTCCGTTAGAGGAACTGCATACAGTGCCTATTGGGATGACACCTTTCTCCTTTCCTGATGGACTCCATGGCAGCCTACGTATGGGTTAATCCCGCCTCTCATACCTCATAGGACCCCACTCCCATAAATCTTTGCTTCTAGCCAGAGACCGTGTTCCGTAACTTAGCCTACTCCAGCAAATGGGAGGGAACTCCTGCTGCCATGGATTCCATCAGGAAAGGAAAATTACGGTAAGTATTTGATATAAATTTTCCGTTTTCCTGACAGACTCCATGGCAGCCTACGTATAGGAAATGACTAGCCATACACTCCCGGGTGGAAAATTGCTGGTTCAAAGAAAAAAGGTTTATTTGGCACCGTCAACAGACAAGACATGCAAACCAAAATTAACCGAAGACAAAGAAGCCGGTTCTACGCAATAGTGCGTCATAAATGTGTTGATCGACGACCAAGAGGCCGCCTTGCAGATTACTTCCAGGGATACATGACGGGAAGCTGCCCATGACGTAGAAACGCTCCTGGTAGAATGAGCGGTCACCGCTTTTGGGGGAGCCAAACCCTTAGCTGTATAAGCCCCTTGTATAGCCTGAACGATCCAAGCTGCAATGATTCTGGAGGAAGCACGCAAACCCTTGTTCTTTCCTTAGAAATAAACGAAGAAATGATCAGATTTTTGAAAAGAGGCAGTGGCTTGAAGGTACTGCCTTAAAACTTCTCCCACATCCAAAGGATGAACACTAGAGTCCTCAGTTGCCCGAAAAATTGGAAGAACGATCTCCTGATTCTCATGAAATACAGATGTTACCTTAGGATTTGATCCTAGCATAGGAATCAAGACCACCCGGTCAGGGAAGAAGGTGAGAAATGGTTCTTTACATCCTAGAGAACTGATCTCGGAGACCTTCTTGGCCGATGTTATGGCCACTAGGAATACTGCTTTGAGAGAGAGATCTTTAATGGTTGCCTGATCCACAAGTTGTATTTCTTTTTCCGAAAAGAAATCCAGGACAAGAGGAAGATCCCACTTGGAAAATCACGGTTTTCTCTGAGGTCTGATCCTTATTGCTCCCTTGAAGAACTGCCTCGTAAGAGGGTGTCTGGCCCAGGATATACCTGTGAAGGCAGAGATAGCAGAAACCTGAACCCGTAGAGAACTTACTGATAAGGATAGATCCAGGCCTGTTTGTAAGAAACCAAGAATATCCTGAATCCTTGGGTCAGTACAGGAACCGTCAGTGGTGGAAACATAATCTGCAAATTTCGACCAAATTCTTTGGTAAACTCTATTGGTGCCTGGTCTTCTGGCATTCAGTAGAGTCGAAATAGCCGCACTTGGACATCCTAGGGCTTCCAACCTTCCCCTCTCAAGAACCAAGCCATCAGATGGAGCTGGGATGGGCATGGGTGAAGAGATGCCCCTTGCAATAAGAGATCTGGTCTGGATGGTTGGGCCAATATGGAACAACTGCCACTATTTCGACCTCTTCCCACCTGAGCCTCGATAGGAAACGTAGAATGACCGGAACTGGTGGGAAGGCATAAGCCCTGTGGAATCTCCAGTGGTCCGTCAGGGCATCCACTCCAAAAGCCTGGGGACAACGACATCTCGTGTAGTATTTTTCTATTTTGTGGTTGCAAGGGGACGCAAACAGGTCCACTTCCGGTGTCACTCCCAGAGATAGGATCCAACTGAAGACTTCCGTGTGGAGAGACAACTCGTTGTTGTCCAGGACAAACCTTGAGAGAAAGTCTGCCTGGACATTTTGAACTCCTGGAAGATAGACAGCCGTCAGATTTGATAGGTTCGTCTGAGCCCAGGACATGATTGGACTCACTTCCTTTAGTAAGAAGAGACTGCGTGTGCCCCCTTGTCTCTTGATATAAGACACCGCTGTCGTGTTGTCTAGCCTCAGGAGGACTGAGGCCCCTGATGTTAAGTGGAGAAAGGCTCGTAGCGCTCGAAGCTCCAGGACATTCGAAACTACACCCCGGGATGGGAAATCCCACTTGCCCTGGGCTAACTCTGTCAGACAGAGAGCGCCCCAGCCTCTGCTGCTGGCATCCGTCGTCACCGTGAAGCTTCCGGGTTCGGCCGTCCCCGAGAAGCGTCGGCACCTGACTCCTCCTACCTGAACCCGGAAGCTTCCCTCATATCTATTGTTTGCTGTCATTTTCAATGTAAGTTACTACGTTTTTTTAATAAATGGGCTTTTAATACTACACCATGAGACCTTTTCTTTGTTCTCAATAACCGCTGGGACCGCTGAGAGTGCTGAGAGTTGTGGGATGAGCCGCAGAGAGACAGACTTATTGGATGGTTAAAGACACGCTGCAGGAAACACATCCTCTCCTAGAAATATCCACCCGCCCTACTAGGCCCATTGGGGGCCGCTGTTGGAGGTGAGAGGCTGGTGGAAACACCTGGGAGATGCACTAGAACGTGCATAGAAGAAAAATTACCAGTCACTGCACACTTTTTTGCACTGTGTCTAAAGACTCTTTGTGGAAATCACCCATCACTACTGCACCTTTGTATGGACTATATTGCACTATTGTCACCGTTTGGGACAGCATCTCTGTGGTGGGATTAGCTGCCCCATCTTTATTGAATATTTTTTGATTATTTTAGTACCAATTCATTACTTAATCACTGTATTTATTATTTTATTTATTATGGCATGATTACACTATTCATTTGGTCATTTATTATTTCGCATTGTATGCACTTAATTTTTTGCTGACCTGATTACACTGTTCATTTGGTCATATTTATTATTTCGCATTGTATGCACATATTAATTTTTTGCTGACCTTAAGATTTTTTCTGTATTATATGTCACATTATCACTTTTTATTCGCAGTTCACGTTGAAGAGTGATTTCACTTATTTTCTATCAGCATTAATATTTATTTATTTCCTGTGATTGTTTCTGAGTCACTGGTTATCACTTTGTGTATGAATTTTGGTTGTGAGCATTTAATTTGGGAAGATACTTTTCTCACACCCGCAGCTATTATATATTTTTTCACCTAATGGGGGGTGACTGTTTTATTACACTAAGCACTGAGTCACTTTGCATTTAATTGCTTATACTTGTGTATGAATTTTGGTTGTGAGCATTTATTTGGGAAGTCATTTTTTCATAACCTTAGTTATATATTTTTCTCACCTATTGAGGGGTGACTGTTTTGTTTCATTAAGCACTGAGTCACTTTGAATTTAATTGCCTATATTCCTTTATTTTGATTTTTTATCGCAGAATTGCATCTCTTTTTGATCTACTCTTATATGGTGACATTTATTTCTAGGTTATTATTCACTCTTTCCTGGCATATACTACATGAGGTGGAGTGTACTCTGCCCACTTCACCATACATTGCTCTGTCACTGATTGATGGAATAGCGCCACATAATTTTATTTTATAGTTGTTTTTTGGGGAACTGAGTGAACCTATCTATGTTGGCGGCTCTCCATCGGGTTTTTTACCGTCAGTTTTATTAATCCCTTACTCATATTGTGGTTTTGCGCACTGGTTCTTACATATTTACTCCTTTCTGGGTAACTGTTAAAAAAAGCAATTTACATTGCATTGAACATGATATATTAAAACACAGTTGTATGAAATTCACGTCATTGGGTAAACAGAGCAAGGCCAGAGCTGTAATTAATCATACATACAAACAGGTGTACAGTTTCTTTCAGTAAATCATATACTAAAAAAACAACCTGACCAACATATATAAACGACAGACGCAATTCACTCTTTCTTTCTTTATCATCATGTGGACCATACTTATACTTGCAAGTATTGCAGCAGCGTCAGCTGAGCCACGAAGCTTTCATGGGTAAGAAGAAAATAACAAATATTATATGATCTGTTACATGATAGGATTATATGATTATATGAAATATATGGGTAAATAGGAAAAAACAAGTAAATTAAAATACTCTTATTAGTTTTATTTATGTGTTTTTTTTAAATTTATGTATTGCTCAGGGAAAAAGTATTTCGTGTGTTTCCACAAACTTATGCACAAGTACAGCTTATTAAATCCCTGGCCGAGCATGCAAAGGTATGTTGTCAATTTAGAAATTTACCGCTAAACAAATAATTTGCCTCTTCCCCAGCCAAATCAACATTAACTTATGCATCCAAACTTTCTGAGATGAACACAAGGGGCAATATTTAGTACAAAATATTTAAGCAAAGGATCACGCTTGCCATTCTCCTGGTGATATAGAAGATGAAGAATAATTGGGCAAAAATGGTTAGTGAAGCCTACTGGAGGTCTATTTGCACTATTTTTGTATACAATTTGAAAATACCAATATAATACTTTCGAGCTTGAATGAACATGCTGTTCAAATATAACCACTTTTGAAAAAACATGGTTATATTTATAAGAATATATACTATAAGATTTTTTTTTTTTTTCAAGTCGCAAGTCGCTCCTGCCAGCGGTTGTACTTTTTTGTCAACTGCTGGTATAGAGTCCAGCTATGGACCAAAATGGATCATTAACAACACATTACTGACTATCCATTTAGGTCAATCAATCATCACTAGGGATACCCAGCCATCACATCACAGCAATGGACCAGTTATAAGTCCAGTGGGATGGGAGGGGACAGTCAGAGCAACAACAAAAAAGCCTGCTGGGCTTCAAATTAATGATTCTGCAATGGATATCCACATATATTTATTTATATATATATATATATATATATATATATATATATATATATATATATATATATAGATATCCATTGCAGAAAAAATAATTTTGAAATATATATATACAGTATCTCACAAAAGTGAGTACACCCCTGTAAATATTTTATTATATCTTTTCATTTCGACAACACTGAAGAAATTACACTTTGCTACCATGTAAAGTAGTGAGTGTACAGCTTGTATAACAGACTAAGCACATGGATTGCTGGAACCATGTCCTGTGGTCTGATGAGACCAAGATAAACCTATTTGGTTCAGATTGTGTCAAGTGTGGTGGCAACCAGGTGAGGAGTACAAAGACAACTGTGTTTTGCCTACAGTCAAGCATGGTGGTGGGAGTGTCATGGTCTGGGGCTGCATGAGTGCTGCGTTCACTGGGGAACTACAGTTCATACTGTACTGTGACACACTGAAGCAAAGCATGATCCCCTCCCTTCGGAGACTGGGCAGTAGGACAGTATTCCAACGTGATAACGACCCCGAACACACCTCCAAGAGGACCACTGCCTTGCTAAAGAAGTTGAGGGCAAAGGTGATGGACTGGCCAAGCATATCTCGAGACCTAAACTCTATTGTGCATCTGTGGGGCATCCTCAAACGAAAGGTAGAGGAGCACAAGGTCTCTTACAACCACCAGCTCCGTGATGTCATCATGGAGGAGTGGAAAAGGACTCCAGTGGCAACCTATGAAGCTCTGGTGAACTCCATGTCCAAGAGGATTAAGGCAGTGCTGGAAAATAATGGTGGCCACACAAAATATTGACACTTTGGGCCCAATTTAGACATTTTCACCCAGGGGTGCACTCACTTTTGTTGCCAGCGGTTTAGACATTAATGGCTGTGTGTTGAGTTATTTTGAGAGGACAGCAAATTTACACTGTTATACAAGCTGTACACTCACTACTTTACATGGTAGCAAAGTGTCATTTCTTTAGTGTTGTCACATGAAAAGATACAATAAAATATTTACAAAAATGTGAGGGGTGTACTCAATTCTGTGAGAATATATATATATATATATATATATATATATATATATATATATATATATATGTATATATTTGATATATACATGCCTGATTATACAAAAAGCAAATCAGTTTATGAAATGGCTTTAGTTTTCCATTAAGCTAAACTTTGCAGGGTAGTAAGTAGTCTCAAAGGCCCATTATTCATTTTAGAATAAAATATTTTCTTGCCTGTTTTTGTTTCACATCGTGTCAGTGCTAGTGAAGATAATTGTGAGTCACAAGGAATATCAATATAAAAAGAAAAAAGTGCAGCGCTGGAAAAATGTGTATAATATGACAGTGGACTAACACTGTGCTGAAAGGAAGACTTATGACTAATTTGATAAAAATCTATTAAAATTCAATTAATAATTAATAATGCAAGTGAAAATAAATATATATAATAAATTGTGCAAGTGAGATAATAAATTAAGTGGAAACCGTCCATAAGGTGCAATAAAGTCCATAAAGTGCAATACAATCCAGAGGGAAAGGATATCCAAAGCAAGACCCTGGGTCTGTAATCCACCACTGGTGCTGCCCGTCACCTGATAGTAAGGTAATGAAGGCTTACCAAAAAGCCTGCGACCACCCTTGTTCAGGGGGGTCAAAACAGGCTTAGAAGAGCGAATAATGCCACAGGAAACGCTGCTGGAGTTCCACCAACATCTTTGATGAATGGCTAAACAGCAGAAGCAGGAAACACCTTGGATGATGTATTTCAGGAGGTAGTTATCATACAGCAGAGGGCAGGCTTTTCCAGAAGTCCGGTTAGGGCAAACTGTATATACTCCTCATTGTGTTACCTTATACCACACGTTGATTGCATTACACATTATTCTTATAGGTAATATAAGAATATTGTGTAATGCAATCACCGTGTGGTATAAGGTAACACAATGAGAAGTATATACAGTTTGCCCTAACCGGACTTCTGGAAAAGCCTGCCCTCTGCTGTATGGTCGTTCAGTACTACCTTATGAACATTTTATTAAACCCGCCAATAAAAATAAATGTAGCAGCATGTCCTTCATCATCATTGTTTCCTGTGCAGTCTTTGCAGCATAAATGAATCTTCATAAGTCTGGTGTGTGACGTTTCCACATTTTCAAGGTGGTTCCTTTGCCTTGCGGGGACTACCTGGAGTCACCCTGACATGTGCACCCCTTGCCATGAAGGAATCTTCACACACTACCAAGTACCTGAGATGCAGTGCCCTGGAACTGTGTTTGGATGTACATGTGCAGTATAAGCAGTCTTGTACTGTGTTCGGCCAGTGCATGCACATCATGGACAGCACACAAGGAATTATGGGACATATAGTCTCAAAAATGTAGATTTCCGATGTCTCACCAAGCACTGAAGACAGGGACACATGAGAGAGAAAAACATACCAACTAAAAACAGACTTTGGAGCACAATAAGAACAAATAATAATGTGTTGGCTACTAGTTTAGTGGAGATTATTGAAAAGCACACAATTACATTGAGGGTTTAATGCTAATTTAAGTAAAACACTTTTAGATGTTAATAACATATTACGGGTGCTTTGTTGTAAATGCATTTCAAATTTGTCCAATGATTCATTTTCAGGCATAGAATGTTATTTCTGGAAGACTTTTTCATGCTGCATTGTAGAGAATGAGATAAGTCTTGTTGTTCTAACCGTCTCTCTTTCATGTGCATGACTATAAAATGTTCTTTTTATCTGAATCATAAACACACTTCAAGTGCCTATTTCCTTGTGTAGTGGAAAACAATATTCAAATCTTCTGGCAATACAGTCGAAACGCATTGTGCTTGTAATTTCTCATGTAATTGTTTCACATGCTTACTGTTCCATTAACACTTTCCTATATAGCATTTGTTCCAGAGGTAAGCAAATAATTAATGACAAAGAGCTGCTGCTTCTTGTGATTTTACGAAACATTAGGGATATGTGGATGTGAAGGGGGTCTGGATAATTATATTTACTGTATTTATTGGCATATACCACTCACTTTTTCACCATGAAAATTAGGTGCAAATAGCGTGTGCATGTTATACGCCAATACTTCAATTTCAGCTGCCTCGGAGGCAACGGGGGGGGGGGGCGGTACGAGTGCTGTCAGATTACATACAGTGAGAATCTCCTGTTTACTTGGCGGCCTCTGTAATATGAAGTCAATAGATGGCAATGATGAGGCTGCTGCATTGATGGCAATGGTGAGGCTGCAGATGAGCACTGACCCTTATTTTGCTTCAAAGTTCCTTATTTAAAATTTAAGTTTTTTCCTGAAATTTCCCTCTTAAAATGAATGTGCGTGTTATACGCCGGTGCGTGTTATATGCCGATAAATACGGTATTTTAAGGATTTAATAACCTAAATAAAACTGACAAATGATGTTTAAAATATTGCTTTTTGAGGAACAAAACTGCAGCATGTAGCAGAAAGTGTGGTAAAGTATAAATGAGCTCATACTAGTTGTAAAATTGTAATGCATATGTGAGGGTTTTATGGAAGCCTGTCCTTACATTTAACAATAGCAGGTTCATATCAATCAACAAGCCTCATCTTGTTTATACCAAGATCACTTTGTTCTCTATTTCATTTGTTCAGTAATCACTGTATTTCTATAATACTTTTTAATGTAAGTAGCAATCTTTACTTGGACTATATCATTGATTATTATTTTAATTGTACATAACAGCTTGACTTTTGGGTTCCTGACTCTGTGGACCTTGTAGAACCGGGCAGAAGTGTTGACTTCCGTGCTGAGAGCCATGTTGTCTATGATGTTCAGGCCATGCTTGAGCAGAGTGGAATGTCCTTTAAGTAAGTTGAACTTTAAGTTATATGGCAGCCTATGGATCTGGAGAAAACAATATGTTGTATGGAAGTTAGGTAGAGAAGGTAGTCAATGGCCTTGTTGTCTTTCAGATATAAAAAAAACCTAATTACAATATTTTCTGTAAGGATGCATGCCACAAATGTGTAATTTATAGATAATGAAGTTGAGTTGTAATGCTCTAAGTTGGCCTTTCAATTAAAAGGGAGTTTTCCCCTTTCAACATTGCACCACAACACAAAAAGTTTTTCTGTGTAAATCATTTGTGAATTGGGGGAGTGCAGATTGTGCAGAATGTAGATTGTAAAATGGTACCATTTATACAGGTTTGTACTATGCTGAATTACATTGAACATGCTTGCATGAATGGTTGACACTCATGCAGTAAGAACAAAAGGCATTTTACAACATCTGAAGTGTCTGCTGTAATATGGGATTTTGTTTTCTTTAATATTATTGTGCTTATTAAGTGTATCTCTGGCCAAACATTTTTGGGGTGTTTTGGTTAGAAGGGGTCTCCGCAAGAGAAATTTAGATCTCTGTTTCTCCCGGTGACAAAGGTTTCACCAGAAAGGGAATGAAGAAAAATATGCAACAGCAACACACACATACATTTGAAAAAAACTGTCAGTGGTTCTAGCCTTTACTATACGCTAAGTAAAAGATTTTATTATCGCTTCATTGTGTTGTGCTGTTGGAGATTGTATTATACTTCCTTTTAATCATTGTCACTGTGATAGATAGTGAAGAGAAACTGTTCAAATGGAGATCCAAATAGGAAAAAAAACAGGGTGATATAGATAGATGTCTTGCGAGCTATGAAGAGTGTCCAAAGAATGTTTTAAACGTAATGCCGTGTACACACGGTCGGACTTTCCGTCTACAAAAGTCTGACGGATGCCGATGGACCAAATCCGGCGGACAATCCGATCGTGTGTGGGCTTCCCCGGACTTTCGGCGGACTTTTCCAGCCACAAATCTGACGGACTTTAGATTTGGAACATGCTTCAAATCTTTACGTCGTAACTCCGCCAGACCCATAAATCCACTCGTCTGTATGCCAGTCTGAGGGACAAAAACCCACGCTAGGGCAGCTATTGGCTACTGGCTATCAACTTCCTTATTTTAGTCCGGTGTACGTCATCACGTACGAATCCGTCGGACTTGTGTGATCATATGTAGGCAAGTCCGTTCGTTAGAAAGTCTGCCGCAAGTCCGCCAAAAGTCCGCCAAAAGTCAGTCGAAAGTCTGTCGGATGGGCTTTCGGACTTTTGTAGCTGAAAAGTCCGACCGTGTGAACGCGGCATGAGAGAACCAATCCACAGCCGTTAGGCATACTCACACTCCCATAATCTGTGTATAAAATAGTCAAAATAAACAAATGCAGCGCTATGTGATATATCATTCAGGTGAAAAAATATATATATTTGTTGTGGGCAATGCACAAGTGAATGTTGGAGCAATTTGAATTCCCAAACAAAGAATATACATGGTGCAAAAATATATAAATGAAATACTTGTTGTCAAGCAAGTGCACAGTAAAAGAAATATAAAAAAATTGAAGTAAACATTAAAAGATCAAAAATTCTTAATTTCAGCAAGTCCACAGTGAAAAAAAGATATATATATTCAAAACTTATTTTCAGAAAGTCCACAGTGAAAATATATATATAATATAATGTCTCATAAAGTGACTCTGTGATGATGATCCAAATAATATTAACCGTGACTTCACACACGTGCTCCCTCCCGTGTGACTGCGCTCACCTCCAATTGTGTGATCGCACAATTAAGTTTGGTCCACAACAGCAGCTGAACCACCTCTGGGCTCTAAGTAGTAGGATTTACAGGCTCCCCCAGGTGTAATCCAAAGGTGGTATCCTCAATTTAAAATACAAAAGAGGCCAGATAGTGCATTATTGTTTAAATATAGAAATTTATTGTAGGTAAACATCAGGTTACTCACACTTTATGGGTGCTTGCAGCGCACCAGGCTATAGAAAACATACAATGTTAAAATCCTCTCCAAATGGTTTGCAGGCTTGTGTGAATCAGCAGCTAGCTCAGAGGGCAAATAACTGTCTCCTCCACCATCCTGGCCCCTCCCCTACACGTGATGACACAGGGCGATCACGTGTCTTCTTCAGGGGGATCTATATACGCTAAGTAAATAATATTGTTATCGCTTCATTGTGTTGTGCTGTTGGAGATTCTATTTTACTTCCTTTTAATCATGGTCACTGTGATAGTTAGTGAAAAGAAATTGTTCTAAAGGAGACCCAGAGATTTTTTCTCTGCCCAAAAAGAAAATGAAAACTTTTGACTTGACATACACTTTAATTTTATTTTTTCAGATCATGTATAATAGTGATCTATTTTTTGCTGTTATCTGCATAAAATAACTCAATATTACAGGTAATTGAATAAGCTGAGTCTCTTCTAATAAGATCTTAGGAGTTTATTGCACATTCAGTGACATCAGATTAAGCCCCGTTCACTTCCCTTGAAGTAGCACGATTTCAAAACTGCAGGTCAGTGAGATTTCAGGTGTGATTTGTCTGACATCTGTGCAACTTCATGCACAGATGTCTATGCTAGTCACACCTGACTCACAAAAAATAGTGCAGGAACCTTTTTTTCAAATCGGTGCGGTACTGCAAAGTCGGATTTGCACCGATTTGAACAGTTCCATTGCCGACAATAGGGTGTAACTTGTCATGAGAGCACAAGGAGAGAGGCGCCTCTGGGTGTAGAAGTTTTAAAATACAGTTTTATTAAAATGTATATACAGGCAACTCACAAGTGTGAAGTCATCAAAAGCGTATAGTGGCAGTATCCATCATGGATGTGAGCATCAGATCGGTCATTGGCGTCCTCCTGCCTACCGCGCGTGAGGCTGTGTGTTCTCCGGACACCGCTTGGATGTAGAAGCCAGCTGCGGTGAATGCGAACTGAAGCGAGGCCTGGAACGCAGATGGATGGTGGGCGAGGGAGAATGACGTCACTCCCCCTCGCCCACCATCTATCTGCGTTCCAGGCCTCGCTTCAGTTCGCATTCACCGCAGCCAGCTTCTACATCCAAGCGGTGTCCGGAGAACACACAGCCTGATGCGCGGTAGGCAGGAGGACGCCAATGACCGATCTGATGCTCTCTTACATGATGGATACTGCCACTATACGCTTTTGATGACTTCACACTTGTGAGTTGCCTGTATATACATTTTAATAAAACTGTATTTTAAAACTTCTACACCCAGAGGCGCCTCTCTCCTTGTGCTCTCTTTCAGATTATTGTAACTTGGTTTCAGTTCTCCGCTGAAGGCAGCCCTGTGTGTGGATCTCTCCCCATTATCCCCCCCCCCTTTTTTTTTTTTACCAATATTTAATCATTTTTTGGTTCATACATGGACTTTTATTAATCATGGACTTCTCCTTCTGTCCCTCCCCCTCCTCTTCCTTTATACATTGTTGTTAATACATCATATCCCCTATATGTCATGGTACTCCTATGGTGGTTTTTATCCTTATTTTCCAGTCTTTTGCGCCTTCACTTGTATTACTGTGACTTGTCATGCCATTTGGAACTGTCAAGTCGCATGACAAGTTGCACCAGTTTAAACGAGGGCTAATGCATTTTCTCATGCAGACTCGTTGTTATACCATGTTGCAGTGCAATAATTTAGCATCTGTAGCATGATCAGAAGCCCAGAAGTTGATTTAACTACTTTGAGCTGGACCATAAACAGCCAGGGATTCCATCTCTGACTGGCTGCAGCCACTACAGTGCTGAGGCAAAGTTTGATTTAAAACAGCACTAGGACGAAAATTATGAAACTATCCATACATAGGCAGGGTATAGTGGATGATTAGACCACTATAAATGAAATAATGGACCAAAAGAAAAAAAGGCAGACAACTAACTAACCATCTGCTTTCTACAGCAACCTTTTTCTAAAACGTATAACATGATAATCTGATTTTTTTTCAGAATTATAATCGATGACCTGCAGTTTGCACTGGACAAGCAGCGTGATAGCAACATTCGTGCAGTACACAGCTATGAAAAGTACAATGATCTTGATACTGTACGTATGTTTACTGTAGCTCTCTAAGCAATGTACTGTATATAAAGTGTTCATGTTGACTAAAAAATATGTGTATCCCAAAGATCAATGCCTGGTCTGCTAACATCGCCGCTCAGAACCCATCTCTGGTGTCACGCTCTCAGATTGGAACCTCATACCAGGGACGTCCTCTGTATTTACTTAAGGTAATTTTACTGTCAGCATTATTACAGTGCACATTTATAGATGGTGGTATTTAATGTAGTTTCAGAAAAAAAATTATAATATCTTCTGAGGTGGAGTAGAGTGGGGCTGGATTACACCTTTTGAAGTTTCTTTTCAAACTGTAGTAAGTAGAGAGGGCCAGTTTAGAAAATCTGTATTGTGTTTGTACTGTGGGCATTGCCTTTTAGTCCACCATGGTAATCCTTTCACACTTTTCACAGAAGTGTTATTTCACTAGCATAATCTGTTCCCTATAGAAAGAGATACTGTATGTCCATGGCTATGCACTATACAATTTTCCCAAGCAATATGCATCAAAGGTCGTCTGCAATATTTGTGTTGTTTATGTGCTAAAAGTGAAATATAGGAGAATCGTTCAGTTTGGGGTAGAACTTCCAGCTTTAGCATGCCAACTCAATGGGCATTTATTTACCATATTTCCTTATGATCTGCCCATGATGTGCCAACACTGATTTTACTTGCTTTGTGGTCTGTTCATATTTTACATATTTTTCTATCAAGAAAAGGTATGTCTACAATTGAATTACTCTGCTCTATGTTGTTTATTTGGTAAAAAATTTTGACAGTGATGTTTTATATTTAAGGTTGGAAAAAGCGGAGCAAACAAGAAGGCTGTCTTCATTGACTGTGGGATCCACGCTAGAGAATGGATCTCCCCTGCTTTCTGTCAGTGGTTTGTAAAGGAAGTGAGTACACATTGCTGTGCACAAGATCAAGTTAGGATAAGCTATAATGGAAATACTGAGTATATTATCATGATTCAAACTGATAGTAATTTTTGGCGGCCAAATCTATAATGCAGTGACATTTAGAAATATCCACTGGTGATGAGTCATTTACTGAATATTAAAATACTTTCACAGAAAGGATTAAGCCAAATTAAGTGAATGTGTGGTGAATGAAATTTTGTAATTTTTACTGCTTTATAAAAATGCCATATGTAGACATGATTGATTGTGGATATATATATATATATATATATATATATATATATATATATATATATATATATATATATATATATATATATATACTTTTTCAATAAATATAAACATTTTAGAATATTGACAGAAAATTATTATAGAGTGAAGAGTTGATCCATCTCATTTTAAGTTGTTGCCAGTAGTTAAAGAAACCTATGGACAATCATTTAAGCAATATGTCGGTGTAGATCAGTATTTCTGATTAGCCTATATTTCTGTTTTACCCTCTTCTAATATTCCTTCCCTATTTAAAGTATGAATGGGCTGATCTATAGATTTACTTGGTGACCTCCCACCTACAGTATGAACCCATTTCGGGTAGGCAGGTCCAGGTCATCAAGATCTGAACAACTCTATACTAAATGCCTTTCATTTTAAATTTTACTACAAATGTCGTTTAATATATACAGCAATTTTATTTGTAAGGTTCTTACTTAACAAAATAAAAAAAAAGTTATTGGGAAAAAAAAAAAGACAACAAAAGTCTTCCCATAGTATTTTATGTGCATTTACTGTATGTTCTGCATGTTTTTTACCTGTAAAAGCCTCCCTTGTGTAGACATCCAAATTGTGTAGACATCCAAAAACGCCTAGACAGCTAGTTGGAGCCACCATGATGTGATTTCAGCAGCCTTAGCAGACTCAGAGCTGTCACTCAAGTGGTATCCTATACTATTATACATTTTTAGTATGAAAGGAGGTGGCGGGACTTTGGCCAAGTTAGTGACAGGGTCTTTTTAAAGCGTTTTTTCAGTTATTTCTTGAAAAATTAAACTCAGCAGCTACAAAAACTGTAGCTGCTGACTTGTAATAAACAGACACTCACCCGTCCAGGGATCCAGCACTGTCCTCACCCAGGCTGGTTTCTTCACCAGTATTTACTCCCGGGTGTCGGCATGTTAACTATGGGCAGCTGGCTTGACTCCTTGTGGCTTGACAGCCGGATACCCGCTGTGCTTTGCCCGCAGCCTTCTGGGACCTGTGACATGTCCCAGAAGGTTGCGGGCGGGGGGTTGGGGGGGGGGTGAATGTCTGCTCGGGTCGCTTAGGTGATCTGAGTGGAAGTGGAAGCGCGTACCTGTCAAAATGAGCTGGAGAGGGGGTTCCCTTCTAAGGGGGATTTCCAGACTCGAGATGGCCTGGATATACAAACTTAGATGTTATACCCCATTTGGGCTCAACGTTGAGGTAGACCTTAATGCCTTTTTGGATAATTCATGAATTTTTGTATATTCCTCTTATATGGTTAACGGGATATGGGGGCTTTTTATCTGCAATAGAAATTTAAGAAAATAAGGTTCGTGATTTTCTGTTTTGTGATTTAAGATTATTTTTATTGTCTGGATGTGAACCCGGTCTGACCCTTTGGTGGCCTTACTGTAATAAATGATTAATTAATGTTATATGGCCACTAATGGTGTGTTTCCTCTCTTATTACACACCTCCATTGGTTCCAATATCTTGGGCCAATTCTGGTCATTATAGACTTAGGGGTTGTACACCCTTGTGATGGAGATACATATGTTGTGAGGTTTGGACCACCTAAGGTTTTTTTTAGTAATCCTCAAATATTTTTATTAATGTACCTTGAAGTTTCTTTCGACCTATTTGCCCACTATTACCTGTTAGGATATATGTGTAGGTTTATTAGTTAGTCGATTTGCTCCATTTGTGTTTGGGGCACTCTTGTTTCCCTTATTCAGTACCATAATTTACTATATGGTTATTGGTTAAGTATGCGGGGGCCTATATGTTTTATATGGTTACTTCCCGGTTTTTATGATTAATATTTTGTATACTTTTAAATATCTTAACAGGGGAATAATATAATTTTGTTTTCACTGCAGAGTGTTATATGGCTCTGGGGATGTCATAATATAAAAAAATTTTTCATTAATTCCCAAGTGAAATATATATGCCATTTATTGGCATGTATAGTTCAACATACTCCACTAGATGGCGTTTCTTTAAGCTGTTTACAGGCAGAACTTAGATTAGTACCCTATTGGGTGGTTATCTTCTTAATTGCATTATCTCATGAAGCCAAGGTAGTGCGTTCATGTTCTACATCTTTTAAGGAATACTCATATATGCTTTTAGTCCCTCTAGCAATGAAGAAACCTCACTTTTTAAATGTTGAAGTGATTATTTGTTTTATGTACACTAGCCTCCTGTTCGCTGCAAGATAGGGCTGACTAACGTTATTCGTTTGTCATCAAAGTGAGGCTTGGTTTCATCTCGAGTACTTCCTGGTTTGGAACCAGGATGTGGCCACCAGAGCGTCAGAACGAGGGGTGGTTCTATGTATGTATATAAGGAGCGATGAGTCAGTGCGTCGCCCGTTCCTATGACAACGTCCAATAGGAGGAAACGTACGTCGGAAGGCAGACGCGCTGACGTCATCGTTTCCATCTTACAGTGAACGGGTGTATGCAGGCCGGCCGGCTGATTGTTATTATACGCTGTTTACTCGCTATTTGTAGTAAGTGCGCTATTTTTATCTTTCAAATAAATTGCTTTATACGGATTCACACTATGGAGGATATACTTTTTATTTCCCTGGGTGTCCATTGCTGAATATTCGACCCCTCTATTGGTGGGTTCCGGGTGATCCTCCTCCATGCCGAGATCGATGTTGGTGTCCCCACGGAGTGGATTTCGAGCATAAGCTCCATTATAGCTTACCTCTGGTAAGCACATATTGTTATAGGTGGTGGATTTTGTTCACGAGATGCTTTTTCACTAAAGGTCTTCAATCACTATCGGTGGATTTGTTTTGCACTAAGGACTGTTGATTTCCTGAGCCATTTCTATTGTCACAGACTTTTTGATTTCTGTCACTTGTCTATTTTGAATTAAGTGCTTCACGATAATTTCTGATATATCAAGCTATCTGATTGGTATTGTGTTGTTACTTGGGTTCACAGATGTAATTAATAGGGGAATGCAATACATTTTCTGAGTTATTTTGTATATCCATTTATTTTACTTTTTTTAGCGCAGTTCTTTTTATTGCTATACTTACTTGATTCTTTTACCTGAGGATTAGGACTGCAGCTCGGGGGGTGTAGGGAAGCGCGGTAATTTTATAATTTTCTTGTCAAAATGAGGTACCTGCCACCCAAGAAAAAAAGTTCCAAATATGAGAGAGAAAAAATGGGAGGAGAAGGAAGAGTGGAACTTCCCCTTTTAGGTGATGTTCCACTTTAAGTACATTGATAAAAGCATCTCTTTTCTGAGTTAGAGTCTTACAGTATACAAATAATGTCTATTCGAACCGTAGGCAAAAGTCTCCTGTGTTGAGTTTTTTTTCAAAATGTTTTTATATTTCAGGCAGTTAACAACTACGGCAGTGATGCTCAGTTTACCAACCTCTTGAACAACCTGGACTTCTATGTTCTCCCTGTTATGAACGTTGATGGTTATGTGTATTCTTGGACCACAGTAAGTAGCCTGTGACAATCAATAACAAAAAGAGCTGTTATTTAGTGTAGCTAAACTCTCTAACCATGGTAATGTACACTGTAGTACCGCATGTGGAGAAAGACTCTCTCTGTTAACAAGAATTCTGCCTGCATAGGAACCGATTTAAACAGAAACTTCAACGCTGGATGGTGCAGTAAGTGGCTTCATGTTTTTCTAAAACCTTTTTAAAAATCCTAAAAAAGGATTTTTTTTCTTAAACTCATGTAAAGTGCATATACCAGCTGTAGGAAATAAAGAATGTTCCAGTCTTTGGATATTCACAAGTCTCAACAGGCTTTGACATTATGGGTTGCAGTTCCTCCACAGCTGAAGATGTGCAAATTGTCTAATGCAGCGTACACACGGGCAGACTTTCCGACCGGACTAGTCCGAAAGACAAAATCAGGCGGACAATCCGACCGTGTGTGGGCTACATCGGACTTCCGACGGACCGTTTCGGTCGGAAATCCGACGGACTTTAGATATGAAACCTGCTTCAAATCTTTACATCGTAACTCCGCTGGACTCAGTTCCTAACGGAAAGCCCGTTCGTCTGTATGCTGGTCCGACGGACCAGATACGACGCAAGGGCAGGGTACTACATCTCACGCTCGCTGCAATAGGAAAAACAAATTTTCCTACTGCAGCGAGAGGGAGGCGACGATGTCCCTTAGGTCTGGTATGGATTTTAAGGGCAACCCCCACAATGGCGTGGGGTCCCCCCAAAATCCATACCAGACCCCTATCCGAGCACGCAGCCCGGCCGGTCAGGAAAGGGGGTGGGGACGAGCGAGCGGCCCCCCTCCTGAACCGTACCTGGCCGCATGCCCTCAACATGGGGGGGTGGGTGCTTTGGGGGAGGGGGGCACCCTGCGGCCCCCCCTACCCCAAAGCACCTTGTCCCCATGTTGATGAGGACCAGGGCCTCTTCCCAATAACCCTGGCCGTTGATTGTCGGGGTCTACGGGCGGGGGGCTTATCGGAATCCGGAAGCCCCCTTTAATAGGGGGGCCCCCCAAATCCCGGCTCCCCACCCTATGTGAATGAGTATGGGGTACATCATACCCCTACCCATTCACCTAGGGAAAAAGTGTCAATAAAAAAAAATAAAAATAACACACTACACGGGTTTTTAAAGTAATTTATTAGACAGCTCCGGGGGTCTTCTTCCGACTTCGGGGGTCTTCTTCCGACTTTGCCGATCTCTCTGGCCTCTTCTCCCGGTGTCCGATTCTTCTCCACACCCCCTTATGATGTCACAGTCCAAGCATGCCCAGGGACTGTGACGTTATAAGGGGGCAGGGTCACCGCCTATATAAGTCATTGCGGAGCGCTCACACAGCATTACAGCGGGAGAGAGCGTCGTGTCAACATCGCAGACCCCGACAACCAACAGCCAGGGTTGTCGGGAAGAGGCCCTTGTCCTCATCAGCCACCCCCCATGTTGAGGGCATGCGGCCTTGTACGGTTCAGGAGTCGGGGCGCTCGCTTGTCCCCACCCCCTTTCCTGACCAGCCGGGCTGCGTGCTCGGATAGGGGTCTGGTCTGGATTTTGGGGGGACCCCACGCTGTTTTTTTGTCGTAGGGGTTCCCCTTAAAATCCATACCAGACCCAAGGGCCTGGTATGCCCTGCGACGGGGCTCGCAAGGTGTCAATCTCGCCAATAAAAGTGGCGAGTTTGACTTCTTTTTCTAGTCCCGTCGTACCCGAGTCATGTTCAAAATGAATGGACTTGTTCGTGTGTGGGCAAGTCCATTCATTCGGAAAGTCCATCTGGATGACCGGCAGGCATAGTCTGCCGGAAAGTCCGGCCGTGTGTAGGCAAGTCCGTACGTAGTCTAGTCGTGTGTAGGCAAGTCCGTTCGCAAAAAAAAGTCCGGCGGAAGTCTGTCAAAAGTCCGTCAGAAAGTCCGTCGGACCAGTACGGTCGGAAAGTCCACCCGTGTGTACGCCCCATAACATGCAGATATACAAGTTGTCTAATAACATATTGGTGAAGTTACACTATTGTAGCTTCCACCGATATTCCATCAAAATGTGCTTAAATTCAGTAACTACAAATACTGTGCTATTCATTTAAAGAAGTAAGATGCTATATTCAGTCAGATATCAAATATGGGTGACATACTATCCAAATGTTGGCTTCATGCATGAAAATGTCTGAAAGAAGACCTAACAGTGTTGCTCACAGCTCAATGTTTTTGTATATAAATCCATTGCTGCAGTTTACATACTCATTAGTCTATTTGCTGTAATCTGATTTTATGTTTAATATTTTCCTTTTAAGCTGCCGGAGCTTCTACAAGAGCTTGCGATGAAACATATTGCGGTACTGCTCCTGAATCTGAAAAGGAAGCCAAAGCTGTAGCTGACTTTATACGTGCCAACATTGATTCCATCAAGGCTTACCTGACTATCCACTCTTATGGCCAGATGCTGCTGTTCCCTTACTCTTATACCCGTACTCTTTCCAAAGATCACAAGGAACTGGTGAGTTTGACAACACCTATTGTTTTCCAGATGGTGGGGTTGATATACTAAAAGACAAGAAAAGAAGCAGCGCCATCTAAGTGTAGCAGTATAGGAGCTTTATGACCACAATAAGTTAACGACTCACAGAATCATTGTAGGTAATGCTCGTCAAGTAGATAAAAGTCTCCGCTGTAGGTGGCTGGATGGCCGGAGTTCCTCCTCGAAGGGAAACCGGATGAAGCCCTCGGTAGTGTGAGTAGACAGCAACATTTCCCAAAAGGCTAGTCCGAAGTTCCTGGGTGGACGGAGGTTGAGCCGGCATCACTGGCGTCACTGACGTCACTGACGTCACTGACAGTGGGCGTGGCACGCATTTGGAGCATGCATGCTATTTCTTCAGGCCATGAGGGAGCCATGTTTGAAGTTGGTATTTATGTACTGCCGAGTCACAAAGCCATGCTGCTGCCAAAGCGTGATGCACCAGGTGGCGCTCAGAAAGAAACACCCTCACACACTAATATTGATAGACGAGCATAAATAGTAAACTTTGCAAAAATAATAAAATATTAGTAATAAAATTACTGGCATACTCACAGACAGACGAGAGTTTCCAAATTAAGATGAACTAAAAAGACCTTATGGGTCCTGTATAAGTGGATAAATGTGTAAAGCATTACTAACAAGGTAAATTTAAATATACAGATATATATATATATATATATATATATATATATATATATATATATATATATATATATATATATATATATATATATAAAAATAAGAAATCAAAATTAAAATAAAACAAGATCAATTCAAATAGATTTAAAAAACCTTTTCCTGTATGCACTTATAAACCAAGCCATTGGGGTGGAAGAATGGTGGTACCCTCCGGCAGAGGAAGGGGAATAGAATCAGGCAACCAGTGGGTAATTATTATTTGTTTTCTAGAGGACCAAAATCATAAAATGAATCTCCAGGTCTTCATTCATGATTCCTGGCGACAAGGTATCAAGCGTATATATTTCTCTGGCACACAAATGCATGAATCTTTCTGAGGGAAGGCTTCCAAAACCCATACTGTGAGGCCCTCTGAAGTACATACTCTTCTCCTTTAGTAAATCATTCCCAATGCATTACCAATGCACTGTGTTAAATTATATTTTAAAGTGTGTAAAGGTCAAGTCCACCAATTACCGATAACTCATGATTCTAAGAAGTTAGGTTTCAAAAACTGTCTGAGTTCCTGGGGGAAAATTTCTTATTGGAAACCATAGAACAATCTTCCCATACCTTTTCCTATTCTACCTGGCTTGTAAACAAGCAATGGTTTTGCTTGCCCCCTGATGGAATAGCTTTAGAGACACACTGGGATTGTTCTGCTAAAGATAAATAGATAAAGATAAATAGATTGTTCACATTGAAAGGGAAGTTTTGCTTAGTTTATTAAAAAAAAGACTAGAGATTGTTGATCCAGGAAGTATCCAAATGCCTTCTGGGGGATCAGGAAGGAATTACATTTTCCCATGCTGAAGCAAATTGGACCACACTCTATTTGCTTTACATATTCCTCTGGATCAACAGTGGGTACAGGATTCTGTATATGGAGGTCTTCTATTTATTTATTCTGTTTATTTTTTTCTATTGGTCGAACTGGATGGACTTGTGTCTATTTTCAACCTGACTAACTAGGTAACTATGTAATTTTTTAAATTTCCTTGGACATGATTAAATATTCTTCATAAAGTCGAAAAAAGGAAAATTCCCTTGCAAAGTGCAACTTCACTTGCAAAGTGAAAAACCTGTTTTTCTTTAGTAAATCAACCCGATAGAAACCACATTACACATCACCACTGTTAGTATAGATGTCTTAGCTTTTAACTTTTTCCCTATAAGTTTGGTTTACACGGAAAAGTAGAAATAGCAAGGGCACTACTGCAGAGACATTGTAGAATTAACATTTCAACATAACTGATATCAAAGTGTAAAATAAATATATGGGCATGAAATTACAGAAAAGTAGCCAAATCATAAAAGATACCTTATATGTAAAGCAAATATTTAAACAAATATGACATCATATGACATCAAAATGTATTGTAGCAAGGTCATAGTGTGTGCAAAGATGGTGAAAGTCATTGGCGCCAGACACTTCTTGGATGTAAAAGAGGTTTTATTTCTTTTGACAGTCCTTTTTGTATTTTTGGGGGAAAGAGGGTTAGGGCCAGGACACCCTTAAGTAGTTATAGATTCAATTGGCAGACTCTGAGACCTCAATAGGAGGAAAGCCGTGCAGGGAAAGGCCCCAGCAAGGCGCCACTTCTGCACATGCTGGAATGCTGTCTCCTATGGTAACAGTCCTTTAACAGTTGTATACAAAAGATACACTGCGCTAAGGTGAAAATATCAATCCGGAGATTATTAATGCATATGAGGTATACTAAAAATACTGCATAAGTGGCTTATCCAGCCACAGCAAGGCACAAAGGATATATATAAAAAACAAGTGATTTTAAAGTGCAATATGTAAAAAATATACTAGATGTATACCATTAGAATGAGAGTAGCGATTACTGAACTACTACCTGTATAAATAATGGATGAAAAAATCATATATATAGTCTGAAATTTACCATGTAAAAAAATATATAAATATATCACAGTGATAAGTGCAAAATACAACAAAGTGCCAAGTGCCACACAATGAGTGTGAATATCAAATCCAAGATGTGGTACATGATTATTAAAGTCCAATTTATGAAAGAAATGCACATAACGTCCATAAAAACAGTTCATAAAAAATCCAACGTGCGTGCATTAATCTTAGTGCTTAGTGCTCAGAATTCCATGCTCAAGTGCCATCCAGTGACCCCCCCGGGGACAGCCGCTCACCTCAGAGCGTGCGACTCAGCTGTGAGATTGAGTATAAACACGGTAATGAGCCATCCCACGGCTCAGTGATTGAATCCAGATACACAGTTTTCAGCAGCAACCCCACAGTTTGGAATAAAGGAAAAGAAAAACTGGATAGTGTGATATTGTTTATAAATATTTATTAGAATAAAAGCTCCCTACATTAGGGTACTCACATTTGCAAGGTGCGTGAGCGCACCAATCTGATAACAGTCTCCAAAGTTTCCCTCAAAGTTTGCCTGTCAGGAGGGATAAGCTGTGCATCGCATCTCAGTGGGGTGAAAGGCTTCGTGCTCTGTCCTGGCCCCTCCCCTACGCGTGTTCGACACAGGGTCACGTGTCTTCATCAGTCCTTTAACATCTCCTAACTCAAACGTAACAGTTCATTCAGCTTCACTACAACTCCCTCTTGTAGTTCTTCAACACTGAGCTCCTGGTCTCTCGCTAGACCCACTGATTCACTGACTCTGAATCCCTTGAGCTCCTCCAAAGTTGACGGTGGTATCACCCTCAAGCGTCACCCACGCTTCCCTGCTGGGTCCCTAGCTTGGCACTCCAGATACTTCTCAAGCTTCACCCATGCTGACCGGCAAGGTCCCTGGCTTGACTCACAAGGCTGCCTGCAAGTATCTCCTCTGCTGGTTGGGTCCCTGACTTGATCACCGCCCGAAGTTTCCCGATTCTCCACTGTGCCCGTTCGGTGAGAATATGGTTCCGGTACATTCTTCAGTTACTCACTGTGGTCCCTGGTAAAGATGGTTGGTCCCTTTGTAGCGACAGTTTCCCTTCTACCTCCGACCACTGACAGGTTCTCCGGCCGACAGAACCTTCACTTTCGGTTGGACTGCAAGCCACAGTCCCAACCCTATGCTGCCCTTTTACTTCTGTATAGCCCCTCACACAGCCCGGCAGCCAAATGCCCTCAGGATAGGCCCAATCCCTGGCCTAGCAGCCTGGAGCGTACAACACACTTACACCCAGACAGCCGTCCAGGTGGCACAGAACACCGATCACCTGACCTCACCCGAATATATAAGTTCTCCCAGCAGGCCAAGGGATTCAAGAAAACCCCTGCCCTTTGGCTGAAATATCCCATATACCCATAACCTGGGTTGCCCTTCTCATATCTAGTACCACCAAGTTCCTGGTCACCTAGCGGTAGAAGAGAAAAGTGCAACAAGGCCAAACTTAGGGAGAAATCAATAGATCTCTATCAATCGACCAAGACGACTACTCTTGGCAAGTAAATTTACTACACAGCATTAATACTGTGTAGGCTTTGCATCCTATTGCCTCTCCACAACTTAAGCTCTGATGGAACTGCCAATAAAATTGTTTTCACTACTCTTCTAGAGGATTGGTTCTGGGTGAACATATGCAGATTGAGTGAGCAGTCTTTCGTCCTCTCCTCAGCCAACACAAAGGCAAGGAAGATGTGGCACATTTTACCTGGCCAAAAGGCAGAAAATATAATTCCAGCACCAGGGGTATTACATAGTGGATGCTGACAATGCCAAACACTGGCTGCACATGAAGAATAGGGTTTGTGTAGTTGGGCCCTAGGCATTATAAATATATGAACATAGGCTTTCTTTTGTTGGAGCGTTCTTTGAGCAATGATACAAATATAGCAAATCACACCCCGTTTAAATCACACATAGCACCAGGACATTATATATACCAGTCTGGAAAGTTCACAGAGATGTTTATTCTCTTTAATACATTTGTGCCTCCATGTTCTTTCAGAATACTGTTGCCAAGGATGCCGTTTCTGCTTTGACTTCCCTCTATGGAACTAAATACACGTATGGTCCTGGTGCATCTACAATCTGTAAGTTATTATTACTATTGTACACGATTTATACAGAGCTTACAGTTTGCATAGTGTTTTACAAAATAAAGGGAGACAGTAGAGTTACAATATAATTTAAGACAAGAGGGTTAGGAGGGCACTGCTTGCAAGAGTTTAAAATCTAAAAGGGAACGGCAACTGAAGCAAAGGTAATAACTATGTGGGGATGAGTTGTTAGGGAATTAAAATTCCAATTGGTAGATAGAAGTGGGATAGGCTTCCCTGGCAGATGAGTTTTCATGGATTCTCTTTTCATGGATCCTCTAAAGGCAGATAGAGTAGGAGATAGCCATACAAACTGAGGTACGAAGGTCCAAAGGATATGAGAAGCTCTGGAGAAATCCTAGATGGGAGTATTGGAGGAGGAGCAGGACATCTTGGGAAGAGCAAAGAGGATGTTTTGGGTGATATTTTTAGACAAGCTTGGTGATGTAGCTAGGGGCAGAGTTGTGGATGGCTTTGTATGTTGTTGTTAATATATCATTGTATAATTTTTATTATATACTATATATTAATTTATACTATAGGAGATATCTTTAGTTTGTAGGAAAATATCTCTTCACAATTTTACCTTGTCTTCCATTTTAGAAAAGGTCAGGGTCAGTGAGTTTAATTTAGGATTAAAAAAAAAAAAAGCATTTTTAATCTAGTATCATTGCCAGTTAAAGTAGTTCTTAAGTCTTCTTAAGGTGAAAAACCTTGTGAACTGCAGCTCCCCCCCAGACCCCCCCCCCTTTTTCTTACCTGAGCCCGATCCGATCCAGCGATGTGCACGAGTGCAGTGGCTCCTGCTGCTGTCTCTCTCCTCATTGGACAGATTGATAGCAGTGGGAGCCATTGGCTCCCGCTGATGTCAATCAATACTTGTGACACGGGAGTGGGGGGGTTGGGCCGAGTCCCACTGTCTGTGTCAGTGGACACAGCATTGGGGATCAGGAGCGAGCATGCACAGGTGCCCCCATTGAAAGTGGCTTTCCGTTGGAGCACTCGACAAAGAGGGTGCCTAACCGGTATTTTACTACACTAGTGGAAGAGATTAAATGTATTCCCTGCTTTGCAAGAAACTAAATTTTATATCTTCTCTCCTGTCAGAACGGAGATCTGCCTTGTATACATAGGCAGACCACCTTTCTGCCTCGTTGCTTGATGATCAGTGGGTGCCGGCGGACATCGAGTCCACAGTACCCACTGCTCGGCTCCCGATGTGTGTAAAAACAGCAGTAGCAGGCCGCCGGCTGCGCACAAGCGCGCCCCCTACCCGGAAAAGTCAGCTCACATACAATATCTCACGAAAGTGTATACACCCCTCACATTTTTGTAAATATTTTATTATATCTTTTCATGTGACAACACTAAAGAAATGACACTTTGCTCCATGTAAGGTAGTGAATGTATAGCTTGTATAACAGTGTAAATTTGCTGTCCACTCAAGAAAACTCAACACACAGCCATTAATGTCTAAACCGCTAACAACAAAAGTGAGTACACCCCTAAGTGAAAATCTCCAAAATTGGGCCCAATTAGCCATTTCCCTCCCCGGTGTCATGTGACTCATTAGTGTTACGAGGTCTCAGGTGTGAATAGGGAGAAGGTGTGTTAAATTTGGTGTTATCGCTCTCTCACTCATACTGGTCACTGCAAGTTCAACATGGCACCTCATGACAAAGAACTCTCTCTAAGAATCTGAAAAAAAGAATTGTTGCTCTACATAAAGATGGCCTGGGCTATAAGAAGATTGCCAAGACCCTGAAACTGAGCTGCAGCACAGTGGCCAAGACCATACAGTGGTTTAACAGGACAGGTTCCACTCAGAACAGGCCTGGTCATGGTCGACCAAAGAAGTTGAGTGCACATGCTCAGCATCATATCCAGAGGTTGTCTTTGGGAAATAGATGTATGAGTGCTGCCAGCATTGCTGCAGAGGTTGAAGGGGTGGGGGGACAGCCTGTCAGTGCTCAGACCATATGCACCACCCTGCATCAAATTGGTCTGCATGGCTGTCATCCCAGAAGGAAGCCTCTTTTAAAGATGATGTACAAGAAAGCCTGCAAACAGTTTGCTGAAGACAAGCAGACTAAGGACATGAATTACTGCAACCATATCCTGTGGTCTGATGAGACTAAGATAACCTTATTTGGTTCAGATGGTGTCAAGTGTGTGTGAGACAGCAACCAGGTGAGGAGTACAAAGATAAGTGTGTATTGCCTATAGTCAAGCATGGTGGTGGGAGTGTCATGGTCCGGGGCTGCATGAGTGCTGCCGGAACAGGGGAGCTACAGTTCATTGAGGGAACCATGAATGCCAACATGTACTGAAGCAGAGCATGATCCCTTCCCTTCGGAGACTGGGCCACAGGGCAGTATTTCAACATGATAATGTCCCCAAACACACTTCCAAGATGACCACTGCCTTACTAAAGAAGCTGAGGGTAGAGGTGATGGACTGGCCAAGCATGTCTCCAGACCAAAACCCTATTGAACATCTGTGGGGCATCCTCAAATGGAAGGTGGAGGAGCGCAAGGTCTCTAACATCCACCAGCTCCGTGATGTCATTATGGAGGAGTGGAAGAGGACTCCAGTGGCAACCTGTGAAGCTCTGGTGAACTCCATGCCCAAGAGGGTTAAGGCAGTGCTGGAAAGTAATGGTGGCCACACAAAATATTGACAATTTGGTTCCAATTTGGACATTTTCACTTAGGGGTGTACTCATCTTTGTTGCCAGCGGTTTAGACATTAATGGCTGTGTGTTGAGTTATTTTGAGGGGACAGCAAATTTACACTGTTATACAAGCTGTACACTCACTACTTTACATGGTAGCAAAGTTTAATTTCTTCAGTGTTGTCACATGAAAAGATACAATAAAAAATTTACAAAAATGTGAGGGGTGTATTTACATTTGTGAGATACTGTATAGATTGTATACATGATCTGGCGCAGAGGTGTCACCCTGTAGCAGTAAAACTGCTATAGGGCAGACCTTAAGTGGTTAATCTGGATGTAAGACTGATTTTGATACCAGGAATATTTGCTATTTGCAAGGCTTCCACAATAAACTTTCTCAGTTCTCTTTTCAGATTATTTGATCTCCTAAAGCCAATTTTACTGCTTCCAGGGCATCTCCCTTTTTTATGTTAGAATATAATGATTCAATATCTACTGTCACCAGAATACACCCCTCATTCAATGGCAAATCCCTCAATTGTGTAATAACATCTTTGCTATCTTTTAAAAGTGAAGGGCTGTTTTTACTAATTCCTGCAATCAGTCATCTACTGTATATATTCTCCAATCCTACCAGGGGGTTTGCATTTATTTTTGTGGACTTTGGGTGCCTGATAAATTATAGGGGTTTTCGGAGCCTTAGATACTAGGTGGCTTGCTTGTGAAGCTCAGTGCAAAACAGTACAAAAAGGAGATAAGGACTTAGACAGGCAATAGACAATGCTATTTTTTTTCCTGTAACCAGTGCTGATAGAGGAATCCCTTCTGCCGAGCCATTGTCTATTCCCTCCGGGAGAACACAGTGATTATATATAGCAGCCACTAGCGATAATCACAAGTGAATCCGGCAGGCTGGTTGTACCCAAGTTGATTAAACTATCGACTTGGTGCATTCAGCCTGCGGAAACGGTTAAAATCTCAGCTGGTTTCAGCAGGAGCCGACTGAAATTCGAACCATCTATAGCTGGCCTAAGGGAGGTGAGGACTACTCTATTCTTTTACATGAAGGAGCCCATAAAATAGACAGAGCGGCAGATAAAGTGACAAGGACTATAGCTTTCTCCAGGAGTTTCTAAATCAGCTCATTTGGGTTCATTAGAATCAAGCTATAGCTAAAATATGACTTTTGGGTGAAACAACTCTTTTACTGTATCTATTATAAATATCCTTAAAAAAACAATGTATTCTTTACTACAGATCTTGCTGCAGGAGGCTCCGATGACTGGGCTTATGATGCTGGTGTGAAATATTCCTACACATTTGAACTGCGTGACAAACAAGAATATGGATTTGCTCTACCCGAAAGTCAGATCAAACCCACTTGCGAGGAAACTATGCTTGCTGTCAAATACATTGCCAACTACGTCTTGAACAATGCATAATAAGTAACTTACCAGTGGGGCCAAATGCCGTAAAGTCAATGAGAAATGTAAAGTTTCATTCATACTATTCATTCATTTTAAACTAGGTTTCATTTGCAACACAATAACATGATGTAAAATCTATTGATAAAGAAAGAAAGTGACAATAAAGATGTTTAATGGAAATATGGATATATTTGATATCGTTTAACTTTTTTTGTTGATTAACCACACATACTGTATACAGTATATATAGTTCTGATGCCTAAGCATCTGATATTGTTAGCATTTTCCAAATGTCATTTTGAAATGAAAACTACAAATGACTAAAGCTAACAAAATGGCAAACACTTATTTTAAAGTCGCCTGTGGGGAGGTGCAGTGTGGTGCAAAGGCAATAAACACATAGAGTCCGGCAGCAGAGAGCATAATTTGTATTAATGCAGAATCCAGTAATTCACAACAAGCACGATAGGAAGGCACCTGACCGGGAACACTCACCGCATGTAAAAGCAATATGTAGCAGAGCAGGTCTTAGATGTGCTGACAACGTCTGTCTTGAGGGGCGGAATGCAGCCTGGCCAGTCTGAACCCTAGTGGGGAAGTTCCCAGAAGGAACTTCTCCCTGCTTCTAATCAGTCTTCCTGTCAGACGGGAGACCTGTCCCTACACTACAATACCACACGTGAAATGCGCATCAAGCCTAGAATCCAGGGCCCTAAATAGGCTCCACCTGACCCAAGATGGCTTCTAGAGTCACATGGGGCAACAACATCCAGTGCAGTGGAGAAAGCAGACTGCACCTGCCTATACACCCCCCCCCCCCTTTGATAAATGCTGTCCTCAGCATCGCAGCACAGTAAAGAGCAAAAAGAAAAATGCAATGAACATAATTAAAGCATAATAGCTACACGTTCGAACATCATAATCAGAGTATCTTGCAGGAAGCCGGCCGCAGTTAGACTGGAAAGCCCAACAAGCAACAGTGATCTCTGAGGAAACAGGTTGCAGGTAATCTTGTTCAGGCAGTGACTCCTAGGCTACAGGTGGATGGGGGTCAATCAGGCCCTCCAAACCCCCATCACCTGGGCCCAAGTCCAAATCCTCTCTTGATTCTGAACAGTCCATGGAACTTGCAGGAGTGGCTGGACTATCCCTAGTGACTATACTGTGGCCTCCTGCTTCCAGATCAGGAGAGGCCAGAGTCGTGAGCAAGAGAGAAGGCAAGTACCTTTCAGCTGAGACTTCCTGCGCTGGTGGGAGTTCCACAGGATCAATCATCTCTCTCAATCTCCTGCTGGTTTGGCAGAACAGTCGCAAACCATACACTGGAGTCCAAGGAAAAATTTTTTCCTGTGTCTATCTAGCACCACCTGCTTGGCTTTTTGTAGCCTATCCTAGTGCTCCTGCACCCAGGTGATAGGTGTTTGGTGTTACTAGATGTTCCTACTGGATTCTTCAGGAGAGCCCAGTAGGAGATCCACTGGTAGCCAACCAAAAAGGGCGGTAGCCCGGGGCATGGTATCATTGTAGGCCCATGCCACATGTTGGTGCTGTCTGTCTTAGTTCCCTTGTTCCAGAGTCCCCAGCATCCCTGTGTATTCTAGGGCGTGGTATGTAATTTCCTGATACTGCTGAGTTGGCACAGCTCAGACAAAATCACTGACTTGAAGTTTGGGCTTCAGTCTGAGAGTACCTATTTGGAGCAACTTTAGGGTTGGACCACATAGTCCCAAAACAATTTAGCCATGGTTGGGGCCATCTGATCCTTGGTGGGGACATTCACCACAAATTTGGTAAAATGGTTGACAAAAACTAGGTCATATCGATATCCTGGGGGCGACCTGGAGATGTTAAAAAGTCCATGGTGAGCAACTCAAGGTGGTAATGGTCATTGGCGTGGTTCTTTCAGGCGGGGACTTACCTAGAGAACAAGTCTTGCACTCCTGGCAGACCTTCTGGACCCATTCTGCCAGTCACTGACAGAAGAAGTATCTTCTGACCAAAGACTCAGTCCTGTCAGCCCCAAAAGTGTCTAATAACAGTGTGTAGTACTTGGCAGACTTGGAGGATGTGTGACTGGAGGATCACATATTGTAGGATGTTCTACTGCTCGGTAGGAATGCGCATCTGGTGATACAGCACATTGTTCAGCGTCTCAAGTCGATCCAATTGCCTTAATATTGCTCTAGCTGTGTTAGACACTTTATGGTACTTAATGGAGGAGCACCGGGAGAGGAAACGCTGCACCTGCATAAGAGCTGGATCCTTCTGATAAATCAGCGCCCATTCCTCTTCGCTGTAAATTTCGGTGGATTCCACCTGGGGAACCTCTCCTTGTTCTTTTAGTGAGCATGAGGTGGCCGCTGTGGGCACTGAGGGTCTACCTCAATGTCTTCTTGGCAGGAGTTCACATCCCCCCTGAGCCAGTTGTGTGTCATACATGTGTGCGGGTGTTCACTGCACACAGGCCCCCAAGGGGGGGTCCCACTGTGACCTACCCTGCACCCATGGACCCAATTGTCCCTTGACAGTCGAGATGATCGGTGCGGCGGGGGGACAGTTGCAAACACCGATCTCCCTGTATAGCTTTTCAGCTGACAGACGCTTCTACTCCTCTCCCTCCCATGGCTGTCAGCTGAGAAACTATACAGGGAGGTCGGTGTTTGCAACTGTCCCACCGCCGCACCGATCATCCCGACTGTGACCTGTATCCTCCTCCTATAGCCTCCGGGTCCTCCTCTTCGCCTGTGTTCTCCTCCTTCGGCCTCCTGTCCTCTTCCTCCGGCCCGCTGTGTCCTCCTGCTCTGCCCCCCTCATCCCCCCCCAGCCGGCTGCTGGGGAGATGTGTCAGGATGGAGAGCGGAGGAAGGGGACGGTAAATATGTCATTTACCGGTCCCTTTTCTTCTGAATTGGACATCGCTACCGATCGCTTTTATGTCCTTTGATAACTGATTAAACTGTGTCTATTCTGCTTTAGTTTATGAATGAATAGGAGCCTCTGTGTCTCCTGTTTTTAATGCTGAGGCTGCTGAGAAAGAGACTGGGGAATGTGTGTCCTCAGTCCCTTTCTCTGTCTCAAAGGGGAGATGTCAGGGGTCTGTTTGGACCCCTGATATCTCACCAAAGCCTACCAACAGGGCTGATTAAAAAAAAAATGCAATAAATATTACAAAATTAAATTGGAAAAAATGCAAAAAAATAAAATTGTAAAAAAATATAAAACAAAAAACTACTGACATCACCCCTGCCCCCCCACCATAACTATTGACACCATCCACTATTCTACTGACACTTTCCACTGCCCTACTGACACCGTCCACTGCCCCTTACACCCATACCCCCTTGCCCAGAAGCACTGTGAAGGAAAATATTTAAAAAATGATTTAAAAAAAATAATTATAGATAATAACATAATAAAAACAAAGAACTGCTGACACTGCTGCCCCCACCCACCACAATAATTGTGAAAAAAATGCAAAAATAAATTGTAAAAAATAATTAAAAAATGAAATTGTAAAAAATAATAAAAAATAAAAAAATTCCGATACTGTCCATTGCTCTACTGCCTCCATCCACTGGCCCCCAAAAAGCACTTTAAAAAAAAAAATACAAGAAAGTGTTATTGTAAAAAATAAAAATAAAGAAAAATAAAGAACTACTGACACTGTCCTACTGACACCATCCTGCACATACTACATACTACACTCTGCACTCCTCTCCTGCACATACTATCTACCGGGGAAAACTTTAGTGCCAGTAAATTAATAGAATGAAGCTGTCACAAAGGGACTCTAAGCTCTCTGGTCATCCGGGTATCCACAGGACCCTAACGTTCCTCTCTCTTCTCTACTGGTGGCCAAGCCTCCGCAAGGATATTAAGGACTTCATGAAAGTCTGTCCAGTCTGTGCCCATATCAAATCCCCTAACCAACTTTGGCAGGACCCTTTCTCCCATTGTCTACCCACAGGGAACCTTGGTGTCACATCACCATAAATTTTAATACTGACCTTCTCCCGTCTGAGGGCTGTACTATGGTGTGGGTTCTGGTAGACCGATTTTGCAAAATTGCACATTTTGTGCTTCTTCCCTCACTGACATCAGCAGCAGAATTGGTGCCAGTCTTCATTCGTGAGATCTTTAGACTCCACAGGATGCCTATAAGTATAGTTTCGGTCCAGTTTACTTCCAAATTCTGGAGAGCTCTTTGTAAATCCCTAGAAGTATCACTGCAGCTTTCATTGGCCTACCATTCTCAGTCCAATGGACAGTCTGAAAAAAGCAACCAGTCCTTAGAGCAGTCCCTTCGGACCTTTGTGTCTGCTCACCAAGATTATTGGGTTGCCCTTCTGCCTTAGGCAGAATTCGCTCACAATAATTATCTTAATGCCAGCACCCAGAAATCTCCATTTTTTATAGTTTTCGGTAAACACCCACGTCTTCCTTTGAAGATACCCTGTACTCCTGAGATCCCTGCCTTAGAGATCATGCAGAAGAGTATGAATCAGATTTGGTCCCAAGTCCAGACCCTACTTCTGCAGACAGCTGACAGACTTGCTGACCAATATCACTGAAGCGTCCTTCTACTTATAGATAAAGTTTGGTTTGCTACGAAGGATAACCGCCTAAGGCCTCATTCACACAAGGCGGACTCCGTTTCCACGGAGCCCGCCTCGGTCCACCGGCTCAGCGGGGGATCTCTCCGTTGATCTTCGCTAAGACGGCGGATGACAGGTCCCTCTCTGCTCACTGAGCAGGGAGGGGCTTGTCAGGCGCCGCTGCTGCCTATGGAGGGAACGGATGAAAATGGACAGCATGTCCGTTTTCATCAAATCTCACCCGATCCGATCCGCCAGCGACAGATCTGGACGTAGGGCCATCCGTCTGCTTTCAGCGGATCGGACCGGGTCGGATGTCAGCGGACATGTCCCCGCTGACATCCGTCGCTCCATAGGCTAACATGGAGCGCCCGTTCAGGTCCGCCGTCAAAACTGACAGGCGGACCTGAACGGTCCGATCATGTGAAAGGGGCCTAAAGGTTTCTTCCATGAAGTTTGCTTCTCATTATATTGGGCCTTATGTCATCTCTGCCAGAATCAATCCAGTTTGCTATAGACTTTGCCCTTTCATTTTATAATGCCATTTCTTTTCATGTATCTCTACTTAAAGTGGAGTTCCACCCAAAAGTGGAAGCTCCACTTATCTGTCTCCCCCTCACCCTCCGGTGCCACATTTGGCACCTTTCGGGGGAGGGGGGAGTGGGTACCTGTTTTTGACAGGTACCTGTCTCCACTCCTGTTGGACCTCGCCACTGTGAGGTACGTCAGAAGTCCGGCCCCCCTCCTCCTCCTTCCCCTGCCGCTGGGCCAGTTAGAGAGTGCTTTGTGCATGCGCAGTAGGGAACCGGATGTGAAGCCGCAAGGCTTCACTGCCAGTTTCCCCTACTGGCTATGGCAGCAGCAGCACCTGAGAGCTGATGGAAACATTGGCTGGGGTGCTGACATCACTGGATTCCAGGAAAGGTAAGTGTCCTACTATTTAAAGACAGCAGCTACAGTATGTGTAGCTGCTGACTTTTAATTTTTTCATGCGGGGGCGAAACTCCACTTTAAGCCATTGGTCTTGAATACATTTTCCTGGTTATCAATGCTGGCAACCTTTTCTACCAGTCTGTCTCAAGAATATGAGGTAAACCAAATCCTGGATTCCAAAGTCTCTGGTGGTAAACTCCAATATCTGATTGATTTGAAAGGTTTTGATCCTAAGGAAATATCCTGGGTTCCCGCTTTTGATGTTTCTGCTCCTTGTCTGCTAAAAAGATTCCACCTTCGCTTTCCCTTAAAACCCAGACCCCAGCGGCCGGGGACTTCCTCAGGATGTGTTCCAGACTGGAGTGCACGCCAGCCTGTGAGTGACTGGTTCCCTTATACAGGGATTGTAACCAGTCAGCACACCCTCCTACATCTGTTTTTTTTTTTCCTGCATACACCCAGTTGTGAAGCCATCAGCATTTAGGTGCTGTAGTATACAGTGCCTTGAAAAATTATTCCTCCTAAGCTTTAAACATCTCACGGAGTACTGTTCAATCCATCATTCGAAAATGGAAACAGTATGGCACAACTGCAAACCTACCAAGACATGGCCATCCACCTAAACTGACAGGCCAAGGAGGAAAGCATTAATCAGAGAAGCAGCCAAGAGGTCCATGGTAACTCTGGAGGAGCTGCAGAGATCCACAGCTCAGGTGGGAGAATCTGTCCACAGGACAACTATTAGTCGTGCACTCCACAAATCTGGGCTTTATGGAAGAGTGGCAAGAAGAGAGCTATTGTTGAAAGAAAGCCATACGAAGTCCCATTTGCAGTTTGCAAGGAGCCATGTGGGGGACACAGCAAACATGTGTAAGAAGGTGCTCTGGTCAGATGAGACCAAAATTGAACTTTTTGGCCTAAAACCAAAACTAACACTGCACATCACCCTGAACACACCATCCCCACCGTGAAACAAAGTGGTGGCAACATCATGTTGTGAGGATGCTTTTCTTCAGCAGGGACAGGGAAGCTGGTCAGAGTTGATGGGAAGATGGATGGAGCCAAATACAGGGCAATCTTAGAAGAAAACCTGTTATGCCACATACACATGATCGGATTTTCCGATGGGAAATGTTAGATGTGAGCTTGTTGTCGGAAAGTCCAACAGCGTGTATGCTCCATCGAAATTTGCTGTTGGACTTTCCGTCAACAAAAGCTTGCTAGCAGGTTCTCAAATTTTCCACCAACAAAACTTTGTTGTCAGACAGTCCGATCATATGTACACAAGTCCGTCGCACAAAAGGTATGCTCAGAATCAAGCAGAAGGAGCCACACTGGCTATTGAACTTCCTTTTTCTCGACTCGTCGTACGTCTTGTACGTCTCTACGTTCCCACGTTCATAATTGTTGGCCAACTTTTGTGTGACCGTGTGTATGCAAGACAAGTTTGAGCCAACAGCCTTCGAACAAAAATCCACGGTTTTGTTGGCGGAAAGTCCGATCGTGTGTACGTGGCATAAGAGTCTGCAAAAGACTTGAGACTGGGGCAGAGGTTCACCTTCCAGCAGGACAACGACCCTAAACATACAGCCAGAGCTACAATGGAATGGTTTAGATTAAATCATATTCATGTGTTAGAATGGCCCAGTCAAAGTCCAGATCTAAATCCAATTGACAAGTGGCAAGACTTGAAAAGTACTGTTCACAGACGCTTTCCATCCAATCTGACAGAGCTTGAGCTATTTTGCAAAGAATGGGTAAAAATGCCACTTTCTATTGTGCAAAGTATTAACTCAGGGGGGCTGAATACAAATGCATGCCACACTTTTCAGATTCTTATTTGAAAAAATGTTGAAAAACTTTTAACAATTATTTGCCATTTTGTGTTGGTCTATCACATAAAATCCAAATAAAATACATTTACGTTTTTGGCTGTAATTTGACAAAATGTGGACAATTTCAGGGGGTATGAATACTTTTTCTAGGCGCTGTATTTGGACACTAGTACCTACTATGGCTGGACTGTATAAATTACCCTCTTTAAGGTGAAAGGTAGTACTGGGCACATATGCTAGTGCAGTTAGTGGGAGGCTGCCCTGGGAGAAGTGGTATCTTTGGGTGCCAGGTCATATTTGCCCATTGAGGTCCTTGCACTGGTCCGAGCACCTAAGTACCCTATCTCTCAGGTGGTGCTACATATTTCAAGGACGGGGTTCATGACAGGTCTAAAGGGGGGCAGGGATGCCATGCTTCTGTTGGGAGGGTTGTTGGGGAGTGGTTTGTGGGGTTGGGGATTGAGTAATCTGGGATGGTTGGGATGGGAGGCACTGGTTTATGTGACTTTTACTGTTTTTTTTATAAGATGTTGAATAAATATTTTGGCATGTAACTGACCTGGTGTCAGTATCTTTTTCATTCCCATTGTTGTGATATGAAAATATTTGGCTTGACTTACTAAAGAAAATGAGCATATGTTGATGCATCTATGCAGCTGCAGAACTAATCAAAAAGCCAAACCATATTCTCAGTTATACACTTAAGGAGTAGAGAGGGTTTAATTTGCAAATGGAGTGTTTACTTTGCAAAGTGAAAATTCACTGAGTGTGGTGAAGCTAAGCTGATATTACTCATCCAATTATGTGCAATCAAAAATCTTTTTTTTTTTTTATTTGCACATGATTAGATATTGGGGTTGATTTACTAAAACTGGAGAGTGTATAATCTGGTGCAGCTCCACAAAGAAACCAATCCGCTTCCAGTTTTTTATTTTTTTTTTGTCAAAGCCTAATTAAACAAGCTGATGCTACCATGCACAGCTGCACCAGATTTTGCACTTTACAGTTCTAGTAAATAGTAAGCTCTAAAGGGAGGAGGAGCTACGTTCTGACGTCACTGCTGCACATCCAGTCCCGGAAGTTACGGGCGGGTTTGGAAGCCGGCCGGCTCATCTTTTTATGCTTATCTTGCCTAGTAACATCTTTCGATTTGTAAGTGTCCATTTGTCTTTTCTATAATCTCCAATAAATGTTAAGGATTTATGCTATGTGAAGCTTTTTGGGTTTTTTTGGTGAATTTACTGCCCACTGTGCCGATCTATCTCCTGACCATTCCTGCTGACGCTGAGGAGTACAGTACATGTCAGTGAGATCCCGAGCTGGGTTTACAGCCACTCGCCCAGTGTGGCCCCTTATAATAAGGGACCACCGATTTCTGGTAAACGGCAGTCCTTTCTTTGGTGGAGGATATATTTTTTCACTTGTCACTCTAGTGTGGAACCTCACGGCACATCACTTTTGGATTATTATTTTAATTGGACTTTTTTATGTTTCATCTTGTCCACTTTTGATTCTTTTTGGGTTTTTTTTCACTTTCATCAAGTCATTGGACAATTTATAGTTATTTTTTCTCTTATTCTTTTATTATAATCTATTATACTTTATTTGTATTTTTTGGTATACACGTATCTACATTCATATGTTTGATGCACTATATATTTTGTCTAACATATAGTTTGATGCACTCAATTTTTGCACTTTTTTTAATTTCAATTTGTGTTATATAGTGTGACTTTTTGGCACCTATCATTTGGAGCATCATTTTGTTTATTATTTCCATTATCTAGCATGACTTTGTGATCTGCGTATCTCTCATATTTAAGCCTGAAAATTATTGAATCTTAGATTAGGTTTATTTCCTGTACAACCGTTGGTGGAAATATGATAAAAGAATAACTGTAATAATAAGTCATTCTAGTGATGATCACATGTACTCTAAAGATAAGGGACAAATATAAAAAGAAGAAAAAGGAAGAAAAGGAAAATATTCAAAAATGACCATAATGAGATTTCTGTGCCTGAACAATATAAAGCTGATGCTGCTTTTGCCTTGTGTGGTGGCAAGTGTCAGCATTTTCAAGGGTCGTCGGTTTGACAAGTATGTAATATCTGTCTGTCTACCTACCTATATATGTACCTATCCATCTAATATAGATTTATCTATTTAGATTCATTATCAAAATTCTGGCTGCAGCTATTTTTTTTTTTTTATTCACAGCGAAAAAGTATTCCATATCACACCAAACAATGAAAAGGAAGTAAAGTTCATTAAACATTTGGATAAAACAATGAAGGTAAGACAATACTTCACTTTCTGATATAATTATATGCTCATGTTAAACTGAAAATTCCAACCTTTACTGTACTGGTTACTGACAATACATTGTTTTTTTTCACTAAATATGTAGCATTGTATTTGATTGCATGAAACACGGGTCTATTCACTAAACTATAGACGTTATAATAAATGTGCTTATTTTTTTTTCTAGCAATATTTGCTAGCATGAAAATATTTGATTCACTTACCAAAATATAGTTGTTTAATCAACATGTTTTGCATGGATCTATTATTTTAAAAATACAAGCCTTTATTTCACATGAATAACGTGTGTGAATATTCTCTCCAATTATCTAGTCATTTGCAGAAGAAATAAGTAAACGGAAGTTTGCTTTTTACACAATTGGATAATTTAAGTGAATACTCATACAATCTATTGTGTGAAGATTCTCAACCTCTTTAGCAAATCAGCCCTACTATGTCTTTGCTGGAATAGTAGGATTCAGCAAAAACTATACCTGTTGGGAACTGTACATTTAAAATGTGCTGACAAAATAAATACATTTAAACTAAACAAGTGAAAAGTTCAAATCAAGGCTATCAAAGCATCTTCAGAGGCTATTTAATTAGGCTGAAAGGAAAATACCTTTAGGCTGTAATTTAAAGTTGAACTCCAGGCAGTTATAAAAGATGAAAAATGACATAGCTATTTTCATTAACTTTTATATATATAAACCCATGCCGGTTTATTGCTTGCTGCCAGCCTATTGTAAGATATAATCCTACCTCATGTTCTTGGGACAACTGACTTGGTGACAATGACCAACAGTATTACAACAGGGGTAAATATTTCCATTGAAGATACAGGCAACAAATATTAAGGTTCCTTAGAAAGACTTCTGCGCTACTATCTTAAATAGTGTATTAAATAGTGTGGGTAATGCTGCAAAATCAAAATAGTGAACACTACCCACGACAAAAACTTCAAATAATGCACAATAAAAACCAATTGTGTAAGTGATTCCGCGCAATGCCCCTCAGTATGCTGTTGTAATAAATAAACAATAAATATAAAGATGCACAAATAAAAATACAAGTGTAAAAATTCCAATCTTCAAAATAATGAGTATATGTAGCACAGCTGATATGTATATAAGTGATAGTCCATACATGTATAAAACCGTGACTAAAAGTGCTACTAGATTAAATACAGTATATAAAGTGTGACCAATTATAGTGAACATGCGTTGATAGAAGTTCTGGTGACTTTCGTGATGTTACATCCCCGCTAAGTGCTCACAGAACTCTCACCTTGATGACACGGTATATGTGCCTATGTAAATCCTTTGGAGATGTAATCCTTGTGGCCGGGTTGATAATAGCGATCCGTTCTGTTTATGGGAAGAGATCCCTCCCTATGGTTGGTGGACTCCACATAAAAGGTAATCAAAAGGGTCTCCAATAGGGTAATAACGTTTTTGCCAAAGATTTTTATTAAAAATATCCGCTTACATTAAAATAAATACTGTTGCGCCAAACATCAGCAGAGAAACAACGTGGTAGGGATACTCGCTACGTTACTTCCAGTCCGTGCTGTGTATTTCCGGTTACGTCCTACGTGTTACGTCATACGTCAGTGCCCTGAGGAAGTCATGTTATATGACGTAACGCATAGGACGTAACCGGAAATACACAGAGCGGACCAGAAGTGACGTAGCGGGTATCATTACCACGTTGTTTCTCTGCTGATGTTTGGCGCAACAGTATTTATATTAATGTAAGCGGATATTTTTACTAAAAATCTTTGGCAAAAACGTTATTACCCTATTGGAGACCCTTTTGATTACCTTTCATGTGGAGTCCACCAACCATAGGGAGGGATCTCTCCCCATAAACGGAACGGATCGTTATTATCAACCCGGCCACAAGGATTACATCTCCAAAGGATTTACATAGGCACATATACTGTGTCATCAAGTGAGAGTTCTGTGAGCACTTAGCGGGGATGTAACATCACGAAAGTCACCAGATCTTCTATCAACGCATGTTCACTATAATTGGTCACACTTTATATACTGTATTTAATCTAGTAGCACTTTTAGTCACGGTTTTATACACGTATGGACTATCACTAATATACATATCAGCTGTGCTACATATACTCATTATTTTGAAGATT